>CM063173.1:157383094-158606844 GCA_031835075.1 Saguinus oedipus | reverse complement strand
GTGCTTGTGCGTCCAAACGAGTGGGCAAGGAATAGGCTGCCCTTCACGCCCTCTCTGCCGGGGGCCATGGGTGGGAGGGGAGAGGGGCCACAGCAGAGTTTGGAAACGGAGAGTTCCTTCTCTCCAAGGGTTCCAACACATTATTTTTTAACCTCTCCAGGTGTTCCTGCTTGAAGGAACTATCTTTAAGTTCCCCAGAATTGAGGCGCTCTTCTCGCTTGCTCATGCCCACTCTTTTGAAACCCTAATGGCTGAAGAGCATCATCAAGAGAAGGGGAAGATGAAGCTGCCTCCCTGCACCTGCTTCCTCCCCATTCTGTTGGCTCAGGTCGGTGTGAACTTTTAGACTCTCTGAACGTGGAGTTTCCCAGGGATACAGGGGTGGGGGGCGTGCAAAGGTCCATATTCTCAAATGCAGCATTTCACAACCAAGGCATGGCTTTTCCTAGGTGGTCCAAGGCCAAATACTCTGCTGCTGGCCATCCCAACTAGTGGGCACAGGGAAATGCCGGAAAAGAAGCAGCTGGGGCTTCTCTTGCTGAGGAAGAGGGTGAAATGCACCTTGCTTGCCACAGCTGGTTTCTGACCCTGCTGCACAGATGATGGATGAAATCCCAGCTGTGATGGAGATGTGGTCTTGTGTGGCCATTCTAGGCACTGCTCTTCAAAGAGGCTGTGTCCATCCTGGGACAGAAGTTCATAAGGAGAAATACACAAACACAATTTTCCTGCCACCTCCAAGCCGCTTGGGGCCAAACTGGATGACCTGCCCATCCTTCCCTCTTCTTACCTTTGAACATCTACTCTGGCCAGGTGTTTAGGAAGGTTTCCTAATTTAACTTTTATAACAACCTGTGATATGGCTACGATTAACCTCCTTTCACGGCTGAGCACCTGGCTGGGAGATGTGAGGTACTTGCCCAAGGAACCAAACAATTATTTATTTATTTATTTATTTGAGACAGATTCTCACTTCATTGCCCAGGCTGGAGTGCAGTGGCCCGATCTTGTCTCACTGCGACCTCCACCTCCCAGGTTCAAGCAATTCTGCCTCAGCCTCCCAGTAGCTGGGACTACAGGCACATGCCACAATGTCCAGCTCATTTTTATAATTTTAGTAGTTTCACTATATTGGCCAAGCTGGTCTTGAACTCCTAGCCTTGTGATCTGTCCGCCTTTACTCCAAAAGTGCTGGGATTACAGGCATGAGCCACCATGGCCCCAAACAATTATTAACCTGAATTTGCCTGACTTCCCACTCATGCTTTTGTTGCGGTTCCGGAGTCTGCTACAGGATCTCCCATACAGAGTGGCCTGAAGGCTCTGGTTCCCCTTGGGAAACTGTGAACTCACATCCCTGGCCTTCTCCCCTGTGGCCTCCCTCCCTGCTTCCCTGGGACTGTTAGTACCTTCTCTTAGGCTTCGTGTTGACCATACAACTTTGTCTTCTTCCAATCTTGGTTTATCCCAGACATTGTGTCTGTTGTTTTCCCTTTTTAAAGTGATATCTGGTCATATCGCATGCATTTTCATTTGAGGATGCACCCCTGCCCCACTCTCGGTCTCCTGGGTCCTGGAGGTGGTGGTGACCTGGGGTCGGGGGCAATGAGAGTGCTGCTCCTCTCTGCCACTTTGCTCAGGTGGGGGGTAACATGTAACAAAGCTGAACCAATAATGTGCATTTTTGCTGAGGCTAGTTTTTCCCCATGTTAGAGTTGTTAAGCTAGTAAGAAGTAACCCCAGAAAAGCCTGGTGGTAACCCCGCGAAAGCTACCAGTTGTAAGAACCTGACCAATTCCAGGCTCCATGAGGACTGTCCATTCTTTTTGTCTTGTTCACTGTACCCCCAGGGTTTAGAGCAAGACTCTGTTTACACATCCTGAGTCTGACATTGAAACAACTCACAGAAAAGCAAGCTAAGAGAAATCAGTGTCTGACATCATCACTGGAGCAGCTGGATACAGCTATGCCTGAAGTTGTTAAATTCATTTTTATGCTTAAGTCTATATTGGTCTTCTGTCACTTTAACTCAAAGAGTCATGCCTCAGCACAAACAAGTGTTGACTCACGTTTCTTAACTGTTCTGTAAGAGCAATCACAGATAAACAGTGACCCTGGGGGCCGCTGTGTTCTCCCCAAGGCGTTAACATGCCACTTTTCTTTTCCGAAGTTTCTTAAGCTCTGTGGCTTACAAACTCCTTGATGACAGTAATGTGATTTTCTCTGTTATTTAAATGCTCTCTAGCTGCCAGGAGCGGTGGCTCACATCTGTAATCCCAGAGCTTTGAGGGGCCTAGGGGCTCACTTGAGGTCAGGAGTACGAAACCAGCCTGGCCAACATGATGAAACTCCATGTCTACTAAAAATACAGACATGCACACAAAATAGCCAGGCATGGTGGTGGGTGGCTGTAATCCCAGTAACTCAGGAGGCTGAGGCAGGAGAACTGTTTGAACCCAAGAGGTGGAGGTTGCAGTGAACTGAGATTTCGTCAGCGTACTCCAGCCTGGATGACAGAGTGAGACTTTGTCAAATAAATAAGTAAATGCTCCACAGCTTTTCAGACAGGACTGGCTTCAGAGGGGAAGCCTCGGGAGATACTGGGCAACAGCTGTGCTGAGAGCCCCGGTGCGAGCTTCTGTCTTTCCGTGAACCAAGAACTATCCTGTCTGGTGCCGAGCATGGTTCTTGGAATATGCTGTGTTTAGTAAATACTTGTTGATGGAATGAACAAAGTGCACAGATCCCTTTTAGATCTCCTGAGAAAAGCAATGCTGGAAAGTATCTGTATCCCTGTAAGCCTCTCCTCTGTCTTCTTTCCTCTCGTCTCTCCTTTTATCGTGAAGTTTCCCCCGGACCCACTTTGTCCAGCTTCCATTGGGTTCAGTGGCCATGTGGCCCAGGTTCAGTGGCTGTGCGGCCCAGTTTCAGTGGCTGTGTGGCCCAGGTGTGAACACCTTGTCCTAGGGATATCACATAGGTCTTTTGACCTGTCTGTCTGCTCCAGGCTGGGAGTCTTCTAAAGTATCCCTCCCAGTATCTTATTCAGATCTGACTCGCCAGCATCTTGGGGAATAGCTGCCTAATAGAACACTCAGAACAAATGCTCTATGAATGAATGAGTGATCGTTTCATAACTCTAGCCTCCTGCAGGTCAATCCCAACCCCCAGCTTCTATAAGAGGGTCCATCTGGAGAGATGAAGCTGAAGCTTCCTCTGATCTCACAGACAGGGCAGTCTCCAGCTCTGTCCACCCAGCTGTCTGCCCCTCCTGTCAATATCACCAACTTTCCTTCCAGAGTTCTCCCTGGCACCCCACCTTCCATGGCCAACGAAGTTGAGCATTGGCCCTTCAGGCTTCCTGGCCAAGTCACAAGTAGGGTACCCCCCTCCCATGGGAGTGGACACCTATATTGTGGCATGGGGCTGTCCCTGGCCCAACTGGTTGAAATATTTGCTCCAGCTCTGTGGGCTGGCCTGGGGGGTGTTTTTTAAATTGTGGACAAAGCTGTCTTTTTTTTTTTTTTTGAGACAGGGTCTCACTCTGTTGCCTGGACTGGAGTGCAGTGGAGTGCAGTGGCACAATCATGGATCACTGCAGCCTCTACCTCCTGGGCTCAAGTGATCCTCCCACCTCAGCCTCCCGAGTAGTTGGGATTACAGGCTCCTGCCACGATGCCTAGCTAATTTTAATATTTTTTTGGCAAAGCCAGTCGCCTTGTTGCCCAGGCTGGACAAAGCTGTCCCTAAGAAGAGGCAGATAGCACAGGAACTGCAAGTAAAGCCATGAGATTTTAGCCACACTCTTCCATGCACTGAGAGGGAGACCTTGGCCAAATCACGTCACCTCTCTAGGTTTCTGCTTCTCTAGCTGGAAAACGACCATCAGGAGAGGTGATGAGCTCAAAGGCATTCCCAACAACAAAGTCCTCTGACCTTTTTCCAGTTTTCTGAAGAAGTGGACTTTCATATGCCCAGGGTCAGGAGGGAGACAGGAGGTGGGTGGGAGGAGCTTCATCACGCAGGAATATCCAGGAAGGCTCAGCCTGGTCCTACCATCTTACTGAGGAGCTCTCAGAGTGATTCCTGGGGCAGGTCCAAGCAAGCATAAGACCGGGATGATTCTTCCTCCAAAATGGATCTCAAAGTCCACCCACTTCGTTTCAACAGCTCAGACCACTACATTTTGAAGCTGAATGCTGGCAACTGCTTCTTATCTGATTCATTCACTTCTGCATTAATGCAGTTTACTTCTACTAGCCTCAGCGTACTGTGCTGTGCATGCGCAGGGTGCAGGACAGGCGTCCTGCCTTCACCAAGCAACGGTCTAATGTCAGTGAAGGACTCAGACAAATATCCAATTAACCTTGTGAAAAGGATTAAAGAGAATGTAATGTAAAAACAAAGAATGAGAGGGCAAGGAGCTGTTTAGGCGGGTGATTAGCAATGGACTCTGGAAAGAGACAACATTTCAGCTGAAATCCAAAGGATAAGAAGAATGTGACCAGGAGGAAAGCCAGGAAGGGTGTTACAGGCAGAGGGAACAACATGTGCGAGGCCCCTGAGGTGGGAAAGAGAGAGGCCAGCCTGGCTGAAGCATAGCAAGGGAGGGAGGGAAGGTGGGAGTGTGGAAGTGATGGGCCTTAGTCAGCAGGTGGGCAAGGAAGACTTGAAGACCACAGGAAGGGGTTTAGAGTTCAGTTACCATAAAAATCCTGGTAAAGGTTTGTTTTTTGTTTTTTGTTTTCTTTTTGAGAAGAGTCTTGCCCTGTTGCCTAAGCTGCAGGCTGGAGTGCAGTGGATGATCTCATCTCACTACAACCTCCACCTCCTGGGTTCAAGTGATCCTTGTGCCTCAACCTTTTGAGTAGCTGGGATTACAGGTGCCCACCACCATTCCCAGCTAATTTTTGTATTTTTAGTAGAGATGGGGTTTTACCACGTTGGCCAGGCTTGAACTTGTGACCTCAAGTGATCCACCCACCTTGGCTTCCCAAAGTGCTCGGATTACAGGCATCAGCCAGCGTGCCCAGCCTTGTAAGGGTTTTAAGCAAGGCAGAACCTGAATAAGTATATTATAGATCACACTGGCTTGAGGGTATGGAAAGTGGGGTGGAGGGCAGGGTGGGGCAGGCCAAAGAGGCTTGATAAGCCAGGAGAGAGGGCAGTGGTGTGAAGAGAGGGAGTGAGGAATGCATCCAAGTGCCTTTTTTAGGAGGTGTAATCGGTGGCCTTGAGGTTGGGGGTCTGGGGGAAGGCTGACTCCCACTCTCTGACTAAAGAGGCAGGTGAAGAAGTGGTGGCAGGAAGCCTGGTGTGGTTTCCCAGGGCTCAGGTAAAGGGGAGGCGCACGGGAGCCTGAGCTGGCCCCTTTCCACCCTCCCCTCCTTGGAGTCTCCACTCCAGCCAGAGGCTTTCCTTTGATCCCACCTTCTCCTCGAGGTCTCCTGTGACAGCCTTGTTTAAAGCCGCAGCACCTTCTCCACAACACCTTTTTTTCTCCCTTAGGAGTCTATAACCTCCCCATAGCATTCATCACCATCTAGAATAAATAAATAATAAGTAACTGCTACATTTTTTGTTTTGAGGCAAGCTCTTGCTGTGTCACTCAGGCTGGAGTGCTGTGGTGCAATCACAGCTCACTGCAGCCTTGACCTCCCAGGCTCAAGTGATCCTCTAGCCTCAGCTTCCCGAGTAGCTGGGACCGTGGGTGCACACCACCATGCCCAGCTAATTTTTAAAGAAATTTTCTGAAGAGATGGGGTCTGTGGCCTAGGCTGGTCCTGAACTCTGGGTTCAAGGGATCCTCCTACCTCAGCCTTCCAAAGTGCTAGGATGACAGATGTGAGCCACCGGCCCAGCCAACTTTTGCATTTTTAGGTGTGTTATTACCTGTCTCCCTGCACCAGGAGGGCAGGGCGTTGGCCTATCTTATTCCCTGTTGTAGCCCCAGCACCAAGAGCAATGCCTGGCACCTCATTGGCAGTCAGAGACCTGCTGAATGAATGAATGATTCTTACTGTGGGAGTCCTTAGCACATGGTGGTGTTGAAAGCCAGGGACTTAAGAAAGTGTGAAGAAAGGAGTAGAAGACACAGGACCAGGAAAAAGGGTAAGTACAGGAGAGCCAGTGAAAGAAGGGAGGGAGGTCCCACAAGGCAGGGACACTGGGAGAGGTCCTCAGGGAGGCTCAGGAAGGGGAGGCAGGGATGGCCCGGCTCTGCAAGCTGCTGTCCAGCTAGAGTAATATCTCCATGGTGGTCTAGTCATGCCATTTGTCAGCGTGGCACCCTCTGTGGCTTCTCATGAAACCCAGGGGATGCCCAACTCCTTACATGACATTCATTATTACCTTTCTGGGCTTGGTTCTTGAGGCTTCCCTCACCCTACCCACTGTGCCCGGGGGCACCAGGGCGCTCTTCAGCCCTTCCTCATGTTGAGCTAATTGCCATTTCCTGAAAGTGCCAACATCTCCTCTGGACATTTTCAAATACTTGTTTTTGCCTTCCTAGAACACCTTCATCCTGTCTACCCAGAACTCTTCCCCTGCTGGACTCCTAATCCCCCTCCAGCACCCAGCCAAGACTCCCTCCAGCCGAGCCAGCCGTGAACTAGGTCAGGGCTATGGACTCTGCCTGTGCATATGTGTGTGGGAGGGGGGGCAGGGAGCAGGTGCACACTCCCTGCTCAACCCCCATCATAGCCCTTTGCAAAATAACTCTTGTTAACTGTTGGTAATGTACTGGGCATTATTCTAAGAGTTTCCTTGTATTACCTTTTTACTGATCCCTGTAATATCCAGAATGAGGTGACACTATGTTTCCTACTTTATACTGATAAAGTAACTCAAGGCAAAGAGAAGTTACATGGCTGGTGAAGGTCACCCAGTGAGCAGGGAGAAGACACCGTGTTGTGCCCTGGGGATCAGACTCTGAGTCCACTCTCTGAAGCCTTAGGTAGGCTAGCCTCTGGTTGCCTGCTTATTTTCCCCAACTAAGTGGTTCTTCACAGAAAGTAATTTTCCTCTCTTGGGGACATTTGGCAATGTCTGTAGATAATCTGGTGGTCTTAACTGTGTGATGAGGGTGGGTGCTCCTGGCACTAGTGAGTGGAGGCCAGGGATGCCACTAAGCATCCTACAGTGCACAGGACATTCCCTACTGTACAGAATTGGCCCAAATGTGGACAGCGTGGGGGTGAGAAACCCTGCTCCACCTAGACTGTGACCCGGGCACGTTTCTCCCCCACGTTCTCTGCGGACTCTAAACATTGAAGTACTCTGGCTCCCATGGCCCACTCCTCTTCACTGTCATTCAGGCCAGGATTTCCAGACTGGCTCTTCTGTTGACTCTCAACTTGATATCTCACATTCCCCACGGCCAATCCATTGACCTCCAAAATACGTCTGAGTCTGTTGCCCCTTGTCACCTGCACACCAGGCTAAGCAAATTCCAGCATCTCACTCCAGATCACGGAGACAACCTTTTGGGTTTGTCCCAGTCACACTCCCTGCTACCACGCATGCTCCACCCTACAGATAGAGCCATCTGTCCAGAGCATGATCCCAAGAGCGTCTGTGCCCTGCTGAAACCCTCCAATAGCTACTCATCCTGCAGGCATGACCTCCATTCCCTCCAGCCTGTGAGGCCCTGCCTAGGTCTGCAGTCACCCTGGCCCATGCTCCCTGTTGGGCACTGCCCTCCTTTCTGCCCTTGCAGGCCCCAGGCTCTTTGTGCTTGCTCCTCCCCTTGGCCCCATCCTTCTCATCACTTGGGTTGACCTCAAGTATCCTCTCAGACTGCCAAGTTGATCTGTCCAGCACCCTGTCTCCCCTTCCCTCTCAGGTTTGTCCACAGCGAAACCATCTGCCATTTCCAGGTTCTGCAGCTGTTACTTCTTCCTGGAGCGTAGCTGCTTAAGGCCAGCCTGCCTCTCCTGTTTCTGCTAAGGTCCTGCCTGACACTTAGCAAATGCTCAGAAATACTTTTAGGAACATAATTGAACTGGAAATTGTGAGAAATCTGTCCTTGTGAACCACCAGGCATGGAAGCAGCTCAATAAGTCATGTTGGGTGAATGAACATGGATTAAGAGGGTTTTAGGGTTGAGGCACTGCCCCCAGAAGTACTATTTATTTGTTTATTTTGGAGGCAGGGTTTTGCTCTGTTGTCCAGGCTGGAGTGCAGTGGCACAATCATAGCTCACTGTAGCTTTGACCTCCTGGGCTGGGCTCAAGTGATCCTCTCATCCTAGCCTCCTAAGTAGCTGAGACTACAGGCACACATCACCATGCCTAGCTAATTTAAAAATAAAAAACATTTTTTTGTAGAGATGGGGTTTCACCATGTTGCCCAGGATGGTCTCAAACTCCTGGGCTCCAGTGATCCTCTCACCCCAGCCTCCCAAAGCACTGGGATTGGGATTACAGGTGTGAGCCACCATATCTGGCCTTGTTTACCTTTTAAAATAGGGACTTTTGAGGCTTTTTATGCTTAAGGACACTGAAGCTATTAACAATCCCCAAAGGTCCAGGGCCTTAGCTATTTACAAAGCACTTGCTCATATGATGACTCATTCATTCATTCACTAAATACTCATCGCATTTCTGCTAGGTGCCAGTACTTGCTGATGGATGGTGTTTGGGGTGAGTCCTCACAGCTCATCACCACAGCCTAGGGATTACTTCTTGGCTTCTCCAGAGCTGGCTCCCAAGGCCTGTTGCTGAGGGGTATGCAGTGCCAAGCTCACAATATTTGTGTCCTAACTGCTGCTCTGGTCTGTGTGCCCTGAGGCAAGTTGTTTCTATCTCACTGCACTAAAGATCATATGGAAAACAGAGATAATGGCCTGGCATGTAATCCCAGCACTTTGGGAGGCCGAGGTGGGTGGATCATGAGATCAGGAGTTCGAGACCAGCCTGGCCAAGATGATGAAACCCAGTCTCTACCAAAAATACAAAAATTACCTGGGCACAGTGGGAAGCGCCTGTAATCCCAGCTACTTGGGAGGCTGAGGCAGGAGAATCTCTTGAACCTGGGAGGCAGAGGTTGCAGTGAGCTGAGATGGTGCCACTGCACTCCAGCCTGGGTGACAGAGCAAGGCTCCATCTCAAAAAAAAAAAAAAAGGAAAACAGAGATAATAATAATAAGGAACTTGCAAGACTGCAGGATCAAGGCTCTCTTTCAACCCTTCCCTCCTTCCACGTCCACCATGTGTGCTCCCAGCTCTCCTGAGTTATCTTAACTGCTCAGGGAGACTTGAGGCGCTCTACCTCCTGCAGCCAAGCCCATCTGCATTCCCTCGGAAGAACTTTCACACAGGAGATTCAGGAAACTGCCTTCCTGCTGGTTGCCACTCATCCAGTGGGCGCTTTTCCAATAACTCTCCCATGAAGACTGCTCAGGCTAAGGTGTTGTCCTGTAGAAATATTTGCATTTTATGGGGGTCAGGGTTTTCATGGAAAGAGTGGATCTTCTGTGAAGGATCCTGGCTCTGCAGCAGGCAAATGAGAGGGAGGTTTCTCTGCAGGATGAAAGAGAACTTCGCTCAGATCACAGCCATCAGGAGTTGATTCTCAAGCCAGGTGTGTACCTGCAGGACTCCTGAGACCAGTACGGGGGACTGTAGGCTGCCTGTGCTGCCTCTGAAGGGCCCAGCCAGGGAGCTGGCTCCCTGTCCACTCTCGCTCCCTCACATGGATCGTCCACACTGCAGCCACAGCGAGTCCTTCAAATACAACCTGATGGTGCCAACCCTCTGCTTAGAACTCTTCAGTGAGTTCCATCATCCTTAAAACAAAAGCCACTAGCAGGGTGCGGTGGCTCACGCTTGTAATCCCAGCCCTTTGGGAGGCCGAGGTGGGCAGATCACCTGAGGCTAGGAGTTTGAGACCAGCCTGACCGACATGGAGAAACCCCATCTCTAAAAACACAAAAAATTAGCAGGGCATGGTGGCTCATGCCTGTAGTCCCAGCTAATCAGGAGGCTGAGGCAGGAGAATTGCTGGAACCCGGGAGGCAGAGGTTGCGGTGAGCCGAGTTGGCACCATTGCACTCCAGCCTGGGCAAACAAGAGTGAAATTCCATCAGAAAAAAAAAAAAAAAAAACAAATCACTGTGCTCACTCTCATCAGCCAGGCTCAGCACCTCCTCTCATCTGTGTTTCTAGGAACTGTCCCTGTTCCTTGCACTCTGGTTCCTGGACCTTCTTTCAGTGCCTGGGGCATCCTGTGCTTTCTCATCGCTGGTCCTTTGCACGGGCTGCACTTCCCATCACTTCCTTCCCCACCTTGTCTGTGCCTCCTCAACCCCTCCTGCAGGATCTCAAGTCCCTCCCAAGCCCCGTTGGGTTTCCCTCTTCTGCTCTCCTCATCACATTGTGGCTTTTCCTCCAGTGTGTGGTGATTTACTGTATTTCTCCACATTCTCAGGAATGTCAGCCTCATAAATCTATAGTTCTCACCATCACCTGATACTTGGACAAGTTGGTGCTTAATGAATTTATGTTGAATGAGCAATGTGAGCATCAGCAGGGAGGGGAGGTCTGAGTCAGCTGGGATGTTCCAGGAAGGGTCAGGGGCTCAGTGGCTTTATTTAAAATGATAGAGTTTTGTTATTACTCAAATCAGTCTCCCCAAGAATCAGGGATCAGAGTATTTAAGGATAATTTGGTGGGTACAGGCTAGTAAGTCAGGAGTGCTGATTGGCCAGGTTGGAGGTGAAATCATCTGGAATTGAAGCTGTCCTTTTGTGCTGAGTCAGTTTCAGAGCCCATGAACAGAGGCTGAAACCACAGTGGTCTGTCCACAAAGATGCTGAGCCACGGAGGAAACCCAGTCACTGCTGGAGATGCTACCTGAAGGATCTGGGATGGTTCACCTTACCTCTGCTTGACTGAACGTGGGCCTGCCTAGAGAAGCCAGGCCTGGCCATGGCCCCAGAGAGGCAGCAGCTGTGTGCTGTCTTTTGATGCTGAGGCAGCCGTCACAGTTCCCACATCTGACAGAGGAGCTGACCTGGTGCACAGGAGGTCTTTCTGCACAAAGAGCAGATCTGAACACGTAATAGGCATATGCGTTCGCTTGAGCTGCCATGGTAGAAATAGCACAGGCTGGGTAGTAAACAAAAGAAATGTGTTTCCTCACAGTTCTGGAGGCTAGATGTTCAAGATCCAGAGGCTAGTAGCTTTGATTTCTTCTGCTGACTCTCTCCTTGCCTTGCAGGGGGCCACCTTCCCGCTGTGTCCTGCAGGACCTCTCCTCTGTGCATCTCTTTCCGTCCTAACCTCCTTCTCTCCTAGTGACATCAGCCAGCTTGAATCAGGGCTCACCCTAATGGTCTCGTTTCAAATTAGTCCCCTCTTGAAAAGGTCCTATCTTCAAATACAGTCGCATTCTTAGGTACTGGGGGTCAGGGTTTCAACATATGGATTTGGGAGGGACAGAATTCAGGCCATAGCAGTAGGCTATGGCAGGGTGCATGCCATGATTTGACCGCATACCACAACAGGAGACACAGAGAATAGAAGGCAGACACAGACACAAACCTTGATTATTTTTCAGTGAGACTACATACAACATTTGCAGCTCCACTACCAAACTTCTACCCCAAAACTACTGCATGCAGGACCAGGGAGCATGTCATCCATATCACTCCTTCATCAGTTCAGGTCACAACTCCCTGCTGGTGCAGAGGTGGAAGCACTTCTGTGCCTGTGCCAGCTTCCTCAGCGGACAGGTAGGTTACCTGTCAGGTAGCAGCCTTTGCATTCTGTTCAACCAGCTCAAGCTGCCCCTTTTTGGAAGGGGACAGACAAGTGTCTGTGGGGAAGCTGATCTCCTTTTCTGTAAAAGGAAACTTTAGGGCTGGCTTCCCACACAATGGGCTCTTCAGAGAAGTGGGTTTTTTAAGGAAGGGTTTGCAAAAGGCATAGGGGTTAGTTTGAAGACAAAGAGGAAGCGTCTCTGTAAAGGGGCTGCAGTGGAGCTGTGGATAGGTGACCCTTAAGGAGTAGGAGAAGAGCCAGACCCTGTAGTGAGCTGGAGGGTATGGGAGTCACAGGGGCAGGGTCTGTAAGCCGGAGGCAGAGGGAAGATGGAGTGTGCACTAAGGAAGACAGTGCAAAGATTCTGTGTTCTTACTGAATTCATCTTGTTCCAGGCTAGAAGGAGAATGTGAACCTAAGCACACCCGGTGCTTGCTGTGTGCCCACTGTGTGCCAGGCCCCGGGGACATGACGATGAGGAAGACTCCGTCTCTTGCCTCAAGGAACACCACTTAGCTAGGGGGGACAGATGGGCACACAGAGTGCTGTGGTCAGAGCCCAGCGAAGTGCTCAGTGTGGAAACTGTGTCCACACACTCATGAGTCAAAGAGGCAGTGCTGTCCAGAGCAGATGGGGTGCAGAGCCTTAAATTCCACCTGGACAGGTGAGAAGGGCTTCCCAGAAGAGGCTGAGGAGGAGGTGGCCAGGCTGTGGGGGAGAAACAGAGCATCCAGGCAGAGGGAGAGGATTTGGGAAGGCAGGAAGCAGCCAGAGGGCATGGGCATATGCAGGGTTGGAAGCCTCGCCTCGGCCGCGTTCTAATTGTGGCCGACGTCTTTCTTCAGCTTTCCGTTTGTGCTTCAGGCCCCATGCATTCCAGGCCTAATTGGGCATGCCTGCTTGGATGGCCCTTTATGGAGTGTGCAGCCCTGTCAGGCATCCAAAGACCATGTGACTGGGAGTTTGGTATTAAGCTGTATTATTGAGTTCACAAACTCAACTTTCAGAAATCTAACCAAACAAGGGATTTGCAAAACAGTTTCAAACAGAGCAGAGCCGACTACATTTCCCATGACAATCAGCTTGTTTACCACCCCAAGGTACACTCTAACCGCTGTTGACACGCTCATTTGCATGCCAATACCCAGAATGCCTTTCCAGCCCCACTGCGCTGCCATCCCGCCAGTGAGCTGAAAGGTTTATTTACACATACAATGCATGACAACTTCATTTTCTGAAGCATCTTTCATACAAACCGTATGCTCAAAATGCCTTAAGTTGGTGAAGGAATTTCAAAATCCTTTTAGAGTTTAAACCCTTCTTTCTGGGCTGAAGTGGAGTTAACTTATGCATGCCCAAATTAACATTTTAATTAAAAGATACTTGAGGGAAATGGGATTTCGGTTATTCAGCCATGTGTCATGTTATGCTTGGTATATTAAGCCAAGTTTATGAAGAGAAACTACACGGCCACAGATAGATCAGGCAATACAGAGCTCCACGTGCACTAGGATCACCAGAGGAACGTTAACGGGTAACTTCCCTATGGCTGGAGTTGACTTGCACTGTGGCCTATGAGATTACATTTATCTAGGGGCATTGGGTATAATGGCACAGATGGTAAAAACATGCACACCTAACAGCAATTTTCCAATTTTAAGAGTATAGCATTCAGGAGGGGTGCTCACCCCTGTAATCCCACATCTTGGGAGGCCAAGATAGGAGGATCCTTTGAGCCCAGGAATTCAAGACCAGCCTGGGCAATGTAGCAAGACCTCATCTCTACAAACAATAAAAAAGTTAGCTGGGCATGGTGGCATGCATGTGTAGCCCGAGCTACTTGGGAGGCTGAGGTGGGAGGATGATTTGAGCCCAGGAGGCTGAGGCTGCAATGAGCTGTGATTGTACCACTGCACTTTAGCCGGCATGACAGTGCAACATCCTGTCTCAAAAACAAAAGCAAAAGAGTGTAGTGGGGAAAAAATGATGTGAATTGGTAATCTGGCAAGTTTTCAGGAGCAGGTGCACTAGATTTTGATAGTAGTTCAATATTGGCGAAAGAAATTTTCCTGCCTCTTTGTCCAAGAGGAAAACAGTATAAGAGACCTTCAGCTAAGTTTGAAGGTGTTATATAGGAATAGTCAGATTTTGTGTTAAATGCATTTTTGAAAATGGTTTTGTGTCTTCTTTTCTAAATCACTGGTGCAGCTACCAGGCTTGGATATGGGGGATGGTGGAGAGAGACAGCCATGATGTCTGAGGCCTCTTGAGTATGTGAAACGCAGTGGGTAGCCAGACGGTTACCCTGCGGAAAACAGATCAACAGCCTCGTAATTGGCTCACAGAGATGAAGCAGCGTTTTGAACAAGTTAGAAATGCGAACTCTGGAGTCAGACTCCTGGGCCGGAGTTGCAGGGTCTCCACATGCTAGCAGCGTGACATCTGGGAGTCATTAACTGCTCTGTGCCTCAGTTTCTCCATCTGGGCAATGAGGATTATAGTACTTCCTACTTCATGGGGCTTTGATGAGGATTGAGAGGTAAATAACAGGTGTCTGGTAATGCTGGCCGCTGTTGTGATTAATACACTACTTTGGCCTATCACATGCTTTGATGATCCATCCCTTCACACTCTTAAAAAGTACTGAGGGCACCAAGGGGTTTTTGTTTATGCGAGCTCTCTATTAACATTGCTTGTCTTTGGTCTCTTCCTCCCGGAAGCGGGCCTGGGCGGATGTCTCCGGCGCGTTGGTGCAGGGGGATGAGGGCCACGGTGGCTGCCAGCTTGGGGTTCAGTGAGGGGCCCGCTGGCTTCCGGAGGGGCCGCCTCCTCTGTTCGCCGAGCCCTGCTCCGGCGGCTCCCGGGCCCGGCAGATGCGGCTCCCGGGGAGCGGGGCCGTACAGGCCGCAAGCCCGGAGCGCGCAGACTGGACCGAGGCGCTGCGGGCCGCTGTGGCCGAGCTGCGCGCCGGCGCCCTGGTGGCTGTCCCCGCCGGTACTCCGTAGGGCCTGGCTTGCGCGGCGAGCTGCTTGGCGGCCCTGAGCGCTGGATACCGCCTCCAGGGCCGCAGCGAGGCCAAGCCTCTGGCCGTGTGCCTGGGCCGCGTGGCCGACGTCTACAGACACTGCCGTGTGAGCCCGAGGGGCCCTGAAACACCTACTGCCAGGACCAGTGACCCTGGTGATGGGACACTCGGAGGAGCTAAAAACCCTTTTACGCCTCTTGTAGGCATCCGGATTCCTGATCGTGCCTTTATGCAAGGCTTGGCTCCGATGTTTGAGGGTCCTCTTGCTCTCACTGGCGCCAACCTCAGCTCACAGGCCAGTTCTCTGTGTTGAGGAGTTCCAGGATCTCTGGCCTCAATTGTCCTTGGTCATTGATGGGAGACAAATTTTTAATATAATTTTAATATAATTGAAGTTCTTAAATGTTAATTATGATGTGGAATCTGGAATCATGTAAATTTTTTGTTTGTATTCTGTTACATGAAAATCTGCTGATCTCTTGACTTTGAATGGATCTTTTACTTGCTAAGAATTTTGTAACATTGTACCTTGGTCATCTGGAAATACTGGTTCACTGAGCTAATAAAGAGCGCCCATATGTTGGCACATTTCATTATGTAATGTATTTAAAAATCTTCTTTTTTTTTTTTTTTTGAGACGCAGTTTCGCTCTTGTTACCCAGGCTGGAGTGCAATGGTGCGATCTCGGCTCACCGCAATCTCCGCCTCCTGGGTTCAGGCAATTCTCCTGCGTTCAGGCAATTCTCCTGTTTCACCCTCCTGAGTAGCTGGGATTACAGGCACACGCCACCATGCGCAGCTAAGTTTTTGTATTTTTAGTAGAGACGGGGTTTCACTATGTTGACCAGGATGGTCTCGATCTGTTGACCTCGTGATCCATCCGCCTCCCAAAGTGCTGGGATTACAGGCTTGAGCCACTGCGCCTGGCCTAAAAATCTTATTTGTTAATGTCTCCATCAATCTCATCAGAAAAGCCTTCAAGTATTGAGAAGCTGTTGAGTTCACAGTGATTAATATATGTATTACATCATTCCAATTTTTGAATGAAATCTCAGATTTTATCACTGACAGCAAATACTTCAGTTGTTTTTCTCAAAGTAACAGGCTCATTTTGTTTTCAAGAAAATATCTGCCCAATACCCAAGTCTGAATAACCAACTTTTCTGTCAGTCCTTCTTTCAAGTAAAATGGTTTTTCATGAAAAAAGCAGCCAGTTCAGCTTGCTACTCACTGATGTATGTGTGTTTTTCAAGATAGAACTTTTTTTTTTTGCATCCTTTGGTTTGAAGCAAATGAAAGCTTACCATTTTGTCACATAGAATATTAAAAAGCCATGTCTTCGAAGTTGAGCTTTAATGAAATTATTATGTTAACCTCTTTGTCAAGAACATTCTTGGGTGCAACTGGATTTCTTTTTTACCCTGGGTATGTGGGGTCCAAGAACACACTAACCACTAGTACAGTTCTTTGCCTGCTGCCTGGATTTGTCTAAGTCACCAGCAGTTTTGCCCATAACTGCTTTTGCATTGTCAGGGCAAATGTCAACACAGTGAAAAAGACAGATAATGCTTTAGTAGTATGAAAATAGCTTTGACCTCTTGGACCCCCAAGGGAACATGAGGGCCCACATTTTATACTTTGTGAACCGCTGTACTATAACAGGAAGCAGTGGTTGGTACCCAGAATGGATGTCTTCGTTCTGTCTGCTCAGCATCCCTTTTGTTCCTTCCAGCCATCCCATTCCCCTATTTCCTGTGTTCTAGTGGGGCATCCAGTTGAACTTTCCCCAGAGTGCCACGCCTGGCCATAGCCACAGGACTGGCATGGAACCAGGCAGAGTCAATCTGTGGTTATAGTGGTCACCTCTGGGATTGCCACCTGGACAATGCCTGTCACTACTCGGGGGCTGCTGCCACAGGCCACTTGCTATCACTAGAGAACTTTGGGAGAGAGAGAGAAAAATGCTTTTGCTTTGTTGTTGGGGCCATTTTGCTGGGATGGCCTAGATCTGAAGCTGTTGTTGCCATGCTGGCCCTGTCCTCTTACCCTTTGCCCCCCCCCCCTGCCCCACGGTCCCACCTTGTCCACAGGATGAGAGAATCAAACCAACACATGGAAAGAAGCAAAGCCAGTGGATGAGGAGGGCCAGAGACCTCAACACATCATTTAAATCCCTGGAGCTCCTGAGGACAGCTCCACTCCTGAACGTAAATGGTTCTGTGAATTCACAGATACCTTTTAGCTTAATGTAGGTTCTGACACTTGCAATAAAATGGTTGTGATCAGAATTATTGAGCAGTCTTAAAACATTCCTACCTGACACAGCGAGTCTGATGAAGAAGTTGAGGGAGCATTTCTTCCCTGGTGAGTAAGAACAAAGTAGCACAGAGTAAGCAGATCTACAACTGTGTGCATGGGGTGGACAGCGATCTCAAAGGGGCATGGTCTGGGCATGGCTCCTCCTCCACATGTGTAGATTGGGAGGAAGCACCATTTCTGCTGCTCCCAGGAAGCCCATTGCTGCTCCAGGGTGAGGCCAGTTCATTATCCAACTGTGACCTATGTTATCACCACTAGCTGATGAACTCTGAAACCATCCACCCAAGTGTCTTAGTCTGCTTTCTGTTGCTATAACTAAATACCTATGACTAGATAATTTATAAAGAAAATAAATTTACCTCTGACAGTTTTGGATGGTGAGACGTCCAAGAGCATGGCACCAGCATCTGGTGAGGGGCTTCTCACCAGGTAAGGACTCCCTGACAGGGTGTTACATGGTGAGGCAGCTTGGGCTTTTTTTTTTCCTTCTTGAGACAGAGTTTCACACTTGTTGCCCAAGCTGGAGTACAATGGTACGATCTTGGCTCACTGGAAACTCCGCCTCCCAGGTTCAAGCAATTCTCCTGCCTCATCTCCCAAGTAGCTGCGATTATAGGCATGCACCACCACACCCAGCTAATTTTGTATTTTTAGTAGAGACAGGGTTTCACCATATTAGTCAGGCTGGTCTTGTACTCCTGATGTCAGGTGATCCAGCCGCCTCAGCCTCCCAAAGTGCTGGGATTGTAGGTGTGAGCCACCACACCTGCCAACTTGGCTTTTTATGACAGATCTACCCCCATCATGATCCATTAGTTCATTAACCCATGAATAGATTAATCCATGGACCTAATTACCTGTCAAAGACCTCACCTCCCAATACTGATACATTGGGAATTAAGTTACAACATGAGTTTGAGAGAGGACGAATATTCAAACCATAAAACCAAGTCTAAATCTCCCAGTGTGTTCAAAAGAAATGAATGGGCAACAGCCTAAAAGAGCCAAGGAATACCAAGGCCCAGGGGATTCTGTGTAAGTAATACTGATCACCTGGTCAAAACTGATGTTTGGCTCTAGAGATGAAACCATCATACTTCTCCACGCCCTGTTCACAATCCCATGCAGGTTCTAAATAGCTCTTCTATGTTATGGATTATTGCATCACTCAGAATTCTCAACTGCAGGTAACAGAAATGAATTCTGGCTACTTAAGTAGAAAAGACATTGAAGGGAAGGCCATCTGGTAATTCACAGAATCAACAGGAAAGCTGGAGAAAATGGCCCGGACACCAGGCAGGGAGGAAAGAGATAGCCAAGACCTCATCCGTGTACAGACCAGTTAGAGGCCATCTCTGGGGTTCCCATTCTGGACAGTTCCCTACAAATGGTTACAGGTCATTTGCCATTATGTGGAAGCTCTTAATTTCGTGGCCATAGGAAATCATCCCTTTCTCTTTTTTTTCTTTTTTTTTTTTGAGATGGAGTTTCGCTGTTGTTACCCAGACTGGAGTGCAATGGCACGATCTCGGCTCACTGAAACCTCCACCTCCTGGGTTCGAGCAATTCTCCTGCCTCAGCCTCCCGAGTAGCTGGGACTACAGGCGCACACCACCATGCCCAGCTAATTTTTGTATTTTTAGTAGAGACGGGGTTTCACCTTGTTGACCAGGATGGTCTCGATCTCTTGACCTTGTGATCCACCCGCCTCGGCCTCCCAAAGTACTGGGATTATAGGCATGAGCCACCATGCCCGGCCCCTAGGAAATAATCTCTAACTGACATACATTTCTGCATTATTCTCCTCTAGACTCATATTTCTAGGGGAAATGTCCAGTTAGTTGGGACCAGGTTTTATGCCCATGTCTGAGCTGTCAGGGGAGCATGTAGCAAGTTTCTAATCTCCATCAGATGTTGAAGAGGAATGCAGGAAACTGCCCGTGGAGAACTCTCACGGTGTGCAAATGTCTGCCTCAGCGGATGCCTGTTCTTTTCCAGAACTGACCTTAATTTGCATTTGACATAACAAAATCTCGATTCTGTCACCAGAGCGGGGGGGAATGGATGCTGGCTGGTCAGAAGAAAACAAAAAAGAAACAAAAACTAATGCCTGTTACACCCCTTAAGTTTGAAGAAGGGGAAGCGGAGGTCCTGGAAGACTATGTGGTTTGTCCAAAGTTACAGAACTAGTTAGAGCCGCAATCCAAGGTGGTCGTCAGATTCTTGACTACTAGCCCAATACTCTTTCCTCTACAATCTTCCACATTCTTACAGTAGCATACAGAGGTCCAGAGAACTCTCATCCAGGTCAGAACTTGTATCAGTCTGCGTGGGTGCCCCGCCCCCGCCAAAAAAGAAAAAGAAACCACAGACTAGGGGCTTCAGCAGCAGGTATTTATTGTCTCATGGTTCTGGAGCCTGGAAGTTCAAGGTCAAGGCATAGACAGTTTTGGTTTCTTTTGAGGCCTCTCTCCTTGGCTTGCAGATGGCTGTCTTCTCCCTGTGTCTTCACATGGCATTTTTCATGAGTGTCTGGGTCCCAAACTCTTCTTATAAATACACCATCATATTGGTTTAAGGCTCATCCATATGACCTCATTTTACCTTAATTACCTCTTTAAAGACTCTATCTCTGTGGCATGGTATAGTGGCTCACACCTGTAATCCCAGCACTTTGGGAGGCCTAGGCAGGTGGATCACAAGGTCAGGAGATCGAGACCATCCTGGCCAACATGGTGAAACCCCGTCTCTACTAATAATACAAAAATTAGCTTTGGCTGGGCATGGTAGCTCACGCCTATAATCCCAGCACTTTGGGAGGCTGAGGTGGGCAGATCATCTGAGGTCAGAAATTCAAGACCAGTCTGACTGACATGGAGAAACCCCATCTGTACTAAAAATACAAAATTGGACAGCTGTGGTGGCTCATGCATATAATTCCAGCTACTCAGAAGGCTGAGGCAGGAGAAAGGCTTCAACCCAGGAGGCGGAGGTTGTGGTGAGCCGAGATCGTGCCACTGCCTGGGCAACAAGAGCGAAACTGTCTCAAAAAAAAACAACAAAAAAATTAGCTCGGCATGGTGGCAGGTGCCTGTAGTCCCAGCTACTCAGGAGACTGAGGCAGGAGAATCTCTTGAAACTGGGAGACAGAGGTTGCAGTGAGCAGAGATCATGCCACTGCACTCCAGCCTGGGCAACTCTGTCTCAAAACAAACAAAAAAACAACAAAGAAATTAGCTAGGTGTGGTGGTGGGTGCCTATAGTCTCACCTACTCAGGAGGCTGAGGCAGGAGAATCTCTTGGACCTGGGAGGCAGAGGTTGCAGTGAGTCGGGATCATGCCACTGCACTCCAGCCTAGCAACAGAGGGAGATTCTATCTCAAAATAATAATAATAATAATAATAATAATAATAATAATAATAAATAAAAGATCTGACCTCTAAATATGGTTATATTGTGAGATAGGTACTGGGGACTTCAATACATGAATTTTGAGATAATTCAATTTAGCCTGTAACAGAGCTACTTTAGAAATTCACATCATTATGGAATCAAGGATCAGACATCTACTTCTTTCTGGCACCTCTCTGTGGACAGTGAACCAATGAAGGAGGCCCCTGGATTGACCCTGCCTCCTGGGATCCAACAGCCGGAAAGCCAACTGGATTAAGACTGGGGCCTCCTCCCTGCATGATTCCCCTGGCTTTTTCCAGACTCATGCCCACTCTGACCAGTATCCCCTGGACAGGGTAGTGCAGGGCAGACTCCTGAATGCCACATCTTCTTTGCCCACCACTGCCCAAAATGGATATCAAGTTAAATGTCTCCCCAACATACCAAGGGAGGCACTTCCTCCCTTGAGTCACTCATAGATAAAATCCTGTCAGGTTCAGGGCTTTGGAATTTCCTTGGTGGTTTCAAAGGAGCCCTCTAGCAGCAGGGCTTGGAGTCTTAGTGACAGCATGATCACTAAACCTGGCTGTTTAACTTCAGTGAAATCTGGTTCTTCTCCTAGACTCACCAACATTTTTTCCCACCTTCCTTGTGTTTTTGTCTCTTCAACGTGTGCACCCACACAAATGTATACACACACACTCCTATTAGTATGACGAACTCACCTGTGGATGATTCATTACATGTAAATTTGGGGAAAGGCTGGATTCATGAGTTTTTGGCTCATTGGAATTGGTTTGTTCCTTACTTTGTGGGTAAAGCTGGGTTCTGAAGGAGTCTGGTAGACACAATGGCTCAACCTTCCAATTTGGGTGTGAGGACCAATGGCCTCAAGCAATACTGATTGGTGCAGTGATACTTCCAGAGTCCCCCCGACTCCTTCAGCTCCCCCACCACCCTTCTCTTGCCCTTGCATCTCTTCCAGTGCCTGGTCCTCTGTCCTCAGCACCCCTCTACTCTTTTGCCATTCCAAGGCCTTATCTCAGAAAAAGCGAGTGACTGTCAGTGCTCAATGGTTACTGTGTGCAAGGCTACTTGTGTTTGAATCAAATATGATAGGCTCTAATCAAAAGGAATTGATTCCTAGTTTTGGACATGTAGGCATTAATCAAACAATGCCTTCAAGAGAGAAGGCGTTAAAATACCTATATGTACAAAAAAAAAAGGCTATATGTGCTTCAAGAAAAACCCTAATAGTAGTGGCGTGTGTGTGTGTGTGTGTGTGTGTGTGTGAGAGAGAGAGAGAGAGAGAGAGAGAGAGAGAGAGAGAGAGAGGGAGAGAGAGAGGGAGAGACTTGGGGGATGCCTCCTCAGGCTCCTAAAATTTCCCCCCCCCCAAAGTTGGCCTTGTAAGTACCCATGGACCTGGCTGCAGAGGGAGCCTATTGTCTACAGGGCCATGAAACATATGGGTAGGATGTTCTTGGAAAGGCCCTAGAGGCCCTGTAAATTCTGCTCAGCCAGCAAGCCTCTGACTGACTCACCCTTTCAACCTACAGGCCCTGGGCTGTGCAGACTAGCTGCATCCCGCACTATGCGGGAAAGGTCTTCAGCTTTGCGGTTTCCACCAGCTGCCCTTTTCCCACTTTCTCTTTCCGCCTCCTCCTCTCCCACTACCTCGCAGAGCATAGTCTGGTACCCCAGTGCAGGAGGCACAGGTGTCCAGTGAAATGACAGCTGGAGGAAAGGAAGAAAGGTGTGCTCAGAGCCAGGCCACCAAATCCTGGTCTCCGTGGGCTACGGCAGAAATGATGTGGGTCAAAATCAGTTGTTTTCAGCCTGAAGTGATTTTTTCCCCCCAAGACTTTTGGCAATGTCTGGAGACATTTTTGGTTGTCACAACTAGGAGAAGATGCTACCAGCAACAGTGGGTAGAGGCCCGGTGTGCTGCTGCCTCCACGGAATGCACAGGACAGCCCCCGACAACAGAGGATTATTCAGCCCAGAATGGCAATAGAGTAGAGGCTGAGGAACTGGTTTAAATGAAGGTGAAAAGGAGATCCCTGCTTGGACTTAAGCGATTCCAGCACTGGGTGCTTGGCAGAGGGGAGCATTCCTTATTTTCCACTAACTCCACAGAGTCCAGGAAATGTTAGCACTTGAAGTGTTCTCTAGCCCCTCCCTCAGTGGTAGATTTGGGCCTAAATCTGAGTGCGAGTGGTCACTCTTCAGCACTCATGAAATAATTCAGCATTAAGTATGCGCCGGGCACATCTACAGACACTGCGAGTGACAACTGCAACGCTAACAAGGGCAGTGTTAGTTAACATGGACCGGAACGCGGCAGACACCTACCTAGCATTTTAGAGGAATTCTCTCCGTTCATACTGCACAGCAACCCTGCGGGGGAACTATGAACATAATCCCCACTTACAGAGGAAGAAACTGAAGTTTAGGAAGGACCAGTGGCTTGCCCAAGATTAGGGAATGGTGGACATGGGTTGCAGAGCCAGGCTCTGGCAGGGCCCATGCTCCTAGCCACTATACTGCACAGAGAAAAGGGCACTGTCCTTGAAATAAACTCGGGGACCCCTAGGTGTATTAGCCAAGTTAAAAGGTAATTTCCGGAAAATCTCATCCTGATAATTCACTTCGGTTCTAATTTCACAATATGCCTTGTAAGCCCCAAATTCCAGCTTAGAGCAAGGTGGTTTAAAGGCTGGATTGGGTCTCCCTAGAGGAGGAGCTGGTAGCTCCAGGCCGCAATCGCGCCCTTCCCTGGCGGTCAACCCAGGCGGCAGAGAAGAGGCTTTGACCCAAGAGGAGGCCTCCCAGCACGCTCAGCACAAGACCAAAACTGTTTCTGCATTCAGGTCAGAGGCTGCAGGGTTAGGAGTGTTTGAGTGGAAGTGTGCTGGGACTCGAACGCCGGGTCGCCTTACCTCTCGGCGGCGGGATGCTGAGAGGCCCCGTGCGCCACAGCCGCTTCCAAGTCCCCAGCGCTGCGCTCCCGTCACCACCTTGACAACAACTGGGATCGCCACAAGGAGGCTTGCTTTTTTCATTCAGCTGCTCGCTAAAGCAGAGCAGAAAGCTGAAAGCCTGGTCTTGTAGAAATGAATCCCTGGGAAGCCGACAGGAGGAAACGTGCACTCCTGGGAGAACTGGCCTCGCGCGGACCTAGCTCACAACTGTGGATCTGCGGACTCTGGGGACAGCTGGGAACAGGAGGGACCCCTGGGCGGGCGGTAAAACCGAAGGATGCGTGCGGGGAGAAGAAGCGAGTGCAAGTAGAGTGGGTGTGTGTGTGTGTGTGCATCCTCTTCCTATTTCTCCCACCGCCATTTCCATCTCCTCCCAACTTGGTTCCCTGGCAGGTCCGAAGGCGCATTTCGGATCAAAGTACTGGCACTGAGTGATGGCTAAAGCCTGTCCCAGATGTACAAGACCACCCCGTCCTGTAATCAAGGAGAGGAGCTAGTTCTAAGCCGGTCCTTCACACCCACAATGAACTCGTTTCCAGAAACTTGTGCTGCCGCAGCCGCCCCCAAATCCCAGCCAAAGAGAGATTGGCTGGTCGTACTGGAGTGCTCAACTGCACTCACCCTAGGGCCCTGGAGCAGCGTGCAAACGCACAAAGCTCAGAAAGCATCAGCCTCGTTACTGATAACAACACATTAGTTAAGGATTCTATTCACTGGTATGCCCTAAAGCACCTTGCTTCGTTTAGATTGGCACAACGTCGCCTCCTGGGATGGTAGAGAATTGGTCCCCAGCTAGAGTGGGGTTCAGACTGATGGAGACCCTCATCAGTCTAAGAGCACAACTCAGGTGCTTAGCTCCAGGAAGAACCAGCAATGGTTTCTCCACGGGGAGCCAGATCCTGCCCTTGTTCCATGGGTACTGGAGGGAGACTCCCCACCCTCACACTCAGCTTGATTTGAAGGAAAAGACAGAAGGGACTCATTAGAAATAAGCCTCACAAGCTCTTGGTTCTGGGGCCTTGGAGTCTGGGTCTTAGATGAGCAGCTTCCCAGGTTCTCAGGTTTTGGGCCTCAGACTAGGAGTTACACCATCAGCTTCCCTGGTTCTTATGCGGTTGGACTCAGACTGAATCACACCATTGACTTTCCTCTTTCTCCTGCTTGAAGATGACATATCACAGGACTTCCTGGTATAACCTTCCAGAATAAACCTCCTCATATAACTACATATAGCCCATTGGTTCTTTTCTCTGGAGAACCCTGGCTAATACAAGACCAAAAGTGGGTTTGTGGTTGCCCAGAGCTGGGATATAGTGAGAATTGGCGGTGACTACCGGTGGGCATGGGGTTTCTCTTTGGGATGACAAAAAATGTTTTAAAATAAGATTGTGTCAATGGTTGCACAATTCTGTGAATATATTAAAAATTGTGGAATTGCACAGTCTGAATGAACGAACTTGATGCTAATGTGCACAGCTCAATACAGCTGTTTTGGTGGGGAAAGGAAATTAGCTCCAAAAATGTTGAGCAACCCAGGTGGATCGTCTTTCCTGCTGGAAATGTTGAGCAACCCAGGTGGATCGTCTTTCCTGCTGGAAAAGCCGCATTTGCTTTGCTTAGATACAAGGAGTTCAGCGTTCCCCAGGGTGTTTGCATGCGTGTGTGTGTGTGTGCGCGTGTGTAGGAGTAGGGGTCTGGCAGGAAAAGAAGTAGCCCAGTTTTCCTGGACACAGAATGGGAGCCGCTAGAACGCGGATAGTAGTTTCCCAGGTCTCAGTCCCTGGCTGCAGAAATAATTCTTCTCCCGCGGCTGTGCGCTCCAGGTCTCGGCAGAACCTCAAGCACTTCCTTCTCCTCATCCATCTTAGAGAGTAAAAGACTAGCATATGTCCTCAAAGGGGTCTGGGATGTGGATTCTAAATAGTAGGGGGGGATATAGGATTGTAACGAAAATTGGTGAGAACATGAGGTTCCAGAGCCATGGCTCCAGTTACGCAGAGTCCCTCTCAGAGACTCCCTGGGGCGGGATCACTTTGGGTTCTCGGATTCCTCGCCCGAAATGTTCTGCCACCGGGGACTCGGCTAATGGAATTTGCCTTAAAGCAAGGAGGCCCCTCTGAGAGGAGTCTGAACCGTCCGGCAGAATGGGAATTTGTCCCTAACGAATTTTTATCTATCCAAGTGCAGAGAAGGATTAATTTCTTGTGCTTATGGAGGAAGTGGTTTCTGCTCTCCTGGCTGCGGGTCAGGACGGCGAAACTGCGAGCGTTGGAGATGGGACTGGATCCCAGGTGCGAAGGAGGCGCTGCAGGGGTTGGGACCCAGGGTGTAGTCCAGGAAGAGCGCCCTCCTTCCCTCCCGGCTCAGCTCTCTGAGCTCCACGATGCGTGTGCGCCAGGCTGGAGCTGGACAATCGTTAGCGCGCACGTGGCTGGCATGGAAGGCAGTGTCTCAGCGGAGCTGAGCATGCGGAGAGGTGCTGGCTGAGCTGTAAGGCGAGAAGCCGGCTCCGACCCTGCAACTGCCTCCCCAACCCTTCCCAGTAGGGACGCCCAATCCAGGTTGGCGCCCGTCTATTCCAGTGCAGAGGCCTCTGGACTCAGAGCCACGGGCATTTCTAAGAAGAAAAAAAGTTTATTTAAAATTTTGTACATAAATAAATAAATAAATATCTTCTGGGATTACAGAGGCCGTTTAATTACACAGCTAGGTTGGGGTAGGCCACAGTCTAGATGGGGAAGAGTGGGGTCGCCAGCGGGGGAGATCGGGGTCCTGTGTTTAGAGGAATGAAGAGCGTGTAGGAAACAAAGCGATCGGTGTCTCCAATTTGGATACTAAGGGTAAAATTTATCATCTGTGAGAGAAGCCGTGGGGACTGAGGACAGCAAGGCCGACCAAGGAACAAATGGACCAAATGAAGGAGGAGGCTCCCTGAGGAGGCGAAGGAAAAAGGAAAAGAAAAAAAGGGTTCATAAATGTGTGTGTTGGCAGGCGCAGGCCAAGTGAATAAACGATCACAGGAAAGAGGTGGGGAGGGACAAAAAGACATTTTTAAAAGAGAAGCGAACCAGCATCCGAGGCCGCCGACCTTGACCGAGGACGGAGAGTAGAGAAAGCGAGGAAGCCCAAGGCAGCCCAGAGAGGGAGGGCTATGAGGCGCCGGCTGCCCGCAAGGCGCTGCGCCAAGCAGGCTTGCCGACGGGGGCCGCGGTGCTGCACTACCCAGGAGGACTCGAGCGCTTACAATGTTCACAGCTTGGAGTCGAGCCCTGAGGCGGGAACACCATGGTCCAGTCTCTGTCAAGCTCTCAGCCCTGCCCAGGGCCAGGGACCTCTGCAAAGCCGTGCCAAATCCATGCCGGGCAGTGGTTTGGCAGCGAGTGCCTAGGAACCAGCGCTGCGTCCCAGGACTAGTCTTTGAGGCGCATGGAGGTCTTGGGGTGGGCGACCTAGAGAGACGCTCGCCTAGGGAGTGACCGTAAGATCCCGGTCATCCTTCCCTGAGGAGGACGGAGACATGGGCAATTCGTCGTCATCCTCCGAGCATTTGGCTGAGGAGAGCGATGCGCACTTGCAGCCTTGCGGTGCGCTCCCGCCACCACCTGCACCCCCGCCGCCGCCACCGCCACGATGGTTGCTGCCCTTGCCTTCCTTCTTGTGCTTCACTCGGCGGTTCTGAAACCAGATCTTCACCTGCTTCTCGGATAGATTCAGGTAGGTTGCGATCTCGATGCGGCGTAGGCGGGACAGGTACATATTAGAGGCGAACTCGCGCTCCAGCTCTAGCAGCTGCGTGCTGGTGAATGCCGTGCGCATCCTCTTGCTGCTGGGCAGCTGGTTCGAGCTGCTGTCTGGAGGTGGCAGAGCAGAGGGAAGCGATCAGACCTCTGCTCTGTGGGCCCAATCCCCTGATGGGCGGCCTCCAGAATCCTACGACTTTGACCTCTTACCCACCCCTTCATCCCGAACACAATCAACAGAAGAGCTACAGTGAGCACCTCCTTGTCCAGCTCGAGATCCTGATTCTCCCGGAGTCACGCAGCCCTGGAACCCCTTTATGGAGAGCACTGGATCCCAGCCCTCACTTTCCCTCGGCCCCCACTCCAAGACCTGGACATCTGCTCTCACTCCCCTCCTGGCTTCGTATCCTGGCCCTCAATCCGCACCCCACCCCAAGCAACCCCCTCTTAGTCTCCAACTTGACCCTCACCACCCGCAGAAAGCCCAGGGTCCCTCTTCCTCCATCCCTGGCTCTCCACCCTGCTTCGGATCACGTCTGCCCTGTCCTTCCGATCACCTCTGCCCTGTCCTTCCGCACAACGGCCCTGCTTACCCACAGAGATGCAGTGAAACTGTCTGGGGTCGGGCAGCGGGTATGAGGTCTGGTAGAGCGCGGCGGCGGCGGCAGCGGCAGCCGGGCCGTGAGCGACCCCGGGCGACACGGCGGAGTGCTGGCGGCCCAGGGGAGCATGGCAGTACTGCGAGCCGAAGGGTGGGAAGGACGCCTTGAGCAGAGGCAGCGCCGGCGGCCCGGGGGGCCCGTGCAGCTGCGAGGCGGTGACGCAGAGCGGGCACACGCACAGCAGCCCGGCCTTGCGCGCGTGGCAGGCGCCTGGCGAGAGACCGTGCAGCGCGTGCGGCGGGGGCACGGCGTAGGGAAAGAGCGGCGGCGGGCTGCCCTCGGGCGCCTTCTTCTCCCCGGTCTCGCGCAGCACTAGCGAGTCCACCAGGAAGGAGCGCGGCATGGCCCCGGCGCGCGGCCGCCCCGCAGCCAGCCGGCCCTCTGCGCCCGCCGGAACTTCCGACTCTCCAAGCGCTGTTCCCCGCTGCGGCCGCCGGCAGCTGCCTCTGCCCGGGAAGCTGAAGGCGCCGCTGACACCTAGGCTGAAACCACAGCCTCTGCTGCCGCGGGCGCCGCCCAAAGAGCGTGGGGTGCTGGCCAGCGCTAGTGGTGCTGAAAGGCGCCGGTGGCGCCGCTTAAATAGGACTATTGCCATGTGATGGGCTACGCCAGGAGCGGCCGCGGCCTCTCAATAGGGTTTTTGTGCCTTTTCTCTTGGCATTCACTCTGCACGCTTCCTCATTATTTCACTTGTTAACTAAATGAACTGCATAATGTACTCTATTCTTGTCAACCCCACCCACGCCGTAACAGGCGCCCTCGCCCCCTCCTCTCCCTTTTGCGGGTTTATTTTCTCATTCTCCCGCGATTTAATATTCTTTTCTTTCTCTTTATTTCTTACTCCCCTTTGGCTTTGCATTAGCGATCAGCCTGTTCACCTTATTGATTTTGCACCCCCGCAGCCTCGCTTCTGCAGATCCCCATGGGCGCAAACCCTCTTATCCTCTGTCCAGTTGGTCCTGGTCCCCTTCTTTCTGTTATCGCCCCGCACCCCAAAAGTATGCTGTCTCCAGTCAACCGTATCAGCTCAGGGCCGTGCACCACCGGGCGTCCCTCCAGCCGGTCTCAGATTTCCACCTGTGGAATCGTTTTTCTTCCTGCGTTGGAAGCAGGAGGACCCGGGCTCCCGCGTGAAGGAGGCGTCTGTGGGGAGGGAGGAGAAGGGCTCATTATTCCTTATCCAGTCTTAGCCCCATAGCTGTTTCTTGGTTTTCTCTAAGTTTCTCGAATAGTCTTAATTTTGGTGCTGCCTACAACGCCCAGTCTTTGTTTGGTAGATGCTGGGCAACCAGCCCTTTCCTTCAACTGACAGGGCCATGGGTGTAAAAACAGTGGCTGAGCTTTACGAAAGAGACAGGGAATGGGAAATGCAAGCCGAGATGGCGCAGATCTAGGTCTCGCACCCCACCACATGGGGCGAGTGCGAACAATCTCTGCCCGCGCATCTTGCCGGTACCCTGTCCACTCGCGCACACTCCAGCAGAGATCTGGGAAACCACTGCTTTCCCGCAGTTTGGAACAGCGCGAAGGACAGTTGTATTCCTGGCTTCCGCTGACTTCGCCCACCCTGACCGGCTTCCGCTCTCCCCAAGACCCGGCTCCTTCCTCCTGCTGCGTCACTCTCTTCTTTCTGGTCATACAATGGTTAAACAACTTCAAACACTTGGCGCTGTGTACACAGCTTCAGCTTTTTAAATCGTTCTCCGGCTCAAAGCTGTTTCGCCCAGGAGGTTTTTCCATACAATGGAAAATTAGCATAAATATTTCGAATTTACAGCCCGGGACTTTTCACGGGAGACGTTTACTTTCGATTTTATTGGAACCAAATCGCTGCAGTCACCTGCTTTGAGCACTGAATGGAATTGTGAGAAATGGAGGGGGAAGCTTAGGGGTCTGGGGAAGCAGTGCGCTGGAATAAGACTGCCCAAACCCGGAGCATCTGCATGAGCTTTCACCGTTGGCAACATCATTGTAATAACAACAGCAATAGATTATAACTGATTAAAAAACAAAGAGAATTTGTTTTGGGAGATAATAAATGCTTCTGTAAAAGGGAACGGGGCAATGGGAGAAGTAACCTGTATGGAGGGCACCGCGTCTAGTAAGAGTAAGGATTCAATGTTTTCATGGTTGCTTGGCGTGGGATGGAGGGCAAGGCTGGCCCCTGCACCAGGGTCTCAACGTCAAAGCTCCCTCATTCTAGGGTGGTGTCTGTAAACCAGCCGGAACGCATTCCAGTTCTAATTGCTCTCTGAGAAATTTGGGCTGGGCTGGGTCCCTGAGAGGGAGCCAAATGAGGACCCGGGCGGGGAGAGGGGCTTTCCACTGGGCAGAGGCAGGCTGGAGGGGGGCGAATGCGGGCAGGGCGCGATGGTGCAAAAGGGCAGGCACTGCACCCGGAGCTGGGAACCTGCTAGTGGCCAGCGTGGAGCTCCACTGAGAGCCGCCCCGCGCGCCCGGGGAGGAAGGGGTTAAGAGCCCCTGAATGCGAACAAGGCCAAAGCTACTGGGAAAGAATATTGGTGGTGGTGGGGGGGTGGTTAGTGGTGAGGGGAATAACCAGGTTTTTTTTTCCTCCCTCCAGCCTCTGGACCTTATTGAATGTCATTGAAGAAAGTTTTGAATGCCAGATAAAGAGAGGCGAATTAAAGTGTGTGACAGCGAAGGATAAGCAAACACAAAGAGAACTCTGTCACACTTTGGGGCAAAATCCGTGGGCTTTTTACCAAGTCTCTTCGCTATGATTGAATTAAGTAATAGGAAAACATTTTCTTTCAGTTTATAGCCACTAGACAAAAACTTCAAAGGGAATAACACTTTTTAATGTGCGGCCCCACAATAGATCGGGTTTTTTGCTGAAATGTTTAAATGGTTTGTTGTGCAACTCGGCGCGGGAGAGACCCGGGCCGGAGCAAAATAGCATCCCTGAGAGAACCAAGGCGCACTTAATCTGCGGTCTCTCAGCTCGGCGGGCAGCGGCCGGAGAAGGGGCTACCTGCTCTGTGGTCCATGGCCGCCAGCGCGCCCAGGAGCCTGGCCATTTCCTCAGAGAAAGCCCCGTGCCCACCGAGAGGCCAGAGCCCCGGGCAGGTGCTGGTGCGGGCAGCCGAGAAATCAGGGCCGACCCGTGAGCCCGGCCTCACCACCCAGCAGCCTCCGCCCGCTGCCTGGTTTCCGGGGGCCGCTTCCCGGGCTCCCTCGGGCGGCCGCACCGCTTTCCTGTTTAAAGCGCCTCCCAGGGCTTGCTTCAGCCGGGTTTGAACTTTATTCACCCCAGCAAACGTCCCCAAGGCGGGGCGGGGTGAGAGGCGGTGGCAGGATTAGCCTGACAGCCCCCAGGAAGGGCCTGGGAGCCCCTGGGCCTGGTGGGTCGGCTCTGCCCCCGAGCCGGTTTTCAAGTGTCCATCAAGGACAGTCCAACATTGAAAGAATTTCTGTTGTCCCGGGCTTTCCTTCTTTCATTCTGCCTCCTTTCCTCTGGGTAGAAAGAACACACGATTTTTCTCCCAGAATTGCGGCTCTAAGATATTTGCAGCAAAATCGCACAAATTTGAGAGGGGTGAGGGTGGCAGCGGTGGGTCCTGTTCCCTTCCTTCCTTCATGATTTTCTTCAAATGTCACTTCCCTTCTCAGGGAGGCCAACAACATTATTTAAAACAGCACCTCACTTCCGCCACACTCCCTGTTCGGTTCCTTGCTACATAAGCACCTTCTAACTTCCTATGTCTTTTGATCATTTGCTTTATTATCTCCCACTCCTGAAATTTATGCTCTGTGAAGAACAAGGTTTTTGTCTATCTTGTGCATTGCTGCATCCCAACTCAGAAAAGTTCCTGGCACATAGTAAATGGCTGGTACATATATTTGGAGAATGAATGAGTAGATGAAAGAGAGATGAGTGAGGAGGTGGGATGATGGGACCTCCTGGAGTGCCTGCCGGATACACCCAGAACCAGAAGCATGGCATGGGGCCACTGACCCAGGAGGCCCTGGAGGGCAGAGTGGTCTGAGTCTCCCCCAGCCCACTTCCCATTCCTGGCCTGGGTCATCAGAGAAGCTTAACATGTTTGTTGAGTGAATGGCAGATGGGTAAGCCAATCTGTGTGTCCCCAGCCCTCCACCGGTGGTTCTCAAGCTCCTTCAGAAACAAGATGGTCCCACTGAGGGTAGTTCCAGTGTCCTGCTCTGCAGGAGTTGGATGAACCCACTGATAGCTCAAGACTAGGGGTTGTCATCAAGGTCTTTTCATGGGATATAAGAGAAGGGGTTGGTTGGAAAGTGATCAGATGTGGTATATGCTCTGGAATGATCAGTGAACATTTTTGCTCCTTCTGGCTGAAGGCAATGGAGTGGGAATTCTCATTGTAAAGAAAGAGACTGAGGCTAGGCAAGATGGCTCTTGTCTGTAAACCCTGCACTTTGGGAGGCTGAGGTGGGTGGACCACCTGAGGTCAGGAGATCCAGACCAGCCTGACCAACATAATGAAATCCCTTCTCTAGTGGAAATACAAAAATTAGCCAAGCTTGGTGGCGGGCGCCTGTAATCCCAGCTGAGGTATGGCGAATTGGAATGCTGAGGTAGGCGAATCACTTGAACCCAGGAGGCTGAGGTTGCAGTGAGCCGAGATGGTGTCATTGCATTCCAGCCTGGGTGACAGAACCAGACTCCGTGTCAAAAAAAAAAAAAAAGAAAAAGAAAAGAAAAAAGAAAGGGACTGCTCCCCTAACCAGACCAGGAGGGACTCAGACAACTCCCTTCAGAGAGAGCAAGTTGGTCAATTGAGCACAGGGGCAGGGGAATGCCGTGAGGAGCTGAGAGCCAGGCATGGGGGTGGCCAAGGGAAGGGTGAGGAGTCATGGCCAGACATGGATGTGGACCAGAAGGGAAGGCCAGGCCAAGTCGTGAAGAGCCATGCTAACTGGTTTGGACTTGAGCCTGTTCTGATTTTTTTTTTTTTTTTGACAGAATCTCGCTCTGTTGCCCAGACTGGAGTGCAGTGGCAGGATCTTGGCTCACTGCAACCTCCTCCTCCCGGGTTCAAGCAATTCTCTGCCTTAGCCTCCTGAGTAGTTGGGATTACAGGCACCCACCACCTCACCCAGCTAATTTTTGAATTTTTAGTAGAGACAAGGTTTTACCATCTTGGCAAGGCTGGTCTTGAACTCCTGACCTCATGATCCACCTGCCTCAGCCTCCCAAAATGCTGGGATTACAGGTGAGAGCCACTGCACCTGGCCTGTTCTGAGATTTTTAAGCAAGGAGAATGACAGAGTCATATATATATATGTATATATATATACAGTCACACTCTGTCACCCAGACTGGAGTGCAGTGGTGCAATCTTGACTTACCCCAACCTCCACCTCCCAGGCTCCAGTGATTTTCCTTCCTCAACCTTCCAAGTAGCTGAGATTACAGGTGCATGCCACTACCACCCAGTTAATACTTGTATTTTTTAGTAGAGACAGGGTTTCACTATGTTGGCCAGGTTGGTCTTGAACTCCTGACCTCAAGTGATCTACCCACCCTGACTTCCCAAAGTGCTGGGATTTCAGGTATGAGCCACTGCACCCAGACTCAGAGTCAGATTTGAACTTAAAAAATATAACCAGAGGCATAGGAGGTTCTATGGGTGGGGACATAGTGAAGCCAGAGCCGGGTCTAAGTGAGTCAGCTTGCAAATGAATATCATTGCATTATTGAATAAACAAAAGCAGGGAAACACATAATGAGAAGATCGTATTAGTTTAAGTGATGGATGATGACTATGTGAACAGACACATTACCAGAAAAAGGAAATATTTGGGAGAATGTGAAGGTGAATGAGTAGGATCAATTAGGGGTGTGTGTGTGTGTGTGTGTGTGTGTGTGTGTGTGTGTAAGAGCCAGTCATGAAAGACAGAGGGATCAAAAATGCACACATGATAACCTGGTTGCTTGTTTAGGGGAATGGGTGGGTGGTGATATCAAAGGCAGAGATAGGGAAGTTAAGAGGGAGACGCTTTTGCTTGTTGGGGGTGCAACATGAAGTCATATTTTGGATGTGTTGCATTTAAATCTTTAACCTTTGGAGCATTCTGTGGATGTCCCATCAGTAGATGTAAATGTGAGTCTAGAGCTGAGCAGAGAGATTACAGATGGAGAAAGGCACCTGGAACTGAGGCATGCAAAAATGGTACCCTTAGTCTTAGACAAATGGGAGCAAGGAGGGAGCACAGAAAAAAAAAACAAACCCAGAGGGCCATGGATGCATCCCTAGGATACACCCATATTTAAGAAAGCAGGACTCTCTGAAAGAAAAGATAGCCAGAGAAAAAAGAGAAGTGAACAAGACAGGAGAAAATAGAAAACAAGGAGCTATACCCAGGCAAGCTACCCAGGCAGAGCTGCCAGACTTAGCAAATAAAATACAGGATACACAGTTAAATCTTAATTTCAGATAAATAATGAATTTTTTTCAGTGTTATTAGGTCCCAAATGTTGGGTAAATGTATAGAATACACTTATGCTAAACAATTATTTGTTGTTTATCTGAAATTCAAATGTCTTGTGTTTTATCTGGCAACACTACACTCAGGTTACTACGAGACAACTTTCACTGACTGGGCGTTTCAGCTTATTTTCCCATCTAGAGATGAAGAAACTGAGACTCCGGGAGAGAGAGTGATTTATCCATGATCACACAGCTGTTAAGTGCCTGTGTGGAATAGACCAGGATTTCTGAACACAAGTTGGGGTACTTTCTTCCAAAAGTGTCCCAAGTTTCCATGTGATGATGGCATTTGGTTGGAGCCAACAGCTCAGCTCAGCACTGGGAGTAGAACAGACACCAACATGGCCCCAGGAAGATGGTTATTCACAGGCTGTTTTGAGGACTGTAAGCCCCGTAGAAGGCAGCATTGTCAAGTGGGGTTATTATTAAAAGACCCACCTGTAAATAAGCCAAGGGAGGAGGAGTGGAGTTTGCCTCAGGCCATATGCCTTTTATTTGTCCTCTTCTGCCTCTGGACTTTTCGTTTTCATTTTTATTTTTTTATTTTTTGAGACAGCGTCTCACTCTGTCACCCAGGCTAGAGTGCAGTGGTGCGATCTCAGCTCACTGCAACCTCCACCTCCTGGGTTCAAGCGATTCTCCAGTCTCAGCCTCCTGAGTAGCTGGGATGACAGGCGCCCGCCACCACACCTGGCTATTTTTTTTTTTTTCAGTTGAGATGGGGTTTCTCCATGTTGGCCAGGCTGGTCTCCAACTCCTGACCTCAGGTAAGCCACTCACCTCGGTCTCCCAAAGTGCTGGGATTACAGGCGTGAGCCACCATGCCTGGCCAAGAAAACTTTTAAATTGTAGTAAGAAACATATACCCTAAAATATACCATCTTTATTTCTAAGTATGTAGCTCAATAGTGCTAATAACATTTACGCTGTGGTGCAATAGATATCCAGAACTTACTAATCAAGCAAACCAAAACTCTGCGCTCTTTAAACAAATCCCCATTTCCTCCTCTCCTCCCAGCTCCTGGTAGCCACCATTCTACTTCCTGTCTCTATAAATTTTTCTACTCTAAATACTTCACATAAGTAGAAAGAGGAGCCATTTTTAAGTTGGGACCATAAAACTGAATTCTTACCCAGAAGCATTAGAAGAGTAAAATTTCAAAGAGTAAAGTCCTTTCCTGCCTGGGAAGGAATGACATTTTTAAAATGATATTATGGTCTGTTAGGACCATATTATATAGGAGAATTGTGACTATGTTTATAAGCAGCTGGTAACTTAAATGGTTCAATTTTTTAAAATGTGGTTTTGCAGTTCACCTAAAAGGCTACAACGTAAATGTGCAAAATCTTTCCAAAAAGATGAGCAGTCTTCTAGAGATGGCTGAAAGAAAGATTATGGAATTCTTCCAATCCTGGAGCTCTTTTATTATTTTTAAGGTGAGGATATTTAGGTGGTTCATCATTGCTAACCACAGGTCATTTCTCACATGGCGGCTCAAATAATTAGGAGAGACCCTTTGGATTCCTGGATCTCTAATTTTGAGAGAATACATCATTTTCTGTTTTCCTATTTAATTTTTTCATCAATAATGGAAGAGGTTGCTAGTAATCTACCCAGTATCTGTTCTCCCCTTCTTCATTAGTAACAGAACCTCGGTTTTATTTAGGGAAATGTTTGTACCAAATATCTGAGCTCTACCTGTAACAAATGATGGCCAATGAGTTGGAAGCAGAAGCTTAGTGGTGAGGAGACACTTCGGGGAAAGCATCAACAGCTGTCAGGCATTGGTTTTGTTCTTTTCCTCTCCCTTTTCTTTTGTTGCATGGATGGCGCATTTTTTTAGCATCCATCTTGGTCCATGAGGTGACCTGAAGATAAAAGCTTTGTGCCGGGAATAATGGAGGAGAAAGATGAGAAGAACCAGCGTCCCTGAGAGTTCAAGGAGCTGCCTACCTATCTTATGTGAGCAAAAGGTAAAGATCTTTTTAATTATTATTTAAGTTTTCTATTACATGGAGCTGTATCTAAGCATAACTAATAGGGTCCCCAACCCCTGATCCGATCAGATTATGAGCATCAAGCCAAATGAAGGAATCAATGTAGTTATGGCATAGCTGCTGGGTTACCCTCTTGTTGCATTCCAACTGCATTGCAGCCCTTAAGGGAAGTGAGTAAGACTATTTACAGAGGTGTCATCAACCATTATTATAACACTTGGCACACTGTATATATTTAATAAATGTTTAATGTTAGTGCTGATAGCAATAGAGGAATATCATCTCTTTGTACCTATTCAATGATCATAGTTGCATCTTGATAAGTATCATAAGATTTCATAAGTGCTCAGCACTTTAGTTTCCTTACAGTAAAATTGGAATGAATGATACTTCACCTATCTTGAAAGGATTAGAGATAATGTATGTTTAACCTGAATGTAAATATCAGGGTACTCTTCATTGGATTTAGGTGGACGCAGTTAATAACAACAACCTGGAGTTTCTATGTGAAGCTTGCAGGACCTCTGGCCTTACTTCCAAAATTCCTCCTGTTCCCATATAGTTTCCCTGAAGTCCTTCCTGAGATGTCTTGGAAGTGCCCACAGGCCAGTCTGTCAGCTGGCACCACCCTGACAATGACGACATTCTCTCCTTCCAGGGAGGTTTCTCCTGAGTCCATGAGCTAAGCCTGAGCTAGACTTACTGCCTCCTTCTACGTCTTGCTCCAGGGACCATGGTTTATTCCTTATGCATTTGTAGAATGCTGAGAAGCTGTCCAAGACCGAGTGTGGCCTCAGTCAATTTCAGCTGTATGTTTTCTTGCCTGGCTGATAGGATGCAGAAACATTGGCAAGACCTTCTCTGGACATGGAAGTTCCAGCCTGAGTTATTCACCCCAAACCATTTCCTTTTCTCTTCCGCCCTGACAGTACTGGAAGCAAAGTTAATTTTTGCAGGGGTGAGGGAGTTCTACTCAGGGACCTTGAAGATGAGTATGAAACATCTTCCTAAGGCTCTCCATGTGACAAATTTATAAAATTAAAGAAGAAAACATGGTAGATTAGAGACAGACAGAACCAGTCTCACCTAAAGTAGTTATCTGCTGATGAATGAACCCCTTGCCTTTAAGTCTGCCTTTAGAAACAATTCCTCTTTCCCCCTACTAGTGAGTGACAGTGACGCTTGATTCAGGAGGCTGGATGTCATGGTCTGTGGCCTCAGGCAGGATTCCCATCAGGAAGCCTGATGTTGAGACCTGGGCAGTGTAAATGTTCCCTGTCTTCTCTGCCTTTTCCTTCTCTGCCAGCAGGAGCCTGAAGCTCAGGGCTCAGCCAGGTGGCAGCATAAAGCAATAAACCCGCAGACGGTGGTGCTGTCCTGTGGCTGCTCCGTTCCCTCCACACACATTCCTCTTTCCCCACTTTTATCAGAGCAGACCCAGGCCACATCCCCTCTCCTAGTCTCACACTTTCTGAAAGCCTTGGCTCCAAATCACCAAAGAAAGCATAAGCCACTGGAAGGGAAGGAGCTGAGGACTGTAGAGGGCAGAAATTCCATGGTACATCGTACAGAGCAGAGCAGACTGTACTGGTTTAAAAAGTCCTGGGGATTTATGTGACCATCGCCCTCCTCTCCACCCCTGCCTTTAATTAACACAGCCAAGTTCCCATTTTGTTCAACCAAGTATTTCGATTTGCAGTTTCTCAGAGCCACAGTGACCAGTGCTGGCTGTGCCCTCATTACATTTTCAGAAGAAAGGAAGGGAGGGGTTCCCAGAGAAGGCTACTGCCCAAATGCCTTCATTCTTACAGCAGCTGCTCCAGGATTTTCTTGCCTGTGCCTCTAACCCTGGCAGGGAGCTGAGTATTTCTATCCCTAGTTGGCACAGACAGGCTGATGCATTACCAGTGGATTCTGGGGCCATGTTGTCTTGTAGTCACGTGTGATTCCAAAGGATAATGTCTTCACCATTTGAGTAGCATTCCTCATTCTCAAAAACCCTGGTAATTCCCACAAAGAACATTAGTCTGTCACCATTACTGAGTAATTGTAACTGAAAAGATCTCCGTGTCATTTTGAAGAACTAAGCTAATATCTCCAGTACAGCAGGCCTTGTAAGAAGGAAAGAAAATGGAACAGATGAGATCCACTGGCGATTGCTTGTCAGCCGATCTGCTCTGAGGAGGCTCCAGGCCTCAGAGAGAAGTCTTACTTCCAGCTCATAATGTAGAGTTAATGAATAAACTGAATTCCTATGAACAGTCTCGTTCCTTTACTTCTCCAGCTATGAAGTGGGGTAAGGTAGTTTACCTCAAAAGCAGGAAGGTAGTTTTTCCACCTTGCCTAGTTTGTACAGCAGACGCAAACACTTTCCTAGGCTTTCATTATTCATTAAGGGTCAGAGCATTGGGAACAGCCTCTGAGCTCTCTCCAACTTATTGTCCCATCCTGACTGTGCTAGGAACTTCAGTTCCCACAGATGCACTCTGGCAGTGACTCTATTTGCAAAGTAAGTGGCCCTGTAGGGGGCAGACACTGCCTTATCCCCCTTTCCCCACTAAGGCGTCATTAATGGGGCAGGTTCTGAGATTACCCATGCTGATTTTCCAGCATCTTTTTCCTAATTTCTTGTTTCTGTAATGGATGCAAAAATTTGTACCACACATAAGGCTCTCAGAGGCTGAGTCCCGTGGCAAGTAGCTTTGTCAAGCTGGCTTCAGAGGAAGGGGCTGGCCTGTTGATTTGTTTAGCACAAACACTTCAGGAAGACAGTGGTGGCAATTGATACCTCTCCTGTGAATATTTCTTTTGGTGGCAATTGGTTTGTGAGAGGAAAGTTTGAAAATATTTAAAAATCAAGTCAAGCAGATTACTTAGCAAAAACTGTCCCAAACTATAATATCTGACCAATAAAATACAGACTTTATATTTCTAGCCAGTAGTTCATTTTATTGTCCTTTTAAAAATTATTTTTTATTTTAAAAAATTCTTTGTAATAAAAAAAATTTTTTTTTTCTTTGCCAATCAATGAGAGCTTGTAAGGTTGCTGAGGTTGGTTGGCCTTGAACTCTTGGCCTCGCCTTCGCAAGCGCCACGACATCCGGCCGGAGCCACTTTGGGCCCCATAAAAAAGTTTTTAAACAGAGATGGGGTCTCACCATTTTGCCTAGGTTGATCTCAAACTCTTGGGCTCAAGCAATCCTCCCACCTTTGCCTCCTAGAGTGCCAGGATTACAGGCGTGAGCCACCACATTTGGCCTCATTTTATTGTTAAAATATGATGTCATCTTATTTTATGACAGAGTCAGTAGTGGGTGCTTTCTTTGGAGTTTCTCAATCCTTTGTTCACAGAGATTTATAGAATAATATTCAGTTTAATTCAATTAACTGACTAGAACTTAATGCTTATATATCAGGCATATATCCTGATTTATTTAATTTTCACAATCAACAGAATGAATTACAATTTAGGAACTTAAAATATGTTTTTCTTGTTATATATTACAGCTTGGTACAGTTTTTGGTTAGCAGTGTTCTCGATCAGGAGTTCATATACTTAAAAAATATTTGAGATTTTTAATAAAAAATATTGTCATTATTTTTATCTTACAGATGTGGCAACTGAGGCATAGAGAGGTGCCCAGCCAGGTAGGCACAGGCTCACCTAGAATCTTAGATGATAGTGGTGGTTGCTACTAAGACAAAGGGAAGAATGAGCAATGGGTGAAATCAGAAATTTCTGCCACTCTTCTTCTAATTCATCCAATAAATCTTTATTGAATTTCTACTTTGATCAGGATAGCATAATTGCCGAAGAGGAGGTCTCTGAAGAAATCCTGGCTGTGAATTGGGCAAGTTGTTGAACTTCTCTGAGCTTCTGTTGCAGTATCTATAAAATATGAAGCATAATGGTGCCTCTTCATAGAATTATTGGGGCACCATTGTAAGAGCATTTAGGATTGTGTCTGTCACATAGCAAGTGCTCATTAAATGTTAGCTATTATCATACACACATATCATATGGGCGATTTCATGCAAGCCCCAGTGCCCAGCCACTGGCATTGCATAGGAAAGGCAAAGTCCTATGCCAGGGCCTGAGTTGAAGTCCCAAACAGTACAGTGCAACACAGAGGGGCGGAGAATTCAGAAGGCGCTTCTGAGAGATGAAATTCAAGAAATGACTACATAGGCCTGGGGATGTACATTTTGGGTCATTATTAGGGGACAGAACTGGGTGGAGGGTCCCAGATGTACTGAACAAAAGTTCACTGGGAGTAGTATAGTTAGCCAGACCCCCAATTCCAGACAGGAGCCTAGGACCATGGCTTAGGCTAAAGACACAGACCCTTTCCTTCCTTTCTATCCTGGTGAGATGCTGTGGCAGGTATGAGAATAGATTTGGTACTGTGTAACTTTCCACTGAGAGATCAGGATTCTCTCTGGTACAGCAAAGGATGTGACCAGCCTTTGTAAGAGCAGCTAAGAAACTCCACTGTGTCTCAGAGAAATGAGAGGAAAATGCGGATCAAACAAAAAACAAAACTCTGGTTGAGGATTCTGGGGTTCTAGAAATGAGGATATCTGCTTCTCCCTTTAATAAATAAAGTATATAGAGACTCTGAGAGCTTTTTCTTTGAAGAACATGTGGTAATTTGGTGGGAAAAGAATGAGAAAATAATAATTTTCTTCTCCTTCCTACTTCTCTTCTTCCTGATTTATTCTGCCATCTTTACTCTCTTCCTTTCTCTTTTGCTGTCTCCTCCTCATCATCATCACCATCATTATTGCCATCTTCACCATCATCTGACATTTATAGTGGAACACACTGGAGCTTTGGAGGAAGATGGTGTTTAGTTTCTATCTAAATTTGCCAGTAGGGAAACAGAAACTCCGGGTGGGTCAGCTCACTCTAGGCTGGGCCTTCAGGAAGTTTGGTAACACCTAACTAGCCTACCACAATCAAGAAAGAGGAGAGTTGGAAGAGCTGAGCTCAAAATCACAGTCATAACTGTGCTGTGGAATTAGGAATTTAAGTTTCTGTAATTTTCTTTGACATGATGAAGCTGGTGATTGACCTCTGAAATGCAGCTGTAGAAGGCCTAAAATCTCAGTGACCATCCTTGTTAGAAGCAACAGCTGGCAGCAGGAAGATGGCCTTGCTGGGAGACAGTTTTCCACAGGCCTTTCGTGTTTCTGCACAGCTTGCAAAGGGCCTGGCTACCTTTGTTCTGGACTATGCTTTCAAAGATGCTCGTGGACCAAAGAGCCTTGGATAGAGAGATAGCCACAGTGTCTCCCTTCAGAATAAAATTCAGGCACATCTACTGTGCATCATAAAATATTTGTTTTTTTCTAAGCTCAGGGTTCCTCTTTTTTAATGTAACCCACTGTGTGCAGGTCTCAGCTGGCCATCTTCATATTGCCTTATGGAACTGGGCCGTGAGGGACCAGCAACAGAAAATGCTGATCTTGCCATTACTATCAGTAATAAAGTCCTTTGTCTCTGACCTAGGAGTCTTGTGTCTTCACCAGTATCTATTATGCTGTGGCCAACTGTTAGCTTACATGTAGAGTAAAACCTCAGACCCTTCATAGTTCTTGACGTGACTTCCCTCACTTCTGTCTTTCAGGTATCGTACAGGTACAGCTAACTGTGGGAACCTTACGTATGACCTGAACTTTAGCTGCAAGGGAGTCTGAGACTTGCAGGTCTAACTTTCCATCTTCTGTAGTCCAGAAAAGCACCATCCCCACCATACTCCCTCTAGAGGCTGGCTGTCCAGCTGAGATTTGCAACAACGGCTACCACTTATTGGGCTCCCACAGTATCTGAGAATTGTAGTAATTGGGTTACATACATTATTGGGAATGCTGACAATACCTCTACAAGATAGATATTATTTCCCTCATTTTACTTTATGAAGAAGCATCCACTGAGATTCAGTGACTGCCCAGGGCCATGTAGTTCTGTTTCTGAGACATATTCACACTTTGGGGTCTGTCTGGCTCTGTCTGCTCCTGGGTGCTGCCGTGACAGTGTAGCAGAGTGAAACATCCTGGTGAATGTTTTGTTTCCAGAGGCATCAGAGAAGAGCTCCCGTCACGTCAGGACAGACAGGAGTGCTTCTGAGGAGGGAGAATTGATGGTCCTTCAGGAAGGGCAGAGCTCGGGCCCTGGGATGCGATGCATGGGTAAGGTGGGGAAGAGAAATAGGCTAGGAAGGACAATGTGAGATGATGCACACAAGTCTGTGTTGGGGATAGAATGGGAATGCTGTGGGAACAGAGAGATAGCTTAGGAAGAGTGGGCAGAAAGCTCCTGTAAGGGCCTGGTGTAAAGGGTGTTGAATTTCAGGATAAGGCTTGCTCCTACAGATAGCAATGGGAATACCAAATCCATGACACAACCCGGTTACCTTCTTTTTCCCACTGACTTGTTTTCCAACACGGATGACTCCCAGACAAAAGAGCAGCTCACCATTTCTCTAGCCAGGGAACTCAGAGAGGGGAAAATGGCTGCTGGTTCTGTCACACACGGGAGCCAGGAGAGAGCCTCTTCTCCCGGTTCTCCAGCAGGACCAGCAGAGGAAAGGCGTTAGCATAAAATGGAGAGAGAGCATGGAATATACCTCACATTAGCAGACAATATTGCCTTGATTGCAGACAACACACATGAATTGAATTGATAAAGGAATCTTCCCATCAAAGCCAGAAATGAGTGGAAATTAACTTTAACAAAGTAAGCAACTGTGCTCAAGAGACAGACAGAAGAAACCCACTGCATACTTGGTGGGTGTCAGAGACATAGAGGAGCAAAGTGTTCAGGCCCATCAGCGAGCGCAAGGGTGATTAATAAACACTTAGGCGGACATTCATCTGACAGGCGACTGACAAAGCCCCGCAATGATGGGGGAGAAGGGGCATTTCTTCTTGATAGATGTATCTGAAATGCTCATTTACTCCTTTTTGATAGATTTAAATGTCCAGGTATTCTCTCACCATAGAAATTGATTCAGAAATAGTGCTGGGTTAAAAATAAGGGCTAGAGATTTAACTCCATCCATGTGGAAGGAAATGTATTTGTCCCAGTCATCAACGCATAGATTGAAATGTGCTGGAGTTTCACAGAGGTTGAGGGGGAAGGGTACTTTTTTTTTAAGTATAAAGTGAGATAGATGAGTACAAAATCATTCTGCCTGAGATTTTGTAAATAGCATTAGTGATTGAATACAAGTCTTTTTCCCCCAGTCTGAAACAGTTTAAAAATTAGCTGTGGCCTGGCATGGTGGCTCACTCTTGTAATCCCAGCATGTTGAGAGGCTGAGGCGGGTGGATCACAAGGTCAGGAGATCGAGACCATTCTGGCTAACACGGTGAAACCCTGTCTCTACTAAAAATATAAAAATTAGCTGGACATAATATCGGGCACCTGTAATCCCAGCTACTCAGGAAGCTAAGGCAGGAGAATTGCTTTAACCCGGGAGAAGGAGGTTGCAGTGAGCAAAGATCACGCTACTGAACTCCAGCCTGGGTGACAGAGTGAGACTCCGCCTCAAAAAAGAAAAAATTATCTGTTAGAAATCAGTTCTCAAAGGGCAGATATAAATTTCGTGCTCTACCCTCTAGATTTCTGTCACATGCCACCCTTGATGGAAGGGGGTGGGGAAAGGCAATTGGGGCTTGGGGTCAAATCAGCTAACCAGTGATGTCTGACATGTGTACCAACAGCAATGACCACATGGCAGAGAATGAAGGGGCCACCTCTGGAATGGAAACTGTGATCAGGGATGATGAGAATTGTAGGATGCTGAAACCCTGCAGCCTGCAGACTCACCCTTTCTTTCAATAATTGATGGAAATGGTTTGCCTGTTCACCCGATCCCTGGAACTATGGGAAGTCCAATGCCCTCCAAGATATCCAGGGAACCCTGCACCTGCTTCTGCTTCTACCAAAGTCCTCTTCTTCCCCCAAAATGTCCCCAGGCTCAATTCCGTCCCTCCTCCTTTATTCTCCCAAAACATCATCAACACAAGCCGTGTGGTGATGTTTTCATTTCAACTCAATCACCGTGACTAACTCATCACAAACCTCGAGTCCACGTAGCTCTTTTATTCACTTTAGTTAGCCAGCATTTACTTTAATCAACTTCTCGGCTAAGGAATGAAACACTCTTCATGATAAAATCTTGCTCACAATGGTGAGTTGAACTTTCAAATAACGTTTTCTGAGAGACAATCTGCCTTTTTTCATCTATAGTCTAATTCTCAAGGGCTTTTTAGATCAGTTTTCTTTTTCACCTTGAGATCATTTTTTTCCTTTTCTTATAGAGGTTTGTAGGCTGGTGTTTCTGATTGTGAACTAATTATGTAAGTAAGCACTAATTAGTCTCGTACATTCTACCCAGCCATTCTAAGACTCAGCAGTCATATTTCTTAAAAAAAAAAGTCAACATTTTATTTTGCCATCCACTACAAAATATGAAAAAGAACCATCTCTATTTTCTTAACAGCTAAGGGCAAAGACCACAAATTAACCTCCCTCCATTAGGCACAATCAATAGAGTTATGGAGTTTTCCCCCCTAGTCTAGACTTCTATTTGGGAATGAAGTGTTAGAATAAGGCACATTTCCTGCGAAGGCTGCCAGACAAAGGGACCTGCTGATTGCAGTCCATGTGACTCCGGGAAACTCGGGGGCCTGGAGCACAGGTTTTGGACTCTGGCATGGCAGGAGGCAGTGATGGATGGAGCTCCAATTTGAAGGTCTGAGCTGCAATGAATAAGGCAGGCCTGCTGCGCCTGCCAGGGGCTGAGTGTTCTCAACAGTCACTTCACAGCTCGCTGGAAAACCTGGCGCTGTTTCTATGATGGGCAGAACTGGACGCTGCCGCTGACACACCCTTTGGGTGAGCACAGGTCACGGGTTGGAGCTCACTGGACGGGCGGAGCCAGGCAGTCAGAGGGACCTTCAGAGTCAGGCTGAGCTTGCTCTGGGCTCGGATGTTTCCTACTTTGGGTACTGTGGGGAGTCACTGGAAGAAGATGCTGCTGCTGTCCCCTCAGGGCACTGATGGGGAAAGTGGATCCTATGTGATGGAGCTGGAAAAGCCACAGCTGTGAAAAACTTTAAACTGCAAGGGGTTGCCTGATTCATCCCCGTGTGTACGCAGGACCACAGAAATAACCTCAGACAGAGGGAGTCTGTCAGGGTTTAAATGCTCACTTGCCCACCCTTGTTATTGATGTTAAAGGGCCCTCTGATGCTGGGAGGTTCTTCCCTATAGCCTCAAGAGGCCCAAGTCACCCCAGATCTGGGCTATCAAGGTGTCGGGAAGGGACTGATTACCACGGCAGGCTTGGCATGTTACCCACATTTAAATCCATGTTTAAAGGTGAAAATTGCCCCTTGCAGAGTGCTACAGCTTAACTGTGACCATCAAAGTTCACGTGTTGGAAGCTTGAATCCCAGTGTGATGATATTGGGAGGTGGGGTCTCTAATGGAAACTGTTTGGGTCATGGGGACACCGCCCTCATTAATGACTTAGTGCCCTTCTTGTGGGAGTGAGTTTGTTATAAAAGGGCGAGTCTGACCTCCACTAGTCTCCCTCTCCCCTGTGAGATGCCTCCCATCATGTAATGATGCATCAGGAGGGCACTCGCCAGATGCCAGCCCCACAATCTTGAGACTTCCCAGCCTCTGGAACCATGAGCCAACAAATTCCTCTTCATTATAAACTGCCCAGTCTCTGGTACTCTGTCATAGTAGCACGTAACAGACTATGACCCAGAGGGAGGCAGCATTTCCCCACTGTATGGATGAGAGCACAGAGGCTCAGCGAGTTCTCTTGTGCACACCCACAGTACCAGGAAACGCAAAACTCAGATTCAAACACCGATCTCTCTTGCTCCAAATCTCCTAGAAGGGGCTTCCCCCATGAGGCACTAGGAATGTAGACAGGGTGGTTCTAGAGCCAGAAGGGAAGTGGTGAAGGGATTTGGTAAGGCTCTTGAATGAAAATAAAGCTGCTTCCCTTTTGTGGGGGCACATCCAAGGCAATGGGGAACTCATCTTGGGCAGCTGGAAATTCAGCCTGAGTGCTTTCATTTCCACATCCACTGGTGCAGCTATGGCATCCACTCGGCCCCTTAAAAGAGAAAACTTAAAGCTACAGGCATGAGGCTAGCCTTGGGGACCAAAAAGTTGCTCCTCTCTAGGTCAAACCATCTAAGTGCAGATCATCCAAGGCCCCATCCATCTGGGGTGGGGCGGGGATGGGGTGTCCTTCAGCATCAGGGGCGGTGAAGAGGCAACTGTCTCCTCCAAGGGACTGCCAGGTGCAGGTGCTTGAGACTCACTGGGAAGAGGTGGGGCTGGAGGGACCGAAGTACTAGCAGGGGAGCCAGAGCTGGGAGGCACAGATCCACACACCACTGCCTTCGTCATTCATTCACTCATTCACCAGCCAGCCACTTGGCACTGTGCTAGAAGTCAAGGTAAAGCAGAGGTGAGTAGGACACCATCTCTACTGACATGGAGGCTTGCATGCATGTAAGAAAGAAAGGAAGGCAGTCCCCACATGGAACTGTGGGGGCCAAAAGAGGATGTGAGGAGCTTCTTGGGGGAGGTGCTTCTTGAGCTGAGACTCGAGCAATGAGAAGGTGTTGTCTGGGTGGACGATGGGAAAGGCATCTTGGGCCGAGGGGCGGGCTATGATCGAGGCATGGAGCAGAAATGGCTTGCACTTTGGGAGAAATGGCTGGATCTGTGTTTCCCCAGCCACTTACTCATGCATGGCCCTGAGCAATTTCTCTCAGCCTTGATTTCCTTATCTCTGACATGGACATCTTATACTTCTCCGGTAGGACTGTTGGGAGGACTCCCCAGGACAATGCAGAAAAACTCCTTGAACAGAGCCCTGGCGACGGCAGCACAAAATCAACACCTGCTCCCTTCCAGCACCTCAGGGCTGGCCGGGTCTCTTTCTGTCACAGGCCCCACAACGTTGGTGCCCCGCCTCCCTTTAGTCACAGCATGGTGGCTGTGAGGTGACAAAGGGACCGCTGTACAGGTGTTGGCCGGTGATTGAGAACTGGGGCGCTCTTCTCTTCCCTTCCTTCCCCTTCCCAGTTTTGCCACTTTCTGCCCTTTCTCCTTGTTTGCAGAATCCGGCTCTCTGTCCCTGCCCCTCAGTGTTTTCCAGCCTCAGTTCTCTCCTCTGCAAATGAGGTCCTCCAGGGCTGTTGTGACATTCACAAGTCACACTAGGTGACTTCTAGCAGTCATCCGTTTCAGCAGGTGAAAGCTCTTTGTTCATTGCAAATCACCAGGGAAAATCTGCTGAGGCCTGTTCTGTCCCATGAGGACATCAGGTTGGAGGTGGCAGGGAATGGGGGTTTAGGAGAAGGTAAGAGGGCTGCGGGTCTGAGGGAGGAAGAGAGACTGGAACAGAAAGGCAGTGGTTGGCCACTTGTGTATTTGTAGATCTTCGTGTGTGAAGAATGACTGGAAAGCGGCTTTGCTGTGTCCCTGGCCATCTTCCTTTGTTCTGTCCTCAAGTTGGGTAAAATCAGTGATCACCACTTTGCTTGTTGGAAGCATTGTTATCCTCAGGTCTCAGTGCCCCACGGGTGCCCCGGACACTCAAGCTAAATGGAGCCCAAGGAAGCCTTGCCTGAACATGAAATTCTGTCCGAAGGAAATCTTGGAGATAATGTGTTTACAGGAGTGCCTGCTGATGGAGGACAGAAGCAAGTGAGCTCCCGCATCAGCTGGGGGTGCAGCCCGGAGCCTTGATAGAGCTGGGTCCCTTGGTGCATCTGCAGCAACCACATGTGTCTGTAGCTTGTTTTAGGGGGCTGCCATGCTTTTGAGGCTGACCTGATGATGCTCTCACATCCTTCTCGTGGCCCGTCCGGTGTGAGCAGCTGCTCAGTTGTGGTGAAGAAACCTGGGGTTGCATTGTTCAGACATGTGGTCGGGAGCATGTCCTGACACTTAACACCAGCAAGGCCTTGAGCGAGTCATCTGTCTGCTCTAAGCCTAAGTGTTCTCCACTGCAAAGCAAAGCTAAAAATACTTACCAGCCTTTCACATGCGGTGGTACGAGACATAGATGAAAGGATGTGAAAATGCCTGGTAAGCAGAGTCTGAACCAATGTGTAGTCCCAGGATTATTGTTTGTTCATATTCATGACAGGACCCCTGATGAGGAAGCCGGAGGGCTGGGCCTGGAAAGACCTTCAGTAGCTCCACCAGTGCCCAGAGGGCACCCCATCCAAGTTCAACAGATACACTTTTCCCGATCAGTGATCACGTCCCGATCACCGTGTGATCAGGTGATATGAGTCAGCATCAGTCTCTCACATCCTAAGACGTTCAGGCCAATCCATTTCAGGGTGGCCAGCAGCCCGGTCACCACGGCCAAGGGCTCTGGAGGACCTGTTGGGTTAGAACCAAGGGCTAGTGGTCTTTAGAGGGTCTGAGTTTGTGATGGAAGTGGTATGAGCTCACAGATGGGAAGGCTGACCACCTTCTACAGGGTGATGGTTACCAAAGCGAGTCTACCCATGAACAGGATGTAGCTGGTCTGGTCTTCTGCTTTGAAGAATCAGGAATTTTATTTTCCTTCGGAGTTAATCAAACTTAGGTATTCTGACTCATCTTAACAAGATCACAACAGGCTGATGCATAAAACTAGAATGGCTGCTGACTAATTTACAATGAGAATGTAGTGGTCCAGTTGACCAGACAACCACATGGTTTCACATTAGATAAGCTATACAAAAACTAGATGTGTCAGAATTATCGGTATTTCTATTAGAAAGTTATTTAGCAAGCTTGGAATTGGAGCACAGGGAGTTGGTTAGATGGGTTAACTACGGTATTAGGCTCAGGTGGACAGCAAACTTTTTTCTGGAAGATAACTTTGCTACAAGACTATGCCTGGAGCAGACTCTTGATCAAATTGCCCTATTCCTAGATGGAGATTGGATGGGCACTGCCAGCATTTGTCTTGGGACTTTTCTTTCTCTAACCTTTTATTGTAGACCCACCTGTCTTCTCATTGGCCTTCTCTTTCTTAATTTAAAATTCACATTCAATCAGGCTAGCATGGGTTCTGCAGGCCTGGGATCCACTGAGGTTTCCCGGTCTCTGCGTCTACCGTGTGTGAATTGCATAGCTTACCTCTCTGGTAATCTTATTCTTTATGTCCAAACACCTTGGAAAGAGAGGCTGGTGGAGACTAAGTTGGGTGGGTGTAAATGTGATGATTCCGAGTGGCCCATCAGATCTGGAGCAAGATCCTCATAGACAGCTGAAGACACTGGGGTAGGACTAAGACCCCTGACCAGAGCTGATTAATTGGGAGGTAAGCCAGACAGACGGGTTCATGTCAGGCCTCCAGTACCAGCCAAGATATTTGACTCTACCTAGGAAAGCAAGGTGGAAATCTGGCCCCAAGGACTGAGCTGCCCAAGTTGGGAGGTACGAGGAGAGGTGCAGGTTAACAGGGTCTTGGGTCATCATCTGCCCAGGGCTCACCAGTTACATAGGGGGCAGCAAAGCCAACTCCAGATGCCCTGTGCTGTTGAAGACTGGTTTGGAGCCTGGGAGAGGTGGACCCTGCTTGTGGCTGGACCTGAGGCTTGCAAGAATATTGGGCAATACTCTCGACCAGGTGGCACCAAGACTGGAAGAAGAAACGATGTTTGGAAAGCGGGTGCTGTTGGTGAATGTAGGGAGAACCAATGTCGATCAAATCAAAATTCTCTGAGGTTTTTGGGAAGCCATTTGCCAGGTGGAAGTGAGTTAGGACGGGCCCTGTGATTCTCTCCCCCTGACTCCTGGTCTCGTCCCTGGGGGATGGAGCAGCTCGTTTGGAGACAAGCCTATGCAGTCTTTCCCTAGTCCGTGAACAAACTCCTGTCAGAGATTCTGTGAGAGGGGTAGGTAAGTGCTTACAAGCACCTCCTTGAAGAGAGACAGACGTTGTTTGAATGGCAGCTCTGCCACCTACTGGCTGTGGAACATCGAGCAAATCAGCTAACCTCTCTCCAAGCCACCTCAGTTTCGTGGTTAGTAAAATGGGAGGAATCCTCTTCATCTCACCTGTTTGTTGTGAGGACTGGATGCCAGTGCCTGTTCATGCCAGGCACTGGCATGAACAGGCACTCAATCAGTATCTATTGGCTGATAAAATGAGATGATGCTGATAAGATTCTTGGACCAAGATTGACAGAGAGTAAATGCTCCATAGGTGTCTGACAATAGTAAGTAGTATTCATGGTATCATTTGCAGGATGGCAGAGCTCAGGGCCAGCCTCGTGGCCCGCCCAAGCTCCAACACACGGTCATGGAGAGGAGAGTGCCACATCTTCTGGTCCCTGGCCACTTGGCCACACTTTAAAGTTTAATCCATATAACCGGGGAACACTTTTGCATTTCGATGGCTTGTTTAAAGAGCTCCTGGTCAGGAACCTGCACCCGCCCTGGGAGATGACCCAGGTTCAGCCCTCCGTGAATGGGTGTGGCAGTCATGTGAGATGAATGCCCTGGACTCACTTTCCCACTCAGTCTGGCAGCTCCTGGCATCTGAACTTGCTCCCTGACAGATGGGGTAGGAAAGGGGTTCCACATAGCATGTTATTATTATTTTTTTTTATAGCATGTTATTTTGATCTCTTAGAGCTTCATGCCTTGAGAGCGTGCATAAAACAGGCATTTCATGTTCCAATCTGATGTCATCTTTGCTAGGAACCCACATGCAGTGATCACACACAAGAGTTCCCAGCATGAAAGGGAAGGCCCCTTGCCTTGCGGTTCACTCTACACAGGTCCCCCATCCACCACCTCCAAGAATGGGGGGGTCTCAGTCCTGCCCCCACAAGACCAAAGTTCCCAACACATCTTCAGATGGCCTCTGGTCTGAGAACAGATGGAGACAGATGCCAGCTTGGGATTGGCAGGACCTGTGAGAGAGAAAGGGCATCTGGCCATTCCAGCCTCTGTTGAGCCAGCCTTGCTGTACAAAGTTAGTTTTCTTCATAGAGGAGCCACAAGGTCAAGGCAAGAGCCATTGTCTAGAGAAAATTGGTACTCAAAGGCTACTATTTCTGTTCATATCATGATGCAAGCCCATTGGTAAGTTCAGAACTCGTTGGTCTCACCCCCTCATTGTTGTTGTTATACAGTGAGGAGAATTTGGTAGATGATCCCTGCTGAAAAGGGACCTGCCAATAGCGTTTCACACTCTACATTTCAGAGAACCCATATTTGACATCAGCTGTCCAAAGGAGACATCATTAAGGTATCATTAAGGGAGTGCTCAAGCAAGCATGGTTTGGTTTGGTTTTTTCTGACCCACCCCTACTTCCAGCCTCTGACTCAATGAGTGTGGCTGAGAATAGTTTTGAAATAATCATCAGAAGAGTCAACTGGGGGATGCCAGGCAGGTCTAAGATCAAGATTACTTTAAAATGTCCAGCAAACAGAGAGGGTTTCAGCCTCTGATTACCACCGAGGGTGAGACCCTTAAAATGATTCCATTATAATTGTTTCTTCAATTGCTCTATTGGTAGAGTCATTCTTTGTTGCACAAGAAGCCACATTTTCCAGACTTACTTTGCAAAAGAGGCTGGAAGGAGCTCCTCACTCTCTTTCTCTGGCTTTGATGCCAGATCATTATTAAATTGTCTTCCTGACCCATCTCATCACCACTTACGCACTCAGTGACAGTCTACTAGGCAGGGGCTGTTGTGATCCTCACAACAATCCTGTAACATTAGCGCTGTTCTTCACATTATGCAGACAAGGAGGTTGAGGGCTAGAAACTTCTCATCACTCACCTAAGAGCCCCTGATTAGATCTTATGATGCTGGAAGGGAACAGGACATAGACTCCTTCTCTCTATCCTTTCTACCCGCTGGTTCTTCTTACTTTTTCTTTCTTTTTTTTTTTAAATAGAAATGGGGTCTCACTATGCTGCTCAGGCTGGAGTGCAGTGGCCGTTCACAGGTGCGATCCCACTACTGATCATCACGGGAGTTTTGACCTGCTCCATTTCCAACCTGGGCCAGTTCACCCCTCCGTAGACAACCTGGTGGTCCCCCGCTCCCAGGAGGTCACCATATTGATGCCAATCTTAGTGCAGACACCCGATTGACATAGCACACTACAGCCCAGAACTCCTGGGCTCAAGCGATCCTCCAGGTTCTTCTTACTTTTTCTGACAAAATAGGCATCATGTACCTATTAAGTGTCAGATACTGTCCTAAGCCCTAGGGATTCAAAGATGAATATGACCATCTCTGTCTTTAAGCAGGTACATTATTCCTTACATAATATATCATCCCAAAGGAAAGTGATAGATGTTCGACTACATATGTACTTGTGCTTGCTACTCTTTCTTTCAAAAATGGGCATCAGGTACCTACTAGATGTCAGGTACTGACATCTAAGCTCTGAAAGCCACAAATGAATAAGACACCTGTGCATGGTGGCTCATGCCTGTAATCCCAACATTTTGGAAGGCTGAGGTGCGAGGTTTACTTGAGGCCAGGAATTCAAGACCAGCCCGGACAACATAGTGAGACCCCCGTCTCTGCCCCCTCAAAATAAATAAGACCAACCCTGTCCTTTAAAAGCTACATAATTCCTTAGACATTACCCAGTGGAAAGTGATAGATGTTAGAATACATATGTACTTCAAGCTTCACAGGAGAGGTGACAAACTGAGTCTTTGAAAAATATTTTTAAATCACTGGAAGTAGTACATAGAGTAGAAAGATATTATTCTATGGCTAGGAAATTAGACTAGATAGATAAGGAAAAAGACAAATTATCCACATTTTTTTCTTCAAATATTTTCAAACAAGTGGAACTATACTATAAGGATATTTTTGTTTTCTTTAATTGTCTTAATTACTTACATAATAGATTCATAAATACATTCTCATTAGAAAAATTCAAATAATACAGTAAAGTTACAGTCACTTTGCCTACCACTGCCAATCCCCAGTTTCATTCTTAGAGGAAACTGCTATTAAAAATTTTGTGTTTGTGTGTATCTTTCTATCCCTTGTGCACATATGTGCGCATGTGCACATGCACACACACACACACACACACACATACTCTTTCATGATCTTTTTTAAAGCTTGTTCCATATAATTAAATATACATCTACGACCTTAATGTCTGGTTAATATTCCATTGTATAGACGTACCATAAATGATTTACCCATTCCTGTCTTTAGGCATATAGATTTGCTATGGTTCGAATGTTTGTGTCCCCCAAAATACATATGTTGGAATCATAACCCCCAAAATAATGTACTAGAAGGTGGAAACTTTTGAAAGTTTATTAGGTCATGAAAGCAGAGAACTCATGGAATGAGATTAGTGCCTGATAAAATAAGCCCACGGGGCTGGGTGGAGTGCTTTATGCCTATAATCCCAGCACTTCGGGAGGCTGAGGATGGCGGATCACCTGAGGTCGGGAGTTTGAGACCAGCCTGACCAACATGGAGAAACACTGTCTCTACTAAAAATTTAAAAAAAAAATTAGCTGGGTGTAGTGGTGCATGCCTGTAATCCTAGCTACTCCGGAGGCTGAGACAGGAGAATCGCTTGAACCTGGGAAGGGGAGGTTGCAGTGAGACGAGATGGTGCCACTAGACTCCAGCCTGGGTGACAAGAGTAAAACTTTGTCTCAAAAACTAAAAACAACAAACAAACAGAAAGCCCGACGGAGCTCATTCACCCCTTCCACCGTGTAAGGACGCAGCAAGAAAGGGTTGTCTATGAATCAGTAAGTGGCTTTCACCAGACACAGAATCTGTTAGTGCCTGGATCTGGAATTTCCCAGCCTCCACAACTGTGAGAAATAAATTGTATTGTCTGTAAACTACCCAGTTTACCATATTTTGTGATAGTGGCCTGAACAGACAGGACTGTCCACAGTATTTTTACTATTACAAACATGGCTGCAATGAACCACCTTGGCTCTAAGTCGTTAAATTTATCATGATTTTTTAAAGAACAATATTCATAGAAATGGAATTTCTAGGTAAATGCATACATACATTTTGAGGCATTTAATACGTATTCCTTTCAAGTAACTTGTAGTGATTTAATTCCCACCAGCTCTGTATGCTTGTCTGTTTGTTTACTCCTCTATCTGTACTGATATTTACACTCTTAACTAACAGCTAAAGAGTGCATCTTACTATTGCCAGATCTTGAATTTCTCTGCTTTGTTTTGTTTTGCTTTTTGAGACACGGTCTCACTCTGTCACCCAAGCATAGGTGCAGTGGCATGATCATGGCCCACTGAAGCCTCCAGTGACCTCCCAGGTTCAAGTGGTCCTCCCACCTCTACCCACCCAGTCACTGGGACTACAGGAACACGCCACTAAACTTGGCTAATATGTTTTTTTTTTTTTTCAATAGAGATGGAGTCTCTCACTATGTTGCCTAGGCTCTCAAATTCCTGGGCTCAAGAGATCCTTCCACCTCAGCCTCCCAAAGTACTGGAATTACAGATGTGCACCACCATGCCCAGCCTGGATTTCTTTAATTACTAAAGTGATTGAATATTTTTGTGTGTTTATTGGTAATTATTTTTCTTCTTTACTTATTATAGATATTAATCCTTTAGATTTGAAAGTTACCATTTACTGCAAGTATTTTCTTTTTTTTTTTTTGAGGCAGGGTTTCTCTGTTGTTGCCTGGTCTGCAGAGCAATGACATGATCTCAGCTCACAGCAACCTCTGCCTCCTGGGTTCAAGCGATTCTCCTGCCTCAGTCTCCCAAGTAGCTGGGATTACAGGCATGCGCCACCATGCCCAGCTAATTTTTTTGTATTTTTAGTAGAGACACATTTTCTCCATGTTGGTCAGGCTGGACTCCAACTCCTGACCTCAGGTGATCCGCTTGCTTCGGCCTCCCAAAGTGCTGGGATACAGGCAGGAGCCACCGCACCTGACCTGCAAGTGTTCTTTATACTATTATTTGCACTAAAACCTTTTATTTAAAAAAATGACAGGCCACGCATGGTGGCTCATGCCTGTAATCTCAGCACTTTGGGAGGTCAAGGGTGGCAAATCACGAGGTGAGGAGTTCAAGACCATTCTGGCCAACATAGTGAAACATAGAAAAATTAGCCAGGTGTGGTGTTGGGTGCCTATAGTCCCAGCTACTTGGGAGGCTGAGGCAGGAGAATCGTGTGAACCTAGGAGGCAGGGATTGCAGTGAGCTGAGACCGTACCATTGCACTCCAGCCTGGGTAACAGAGTGTGACTCTGTGTCAAAAACAAAAACCAAAAAACATTATAAGAAAAAAAAGACAATTGTAAAACACAGTGAAAATCCCCTGTATGGAAGGATGAGTTGTAATGTTCTTTTCACCACCTTTTCCCCTTTCTTTCCTTCCTGTTAGTCATAGTAAATTTAGTATGACATATCAAAGTTATGCTTTGAAAAGTGGTCAGTTTTCGCAGCTCCAGAATGAAGACAAGAACAACTCGGAGATGGCAGAATTGGGATGGGCCGAGAACTGGAATGGGTCAGGGGAACTTGTGAGGAGGAGGTCAGAGGTGGGGTTCAAGGAGAGGAGGAACTGCCACACGTCCATTTGCGATAAGCTGTACACATGGCCTGAAGGGAAGCCCAGGATATGTTTGGCGCCATCCTCAACACCCAGCTTACTACTGAAAGAAAAACACGTTAAGTAAATAAGTCTGCAATCTTGCTAGTGGAGGTCTAAGTGGGGGCAATGCTCCCTCAAAATGTCCATGACCTAAGTCCTGTGAATGTTACCCTTACTGGTAAAAGGGATATGATTGAGTTGAGAATCTTATGATGGAGAGATTGTTCTGGATTATTCAGGTGGATTCGATGTAATCGCAAAGGTCCTTAGGAGAAAGCGGCAGGAGGGACAGTTTGGTAGCCAGAGAAGCAACCAAGGAAGGAGGAAGTTGGAATAGTGGGAAGAAGGAGCCAAGGAATGCAGGGGCCTCTAAAAGCTGGAGAAAGAGAGGAAATGAACTTTCTCCAGAGTCTCCAGGAGGAACCAACCCTGCCAACACCTTGGCTTCTTTTTCTTCTTCTTCTTTTCTTTTTTTCTGAGACAGGGTCTCATGCTGACTCCAGCCCAGGCTGGAGTGCATGTGATGCGATCTCAGCTCACTGCAACCTCAGCTTCCTGGGTTCCAGCAATTCTCCTGCCTCAGTCTCCTGAGTAGCTGGAATTACAGGCGCCCACCACCACGACCAGATAATTTTTGTATTTTTAGTAGAGATCGGGTTTAGCCATGTTGGACACGTTGGTTTTGAACTCCTGACCTCAAGTGATCAGCCTGCCTCGGCCTCCCAAAGTGCTGAGATTATAGGCGTGAACCACCAGGCCAGGTGGACACCTTGACTTCTGACCTCCAGAACTGAAAGAGAGTAAATGTGTGTTGTTTTAAGTGACCGAGTTTGTAGTAATTTGTTACAGCAGTAACAGGAAACTAATACAATGGTCCATATCTAATCAACCTTTTTTTTTTTCTTTTCTTGCTTTCTACATATGAAACTAAACAGGGGTGTGTGTGTGTGTATACCTTACACACCTTTCTATATCTGTGCATATAAATTTACCTAACTTTACAAAAAGAAACAGTGTGGCTTCCCATGATCTAATTGGAACATAACATTTATTCAGCTGGCTCTCTCCAGAAGAATTTCCAGGTTGTTTTCAGGTCTTTTTTTTCTTTTTTACCATCACCACCACAAACAGTCCTACTGCTAAAACACGTGTGCATGTATTCATGTGCTAACTAGTTTGTGTATTTCTGTAGAATAATTTAACAGGAAGTGAACTGCTGCGTCACATATTTTAAACTGCAAAAGAAGACATAAAGATTTTCTCCAAAAATTCATTTCAGGTTATTTATCTATTAATTTTGGTTTAGATGCTTTTCAAATACAGATGTTTTAAACATTTGTGAAATCAGCTGTCACTCTTCTGATAGAATGTTTCTGTCTCTCTTGCCCAACTTAGACCTCCGCTAGCAAGATTACAGACCTATTTGCCTGTCATGTTTTCTTTCAGTAGTAAGCTGGGCGTTGAAGGATGTTTAAGAATTGACTTCCTTGCCAGGAAGACAAATAGATACTACCAAACCAGAATGAAACCGGCAATGACTTGGTTAAAATATTCCCTGACTTGACACATTAGTGTTGCAAAATGGATAAGCTCAACAGTTATGTGAGCCCATTTTGCTTCTGAGGAGGCACCACTGGAGTCCTCTCTGTGAATCCTGTAAAGTGCCTTCTATCTCAGCACCATCCTCCGCTTCCCTTCCTACTCCAAGTCTTCAGCCAAACCGATCTACTTGCAGCCTCCAGAACACCTACATAGTGTTTCCTGCCACATGATTTTCACATATGTCTTAACTTTGGTTTGGGTACCATTTTTTTCTCCTGGTTATCAATTATTAGTGGTCTCAGCTCCAGTTTCACTTTCTCCAGGTAGCCTTCAGGACAAGCTCCTTTCCTCCCACCCCCAAAACACAGACAGACAGACAGACAGACAGACACACACACACACACACACACACACATTCTGGATTACATGCCCTCTTCTATGTGCTTTAAAAACACCCTTCACCCATGCATCTATAGCACGAATCTCATTGTCTTGTGCTTATCTATGCTACTGTCTCCCTCACTAGCAGAGACTGCCTTGAGCATATCTATTTTGTTCACCTGTGTATCTCTTTTGACTTACACAGCATCTGGCATACAACAGATGCCCATACCTCCAAATATTTGTTAGATAAATAAATTTTAGAATTAATGAATCAAGACTGATATAATCGATACATTTTTTGCATCTAAATTACAATATCCTAGTTAATCCTTTTAAAATAGCACAAAAAGAAACAGATTTTGACCTTGTAAAAAGTATAAAAATTTGAATAGAGTTGTAATTAGTAAAGAACTAATACTGTGGCTAGAAAAGAACACTTACATTATTGTGTACTTCTATTTGTTGGCCTCATTTTATCATAATTATAGATTTGGAGACTTCCGCTTTCAGCCAAGATGGAGGAACAGAACAGATTTACTTTCCCATCTGAAACAATCTCCCCTCCTCTAAAAAGAAGAAGACAAAATATTTGAAACAATGGTTTTCAGGATAGTGGAAACTGGTCAATGAAGGGCAATGATCCATGAGAGACAGAAAAAAAATGAGGTGAGCCCTGTGATTGCCCAGGTTGTTTTCAGGTCTTTTTTTTTAACCAAAATCATCATTAGTTTTCTTTGGTTAAAAATCATTTTTGACCAAATCATCATTAGTTTTCTTTTTGAGACAGAGTCTCACTCTGTCTCCTGGGCTGGAGTGTAGTGGCATGATGTCAGCTCACTGCAACCTCTGCCTCCCGTGTTCAAGCGATTCTTGTACTTCAGCCTTCCAAGTAGCTGGGATTACAGGTGCCTGCCACCACACCTGACTAATTTTTTGTATTTTTAGTAAAGCCAGGGTTTCACTATGTTAGCCAGGCTGGTCTTGAACTCCTGGCCTCAAGTGATCTGCCCGCCTCAGCCTCCCAAAATGCGGGAGTTACAGGTATGAGTCAACATGCCCGGCCTTGCCCCCAAAATATTAAGATGAGAGAGTACTGAGGCCATGGCATAGGAAAGGGGAACTCAGAGCATTAGGGACTTCCTGAGCTGAGAAGATAGAGCTGAAAATCTGGGGAGACCAATATAGCTGGAGTTAACAGAACAAAGTGCTGGAGAGAAGAAAATTGCATAGAGAAAGAAATCAGAAATCTCCTTTGAGTATTCAGGAGAATACTGATTAACTCATGCACGAGGTTAGAGAAAGAACTTTTCAAAGGATGGAAGGGGACGGTGTTCAGTTTCTACATGGGGTGGGAATGATACTTATTCCCACCAGTCAGATTGGAAAATACAAAAAAATAACCATATTAAATAAATACTTTTTCAGTGATATAAAACCGACAGCAATCCACACTACAAGAACGCTGGAAGTTCTTAAAACAGAAGGAAAATGGCATCCCAAAGAAATATGAGTTTATCTAAAGTAATGGAAAACATCAGAAAATGTACATAACTATAAAGACTCTTTCTTCTTATTTAAATATTCTTAAAAGATATCCTCCTGTTTTAAACAAAGATAGTAACAGTGTGAAGTTTATAACATATATAGAAATAAAATATGTGATACAATTGCATAAAGAACAGGAGGGAAGAAATAGAAGTATATTGTTGCAAGCTTTTCATACTCTATGTAAAGTAGTAAAATATAGTTTAAAAGTAATAATTTAAATGATATATTAAATTGTATACTATAATTACTAAAGCGACTACTAAAACAATACAACACAGATATAGCTCACAAGTTAAGAAAATATTAAATAAAATTGTTAAAAATATTCAATTAATGCACAAGAAGTAGGAACAAAAGAGAACAGAAGACAGATGGGTGAAATGGAACACAGAAGAGATGGGAGAAAGCAAAATAGTAGGTTCAAACCCAAGCATATCAATATACATGAAATACAAATGACCTAACATCTCAATAAAAAAGCAATGATTGTTAAACGAAAAAGCATGACTCAACTACATGCTACCAACAAAAAGCCTAGTTTAGAAATCAAAATACGACTAGATTAAAAGTAAAAAGATGAAAATATATATCATGCTAATACCAGTCAAAGGAATGCTGGAGTTGCTACGTTAATGTCAGACAAAGTGTATTTCGTTACGAATAATATTTCAGAACTAGAATAAAGAGAGTAATTATGTAATGACATGGAAGTCAATTCATCAGGAGGCTATAACAAGCTTAAAAATGTGTACATCTAATAATAGATTTTGAAAAATATGAATATAAAACTAATAGAATTATAATGAAGAATAGAAAAGTTCACACTTAGAGATTTTATTATACCTTTTTATTAATTGATAGAACAAGTACGTAGAAAATCAGTTGGGTTGTAGAAGACTTGTATAGCACTATAAACCAACTTGACTTAATCGACATTTGTATCAAACAGCAGCAGAATAAACATTCTTTTAAAATGCATTCAGAACACTGACCAAGATGAAATTCTTAGGCACTGAACAATCTTAATAAATTGGAAGGATTCAAGTCAAGCAAAGTATGTTCTTTGACCACAATGGAAATAAAGTGGAAATCAGTAATAGAAAGATACCTGTAGAATTCCCAAATATTTGGAAACTAAATAACATATTTCTAAATAACATGGGTCAAAGAAATTAGAATGTATTTTTTTAACTGAATAAAAGTGAAAGCACAACATAGAATTTATTAGATACTGCTAAAGCAGTACTTAAGTGGAAATATGTAACATTAAACACTTATGTTAGTAAAGAAGACAGGTCTTGGCCGGGCGCGGTGGCTCACGCCTGTAATCCCAGCACTCTGGGAGGCCGAGGCGGGTGGATCAGGAGGTCAAGAGATCGAGACCATCCTGGTCAACATGGTGAAACCCCGTCTCTACTAAAAATACAAAAAATTAGCTGGGCACGGTGGTGCATGCCTGTAATCCCAGCTACTCAGGAGGCTGAGGCAGGAGAATTGCCTGAACCCAGGAGGCGGAGGTTGCGGTGAGCCGAGATCACGACATTGCCCTCCAGCCTGGGTAACAAGAGCGAAACTCCGCCTCAAAAACAAACAAACAAACAAACAAAAAAAGAAGAAGACAGGTCTTAAATCAATGACCTTTCATCTTAAGAAATTAGAAAAAAGAAGAAAAAATAAATCTAAAATAAGCAGAATAAAGGAAATAATTAATGGAAGTCAGTAAGAAGACATAAAAACAATTAAAAAAAAGAATAAAACCAGAAATTATTTTTATTTTTATTTTTATTATTTATTTATTTATTTGTTTGAGATGGAGTCTCACTCTGTTACCCAGGCTGGAGTGCAGTGGTGCAATCTAGGTTCACTGCAACCTCCAAGCAGGCTGGAGTCCCTCACAGGGATATTCCACAGGGCAAGGCAAAACCGCCTGTGAAGCTGTCCAGGCTGTCCACGAATGGTTAGGGAACCAAATGAAGAAGGAGCAGCCGCAAACAAACCTCCTGAACACCAAACAGGGAAGGAAGTGGTCATTTTATTTGTCTGGGAGCTGTGACAGGCATAGCTGCCTCAACAACTGAGCTCCCCGACAAAGAAAACCCTGGCCCTTTTAAAGGCTTACAGTCTAAAAGGTGCACACGTGACAGGGTTGAGAACGTGGGGGATGTAACTAGGTGGGGATCTGAGCAGTTGAGAAGAACAATGCCTTCCGGGGAAAACTCCTCCATACCATGCCCCTGACCTATAGATAGTGTTGTGGTTAGCAGTAGGAGGTTTAATCCTTAAGCTGTTTGTTGGCGCCAACCGATCTTTCCACTGACCTCTTCTGGCTGAACTTCTCCTTTTGAAAAGCAATGTAGAAGGCTAAAGAGGAAGTGGCCTTAGAAGCTTAAGTGGAAGAGGTCTCCTTCCTCACTCCCCAACTCTGAGAACCTCACCTATAACATTAGTGAGAGTTCTCATTCTCATTTTCGTTTTCCTGATCTTCTAAAGAAACTGATTGATAATGATTCATATACTTGTGATGTGGTTTTCTGGTTAGCTACAGCAGTGATGAATCCTCTAATCATCTGAAGGAACAGGGGGAGCAAACAAGGGAGTAGCAGGGAAGCATATATTATTATTATAACACTGATGATGAGAGTCTTGAATCTTGCCAAGGACGAGAGAACCAACCTCCTAACAAGGACTCAGGGTTAATCCGTGCCATACCTGCACAGACATCAAACCTTAGAGTGACCTGTTTTGGGCTTCCCTTTTCCTCTGTTTTAGCTATTAACTTAGTAGGGCTGTTCCATCGCCTTGTTATGAGTTTAATTTCAAAAGTTGTATGCATAGGAGGTTCTGACGGATTGTAGCAGACATCAGGTTGTCCACCCCCTGGGTTATACACCTTCTACTTAGTACCATTATATAAAGTTTCCCTTCTGTGTCCCAGTACATTCATAATAACTGTAGAACAAAAGAATGACAATAACTTTGTGTCCTCAGTAACCTGGTGCACACACAGAGCATTCTCCAAAATCAGTTAATGTCCCTACCGTGAAGGTCCAGATTTTAAGAAGAATAAGTTTCATGATGAGTTTCCTCTTGCTTCAGCCGTACGTGGACCAGCCAGCTTCTGGGATGTGGCTGGAGCAGGGCTCGTTGTCCTTCTCAAGGTGATTCTGCAGTCGTTGTCTGGGTCTGGTCTAGCTTCCCAAGTTTCAGCTGCTGCAGGCTTTATGCGGCTGTGGTGGATCCAGGCTGGGAATCCCTCTACCTTTGTGGCTGTGGGGGTGGTCAGGATCATGGTCTGGGGTCCTTTCCACCGTGGCTTCAAAGGGATGACATTCCAGTCCTTTATCCACACACAATCACCTGGTAAGAAAAGGTGAACTGAGGAGGATAAGCTTACAGGGCATCTTTCATTTACCCTGTATCATTCATCGTTCAGGTTTAAGTATCCTGAGTGATTTTCCCTAGAGCTCGTAACTGTTTTCTTAGCTCAATCTCTCCCCATTCCCAAGGAGTTTCCGGGAGTGCCAACAGTGTGGGAGGGGCCTATGATATAGGACTTCATAGGAGAAAGATCCTGTTTTCTTAGAGGGAGTATATCTAATTTTGAATAACACCAAGGGAAGCCTGCACCCACTTTAACCCTCTTTCCTGACGCATTTTCCCTAAGCTATTCTTAATGGTTCAGTTCATCCACTCCACTTTTCCGGAACTCTGTGGTTGGTAGATGCCATGCAGCTTCCAAGTGATACCCAAGGCTGTTGCCGTTTTTCCGGACCAAATCAGCCACAAATGCTGGCCCGCTGTCTGAGCCGACGCGCAATGGCAGTCCAAACCTGGGGATGAGATCTCGAAGAAGAACATGGGTTACTCCATGGGCCTTTTCAGTCCTAGACGGGAAGTCCTCTTCCTACCCAGAGTATGAGCACACCAGGGGCAACAAATACTTATGTCCTCCACACTTGGGCATTTCAGTGAAATCTACCTGGAGATCTTCAGATGGAGCTGCTTCATAAGCTTGAATGCCAGGAGGAATAGCTGGACCTTGCCTTGCGTTGTGCTGCCAACATGTAATGCATCACTGTGCCACAGTTTTGTTCAGGGCCGATAAATGTGAGATGTAAAAATACTGGCTTAACAACTTCTCAAGTGACTCTTGGCCTAAATGAGTGGTTCCATGTACAGCCTGTACGACCACCGCCCCTGTTAGCTGTGGCACCGTTACTTTTCCATCTGGTAGCCAGATCCATCCCTCTTTAATTATTTGCCCCCCTTCTGCTTGGAGAAAGTCCTTTTCCTTCTTAGAATAAGGGGGCACCAAGTCAGGTAACTGGGAATTAGAGGGGCTGTAACTGCTGCTTAGTAGGGAGTAGATGCCTCCTTCCGAGCTGCTGAATCTGCTTGGGAATTTCCCAGGGCCTGGAGGTATGGGCCCGCTGATGTCCTCAGCAGTGCACGACTGCCACCTTTGGGGCTTCCAAACTGCTTCTAACAACTACAAGATTTCATATTGATGTTTTATTTCCCCCTGAATTTAACAGTCCTTTTCTTTGTACATGTACTTGAAGAGTTAGAAAGGCATACCAGGAATCAGTATAAATGTTTACAGTCTTATCATTACTCAGTTCTAGGGCTTGGGTCAGAGCAATAAGTTCAGCCTTCTGAGCTGAAGTACCCTGAGGCAGTGGCATGGCCTCAATTACAGCGTTCAGAGTTACTACTGCATAGCCTGAGCACCTTTCTCCTCATGGATTAACAAAACTGCTTCCACCCACATGCAACTCCCAGTCAACTACTATCCATGGTTGATCCCAAAGATCAGGCCTTCTGGAATAAACTGAGCCCAATACTTCGACACAGTTGTGTTCAACCAGGCCTCTGACACCAGGAGCAAAGTGGTGGGGTTTAAGGTGCTGCAGACCTCAATGGTGATGTGGGGATTCTCACATATCAGGCTCTGGTATTTGATCAGCCTAGCATTTGTTAGCCAATGGTGTCCTTTGGTATTCATTAGAGTTACTACTGCATGTGTGCTTTGATATTTAAGTTCTGCCCCAGAGTTAGCTTATCAGCCTCTTGTGCTAGCAGAGCAGTTGCTGCCAGGGCCCTTAAACATGGCAGCCATCCCTTGGAAACTCTGTCTAGCTGCTTGGAGAGATAAGCTACAGGCCTGGGCCAAGGTCCCGCTGTTTGTGTTAGAACTCCAACTGCCACTTTTTCTCTTTCTGACACATACAACATGAAGGCATTTGTTAAATCAGGTAACCCCAAAGCTGGGGCTAAGTTTTGCTTTCAGTTCCTGAAAGGCCTGCCACGGCTGAGATCCCCATTCAAAGGGTTCCTTGTCTCCCCACTTAGTAACTTCATAGAGAGTTTGGCCAGTACCACAAAGTTTGGAATCCACAATCTACAGAAACCAACAGCTCTCAGGAACTCCTTCACCTGCCTTCTAGTCTTGGGTTCTGGCAGGTTGTAAATGACTTGTTTCTTCTCTGCGGCTAGTCTGCACTCTCCCTGCCGGATGGTGAACCCCAGATATTGCACTTGCGGTCAGCAAATCTGGGCTTTCCTTCTAGACACTTTATACTCACGGTCCTCCATGCCGAAGTAAGGCATCTGTTCCTTTTGTGCACTTGATTGCTGTGAGGTGTCCCAATAAAGGGTCATCAGCATGTTGGAGCAACACGTAGCCTAAGTCCTTAGCAGGAAACTTCTAGAGGTCATGGGCTAGTGGCTCCCCAAAGATGGTGGGAGAGTTCTTGAACTCCTGAGGTAACTGGATCCAGGTATACTGGGTGGTTACACCTCTTTCTGGATTTTCCCATTGAAAAGCAAATAGTTTCTGACTCTTCAAGGCCAGTCTAATGCTAAAGAAAGCATCCTTTAAGTCCAAGCAGGTGAACCAACTATCCTCCGCTGGCAATAATCCCAGCAGAGTGTATGGGTTGGGTACAGTTGAGTGCAAGGTCACTGTAGCCTGATTAACCAAACACAAGTCCTGCACTGGCCTGTAGTCTTTGGTCCCTGGTTTAGGAACAGGCAAGAGGGGGTGTTTCCTTATCAGGAGGAAGGAGTCTTTGACCCTGGGCCTGAAACCTCAGCTCTCCTGCTAGTATTGCACACCCCTAAACCACCCAGGGTAGACAAGAAAGAATGTGGAGGGACTCCTCCCATTGCCACCCGACTCCCAGGAGGAACTCCACCTCTAGCAGCCTGTCTGTGACCCAAGGCAGGTGTGCAGATGCCTTTAAAAGAGCAGAGGTATACGGTAGTGGATGAGGATAGCCACATGTTGGAAACATGTGTTTTCATGTACCTGCCATTCACCTCAGCTGATCTTATCAACTGGAAAAATAGCACCCCATCTTATACCGAGAACCCACAAGCTCTCATTGACCTACTGCAAACTATTGTCCAGACTCATAACCCCACTTGGGCTGACTGCCACCTGCTGCTTATGTATCTTTTTAACACTGATGAAAGGTGGAGAGTACTCCAAGCTGCTTCCAAATAATTGGAGGAGCATGCTCCAGCAGATTACCAGAGCCCCCAAGAGTATGTCAGGGCCCAGCTACCAAGGACTGACTCCCCAGTGGGATCCAAACACTCCAGAGGGCATGCAAAGGCTAATCTGGTACAGAGAGCCCTTACTGGAAGGACCGAAAAAGGGAGACCAGAAAGCTACAAACATTGATAAAATCTCTGAAGTTATTCAAGGGAAAGAGAAAAGCCCAGCACAGTTCTATGAGAGGCTATGCAAAGCCTATCGCATGTATACTCCTTTCGATCCTGAGAGCCCCGAAAAGCAAATATGGCATTAGTCAGTCAGTGTGTGGAAGACATTCGGAGAAAACTAGAGAAGCAGGCAGGATTTGAGGGCACGAACACTTCACAGTTACTGGAAATAGCTAACCAGGTGTTTGTGAACAGAGACACAGTAAGCCGTAGAAAACGTCAGAGAAAACAAGCATCAAGTTCAACCAAGTTCTCACTTGATAGCTGCCACTATTATAGGAGCACCCCCAAAGGGGCGGGGAAAAGGGACTCCTGGAAGGCTACCCAGTCTAATGGGTTACGCTGGCCGCACCTGCAGTGTAACAAGTGTGCGTACTGTAAGGAAGTAGGACACTAAAAGGACAAGTGCCCCCAGTTAACAAGAAAACACAGAAACCTCAAGCCCAGGGCTTCAGACAAAAGTGAAGGAGCTCTGTTCAATTTAATGGAAGGGCCACTGGACTGAATGGGACTGGGCTCAATGGCCCCCAAGAGCCCATGGTCAGAATGACAGTGGGGGGCAATGACTTTAATTTCTTGGTCCACATCAGGGCAAAGCACTTGGTGGTGATGCAACCCATGGCCCCTTTGTCCAGCAAGACAGTAGACATAACTGGGGCAACTGAAATTTCGGAAAAGCAGATTTTTTGCCTACCACAGACCTGTTTGGTGGGAGACCATGAGATTATACTGCAGGTCTTGTACACGCTGGACTGCCCCCTACCCCTCTTGGGGACAGACTTGCTAAGCAAACTAAGAGCTACATCATCTTCACTGATAAGGGCTCCCTGCAGCTAAAACCACCTTGGGCAGGGATTATCATGGCTCTCATAGTCCCTCAGGAGGAGGAGTGGACACTCTTCCTGATTGAATCAGGACTAGAATTAACCCCTGCTCTAGCCAAGCGATGGCCACGGTCTGGGGAGAGGACAACCCCCCAGGACTGGCAGTAAACCAAGCCCCACTGGTTATCAAAGTAAAGCCAGGGGCATTACCTGTCAGACAGAGACAGTGCCCAGTCCCAAGGGATGCTCTTGAAGGCATCCAAGTCCATCATCAGCAAAGGCTGTTCAGCCATTGGATCTGTGAGGACCTTAGGAGTCTGCATCCCTCAGTGGGTGGAGCGGGGTTTCTCCCTAGCTGCCTGCCCCTTCGCCATCAGTGCGGTTGCTGCCTGTCCTCTTAGTCACTGTGGAGGGTTTAGAACTACCTTCAGCCCTGAGTTTATGTACGGAAATTGATTAGGGTGTCCTGGCTTGCATGTAACCTCATGCCATCCTTTGGAGACAAGAGATTTGTCTAGGCTTCCCACTGAGGGCCAATCCACCCCAAATGCTGGCCAGTCTACCTCACATAAGGTCCTCAGCTTTCCTGCTGTCATAGTCACTCCATAATCCCCACTAAATCCCTTCTTGAAATTTTTCAGCATGGTCCCCAGAGGAGTAGGTTGCTATGAGTGTGGCCCATGTTTTCTTGCAAAGCAAACAGTACTCTCAGGCAGTAAAGAGAGTCTTACTCCACCCTCAGTTTCTCCCACCTGCACAGTGCGACATACTCTCTTTCACTTTCGTTTCAGGCCGGTAGGACTGTTTCCCTCTTGGGAGTGTTTCAGGTGCTGCTTGGCACTGGAGAGTTTGTTACTCCCCTCACAATACCTAGATTGCGAGAGCACCTCCTTCTAGCCGTATGCGGATCACCCCTAATCCCAGCCAGCCCCACAATTTGCTCGGAGCTTATGGTCTCCTCTAACGGACCTGCTGCTCCCACATTTCACGGCTGGTGAGTCCAGCTGGACCCCTCCAATCATTCACACATAAACCTCCCACCACCCAAATTGAAACCAAAAGCAAGAGTTCCAAGGTTAGCCAGAGAGAGAGAGAGCCAAGTTCAGGGGTGCCAAATGCGGCACACGTGGGTGATCAGGCCACGCTTCTACCTAATGAAGGTGGGCAAGTGTCCCAGGACCGGTCCTATCGTGTTTCTGTCATCCGGACTTGAGGCATCCATTCCTTCTCAGTATTCAGCCGCTGGGTGGATCCGCTACAGAGGCCTTGCTTTGCTCCAGTGAGGCATTCCACTGGGGCCAATGCCTACCCAGGAGAGCTCTCAGGACTCATGTCACCCAAGCAGGCTGGAGTCCCTCCCAGGGATGCTCCACAGGGCAAGGCAAAACCACCTGGGAGGCTGTCCCCGCCGTCCGCCAGATGAAACTCATTGCTATCACTCCATTCACTGCACATCTACTGAGAACACTGTTAAGTGTTTAATATTTACATCAATCCTCTTGAGGAAATATCACTTTCCCTACTGTACAGATAAGGTACGTTAGACTCAGAGAAGTTAAGCAACTTCCCCAATATACCACAGCCACTTTGACAGAGCCAGAGTTCAAATCCAGATCTGTCTAACTCCAACTCCTAACTGCTATGTGGCAGCATCTGCAGTGGGCGGATAGCATGGTCTTAGAGTCATTTTGCAGGCAGGGTCTTCCTCTCTGTTAGGTGCAGTGGGCACAGTGCTTAGGGCCCATGATACCTCTAGAGGCCCCCCAAGAAATGTTTTAATTCCTTTAAAAGTCACATGAAAAAATTAACTTGGGGGTCAAAGAAAATGTTTTCATAAATATTAATATATTCATCTTTATACCAACACATTTTAAAATATTTTTATGGAGGAAAAGGTCCACAAAGGCGAAAATGCCCAAGGCCCGTGACCTGCTCCCCCCTCCCCCAGAAGTTTCTGCTGCTCTGCCACCTGAGTCATTGTCAACTTTGCGAACAGCCACAGAAAAGCAATGATGTTATTATCTTGTGTCAGAGAGCAACAGATGAACAGAGAAGACAAGTATATTGGTCAGGGTCATCCCGAGAGACAGAACTAATAGGATATACATCCATATATATGTGAAGAGATTTATTGTGGCAATTGGCCAAGAAGTCCCACCTCTGCCATCTGCACCCTGAGCACCCAGGAAAGCCAGCTGAGTAATTCGGTCCAGGGCCTAAGGTCTGAGGATTGAGGGACTGCTGGTGAAAGTTCCAGAGTCCGAAGATCCAAGAACCAAGAACACCAATATCCGAAAGCAGAAGAAGATGGAAGTCCCAGCTCAAGAAAAGAGAGGAACTTCGCCAGGCGCAGTGGCTCACACCTGTAATCCCAGCACTTTGGGAAGCCAAGGTGGTCGAATCACAAGGTCAGAAGTTCAAGACCAGCTTGGCCAACACAGTGAAACCCCATCTCTACTAAAAGTACAAAAAAACTAGCTGGGCATGGTGGCGCGTGCCTGTAGTCCCAGCTACTCAGGAGGCTGAGGCAGGAGAATTGTTTGAACCCAGGAGGCAGAGGTGGTTGTGAGCTGAGATTTCGCCCTGCACTCCAGCCTGGGCAATAGAACGAGACTGTACCCCCAATAAAAAAAAAGAGAGAGAGGAAATTCCACCTTCCTCCACCTAATTTTTTCTACTTGGGCCCTCAATGGATTGGATGATGCCGACCACATTGGTGAAGGGGAATCTTCTTTAGTCAGTCTACTAATCTCTTCCTGAAACACCCTCACAGACACACCCAGAAACAACATTTTACCAGCTATCTGGGTGTCCCTTAGCTGAGCCAAGTTGAACATAAAGTGAACCATTAACTGAGTAATTCTCTCAAAGTCATGGGGTCAGAGATCTGACTCATATGGTAGGTCCTGGTAGCAGATGACTGGAGCAAGTGAGTTTCAAGGGCTCTCAGATTGTCCTGCACATGATACCACTGGGTGGAGATTAGGAGAAGACCAAAGAGTCTCTGAGTCTAATACGCCTTATCTGTAAAGTAGGGGAAGTGATATTTCCTCAACAGGATTGATGTAAAGATTAAACACTTAACATAGTGTTTCCCAGTAAATGTGCAGTGAATGGAGTGATAGCAATGAGAAAACACTCCAAATGTGCCTTGTTCTTCAAAGTGAAACTCATATGGATTCTTTCTGTTTCCTATGCCCAAAGCCTGGAGTTCTGGAAGTGGAGCTGAATCTACAGTTCAGAGTTCAGGGGCTATAGCAAAATCTGGTAAGTGGTAGAAGGCAGGGAGCAGGAAGATTATCACAACAACCAAAGTCTATCTCATTTCTTATCTTGCTAAGTGCCACCCAAGAAGTGGCCTAAAGGCAGCTATGCTGGTTATTTGGGGGACTTTCTGTCTGTTCAGGTGAGGAAGGAGTGAAGTAAAATGGACACCAGCCCCTTTCAGTTCAGCTCTAGATTTGCAGGGATCAAGTGCTTTACCCAAGACAGGGCCCAGAAAAGCACTGGGCAAGTGACAAGGAAAATAATAACTCAACCAATGAACTGATTATAAACGGTAAACAGATCTGATCTTTTGTATGACAGGTTTTAAGCTGCTTATGCGGTAAACAAAACAAAACAAAACAAATCTCTTCTTCCCAAGCTTGAAAGACATGCAAATGAAGATTCAGTAGGGTGCATAAAGTCCTCTTTTAAAATGCAAATCTCCAAGGGATGTTTATGGGGCTATCAATCATTCCCACCTTAGAGTGAATTAGTTTAGGGAGCCTGATTTCTTCTCAGCACTTAACTGAGATTTACGTTGCTGATAAACAGGAGATTTGATAGGGTGAGGAAAAAGAGAGGAGAGTATATTTTGGGCCCCATTTAAGGAGAAGTTTGGAGTTTTACTGCTTTGGGGATCTTCCTGTGGCTAGGAGATGCAAAGAAGCATAGGAACTCTGGAGAAGAGTTTAGTATGGGGTGGAGGATAGGTCATGATGAGAAAGGAGCATAGGGAAAGATGGGGAAACTTTCTAATCTGAATTAAAAAAAAAAAAACAAACGGTAAAAATCAGGCTGGGCGTGGTGGCTCACGTCTGTAATCCCAGCACTTTGGGAGGCCGAGGTGGATGGATCACGAGGTCAGGAGTTTGAGACCAGCCTGGCTAACACGGTAAAACCCCGTCTCTACTAAAACTACAAAAATTAGCCAGGCATGGTGTTGCTCGCCTATAATTCTAGCTATTTAGGAGGCTGAGGCAGGAGAATTGCTTGAACCCTGGAGGCGGAGGTCACGGTGAGCTGAGAGTGCGCCATTGCACTCCAGCCTGGGTGTCAGAGCAAGACTCTGACTCAAAAAAAAAAAAAAGGTAAAATCAGGGTCTTTAACTGTTTTATGAAAGAATAAATTGTCATCCTCTTGGATGCAATTATCTCCGCCTCAATCTCTGCTCTGAAAATCCTTTGCACATGGCCTGGCAAATGTCAGGAAGCAAGCTTTTTCTCATCCCACTAACAAATTAAATTTGTTAGTTTGAAAATACGCTCCTTGATTGCTTGGTAGAATTTGAACGGGGACTGCATGAAAAATCTGTACTTTTGTGATAATCACTCTGGAGAAACACATCTTTTGGAGTTTACTTATTTAATTACAGTGCATTCATTTCATATGATTATTTATCTTGATTTTAAAAAATTCATCTACAGGTTGCTAACCGAGCTTGAAAGGGAATCTCCACTGGCCTAGTGAAGTGAGACTGTAAGAAACTGCCTGGGGAATGTATATGATTCTAGCCCAGAAACTGTTGTTTCCGAAAATCATCAAGATAAATTGTTCTGAGTGTTTACTCCCACTTCCCAAGGGTGAGCAGTCAGTCCCTAAGCTAGCTAAGGTTGATTATGAAAGCACTAGTGCAGTTGGAGGAAAGGCATCTTTTAAATCATGCTTTAATGAGCACGGCAGCAAGACGATAAGCGCTCTCTCTCTCTCTCTCTCTCTCTCTCTCTCTCTCTCTCTCTCCCCGCCCCCCTACTCTCTCTCCCTCTCTCCTTTCTCTGGCTCGCTTATTTTGGCCTCTAACTCAAGAGACATTTGTAAGCTCCCTGATGCGGTAGTGCCTAAGCCTGGTGATGATCCTGATGAAGCAGTCCAAAGTCTTCCCTAGCTCTAATATTTATGCATTGCTATTGTCTCTTTTTCACTGCAATTATACTGTATTTCTGCTATCTGGTCCCAGGACAGCTAGGACAATGAACTACAGTCACAAATATATAAGGTTTCCTCTCTGAGTTTTTGCTTTCCTTTAAAATCTAAACCAGCCATTTTCATAAGTTCTAAATCCCTCAAGCAACCACCTGAATAGCATTATAGATAAAAATAAAACAACCCATTTCTTGCTCTTTCCATGAGATAGTGTACTAGGGATATGAAGACTCAATTATGCTTAGAGTATTTTTATCCAGATAAAAGAATAGTAATGTCTATGATTTTGACCCACTTTTAAATTTCCTTGGCTTGACTAGGCAGCTGACCCATCCTGGCACATGGTGGGAGAGTGGGAACTTTCAAGTCAGAGGACCTGGGTTTGAATCCCAGCTCTGCCCCTTACTAGCTAGAGCCACTGAGACTAGTTCCTTTCAGTCCATTTTTTTTAAAACTTGTAACAGAGAAACAGCAAACATAATATCCAGCTCCCAGAGTTAAACCACACAATGCACCTTTGAAGGCACTCAAGGATACTAGGTTCCTACCCTTGCACAGATCTTGTTGGGTAAAAGCTGCTTTGTGCTTATAAAGTCTTGAGAGGGGTAGCAAGCTTTAAAAGAAAATTTGAAGCTGGGCACAGTGGCTCACGCCTGTAATCCCAGCACTTTGGGAGGCCAAGCCGGGCGGATCACCTGAGGTCAAGAGTTCGAGACCAGCCTGGCCAACATGGTGAAACCCCGTCTCTATTCATTTAAAAAAAAAGAAAAGAAAATTTGAAAAAAAAATCTCTTTACTGTGTACAAAGGAAACATAAATTCAAGAAGCTCCAAGTTGCTGCAGAATTCATATATATGTATAGTCTCATTTGGATCAGAAATCCTGAGGGAAAAAAACATACTCTTTCCTTGATCCTGGACTTAGAAAGAACCCTACACCAGTGTTTCTCAAACTTTAATGTGCATACACATGACTTCTTAATCTTGTTAAAATGCAGATTAGCATTGGGGAGGGGCCCAAGAGTCTGCTTTTCCAACAAGCTCCTAGATAATGCTGATAATGTTGATCTGTGGACCACATTTGGAAGAGCAAGGTTGACCATGGACCGATGGATGCTGGCTCCAGTAATGACATCCTCCACTTAACACCCAAGACAGTTGCACTGTTTCATACAGGGCCTGCCATACTGTAGGATATCAGTACGCCAGGCAGCCTGTCACAATGTTGGCTTTATTATTTAATACACTATTGCTTCGTAGGATCAAAACTGGGACAAAGTTGATTCTTGTCCTCAAGCACATGGTAAGGGATGACGCTCACTGATCTGCTCTGGGGAGAGTGATCACTTCAGAGCCCACCTGCACTGCCAAGCGATTATCTGCCCCAGGTTTTCACAGTAAAGGGAGGATGGGATGTAGCAGAGGTGTGGCCTGGCCAGCTGGGTTCTTGAGACAACTTGGCTTGCAGGGAAGATCAGAAAAGCCAAGGCCCAGCTTTCAGGGTAACTCTGAAGCCTCAGTTCAGACCATGTCCTCAGTGGGGTGCAGCAACATTCTGTGGAAATGGAGAAAGGCACTGAAGGGCATTTATTCTTTCTTATACTTGTCTTACCTGCGGCTTTCTGGCTGGGCGGACATAATTGTCAGGTGGCACAAACAGCCTGAGGCAAGCATCATCAGAGAAGTACACTCGCAGGGTTGCTAAGTGTCCTGTGTGTAGCTCCCGTGGTCTGTGGTTTGATTTCGGTGAGAGGCATGACCTTTGGATTGGAAATGGGAAATGTCTGGCACGTTATGTGCTGTGGAGAAGACAGTAAAGTGTATTGGGAAGAGCATGGGCTCTGGGGTCAGTTAGACCTGCTTCTAACCTCAGTTCTGTGGTCTCAAGCAATATGGCGTTTCTGTGAGCCTCGGTTTCCTGGTCAGGGGAGTGGGGCTGTCTATATATAACTATGCAGGTGGTTGTGATGAATGAAGGATATGGCTCATTGTAAGATGGCACCTTTATAACATGGTACCTTTAATGTTACAGGTACTGGCTGGTTTCCTTCTGGAAGGCAGTATCCACTCAGACAAACAGCCAGACAAGCTCACTTGGGAGTGTCACAATTTCTGCAATCACACATCAGACACAGGGTTGACCCTTAGACCAACAGTCCTGCATTGCGGGCCACGGGAAGATGGCCTGGATACCTTGAGCTGGCCCTTTTCTCCTACCAAGGTCACGCCCTGGTGCTCTCCTTTGCTCCTGTGGAGTTGTAAGCCTTCTGGGATGTGCTGCTCATTTGTAGCTAAGCACGCTGAGCAAGCTGACGATCCTCCACATGGTTCCTATGGATGGTCTGTCACTCTCAGTCTTTGATGCGCCCACCCCTTCCTGTTGGCCAACCAAAGAGAAAACAAAATGTTTTTATCAATAACCAGGAAAATCTGAGCCAACCCGCAAAGTGGCCAATCTGCTGAATTGGGTCCTGAGCAGAAACCAGCCCTAAAACAAAACCCAGTATAGAAAATGATTTTAACAAAAATGTTAAATATTATAATCCTTAGCACAGATCCTGTGTGCAAACAGTTAAGACAGTTTTATAGATTGGTAAACCTTTGCGACAGGCCCAGGGCTGTTTACTGGTTTAAAAAATGTCTTCTGAATGGCTGAAGATCTCAGGCATGCATTTTAAAGGATAGCAACCCTTTTCCTACATGCAAATTCGTGCATACTCTGTTGGCTAAATACTAACCAGGACCTATCAAAAGCATCCAGCTTTACTTTCATATTAAAAAGTCACTCATCAACCAGGTTATTCATTAAGTTTGATTTCAAAGATCTCTTCCCAGCTGTAATCCCAAATGGGTCAGAGAGATTGGATTTTGATCACTGTGCTTCATTTAGGAGGCAACCGGAGAATCACAAATAAGAATGATTTCCTCCTCTTGAGTTTCATCTCCTTTCTGCTCATTCTCAAAATTTTCAAAGATAAATACCTCTTCTCTCCATGAAGCATTCTGTTAGATGAAAATGGGAGAAGGGTTGGACAGTCCTGGGACCTCCCAGCCTCAACACGAGTGAAATCATTCCTCAGCCGGCGAACAGGTCCCAGTGCAAAGCCACAAAGCAATGAGAAGCCCCACAGCAAATCAAGGCTGCTGTCAAAGGGTTCATGCGTGCTTAATGGAGGCAGACACAGGGAAACTGCCCTTCAAATGCTTTATAAAGAAGGAAAATCAATCCGGGGGAACAGCCATTGGTGGGGATGTGTGCCTGGCCAGAGGTCTCTGAGAAGCCAGTGCCCAGGTGAGAAAGCTTGGCAGGGCCCCATGCACTGTGTCAGGTTTCACTGTACCTACAGATCTAAGAGTCATCCAGGCCAAAGTCCCTCTTCCAGATGCTCACTTTCCCACATCTGTTAAGAACTTGACTTTAGGAATTCCTCCCACGCTCACCCCTACCTCTTCCTGCACTGAGCGTCCCTGTGCATTTTGAGGCTGGGGGAACAGGATGGAAGGATACCAACTTGTGAAATAAACATTTTTGAGAAACCTCCAGATTGTTTCAGAATCAGCAGGACACATGAGCCAGCCACAATAGGTTCACTTTCATGTGGATGCTGGAGCAGGCAAGACTTCCAAGTAAAAACTCTGAATGTGAATTTAGCTAGTTTTGGATAAAGACGCCTTTCAGCGTCAATAAACACCATGAATGCAGCGGCGGTGGAGTTACAACTTAATGAGATGAGGGGAAGTGCACCGGGTCAGGCCTCATCTCCCAGCCTCTGTCATGCTAATCAGCTGGGCAGCCGGCAGCTGAAAAACTGCTGGAATTTTTATTTGCATTTCATTTACTTGGAAGGAAATTGACCCAGATGGTCCACAAAGGCCCTAGAAGGCTGGCAAGCAGTGTAGAGCTGCACACTTCTCAGAGGGCCTGCACTTGTCTGCCCATCCCTCTTTGAGCCTAGGGCATAAAGGATTAAAACAGCGTAAGGGAATTGATTTCATGATTTTCAGATAATTTCCCCAATATTTCAGAAAGGACCTCAAAAACTAATTTAATCAGCCAGGAGCTCAATAGTAATTAAGGGGAAGAAAAGCTAAGATAATGAAAGAGGTGGTGAGGATTTTTGCTGTTGCTGGTGGGAACCTTTCTTAATTAGGAAAATCTAAAAACTAAATGATGTTCATGGAGACCGGCCTAGGCACGGGGAGCCAGCGGCCGGCGCCACTGTCAGCTGATGATGGATTGCCCACGCGGTTCTTCCTCTCCAAAGGGCCTGGACGATTGGCCACAGAGGTGCCCTGGTTGGCATTTCCCTGGGTATTTGCCTGAATCTGGCAGGTTGGGGCTTATGGGGGAATATAGGCTTTGTTTCTACACAGTCCCTTCCAGTGGAGGGCTCATTCTTATCCAGGTGGTCATCACCCTTGGATGGCATAGGATTTGGGAGTGCAGGCCCTGGGGTCATGAATGGGAGGGTGTATTAGTCCATTCTCCATTGCTATAAAGAAATACCTGAGACTGGATAATTTACAAAGAAAAGGGGTTTAAGGCGGGGCGTGGTGGCTCAAGCCTGTAATCCCAGCACTTTGGGAGGCTGAGACGGGTGGATCACGAGGTCAAGAGATCGAGACCATCCTGGTCAACATGGTGAAACCCCGTATCTACTAAAAATACAAAAAATTAGCTGGGCATGGTGGCGCGTGCCTGTAGTCCCAGCTACCCAGGAGGCTGAGGCAGGAGAATTGCCTGAATCCAGGAGGCAGAGGTTGCGGTGAGCCGAGATTGTGCCATTGTACTCCAGTCTGGGTAACAAGAGTGAAACTCCGTCTAGGGAGGCCTCAGGAAACTTATAATTGTGGCAGAATGTGAAGGGAAAACAGGTACATCTTACATAGAATGAAGGAGGAGGAAGACAGAGACGGCAGAGGTGCCACACACGTTTAAACAACCAGATCTCGTGAGAACTCTATCACGAGAACAGCACGAAAGGGGGAAATTGGCACCCATGATTCAATCACCTCCCAGCAGGCCCCTCCTCAAACAGTTGAGTATTACAGTTCATGAGATTTGGGTGGGGACATAGATCCAAACTGTATCAGAGGGTAAAGGTGAATGTTGAAGATGGGGGCATGGAGCATTCAGGGACACACTCTGTTGAAAGGGAGCCTGACCAACCAATTCCACTTGGGGCCATCTGAGTACCCCAAGAAGGGGCTGCACATCAGGGAGCACCAGGACAGTGATGGTGCACTGAACTTAAAGTTGTTATCCACCCAAATTCATGTTTTGAAATCCTAATACCCAAGATGTGGTGTTAGAAGGTGATTAGGTTATGAGGATGGAACTCTCTGGGAGGTGATTAGGTTATGAGGATGGAACTCTCATGAATGAGGTTAGTGCCCTTAGAAAAGGGACTGCAGAGAGCTCCCTCACGCTCTTTCTGCCATCTGAGAGCCCAGCAAGAAGGCAATCATCTGCAACCTACAAGAGAGCCCTCACCAGAACTTGCTCATCCCGACACCCTGATGTTGCACATCCAGCCTCCAGAACTGTGTACAAATAAATTTCTGTCATGTATCATCCATCCAGTGTATGGGATTTGGTTATAGCAGCTGGACGAAGACAGGTGGTGAGAGGGAGCCTGGTCAGGTGCCTGTCCCTGCAAGAGTAGTGTTTCAAAGTATTATAGTGGGGACAGGCTTTACATCAGAGACCTTAATTTCTCAGGAACTTTGGCTCAAAAGCAGAGAGAGCTGACAGGATGAGTACCCTAGGGCAGTTGTTCTCCACCAGACAACTGTTGTGAGCCTTCCTCTCCCCAGGAATGTTTGGGAATAACTGGAGACACTTTTGTTTGTCACAGCTGTGATGGGGGATGCTATTGATCTAGTGGGTAGAGGTTAGGGATGCTGCGAAGCATCCCATACAACTCCCCACCCCCACAAAGAGTCATCAGACTCAAAATGCCAGTAGTGCTGAGGCTGAGACACTCTGGTCTAAGGAGAGTCTTTCTTGCTCTTGCAAGAGCTGTTGGCATTGGTTATAGAGGTGGCTGGGTGGCTGTGCTAGCAGAGGAGGCTGACAAAGATGCAGTGTTTGCACTGGTTGAAGAGTTGGCCAAGGTGATGTTGGCTCCTGAAGGCACAAGAGCACAACCCACAGCCAGGCTGTGAAGCATACAGACTTTGCAGCCAATGACCCAGAATTTGTATCCCATGCTCTTCAGTCAGTAGTTGGGAAATTATTTAACCTGTTTGAACATCAGTTTTCTCTTCTATAAAATAGGAATAACAATATTCCTACCTCTCAGGGCTGTTGTGTGGAGTAAATGACATAATGCACGGTGGAGTATTCAACAGTCCACCGCTACACTCCTCAGCAGGGTTTCCTGCAGATACCGTAGCAGGAGTGTGAGCAGAGACTGTGGGTGAGGGGATGGGCTAACAAAGGCCAGAGGGAAAGAGGCTTTAGATGCATTACTTTCCTCAGGCAGGAGAGGACTCCATCATTGCCCAAAAAGGACCAACAGATCACAGTTGAGTGGAACATCAAGTGGGCCAGGGTCTTCCTGTGAGTTAGGAACTCATTCAGATATTAGCTCAGGAGGAAGAAGGCACTGGTGATGGCACTTTCCAAGCTGCTCAGAATCTTTCTTCTCCCAAGAAAATCTGAGCTACCTTTTTGGAGCTTCCCTGCAACTCCCCTTGGACTGGCCCCACACTCACCCAGTGAGCCACCAAGACAATGTCACAAGGAGAGTCAAGACATGTCCTAACCCATGCCTGCATATGATGCAGTTGGAGTGCCATCTTGAAGTGAGAATTGTAGGAATTCCTTCTGGAACTTCTGAGAGAACCCATTGTTCAGTCCTAGATGTATCAGACAGAAAGTCCAGGATGTTCAAACACGTGCGGTCCGAGTGTTTCAGGTGGTGAATTGTGGAAACGTCCCATAGAAGAAGTTGGATGTTCTGAAAGAGACCCTGTAGACCAGCATCTATGTATCTAAAGTTTCTAAAGAAAGTGGGGTTTTTCTTCAAATAAGAAGATAGGGTCTACTCAGACAGGCTGGTAATGCTCAGCCTGTTGGCAGGCTCCGCTCAGCTTCTGCAGCTCCGGCAGATGCCTTTGGAATGTGGGGGAAGGGCCAGCCATTTGGCGGAGGTTCCCAGCTCTTGGTGGAAACTACTGTGATCGAAATGAGTGGCTTTTTTCCGGAGGTGCAAGAGAGGAGGATTTGAACTATGGCTAAAATACACCTCTGCCTCAGTGAACGTTACAAAGTCCCAAGTCAGACCAACAACTCCAACGAGGTATTTGGCAACATGGAGAGAAGCAGGAACTCTGACGTTCTCATTATGAAAATGCATCCAAAGACTTCAGAAAAACTGTGGCATGCATGAAGGAGCTGCCGAAGTCAGTGGAGGAAGCTGTAGAAAGAAGTGAGCCTGACAAAACAGATGGAGCATGTAACAGCAGGTGGCATTTACAGGGAAAGGCTGTCAGGGACTGAGCTGCATGAGAGACCAGGGAGACTGCCTGAATTCTTGCTGTTAATGAAGCCAATTCTGGAGGAGGAGGAGCAGGAGGAGGAGGAGCAGGAGGAGAGGGAGGATGGGGAGGAGGAGGAGAGGAAGGGAAAAAACAAAACATTTCTATAAGCTTATAGAAAAATGTAAGGCTGCTGAGTTAGCAACTAGATCCCTAGATCTGGTCTTGGCGGCAGAAGCCACCACATGGAGGCAACATCTACTGACCTCAAGTGACTGACAGTGGCCAAGCCCCATCCCCAAAACTGTGTGACTCTCAGTCAAAGCTGCAGGGCCCAGCAACGCATGTTTGTCCAGTTCTCTGCTCTGTACCAGAAGATGGCCGGGTCTCCAGGGAAGCACGGCTGGTCCTGCAAAACCAACTGTTTACATAAGAAAAGCTGAGAAATGACCCTCGGGCTTTCATACAGGGCACCCTTGTCCTTGCAAGAATAGACACCACTTAGAAGGAAAGTCTGATTCCTCCTCCCTAGGAGTAGTCAGGGTCCCAGAACAATGTGGAGATTGATGTAGAAGGATGAGCATACTTTATGGACATAAGGGAAGAGAACCAGGTTATTAAAATGGAATTAAGTTTTTCTATGGTCACTACTTGTTCTACCTGTAAGTTCAAGACCTGGAAAGGTCAGTCCCCCAGAGCACGGACCTCACATGGTTTTGTTTTGTTTTGTTTTTGTTTTAATATAGAGTCTTGTTCTGTCACCCAAGGAAAGTGTTGGAGTGCAGTGGCATGATCTCCGCTCACTTAAACCTTTGACTCCTGGATTCAAGTGATTCTCCTGTCTCAGATTCCTGAGTAGCTGGGATTACAGCACACACCACCATACCCAGCTAATTTTTGTATTTTTAGTAGAGACGGAGTTTTGCCGTGTTGGTTAGGCTGATCTCGAATTCCTGACCTCAGGTGATCTGCCCGCCTTGACCTCACAAAGTGCTGGGATTACAGACGTGAGCCATTGCGCCCGGCCAAGGACCTGACATGTTCTGCAGTAAGCAGAGTATGTGCTGTGCCAGGAAAACTCCTTGAGAAGGCTGCGTAAGGAATGGATGAGGTGGCACAGCTGCAGTGGTGTGTCTTGATCTGGCAGAGATGATGCTGGTGGTGGTTTCACAAGGACTGGCCCTAGCCTCTTCCATGCACTGTCCCTTTTGTGCAAATCAGTCAGCCTTCTAACAATCAAATGGGGCTGCCTTATACTTCTCTCATGGTACTTAGAGAAAATGTCTAGAAAGATCCAAATGTGCATAAACTTCCACACTTAGCTGGACTAAGGCTGAGTAGGACACAGTGCTATAGGAGATGTGTGTCCAGGATCACTTACTTACAGGGGTTTCATGTTTCAGAGTGTTAAACATACTGCATATCACCTGATAGCAATAGTTGACAGAAATAAATAAAACAAAGTTTTTCTGCTGGTTTTATCAGCTAAGAAGGATAGCCCAATCACCCTAGGTTGGGGGTGTGTTTTGAAGTGTAATGGAGATGGCATTGAGAGACTCGGAGGCGCTAGAGGTTCTTGGGTATTCTTGTCAAGATATGAGATGAGCACCAGATGTGGCTAAAGTCCGAGACCTGCTTACTGGAGGGAGCCCCCACAGTCAAATGCTCCACAAAAACATAAAGAAGCAAAGATCCTCGGAGGGAAGAATCAAAGATCTTGAAAAAAGAATTATAGACATATTTTTAAATTTCTCCTAAATGTTCTTTTAGCACTCTAATTTGTGTTATACTCATTATAACCCATAAAACAAAAGACTTTTTGTGGTAACCAATAATTATGACTGTTTCCTATACCATTTAACCAATAAAACTAATCTGTTTGGTGGGAGCCTCTCATGAGGTCATCAGTAGGGGCTATTGGTCCTCTTAATTCGTATTGATCAGCTACAGGTTTTGGCTTACTGGTACCCATTGGCTCCTAACTGAGATATATCACTTAATTTTTGTGGCCAGACCCTTATTTTCTCATGTGTCAAATAAGGTTGCATGACATGACACATATATTGTTTTGAAGATTTTCAAAAAGGATATGGAAAAAAGGAGGAGAAAGGTGTAGTGGAAAGCAATGATTTCAGAGTCAGAACAGAACCTAATGTACACAGTTGACCCTTGAACAAGACAGGAGTTACGGGTGCTCACCACCCCCATGCAGCAGAAAATTCATGTATAACTTTAAAAAGTTGACAATAGTTTTACATATTCACGGGATACATAGTGATGCTTCTGTACATATAACGTATGGTGATCAGATCAGGGTAATTAGCATATTCATCTTTCAAACATTCATTATTTCTTTGTGTTAGGAACATTCAATACCCTCCTTCTAGTTATTTGAAACTATATAATATATTATTGTTAACTATAGGCACCCTACAGTGCTAGAGAACACTAGAAGTTATTCTTCCTATCTAGCTGTAGTTATATATATATATTTTTAAGTACAGTTTCCATTTTATTTTTCTCTAGAGGATAGTCTGTCTTCAGTCTTTTAAGGACTCAGCTCCTTACATGGGTTTTGGTGGGGGTTGTGGCTACGTGGATTTGGTGGGGGGTCGTAGGGCAGCACCCATAGATCTAAATCAGGGTGGGGGTGTTCGGTCCTTGTGGGCTTCACGAGATGGATTTCTGACTACTTTGCTGTGAACTGCACAACTCACACAGTAATGCAGCTTCACATACAGCTTGGGAAGTACATAGGCATCAAGACACTCACTTCAGAAACATCCCCAACTACTGTGGCCTCCACTATGTTTCAAATGACGAAGTTCTTAATGGCCTTGTCCTTGGGCGCACATTGGGCACAATTTGTGCAGCAAATGGGCTGCACGTGGCCGCGGCCCTTTTCAGCACAACTGTTGTTCCTTCTTTTCTTTGTCATCTTGGAGGCACTAACAGAAGAGAGGGCAATTTTGTATCTTTTAACACATCTCTCCCCACCCTTCCCTTCCCACAATGCTTCCAACCTCAGTATCTTCTGTTTTTCTTTTTTACTTCTATAAGATCAGCTTTTGAAGTTGCTACATATGAGTGAGAACACGTGGTGTTTAACTTTCGACTCCCCTGGAACTTTACCTATAGCCTACTGTTTATGGGAATCCCTACCAGGACCCCACACAGTTGATTAACACATATTTTTTTGTATATTATAGGTATTATATGCTGTATTTTCATAATAAAGTAAGCTAGAGAAAAGAAAATATTAAGACAATCACAAGAAAGAGAAACTATATTTACCATTTATTAAGTGGAAGATCATCACAAAGGTCCTCATTCTCATCATCTTCATATTGAGTAAGCTGAGGAGGAGGAAGAGGAGAGGTTAGTCTTGCTCTCTCATGGGTGGCAGAAGCCAAAGAGGTAGAGGAGGTGGAAGGGGAGGCACACTTGATGTAATTCTTATTGAAAGAAATTTGTGTTTAAGTGGACCCGACCCATGCAGTTCAAACCCATGTTGTTCAAGGGTCAACTGTATTGGAAAGGAGAAGAAAACTTACTATGTGTAGGTAATGTAATTTCCACTTAGAAAATGCAAGAACTGAAAAACTATCAAAATTAATAAAATAATTTACCTAGGTGGCAGGATATAAGATAAATATAAAAAATGAATAGCATTTTTATATCAAGAAATAATCCATTAGAGGATACAACTGGAAAAAAAAATCCTTTTATGTTAGACACAACCTCTTCCCCAACACACACACACACACACACACACACACACACACACACACCCCAAACAAACAAAACCACAGAACCTAAGAATAATCTAATAAGAAATATGAAGGATTGGGCTGGACACAGTGGCTCACACCTGTAATCCCAGCACTTTGGGAGGCCGAGGTGGGTGGATCACAAGGTCAGGAGATTGAGACCATCCTGGCCAACATGGTGAAACCCCAGTCTCTACTAAAATACAAAAAATTAGCCAGGCATAGTGGCGTGTGCCTGTAGTCCCAACTACTCAAGGGGCTGAAGGCAGGGGAATGGCTGGAACTGGGAGGTAGAGGTTGCAAGAAGCTGAGATCACACCACTGCACTCCAGCCTGGTGACAGAGCAAGACTCCGTTTCAAATATATATATGTATATATTACACACACACACACACACACACACATATATATATATATATATATATATATATATGAAGGATTTATACAGAAAATAATAAACTACAAATCTTTATTGAGAGATACAAATACCAATATGAGCAAATGGTAAGACATAACATGTCACTGAATAGGAAAAATACAAGAAATTCTTTCAAATTATGAATGTATGGGTTGAGTGTTATGCCAATCTAAAACATATTGGATACCTTTCTTTAGAACTAATAAAAAAAGGCAGATCAAAGCAAAATACTTCCACATATTGAAACAAATGTCCTTGACTGATTCAGGCAGCAGCAGGGCATGGAAAAGGATAATTCCTAAATTTTTATCTCTACCGTGGACTTCTGCCTTGTATTCCAGACTCATACATACAACTGCCTAGTGATGTTTCTTCCTAGATGCATAATAAGCATCTCAAATTGGATTGGCCCTAAATCAAGTTCCAAATCCCTCCCACTACCCCTGAAAAACTTGCATCTGAGTTTTCTCCATCTATGAAATAACAATTTATTTTCTCGTTTTTCTTGGAGTTATCTCCAAGTCATCATTAACTCCACATCTAATTTATCAGTGAATCCTACCTCCTTTTACTATTTTCTCTGTTTTCACCCTGCCCAATCTGTCATTAAAACTTTCTTGGATTTTTTTTTTCAGTCACCTTCAAACAAGTACCCTCCATGAAAGCAAGGGTTTTTGTCAACTTTGTTTGCTCTTTTATTCTCAGAGCCTAAAATACTGCCTGACACATGGTAGACACTTACTATACATTGATTGAATGAATGAATCAATTGTACCAGGCACTTTGTGAACCTTTTCATTCTGTAAATACATGTCCATCAATTCCAGGAAATTTTGTTACAATATTTCATTGATTATTTCCTCCCCTGTATTATCTCTGTTCTCTTTTTCTGGAACTCCTATTATTCAGGAGTTGAGCAACCTGGAATTGCACTCTACTTCTATTTCAACATCTTAATCTTTTTTTTCCCCTACTTTTTGAACGATTACCTCAACTCAATCTTCCAGCCATTTATTGAGGCTTTTCATTTCTGCTATCATGTTTTTAATTTCCAGGAGCTCTTTTTTGTTCCTTTCATTGGTTCCCTTAACATCTGTGCTTGCTTTATTGATATAAGGTCTTTGCTCATCTTTCTGAGAATAATGTTAATAATAATTTCTTTTTTTTTAAGATTCCTCTTACTTCTTGATCTCCGTTTATGCCAGGTGGCTTTTCTATTTGTTTGATTTCTCAGTTATCTATTACTTTGATGTCTGTTAACGATTTAGAGTTATTTATTGGTTTATTTATTTATTTTTGAGATGGAGTTTTGCTCTTGTTGCTGAGGCTGGAGTGCAATGGTGTGATCTCGGCTCACTGCAACCTCCACCTCCTGGGTTCAAGCAATTCTCCTGCCAAGTAGCTGGGATTACAGGCATGTACCACCACATTTGGCTAATTTTGTATTTTTAGTAGAGACTGGCTTTCTCCATGTTGGTCAGGCTGGTCTCGAACTCTTGACCTCAGGTGATCTGCCTGCCTCAGCCTCCCAAAGTGCTGGGAATACAGGCATGAGCCACTGTGCCCAGCATGGATTTAGAGTTCTTTTAAAGCTTGTTATCCCTCCCAGGCCTTGAAGGGTCTATTGTTGAGGAACAGTCAATGTCCCTAACTTTGTTTTATCCTCTTGGGCTTTTAAGATTTTCTAGTCTCCTGCTTGGGGGCAAGGAACTGGCTGCTGGTGTTCTGGGAACTGGATGGGAGAAAGCAACTGGTGAGGGTGAGGTTGGGAGGGGAGCAGGGGCAGTTTCAGCTCCTGCTTCACTAGCATTAACCACCTAATCCTCCTGTTCTCAGAATTGCACTGTCACATGTCCTTGTTGCCAGAGGTGCTCTGCAGAGAGCAAACCTCCAGTCTTCCTTCCTGATGGAGGAGGACAGATGCCCAGTGGGGTGGGATGGGTGTGGGGGTCTTGGGGTAGAACTACTTCTCAAATCGCTTCACCTGTCCTTGTTTTAGCACTTCTCCTTTGCCCCTGGTTTCAGAGACACAAGGACTGGTGCTCCTAGTCCTTGTGCCTTTCGAGGGTTTTGTGACATAAATTGAGCTGGATTTGGGATTCAGCTTGCTTAGTTTTACATTTGCTACTATTTGTCTCTTGGATTTACAATTCTAAATACTGCTTCTGTTCCTCTCCTGCTCTCCTGGATTCTACAGGGCTGTGTCTTGGGGAAAAAAATATCCCTTTCCTTTGGTTTTAGTGATGTTTCTAGAGGGATCAAATTGAATGCATGTGTTAAATCTATCATAATAACCTGGAGCTCCCACTTTGTCTTTTTCAGACGACGATCATAATTTGATGCCATATTATATATTTAATTGTTTATTAAAAGTTTCCCTCTTTGGAATGGTAACTCTTCAAAGACCAAAACTGTCATATTTATTACTACATTAATCATACCTAATATACAGTAGGTGCTAAAAATATATTGAATAATGAAGGGCCAAAAGGGAAAAGGCCAGACAAGTTTATTCATATACAACATGGACAAATCAAGTAAAAAATTCCTTAGGGTCTGTAGGTCCTCATTATGAGTGCAATCATTTATGGCAGCCAGACCAATGAACATAAAAACAACTAATGTTGGCTTGCAACATCGGAGCCATAGTGTATTCATTTTCTAGGGCTGCCATACCAAAGTACCACAGAGTGGGTAGCTTAAACCACAGTAATTACTTTTCTCACAATTCTGGAGGTCAGAAGTACCATGTCAAGGTGCTGGCAGAATTGGTGTCTTCTGAGGTATCTCTCTTTGATTCACATGGTCATCTTCTTCCTTTGTCTTCACACGGTTTTCCCTGTGTGCATGTGTGTCCAAATTTCCTCTTCTTATTTATTTATTATTATTATTATTATTTGAGATGGAGTCTGTTGCCCAGACTGTAGTGTCACCGCAACCTCCGCCTCCTGGGTTCAAGCGATTCTCTTGCCTCAGTCTCCTGAGTAGCTGGGATTACAGGTGCCCGCCACCATACCCAACTAATATTTGTATTTTCTGTAGAGGGGGGTTTCACTATGTTGGCCAGGCTGGTCTCAAACTCCTGACCTCAGGTGATCCACCTGCTTCAGCCTTCCAAAGTGCTGGGATTACAGGTGTGAGCTACCGCACCTAGCCCATTTCCTCTTCTTATAAGGACATCTGTCATATTGAATCAGTGCCCATCCTAATGACCTAATTTTAACTTAATCACCTCTTTAAAGACTATATCTACAAATGTAGTCACATTCAGAAGCAATTATTCTGGGGGTAGGACTTCAGCATCTGAATTTAGAGGGAACACAGTTCAGCCCATAACATTTTACCCCAAATTCATGTCCTTTTAACATTCAGAATATACTCATCCCACCCTAAGAGCCTCAAAAGTCAACCCATTCCTGCACCAACTCTAAGTTCAAAATCTCGTCTAAATGTCGTCTAAAGCAGATGTGTGTGAGGTATGAGTCATCTGAGTAAAATTGTTCTCCAGCTGTGAACGTGTGAAACTAGACAAGTTGTCTGCTTTCAAAATATTATGGTGGGATAGGTACAGGATAGGCATGTCCATTCCAAAGGGAAGAAATCAGAAAAAATGAGTGGGTTATGAGGCCCAAACAAAGTCTAAAATCTAGCAGGACAAATTCCATTTGACTTTTTTTTTTTTTTTAGAGTCTCACTCTGTCATCGCAGCTGGAGTGCAGTAGCGCCATCATAGCTTGCTGCTGCAGCCTTGAACTCTCCTGGGCTCAGGTGATCCTCCCACTTCAGCCTCCCCAGTAGTGAGACTACAGGCCTGAGCCACCACACCCAGCTAATTTTTTAAAAAATTGTTTGTAGAGACTGGTCTTGAACACCTGACCAGAGGTAAGCTGCCGGCTTTAGCCTTCCAAAGTGCTAGGATTACAGGTATGAGCCACCGTGCCCAGCCTGAATTAATATATATATATTCTAAATTGTAACAAATCTAAAGATTTCCTTAGCATTTTCATTCACTGCCGGTAGGAAAGAATAGCCTTTTTAACATAAGGTCATATGCCTTCTACAAGGGCAATAAACTAAAACTCAAAGTTCACTGAGCTCTAGTTTTTCCATCCCCAAAAATTAGATCCTGAACTCAAATCTCTATTCCATGAAAAATTATGGTCTGTGAAAAAAAATAGAAAGAAAAGCAGTAACTTCTCAGAATGTTAATTATCAAAGACAACAATAATGTAGGTTTTGTCTTAGCAGGGGTTAAAGGGAACATAATCCCCAGGTCAGCAGAGAGGGGACGCGGGGCAAGGGGACATGGGACTGTGCCTGTGATCACACCCATCCTGGCTCACCTTACCACTCCTCATCCCAGCCTTGAGGAGCACACCCTGGGAACACCATCTAGCAAGAGTATAATACATGGGTATGATTTCTGAGAGGGTGAGGAAATCAATTAAAGGAATTAATTGTTCACTTTCTTAGTCTACCTTCTGGACTTTCCTATATAAATCTTTCCTGACTGGGTGCAGTGGCTCACGCCATTAATCCTAACACTTTGGGAGGCCGAAGAGGGAGGATCATTTGAGCCCAGGAGTTCAAGACCACTCTGGGCAACATAGCAAGACTCTGTGTCTACGAAAAATACAAAATACAAATTAGCCAGGCATGGTGGTGCATTCTTGTAGTCAGGAGGCTATGATAGGAGGATCGCTTGAGCCCAGGAGTTCAAGGCTGCAGTGAGCTACGATGGTGCCACTGCACTACAGCTTGGGTGACAGAGTGAGACTCTGTCTCAGTAAATAAATAAATAAATCTATCTTTCTCAAGAACTATTTTCATTCTATTTTAAAAGATAGCCTTAGGAAACTATCTTGTATCCCACAGCAGTAACCCCCAATAAGCACATCAATCATTTCATGTGTTCTTTCATGCCCCGCAGGATCTGGTGATTGGAAGGAACTTACCTAAGTTTCCCTCAGAGTGCAGACTTCGTGATCACACAGATCCAGGTTCTACTCTGCTATCTATTTGCTGTGTGATCTTGGGAAGTTCATAGACCTTTGAGTTTCAATTTCCTCATTTATAAAATGAGAATAGGAATCGTACCCTCAGTGATTATGCTATATTATTATATTGTAATATTAGCTAGCAGCAATTAGAAATTAACTTTCCTGGCAAAGAGATAATTATTCACAACTTTCAAGAACTCCGTCCCTGGAGTTTTGAGATTTCTACACATATATTTGCTCACCGGGCTTTCTGCATCTTCTCAGTCTGACATCGAGCCACCAAGTGTTCACTGGATTCTGCCTTTCTCAGGCACTTCATATCCACTGGGTTCAGGATCCTCAACCGCATCTCACTAATATGCCTGGTATCCCCCCAGCTGATTGTGTTGATAGAATTATTTTTTAAAAAGTCATCAGAATTGTGGTATCTAGTAAGTGGTAAGTGGTATCAACAGTTTGATTTTTGCTCCTTCTATATTGAAGTGGACAGATGGTTTTCCTATTCTTTTTTTTTTAGACGGAATCTTGCTCTGTTGCCCAGGATGGAGGGCAATGGCACAATCTTGGCTCACTACAACCTCTCCCTCCTGGGTTCAAGCAGTTCTCCTGCCTCAGCCTCCCAAGTAGGTAGGATTATAGGCACCTGGCTACCACCACCACGCCTGGCTAATGTTTGTATTTTTTAGTAGAGACAGGGTTTCACCATGTTGCCCAGGCTGGTCTCGAACTCCTGGCCTCAAGAGATCCACTTGCCTCGGCCTCCCAAAGTGCTGGGATTACAGGAATGAACCACCATGCCCGGCGGTTTTTAATTTCTTTTTAATTGGACAAAATGGACATGGGAGAATGCTTAAGGGTAAATGTGAGAGAGAGGATCAGCAGGCTGAAGTTGTCTCGTGGCTGAAGGGCACTTTTCTGGCTTTTAATTTGATAACTTCTCCTCCTAACCTTCCCCCCCACTTCACACACTTTAAGCACTGTTTGTGACCACATTTGCCATAAAACCACTCATGAGAAAAAGAGAGGCTTTGAAATGCTGCCATTTCTCAATGTGTCCAGAAGAAAACCTAAGCTGACTTCGAGTCCAAAGGTGCATAGTGACTGAAAAAAATGACAATTCACAATCAGGAAGTTCTGAGCAAGCACAGCCAGCCCAGTGTAGGCCAATGGACCAGCCTCAGCGGTAGCTTCGTCCGGCTGCTGAGGGTGAGCAAAACCACCTCCTTGGGAAGATCAGACTCCAGATAACAGACTTCCTTCAACGAGAGTGTTGTTTTATCCATGCATAAAATTAAGAACAAACCCAAACTTTTCTCCAAAAAGGCGATGTAAGCGAATATGCTGTGGAGCAGACTTCAAACAGCCCTAAAATGTCTTTGCCAGCACAGCAGATAGTTCAAGGAAGCCGAAAAGTGCCCATGGGAAGATTTTGTATGGGAACTTTAACTTCCCATTCCGTTTGACTTTTGGTCTTTAAAATACAGGTCAAATCAATGAATTTAATGAAGGCTGGTTAACACAATGGCTTTGCCTTGCATTTTGACCCACATAAAGGGGAGGCAGTCCGGGGCACAAAGCTCCAGCAGAACGTTAAGTGGTTAGTACACAAACGTGACAGAACGTTTAGAATCTCAGAGACTTGTGAGACCTATTGACAAGCAGTTAAAAGTATTTGAAATAGCTGCATGAATGAACTTTGATAAGGTAGCACTATTGTCTTCCATTGTCTCTTTCTCTTCATACGAGAACTCCCCCAAAAGAACAAGAGTCAATGAATGTGAAATGTAGTGTCAGTTTTACTGGACTCCGGACGCCTTTGAGCACCGCGACTTTTTGTGGCGAGTTCATGCTATTTAAAAGTATTCTTCCCTCTGAGTTTCAACTCTTGCAAATGGTGACTTCTCAGTTCACTACCCACCCAAGTCTTTCCCAACTGCTTTCACGCCATGAATAGCTTTTTAAGTTAAAAGCGGTGAAGATTAATTTCAGTATTTCTGCTTCTTCTTGACACTTGAGTTTTTCAAGATGGATGCCTGGTCACTCACCCCTTGGCTCAGTGGGCGGGGGTGAGGGATGGAACAGAGGGGAAAGAGGCTTGTCCTTCTGCAACCTAAAGATGCCAAGAGCATGGGCAAGCAGCTCCATTCCAGAAATCTGACGAATCACCTTTCAACCTGGGAGAGAGGAGGAAACAAACAAAATCTAACTAATTACCAAATTTTTAAGAAATTTGTGGGCAAGAAAATAGGGTTGGGGAAGCGGTGTCAACTCCAAATAACTCCTTATGAATTACTGTGAGTCAGTGTCTCTATTCCAGGAAAGCCTGTCTCTAGGGATCATCTCTACCTGTCTTTATATGTATATTTTTCATCAGCAAACATCCATTTTTCCAAACTGTGTCTAAAATATCAGTTCCCGGGAGGCTCCGCCATTGTTTGAAAACATCCTCTCCCATCTGTAAGTTGCGTGGAAACAGTGGTGGGACGCAGAAAGTCTACAAAGGCCCTGTCTAAAGAGCCATGTGTTGGTTTCACAGGGTTTCATAGTTCTAAGATTTGCTAAATATGCTTTGGGGGGTTTTCTCAGTAAATCTCTATAGATAGATTTTATTGTATTTTGCCCTTTTGTCTGTTTTTTGTGTGTGTGTCTGAAATTTCTCCCTTATTCATTGACCAGTAACTTTCTGTCACCCATCTTTGACTTTTCTCCTTACATCTGCATTTAAGCTGTCATTTACTTCTGCCATTCCCTCCTCTCAGTATCTGACAGCCAAAGCCTCCATGCGCTTTTATCCCTTTGTGTTTGCATTATGACATAACCTGTGCAAAGTGGCCCAGCTCCCCAATTCTTGTATGTAAAATTTGCAACATTTTTTGAGACGGGTCAGTGCCCATTTTTGGGATCCTTTTCTTTATCTGAGTACCGTGTTAAAACTTTTTGCAGATGTGGCCTATTCAGGAGCAGGCTGTGGCTGCATGCAGAGATGGGGAAAAGAAGAAAAGGCCTTCCTATTTTGTCATTGCCATAGTAACTCAAACATTGCCAGTGTGTTTGCTGGTCCGGTCAGCCACAGCCCGGGAGCTTGATTTCCTGTGCAATCAAGCCCTCTACTGGAGATCATGGCTCGTGTGACACGAGGCTACACAGAGGACAGTGTGCTTGTTAGGCCTGAAATTAAGCATTTCACTTTAAAATAATACCCATTTGTATCCATTTTGTTCAACATAACAACAGCTGCTGTCCCTGGAATGACAGACTTGCCTTTTTAACCAAAGCTTCATATGACATTTATGAATGAGGCCAGTTCCATTCATTTGCGGTTTGAATTCACAGTAGTTATTTTTACTGTTTTTTTTCCCTTCCCCGGCATATGGGTGAAATTCAACATTATTCAAGTAATTATATACACAGTTCATGAGGAGGAAAAAGCCTGCTTTGTTTGTGTCATCTCTTTTAAACTAGTTAGTGGGCTTTAGTTCTTTTTTCTTAAGAAGGCAAAATATAGAAGATGAATTGATGGTAACTTTAAACATGCTGATTGCCTTGAAATAGTGAGAGAGAACGCAAGAAGAAGCAATGTTGTCACCGGGTTTTGTTTATTCATTTTTTTTTTTTTAGATAAACAACGAAAAGCATCAATCCAAGCCGCTCATTGGGAAAGGGGCAGAGAAATCCTGGACAGAACCCTCCTGCAAAAGCCATAAAAACGGCAGCTCTGTGTTCTTGTTTTGCCTGCCAAGTGCCCAGGACGCAGAAAGATGAAGAAGACTTTGGGGCATTACCCAGGTGAAGATGCCTGATTCGGGACAAAAGACAAAATGGCAGGCCTTTCAGGATACACTGCAGTTTTGCAATATTGTGAGTACCTAAAAAATGGGCATTTAGTTACCACGTTAACCCATTGATGCGGAGCAATGGATGCATGAATAATATCCCCATGGATGAGCAGCACCATTGATGGTGCCTTTCCTCCTCCCGCACCTCCTCCTTCTTGAGCATCGTCCTCCTCCTCCTCCTTATCATCATCTCCATCATCATCATCAGGTCCCCCAAACTCTGGCAGAAGATATCTCTTCTATACACTTTTTTAATATCAGATCACTAAAAGCCTTCTATCCCAGCTTGAGAATTAGAGAAGTAACAGAAAATTAAACTATTTACAACTAATTCTCAATTCATAAATTTACTTCAGCTAACACAAATTTCATCCTATGAACTCAATGTCCCTCAAACATGCTCCCTTAACCTGAAAATAAAGAGGACCTGAAAGGATGATTTTCATAATCTGTAAATTTCAATTTCTCTCAACATGTAAAAACATACTTATAAAATTAATGCATTTGTCTTGAGTCACAAAGTTTGGACAAGTTATTCTATCCTCCCTTCATAGCTCCAGTTTGTAGAAAACAGGGTTGAAAAACAGCATTAGTAGGACCAATTGTGATGGATGGTATTTATTTTCTCACTGTTTTGAAGTTATCTATTTTATAGAAAAATGATCACATCAACACAAGCTATAATTTTAGGAAGAAACATTTCTGTTCTTAAATTGACATAATGTTTTCAATTTGTGTAAGACGTTGGTAAGTTATATTATATAGTTAAGCAACAGTGAATGATGAAATTCCACTCATCAGAAAGGGTGTGTGTGTGTGTGTGTGTGTGTGTGTTTGTGTGTGTGTGTGTACATACAATGTATCTAGACTATAGTAAGTCAGAAATAGAGTCTACAGTAGAAACTATTCTATATCTTAACTGCTTAGAGATGAGTTTGGAACAAGGTATCATAAAGTGCTAATTATTTTGTATTATCCTAGTAATTTTATCTATTCATTTATTCAAAATTCACATGAAGCCAAAATGGGACGGGTAACACTAATAAAAGTAAACTCTCCAACAACTTATTTACATAAGAACTAATGGGATTCTTAAATTAATTTTTAACTATGCACACATAACAGCTATTACTTAATTCATTGATTGATCCATTCACTTATTCAGAACTGTAAAGACTATTTCAGTGTAGCACAGTGCTGACCACTGAGGCCGAAAGCTAGAAAATAGCCCAAGATTCCCTGAGCAGGGACTGCCGTGGGGAGACAGAAGACTGAGAAGACCTGCCCCAGCGACAGGGCACCTGCTGGAATGGAGTGTGGTCAAGATAGGCAGAGTGCCTGAGGGAGAAGAAGAAGAACCTTACTCAGCTAAAACTGGAGGAGGACGCTGTGTGGAATTTGGATCATTGAAGAGGAAGAGAGGACAGAAATGAGAGAAGGAAGTACTCTATGTGGATGAAAGCAAGTTGCAAAAGCCTAAAGCACAGATTTATTGCATTCCCATAATAGGCAAGTTACTTTGTTAATAAAATTAAAAAAAATTATTCAGTCTCTGCCCTCAAATGACTCCCAATCTACCATTATAGGTCTAATAAGGAAAAAATTGCATTTCAAACCAAGTAGAAACTCTCTTTGGGTTTTCTAAGCCTGGCTTACCTGCAGTCATGGACAGGACTGAGGATTAACTCTGATCATCCTAACTACGGCCTCTCTTTTGTTCTCTGCAATTTGAAAACATGCCAAGGGCCCTCTGAGATGTCCAGTCTGTGTGATGTGTGTATCCTCTGTTATATAAAGCCCTCATTCTGAGGAGGCCCTGGGGAAGAGCCTTGGGAAGGACTACATTTCTGACACTCTGGCAAAGCCTCAGGAACACATTGCAAGTATTGCCAAGGCCAGCAGCCAGGCGAGAGGGAAGAGCAGCTCACGGTGTGGAGCTGGAGTGGTTTTCTTCTTCCTGACGCCGCCTTGCCTTCAGCTAGTGCTTCCCTCTCTTAAAGATCCTGTCCTCCCATGCCCCCACTGTCCCACCCCACCCACACTCTACATTTCTCTACTCAGAACCTCCTCAGTGTGCATATAGCTGGCATAAGTAATATTATTCCCAACTTGTGAATGTGTTGTTTTGTTAGTTCAAGTTCACTGCGGTTAGCCCCACTCTATCAGCCCTACCGTGCAGGACTCAGGCAGACGATATCACTTATATACCCTCTTCACATCATAGCACCAAAAGCCCTCTATCCTGGCTTGAGCACTGCAGAAGCAATAAGGAATCCACCTGTTGGAGGCTAATTCTCATTTGTAAATTCACTTCAGCTAACAACAAGAATTTGACCTTCTGAATTCAACGCCACTCAACTAGTCCTATTCTGTGCTCAGGATGTTGAGATTATGGGATGGAGGGCTAAACAGGAGCTCGAAGAAGTGTGGAAATGGACTCTGTGATAACTTTCACACTTTCTTTCATAGCACTTATAGATACTGTAACTTAAATCACGGCTTGAGTCATGGCTTGTGTAATCTTCATTTTTCTCACTAGAAGGTAAGCTTGGTGAGGGAGCACCGTCTGGCCTGTTCTCTGCTGTATAGCCAGGACTGAGCCAAGTGCCAAGAAGACAGTGGTCACTCAAAAACTAGTTGTGGCCAGGTGCAGTGGCTCATACCTGTAATCCCAGCACTTTGGGAGGCCAGGGCGGGCAGATCACGAGGTCAGGAGTTCAAGACCAGCCTGACCAATGCGGTAAAACCCCATCTCTACTAAAAATGCAAAAATTAGGTGGGCGTGGTGGTATACACCTGTAATCTCAGCTACTCAGGAGACTGAGGCAGGAGTCGCTTGAACCCAGGAGGCAGAGGTTGCAGTGAGCTGAGATCGCGCCACTGCACTCCAGCCTGGGTGACAAAATGAGACTCCATCTCAAAACAAACAGAAAAACTAGTTGTTGAATAGATGAGTGTATGCATCTGGCAACAACCACTGTTACAAACTCACTGGGATCCTTCTAGCAGCCACACGGCCACCTCTGATCCCCACTGAGATTGTGAACACAACAGATGCACAACCAGGTATTCCTAGGGCCACCCACAGTACCTGCTATCATAGAAAGGTATTGTCCAATATCTCTCCAATTCCTGTTGGAATCAGAAAAATACATGTTTTTTCCGACTCTTCATACTTTCTCGACCCCTTTGCTCTTCTGTTCCCAGCTGTCTTATACTCTGACAGGTCAGTGGCTGTGACATATAAGATCAGAGGATTCTATAAATTTTGAAAATTATTACTCATCTACAGTATCTTATATGATTTTCAACTCTGGAAGCACATAAGCATCACCTGGTAGAGTCTCCACCAACTCCTGATACCCACTTGCACTCTAGGCCAATGAAATCGGAAGCTCTGGAGGCTGGGCCCAGGACACAATATTTTTTAATGCTCTGCAGATGATTCCAACAAGCAGCAAAGGCTGAGAACACTCTCTAGCAGACAGTCATAACCTCTCCCTACCAGGGGGCCATAAGGAGGGAAATGCTCCAAATTCATTTTCACATTCGCAGATGAGTCTTAGATATTCCCAGGTTCCTGTTCTGAACTTGACCCACAGGACACAGCCTTTATACACTCGTAGGAACCTGGTGGTCACAGGTGACAGGCAGGGTCAGAGATCCCAAAATAAAAAGCTGCTCAATCTCATAGCAATCAGGGAAATGCAAATTAAAGCAATAGTAAGATTCCAGTTTTTGCCTGTCTGTTTATCAAAAATGACTGATACCATACTGGACTGGTTGTGGCGCAAGAATGAGTATTCTCTATAGGATAGACTATAAATTACTATATTCTTCCTGAAAAGTAAGCTGGCAAGATTTATTAAATATTTATTAAAGTTTAAAATGGGTCTGACTTCTGAACCAGAAATCCTATTTCTAGAATATGTGTGTCAGAAATAAAAGTACAGCGTGCATCATGGCTTGTGATAGCCAGAAGGGTACCTAATGTGTGACAGTTACCAATGGGATATGTATGATTCATTCATACTGTGTGATATTTTGCTATTAAGAAGAATGAAGGAAATACCTGTCTATGAATTGACCTTGAGGGATATTCATGTTATACATTAAGTGAAAAACTGAAATTACAGAATTATAGATAGGATTCCATTCATCTAAGTATAATGAACATGTCTATCTCAGGTGTATGTGTTTGTATAGAAAAATATGGAAGAGGCCAGGCGCGGTGGCTCACACCTGTAATCCCAGCACTTTCGAAGGCTGAGGTGGATGGATCATCTGAGGTCAGGAGTTCGAGACCAGCCTGATCAACATGGTGAAACCCCATCTCTACTAAAAATACAAAAATTAACCAGGCATGGTGGTGCACACCTGCAGTCCCAGTACTCAGGAGGTTTGAACAGGAGAATTGCTTGAACCCAGGAGGCAGAGGTTGCAGTGAGCTGAGATCGTGCCACTGTGCTCCGGCCTGGGCAGCAGAGTGAGACTCCATCTCAAAAAAGAAGAAGAAGAAGAAGAAGAAAAGAAGAAGAAGAAGAAGGAGGAAAATATGGAAGAAAAATATGCTCCAAGTTGGTGATAGTGATTAAAAGGGGATAAGGTGGTGAGATTATTAATTAATTAATTTGGGAAATTTAATAATCTCCCAAAGTGCTGGGATTACAGGTGTGATTATAATTTAATAATAATATACAGTGCTACATAGAAATTTAGCACTTCTATGCATTGTTTGAATTGTGACAATGACCATTTATCACTTTCGTAATTCAGATTGCTGAAATAAATGGACTGGGCATGGTGGCTCATGTCTGTAATCCCAGCCCTTTGGGAGGCTGAGGAAGTCAGATCACTTGAGGCCAGGAATTCAAGACCAACCTGGACAACATAGCTGGACAAAAAATTAAAAATTAGCTAGGCATGGTGGTGCCTACCTATAGAACCAGTTACTCTGTGGGCTGACGCAGGAGTTTGAGCCCAGGAGTTTAAGGCTACCGTGAGCAATGATTGCACTACTGCATTCCAGCCTGGGTAACAGTGAGACCCTGAGTCTTTAACAAAAAGAAAGGAGAAATGTTGAGAGACATACAAGAAGACCCAAGTAAGTAAATATACTACAGTATGAAAACAATCATTCTTACGTATGTACAACTGCCAAACCCAAAGTTAAGCACCAAGTGGGAAGAGGCATAGGGTAGAAAGACAAGACATAGCTCTTGAGAGTTTTCGAGTTTTCTGTGGTTCTTAGCCTCCTCCTGTGGAAAGTGCAGAGAATAATAGCATGCACTCCAAGGGTGTGTTGTAAGGCTAAAAGGAGATGATGCATGCAAAGCAGAGATTCACAGCAGTCGCCTCATGAATGTGGACAGTGGTGGTGATAGTGACGATGACCTCCTATATGGTCAAGCCAATTCAGAAGTACACAGAGATGAGGCTTCCATTTTCTCTAGGAATAGCAAGCCATTCTGACCACAGGGTATATTTGTTTACCTGGCCAATATGGAGGAATATACTGAACATTAGCAATAGTGGTTAAAAGAGGGAGGGATTCAGAATTTTATTGGGTTTAGAGTTCTAAGATTCTGTGATTAGAAGCCTTTGTGAGTTGGGATGGGAGAGGTCATTTGGTTTGTGCCTTCTCTCCCCACAATTTCCCAAAAGAGCTATGAAATGGGCCTTTTCTCCCTGGTGTGGATTAGCTGTAGGAAGCAAGTGAAGCCTGAAGCCATTTCTTTAGAAGGAGCTGGATGTTTCTGGGTACATGGTGGGGGAAGAGGCAAATGAAGGAAGGTGATGCAGAAGTTACCTTTGGGGCTGAGGGTATAACCAGAGAGGCAATAAGACGAGCAGCCCGGGAGAAAGACCATCTCAAGACCTGGACACAGAGAGGCAGACCTGCTGGATCTCCACTGAGCAGAGGCAGCTGTGTTTGTAACCCAGCTCACCTGGACTTCCCAGGCTGCGGATAGTAATGAGGGCACCATAAGGGAAATCTGTGCGAAGCGTCATTGCACTACGTATAGGTAAAGGGGCATCAAGGGCAGGAGAGTCTCACCTGGGCTTACGTGCAAGTCTGTTCTTTCTGGGACCATCTGCCCTCTCACGTACCAACTGTCTCTCCTGAGTAGCTCCTGGAGTGGGCTACAGGCTGCTCACCAGGCATGGCGAATCCCCACCATGCTGCATACGCATCGGCATGCTTACCAATGCAATGAACTGTTAGGTAGCAAGGTTGCATGGTCATGGTCAAGGCAGGCAGGACCTTAGCAAAGGGTAGGGATTTTCAACATAGGACTCCACAGAAGGACCTCAGGGCTCATCACAGTTTGAAGGACTCTTTGCTGAGGGAATGAAGCAGGGAGAGACCCAGTGTCTGATGTAACCGGAAAAGATCTGCTTTCACTCACCTTATGTCAGGATCCATATTCCACTTTCTTCATGCAAAGGCTTCCTCTGCTAAGCATACGTTTGCAATTCTGTGTACCTACTTGACTTAACAGGAGGAAAGTCCAGACACTGACCTCTTATTACGGCTTTAAAGGAAGAAGGCCTTGCAACTTCCCGTATCTTTCTCACAGAGGGCCTAAAGCCTAACCTGTTACCAACAGGAACACTTAATCCTTTTAGTGGCCAATACTACAGGCATTCTTCTTTGTATGCTCTTCCTTCTCTTTAAACAATTATTTACTTTTAAAAATTGGGGTAAAATACACAAAACAAAATTTACCATGTAATCATTTTTAAATGTATAGTTTCGTGGCATTGAGTACATTCACATCATTTTACAACCATCATCACCATCTGTCTCTAGAACTCTTTTCAACTTGCACAACTGAAACTCTGAGCCTATGAAACAATAACTGCCCATTCTCCTCTGCTCCCAGCCCCTGGCAACCATCATTCTGTTTTCTGTCTCTATGAAACTGACTGCTCTAGGTACCTCAGAGAAGTGGAATTATATGGTATTGGTCCTTTTGTGACTGGCTTATTTCACTTAACCTACTGTCTTCAAAGTTCATCCATGTTGTAGCATCTGTTAGAATTTCTTTCCCTCTTGAGGCGAATATTCCATTGTATGCATATGCCATGTTTTGTTATCCATTCATCTGTTATGGACACTTGGGTTTCTACACCTCTTGGCTATTGCGATAGGACTGCAAGGTACATGGGCGTACATTGCTTACTTTTTTTTTTTTTTTTTTGAGATGGAGTCTTGCTCTGTCTCCCAGGCTGGAGTGCAGTGGTGTGATCTTGGCTCACTTTAACCTCCGCCTCCCGAGTTCAAGCAATTCTCCTCCTCAGCCTCTTGAGTAGCTGAGACGACAGGTGCGCACCACCTCACCGAGCTAATTTCTGTATTTTTAGTAGAAACAGGGTTTTGTCACGTTGGCCAAGCTGGTCTCAAACTCCTGACCTCAGGTGATCTGCCAGCCTTGTCCTCCCAAAGGGCTGGAATTACAGGTGTGAACCACCGCACCCAGCCCACCTGCTTACTCTTAAAGCAGATTTCTATAGCCACTTGTGGCCTCATTCCCCACCCCTACTGCGTTACCAGCAGGAACACTTAATTCTTTTAGTGATCAATACTACAGGCAATCTTTTTCTGCCAATCCAATCTACCTTCCCTCAGTGTGGTCTTCCTCTTTCTAATGTGACCTTCACAGCTCTCATGATCTAAGACATCCCCAGCCTGGCACAGGAAGAGGACCTCAAGGGGCCTGCAAAGTTCTTCCACAGGTTCTCCCCAGCAGGCCCACTGCCACCTCCTCCTCCCCACCTTGGCTGCCATATCGCCAGACCCCCTGGTCGCCACATATTCAGATCCCTGTTCCCCACCAGCCGGGGACTGTTCCGTGCAGAAACGCAGCAGAATTTTCCCAGGCTAATTTACTAACCCAGATGAGAGGAACCCATAGAATTCACATGCAGAAACAGAGTATTTTTTTAAATGTAACTCTAAAACTAACTATCACAACTAGATGAGGAAGTGGGAGTGAGTCCACCCCAACTCTTCTTCTTTTTTCTGTTTTTCTTTTTTTTCTTTTGCAAAAGCTACAAAAGGGTTAAATACTTTGCCACGAGGTGGGATAAACTTCTCAAATCTGCGGTCCCTTGATTATCTGACACCCGCACTGTGTGGGATGCCCCAGCTCCTTTGTTGGTTATAATGGCACATCTTCATTATTGTTCTAATACTCCTTAAAAAAAAACACCCTAATCTTTCTCTGGTGCCAATGACGGCCACAATGCGGAGACGTTTTTATTTCTCTCCCCTCTGTCCTTCCCTGAACCCCCTATTGTTGCCATAGTCACGATGGGGTGATAGTGCCGGGGCAGGGCAGTTTCTGTACTGTACCGCCCTGAGCTTATTGTTTAAATCTGTATTATTCCACTGTTCTGAAGATTTACATTTTTAATGGCTCATTTATGTAATCCCATAAATAAAGTAGCGAAAAAAGCATCCCACACAAATGAGTGAATCAGAGTTTGTAAAAGGCCCCTGAAGCAGGTCACTCCGGGTCTCAGCTGCGGGGCCTTGATTGGTGTGGCCGGTGTTAGCCAGGGTGGCAGTGGGCTTAGGACCACCCAGTCAGCGCCCAAATGGGGCATTACCAAGGAATAGCGGGATGGTGCTGGAGTTCAATCTCCCCTATTTATCAGAGAACACAGTTCTACTGCAAAATCCATTTTAGTCTGAGACTCATTTACCTTATTGCTTTGACAGCTGCACCTCTCTCTGGCAGAGAAGTTTCTATGATTAGCTTTTTCCCTCCTAGCAGCTGATGTGTGTTTTCCCTGCCCCTCCTTTCTTCTTCTTCTCAACCAATATATTCCTGGGGCTGCTAAATTTTTCTCTAAAGAGCCTGTGAATTCAAGCACCTGCCCCAGAATGTATTTGACACACTGAACAGAGATATAGTTGGAACAATTCACTGCTAGGCTTCCCTCCACCAGCTTCTCTCTTCATCCTCCCTCCCCCGATGAAAAACCTTAGTGAACCTTAGCTCCTTTGGGGAAGTTTGTGCTAATTAAGCACAAACAAAGAAAATGGCCAAAACATAACTGAGTTGGCGGGTCTAACACTCTTTCCCAGCTTTGATGCAGATCTATAAATCCCTGTTCTTGACAGGCTGCTTGGTTCTGGGATGCTTGTTCAACAGTCACTGGAAACATTTTTTTGCTTTAGATTATTACAGCAAAGCGTGACCATGGGATCGGAGTCCTCTGTCTCTATCTGTCTTGCTTCCCTGTCTTTTCGGTGGCCTCTGTGTGTGATTGGCAGTCAGAAACACACAGTTGATACTTTGCAAGTGGTCTGGGACCAAAGCCACAGAGAAACAGAGGAAGTATAAAGTGCTCTAAATGCACATAAATGTCATAGTGTGTCCAAATGCAGTCAAAATTAAATTTATTAAAACAGTAGTCCCAAAGCAAGAGAGCCATCAAGTCTCAAGTTTCTTATTTTCTCACCCTGGAAAATGACTTCTAAACTTTGCAAAATGAGGATTTTAATCCATAATCCCTACCTTGGTGGGTTTATGAGAAAAAGAAATGCGTTTTTTTCTTCTTACATCTTCTTAGATGGGAAAGTACTGTGTAAGTCAAAGAAGCAATCATAGGATTGGTTGTCCATTTTCCCCAAGAAGGCCAGGGAGGCTGGGTGGCAGAAGCCCCATAATGGGAGTCAGAGGCCAGGGCTTGGGTCTGGTGAATGCGGCTTGCGGGAGAGCCTGTGGTAAGCTCCCTATTCTCCAGAACGCACGTCCTGAGAAGTCAGCAGAAACTTCTCTCTGTCCACTGCCATATCTCCACTACCTGGAATGATGCCTCACATGTGACAAAGGACACATGACATATGACAGTGGTATTGACTGCCAGACTGAGGGAAGAATCTATCTGAACCTTACCCTAGTATTTTTTGAACCGTGTCCCTGAGTGTGGTCATGAAAACCTGAGGGGGCTAGGTGCGGTGGCTGATGCCTGTGATCCCAGGACTTTGGGAGGCTGCTGTGGACAGATCACCTGAGGTCAGGGGTTTGAGACCAGCCTAACCAACATGGCAAAACTCCGTCTCTACTAAAAATACAAAAAATTAGCCTGGCGTGGTGACAGATGCTTGTAGTCCCAGCTACTTGGGAGGCAGAGGCAGGAGAATCACTTGAACCCAGGAGGCAGAGGTTGCAGAGAGCCAAGGTTGCGCCATTGCACTCCAGCCTGGGCAACAGAGCAAGACTCCATCTCAAAAAACAAAAAAATAAAGAAAGGAAAGAAAAACTAAGGAAATGCTCTATATGAATGCCCCTTCAAGTGCATCAAGAGAAAACCTAAATGTGAGTTATTATTCACAGTGATGAGCATCTCAGGAGACAGGATAGAAGCTAATCTTTTCATTAGACTTGCCATCTTTTACAGCATTTCCTTTGGGAGCCTTTAAGCCTCACTAATGGGGTTATGATTATTCCATAAAAGACAGAAGGAAATCCCACACTGTTCTGCCTTTCATACTCAAACATGATGCTTTTTTTTAAAGCCTCATTGTTGGAGATGGATTCGCCCTGAACCATCTACAAGTCCTGATTGGTCCTCTTTGTGATCATGACCTAAAAGGGAGCTGAGATCATTGTTTGCGGCTTAAAGAAGAGTTTCAGGCCAAGCCATGAAGTTGTGTCATTTAAAAAATGTATTATTTAGGCCAGGCGTGGTGGCTCATGCCTACAATCCCAGCACTTTGGGAGGCCGAGGTGGGTGGATCACCTGAGGTTAGGAGTTCCAGATCAGCCTGACCAACATGGAGAAACCCCATCTCTATGAAAAATACAAAATTAGCTGGGCGTGGTGGTACATGCCTGTAATCTCAGCTACTGGGGAGGCTGAGGTAGGAGAATCACTTGAACCCAGGAGGCAGAGGTTGCAGTGAGCTGAGATCGTGCTATTGTACTCCAGCCTGGGCAACAAGAGCAAAACTCCATCTCAAATATGTATGTATATATAATTATATATATAATTTATAGGGATTGAATTCATGGTCATGATCTTTTTACAGTGAGTTCTGTAGTCAAGCTAAGATACCTAACTAGTTCATATAAAATTAGCATTAATACACTTGAATTTAATAGATTAGAAAAATGGTTAGTCTGAGGAAAACCACACTTCATTTCTCTATACTCACACAGAACACTTCTGACACCAGATGTGAGACGTTTTCCCCATACCCAAAGCAATTCTCCAGCAGACACCAACCGGGTATACACAATTCAATTCTGACTCTGTCCTACCTGGAAATAGTATTAGATCCCACTGGTTAAAGGGCTCAGTCCCACAAGACTGCCCTTGCTCCAGATGCCAACTAAACAGCAGACTGGGCCTGTCCTGCTGACAGACTGGCTATAAGTTGGGGTTCCCAGGACCCCCTCCACAGGTTCAGTTAAGTTGCTAGGAGGGCTCACAGAACTGAAGGAAACAAATTAACTGATTTATTATAAATAATATTATAAAGAATGCAGGTGAACAGCCACATGGAGGAGATGCTCAGGGAAAGGATGTGGGATGGGCATGTAGCTTCCAGGCTTTCTCCAGGTGCACGACCTTCCTGGCATCTCCAAGCATTCACAGATCTGTAAGTTCATTAAATCTTATTGTTCAAAAAATTTTATAGGACTTAAACTCCAGCTGCCTCCACCACTTCCCACCACTTTGGTGGGTGTGGCTGGAAATTCCAACCCTCTAATTACTTGATCTTTCCAGTGACCAGCTCCATTCTGAGGCTACCTATGGACTCCAGCCTAACTCACCTCATTAGCATAAGCTCAGGTGTAATCCCAAGCAGGTTATTAGGAATAACAGAAGATATCCCAGTAACTCAGAAAATTCTTAGTTTTAGGAGCTCTATGCCAGGAGCCAGGGACAAAATCCAAATATATTGCTTATTATATCAGGGATAACTTGGGAAGGCTGTCACATAAACTCGGACACAGACAAGAGAGACAGCTCCTCACCAGGTCATCAGAAACTGGGGCTTTAAGACTCTGTCTCCTTTACTAGATCAATGGCATTAATCCCATCATGCCTCACTTCCCTTCTCATTTCCAAGCCACCCAGGCCATTCATCACCGTAGTGATTCTTGTCCCCATAGGGTTCTATAATCACCTAATGCTGTGGCTTTCAAACTCTTCTCACTCCAACGCGCGGTAAGAAATGGATTTTATGTCTATATCCAGTATACACACACACACACACAAAAGAAAAAAAATTTTACAAAACAATTTTATCTAAAGCTCATCCAATATGCTCTTATATTTTCTGTTTTTTTATATGCATTCTCTTTTAGTTTTTTGGAAGCTCAATCATGTCCCACAAAGTTGATTCATAACCTCCTAGCCTGGCTTCTTGCTGTAACTGAAGCCTTATCTTTCTCCTGCGGACACCGATTTCACCCTGTTTCTCTTGGTTGCAGACTTTCTTCTCCCACTAACAGCAGATCACACATTCCTTGTGACCTGCCTGACTCTTGCCTCCATCTTTCTTCCAACTCCCAGCGCCTTTGACATGCATACCAGCAGCCTTTGTCATCAGCCACCCCTTCTTCTTGTCATCTACCACTCTGCCCATTACGGCCCCTTATTTCTTGAAGATTACAGTCTTTGGGACATGTTTTTCTCTCCGTTGGTACTACTGCATCATGCTGAGAAATTCCAGCATCTATGTTGATGATACATACAATGCGTTGACCTCTCCCTGTTGTCTCACTTCCCAGGATCTCTCCTCATCCTCCCCAGGAACTGCACCACCTGCCAAATCACACTTCCAACTCACTGCTCCTCTCCCCTTCAGCAGGTCACTTACTCCAGTACCCTCCAGCCCACATTTTCAACCCAGGCAGGACCTCCAACTTACTGACTTTAATTCTTCTCTGTCAATCATTCTCACCAGGTCCTTGCCCAGGGTAGAGTCTATGCTTTGTTTTATTCACTTACTTTTTTCTGAGACAGTATCGTGCTCTGTTACTTGGGCTGGAGTGCAATGGTGTGATCATGGATCATTGCAACCTCCAACTTCCAGGCTCAAGTGATCCTCTTACCTCAGCCTCCCAAGTAACTGTGACTACAGGCATATGCAACCATGCCTGGCTAATTTTTAAATTTTTTTTTCAGAAATAGGGTTTGGCTATGTTTCCCTGGGCTCAAGCCATCCTTCCACCTTGGCCTCCCAAAGTGCTGGGATTACAGGTGTGAGCCACCAAGCCCAGCTGAGTCTATGCTTTAGACCCTTGACTTCCTTACCCCTCTATTACAACTGCCTGCGGGGGGAAGACACACTGGTGAGCTCCAGCTTTCTGCCTTCTGTGAACTGGCACTTGAGCAGCTGAATGTGACCTCAAGAAGGCACATGCTGCGCAGACAGTTCTCACTTTGGCAAGTGGCACTGCCCAGTCATTTTATCCCTTGTCTTTATCAACTTAGATTTCTGCTCTCCAAGGTGGCGGTTTCACATATTCTTTCTTCAGTCTCAGACTTCCCAGTGCTACACACACATCAATGCTGATATTGATCTAGCTCCATATTTCACTGAAGAATGAAAGCAGATGATACGCACCTCATTTCCTCTCTTCAAATCTTTCAGCATGTCCTACCTGTGTCTCCATAGGCTGCTTTTCCTCCATTCCCACAGGCTGTCCCAGAATCCCACTCTGTCTCATCGTTTTAGGGACTTGGCTCTGAAAATCCCTTTTTCTTCTCTTGCATTATCAATTTCTGTTTCTTTGAGGGGCTGTTTCAGCCCACATATATGCTGTTATAGTGGTCACCTGAAAAAACAAAAAGGAGTACCTAACTCCGTGCTTCTTTCAGCTGTCACTACTCAATATTTTGGTTTTCTTTCATAGCAAATCTCAGGTCTCCTATTCTGCGGTCCTTACACCTTATCTCCTACTTTCTCTTTCAACAACTCCAGTCAGGCTTTCATCTTCTCCTCTCCACAGACAGCACTCTCATCAAGATTATCAGTGCCCTCGATCCTGCCCAAATCAAAAGTCTATTCTCCACCCTCTACAAAATGGGTTTGGCACACAGTAGGCACTCAATCAATATTTGTTGGCTGGGTGCAGTGGTTCATGCCTGTAATCCCAGCAGAGATCCCAGGAGGCCGAGACGAGTGGATCACTTGAGGTCAGGAGTTCGAGACCAGCCTGGCCAACATGGCACAATCCCATCTCTACTACAAATACAAATATTAGCTGGGCATGGTGGCCCATACCTGTAATTCCAGTTACTCCAGAGGCTGAGGCAGGAGAATCGCTTGAACCCAGGAAGTGGAGGTTGCAGTGAGCCGAGATCAGGCCACTGTACTCCAGCCTGGGCAACAGAGTGAGACTGTCTAATTTTTAAATTGGACCTCAATTACACAGAATTGGACTAACCATAATCAGAGGTCAAGATAGTTTTTTTTTTTTAAGAGATGAGGTCTTGCTCTGTTGGAGTGTAGTGGTGCAATCATAGCTCACTGCAGGCTCAAACTTCCAGGCTCAGGTGATTCTCCTGCTTCGGCCTCCTGAGTAGCTGGGACTTCAGGCACATGCCACCACTCTTGGCTAATTTTCTTTAGTTCTTGTAGAAATGAGGTCTTTTTATGTTTCCCAGGCTGGTCTCCAACTCCTGGGCTCAAATGATCTTCCTGTCTTGGCTTCCTAGTGCTTAGAATATAGGCATCAAGATATTTTCATTGTTGGCATACTATGCTTTGCTTTAATGAATTAATCACTCAGGTCTTAATAATGCAGCAATTATTCATAATTCCACTGCCAAACAATAAAATTATCATGTGCTGATTTGACATGCAAATTATTCTAGTCATGGATTGTAAGAAAAGAGGAAAAAAGGAAGGAACTAATACTGTGTTTGTACTTTGTATCAGACTCCATGCTGGATACTTTATTTGCATAATTTAATCCTAACAATAACTGAAAAATCAGCATTATCATCTCTATATTCCAGAAAAAAAAACTGGCTCAGGAAGAGTATTCATCCAAGTTCTCCTAGGAAGTGCTAAGGCTGGAATTCAGATTTCATTTTGTCCTAATTCATAGTGTAAACTCATTGACCCTGGGGGAGGTGACAATACACAGAAGATGATTGGCCTGGCACGTCTGGGACTCAGCCTGGCTGTCTCATGTCAGCTACCTTGCTAGGATTGAGATATCTTTTTTTTTTTTTTTTGCAGAGATGGGATTTCACCATGTTGGCCAGGCTGATCTCAAACTTCTGACCTTGGCTGATCCACCCACCTCAGCCTCCCAAAGTGCTGGGATTATAGGCATGAGCCACCACTCCTGGCTGGATTGAGATATCTTAATGCCAAGAGAGCAGAAAGATTTAAAGACTATTCTTCTATAATATATGATATAAAATGTAATAAATTAACGAGTTTAAAAATACAGACATCTTAGAAACTTTTTGTTTAAATATATTGTAAAAATTATTTGAAGGCCAGGCATGGTGGCTCAGACCTGTAATCCCAGTGCTTTAGGAGGTGGAGGCAGGAGGATTGCTTGAACCCAGGAGTTTGAGACCAGCAGAGACAACATAGTGAGACCCCCATTATGTTATTTTTCTACAAAAAACAAATTAATCAGGACTGGTGGTCCATGCCTGTAGTCTCAGCTACTCAGGAGGCTGAGTAGGAGGATCGCTTGAGCCCAGGAGTTCAAGGCTATGATCTCACCATCGCACCCCAGCCTTGCAACAAAGTGAGACCTTGTCTCTCAAAAAAAAAAAAAAAAAAATTATTTGAAAAAGTGTCAGCAGTTTTACATCTTTCAAAAATATTTGGGGATATCTGAAAGTTTAAAAATTATACAAACCTCATATTTTTAGTAATACAAAACCTGAGAATACATTTTGTATATCAATTTTCATACCAAAATATGAACTTGCAAGGCACACTCATTTCTGTTAAAACGTCAAAGAGTTTGGGGCAATTAGAAAACAAACAAGACAAAAACAAAAACAACTGCATGTGACATCTTTTGTTATGAGAGAATTTTTGTTGATCCATAAGTAGTGTGTTGACCTCACCCAACTCCATGAGTGATTGTCACAACACCTGTGGGTCTGGCCAAGGGGAAGATGGGGAGGTTCTTTGAAACATTTTTCAGGTGTCTCTGCCTGTAGGCACCTTTTCTTCCCTGCTTGGCCTGTATATTGGGCAATCTTTTTTTTTTTTAAGTCCTTGTCTTTTACTGGGCAAGGGGTAAGGGTAGCAGACAGGCGTGCACCATGGGTGTGTGAGGATAAAATGCTACCCCACAGCCAGCCAACCTACACTCCCCTGAAATAGTGCTGATGTGCTTCGAACTCTGGGCACTGCTTCCACACACAGCCTCTTCGAGGGATAAAAGAAGGGGTTCTCGAAAAGCTTCTTGTTACTTTCAACCATGGAGGCAAGTTCTGAGTTCTGGTTTTCCTAGGACACTAACTCCAGTTACAAAGATCTCTGGAGTGATCAAGCGTGGTGAAGTGGCAGGGTGAGTGTTTCTAAAGGATAAGTAGAACAGGGGTCTTGCCCAAGCCCTGTTACAATTTTAGTGCCTGTGTATGACCCTCCAGCCCAACCAGAAATTGACAGAGAGGTATGTATATGGTGAAAAGTTATATATATATGTTTAGAATTAGCCAGCTGGACTCAGTCTTGATGATCCCAGTTTTGTTGGCAACATCCAAAGAATCATAATCAGGAGCCAGTGAAAATACGCCTTCTTCTCACCATCAGGCAGAATCAGGATGCTGACCTTGGCCACATCCATGTCACAGAGCTTCTTCACAGCCTGTTTGATCTGGTGCTTGTTGGCTTTAACATCCACAATGAACACATGTGTTGTTGGCTTCTAGTTCTTCATGGTGGACTCAGTGGTCAGCGGAACTTGAAGACAGCACAGTGGTCAAGCTTGTTTCTCCTGGGGGTGCTCTTCCAGGGATATTCCAGCTGCCTCCGGAGTCTCAGCATCTTGGGCTGCCAGAAGGTGGGTGATGTGGGGATCTTCTCTTTTTTTTTGTGGCTGTGGACACCTTTCAACACTACCTTCTTGGCCTTTAAAGCCTTTGCTTTGGCTTCGGCAGGAGCTTCCTTCTTCACTTTGGGTGCCATCTTGTGAAAAACCTGGAAAATCTTTTGTTTTAGTAGTCCTTAACTGCTGTGAGATTCATAGGTTTCACTACACACAAAAAAATTCCCCCCAACAAAAATCATTTTTCTTCTATCCTCTTTAATCTGTACCTCATTGTTTGAGTCCCATAACCAATCCCCAAATCCCAGATCAGCTTTTGAGGATTCCACATATGAGTGAGACATGGGGTATTTGTCTTTCTATGCCTGACTTATTTCACCTAACATAATGTCCTCTAGTTTCATCCATGTTGTCACAATTGACAAGATTTCATTCTATTTTTATGGCTGAGTAGTGTTTCATGTGTGTTTACACCACATTTTCTTTCTTTTTTTTTTTTTTGAGACGGAGTTTCGCTCTTGTTACCCAGGCTGGAGTGCAATGGCGTGATCTCGGCTCACCACAACCTCCGCCTCCTGGGTTCAGGCAATTCTCCTGCCTCAGTCTCCCGAGTAGCTGGGATTACAGGCATGCGCCACCATGCCCAGCTAATTTTTTGTATTTTTAGTAGAGATGGGGTTTCACCATGTTGACTAGGATGGTCTCGATCTCTTGACCTCGTGATCCACCTGCCTCGGCCTCCCAAAGTGCCGGGATTACAGGCGTGACCCACTAGACCACATTTTCTTTATTGATTCTTCTATTGATGGGCACTTAGGTTCATTCCATATCTTGGCTATCGTGAACAGTGCTGCAATAAACACGAGTGTGCAGAAGTTTCTTCCATACACTGATTTCCTTTCTTTTGGATACATATGCAGTCTTGGGATTGTTGGGTTATCATTGATGATTCTTGGCTGAAACAAATATTCTTGCCAAGTGATGATTTTTTATTCCCATCATTCCTTCTACATTCTGATATTTTCTTTAAAAGTGGAATCAAAAATAAAATATTTTAAAATCCAACTTTTTTTTAAGACAGAGTTTCACTCTTGTTGCCCAGGCTGGAGGGCAATGGTGTGATCTTGGCTCACTGAAACCTCTCCCTCCCGGGTTCGAGCTATTCTCCTGCCTCAGCCTCTCCAGTAGCTGGGACTACAGGCACAGGCCACCATACCTGGCTAATTTTTGGTAGTTTAGTAGAGACAGGGTTTCATCATGTTGGCCAAGATGATCTCCATCTCCTGACCTCGTGATCCACCCACCTAGACCTCCCAAAGTGCTGGGATTACAGAAGTGAGCCACCGACCGCGCTCAGCCTTAAAATCCAAATTTTAAGTGACAAAGTTCGTCAATTATTTTCAGTCCCCCTGAATCTATCTGAGTGTATTCAACTCCAAAAGCCTCTCAGATACCCTAGCATTTGTGAGTCAATTCAGAAATTAAAATGTGGCCCTTTCTTCCTGAGCTCTTCTTTCCAAGCCCAGCTAGAAAGCACTGTCTCAGCCAATATCCCAATTGTTAGATACTCTTGTCATCATTTGGAGCTGGGAGGGGTTGGAGTTGAACAAGAACAACCAAATTAAAGAGAGAGTCAAACTAACTTAGAGTGATTCAAGTTCTACCCTTTCTGTAATCTAAAAATTAAACTCAGCCAAAGAGTAAACTCATTATGGCCAAAGGACAACCTTAAAAGAGTCAAAGAATGTATGAAAGGGATGGAACTCAGGGTGCAGAGTTTCTTCAAACTAAATAACTGATTTCATATTTACATTGCAAAGTCATTGATTTAAAATTAATTAGTAAGTAATCAGGTAGAAATCACTGCTAATATTAAAATATTATTTTAGTCTCTACTATTTAAAATATTATTTTAATATTATTATTGATTTCTACGTGATCACTTACTAATTGATTTTAAAAAATATTTTTATTTCTAAATTTGCCCTATTCTTTTCCTCTTTGTTTCATATAAAGAGACACAAATACAATCTAGAAGAAATGTACAAGCAAGGAACAAAATTTACATTTTCTTGTACAAGAGTGTTTTAGAAAAAATGCAGTTGTACTTTGAGCCATTTTCATTCATATTTCAGGCGCTTCTCGTCCATTAAACAAATACCTTTTTCAAAGGTTTGCGCTGAGAAGTGGCTGTTTAGTCTCTACTATTTAAAATAGCCAGACTCCCAAAGCCATCATTTAGCTGACCATGTAGTGAAGTCATTTGAATGATTACTGTAAAACAGGATTTAAGAAGAAAATAAATGAAAGGGGAAAAGTAATTTTGGGATCATTTCAAAGCTCTAAACACACAGGGCTGGGTGCCATGACACCAGTATTCTCTTTTGCCTTTAGACACAGGAAGAGTGGATGGATTTGCTTTGAAAAAGGAGTTCCTTCTAAATCAAGTCTGTGGTCAAAGTAAACACCCAGCTGAAGATTATGTTTGAGAAACTGCTTACAACTAGTGTGAAGGCATTAAGCAAACAAGGAACTGAGATGCAAATACCGTGGAGGACATGGAAGCAGTGTGTTGAAAACCTCCAATGTTTTAGGCCGTCGATGGCCAGAATCCAGCCTCTTCTGCAAGCATGTCCTGCACTTGAATCTGTTTTTGGGTTCTCCTGAAAAATATTTATTAGGAGCTACCCCAGTAAAATAAACCAAATAATGTAATCAGCAACTAACTTGCAGACAAACACACACACACAAAGATTCTGTTTGTTGGGAGGAACGCAACCCCCTCCTGCTACATTATTCCATTGATGGAAAAACATTTACATCTCCTTTGTTAGCTAGTTTTCTGTAGAAATTTTATAATCACTGGGCAACTCTATTACACTGCTCTCTGAGAAGTGACTCTGAGTAGCTAGACCCATGTTTTTATCCCACAGCCAAGGAGAAAAAAAAATCTTTTTCTGTTTTTCTTTTAAACTTTAGTCTATCATACATCAAACCTGTCAAGCTTTTTCATTAAAGTTCATGGTTTTTAAGTTCATTGTAAATAACTCAAATTGATTTTACAAAAGGGGGAAAAAAGCCTTACCCTAATGTTGAGCAGTGCAAACTGTAGTAATATCCCTTGTCAAATGGGATTTCTCAAGTGGCTTTTTAAAGAGGGAAAAAAAGGATTTAGCTAAACAAATATTTTGAGACTAAGACCAACGTTATACTCTGATTGTAGGTTGGCCTCTGATTTTCTTAGAAGTCTAGAATTTTTTCACATATTAAAAAAAGTCCAGTAGCTATGTTTATCAAGAGATACATGTCAGATTTCACAGCTTGAGGTCTTTAAGAGTTATTTGGTTGGAGAAGCTAGTTAGAGGCTTTTATCTGCATTTTAACAGTAAAAAAGAGCCATAAATTTGCTGATAGCTCTGTGAATGTTTTTGAAGTTAGCAACCTCTTGGATTTACCTTTTCTAAAGTAATGAAAAAGATACCTAACCTACTTTTACCAGATAAGTTCATTACATCAGGCTGCACTGCATCAGTCAGGGGTCAGTCAGGGAGGCAGAACCAGGACGAGTGATACAAAATAAGATATTTGGGTAAAGATTGGACTTCTCACAGTTGTGGGAGCTTGTGAATGTCTAGGGAAAGTCCTTGGCTTTGTTGTCTGGGGGTGATCATGAAGTTACTGTAAGTTGGCCAGGCCAGAAACAGGACAAGGAAGACAAACCAGAATCTGCAAGGACAAACTACGGCCCACGAAGACAAACTGGAACCTGTGTCTGTCTCCCATCACCGCTCACCTTGACAGCATGGGTGACCTACAGAAGCTGGCATTCTCCTCCCTGAGCTGCACCTGTGCCTGTCCCAAAATTCAGAAGAGCTGAAGGAAGAGATCGGATGGGACTGGAGGGAGCCCAGCTGCTGTCCCGTACTCAGCAGGAGGCCAGCACAATGGCAACCACATACATATGAGCCACAGCTGTGCCTCTACCTGGCACCGATCTTCAGAGCTTAGTGGTTGCTGCTGCACTTTTGCTTTTCACGTCATTCACATATTTTCCCTGTAGATAACTCAAACCTGGATTCTCATGGGAAAGGAATTCTGGGAAACAGTTCTGGCTAGCTAGGTGGATTCTGCATGAAACCACCCCTGTGATTTTCTTCCAATCTTGCTAATCCCCTATTAGCTTTCTTCTTTTTCCCTGAGAAGTTGCTGCTGTTTTATCTGTTAGGCTGTCAAGAGGCAGCTGAATGCTAGTCCAACTGAAGATCATCTTCACATTTTTGGTGTGAGGACAGTATCAGGACGGCCCCAAGGTTTAGGTACTTCTCAGATTGGAAGGATACATGGTCAACCTTCTGTTTAAGCTTTCATAGTAAACATTTGAAAACAAATTTTTTTTTGAGATGGAATCTCACTCTGTCATATAGGCTGGAGTGTAGTGACATGATCTCAGCTCACTGCAACCTCTGCCTCCTGGGTTCAAGAGATTCTCCTGCCTCAGCCTCCTGAGTAACTGGGATTACAGGCGCCTACCACCACGCCTAGCTATTTTTTGTATTTTTAGTAGAGATGGGGTTTCACCATGTTGGCCAGCCTGGTCTCGAACTCCTGATCTGAGGTGATCTGCCTGCCTCAGCCTCCCAAAGTGCTGGGATTACAGGTGTGAGCCACCACACCTGGCCTTGTAAAAGTTTTACTCCAAACCCCACATCAAATACCCCTTTCTTTCATGAAGGGTTTCCCTTGCAAGCTGGCCATAGTCCTCCCTCTTTGATATCTGGAAACTCCTTCCTAACACTTAGGTTGTTCTGCTTTCCATGAGTCATTCCTCAACTTATCTCCTCACATGTAGGGCACTGAGAGCAGGGACCCGGTCTTATTCATCTTTTCATTTCCTTCTTCCCCTTGCTCACCCCTACCCCTAGACCCGATACCATGCCTTGCACACAGATGCTGAACAAACATTTGTTCAGTATAATAATTAAGTATTGTGACTTACATTTCTTATTTTATACTTTGCTTTCATGTTGGAGCCTACTAGATCAGGTGAGGATTGTCTTCAGCTTGAATGTGTAATGTCCTTTCTTAGGATTTCTGTCTTCACACATCATCCTGAGGATTCATACCTTTATCTTCCACTGGGAATTTCTCCCTCCCTCCCTCCCTCCTTCCTCCCTCTTTCCCTTCTTTCCCTCCCTCCCTCTCTTCTTTTACCTCCTTCCTTCCTTCCTTCCTTCCTTCCTTCCTTCCTTCCTTCCTTCCTTCCTTCCTTCCTTCCTTCTTCCCTTCCTGCCCTCCTCTCTCTCCCTCTCTCTCTCTCTCTCTTTCCAAAATAAAACTTTTCAGCTGGGCACAGTGGCTCACCCCTGTAATCCCAGCACTTTGGGAGGATGAGGCGGGTGGATCCCCCAAGGTCAGGAGTTCGAAACTCTGAATTTACTAAAAAGGCAAAAATTAGTTGAGTGTGGTGGTGGGTGCTTGTAAACTCAGTTACTCAGGAGGCTGAGATAGGAGAACGGTTTGAACTGGGAGGCAGAGGTTGCAGTGAGCCAAGATCACATCACTGTACTCCAGCCAGGGCAACAGTGAGACCCCATCTCAAAAAAAGTAAAAAATAAAATAAACCTTTTCTATCAGCCTGGAGCCTATTCATGGTAAACAAATCAGTGCTAATAAACTGTAGCAAGTGAAGAAAACAATTATTTACCCTCAATTATTTATTCTAGATAGAATGTCATTGCAACTATTTAAAAGAACTGTGGTGGGGTAAATAATAACTAGAAACCCGTGAATTTTACTCTATATGGCAAAAGGGACTTTGTAGATGTGATTAAAGATTGGGGGAGTGGTTTGTCTTGGATAATCCAGATGGACCCTAAATATAATCACAAGAGTACTTGTAAGAGGGAGGCAGAGCCAAGTGCTCATGCCTGTAGTTCCACATACTTAGGAGGCTGAGATAGGAAGATTGCTTGAGTCCAGGAGTTTGAGACCAGTCTGGGAAACATAGTCACACCTTGTCTCAAAATGAAAAAAGAGGGAGGCACGAGTAAATTTGACTACAGAAAAGAAGAAGGCAATGTGATGATAGAAGCTGGGATTGGGGCAATGTGTGTGTGTGTGTGTGTGTGTGTGTGTGTTTTAGACTATCATTAAAATGGGTAACATTCTAGCCCAGATGGATCAGAAAAATAGAGAGAAGACAAAGTGTCAATACCAGGAATGAGAGAAGTGCCATTACTACAGATTATACAAATATTAAAAGTATAATCATACTATATTATAAACAATTTTATGCCAATAAATTGAAAAAAATGAGCAACACTCACTCAAGAAGCCATAAATAACTCAAATGTCTATTTTTTTTTTTTTTTTTTGAGACAGAGTCTTGCTCTGTCGCCAGGTGCCAGGCTGGAGTGCAGTGGCATGATCTTGGCTCACTGCAAACTCCACCTCCTGGGTTTGAGCAATTCTCCTGCCTCAGCCTCCCGAGTAGCTGGGACTACAGGCATGAGCCACCATGCCCAGCTGATTTTTTGGTATTTTTAGTAGAGACAGGGTTTCACCATGTTGGCCAGAATGATCTCCAACTCTTGACCTCGAGATCTGCCTGCCTCGGCCTCCCAAAGTGTTGGGATTACAGGCGTGAGCCACCGCGCCCGGCTCTCTATATTTATTTTTAAAATTGAATGCTTAGTTAAAAATCTTCCTACAAGAAAAAATCCCAGGTCAAATGGCTTCATTGATGCATTTAAAGAAGAGGTAATACAAAGATATTACAAGAAAGGAAAACAACAGACTAATACTTTCTGTGAACATATATGCAAAAATTTTAAACAAAAGTTTAGTGAACCAAATCCAACAGGGATTGATAATAACAAGAATAAAATATCAACAGAGTGAGGCATGTTCCAGGAATGCATGGTTTGTTTGATAATGATTAATCTATATAATTCATCATATTAAGAAGCCACATAACCATCTCAATAAATGCAGAAAAAGCATTTGACAAAATTTAGTATTCATTCCAGGTTTTTAAAAACTCTCAGAAAACTGTGAATAGAAGGGAGATTCTTCAAACTGGTAAGAGGCACCTACAAAAAACTTATAGCTAACATCATACTTCCTGGTGAAATACTGCATACTTTCCTCCTAAGTTCAGAAACAAGAAAATGATGTCTATTCTCACTCCTCCTGTTCAACATTATACTTGAAATTCTAGCCAGTGCAATGAGGCAAGAAAAAGAAATAAAAGGCATCTACATTGAAAAGAAATAATTAAAACTGTCTTTATTTGCAGATAACATAATCATCTATGTAGAAAATCCTATAGAATCTATGAAAAACTCCTATTAGATCTAACAAGCGAGTTTCTCAAAATAGCAGGAATATAAGATCAATATACAAATATCAATTGTATATCTATATTCTAGAAATGAACACTCAGAAAGTAGAATCTAAAAAGCTATCATTTACAAAACGACAAAAATATGAACTAGTAACAGAAAATCTGACAAAAGATGTGAAACTCCCTTTTACTGAAAACTGCAAAACATATCTTTGAGAATAAAGAAACCCTAAATAGGTGGAGATATAAAATTATTCATGGAGATCAAGACTCAAAATGAAGATGTCAGTTTTTCCTCAATGAAAGACAAATATTCCAAACACCTCCATTAAAATCTTAGCATATTTTCCTTGTTTATTGTGGTAAAAATATATAACAAAAAATTTACCATCTTAACCATTTTTAAATGTACAGTGTAGTAGTGTTAAGTATACGTACATTGTTGTGTAACAACAATGTACCTCTGCCTCCCAGGTTCAAGTGAACCTCCCACCTCAGCCTCCTGAGTAGCTGGGACTACAGGCACACACCACCATGCCTGGCTAATTGTATGTATTTTTGATAGAGATGGGGTTTCACCATGTTGCCCAGGCTTGTCTCCAACTCCTACACTCAGGTGACCCACCCACGATGACCTCCCAAAGTGCTAGGATTACAGGCATGAGCCACTGCGCCCAGCTTATAATTGTTTTTAATATTTCCTGTGCATACATTTAGAACCACATCAGATTTAGAAATTTAATAATTCAGAAAAGTTTAGAATTTAATAATTTAGAAAACTCAAGAGGAGAAAGAAAATGTAGTATATTTCCCATGTTTTTACTTTTTCCACTGTTCTTTATTCTTATCTTGTGTTACAAGATACCTTCTTTTTATTATTTTGTACTATTTTGAGAGTTTTCTTTACTTTTCTTCTTGATCATCCTAAAAGGCAGCAAATTCTCATTTCAAGATAGTCTCAAGATAGTATCCTTTCATTTGAGACTATCTTGACTTTCCTTTCATTCTTGAAGGATGTTTTTGCTGGATATAGGACTCTGAGTTGACAGCACTTGAAAAATGTACCACTTTCTTCTGGCCACCACAGTTTCTTTTTGTCTTTAGTTTCCAGAAGTTTGACTGTATCATGTGTCTGGGTGTGATTTCTCTGGGTATATCCTATTTTGTATTCATTCAGCTTCTTAAATATGTAGGCTATGCCCGTTGCCAAACTTGAGGAGTTTTCAGGCTTTATTTCTTCAGGTACTTTTTCAACCCTGCCCTCTTCCTCCTCTTCCAACATTCTGATGACATAAATGCTCAATTTTTTTTTGTTATAGTCTCACAGGTCCCTGATGCTCTGTTTATTTTTCTCTAAGTTTTCTCTCTGTTGTTTGGATGGAGTAATTTTTATTATTCTCTCTTCAGGTCACTGCTTCTTTCATCTGGGTCCTCCATTCTGTTGTTAAATTATCTATTAATTTTTACATGTCATTTCAATTATTGTATTTTTCATTTTAAAAATTTCTACTTGGTTCTTTTTTTTTTTTTTGAGACGGAGTTTTGCTGTTATTACCCAGACTGGAGTGCAATGGCACGACCTCAGCTCACCGCAACCTCCACCTTCTGGGTTCAAGCAATTCTCCTGCCTCAGCCTCCTGAGTGGCTGGGACTACAGGTGTGCACCACCATGCCCAGCTAATTTTTTTTGTATTTTTAGTAGAGATGGGGTTTCACCTTGTTGACCAGGATGGTCTCAATCTCTTGACCTCGTGATCTACCCATCTTGGCCTCCCAAAGTGCTGGGATTATAGGCGTGAGCCACCACGCCCAGCCTCTACTTGGTTCTTACTTATATCTTCTATTTTTTTGCTGAGACATATTCTTCATTTGTTTCAAGGGTATTTGTAATTGTCGAAGAATTTTTATGCTCAACATTTTTATGGTACTTAAGATCTTTGTAAAATAATTCTAATACCTATGTTACCATGGTGTTGGCATCTATTGATTGTGTTTCTTCATTTAGTTGAGATATTCCTGGTTCTCAGTGCAATTTTTTATTGAAACCTGGAAATCTAAGATATTATGTTATAAAGGTTTGGAACTTATTTGAAACTTCTGTTTTAGCTGGCTTCATATGACACCATTTCAAGAATAGAAAGAGGGTGGTCCTGGCCAGGTGCAGTGGCTCATGCCTGTAATCCTAGCACTTTGGAAGGCCGAGGCAGGGGGAATCATTTGAGTCAGGAGTTTGAGACCAGCCTGATCAATATGGTGACATCCCATCTCTACTAAAAATTAGCTAAAAGAAAATTAGCCAGTCGTGGTGGTGCATGCTTGTAGTCCCAACTACTTGGGAGGCTGAGGCAGGAGAATTGCTTGAACCCAGGAGATGGAGGTTGCAGTGAGCCAAGGTTGTGCCACTGTACTCCAGCCTGGACAACAGAGTGAGACTCAGTCTCAAAAAGAAAAATAAAAAATAAAAAGAGGGTGGTTTCTCATTACTTCCAGGTGGGGCAGAAGTCCAGGTTCCTTAATCAACTTTCATTCACACCTACTGTTACTGCTGCATGGGGGATGAGAGTTGTGGCTTCCCTTTAGGTGTCCTCTTTGACACCAACTCAGCAGAGAGGGAGAGTGTTGCTTCATTACTAGGAGGTGGTACCAGAGGTCCAGACTCCTCACATGGTCTTTAAAAACACTGCCAGGTGAGAGTGGGGGGGTCAGCTCTTATTACCATACACTGGGATGAAAGTTTTGGCTCCTTACTTGGTCTTCTTTGACATTACCCGAGTGGGAGTATTATGGCACAATACTTTTTATTGGAATTGCATTGGATTTATCCATCTATTTTGGAAGAATGAGATATTAAAAATATTGAATTTCCCAATTCATGAACATGGTATAGCTTTCCATTTATTTAGTTCTTTAAGGTTTTAGAAGTCTTTTTATTTATTTATAATATACATATTTTTGAGACAGGGTCTCAGTCTGTCAACCCATGCTAGAGTGCTGTGGTGCAATCATGGCTCACTGAAGCCTCAACCTCCTAGGCTCAGGAGATCCTCCTGCCTCAGCCACCCAGATAGCTAGGAGTGCAGGCATGTGCCATCATGTCTGGCTAATTTTTGTATTTTTTTTAGAGATGGGGTTTTGTCATGTTGCCCAGGTTGGTTATGAACTCTTGAGCTCAAGTGATCTGCCTGCCTCAGCTTCCCAAAGTACTGGAATTAAAGGCATGATCCACCATGCTGGGCTAGATTTCAGAAATCTCAGCCATGTTTTGTAATTTTGGTGTACAGGTCTTGCATATCTTTATCAGATTTATCCCCATGCATTTCACATTTTTAATAATTTTTTTTTCTAAATCTCATTTCTGATTACTCATTAACAATAATGTTGGTATTAGAAATGCAATTCATTTTTCTATGCTCATATTGTATTCTGCAGCCTTGCTAAACTTGCTGCACAGTTCTGGTAGCTATTTAAAAATTCTACATTATATTTTAATAGAAAATTATGTCAATTGCAAATCAAGAAAGTTTTGATTCTTCTCTTCTGGTATGAACACCATTTATTCATTTTTCTTGAGCTACTATACCTGGCTAGACACTCCAGGATAATGTTAGAGAGAAATAGTAATCTTTGCTTTATTCCTGATCTTATAGGGAAGAAAATTCATTTAGACTTTCACCATTAGGTAAAAGTAAGGGAAGAATATAATTTATACATTTCTTTTCTTTTTGAACATTCTCTTAAAAATGAACAATGTATAATTTTGTAACAGAGAACAGTACCTTAAAATAATCCAAAGCATTATGTAAAAAACCTCAAAACAACAGTACCTTACCATCACACTACTCAGTTACTTTCCCTCAAGTGCTCACACGGTGCTCAAGGTGGTAGCAGCTACAGCAGGGGACTCTAATTCCATGACTGGAAAAATCTCTCCAAAGAGGACTCTGTGTGCAGAGAAGGGTATGGCTGATGAGGCTGATGAGACAGTGAAGATGAGGACATTGGAAAGAATATTTCATTTTCAAAAGATATTTTAACTATTCTAGATTGACAATTATTTTTTTCTTTCTGTACTTTAAAGATGTTGTTCACCGTCTTCTGGCTTCTGTTGTTTGTGATGATATCTGCTTTCCTTTTAGTATTTATTGTCTCTTCAGCATTGGTTTAAAGCAATTTGATTTTCATGCACCTTGGTGCAGTTTCTTCATTTTTTTAATTCTTGGAGTTCACTGATTTTTTTGTGTGTCCACGTGTTTATAGTTTTCATTATATTTGGAAATTTTTTGGTCATTATTTCTTCAAATATATTTTTTTACTCATCCTCATCTTTAGGGACTCCAATCACAAATATGCTTAGTCACTTGAATTTGTTCCGGGACTCTGTTCCTCTTTATTCCAGTCATTTTTCTCTCCATAATTCATTTTGAATAGTTTCTCTTGCTGTCTCAAAGTTCACTAATTTTTTTTTGCAATGCCTAATTTGTCATTAATCCCATCCAAAACATTTTTCATCTCAGAACATCGAGTCTCCATCTCTATCTATTTGATTTGGGTCTTTTTTATATCTTTCATGTCTCTACTCAAGATGTTTAATTCTGCTCTATTTATATGGACATATATGAAGTAACAATTATTGTCCTTAGCTACTAGTTCTATCTCTAACATCTCTATGTCATTTTTTGTCTTTATTAATGCTTGTGTTTGTCTGTTTCCTTTCATGCCTTCTAATTTTTGATTGAGTGCCAGACATTGTGAGTTTTATCTGGTGATGCTGTACATCTTTGGATTCCTATGATCATTCTAGAACTTTGTTCAGGAATGCAATTCGGTTACCTGGAAACAATTTGTTTATTTGGGTCTTTCTTTTAATCTTTGTTTGGTGGATTCAGAACACTATTTAGTCTAGGGCTAAATTTGCCCTACTGCTGAGGCAAAATTCCTTTAAGTACTCTGATGTTTTATAAATTGTTAGGTTTTTCCACTGTGGCTAGCAAAACCAGAAACGACTCCTAACCCTATGTAAGCTCTGAGAATTGTTTCATTGAATGCCTTCATGATTGTTGTTTTTTTAAATAGCCTCAGTTTTTTTTTTTTTTTTTTTTTTTTTTTGAGACGGAGTTTTGCTCTTGTTACCCAGGCTCGAGTGCAATGGCGCAATCTCGGCTCACCGCAACCTCTGCCTCCTGGGTTCAGGCAATTCTCCTGCCTCAGCCTCCTGAGTAGCTAGGATTACAGGCACGCACCACCGTGCCCAGCTAATTTTTTGTATTTTTAGTAGAGACGGGGTTTCACCGTATTGACCAGGATGGTCTCGATCTCTTGACCTTGTGATCCACCCGCCTCGGCCTCCCAAAGTGCTGGGATTACAGGCTTGAGCCACCGTGCCCGGCCCAGCCTCAGTTTTTTTTAAACACATATTCACTGATCAATATTTATCTGAATATCTTATAGTGACCCTTTAGTGATCTTGGCTTCTTTCTTCATGCTTTCTCCATATGTTCCCCTGTAAACTCTAGCTGCTGTAGCCTCCCTAGACTCCCAGAAAGTTCTGTTTTCTCAACCCAGGAGAACCTTGAGGCTCTACCTGGATTCCTGTTTCCTGCACCATAGTCTAGAAACATTCTCCACACAAGGGCAATCATAGGGTCCACCTCATTTGTTTTCTTCTACTCAAGGATCATTATTCTTTGTTGCCTGCTCTCCATATCTTGATATCTGTTTTTTACATGTTTGTCTTTTTGTTTTTTCAGTTGTTTCAGGTGGAAAGGCAAATCTGGTCCTCTTAGAGAATAAATCTGGTGTACCACTTTGGCCAGAGCAGAAGCTCACCTTAGTTCTTAGTACATTAATTTCACAGGTTCTTTTTTACACAAGTACAACCCAAGATCTTCACCCTACCTTTCTACATATAAACCAGCTAATGTGTAAATAAACATATAATATACATTTGAAAAGTGATTCAGGTGTATATTTTTGAAAACAGATGGAGTAGTAAACCAGATAAAATTTACACTTGCAAAGAAAGGTAGTGACAATATTCTTTTGGAGTTTTCAGAATATCTGACATAAAAGTTGTTTTCCCTCACATTCTCCTCCCTACAGATATATAAACCCATTCATTATATTTATATATTCATCATCTATAATTATACCTTTCCAAGGGTTGTAGTTGTTCATCCTCAGTGTAAGAGAAACCTCTGGGAGGTGGACAAGGTGAGTAGAAGGAAAGTAAGGCTTAAAGCAACAACAAACTTCATGTGTAGGCAAGAGAAGGACTTAGGTATCATACAGTTTATATTAGCCGATTGTTTTCCAGCTCATACAAGTAGTCCTGAGGTTATTTTTCCTGTATATTCATGCAGTTTTTCAAGACTTTGAGGTAGTCTTTACTTAGCCATAGATGCCACTGGCTAATTCCTTTACTCTTCTCACACTGAGACTGCATTTGTCTTCCTGCAGGAGAAACCCTTGAGCCACAGAGAGAACAGACAGACTATAATTAAAACCTGAACATAGTTCACAACAGTTTGAATCTCTTCCACTAAAAGAAAATTAAAATCCTTGCTAGGCTTCTTTGAATCTTGGAGGTAATATATATCTAGAGTGACTTATTTGCCTGAAATTGTTCAAGTTCATGTCTGTTGTCTCGATGTATTTTAAATAATTATTTCATTTTATAGTGCCTGGGCTGGGACAACAAATTACATAGTGCCCTATTCTACCATATTTGAGTGTGATTCTCTATCCATGTACCAAGAAATATGTAAAGCTATCAGGTCTGAGGGGCATCAAGAGCAAGAAAATGCTTCCTAACTAGGTCAGGCACGATGTGGCTCTCATCCTCAGGTTTTGATTTACAGATCTAGTGATATTCAATATGTCTGCAGTAGAAGATACTCTACTGAGCCCTGGGCAAACTCATGGGAGAATTGTAGTTCCAGTCACAGCGTTTGAAAGAAGCTATACTATCCTAAGCAAATAGCTAATCTCCTCTTGAGAAACAGTCCCTAGATGTTTATTGGGTCTGAGTGGGGACTAAACACTTGATTATAGGACATCAACTGATCATATGACTCAAACTGCTCATTATGAACTGCCCATTATGATGTCATCCAAGCATCACACATTTGGGCATTATGAAGCAGCACTTCAACTTCAGACCAAGTGCTTGTATGAGATCAGGCACAAGCAGGTCCTGAAGGCACAGGTAGGATTCATGAGAAGCGGCTCAGACTTCCTGATGACCTGCCCATCTCCTTCAACCCTCTGGTCTCATTTTAAACTTCCTTCTACTGGTTATAGGGATAGCTACGGCATTACAGCCCCACACACGGGTGGCCCTGAAGGACACTGGAGAAAGGAATCTTGCCAGTGGGTAGAACATCTAGCAGGACATGGGTTGTCAAACTTAAATGAAAGAAGTCAGAGGTGCATATCTATACTGATTCATAGGCACTGGACAATGATTTGGCCAGATGGCCAGAGACATGGTAAGGAGCAAGATCAGAGAATTAAAGACAAGGAAGTTTGTGCAAGAGATATATGGCCAAACCTCATAGAATACACAGAGTGAGACAAATTAATATTTTACATGGATGTTTGCCAGAGGGAGCCCATGGCAGAAGAGGTTCTCATTAACCAAATGGAAAAGATGACTCACTGTGTAGCTCTCAGTGAATTATATCTGAGGGGTTTGTGTACAATGTGGCCATGGTGGCAGGGCTGGAGATTAGGCATCCATGGATATTAACACTGTGCTGATCTGACTACCACTACCACTGCAGAGTATCCAACCTGCTAACTCCAACTGAGTACTATGTGCTGAATCAGGGACCAGCCAATCTCCTGGTGGCTGATTGATTGCTCTGGACTCCTCACATCACGGAGAGGGAAGTAATTTATTCTCATTGAAGTAGACACTTATGCTGAATATAGATTTGCCTTTCCATCTTGCTGAGTCACTAGATGTGGGCCATGCCCAGAAGGGCATGTTTTTCTCTATGGCATCTAGCATCTCCATCCATGGACTATCTGTGTGTCTTTTCACCATCATGTTATTCCTTACAATGTTCCATCTGACAGAAATTTATTTTACAGCAAAAAAATGCCACAATATACTCAAGGAATTCATTATTCTTATAATAAACACCTCAGCGAGAAGTCATCGGTCCTGTAGAAAGGTAGAATGGCCTTTTGATAACTCATTCATAATACCAGCTGGGAGATTCACAAGTGAAGTTAGGGTTTTGTTCTATGGAATAGCCAATACATGGTGCAGTTGCTCTTCTTATGGTGCATAAGCAGAAAAAAATGGGTCCAGGAATCAAGGGGTGAAAGTAGGAGTGGTACCTACCACTGTGACGCTTAAGGACTTACATGTAAAATGTTACTTCCTATTCTGTGTTGTAGGTCCTGCTTCATTTGAGGCCTGATGAAGAAGGCAGGCTTCCAGAGGGGACTCAACAGTGGGTCCAGTGAGACAACCACATGGCCATTGTGGCTTTTGATGCTAGTGAATCAACTGGCATGAAGTGGAGGTGCTGTGTTTGCTGAGGTGATTGCTCCTAATTAACAAGTAGAAATAGGGTTATTGCTGCACTTCGTGGGCAGAGAGGGGCTCTACCCCCAAATACCTGGAACTTGAGTTCTTTCCTAATACAGCTATGACTAGAGGTAAAAGTTCATGAAAGACCAGCTATTTGATCATGACATTTCAGCTTCACTCAGCAGGGGCTTCTTCCATTCTTCCCAGAGTCATTCTAGCACCCGGCAGTAGCCACAGAATCCCCTTAGCCATAGAATCACTGCATCACCTCCGCAGTGCATCCCTTTCCAGAAGCCCACTCTCCTGATTCACCACTAGTGAAAGTTTAAACAATAGAAGCATCACCTGTGCAAGGTGTTCACATCGCTAGCTGGGCGGTGGATGATTCAGCTCAAAAATCCCATTTGATTGCTTATTCTTTCCAGACACAACTGCAGCAAACTGGATTGTCTAGACACAGATGATGAGACAGACTTTAGGGTGCCAGAAGCTAACTAGGTATGAACACCTGTGAAAGGAAGCAGGAAGAAGTATGATTGCAGTGGAGGAGGAGGACAAAGTTGAATTGCCATGCAGGTCAGACAGAGCCTTGCCAACCCAGGGGAACTCAGAGGAAGTCCTGCCTGACAGTTTCCCATGTGGAGCCGAAACAGTTGTGCTTTCACCTCTCTACCTTGCTCAGTCACCAGATGCAGGCCATGCCCAGAAGCGCATGTTTTTCTCTGCAGCTGAGACTGATGTTGCGGAGCCGGGAGCTGGAAGCCACCTATTGACTACACTCCCTGCAGCTGGTCAGCCCATCCTTCTCCAGGGGCATCTCAATGGCATCTTCATCAGATCTACAATTTTATGTACATGCCACATTCTCCTATTCATGGACTTCTGGGCTTTTCCCACTTTGAAGCAATTATGAATTATAAATGTTACGGACACGTTTATACAAGTTTTACTGTGACGAGCTGCTTTTGTTTCTCTTGGGTAAGTAACTAGGAATGGAATTGCTGAGTCATAAGGTAGATGTGTGTTTAGTTTTATAAGAAACTACTAAGGCCAGGCCCAGTGGCTCACACCTATAATCTCAGAACTTTGGGAGGCCAAGGTGGGCGGATCACTTGAGGTCAGGAGTTCAAGACTAGCCTGGCCAACATGGTGAAGGGAGGCTGATGCAGAAGAATTGCTTGAACCCAGGAAGTGGAGGTTGCAGTGAGCCCAAATTGCACCATTGCACTCTAGCTTGGGCGACAGACTGAGATTCTGTCTCAAGAGAAAAAAAAAAAGAAACTACTAAAGTGGCTATGCCATTTTACGCTCCTACTAACAATATATGTTAATTCTGGTTGCCCTAGCTCCTCATTGAGATTCAGAGTTGTCTGTCTCTTTAATTTTAGCTCTTCTGTTGGGTATGTACTATCCCATTTTGGTTTTGATTTGCAATTCCTTGATTTCTGACGATGTTGAGCACTTTACCAAATACAGTCATGTGTCACTTAACGATGGGCCCTGAGAATTGCATTGTTAGATGATTTCATCACTGTGTGTACATCATAGAGTGTACTCACACACACCTAGATGGCATAGCCTACTACACACCTGGGCTAGATGGTGTAGCCTATTGTTCCTAAGCTACAAACCTGTGCAGCATGCTACTGTGCTGAATACTGTAGGCAACTGTAACACAATGGTAAGCATTTGTATATCTAAATATAGGAAATAAACAGCAAAAGTACAATATAAAAGATAACAAACGGTATACCTGTATGGGATACTTACCATGAATGGAGATTTTAGGCCTGGTAGTTGCTCTGGGCGAGTCAGTGAGTGAGTGGTGAGTGAATGTGAGGGCCTAGCACATGACTGCTCACTACTGCAGACTTTAGAAACACTTTACACTTAGGCCACAGTCAATTGATTAAATGAGATTTTTCTTTTTTCAATAGTAAACTTAGCTTTCTGTAACTTTTTTGTTATAAACTTTTAATTTTTTAAAACTTTGTAATAACACAGCTTAAAACACAAACACATTGTACAGTTGTTCAAAAATATTTTCTTTATATATTTATTCTATATTCTATGAGCTTTTTCCTATTTTTTTTTTTTTTGCATTTTAAACTTTTTTGTTAAAAACCAAGACACAAGCATAACACATAAGCCTAGGCCTACATGGGATCAGGATCATCCACATCACTTTTTTCACCTTCACATCTTGTCCTACTGGAAAGTCTGCAGGGGTAGTAACAGGCATGGAGCTGTCCTCCACTATGATACCAACACCTTGCTCTGTGGTACCCACTGAGGGACCTGCCTGGACTGTTCTACGGTTAACTTTTTTTTTTTATTAAATAGCACACTCTAAAATAACAATAAAAAAGTATAGAAAATACATGAACCACTAACATAGTTGTTAATTATCATGATAGAATATTATTCACTGTACATAATTGCATGTGCTATACTCTGATATGACTGGCAGTGCAATAGGTTTGTTAACCCTGGCACCACCACAAACACGTGAGTGATGCCACCACTTTGAGCCCTTGTGAACATGTGTGAGGGAAAAGAATGAACAGGGTGGGAATAAGTGACTGGGTTTGCTCCCTACACATTTCTTTTCTTTTTCTTCTCAGATTGTTTTTTCTTAAAAAAGTTATATACAACTACATTTTAAGAGTATGCATAAAAAGAAATGTATTAATAATACTCTTGGCTGGGTGCAGTGGCTCAGGCCTATAATCCCAGCACTTTGGGAGGTTGAGGCGGGCAGATCACTTGAGGTCAGGAGTTCGAGACCAGCCTGGCCAACATGGTGAAATCCTGTCTCTACTAAAATAAAAAAATTAGCTAGGTGTGGTGGCACGTGCCTGTAATCCCAGCTACCTGGGAGGCTGAGGCAGGAGAAGAATCACTTGAACTCGGGAGGCAAAGGTTGCAGTGAGCTGAGATCACACCATTGCACTTCAGCCTGGGCAACAGAGTGAGATTCTAATTAATAATAATAATATTCTCCCCTCTCACCCCAGAGCCAGCCACTGCTATCAGTTTGATACATGTAGTTCTATGTATTATATGCACATAGTTGTATGTATATAAGACATCAGTTTGTCCTTATAGTTTTGAACCATGAGCATGTTATTTTCAAAATAAAGTTATTTTATTTTAAATAAATGATTTAAGTAGATGTATATGCTGCTATCATTTGGATATCTGACCCTCCAAGCCTCATGTTGAAAGGTGATCCCCAGCGTTGGAGGTGGGGCCTAGTGGGAGGTATTTTATGTACCTACATCAAGGCCATGCCCTCCCACACAAGTGCACACACAAACACTTAACAAATCACACACCAATGGGGTCATATTTTGCCTAAAGTTCTGCAGCTTGCTTTTTTCACATAACAATACACCATTTTCACCAAAATGCATGTATCTTATTCCATTGTGTGTTTCTATAAAGGAATGCCTGAGTAATTTATTTAAAAAAGAGGTTTATTTGGCTCACAGTTCTGCAGGCTGTACAAGAAGCATGGGGCCAGCATTTGCTTCCAGCGAAGGCTTCAAGTTGCTTCCACTCATGGCAGAAGGTGAAGAGGAGCCACATGTGCAGACATCACATGTGAGAGAGGGAGCAAGGAGTGGGAAGTGCCCGGATCTTTCTAACAACCAGCTCTCATGGGAATTAACAGACTGAGAACTCACTTACCATCCCCACCTCCTAGGGATGGCATTAATCTATTCATGAAGAAGCTGCAGCCATGACCTAAACACTGTCCAGTAGGCCCCACATCCATCATTGGGGATCAAACTTCAGCATGAGGTTTTGAGGGTTAAATATCCAAATGACAGCAGCATAATATACTTAATTCATTTATTTAAAATAAAATAACTATTTTCAAAATAATGCCCATGATTTAGAATTCAAATGGAAACAGCAAAAAATGGAAGTCTGCCTTCCACTTTCCATTCCCCACTCTGTTTACAGTCTGAGTATTGGTCCAGAGGTATTCTATGCAAAGAATGGTATGTGTATGTCTGTATACAGACATATTACCATAATCTATACAAATATGTTCCATTTTCTTTTTTTTTTCTAAGAGAGTCTTACTCTGTCACCCAGGCTGAAGTGCAGTGGCACAATATTGGCTCACTGCAACCTCCTCCTCCTGTGTTTAAGTGACTCTCCTGCCTCAGCTTCCTTAGTAGCTGGGATCACAGGTGCACACCACCACACCCAGATAATTTTTGTAAATTTTTTTTTTTTTTTTTAGATGGAGTCTCCCTCTGCTCTGTCTACCAAGAGTGCAGTGGTGTGATCTCAGCTCACTGCAACCTCCGCCTTCCAGGTTCAAGGAATTCTCCTGCCTCAGCCTCTTGCGTAGATGAAATTACAGGTATGTGCCACCATGCCCAGCAAATTTCTGTATTTTTAGTAGAGATGATGGGGTTTCACTATGTTGATCAGGCTGGTCTCGAACTCCTGTAATCCCAGCACTTCGGGAGGCTGAGGTGGGTGGATCACCTGAGGTCATGGGTTTGAGACAGGGCAACATGGTGAAACCCTGTCTTTACCTCATATTAGAAAACATAGTCTCTAAGAAATGTAAGCGAAAAGCTATGGTTCCCAGCCGTATCTAGTCACCTATTGGTGGCTAGTCTTTCTGAATCGCCCATGTATAAAGCGGGAGGGACTTAGGTCAAGTCAAGTCGCATTTGCGTTTAAGTCTTATTGGTTTCTAGTAGAACCATGAAATGCAGTTCCTAAAATTTAGGGCTATTTGCACTTCTTTTTCTACTCGTTGAAAGTTAGAGACTCACTCCAAACATCTTACGTTTGCAGATAAGAAAATGCAGTCCAGAAAAGTGACCTAGGTAAGGCCTGAGACTAGTCAGAAGCAGAGGCAGGACTAAGATTCAATTTCTCTAACCTCTATCCCAGGCTTTGGGATCTCTAAATGTAGTTACGATGGCAATCAGATAGTAACACAGGTGGATGGGAGCTCTTGGCAGCACCAATATTTTAACCACAGAAACAGAAGGTGGCTGGTGCATGCATCTCTTGACCAATCTTTCCCCTAACAATTATTGTATAGATAGGGAATAAAAATGGATAATCTGCTCTTGACACTTTTATACAGGATATCATGGCTGCTCTTGACAGAAGCCCTAAAGAGTTCAATAAACTTTTCTGAAATAGAACAGTGCTTTTTTTTTTTTTCTGAGACAGAGTCTCACTCTGTCACCAGGTGCCAGGTTGGAGTGCAATGGTGCAACCTCGGCTGACTGCAACCTCCGCCTCCCGGGTTCAAGCAATTCTCCTGCCTCAGCCTCCTGAGTAGCTGGTACTACAGGCGCATGCCACCATGCCTGGCTAATTTTTTTTATTTTTAGTAGAGACGGGGTTTTACCATGTTGGCCAGGATGGTCTCTATCTCTTGACCTCGTGATCCACCCGCCTCGGCCTCCCAAAGTGCTGGGATTACAGGCATAAGCCACCGTGCCCGGCCTAGAACAGTGCTTTTAAAAGGGAAAATGGTTTTGTAGGCCACTTGTCCTTTAACACAACTCATAGAAGAAAGGTAGGTATAGTTAGGCTAAAAAGCTTCCCTAATTTTGAGTACAAAAATGTGTTCATTTCAGTCATTTCCTTTTAAAGAATAATGAACTTGTTGGTGTGTTATAAATACAGAATGCAAGGCCAGGTGCAGTGGCTCACGCCTGTAATCCCAGCACTTTGGGAGGTCGAGGTAGGCAGATCACCTAAGTGCAGAAGTTTGAGACGAGCCTGGGCAACATGGTGAAACCCTGTCTCTACTAAAAATACAAAAATGAGCTGCACATGTTGGCACACACCTGTAATCCCAACTACTCAGGAGGCTGAGGCAAGAGAATCACTTGAACCTGGGAAGTGGAGGTTGCAATAAGCCGAGATCACACCATCACACTACAGCCTGGGGCACAGAGCAAGACTCTGTTTCAAACTAAATAAATAAATAAAAGATAAAAAAATACAGAATGCATGGACAAATGACACAATTCAGCTTTATTTTTACTTAATTATAACAATTTTTAAAAACTCCATGACTTTGTGCTATTTCTAATATTTAAATACAAAACATTTCAAATTTTGCACAAATAATTTTGGCTAATGCATTACTATATTTGAATAAAGTCAGATGAAGCAATGATTCCTCCTCTGTGTTTGAAAGGAATGACTGTGGTTACAAAGTCACAGAATGAGTCCCTGGGATCTGGGGTGGGAGAAGGGGTGGATTAAAATGCTTTGGGTTTGTCACTCCCTAGCAGGCTGAGGGTGTGGCACGGCAGGGCAGCTCGGTGGTGGAGAAGTCTATTCTAGTTTCTAACACCCCAAAGCTAACTTTTTGGATGTATTTCTTTCTAGTATGTAGAAAGGGCTTTCCTTGGCTGCCAGGAAGTGGGGAGCAGGGATGTGGCATGGTGATGATCTGGGGACAGCCAGGCATATGCTCAGACACTTTGGAAAACTGGGGAGGGGGAACAGGGAGACAGAATCTTCACCTTCTTCCTTTTGTGGACTGGGGAGGAGGGCGCTTGGTGACAATTTCCTGAGTGTAAAGAAGGAATACAGGTTTGAAGGTTTGTAATTATATGTTAAAACAGGTACTGAAAACCAATACTGGGGGGTGGGGGAGAAGATGCTGTAAACAATTCTATTTAAAATGAAGATTTCTGGAACAACTATACTAATAGTGGTATCGCAAGTCTTTAGCTGGTAAGATCTAGCACTGAAATAACTGTTAATTTTTTCAACTTGTGAGGGATATTTTTAAAGCACCACTTAAAACCTATATATTAAAAAATTAAGTATAGAAAAATTGTTCTAATAAATGAGTTTGAGAATGCACAGAAAACAACAGAACCCATTTTTTAACCTCTGGTAACTGAAGTGGAGCATGAAATTCAAAGCCACTTTGAGGATGTCCTACATTGTTCACCTAAAGGGAAACAAATGCAGAGCTATCAAAGAGTTTCTTGATAAATTCCCAGACCTTGGAGGGCTACGGCTTTTCATAAGTATGGTCCCTGGACTGATGATTTCTAAATTTTAAATTTATTTGATACCCCCAAAACGTAACATACACGCTTTATAAGTGGTTTTTTTTTTTTTTTGAGAAATGACCAAAAAATTGGAATTTAAGAATCTCTGAAAACTTTAAATTCTACACATATTTTGAAACGCACTTCCAAACAAGATAGACTAACAATATATGTCTACTACACTGCAGAAGTAGCTGGAACTTGCCAAGACATCCTCCTTTGTTCTTGTTTCCTCTAAGAGTTGCTAGGTCATTTTTTTGCCGGTGGCCAGCAGCCGCTTTAAGAGCAACAAAGGATCTACTGTAAAAGTCGCTCTCAGATGTTTGCCCTGCCAGCTAACGCCTTCTCTGCACACCAGACCCGAAGGAGCACGGAGCCCACAGGGCTGGCTGGCCCTGGCTCTGGCCTCACCGCCGGCTGGGCCGCCTTTCGTACTTGTCCTGGCTGCTCCGCTTCCGTGGTGGGGAGTAACTGACGGAACCTCGGGAACGGAAGCTGTGCTTGTAAGGATGGCTTCTGTGTTTCTTCGGGTTTTCTTCTTTCTGGGCCTGGCTCTTCGCTGGTTCCTTATCGCCCTCTTTTTGTTCATGGTCTTGCTCTTTATGAGAGGGCAATGTGTTTTTAATTGTGTTAATTAGAAATCTTTTATTGGTACCAGCAAGAGGACACTTCATCCTGGGGTTGCGGGGAGAAAAGAAAAACCATCACAAATCAAATGGTTAACTCCAAAGCTGGACCCACTATCGTGATTAGTACCGAAGAATCCTGCTCCCACAGAACCGAGTTTATGAATTTGTTAGCTTTCCTTGCATGCCACCTAGTGTAAACTCTGAGTACCAGGGGGAAAAAAATCAAAACGACTGAATTCTTGAGACAAGACTGCCTAGGCCCTGTCTGAACACTTTTAAAATCTTTCTTCCTTCCTGGGACTAAATTTCCTGGCTGAAGTTCATATGTACCAGTACTGATCACACTGTGAATTAAAGGAATCACTTAATATTTTCTTTCAACTAGTAGGTGCCCGATTTGACTATAATCTGTTTTGGATTAAATTTATTCTGTGTTGCGTTTTATTACCAGATAGTGAAAATTGTTCCTTTTCAAGGAGCCAAAAAAGTATATTCTGCTATATCTTAAATACAGGAGCTAAATGATCTACTCTAGAAAAAAAAATTGTGTAAAGAATAAAAAATATGCACTAATCTTTTACTTAAAAAAATTCTTACATTTCTATTTCAGGATGCCAGGCTATGCTCTGTGGAGGAGAGCTTTACTCACTCTCCTGCTCTGGTGAATTTCAGTACAGGATATATTTAAGTAGCTTCATGATTCAAGTTCACCTAGGAGAGGCTGCAACCAATCAAATTGCTAATTTACATGCTTAGAGATCTAATAAGAGCTTACATACTATTTATTTTCTTTTTCAGGTGTTAATCTTTCATTTTCAAAAAGATGACCCTACACAAATGAGAACTTGCATTTCTCTTCGCCTTGAAGTATCTGCCATATAATGGGCTACTTTAGGAATATGCTGATCCCCAGAATCATGTTATTCAGGGTGGCTGGTATCAAACAAAATGCAGTAGAACAGCCACCTTTCTATAAATTGTGATTTACAGAGAACCCCATACAAGGCTTCAAAATCAAGTGAACAACACTCCACCATAGGAACTGTGTGAACTAGTACTGCACAGGGGAAGCACAAGCAGTCATTCATCACTTACAGAGTTCAGACCACCTCAGAAAGCCAAAATGGCACCGAATCTGGAAGTAAAAGGGAGAAAAAAAAGAAAAGGCCACCTGCTGCAAGTAGGTAGCTCTTGAGCCTTTAAGGACAGAGAAAATATTTGAGAAGAATCAATGTTTACTCCCAGTGTGCTGTGCCTGTTTAATGGTCAAGCCAGAAAAGTGACAAAGGAATGAACTAGAACAAAGAGAAAACTAAATTTAGAGAAGGACAGTGGAGTGCAACAGAAACAGTGGGAACATTCAGAGGTGGCGACAGCTCTGGAGTTTAGAAGCCTCAGTGAATGAGATGAGGGGCAAAAAACAAAGGGGATAACAAAGGAAAAACAGTTCTGCAAGTACTGCTGGGTATGAACTATAGAGCTTCACGGAGCTTCCAGAAAAAGTACACCAGCATCATGCTTCCTTAGTAGTCTCAAGGTAAAGACATTTCTACCTCCTGGGGGCATGCTGGCATTAGGGCACTCCTGTGCAGTAAGGCAGGCATGTGATGAGAGGCAAGCCAAGTTCTCCTGCAGGGTCTGATGGTACTACTGAATGCAGGTGCTGCTGTGGTGAAATCAGACAGTATTATACACTGGCATGTTCCAAAACAGCATAACACTGACAGCCTACAGGAAAAACTCCCCTTCATCACAGAAAGTGAAAAGCTTACAGGGCCCATCTGTGGCAATGGTGACCTGGTGCTTACTACAGAAGCAAAATCTTTTTTATAGGCAAATGAACTACATATGTCTCTTGGATGTATAGGGCTACGAATAGCTGGTGAAACATGGCCAGCTACAGAAGAATTCTGGGGTATTTTTACTGAAGTGGGCCATCTCAGTGGTAGTAAACTGGCCAATTCTTCTCTGCATTAAACAACAAGGAAAGGTACTTTCCTCAGATGTGATGGTCATCCAGGATCTCAGAATGAAACCTTTGGTAACTACTGGTGAATTCCACTCTATTTTGCTATCCGCAATGTCAGATCATCTTTAAAACCAAATGCTTCCTTGAGGGGAGCAAAGCCCTGCTACTTTCCACAGCATTCATGCCGAGAGGCAAATGGGACTGCACCTGTCTTCCAACTGCCAGTGTAACCCACTGACTCAACATAGTGACCCCCAAAGAGTTAGTCAGAGAATGAGATGGTTTTCTAGAATAATTCCACAAGAAAACTGGCATTGACATCTCTTGTAACATCAGAGATGCAGTTTTTAAATGTTGGTTATGGCTGGAATTCTATTCTAGGTGAAAAGCCAAGGGTGGCTTGAAGGGATCTTGGTTTACTGGGGTGGGGTGGAGGTGGGGTTTGAAAGTCAGACATCTCCCAGACATGCCAGTGCACATTTTAGAAGTGATGACAAGTGCTCATCCACACTCTACTAATAAATAGGGCAGGGCAATGAGATACAGTAGTTGCAAGCAGATGTGAAGGTACATATAGTAAATAATTTTGTGTAAAGAAATTCCAAAATCTGCATTGAACTGATCCAAGCGTAAGGACGCAACATCAAAACCAGTGTCTGAGGGAATCAGTGGGGAGAGTTTTTCTGGCCTTTAAGGTAGAAATTAATTTTGCTGACTCTCGCAGCCAGTTGTTTCATTGCTAAAAATCATACTACATGAGACAGTGGCTGAGCACACATGCTCTGGAATCACACTAACAGACTGGACTTTGGGCATGTTATGTAATCTCCCTGCTGCCTCTTAGCTGTTAAGGGGGGAGATAATAATGGCGACTATCTTAAAGGGTTGCATGCAGATCAAATGAATGAGAACATGTAGAGTACTCAGAACAATGCCTGACACATACAGGCACTTAGTTAATTTCAGCTTTGGTTCACAGACTACTATTTAATTAGCTGTGTGATCACAGCAAATTACTTAACTCCTCTTTGCATTCATTTCCCCCACTTGCAAAATGGGAATAATAGAAGTATCTACCTTACAAAGTTATTGTGAGGATTTAATGAGATAATGCATAAAGCATTTAGCATGGTATGTGGTGTATAGCAAACTGCAACAAATGTTACCTACAGTTCCACAATTTCTTATTCCTAATTCCAAAATTTAAAAACCCATTAAAATCAAGTTATTTTTATGACACCAAAATTTTTTTGCCAGCAAAACTTGATCTGACCCGCCTTCTGGGCTATTTATATAGTCTTTATCCCATTTAATATAAACATTCATGTTTTGCTAAAGACATGATACCATTTGAACAAGTACAGGGTAGTGGTGGTGGGGGGTGTAGTACATGCTATCCGTGCTGTAATACCTTTCTAAAATGTGAAAATATCTGAAATTAGAGACTTATTTAGATAGAAAGGTTTTAGACAAAGGATGGTGGACCTATATTATTATTTACTCTCTCTTCACAAGAAAGAGAACATACAGCTCTCAAAAAGGCTAATATATCCAGAATTTTTCCAAGATGGCAACTCAAAATATCATCCCAAAGCATGAAATCACCTGTGATAATAAGTTAATCAAGAACAAAGTAGAATATCTGAAGTTTCTCTATGAAAGAAAAGATTAAGAAAAAAGCCATAATTAAAAGTTTTACATGTTTCCAAAAAAAAGGGTTAAAATTTTAAAAAGTTTTGGTACTTAAAAAAAGGGTTAGAATTTTAAAAAGTTTTGGTACCTTAAATGGTTAGATTTGTATTTGTGAAAGTTTCAGATTCCAGGCTATCTCAATTCTGCATTGCTATAGGGATCAAGGGACTACTACATACTACCTCTGAGTTTATCATTTATATTTCCAAGTGTTCCACAAATCCTCTGGGATTTTGTCCTCAGATGTAAAACTAAAGGTTGAAGTAGGTAGGACTCTAGAGTCCCTTCCAGTTTTAGGATCCTCTACTCGTGCTCTGTATGTTACCTCTTTAGAAAAGTTCTCTCTGCTCATTCATCACATTAGGGAACTATTTTTTACTGCCATTTCCTACCTCCCCTTAACCACCACAGTATTTGAGATGACATGAGAAGCTGGCATTAGACACTCCACCATTCCCTGCTTTTCTCATATCAGCTTTGAGGTAACCATCTGAGCATAAGATCACAGGGCCACAGCTGCCTGCTGTGTTGCACCATCTGTCACTGACTAGGCCCCAAAGGTGTGCTGGAAAAAGGACTGGAGGAGGCCACAGGACAGGGCAGCTGCTTTCCTGCCTTAGCTCTGACTTGCAGGGTGACTTTCTCACCCTGGCTATTTTAATATGTAGTTTATTTTTGTTTCTAGAAAGTTAATGCTAGCACACATGTTAAGAGCCAGATTTAAGGTGCTAACAACATAAATGGATATAAACCCTAAATATCATGAGACTGATTAAGTCTGCTTTGAAAAGTACCAATGACGCACTGTCAGATTTGAGATCTGACATTCTATCTATGTTAAATTTTAAAAGGAAAGCAATTTCCTTCACTCTCAAAGCTGTGGGCTCAGAAGCTGTGAGGAAGACTTCCACATGCCATGGGAAAGGCTGACTGCTCAAAAATCTGCCATTGGAGAGACAAAGACTGGGGCTAGGATTAGACACTTTTCATCTTTTTTGTCTCTCTTGCTGAAGGAGAGAGGTAGTAGTATCTAACTTTCCACAGATTTAGACCTGCCACCTTTTGCTTGTAAAATATTTCATGAATGGGACCTGAGAGTGACATAGAATCACTAGCCAACAGGGTACACTAAAGACATAATTACCCTGTGCTGTTCCATTACCAATGTTGCCTCATTTCTTCTTCACAACCATCATCCAAAAGAAAAGAAAAGAAAAGATAAAGCACTTATCCACATCCCAAGCTAGTAAGATTTGGAGCCAGACTGGAACCAGGGACTCTGGAATGGGGCCGAGGGAGTGGAGGAGAGAAAGACTCACTGCAGTCTAACCAGGTGGCCAATTAACAGAGCAGTCAAGAAAGAAACTGCAGGTGAAAAGCTTGTCAGCACATTGTAGCTGAGGCTCCTCCTCAAGGACAGGCAGGAAGCAGCAGATGCACACACAGTGACAGGTCTGCTAAGGACAGCAGGCCACTCAGGAGCCCAGAAGAGTCACCGACACGGCCAAGGACAAAGGTGCAGAGTCTCTTAAACACACCTGATTCTAAGATGTGTGAAGTCAAACAGGTAGTGGGAAATAAGGAGTCACAAAAATTATTTTTATGGATAGGGAATAGACACCATGGAGTCATGGAAAGAAGGTTCCATGTACTGTACTTCAATTTGTTCTTTTATTCTGTGGACAAATCTGTTCCTATACTAGCAAACAGCACATCTTCCATTCTGGACATGTCTTTGCACTCTCATGGATGTAGGTCTGGAATAATGACTCTAAGAAGACTGAGGCAGAGGCCTAACTCCATTCCCAACTCTCCATGAAACAAGGGGAATATTTGTTATCTTGATGCTGTGGTTGATTACAACTCATTTTGCCGTGCAGTGCTGCCACAACTACCATAACCACCCATGGTGCTACAGTTTACAATTTGGCAATCAAATGCTTCAGCATGTGGCCAACTGAAAAATACTTTTATGGTGTTATAATCCCTATTAGTAAACTATTAACCCTTAATTACTCTGTGTACAACAGTCCAGAGGCTCACAGTAGGTGTTCAGTGACTGTGTCTAACAAAAATTATTTTTATTGTACTTTTAGGTACAATAATTTTTTGTACCTAAAAGTAATGGAATATCATTGACATATGTTTGTCTGTATGTATATGTATATATGTGCATGTGTGTGTGTGTATATATATATATATATATATATTTAAATATCTGATATATGCAAAGCATTATGCTAAGCCCTATAGCAAAGATACATAGCAACCTATCTGTTTATGTGTCTCTGTCTTTGGAGACGGTACAAGAGCAACAGAAGGTAGGGGAAGTTGAAGTTCAGAAGCAGATATGTGAATAGTAGCACAGTGAGACAGTCTGCAAGCCTATAATCTCTCAGCCTCCAGCTCTGTCAGCAGCACAAATCATTTGCATAGATATGTGCTCTAACAGTAACACATTCAGGGCTCTCTCACTCACTTTCATAACTGGATATGAAAGGAATGTGGGAAGCAGGGGCAGTAAGCGTTGGCATTTCAGCATGTTATCAGACAATAACCCACAGAGGGAAGTGATGTCGCATAAGGAGTGTTAAGTGACAGACAGAAAAGCCAAGTTATAGTCCCATCAGTGACTGAGTAGCCAGGGCTTTAGGAAACCTCTTTGGGTCTCACGTTCTTTATGTATAAAGGCTTTGGATCTCTGTGGCCTAAAAATATTGCCATCAGCCTCCTCCATGAATTGTCTGAGATGTGAGCCCTTGCTCCCCTCCTCACTGGTTCTAACACAGTCAGCATGGCGTGCCACACTACTTGTTTATCTGTATCCACCAGTGGATTAAAAACTTTAAGGCCAGGAAAGTGAATCTTCTTTACTGCTGTCCATGATTGGCCTCTTAACATACCTACTGGTGCCCAGCGAATATTCACATAAACAAATAAACACATGTCTGGATAAAGACTGGAGAAATGATTGGCTTTCCAATAATCAACAGTTGATGACATAAACTAGAACAAGATGGGTGAGTTTCTTCCATATCTCTAGATTGACTCTCAATCCAAACAGAAAAGCATTGAAAAATGTCATTCCCCTTAAAACAATTGGGTTAAGGGAACTCAAGAATCATTTTCTCTCAATTCAACCTTTAGGGTTTATTTTGCCAAAATATAAGCTTTTCCACGTATAAGGCTGAAGTTCCACAGGCAATAGACTCAAAAATTATATTAGGCAGTAGATAAGCTAAAGTGAATGTGATCAGAATAAAAACAGCTTTGTAGACAATGAAGTTGGGCAAATTTCTGAAATTTATGCTTATAAATTCCTTTATGTTGACTAAAAGGAAGTTATATGAGCCAATATTTCAGCTTCTCTAAGGCCTCTGTCAACAACAGCTTCTGAAGAGATTCTTTTGCTGAAATACATCCAAGGAAGAATATAACACCAAATGGTCTCTTTCTTTATAAAATAAAAAATGGCATCCCACTTGCGTTTTCTTTAGCTTAGCAATCTCTTTCTGGCATCTGCTCAACCATCTATTTCTTACAGAATATCCAAAATAAAAAATAATATCACTCACTCTAGTTCTATTTTAAATTTTAAAGCAGATAAAAGGTCTTCTAGATACTTAGAAAAAAAGAGGCCATGGTCACTAGTGAAAAACAGATTGTTACTCTTTTAAGAACTGCCCAAGAAGGTCCACTCCATAGCGACGGGATTGAGACTCTTGTGACTGAACACCTGGTCAGGCTACCTAAGTGCTATTTCAGCGCAGAGGAGCTGTCTGCCCCTGGCCAAGGTGTAGAATTGTTCTGGATTCTGCAGAGTAGGCTAGTATCATTCTTTTTAATAAAAAAGGGATTATAAAAATGTTCTTCAAATTTGTGTGCACTTTAGAATCACTTGGGTATCTCTTTTAAACACCAAAGCCAAGGCTACACCCCAAGCTCATAATCACTGATAGTGGGGCATAGGCATCAGTATGTTTTGAAGATTTCCAAGTGATTCCAAATGTGCCGATAAATTTAGGAACTAATGACTAGTGGTTAAAAGTTTCTCACACACACTTATTAAATCAATGGAAACCAGGTGATCTTCCAGGATGAGCAGATGGAGGGCAGGTGCCCTTTGGCCTGGCACCAGTGAGAAGAAGCAAGCCATGGTTGTCATGGGTCCAGACCTCCTTTCATAGCCCATATCTGTTTGGGTGTGCTGAACTGCTGGACTGAACACTGGCTAGGAAAAAAACAGGTTCTCCTGGAGTAACCAAGTACCCAGAGATTCCTGCTTCCAGAGCAACACAGATAAAAAGTCAAAATGTAAACATTACAAAAGAGAGAGAAAGAGAAAAGTAGATAAACTCTTTAAATGAAGTCAAGTCTTCATGGGATTGACTTGCTCAATTGTTCAGAGCAGTGCTTCCCAAACTTAGTTGATAAGATCTTCTGGGAAGCTTTAAAAAAAAAAACACTCACACACACAACAACAACAACAACAAAAACACCTGTAGAACCCATCTTAGACTTCTCTGTCAGAATGCCCTAGAATGAAGCAGGGAAGGAGATCTGTATTTCTAAAAACCTCTCCAGATTATTTTCTCATTAAAAAAATCTCTATTAAGAAGTGATAAATAGAACACATATTTGTTATGCCTTACTGTAAAAGAGGCCCTGGCAGAGGATCACAGTGGAGAGCATTTCCCCCTTCTCATGCTTCCCTCAGTGCTCACTGTTAGCAGGCCTGACTTCTCACAGACTTTTATGCATTACAGGGTCCCACGGCCTTCCCTGACCTGGCCAATGGAGGATTATACACATTGGTCCACAACTCGGTTTTTCACATACATACTAGACATTTTCTCATAAGGATTCATATAGTGCTGACCAATTCTTTTTAGTGACTGTGAAATATCCTATTGTGGTAGGATGTACCTCAGTTTATTTGAGCATTTCCTTATCTATGGATGTTTGGACTGTTTCCATTTTTTTTTTACTATCAAAATGTGCTACAATAATTTTGTACTTAGGTCTGTGCACATTTATGAGGTTCTATGAAAGAGAGATTACTGTGCAGAGCTTCTGGGTAAAGAGGCACAGAGAACTGTGACTCAACATTTTGCCCACAGCCCTGCACAGAGCAGACCACACTACTGCCTGCAGTGCACACAGCACCCCTTCCCATGTCCCTTCATATCCCGTCACCTCCGCTGGATTACTGCCTCTTTCATTTCTGACAATCTAATGGGTAAAATTTAAGTGTTATTTAAGAGGAATATAAATATCTATGCATGCACTCCTACCCTCATTAGAGTATAAATTCGAAGAGGGCCGGAATCTTTGTCATTCTGTTTAGATACATGAGTATCAAAATAGTGCCTAGCTCTGCTAAGTACTCAGTAAATGTCTGTTAGTATGTTTATTTACTGGCCATTTGTAGTTTTGATACACACATACAGAGATATGGTTTTCTTTTTATCAACTGATTTGTAGAAGCTTTTTCAGTATTAAGAATATTAGTCCACTGTCTGTTATATATGGCAAATAATTTCATCCAGTCTACCACTTGTGTTTTTACAAGTTAACTTTTTGTGTGGTGCCTTTTTCCATGTAGAAGTTCACTATTATTATCACATGGTTGAATCTGCCATGTCCCATTCATAGCTTCTAGGTTTTGTGCCTGGCTAAGGAATGTTTCTACCCTATCTCTGCCAATATTATACAAAATTAGCCTATATTTTCTTCTGTAAGATTCATATTTTGTATGTTTAGTTTTTAATTTTCAGTATTACAAATGAATAGTCAATTGTATTAGCACCACTTACTAAATAATCCACTCTTTCGTCACCAGTATGAACAGTGACCTTTTTCCACAGTTAGTTCATATACATATGTGGGTCTCCATCCTTTTTTTGGTTTTCTTTCCTTCTCTGCTCCCTTCCTTCCTCCCCTCGTTTCCTTCCCCTGGTCTCTATTCTTGGTTCTCTATTTTCTCTCACTAATGTCTTTAGTCTTACCTAATGTCATACTAATTACTATAAATTTACAGACCATTATTATATCTGAGCATGTATTACTCTCATCTCATTCCCCCAAAAAATATCTTGGCTGAAAAATTTCACCTTTATAATGGAGAGATCTGGTAGTCACTAGCTTTACCAAGGGCGACCTGACATTAAGTCCTCTTGACCTGTTGTAATTAAGATGTATATAAACATCACCTGTAATATACCTTCCAGTCAAACAAGTTTAACCTGAATCTAATCAAGAAAACATAATCAGGCAAATCCAGTATGTGGAACATTTTTGCCTGGATCTTGAATCTGCATCCCAAACAAAAAAGCAACCACTATAAAAGACATTTTTGGGATGTTAGATGACGATATGAAATTATACATTAATTTCATTGATACTGTAATTACAATGTGATTATGTATGAGAATATCTTCGAGATCTGCATGCTGAAGAATTTATAGCTTACCAAGATGCCTACAATCAATTTTTACATAGTTCAGCCAAAAATTAATACATTTGTATATTACATGTGAATATATTACACAGATCACACAGACATATATATTCACACAATTTCCTGTTTTCTTATTATATTTTCTGGTGGGCTGTTGAATGTATAAACAAGGAATTGATTTTGAATGTTGATCTTGTGCTGAACCACTAAGAGTAGACATCCTATCTTCAAAAAATGACCTTTCTCTCCTTTTTTCCCCTCCTATTGTCCTTGTTTTGCTGCATTTACTTGCTGGCACCTATCTAAGCAGCAGTTCTCAATGTGTGACCTGTGAACCCTGAGGGCCCTCCAGACTCATGAGGGAATCTACAAAGTCAAAGCTATTTCCATAGTTTTGATATAATTTGCTTTTCTCCACAGGGTTGACATTTGCACTGATGGTGCAAAAGCAACAAGTAAAACAGTGGCAAGAATCAAGGCAGTAATGATAAACTATACCAGTGGTCATTGTACTTTTTTTACCACCATGCACTTCCAGTTAAAAATGGCCAGTTTTACTTGAGAGCGTCCTTGACAAAGCAGTAAAAATTAACAATTTTGTTAAATTTTGACCCTTGAGTATCTGTCTTTTGACTAATGTATGTGTATAAATGGGAAATACATACAAAGCACTTCTGTTACTTGAGATTATGGTGCCTGCCTCAAGTAAAAGTACTTGTGTGACTGAGTGGCAAAGTGAACTAGCTGGTTATTCAGACGTCAGATGTGGGTGAGCCTGTCACTTCAAGGAAAACAACTCACAGTATTCATTGCCAATATACAACTGGAGCTTCCAGATGAATGGAAATTAGAATTTTGGTAAACTGTGAACTTGACAGGTTTCCTTGACACTTAAAAGACTTATCTGATGAGATTAGTGATATTTACAGATGTGATTTAAAAAATATTACATAATGACATGTGTCAACATTTGGAAGCTTTATAACTCAGTGAGCCCATATTTCCAGATGACCGATGAAGATGTTACAAAATCAAGAATAAGCAGAAGATCCAGCCAAAGTACAAGGATATTACATAAAGGGCTTTTACTGTAAAATAATAGGAAAAATCCACATTATTAAAAGAATATTAAGAAACTACTACTTGTTGGAGTTACTTGCAAAGTTCTGATGTGGTATCAAAGAAGAATATCTACAATTTTCCAAAAAAGTTACTGAAATACTTCCTCCTTTTGAAAATACAGAAGGTAAGTAAGGTAGTATTTTCTTTATATACTTCAGCCAAAATAACATATTACAATAGATTGATTTCAGAAGCAGATATAAGAACCCAGGTGTCTTCCATAAGTCAGACATCAAAGAGGTTTCCAAAATTACTGTATTCAATACATTTTGTTTTGCAAATACTTTTTTTTTTTTGTAGTCTAGATGTAGACATCAGACTAAATTCTGGCTAATGGGGTACATGTAGAAATGGTACATGCAGGCTGGACACAGTGGCTCACGCCTGTAATCCCACCACTTTGGGAGGCTGAAGTGGGTGGATCACAAGGTCAGGAGTTCAAGACTAGCCTGGCCAAGATGATGAAACCCCATCTCTACTAAAACAATACAAAAATTAGCTGGGCATGGTGGCAGGTGCCTGTAATCCCAGCTACTCAGGAGGCTGAGGCAGAGAATTGCTTGAACCCAAGAGGCGGAAGTTGCAGTGAGCCGAGATCATGCCACTGCACTCCAGCGTGGGTGACAGAGTGACACTCTGTCTCAAAAAAAAAAAAAAAAGAAAGAAATAGTACATACAACTTCTGGCAAGTTTTCTTTTCTTTTTTGTTTTCTCCCGAATAGCTGGAATTACAGATGCATGCCAGCATGCCTGGCTAATTTTTCTTTCTTTCTTTTTTTTTAAAGCAGAGACAGGGTTTAGCTACGTTGGCCAGGCTGGTCTCAAACTCCTGACCTCAAGTAATTCTTCTGCCTCAGCCTCCCAAAGTGTTGGGATTACAGGCGTGAGCCACGCACCCAGCCATGGCAAATTTTCTTAAAGGGAAGGGCTGTTCCTTCTTTTTCTTCTTTCTTTCTGCTAATTGAAATGTGGACTCAATGTCTGTTACTATATTAGACTATGCAGAAAAGAGTCACGCCCTATGATTGGGAGATTTGGAAAACGGAAGGAGCCTGGTCCTTCCAGTAACTCCTGGAACTGCCAACCTAACTGCTGTTATTCCCGAAGAGTACATCAACGCCCACACAAATCTCAAGACAGTCTGGTGCACATGGTAACCTCCCCCAGGGAGAGCAGAACTAGCATTGATAGGCTAGTTCTTTTACTATCAGAAAGTTTTACTAAGCCAATAAGTGGTACTAAAGTTGCCAGGATAAATAACATCTATCTGGAGAGCTGGCTAGAAACAATCCCCTTGAATGCTTCTTAGCATTCAACAACTATGATATTTTCTACTCACTTATAAACTGCATGATTTTAGCCCTATGCTAAGTCTAAAGGTATTAGATTAGACCAGTGACGACTGTCATCCTGATGAAGATCCAGCCTTACATCCAAAACCAAAGCACCCTGTGCCTAAAAAGTTTATACTCATCTGTCTCACAATAGTGAGGCACCTTATTTCTGTAAAGGACAGAGGAGGGCTGGAAAGAAGAGCAGATTTAACTAATATTTACTAACTAACTGCTATGTGCCAGGAACTGTGTTAGGTGTTTTCATACACATTATCTCACCAGATTTTCACAACCATCCTCCCACTTTCCCATGAGTCTATAAGAAAAGAAAAATATTTTTTTCAATTGTCTTGTAATAGTGGTTCTTAAACTTTGTGGTCTGAGGGTACTTTACAATCACACTCCTAAAAATGATTAAGAATACCCCAGAGAGCTTTTGTTTATGTGGGTCATATCTATTAATATAAATATTCAAAATTAAAGCTGAGCATTTTTTAAAAGTATTTATTCACTTCAAAATAATATATCTATTATTTACTAGATATATTACTGAAGCCAAGATGATTACACATGGTAGATAGATTGACTCATTCACATTAGATTATTTCATTATATAATTTCATCCATAAATATATCACAATATATTTCTAAAAGATCATGGCTTTTAAAAATTAAAATAACAGCAATACTATCACACCTAAAAAATCAACATCAGTTCCTTAATATCATCACATACCCTCAATTGTTTCAGGACTTTTTACAGTTAATTTGGATAAAGATCCAAACAAGGTACCCATTTTATCTGATGTTCCTCAAATCTATTAATTCATAGGATACTCCTCTTTCTTTTCTCCTTGTAATGCATTTGTTAAAGAAACTGAGTTCTTTGTCCTATAGAATTACTCACATTTTGGATTTTTGTGATTGCAGCCTTATGGTGTCATTTAACATGTTCCTCTGTTCTCTGTATTTCTTGCAAACTTAGTTCTAACTAGAGACTTGATCTGATTCAGGTTCAATTTTTTGACAAGAATGCCTCAGAGATGGTGGTTTGCTCTTCTTGCATCGTTTTTGTGGTATGAGGATTGAAGAATGTGTTGAAACTCAAATTATGATAATATTATTCTATAATCCTTCTGTATGTATTAGTTAGAATTCTTCTGTAAAGTTTTCTTTCATCAATTAATTAGTGACTTTGAAGTAACATTTGTACAGGGAACAGGGTAATAAATGCTTGCTTCTTCCTATTTATCAGTTTTGTGAATAGTGATTTGGTTCCCCAGCATCCTATAAAAGGGACTACCACGTTTCTCATTATGATTATCATTATGACCTTATAGATTTTAACACATTTTAGGTGTTTTAATAATTTGTTTTTTAAATCAAAGTATCTCATCTTTGACTAGTCGGAGACTTTCAAGTGGGTCTTGAGTCTTTCTGACATGAGTATATTGGTCTTTGACCGTTCCTTTGCTTTCTCGGATGACAAGATTTTCCTGCTTCTCTTATACATTTCCTGCCCATGTAGTGAAAAGTCTGATATGATCCAAAGAGAGTGCTGGCCTTTGCCTTAGATTCCAGAAAGTAATCTATGTCACACCTGATAGAAATGTCTTTGTTTAGGGTGGAGCTGGCCACACCAGAAAGACTAACCATGTGACTTAGGGTGAGAGCTGTGGGTTATGTGGTAGCAGTCAATCTGGAAACTGAGATCAGTCTTGTAATCCATCCATCCATCCACCCATCAATCAAACCTATGTAATGATGCCCCAATAAAAACGTTGAATGCTGCAGCTCAGCAGAACTTCCTTGCTTGGCAATATTCCATGCCTATTATCACACACCAATGCTGGAAGGGTAGCATGTCCTGACTCCCAAGGAGCAGAGGACAACAGTGGCTTCACATTTGGACTCCTCCCAGACTCGGATCTTTGTGTCTTATTTTGGCTGATTTTAGTTTGTATCTTTTCCCTGTAATAAACTGTAACCACAAGTATAACAGATTTTAGAACTGTGTGAGTTCTTCCAGTGAATTACTGAAGCTAATGGTGGTAGTTTGGGAGAATCCTCTGAACTTGTAGTTGGTGTAAGAAGTGAGAATAGTCTTGGGGTCTGTAACCTCTAACTTTGCAGTTTGGCTAAATCTGGGCACTTCCTTCAAGTTGGCAATCAGTTCTCACTCTAAGGATCCCTGTCCCTTTCAGTTAGAAACGATATTTACATAAGATAATTTTGGCACCAGGGGTGCTCACTGCTGTTGGGTGGGTGGTCATTGTTTCTAGGCCTTTTCTATGAACAGAGCTAGAAAAAACTTTTCTCTCTCCCTCTCTTTTTTGAGAGAAAATCTAGTACAACCTCATACTGATGTTTCTGATTAAAATTTAGGATTATAGGTAGGTTTTTATTTCTTGGATTTTATATTTGTAGCTCTTCAACAAGGAAAATCTTGGTATTTATATATAGAAAGTATTGCTTATTTTATCCTACTATGTAATATTTTCAGAATAGCAATACCAGTATTATTACTAACAGTATGATGACTGAAAACAATTTCTTTGTAGTAATTTTTTATCTTTTGGAAATACAGTCAAATTCTAGATCACTTGAAATAGTTTCTTTCTATGTAGCTAAGCCATCTACTCAATGGTTTATTAGGTCCATGTTTTATTTTGCTTTTTAGGTATCATCTTTTCCCTCTATTTTAATTTTGTTTTGTATTTTAGGTAAACCATGTGCGTGGTTCTAAAAGTCAAACTTACAAAATGAGCTATGTTTAAAAGTCTAGCTTCTACTCTTACCACATTTTTACATTTTACTCTTTTTAATGACCTACCTTATTGCACTGCAGTACATTTTTTTAACTGTAGATAAAAAATTCCGCCAGGCACAGTGGCTCACACCTGTAATTCCAGCACTTTGGGAGGCTGCAGTGGGTGGATCACCTGAGGTCGGGAGTTTGAGACCAGCCAGACCAACAAGGAGAAACCCCATCGCTACTAAAAATACAAAATAAGCCAGGCATGGTGGCATATGCCTGTAATCCCAGCTACTCAGGAGGCTGAGGCAGGAGAATTGCTTGAACTTGGGAGGCAGAGATTGTGGTGAGCTGAGATCATGCTATTGCACTCTAGTCTGGGCAACAAAAGTGAAATTTCATCTCAAAAAAAAAAAAAAAATCAAATTCAGCATATTTATCAAATGCAAATGCCATTACTAAAGTAGTGCCTAGAAGAGTAGAAGTCAGTCTATTTTTCTTTTTTTTTGGTAGAGATGGAGTCTCACTTTGTTGCCCAGGTTAGTCTTGAACTCCTGGGCTCAAACAATCCTCCTGCCTTGGCCTCCCAAAGTGCTGGGATGACAGGAATGAGCCATTGTGCCCAGCCTATATTAAGGTTTATTTATTTATTTATTTATTTATAAAATTGATCACCAATGGCCAATGAATTATTAAGTTTCAAGCTCTATTTTGTACATACTCTGCAAATGTAATCTTTAATTCTACATGGCTGAATTGTCACATAATCAAAACGCTTACAGTCAAAATTAATTTCCTAAAATAACTTTTAATTTACTACAAACTGTAAGTTAACTAGAAATTCTTAAATAATAAACACCAACGTAATATTACTCTCGGCCGGGCACGGTGGCTCACGTCTGTAATCCCAGCACTTTGGGAGGCCGAGGCGGGTGGATCACGAGGTCAAGAGATCGAGACCATCCTGGTCAACATGGTGAACCCCCGTCTTTACTAAAAATACAAAAAAATTAGCTGAGCATGGTGGCGCGTGCCTGTAATCCCAGCTACTCAGGAGGCTGAGGCAGGAGAATTGCCTGAACCCAGGAGGCAGAGGTTGCGGTGAGCCGAGATCGCGCCATTGCACTCCAGCCTGGGTAGCAAAACTGTCTCAAAAAAAAAAAAAAAAAAAATTACTCTCGCACAGGTGAGTTTGGCCATAGTAGTATCTAAATACCTCTGGGAGATTTGTGAACTAAAGGGACAGTGAACTCACACTGCGTATCCTCCATATGTACCCGCTGCCCATTTCTTCACGTTATTAGAGTTTCTCAATATTCAGTTTTCAGTAGTGTCTTACTCTACACTCATCTCTGAGTGATTTCCTCTGCTTCCATAATTTTACCTTTCCTCTATATGCTAAAGAGTTACATATTTATATCTGTAGCTAAGACTTTTTTCTTAAGTTTTAAGGAAGATTACTCAAAGAACTTACCAACCCATGGGTCCCATTGTTTCAGCTCTGGTTTTTCCACGTTTTGCCTCCTTAAGCAGTTCTTCTATGGCTTTCCTGATAAGAAAAAGGAAAACATTTGAGAGGCAGTCACCCCACTAAGTTCTGAAAATCAATACATTCCAGGTCCATGATCTTGGGAAAGGAACTAACTTTTGAGGTATGATTGCTGGGCAAATTGTTTTTTAAATGGTTGACAATTTTGAACACATAAATTAAAAAGAAACTATTAATAAAGAAAAGCAACACTGAAGAGAAAAAATGACAAACTGAAAAAATATTTTCGATGACAGACAACTAAATAATATATCTTTAATATAAGAATGTTCTTTTCTTATTTGAATAACCAACAGACCTGAACAGCTGAATATGTATATATCTATATTTTTTCAAATTGACTGTTAGTCAAAGGAATACCAGTGAACTCAACAAGTATAAATGTTTCTGCCCATTATTTAGTGAGTGGGTAGAGAAATGGATACCTTCTCTCCTAATGCGGACTGAAGCTGACTAACATTTCTCAAGGACAATCCAGCAACACAATAAAGAATCTTAAGAACAGTACATACCAGTTAACTTAGAAATTTTACTTTGTGCTATAAAAATATTCAAATAAGTATGCAAAACTCTATGTACAAGGATATTCGAACTACTTGTTACCAATTACAGAAAAAAGCAGAAAACTTAAATATTTACTAATAAAGGACTGGCTAAATAAATCATGACATATCCACATACGCAGATTAGACAGTCATTAAAAATGAAGACAAACGAATTTTTGGCACAGAAAGACACTCATATACAGTATATAAAGCTGGGTAAAAAAAGAGTACATGCAGAATAATCTTAATTTCAAATTTCTTTACATATATATGTTACATAGAAAAACATTTGGAGAGGGCTGGGTATGGTGGCTCATGGCTGTAATCCCAGTACTTTGGGAGGCTGAGGTGAGAGGATCACCTCAGGTCAGGAGTTTGAGACCTACCTGGACAACCTAGCAAGACCTGGTCTCTAAAAAAAAAATAAAAAAGAAAGAAAATAAAAACATTTGGAGGGATGTTATCAAAACAGTAAGATGAGTTTTAAGGTGATTTTTTTTTTTGTTATAATGATATTATTATAATACTGCCATCTACTATTTAATCTTCAAATGATATTAACATTGTTTATAAGAATGTTTTATTTCATGTTGATTTTTATCAAAGTAAAGCATGCACATAACTTAAAAACACATTATTTAAAAGACTTAAAATATACCAGTCTTCTACATTATCCTGCCCTACCCACCAAAGAAAACAATTTCAACTTTTTTTCATCTGTTTCTCATTTTTTACCTCCATATTCTTAATACTATGCTTTAAAACTATTTCATCACTTCTTAGTCTTCAAAAATATATCTGCTTGATTTTGTATAACCATTTTTAAATAAACTCTTACTGAGATCTTTGAAAGATGTCTTTTCAATTAACTCAGCAACTTGACACTTTCTGATCCTTCCTGGGAGGGCCCACTGCTGCAGGTCAATGAGGAACTGATGTGCTTGCCTATTACCAACAGGTATACCTTCTTACCCTCCAGACTTCCTCAATCACAGGTTTCACAGCCCAGCCTTATGGAATCACAAGAGGTAAGTGCATCTGATGACATTTGCTGTTTCTTCCAGCTCTTTAGAATAATGATATGGCCGGTTGAAATTATCTGGGGACTTTGTCTCTTAACAATAGTTCAAGAAAAATTTATCCTAATTCCAAAAGAGATCCTATTTCACCCTTATAGATTTAAGTTAAAAAAATTAAAGTGTGTAAATATTCCAAATATGCCTCTTCCTTTCCCATAAATTAGTGTGGTAGTTTCAAAATACAAAGAGATAATCAATCATACTTAGATCCACCTATGTGCTCTCCTTCTGTCAAAATAAATGGTCAAAAATAATCAGGAAAAAAAAACTGTTTGGGGCAGTTCCCCAATTACGAACAAAATATATATCCGTTATAAATAAACTAGAATGCATATTCCCATAAAAACTATGTTAAAATGTTTGCCTAGTTTTCTGGACCAGACTACAGAAGCTTATTTGAGTCAGAATCCAGCTGAAATGCTATACATCTATCTGCAGAAGATACTCAGTAAAGATTCTTGCAGAGACCCTGGAGGCATATTCCAGGTGCTTCCAAGAGTTATGAAGTTTGACAGTGACTCTTCTTTAGTTTCAATTCTACTTAAAACTGCCTCCAGCACTGTTATTAACTTTACCTGGCACACTTAAGGATGCCTTCTGGTTTACGAGTACAATCAAAGAGAAATAGGGTATATGTATGAGAAAGACTGCCTGCGGGGAAACAGATTCACCAAGGATGAAAGACCATAAAAGGAGAAGTAGAGACTGGGTAGAAGGGCGTTCAATCAGCTAGCCTGCAGTGTTCCCATAGGTAAAGGAGGCTTAGCCGCTGTCCACAGCCAATGTGGTGCAGTGACCCATTCCCATGGTTGGGATCTACCCAAGTTAGGTATCTGCAATTGGTTTAACAATGACTAATGCGGATACAGAGCTTTAAGTATACCAAGTACTATCCTATGTAACCATGATAACATAGTTATTACCAGCAGTTTACAAATGTGCAAGTGATATTCAGGGACATTGACTAACTTGCCCAAAGGAACACTGCTAATGATCAGGGAGGAGAGGGCAACAAGGAAGAGAACAAAGCAAACAAAACTCAACCTCTGTTTTTAAGGCTAGGTATCATCTGATCCTTCTATTGGACCATCTCCTCCTCAAACATCTGCACAGCAAATCCTGGAGAAATCATTTATCATTAAAAGGCAAAAAATAAATGGGAAAAGAAAAAGGCCTAACGGAGTGTCATTCCTGCATTCATTCAAAGAGAACTGGGGGACATGCTGATACTGGAGAGGCGGAAGGAATGAAGGAAGACTGATCACTATTTTCTCATAAGAATGTTGATTATTTGCACTTCCCACCCAAAATTCTCCTGCATAAGCTCCCTCCACAGAGCTTTACTTCCAAAGAAGAAAACAACAATTTCTAGCAATCATGTATTCTGACCTTAAAGCAGTATCACTACCTTCAAAATTAAGAGGAAAAAGTAGCAGCTTCCCCACTACTGTAGCCTCTGTTGTTTCCTCTAGAAATCTCATTAATGAATTATTGGGTAAGGAAATTATAAATCCAGTTTCTACTCTACCGTATCACTGAGACAAAATACTTAAATTATCAAAGATCATGAAACATCAATGTGCATGAAAAAAGATAGTTTTTAATGAGATGATGAAGGAAGTGTAAACTGTAATTAAAATATAGGAAAAGCAAATAGAATATATAAGCACTAAGTACATACAGAACTTGAGCAATTAAAAAATTAATCAGATATAAAAAAAGAAAAAGAAAAACAAAAAAGACAAAAAAATTATTCAGATATAAACTTAGTTCTTGGTATACTACTTTTTATACTTGATTCTTTTCAATATCTTGAGGGTTTCTTTGTAAAACCAATTAATTATATTAGAATACTAAGTTCCATGGAGACCCAAGAAAGCTGGGTTATTAAGCAGAAGGTTTACTGGCACAGGAGCAAACCACAATCAATTTTCAATGATCCATGTGTGTATTATCTCCAGCCAATTTTCCATCCTGGCCCAGCTTCCCCAGGCCTGTCTGTTCATTCCATTAGCCAGCTGGTACATGCTTAAGGAATGTCAACTGATCATAATAGCAGCTTAAATAAAACCCAAGTGGGAATGCAAATCTGGTACAAAATCATCTTAAAATCCAAAGTCAAACAAATTAGTTTTGAGTTATCTGGGTCTGTTTCTTTTTAATCACTTTAATCAACCGAGGGTTAACTGTTCCAGTATACAGAAGGGGATAGCAAGAAATTGAAGGCAGCTGAAATAAAGCACCAGAAATTGAGAGGCAAATTAAATAATAAAGAACATAGGAAAATGAGAATTTTAAAGAAATAAAATCAGAGAAGCTAAATCTCAAATAACTGCTCAAAAAAGAAATGACGGAGGCATCTTTGTGCAATGGTGAAGGAAAGTTAGGAAGATAAGGCTGAAAGTTTTCCTCATTTGTGTCTCTCTGTCTTTAAAAAGTCTCCTTTGATCAGCTAACTATAGGGTACAGTATCTGTCACATGATGGACAGAAAAACAGGTTCAAAACAGGCAATCCATCATTTAATAAGACTACTCTCTTCTTGATGTGTTCAAACAAGTATAACTTGGTGACAAAAACAGTGACTTCTTAGAATATTGGCAGAAATGACTAGGGTACCATTTGCTGCTGTTGACTGGGAAGTCATCTAAAAGGCCCAACACATTATCAGTGCTGAGGGCAAACATGTTTATGTTTGTGGAGCTGTCCACATATATGTAAAAGACACCTTGCTATGGCAATCTAAATTTTTTCTCATAATGGAGTGATAAAGCTTAGAGAGAAAAATGGAACTATCTACTTGATCTTCAGTAAAGCTTTGATGTCAGATCACAGATAAAAAAATATGGACAGATGATCAAATCACTCTGAACATCTGCAAACCACTGCTTGCAGATGTTCATAACCTGCCAGTAGTAACTAGTGGTTTAGTAGTCATAGGGATCTGTACAAACCTCAGGACAAAGTTTGGGTTCTTTATGACTTAGTATTTTGATTACAGACATAGACAAAAATTTAGAAATAACCTTATTTAACTTCAGTAAAATATCAAATTGTCTGGGGTCATGTATCAATTCTAAAGAAAGGTAAAAAAAAAATTCAAATTGTGAAAAGCGTTTTTACAGACAAGGTAAAATTCAATAGGAACGCTGAGGTCATCTGGGAAATGAAAATAATTATTCACAGACATAAACCAGAGGCAAAAGAAATTAATCTGTACATTTAGTTAAATTTAACTAATCTATATCATGCACTTGCTAAATATAAGGTACTGTGATTTATATGGTGAACAAGGCTCTGTCCTCAAGAGGCTGTTAGGGACTGCATATAAAATAAAGAGCCATATATGTACTTTGAAAGCAAATAATGGATCATCTAGGAGGGAGCTCCGATATTCATTTATACTAAAATCATGAGAAAAGGTGACGAATTTTTAAGAACTTATGCTGGTAAAAGACTGGAAGGTGATAGAAGAACATGAGTTTGAAAGCAAGATTAATGAGATCCTTTGTTGATTTCATGCCCACATGAACTAAAGAGATAGAAGAAAGTAGTATTTTAAGCACTGGTGGAAAAAAAAGACAAAGATACTGCAGATTGCTTTTTGCAATGATGATAATGATTACCTCATGGGGTTGTTATGAGGATAAAATAAGGTATTTGATTTGGAATCAAGTGTTCTGTATTTTATAAGAAGCACAAGAAACATGATAGCTATTTTTTACTTGACTATACTCCTAGAGGTCTGGGAACTTGTCTTTTTCAAACTAGTTTTCTCTATGCCTGGCACATGGTACGTACTAAGTTAAGATCTGGGGAATAAATGGGTTCTGGGTAGGTGTGGGACGTGACACAAATGCAAGGATTTAAAAATAAAAATACTGCATCTGTAGCCAGAATAGATGATAATGGGTGAAATGTAAGAGGAGGAAAGACAAAGGAGGTGAAAAGAAGAGAAAAGGGAAAAAGATGGTATGTCACTGGGCAAATAAAGGTAATGAAAAAAAATGAATAGCTACAGGCTCCCGAGGGAGCAATCCCCTGCAGTGGCCAAACGAACAGGGGCACAACAGCAACACATATCCTTAGTGCCATCAAACATTAGGGCAGACTGGGAAACCAGACACTGACCAAAGACACAGAATGAGGCAGAGCTGGAATCTTTTCTGTCAGGATTGAGGACTTTGATCCTTTAGGGCTGCCTGAAAATCTCAGGAATATTTCAGATCTAGAAAACACTTTTCCCTTTAGTGAGCGACTGGATCAGAGATAAATGGCCTTTGTTTAGCTTCCAGTATTATTCTTTTGCTTCATTATAAGTGGGCAAAAGCCCACTTCATTCCTACATTTTAACATCTTCTGAACTCCCTTTCTTAGTGGAGATGCTAATTGTGTTTTGAGATGACAGTGCCTAGTGTTGGTGTAGAGGGTGCCACTACAAAGAGGGTGAGATATCACAGTGGGGCTATTGACCTGTCTGTGCAAGGCCTTGCCACACAGATGCTCTGTGGGATCACCACATCTAGGGCCTTGGCTCTGGCAGTCCAGAGACCAAAGATGGCTTAGACACCCTCACCAACTGCAACACTACATTTGCTGTTAATAGGGGAGCTTTGCTCAGGCCATGCCCTCTGTCCAAATCACTCTCCACTCACAACCTTCTCACCAGACACTCAGCTTTGACACTACTCTCTCCACCAAGCCTCTCCCAATCTCCCTGTTTGCTCCACATCAATAGATGTAACCGCTCCTTTTTTATAGGCCCACCAAGGGGCAAATAAAATCCCATACAATATTTCCAAACACGTAAAAGTTATAAAATAAGCTAAAAATATTAAAATTGTCCTTCCTCCTATCTTGACAAATATGCCTTCATTACAACAAAAATAAAAAATATTTATAGCCATTTTTTGAAATGGCTAAAAGTCAGCGAAGTATCAAATAACAGAATTAACTTATTGCACATAATGAGTCGGTAATATTTGGATTAATATGGAAAGGCAGAAATAATCTGTATATATTTATTCCATGAAACTTATTTTCTTGCATTGATTTTAATAAAGTCCCTAATTATATTGTTATAATCAAGATTTTCATGTAAATTAAACACAGTTTCATTCCTTACAAATTATAGGAAAAGGAGCCTGGTAAAAACTTTGAGTTGTGGCTTATCTAGGAACACTGGGTGTATAGGAATTAATATAGAAGTTTAGCATATGGCCCAATTGCTACCAAGCAAATGCTAAGAGAGAACTGTGAATTTAGGGATTCAATATTTCACATGAGATGTAAAAGTATGGTCCCAGGCATTTGTATTGAAAAAGCATTGCCCCCTTTTTTTTGGTAAGCATAAGAGTATACAGTCGGCCCTCTGCATCTGTGGATTCAACCAAACATGGATTGAAAATATATTTTTAAAGAAGAAAAAAAATAATAATAACAATACAATGAAAATAACATAAATAAAAACCAATACAGCATAAGAACTATTTACATAGAATTTACATAGTATTACTAGATAATACTAGATTATACCTAGCATAATGTAATATTAGTAATAAAGGATTATATAGGTTATCAGCAATCTAGAGATAATTTAAAGTATACAGGAAGATGCATGTAGGTTATATGCAAATACTATCCCATTTTATAGCAGAGACTTGAGCAACTGTGGGTTTTGGTATCCACAGGGGTCCTGGAAGCAATCCCCCAGGGATACTGAGGGAAGACTATATGTCTATAAACCATAATAGTCTAAAAGTATTAAAAAACAAAATGTAAAATAAGAAAATAATCTATGAATCAGTGTCAAATTTCTTGTATGTTCCACATAGACCTACATATATACATATATTGCAAAATGTTACTCAGTTTCCAGGTGCAACTATTTCAAGTACTGTGTTAAATCAAGAGTATCTTCAGAACCATGAACTGAAATACTACAACAAGCAGAAAACAGAAGCTGAGCACTAGTGAGAAACAATATTTTCTTACTGAAGGATCTACTGCATTCATGGCAAGATGAACGATTTGACAAGTTACTGTCTTTTCTCTTTTAACTTTTCTGCTGCTCAAAACCTTTCCATACTCTAAAGTAGTATTCACTGGAAAGTCAACATTGGTACAATCTTCACATATTTAAACAGTTTCCTTTAAGGATGCAGATCAAGATATGAGGAGGGTGTTTCCTGGGTTATGAATTGCATTGAGCACTGGATCTCCACTGACAGAGGCCCCTATAATTGCCATATATAGGGCTAGCCTCCTCATCAAGGGTCCAGGCAATTCTCCTTTGAATACTGTTATAATATGCACCACTAGGATATGATGAAAATTATAATGGTAACAATACTCATGTACCATGTACCTTCCGTTTCACAGATAAGGAAATAAGGAGAAAATAAGGAAAAGCCAAGAAACTTAACTAAGGCCACAATGGCCAATAAGTGACAGGGCTTGGGATGTGAACCCAGGCAATCTGACTCTAGGTCCCAGGATCTTAACCCTTACACCACAGTTCTATTACAAAGCATGATCCCAGTCCTCAAGAAGCTCAGTCTAGGGAAAGAGGCAAGTAAAGCAGCAATATTTAATGGTACTTATCATGAGAAGAACTGCTCTGACAAAGACAAAACTCAAGTCTCCTCACCTGGACTTCAACATTTTCAAATCTGCAACTATCTATTTATAGATGGCCTCTGCGAGTGGATTACTATTATAGAGAGGTGGCTTCTTCAGTTAAAATGTGGGTTAATTCTTAACGTTTAGCTCCTACGGAAAACATATTTCTTAGTTCATAAGACACCTACCTCACTGTAGGTCTACTGACCTCATTTTTAAAGCAGCAAGTATTTTTACAAATATTTATTCTTAAATTCTGATACAGAAAATACAATGATTCTTTTTCCGTTCCTATTATAAAACCTGAGTAAATGTGACATGGTAAATTTTTATATTAGCTACGAAGAAAAGCATCTCTTACTGAAAATAACTTTGTGGGGTGGTGGTGAAAGGGTTACTTAGGAAACAGTAAACTCTGAACAGAAAAGCCCATGGACAATACAATAACAGGAAGAGTAGATCTGTTGATAAGCCAAATGTTAGGTTTAAAAATATTACAGTCTATGCTCTTCTGAAATATTACTTGGGGAAATAAATCCACACAGAGAATGTAAGGTCAAATAATTCTTGAGCTCTTTCACTCAATAAAATGTATTTTGCTATCTCTTTAAAAGAACAGATACTTTGGAGAACAAAACTGATGAAAACAAAACTGCAAAAGAAAAAGGGATTTAAAGTCTAGAAAGATGGGCATGGAAGGGAGCCAATATCCAAGCAAAGGAAAGCTAACATGGCAGCTGCCTGAATTTAGTGAAGGACAGGAAAAATGCCAGAAGACCAAAAAGCAGAAATATAAAATAAAATTCAGACTCTTACCAAATGGCTGTTCAAAATGTAGACAGGAAAAATATCATAGAAATTGAACAAAAGAAAACATGACAAGATACGCCTCTAAAGTTTGCCTCCAGAGCTTTTTTTCGTTGTTGTTTTTTAATGAGGGAGAAGTTTGGTAGGTATACGGTGCTTTGATAAAAACATCACAAACCAGAAAAACCACCTCATCAAAAGTGGGGTCTGTAAATCACTCTCTTAATCCTAAAAGAGCTTTATTTTATACAAATCATCTGCAGTTCTCTGTAGACTGGCCTAAACAATACTTCAGAGTTCTTGGATCTCAGCCCCAAGGATGGCCTATTCAGCAGAAAGTCTGGTCAGCCCCAAAGCTATTTTCTTCAGAGTATCAAGGCTGCAGTAATCTGCTAGAAAACAAACTGTCCACTCCTTATAGATTTCAGTCTCTGATTCATCAAATGGTTATAAATTATACTCAGAGCTAAGAGCCAAGGAATAGGGGAAAAAAAACATGAAAGAAAGTTATAGAATATGTAGGATTTTGGCATCTGATTTCATGCTCTTTAAAAACTGTTTTCATTTAAAAACACACATAGAAATTAGTGTCAAGAAAATGCTATTTCAAGATAAATAATTTATCTGTTGTCACCTGAATAAAGCAATTTTTAACCCTAGGAAGAAAACATATGTATACTTATAATTCTTAGAAATCCAGCAATACACAATGAGATGGGAAGAAGAAAAAGCCTGCACTTCACAGACAACATCACCGGTTCAGTGACAGCCCTCCGGCTACTCAGTACAAGGTAGAGTCCTGCCTTAGAGACAAGAGATGATGAAGCAATGAAATAGAGGGTATAGCTCACTTTAGAGGGAGTGTGCTTCCCTCCTGCCATGGGGACTGCCAGACCAGGCCTCATCTTGATCACCAGGCATTTTCTGTCTTTCACACTCGAGGCATCAAACATGGCTTTGAGGAATTATGGTGGTTTCCTCTACGAAACTGGCAGGGAGAGATTTTGAAAAAATAGTACATATATACATAGACAATATTTTCTACATCAATAATTAACTACAAAACTGTACTATACAAAAAAAAAAAAAAAATTATGCCAGTAGTCCCAGCTACTCAGAAGGCTGGCACATGCCTGTAGTCCCAGCTACTCAGAAGGCTGATGTGGGAGGATCATTTGATCTCAAAAGTTTGAGGTCAGTCTGGGCAACGTAATAAGACCCTATCTCCAAAAAAAAAAAAAAATTAATGTATTAAAACCCATCGGTAACTTCTTAATTCTTTAAACCCTGCACTGTCAAATTTCAAGTTGTTTGTCTGGTGCCAATTTATATAGCAACAAAATTAAGTAGGACAAGGTAATTTTAAATCCCATTTTACAATTAAAAACAGTTCATATATACACAAGTGTTTTGGGCAAAAACTCTCTATTTTATATAAAGGAGTAGTTAATAGAATTAAGCAGTTAAACATACACATAAGCCTCACTTTGAGAGCAGCATCCCTTTAAGAAAAATGTTTACAAAAGTTCAAAGTGATGAACTTAGATGGTCCACTGAACAAGTGTGCAACTGTGCAAATAAGGTTTTATATTGTCATTCAAAGATCCCAGAGATGCTTCCTTCTTAGCTGGCCAAAGTTGTAGCACTCTGTTACAATGCAAACACATTCTTACAGATGCTGAATTCAACAGCACAGGAAGAACCACTAGAAAGGCTGCAGAGATTAACTGAGAGGGAAGCAGCTCATGGAGACTAATCTCTATAGGAGACAAACTCAAGGCATGGAAAATTCCATTACTGATTAATCCAACCTTTACTTTAGATCATACCACATATCATACCAACAACACATCAGCTGCCAAAAGAAAGAAACAACAGAGAGTAATATAATTGATGATTTTGGCATCAGAAACCAGCTGCAAGACAACCAAAACCCAGCAAACTTTAACACCACACTTTTTCGGAGGCTTATAAATTATATGTGTTGATATAACCAAGAAGGGAAATGTGAAAGCCTATTCTAGAGCCAATGTTTATGCACTGTTTTACGAAATATCCAAAATTTAAACATAATCTTTTCTTGTCCATGAATTAAAATTATAGTTTAAGCAGTCGTACATATTAGGACCATCTCATCCACTGAAACATAAACAATCTTTAGGGATGGAACAGCAGCTGCAGTTTAATTGGACGGAGCAATGCTAACAAAGAGTTTAGAATAAAAGTTAAAAATAGAATAGGTACCCAATTGAGACTGCAGGGGAACATTCTGAGAGACAGATCATGCCGATTATCCAAATGGGATAATTTGGCTTCCTCCCAAAGTCTAATACACTCTTATGCTTACCAAAAAAGGGGCACTGCATTTTCAGTACAAACGCATGGACCATACTTTCATATCTCATTTGAAATATCAGATCCCTAAATTTACAATTCTCTCTTAGCGTTTGCTTGATACAAGTTGGGACATACACTATATTAATATTAATTCCTATACGCCTAGTGTTTTAAGAAAAGTTCCAAGGATCTTTTCACTATAATTTTCAAGGAAGAAAAAAACAACCAAAATGTTCAGGTAAAGACCCAATAAATATAAACTATGTTATTAAAAAAATAAGGGAAAAAATTCTCAAATGTTAGACTTAGGCCATCTAGTTTAACTTTGTCATATAAAGCCAAGGAAATTATGGTTTAGAGAAGTTAACAACTTGTTTAACACTAAATAGTATCTGGTTTTTGAAAATTTAACTCAAAAAATTGTTAACACTTATTTTTTTCCTTTCAAAGCCAAGATGGCATGTATGGTCACCCTAGGGAGAAACGATGAGGAGACAGATATTTTAGCCCAGCATCATTACCTTTAGAGGACACCACTGTAAGCACCAACACTAACACCATCCCAATGCTATCCGATGTGTCTATGATTACTGTGATCTGAAATACACAAGCTTCAGAGCAGAATTTCTTACCTGAAAAATTCAGACTGAATAGACTTACTTAGTAACTGTTCTATATTTATGTAGTCCCTAAAACACCCCTCAATGCTTTTAGAAGACAGATTATGCAGTTCTTCCTTTATAGTTTTAAATCTAGGACACCATCAAGTCACCTTAGGAGAATAAGAAAGCAGCCACAATATAGTGGTGAGAAAATGAGTCCTAGTTCTGCACCTACTAGTTCTGTGATCCTGTGATAGTCAAGGTCACAGAGCTATGCGATTAAAATGAAGATATTTCTACTACCCTTCCAGAATTCTTATGGGGATTAAATACAATTATATATATAGTTACTTTGTAACTATACAGCACTGAACAAATCTAAGTTATTATTAAAAAATTTTTTAAATAACCATTTTATAGTTATAATTTCAATAGTAATCACAGATATACTATTGTTATGTATATTAACTAAAATAATATCACGTGCATGGCAATTTATAGAATAATATATATTACCTCATTGAGTCTCTGAAGAACCCTTGGAATTCCTGTTTCCCTTTTATTGGTTAGGCAACCAAGGCTTAGGGAGGTTGCCTTGTCTGAGGTCAACCAGTAAGGGGCACAGCTGACTCTACCCCAGAGCTTTCTGACTTCATATCCAGAGTCCTGTCAAATAACATATACCCTTATTTTATTCAATCCATGAATAAAAGTTTCTATATTTTGAGGATGATCAAGTGCTGCTTTGGCACAATATAGATGAAAAAGCTAACACGAACATATTTAAAGATAATGCTAACAAGGTTTAATAATATGGAAAATGGTATTTTCATGAACCAAGTATTATCAGTAGATCTTTATCTGGGTTCTTAACAAGTTACTCTTTCATGTATTTGATTCTTCTTGTGTTTAAGATTTATAAAGAACAACCCCATTTCCAACATGTTTCAGCTAGGCCAACAATTTTGTCTCTTCAACTGTCCTTGGAGCATATGCTCCAGCAACGCTGTTATCTTCATACGGGTCCAAGGCAGGTAACATCGACATCACGCCTATTAAAAACTGAGTTTGGCCAGGCGTGGTGGCTAATCCCTACACTTTGAGAGGCTAAAGCGGGTGGATAGCTTGAGCTCAGGAGTTCAATACTAGCCTGGGCAACATGTCAAAACCCCGTCTCTACAAAAAATACAAAAATTAGCCAGTCTTGGTGGTCTGCACCTATGGTTCCTGCTACTCAAGAGGCTGAGATGGGAGGATTGCTTGAACCCAGGAGGTTGAGGCTGCAGTGAGTCAAGATCACCCAACTGCACTCCAGCCTGGATGACAGAGTGGGACCCTGGGTCAAACAACAACAACAACAACAAAACAGACTCTAAGGAGTAAGGACATCCTGGGTTCCTATCTACTTACTAGTCATATAACTTTAGGCTGGTTACCTAACTTCCCCAGGTCTCAGTTGCCTTTTCTATAAATGGTAAAAGACACTATCTACCTTGAAGGAGGATTAAACTGGTTTTCCCACCTGATGAGGCAAATCAGTCTTCTTACTTTACAGTCACAGTTACGTGTCTGTTAGGCTGTCTGCTTTTGCCCAGGAATAAGCCTAGTTGGCTTCCTCATGTTCTAGCTTGTTCTGATCCTTAATTGCTCTCTGATGGGGACCAACTTATTAGAACCAGCAAATAGGAAGGGAATCCTCTGCTTGCTTGCTTGCTTGCTTGCTTGCTTGCTTGCTTGCTTGCTTGCTTGCTTGCTACAAGTCTGGGCAGCAGACAGTGACGCACCTGTAAGCTAACACGTCTAAAGACAGACATTTTCAGTACAACAGTTCCTCATCATAAACCCCTAGAATCTCTAATGTTTTCCAACCATTTAAGGACAAAGTGCAATCTTTGCTTATGATTAGAAACAAACTAATCCTAAGTTTCTAATCATAAATCCCTAGAATCCCTAATATTTTCCAGCCATTTAAGGATAAACTGCAATCTTTGCCATGTAAACTAACCAATAAACAAAAAGCAGAAGTAAAACTAGAATAAAAGGTAGAATCAAGTCTAGAAGGCTTTGATGACAAGCTCTGATATAGAACATAAATCCAACTCATTTACTTTGACAAGAACATGATGATGGCACTCTTCTACTCTTCCTCTTCAGGGGTGAATGAGGTGATAAATGAAGCTTATATTACCAATTTTACTTTAATCCCATTTGGAAGCAATGACAACAACAAAAACCTCCCTTGTTAAGTATTCCAAACACCAGTGCTTATGTTTAAGTATGCAGAACAGAGGAAAGAAGCAAATCAGGATCTGAAATAACGTTAGACGAGGGATAGCAAAGTTGGGTGATCCTTCACTTGCAATTTGAATTCCAATGAAAATTTATTCGTAGATTCCATGTAACTTATTAACAGTTGTAGACAAATGCTCATGAAGATCCAAGGGAAAAGTGCAAGTTGTCTGTTCATCTTATTGTGGAGCTAACATGATAAAAATGGCACAAGAGACATCAAATTATTGAATGCATTCAGTCTTTGTTTTATCCTTCAAGTGCTTTAGGTCACCTAAAGACTGAGATTTCTGGCTATTTTCCACTGAAGTGAGGGAAAGTCCATTTCACAAAGCAAGGGCACAATAAAACTTAAGCAATCCCACATCCTTTCACCCCATTAGATTTTTTTGAAATAGTATTGGTCTGTGAATTCCCCAAATCTGAAACCATACAGTAGGTATATGGGTAGAACAGGTGCTCACAAAACCAACATTGTCAGCCTTTGGGCGGGGGAGTCAAGTTCTCAGTAATGTGACATACAATGCAGCCAAGTTTGACCTTCTAGATACAAAGCCCTGCCTTCTTATGTGTGTATAAACAACATGCCCAGTTCTTCTTAGCTCTGGAGTCACCTACCAGGCAATAACTGTCAGATACGCTTGGTTCCTACTGCATAGCCTACTCCTCTGGCATTCTATCTTTGCCTGTTCTGGTCACCCTTTGCCTAAATGAACCTCTAGGTCTGACTCCTTCTGGACAGGCCTAGTCTCTTGTCATCTACATGTGACAGACTATGCAGTTGAAGACACACAACCACAAATTTGTGGTTCTCAATTTGAAGCTTATAGAATAGTTATTTCCATTTTTAAATTCAAGTTCAGCTTTTGAGGTATTTAATAAAAAACAATAGAGTCAATCTTCTATTCATTCACTTGATAAACATTTTTTAACACCTGCTACAAGCCAGGCATTGTTCCAGGGGCTATGGATACATCAGTGAACATTCAAACAAAAATTTGTGCTTTCATAGAGCTTATGTTACAGTGTGTGTGTTTGAGGAATAGAGGTGAAGGCAATGCATAATGAATACAATAAATAGGTAAATTATATATATGTTAAAAGGTAAGTGCTACAGAAAAAAATACTACCAGGTAAGAGTGTTGGGTGGAGGGAGGGGGGTTGCAATTTTAATGAGGTAAAAGAGTTGGAATAAATGACACCTATTCTTCAGGAATTTAATACTACACAGCTCTTTGGTCTAGTTGGATTGCAAACTCTGCGAAGGTAGGCACAAAATGAAATTTGTCTTTGCATTCCTGGCACCTGGAAGACAAAGGAAACTTAAATAGCTGCTGGGAAAACAAATGCATGCATTCTGTTATTTTTTCAAAGCAATGCTATTTGTAGTAAATGGCATAGATTTATGAGATAGCTGGTTAGTAAATGTGTACTATTTGGCATTGAAAAAAACAGCATATCTTGGAATCAAATCCCTCAGTTCCATGTCATGGTATTCAAAAAAGCAATCCTACAGCTTTTTCTCTACTAGAGTTCTGTGGGGATTTTCCCAAGGAAAATCCATACCACTCTCCCATACTACTGCTGCAAAGTAAAAATGTCCATCAATCAACTTCAAGTGGGAGATACTCTACCTTTTTAGACCAACAGGGGACAAGATAACAGCTGAAGTATGGGATCAAGGTGGTGAAGATAGCAGTTAGAGGCTCTTGAGGACACAGAGAAGACAAAAATGAAACAGAATATAAGGCATAACCACCCTTATCAAGGCTCTCTATGATGCTTACCCGCTAGTCCCCCCAGCTTCTCCTCCCACTGAAGCCAAAAGATAGGCATGGTTCCTTGTCTCAATAATTTTTTGTGTTCTTGAAGCTTGTTACAGAGGTGGCTTTCTGAGTTGCAAGTGTCAGCTGGTAAGTGTACAAAATAACGTCATAACAAATCATCAGTCCTTCTCCCTATTGTGGCATGCATATTCTGACACTGATATGTAATCATGCATACATTCATTCACTTTCTGAATAAACATTAATGAAAGCCTACTGTGTGCCTGACCCGGTTTTAAGTGCTGGGGATTCAGAAGCAAACAAGGACAAACCCTTGCTGCCAAGAAGCTACTTTTCAAGTACAGTTAGACAATAAACAGATGAATATATAATATAATGTCAGTTGACAATGAGTACTATGAAGGAATATAGCAAGGTAAGGCAATAGAGGGTGATGGAGGTTTGTATGTGGGTGCATATGCCACTTTAGAGAAGCCGATGGGTAAGCAGCCTCTAAGATGGTGCCAGGGATACCTACATCCTGGTATTCAGACCCTCATCTCCCCTCCTCTTAAGTGTCGGATGGACTTACTGACTCATGTCTAACCAACAGAATAGAGCAGAGGCAAAGAGATACCACTTCTGAGAGCAGGGTATAAAAAGACTGGCTTCCGCCTTGGGTTCTCTCTAACTGTCAGGAAGCCAGCTACCACGGCATGAAGCAGCCCCATGAGTGAGCTTGTGGGTAAATCCTCTCCCATGCAAGCCTTGAGACTGCAGCCTGGATGACATCTTGACTAAAGCCTTGTCAGACACGCTGAGTCAGAATCACCCAGCTAAGCTCCATTCAGATTCTTGACCCACAGAAACTGAGAAATATTTGTTGCTTTCAGCCACTGAGAAATATTTGTTGCTTTCAGCCACTAAGTTTTGGGATAATCTGATATGCAGCAATGGACTAATACGCAGTCAAGGATGGCCTCTCTGAGCAAACAACGTTGGAAAGGGACAGGGCATGTGAAGATTTAGGGGTAGAGAGGTTCAGGAAGTGAAAGGCAAGTGCCACGGCACTGAAATGGTAATGTTAGGCTTATATAAATAAAAAAAGTGAGAAGGCCAGCGTGACAAGAGTTGCAGGTGATGCTGTGGGGTGGCAGGGGGTTGGGGGGCAGCTCATGCAAGCCAGCTAGGAGGGCTCCTATGGATAATGAGACACAACCTGTACTCTGAAGACCATTAGTTTAATTACCACTAACTGGCTTGAACAACATGCTATATATCAATAGCAGTAGCTAATGTTTGAGTATTTAAGTATATTAGAAATCGTGCTAAGTGCTTTATTTCATTTATTTTTCACAGTAGCCCTATGTAGTAGGTGTTATTATTAGCCTAATTTTATAGGTAAGGAAACTGAGGCTCAGAAAGGTTAAGTCACTTGCTCACATTCATAAGACAGGAAGTGTAGAGCCACCAGGCCCTCTGACTTCAGAGTCCCTACCCTTAGCCAATACTGCCTTGAAAGAGGTCAGTAGAGAAAAAGAAAGTCTCTCCCACCCATGAAAAAGAAAAACAAAAATTGTAACCCCAAGCTGTTGTTTAAGCCAACTAGTTCAGTCTCTGCCTGATTAGATGCTTCAGGCTGCTGGATTTTCTCTTGGAGTCCTTTTAATAGAACAGGGGTGGAGGGTGTGTGGGGGATATTATTTATGATTTTTTTGAGGTTTGACTCAAGTCAGGAAGCTAAAACTTGGAAAAGCACCAATGTAGCTTTTCTTTTTGAGCTATGCTAAATGCCTTGCATAACAGACAGGGAATACTAGATTTAAAAAATCAGGCTGGGCGTGGTGGCTCACACCTATAATCCCAGCACTTTGGGAGGTCCAGGCAGGTGGATCGCGGGGTCAGGAGTTCGAGACCAGCCTGTCCAATATGGTGAAACCCCATCTCTACTAAAAAATACAAAAATTAGCTGGGTGTAGTAGCACATGCCTGTAGTCCCAGCTACTCAGGAAGCTGAGGCAGGAGAATTGCTTGAACCCGGAGGTGGATGTTGCAGTGAGCTGAGATTGCACCACTGTACTCCAGCCTGGGTGACAGAGTGAGACTCTGTCTCAAAACAAAACAAAACAAAAAAACCAATATAGTCTTTTTAATGCAGTTTTTACGATGAACTGACCTAAATTGAGCCCTGGCTTCCTACCAATATTCCAGATACATGGCACCAAGCCAGGTATCCATCTGCTATAGAACTTGATTTTCTTTCTGCTTAACCTTTATCTTAAAGCTTAAGGAAGATTATGAATGTTCCATCAGAATCTTAATTTATTTTTAAAAAGAGAAACACAATTTGTCTATGATTTTTTTCTATATCCTATCTATAAGAATGCTATTTTAAAGTATTTTTCTTAAAAGCTATGGCTTTAACAGATTGATAACCTTCCATACAGAGGTCCTCAAATTCATATTCTAGACTGAAGTAAACAGAAAAATAACAGATTTTTTGTTTCAAAGTTTTCACCCTGAAGAAATATAAGCCAACCTAGCTTGTTCAACATCAACGATATTACAATAATAACATTAATAGATAACACTGATTGAGAGTATGCTTTACAGTTCAGGTACCGTCCTAAGCCCTTTGAATATATTATCTAAATTAACAGTTATAACATCCCTATATGGTATTATTGTTATCCCTATTTACAGAAGACGACATTCAGGCATAAAGAGGTCAAACAGGGTATACAAGGTCACATGGCTAAAGTCTAGAGCCAGGATCAAAACCCAGGCAGTGTGATTCCAATAGCTTTTAACTCTGATGTTACACTGCCTCAGTTTGCTATGCCTATGCTTACTGAAAAGATACCCAGGATCCCACAACTACCAACTTCTATTCCTAAGGAAGGTCTGTTTTGGCTGGGCATGGTGGCTCACACCTATAATCCTAGCACTTTGGGAGGCTGAGGCAGGAGAATCATTTGAGTCCAGTAGTTCAGGACCAGCCTGGGGAACATGGCGAGACTTTGTCGCCACAAAAAAATAAAATTAGCCAGGCATGGTGGCACATGCCTGTAGTCTCAGTTACTCAGGAGGCTGAGGTGGGGGGGGACTGCTTGAGCCTGGGAGGTCAAGGCTGCAGTGAGTTGAGATTGTACCACTGTACTCCAGCCTGGGTAAAGGAGACTGTCTCAAAAAAAAAAAAAAGGAAAAAAAGGTAGTTTTCTAAAAAGGAAAAGTTCCATTAACATAAGCCCCTCCAATATACATACATATATCAACCAATCGAAAACACCTCCAATATCCTACATATCCTCCTTCCCACAGAGTAGTTCAATATTCTGTACTATTACTGTTAGGTAAACACATACACAGATTAAACACAGATCATAAAAATTTAGGCACTAATAAAAATCACAAACACACACAAGGCTGAAATGTACAATTTATTTCTCCAGAAAAGTTCATAATTTTGCTTTCATTGCTGAATAATCTAAGCTCAAGTTTTTAAAAAAAAATTCTGGGCTCATTCCCTTTTATCCTTGGTCTCTCTCTTCTTGTATTTCTCTGCTCAAATTCGCCTCCTCAGAAAGGCCTTCCTTAACTACTCAATCTGTTTTCTCCTTGTCATCATTCTTTTACTACCTGAAATTCAATTTGTTTGCATTTGTTTCTTTATTGTTTAACTTTGCCATTAGAAAATAAACTGTATGTGGGTCAACTTGTTCACTGCTGTATCCTGGTCCCTAAGCTGTGCCTCCACATACTATGTGTTCAATGATCTTTACAGAACGAATGAATGAAAACATTCCCTGTGAAGCAAGCAACTTGGTGAGCACAGACAGCAAGAGCCAGGCTGTTCACTGCCCTGATCTCCTCTCCCACTCTCAATTTTCACATCTGTAGCCCTGGCTTCTTATCCTTGTAAAAGACATGAATTCTTCAGATATGAGTCTGGGAAGGAGGTAAGGGTGGTTGCACCCACTAACTCCGATTAGTAAGGACAGGCTGGAAAGAAGAAATGATAAAACCTGCCTTACTGGTTTTTGATTGTAAGGGAGTGGTAGGATAAACAAAGGGGTAGTAAGTGAACCTGGATATGGGGCCTTTGGGGTAGTCTGCAACTCTTCTATGACCTTCACCTCATATAGAATCTGTCTCCAAGTTACTTCTTTTAAGCATTTTTAAAATCCATTCTTTTATCTCCTCTCTTACAACTATGACCTCCTTACACACCTGGACTATTACAAATGTTCCCAACACACTGCTATCTTCCAGTTTCCTTCCACTCACCCATTCTGCACATGACATGGAACAAAAAACAAAAAAACTAAAAACTTTATGGCAGTTCTAGTTCAAGAATCTTTAACAGCTCTCTTACACTGGGAAAAAGGAAACCATTTATTCCAGTTATTAATATTTTATAAGCCACCAATTCTCATTTGCGATCTTCAGTGGCCAACAGAATGGGTGCTCACCATGCTTCTGTAGCATCTTTTACCCATCCCATTCCGCATTCATCACATAATACTCTACACTGCACATTTGGGCACTTCCTTTTTTCTTTTTCATGTGTACAGCTCTTGTCTGCATTTTCTAAAACCACATAAGGCTTTTCAGGACAGACTCATACTCTCTAATTTCCACCATTTCTCAGCTCTGTGCTCCTATTAGGTACATACTTACTATATAGTTAAATAATTAGAGATTTAGTAATATAAGTTTGAGAAGAATTCATCATGGAAAAAAAAAAACCCAGATCCACACAGTAACTGTATCAGGATTATTTTATAAGACAGCAGAAGAAAAAGCAACATTAAGAATTTGAGCAGAAGGCGGCTGGGTTTGGGGGTCTTAATATGTACTTGAAAGCAGATGGGTAGATTTGGGTAAACTTCCCAAGAGTCCAGTTTAAGGGTTGTTACAAAGAATGACTTTAAATCATGCTAACCAAAAAGATGACTTTTGTCTAGTGATCTGGAGACCATCTAAAATCTGAGTAACATGTTTAAGGGAAACTAACAGAAGGATGGGAAGTGGAAGGCCATGGAACTTGATATGCTTTCATGTATCTTGAGATGCAAGACACTCTGGTCAGTACTGAAGAGACCACTTTGTATGTACACCTTTCCATCTCTAGAGATTCTGTGTGAATCTGTGCATTATGTCAACTGAGTACTTAGATGTTACAGCTATATGCAATTTATAAATAATTAGCTTGAAAATTACTTTGAAAATAAAAAGGACCAGCTAGCATTCAGAATTACAATATATTAAAAGCCTTTGGTATATATTATTATTTAATAATCGGCTTTTTAAAAGTCATAGTACTTTACAGCTGAAGAACTTCTGATCTTGAATCACTGGCATGAGTTTATTTAGAATGAAATGTTATTGGAGTGAAAATCAGATGCACATTACTTTTTCACAGTTATGTATGAGTATGATTCATATTCATCTCCCTGGCCCTTTTTGGACCAACTCAGCTTTCCCTCGGGTCCCTACAGACTATGCAGATTCCTTTCATATATACAACTCTTGGTTAACCTGCCTGCCCATTTTCAGTTCCTTCCTTTCACCTAACTGCCTTCTGCAGGTGTTTCATATGAACCTCTGAGTTTATGGCCACCCTGAAGAGATTCAAGACTGCACGCTGGGTGATCAGTCTAAATCCTTTCAGGTGCAATGAAGTCATGTGATGCAGTGAGTGGTAGTCTTTGGATGTGTTTCTCACTGTACTTTATCTACTATCATCAGTCTGTACCTTGATGTCCACTAATTAAACTGTTTTCATCTCCTGACAGGCCTTGGTTCAGAGGAATTAAACTCCATGTAAATAATTCCATTTACTATCCCCAAAAGGCAAAGTTTTGGGAGAGGCAAAGAAGTTTTTAAATCTTTTCCACATCCTTTTTGAGCTTCATATATCTTCAAAGGCTAATGCCCTTAAACAAGCACTGACTTTCCAGAATTTCTATCACCATAAGAGAATATTCTCCATCCCTCTCCTATGACATCCCTGCTCCCACCTAAACTCACCTCTTGCAGTGTCTTCGTGATTCTTTTATTGGAAAACTAAACTAAGCCATTCCTCTGTATGTACTCTTCTTAGGCAGTAAACTAATGCTGCTACGGGCCAGTGACCTCCATGTTAACTCCAGGTGACATTTTTCTATTCCCTATTTGAAAGCCTTGGCTTCTATACTCTATTTTTGCATTTTTCTACCATTACATTGACCCAAACTTCAAATACTGAAGTTGCCTAGGGCTTGGATCTGGGCCCACTTCTTTGTCACCCTCTATTTTTCAATTTGCCATCTTTATGGCAAGGACTCAAAAAAGTTGTCTCCAGCTTAGATCTATTCCGCGATCTCTAACTCACATAGCCACTGCTTACAATGTTCAAAATGAAACTTTTGACTCCTGTCTTTTCCACCTCCCAATCTATTTTCCATTTTAAGCTTTCCAATTTCAGTAATTGGCCCTAAAGCTAGGGAGTAGTCATCTTTCTGATTCTTCATCTTCCATTCAATTCCTGAGGTGTACCAATTCTTTGACAATTCTAAAATATACCTCACACCTACCTTCTCTTCTCCATCATTAGCTTCCATCCTTCCAGGTAGGTCACTTCAACTCTTTACAGTGCCTCTCTCTGCCTCTACTCCAGCCTCCCTAGAATTCATCTCCTCCCTACACTGTAATCAAAGTAACGAAGATGTCATTCCCACTGCACTTAAAATCCAAAATCCCTACTACCACACCTCTTCCTCCCATGGACTCGAGGACAGACCCCTCTCCTTGTCTACTGTGCTACAAACATGCAAATCTTCTTCCAATATCTTCAGTTCCTCACACCACAAGTTTTCTGCTTCAGGATCTTTGCAAATGCTATACCCCTAGAATGCATTTTCTCGCCTCTTTGCACACCCAGCTCCCTCCCTGTAATCTCTAGAACACCTTTCCTAACTCCCATGCCTAGATTCCTTTCTCATGTTTTCTATCTTGACCCTACATTTGTTGCTTTCACAGAATTACAAGTTTTTAGTTTTATATATTTTTTGAGACAGATTCTCACTCGGTCACCCAGGCTGGAATATAGTGGTGTGATTATGGATCATTGAAGCCTCCACCTCCTGGGTTCAAGCTATTCTCTCACCTCAGCCTCCCAAGTAGCTGGGACTACAGGCATGTGCCACCACGCCTGGCTAGCTTTTTTATTTTTATTTTTGTAGAGACAGGTTCTCCCTATGTTGCCTAGGCTTGTCTCAAACTCCCGGGCTCAAGTGATCCACCCACCTTGGCTTCCTAGGCGTGAGCCACCATGCTGAGCTTCACAATTTTTTTAAAAGGGGCTTTAATTATAACACACGCTTTACAAAAACAGGACTTACTCTGTCTCATCCATGATAGCTATATATCTATCCCCAAGGCCTCGTACATACTAGTGCTCAAAAATATGGAAATATCTTTAAAGAAGTTGACTGCGTGTAAGAAATGTAGGCTCTGTGGCAGGCTAGTATAAGAGGTCAGGTTTGAGTGACTGAAAAGCTGCAAGCCATAACTTAATTTCATGAATTCACAGAGTATTTACTAAGTGTCCACTACCTGTCAGGTGTTCCAGGTAACAGAATCATGCTGACCTGCAAGTTGGTATACTGGGTAGACAAGCACTACCAATAGCACAGTAAATGCCAAGGCCAGGAAACACAGGGTGTAATAAAAGCACAAAGAAGTACCCACACTAGGCTGGGGAGCCTGACACATAAGTTTTGATTTAAGAGTATGGCAGGAGTAAGACTGCCCCATGAAGCAGGGGTAGCATAAACAAGGCCTCAAAGCACAGAGCACTGGCAGATGGTGTATGTGTTTTCCAGAACAGTCATTTCCCCTACATGGAATTTTCCTTCTCCTTGGCTTCACCTTTTTCCAAATAGGGCTTCTATGTTACCCTAGGCTACACCTACCTAAGGACTGAAAATGTTATCTAGTCATCCCAATTTTCTCCTGTAACATAATCAAAATGTCTTACCTTACTAAGATCATGACTAAACATCTATATCCCGAAATTCAAGCAGTAAACTGGTATCCTTCCTGTAAATGCCTCAAAGATGGAGCCTGATACCACCTAAAACTCTCATGTAAACCCAGAATTCTCACAATTCTTTCAAATTATTTCCCACCCTTGCCCAGTCTACCAGTCACAGCAAATGATGTAATTCTTTAAAAGCAAAAAAGTTTAGCAACAAGCCAAGTCCCCATCCTATCCTTTTCTTTTCTTAAACCAACCACAGTCTAACTGGAGTCATGCCTTTTGTCTCTGCCCTTACCCCAATTACAGACATGGATATATACTCCTTTTAATTCCCATAATCACAGTTCTTGTCTAGGCATCTAACATTTTCAGTTTCCTCATTTTCCATGCTGGCTTAATTGAAAGAAAAAAAAAAGTCATCCTCGAGGACCATTTGTTTGCATGGAACACAAACCAGTCAAACTAGTTTAAATAAAAGAGGGAATTTATTAGAAGAATACAGAGGTTCTTGCAGAGATTCCAACAGCTGCAAGGGGTCAACAGCTAGAATCATGCCTTTCTGAAGGACAGAGTATGCTTTGATCACAAACTTCTAATTCTGAGTTTTGCACCATCAGGAAGAGAATATCCTAGAGGACAGTTCTCCTTGTATACTGCATAAGGGACTAGAATGTGGATTCATTTCTGCTTGCTTTTTGATCCTTATAGTTCTTTATGCTGGCCTCAAACTTGTCAAGCACATGTTGGCAGACATTCATGAGCTCATTCAGGCCTCTCTGAAATGGCTCAACAGCTGGAAGGGCACCTCGGGTCTGAATGCGTAAATTAATTTTGCTCTCTGAAGGATGGGTCGTAGTGTAACCACAAAATTCCACTTCCGGGTTCTTCATGATCATGTAACGCAGAGAATTTCCTAGGGTATGGTCCTCCTCGTGCAATACAAATGTCACACAGTGTCTATCTGTTCCAGCTGCCTGGACCATTTCCAGGGCTGTCTTCCTCTCGCCTTCAGCCATTGAGGTCTTCAATCCAGATATTTTTCTACACACATATTTTTTATAAAAATGAGATCATACTGAACATGGTTTTGTAACTAGCTTTTTTCATTTACTATATCACATTGCAACATGTTATTAATCTACTCCAGCTACAGAGAACTATTTGCCTCTCATTTTCCTGCCTCCACAAACTCTATCAATAAATATTTAATTTATTGCCTCCGGTTTTTCCATGCTCCATTTGACCATCCACACTGGCCACAAGAGGAGCTTTCTTAGAAAAACACAAACTTAAGTGTTTGCAAAAATATTCTTTGGCAGAGTCACAAGCAAGGGATAAGATTGGAACAGGATGGGCCCTGCTAGAGGATGAAAATGGGGTTGAAAGGCATAGAAATCCCGATTGCTCCAGCATAAAAATAGAGGATACAGATGATCAATGTGCAGGCCCAAAATGGAATGCAGCTTCCATTTTGCAAGAGAAGGAAACTAGGAGAATGGAAGGTCCAGGAGTCAAGCAGGAGGGAGGATAAGAGCTCAGTGCACAGAGGAGTGGCTTTAGCAGCAGTCTGCACAGAGAAGGAAAGTGAGCCGTAGTTACAGGGACAGAGGCATCAGTACCGTCCCCAAGGAGGCAGGGGCCCGGGGCGTGATTTTACACGCTGCCGTTCTAATGCGGGTGGGCAGTTCGGGGACTTAACTCTGGTCTCCTAACTTGTCTTCCCTCCTTGATAGCTAGCGTACCTTTCAGCCTCTCAATTAAAACACATTCATGTCTCTTCCCCCTTCTCTCTCCACGCCTCTTCCCTGCGCCCGGAGTCAGGCCCGGGCTGCCAGGCCGGGCCGCGTGCCCCTCGGCCACCCGCTCCCCTTGGGCGCGGCCCGCTTCGCCCGCCTCCTCCTTGGCCGTTACCTCTCCAGTTCCTGGTCCTCTTCCATCGTGGAGGCGGTTTCCGGATCCTCAGGTGGTGCTAACGTATCGGGGGCTCTGCCCCATAGCTCGAGGCGTGGAGGCGAAGCAGGAAGGAAAGACCGACCGACGGAAAGCGCGGAGGACGGAAGGAGAGAGGAGGAGCCGCAGCGGCGCGGCAGGGCCCAACAGCGGGGCGGGGCATGAGGCTCCGCCCCCAATCCCCGCCCCGACTCGGGGTCGGTGGTGGCTCAACGCCCCTTGGCTCACCTGGGCGCCCCAGCTAGGCCAACCGCCGCAGGAGGGGCAGAGGGCGGGGCCAGCGCCGCTTTACCCTGAGGCCCAGACCTGCCTGCGGGCGCCCCAGCTCAGCCATGGTACCTTTCACCAGGTGATGGCGAAGTAGCGGGGTCTTACCTGACGCCCCCAAATCACTTCCCTTCACAGTGGCAAGTCCGAAATAGGCCCGACTCCCCCACTGGGGCGGTGTCGACCCAGGGTGGCTTTTCCCAGGACCTCGGCCCTCCCGGGCCTTTCGTGGGACAACAGGCTTAGGCTCTAGTCGGTCAACACACCTTGGAAAGAGAAGGGGTCATGTGCGAGATGAGTCACAACAGAACACTAGGGTTGAAGGCGGTGTTTGATCCGGGGGCTTGCAGCTGCATTCTCAACTGGGTCAAAAAAGGGCAGGAAAGAAACGTCTCTTTTGAGGGAGTGAGAGTTTGGAAAACTGTCTACCACCTCATTCTTTCTTCGGTCCTAGAATTCCTTATACCCACGGAGCGCGTCCTCTCCCGCAGTGGACGTCCTTTTTCCCTTACCCCCCGTGGATCCTCAAACCTTCTCACCTGCGGAACCCGCCCTCACCTTTGTTCCCAGGTGCCCAGCCCCCGCCCCGGCAACCTTTCACCGCCTGGGCTCGCTCTCTGCCCTGCTCCCTGCGTCCCGGCCCTCGCCGCACTCCCTCAGGTGGGCTTCCTCGCGAATCGACCCTTTTTCTCCCCTGGCCGCCGGCCCCGACCCTGCCCTACTCCAGCTATCCTGTGGTCCTGCGCACCTATGTTTCTGCTTCCCTGCGCCACCTGTTCTCCTCCCCCACCCCTCCCCGCGATTCCCCTGGATGTCCACTCCCTCCCCAGCTGTGCCATTCCTGGCGGCTGCCGAGGGTGCGCGCAGGCACCTTGCCAGCCGGGCTTCCGCAAGGGAATCAGGCGGCCGGCGGGGACAGCCCGAGGCGGGTGGGGGAGGCAGGCAGTGAGGGCGGAGTGGTCTCACTCTAACCCGGGAGTGACGGTCCCTCTTCTGGCCCGCCTCCCGAGCTCTCGGATAGGCGGAGCCGCCCTCTGGCCCACCCCCTCCCGCCCTGCGCTGCCTCCGATTGGCACGGGTGCGGGTTGGGCCGCTTGGCCTTGGCGCTGGCCCCCGGGAAGGCAGCAGGGGCGGTTGAGAAGTGAAGTCTTGGCCGGAGTTTGTTTCTTGCCAGGAAATCCGCGGCGGCTGCGGCGGCTGCGGCGGCGGAGCGGGGCCGGGCTGGTTCTCCGCTCCCTCAGCGGGCTGCGGAGAGCTGGAGCTGGTGCCGTGCAGCGGCGCCCGGAGCCCGTGCGCGGCCCTGGCAGCCGCGTTTTCCCAGTGAGTAACTTTGCCCTGCCCGCCTCGCTGCGCGCCCTCTCGCCGGCTCCGGGCAGCCGCCTCAGGTGCGGGCGTCGGCGGGGTGTGGGGCAGCGCCGCGCCCCGGGAGGCGGCCCGTGCGGCGCCGCAGCTCTCCCCGAAGTTCTGGTTCTCCGCGACTGTCCTCGCTCGCTCGGGCTGCAGGGCCAGCGTGGACTCGGGTGTGGGGCTGCTCCGGGAGGGAGAGTCGGAGCCCGGTGCCCGCCGCCTGCAGGCGCCCAGGAGGCGGGCGGCCTCCGGCTGTTAGCATTTGCTGGTTCCGGCCACCGTGGTGCAGATCTTGGCGTCGTTTGCTTCTTAAGGGAAGGGAGAGGTGGGGTAAGTGTTTAAATTTCGTGTGTGTGTGTGTGTGTGTGTGTGTGTGTGTGTCAATGAGAGTGGCATTAGCTGCCTTTATCGGGTTTTGTTCCTCTGGAAAGGGATGGGGAGAGATCATTCCCTCCGCCCCAGCCTGTTGCCTATGATTTCTCACCCTTCTCTTTAGGCTGAAGAGGGTGGGAGAGAGATTTGACATCTTCCAGGGAGTAATTTAACAATATGGATCTTGCTTTGGAAGCAGTTGCACACAAAGCATCATTCAGGAAGTACATCACTCGCTTTTTAAAGCTTTATGCCACGTTTTAAACGAGGACTTTTGACTCATGTAGTGTTTCTTCTAGTATTTCAGTTTGAAGTTTATAGATCCAGACGTTCGTTTGTGCCAGGAACTAAAGTACACTCATGCATGGGCCTTGCTGTACGTATTATGCTTTTTAAAAGCACAGAAATCCGAAACAAAGTTGAGTGAAAAGCGGTGGCGGTGCAGGAGGAGGAACACTTGTGAGCTCCAGCTTATTGGAACTGCCTTTAAGAATTTCACTATTCTTATGGCAATAGTACTTACTTATAAATTGGCCTCCTTCCCAGGACAGATTTTGATATTTCTTTTTTATGTACTTCGATGCAGCACTGATGAAGTTGGATCCCAGTAGACCAATTTTATTTACTTTACTAGATTTTATTCCCACCCCCACACCACTTTAGAAAATTGATTTTGGCAGGTAAAGAAGGAAGCAAGAATCTGGTATCCTTTTTGGCTTGTTAAAGCTTTCTTGAGCCACGAATAACAAAGTTTTGTCTTTTTAGCTTGTCCAAGTCCCACATGTGAGTTTTCCCATGGGGTAAAAGTAGGCCAAATGAAAACCAAAGTAGAATAACATTACTTTTAATTCGGTCCACTTGTGTGTTACATTCTCCGTATATCTTGTTCCTCTAGTCTTCTCATTGTCTTTGAAATTTTTTCATTATTTATTCATTTAGCCACTGTTTAAGTGAATACTGCATGCCAGGCATTGATGGCAGGGGTTGGTTCTTGCCCAGAAGTTTTCTTGTTTGGAAACTGATCCTTTATTCCACTAGTTACCCTGAAGTAATTTGAACTTAAAAGAGGGAGCATTTCTGCCTAGAGACCTATAAGAATAGGTGTCACATAGGCCCTTAGTCTTCAGATTGGTTTGGGATTTTGTACATGGTAGGCAGGTGGTGCGCAGACCACTTAAAAATAAATGCATGTATCTTTAGGCTGTTGTATTCTGAACTTTGCACATGGGCTTGTCTGGCCGAAGGACCCAGTGTCCAAGGTGAAAGTAGTAGTCAGAGACATGTATACTATTCATTTCAGATCACTTGGCACCTTTTCTTGCTTACACTGGGCACTAAAATATTTACTGAATTGACTTGAACAGAAAAATGAAGGATTTTGTATACCAGATTAAGAAATTTGGACTTTATCCAGTCAGTGATAGTGAGCTGCTAATTTTAAGCAGGAGAATGTCATGATAACATTTGCATTCCAGAAAGCTGTCTGCAGCGTCTGGAGGATGGTGGGCTTCCAGATGGGCGGTAACCAGACTAAGTTGGAGGCTGTTGTGATGCAGGGGTTGAGTGCTCAGGGATTCTCTATTCAGATTAACTGGGGTAGAATCAGGCTCTGTCATACACTAAAAGCTCTTTGTTCCTTAGTTTTTTCATCTCAGAATTTGGGGGGCTAGAACTTGACAAAACATGTATATTAGAATAGTGATTGCCACATAGTAAAGACTTAGTAAATGCTAGGGCGCTGGCAGTGGAAGGAGAAACGTGGCATTTAGAAGGTATGACTAGGAGTCTGGACTAGGTAAGTGACTAGATAGACTTAAGGAGGAAAGGATGAATCCTGAGTTGTTTGACTTCAGGCATTGGCATGTACTAGTTAGCTGGCTGTGGAATTAAAACGGGGGTCAAATTTCTAATTTTGCTACCCTTAGAATTACTATCGTGACAGAACTTTGATTTCCTAACATTTGGGAAATGATCATCGTACCTGTTTAGTGGGGTTTCAGGAAATTACGCATGTAATGCCCTTGGCAGGGTACCTAGCATATTCCAAGTGCTTAGTAAATATTAGTTGTTCCTTTGGATGATGACATTAATGAGCTAGTAGAATGTTGGAGGAGACAGAAGGAGCAGGTAAAAACAATTAATGGTAGAGGTGTGGAAGGGAAGATAAGCTGAGTTTTGGACCAATCTAAGGAGATGCTAAATGGATGGTTGAGAGATCCATGATGAAGTTGTTGAATAGCTGTGTCTCACAGGAGTTAGGAAAGAATAGAAAAGAAAAAAAAAAGAGTTCACAGAAAGCCTTCATGGATATGGTAAGCTTTATGGGAGATTTAGAGGAAGCGGAGGGTGAAGGAGTTCATGGTGGAGCAATGCCAGGAGTGTTGACATTGAATATTAGGCATTTCTATCCTTAAAATACATTTTGGCCACCATCAAAGAAAGGAGGACTCCAGGCCCTTATAATCTGGTTGGCTCCGGCCTTCTCCCCCTCTTCTTTCTCTTTTTTCTGATTGCAACCCCAAAATTTAAATATTTTTAAACTTTATTATGAAGAACTATTTAACTTTCACCCCGTTACAGGGCCATAGTTCATAGGCCCGTCTTCCTCTATCCAAATGCATTAAGGTTTTTAAAAGATAATTACAGGTTTCATAGGTTCTCCTCTATTTAGGAAGCAGTGTTGGTTGAAAATATATACATATATCTTGCACGTAGGATTGGAAGACTGGGGCAGGCCTACCAAAATTGATGGTATTGGAAGGCCTGAGAGTTTTACAAAACACATCCCCTTTAGCTTTCCTGGCATGTGTTTCTTTTCCTCAGAAAGTATAAAACAGTAGGAAAATCTGTGGTTAATAAGTTATTTTGTTTGGTTGGATTCAGAAAAGGTGGCTATTTTGTGTATTAGCCTACTGAAAAGTTATTAAGAGGAATTTTTTAACAAGCAAGTGCTCATGACACTACAAAAATAAATTGTCCTCTAGTTAGTATGCTTCTAAAGAACCAGGTGTTGTAGGTTCTATCCTTTAGAATGTATGCTTCCTAGAGCTGGGATGCTATCTATTTTGCTGACTGCAGAATGTGTAAGTACTTAAACAGTAAATATTAATATATTGTAAACCAAAAATAAAACTCTAAACTCTCTCCCCTTCCCAGCCATCTGAATGGACTTCTTCCTCAGCCAGGGGTCTTTTAAAATTTAACCTGAGAGACAGTTTCGGGCCATGATTGGGAAATGGGGGTTGGATACGACTCATTATACTCCTCTGACATTAACACAGACTTTAAGTCTGATAAGAAACATTTTACTACAACCTATTGTAGACTACCTGAAGGCTTCCTCTGAAAGTAAGAACCTGGGTCTCCACAATTCTTTGTCTTAAACAAGACATTCCTTTCTGTTGATCCCAGGTCTTTAGACAAACTCAACCAATTGTCAACCAGAAAATGTTTAAATTTACCTATAGCTTGGAACGCCACCCCCCACCAACCCCTGCGGTTGTCCCACCTTTCTGGACCAAATGAATCTAATTCTTAAATTTTTTTGATTGATGTCTCATGCCTCCCTAAAATGTATAAAACCAAGCTGTACCCCAACAACTTTGGGCACATGTTCTCAGGACCTTCTGAGATCTGTGTCACAGGCCATGGTCACTTATATTTTGCTCGGAATAAATCTCTTCAAATATTTTACAGTTTGACTCTTTTTGTTGACAGTATGTATAAATGAACAAATTGGATCCAAATTGGCTTTGATCTGGCTTGGCTCACAGAATTCTCCAAATCTTTGGCACAGTTGTTGGTCAGAGGGAAAGCAAACGAGAATCGATCCAGTGAAGAAGCTTGAAGTGTTTCATGTTCTTATTGGAAGATAGAACTGTAAGAGATTGATGGCTTATGATTCAACTATTTGATAGAGATATGGCTTTGTTCAGAAGTAAACTGACGATAGCCATGTCATAAGTTTGTCCTCTCTTGGTTATTTGCAAAACTCCACTGCAAAGCCTCTGAAGTCTTGATAAAGATAGCTGGAAAGATAGGAACAGAAGTGTTGTGGAGGATAGGATGTAAGCATAGCTTATACGTTTAATCTTTCCAACCTGGAGATTTAGGACTGATACTTTTGAAGTCACTTTCCCTTAGTGGAGAAATTATGCAGGGAAAAATTATTCTTTCTCAAAAAATTAGGCTGAGTAGGAGAAATGAGGAATAGTTACAAATGCAGAAAATAGGCAATAGGCAAGTAACATACTATAAAACAATCATTGTATGTCTACTTTAAAAGCATATCACCTTCATATGTAAAACAAATGAGGGTTTTATTTTTTCTTTCTTGAAGGGTAATCTTAGAATTCTTTTAAATAACAAATTGCTCTAAGGTATGCAGTACGGGCCAGTGTAAAAGCCAAGTTTTGATGACCTGTATGTTATATAACATAAGATGTATTTGGCTCTAGTAAAGCTTATGTGATCCTGTGAAATATATATTTGGTCTTTATCCCTGTTTCCTGGCATACAACTCCCAAATTCCTTGGAATCTGCAGAGTGCTACGCGTCTTTTTGTATGCTGATGAGTTGACTGAACTCAGCCCCTAGGTAGCTTCAAGATGGGCCCTGGTCACTGGAAAGGCTGGATTAGAGGGTTAGGACTGTCAGCCCCACCACCAACCTTCAGGGAGGGTAGAGGAGCTGAAGAGTAAGCTGATCATCAATGGCTAATGATTTAACCAACCATACCTACATGATGAAGTCTTCATAAAAGGCCCAAGAGGACAGGGTTCAGAGAGCTTCTGGATAGCTGATCATGTGGAGGTTCCTGGAGGGTAGCATCCCCAGGGAGGGCATGAAAGCTCCTCCCCATAGAGTTGTTATTGTTAATCTGGTGTAGGCTGAGTACGTGGATACTCAAACTTATTAGGAACCATATGCTAAGAGGATGCATCTCTTCATCTGTATCCTTTCTGATATCTTTTATAATAAACTGATAAACCTAAGTAAGTGTATCCCTGAGTTCTGTGTGCTGCTTTAGCAAATGAACCCAAAGAGGGGACATGGGAACCCCAAATTGAGGCCAGTCAGAATTTCCGGAGCCCTGCATGACTGGTATCTGGGAGAGGGGAGCAGTCTTAGAGACTGAGCCCTCAGCTTTGGGATCTGAGGGTATCTCCAGGTAGATAGTGTCAAAATTGAATTGAATTAGAGGACACCCACCTGGCATCCACTGCTTTGTGTATCGGGGTTGGGGGGAAACCCACATTTGGACATAGAAGTATTCTGTGTTGATGACTGTTGAGTAAGAGAATAGAAATAACACTTTTGAGTGTGTTTTTATTTCCTCTCTGTTTCCAAGGTTCTGTTAGCTATTACTTAGCTTTATAGATAAAAGTAAGGTAAGTCTGGGAAATATTTATATCTGTCACACCCTCTGCCATTGGGATTTCAGCTGCTAATCTTAAAGACTTAATTGTTTATTAGAACCTTTATCATTTAGACTAATAAATAATTACTGAACACATAAATGGGAGACCTTTACTTAAGTCTTATTTCAGTATTGTGGCTTTTTCTTTTGTAACCACCCAGTGGGTTCTTCTTGTCCATTGCCCAGAGATAGCCAATTTATCAAGGCAGGGGAATTGCAATAGAGAAAAAATTCTACACACATAGAGCTTGCTAAACAGAAGACTGGAATTTTAGTATTACCCATATCAGCCTACCTGAGCATTTGGGGGTTATTTTCAAAGGTAGTCTGGGGGATGGGGTAGGGGAGGCTAGGCAATGGGTGCTTGCTGCTAATTGGTTGGGGTCACAACCATAGGGGTGTGGGAAATGGTCTTCCTATGCTGGGAGTGGCTTCTGGGTGAGGTCACAGAAGTGGTCATTGGGTCAATAAAAAAGCCTGAACAGATATCTCAAAAGGCCAATCTCAGGTTCTCCAGTACGTTATCTCCAGTACTCCTGTATGTTTTCTGCAGGAGTAATTGGGGAAGTTGTTTATCCTGTGACCTCTGTAATAGTTGTTGGCAATTGTTTATGTCTACACCTTAGCTGAATTCAGACTCCTCTGTTGCCTAGTCTGGTGGGCCCTCATTAGCTTTGCTTACAAAGACAGTTGAATTTTGGGGAAGGGCTGTTACCATTTAAACTATAAACTAAATGTCTCCCAAAATTAGCTTGGTTTAAGCCCAGGAATAATTAAAGGCAGCTTAAAAGCTAAAGGCAAGATGATAATTGAATAAGATCTCCCTGTTTTCACTGATACAGTTTTTTGCAAGGTCAGTTTTCACTTCTGTGTGATTTTTAACATTTGAACTTTGACTTTCAGTTTAGTTGTATTTAACAAGTACCTAAGAAGTGCTGGACTTGGGTGGCACACACAAGATTGTCTCTGCCCTTGTAGAATTTAAAAATCTTAAAAGACATCCAGTCAAGGAGTTAATCATTTGTAGCTGGGTGACTGATGCCCTTGGCTCCTCAACCCTGGGTGACCTTTGCTTCCACTGTTTTTTTTTTTTTTTTTTTTTTGAGACAGAGTCTTGCTCTGTCACCCAGGCTAGAGTACAGCGGCACGATCTCAGCTCCCTGCAACCTCCACCTCCTGGGTTCAAGCAATTCTCCTGCCTCAGCCTCCTGAGTAGCTGGGATTACAGGTGCCCGCCACCATACCAGGCTAATTTTTGTATTTTTAGTAGAGATGGGGTTTCATAATGTTGGCCAGGCTGGTGTCGAACTCCTGACCTCAGGTGAACTGTCCACCCTGGCCTCCCTAAGTGCTGGGATTACAGGCGTGAACCACCATGCCTGGCCTGCTTCCACTGTATTTTAACATTCATTTGGCACCTTGTTGTTTCCCTAAGTATTCCATGTTAGAAATCTCAAACTTAACGTATCCTGTAGTCTGACACTGAGCTTAGAATGCTGTGGTATCCTCATGGAGTTTACAATCTAGAGGAGATTCAAGATAATATTCTGGATCTATTGGGTTAAGTAAAATATTAAAAATAATTCAACCAGGTATGGTGGCTCATGCCTATAATCCTAGCACTTTGGGAGGCCAAGGCAGCAGAATCTCTTGAGCCTAGGATTTTGAGCCTAGCCTGGGCAACATGGTGAAATCTCTCTCTAAAAAATTAGCCAGGCATTTTAGCATGTGGCTGTGATCCCAGCTACTGAGGTGGCTGATGGGAGGATCACCTGAGCCCAGGAGGTTGAGGCTGCAGTGAGCTGTGATTGTACTACTGCACTCCAACCTGGGTAACAAGAGTGAGACCCTGTCTCAAAATAATAATCTGGCCAGGCGTGGTGGCTCACGCCTATAATCCCAGCACTTTGGGAGGCCGAGGTGGGCGGATCACCTGAGGTCAGGAGTTCAAGAGCAGCCTGGCCAACATGGTGAAACACCGTCTCTACTAAAAATACAAAATTTAGCAGGGTGTGGTGGCAAGTGCTTGTAATCTCAGCTACCAGGGAGGCTGAGGCTAGAGAATCGTCTGAACCGGGAGGTGGAGGTTGCAGTGAAACGAGATCACACCATTGCACTCCAGCCTGGGCTACAGAGCTAGACTCAGTCTCAAAAAACAAATAAATAAATAAAATAATAATAATAATTCACTTGTTTCTGTTTATTTTTTAAACATGGCTACTAGTACATTTGAAATGACACATGTGGTTCACGTTATGTTTCTGTTGGATGGTGCTGGCTTACGGTATTGTCTGGGTTATAAGGGGAACTACCCTAGTCTTTGCAGAGTTGGGTATCGCTGAAGACTTCACTGAAGAAATTGTCCTTAAACAGATACCTGGCTGAGTAGGCGTTACACAGGTAAACCCTCAGAGGAAGCAGTTGGAGGTGGATGGAACTTTGAGGGAGGGGGAGGAGGTGGATGAGAGAGAGCTAGAACCTTGGCAGGGGCTGAGGCCAGGAAGGTAGACCATGGGCTGATCATACGGGTCCTGTTAGACCCAGTGAGGGTTTTGTTCTTCCATCACTCATGATCTATTCCAAAACCTCATCATTACAAACCCTTTTATCCAACTCTACCTCTTCTATATAATCTGCAAATAATCTGGTTATTTCATGGAGGAAATGAGACGATTTGCTGTGATTTCGCTAGGACTTCCTGTTTGTCCCCTTCCGAGCTTTACCTTCTTAACTCTCAGCTCTGTTTTTCCACATGTGCCCATTATCTCTTCAAGTCTTTCAGGAGAGGCTTCATTAATTAAGTCCCCTCTTTTTTATGTTTAATCTCTTTCTTCCTGCTTTCTTTTTTTACAGCAACCTATAAATATGCTCAATCTTTAACCTTATAAAATAAACACAGCTCCATTGACCTCATATTCCCCTCTAATTATTGTTCTTAAAGCATAATATTTTTAAAAATTAAATATTTTAAAGCAATATGTTCAAAATATGTTAACATTTCATCAGTATAAAATTATTAATGTGATTTGACATTCTTTTTTCCCATATTAAGTACTGAAATCTGATGAAATGGTTTGTACTTATAATATATCTCAGTTTGGATGCTGAATTTTCAGTGGTTGAAGTAAAATAAATCCTACCAAAGTAATGAATATTTAGCAGAATAATATTTTACATTGCTTCAGCTTTTTCTCTTTATTGTGACAAACACATAAAATTTACTGTCTTAACCATTTTTAAGTGTACAGTGTTAAATATATTCACATTACAGTGAAACAGATCTCCAAAACTTTTTAATCTTGTGAAACTGAAGCTCTGTACCCATTAAACAACTTCCCATTTCTTCCTCTCCCGAGCCCCTGGTAACCACTCTTCCACTTTTTAAGAATTTGAATACTTTAGATATCGCATATAAATGAAATCATACAGTATATGTCTTTTTTTGTGTAACTTGCTTATTTCACTTAGCATGATGACCTCAAGGTTCATTCATGTTGTAGCATGTGACAGAATTTCCTGCCTTTGTAAGGCTGAATAATAGTCCATTGTATACATACACCACATTTCGTTTATCTTTCACTGGACATTTGGGTTGCTTTTACCTCTTGGCCATTGTGCGTAGTGCTGCCATGAGCGTGAGTGTACAAATGTCTCTTCAGGACTCTGCTTTGACTTCTTTTGGATGTGTACCCAGAAGTGGGATAGTTAGATCATATGGTAGTCAAACTTTTTGAGGAAACTTCATACTGTTTTTCATTGCAATTGCACTGTTTTACAATCTGACTAGCCATGCAAAAGGATTCCAGTTTATCTACGTGCTCTGCGTTCTCACCAATACTTGTTCTTTTCTGTTTTAATAGTAGCCGTATTAATGAATATGAGGTGGTATCTTGTTGTGGTTTTGATTTGCATTTTTCTGGGATTAGCAATGAACTTCTTATATGCTTGTTGGCCATTTCTGTATCATTTTTGAGAAATGTCAATTCATATCCTTGACCCTTAAAAATTTTTTTTATTCTGATTGTTTTGTTGTTGAGATGTAGGAGTTCTTCACATATTCTGGATATTAACCCCTTATCAGGTAGGCTTTGCAAATATTTTCTCCTATTCTTTTCATTCTGTTGATGTGTCCTTTGATGTGCAAAAGTTTTTAATTTTGATGTGGTCATATTGAAGAAATCCTTGCCAAATCCAGTGTCATGAAGATTTTCCCCTATGTTTTCTTCTAGGAGTTTTATAGTTTTAAGTTTTACATTTAGGTTTTTAGTCCATTTTGAGGCAGTTTTTGGATATGGTTTAAGATAAGGGTTCAAACAAAATATTTTAAACATATTGCTGAGTCCTTGCTTATAGCAAAGAGAGGGAAAGATCTGAAATACATGGAATAGTTTTAAATTGGGGGGATTGATATCAGTTATTGGGCTAGAATACAGTTCTCAACTGCTTCATAGCATATCCTAGTATGAATTTCTCTGCTTTTTATTTCTTATAGTTGCGAGATGCCAATTTGGAAACAATCGATAGTCTGGGGAAAGCAGACCATTATGTTTAAATTGTTTATTTGTAATATGACATTCTTTGTCTTCAAAAAGAATCTCTCTGGGCCCGGCACGGTGGCTCACACCTGTAATCCCAGCACTTTGGGAGGCCAAGGCGGGCAGATCACCTGAGGTCAGGAGTTCAAGACCAGTCTGCTCAACATGACAACCCCATTACAAAAATTAGCTGGGCTTGGTGGTACATGTCTGTAATCTCAGCTAATTGGGAGGCTGAGGCAGGAGAAATACTTGAACCTGGGAGGCAGAGGTTGCAGTGAGCCAAGATCATGCCACCGAACTCCAGCCTGAGCGACAGAGCAAGACTCTGTCCCCCACACCAAAAAAACAAAACAAAACAAAAAACCCTAAAATAAATTGCTTTGCAAGTATGCTAGGATTTTTGGAAGGATATCTTTGGACAATAAAGCTTAATGTTCTTAAAAGTAATATTTTAAATTTAATTTAAAAATTAGCAGTACCTCAATTTTAAAGAATGTTTTTCTATTTGGTAACTTGGGGATTAAGCAGCATATCTGTTTGATTTACCTTATTTCATACATTATGAAATACATGAAGATATAAGGGTATCCCTTATATGTGATTTTCATTTTTAAAATCACACTATATTTTTTAAATTAATACATGCTTAATGTAGAAAATGCAGGAAATCATGAACTATGCAGAGAATAAACATTACTTATAATCCCACCATTTATCATTCTTTTAAAATAATTTTTTTCAACAAATATTTGATGCCTATACTGTGCTGTGTATCATTCTAGAGATTTGGGATAGAAAAGTGAATTTTAGAAGTTCTTGTTCTCAGAAATCTATTCTAGTTAGATTATAGTTTCAGTACAGTTACTCTACTTTGATAAAAAATGTATTTAGATGATAAAAGCATACAGTCTTGTGACAAGGCAAAATAAAAACTTATTAAAAGTTATGAGTAAAGAATAGTTTCAAGCAAAAATAAATTTCAGCGTTTTCATGACTGTGCAGGTCCCAAGATAGCTGAATACATATATGTCTTATTTTCCTACTGGGTGTTTATCAAATGCCTGTTATGTGCCAGGCACTGTTCTACATGGTGAGACTATAGCAGTGAGCAAGACAGGTGGGATCTCTGTTCTCATAGAGTTTACATGCTGGGGGTAGGAAGAGAAACAACAGTAAATAGGTAAGCAATTAATGAAAAGGATAATGACAGATACCAGGAGGAAAATTAGATGCTGTGATTAGATCTCAATGGTCTGTTATGCTGGTTACTAGAATCTGCAACTGGTCTCCAGATTTCCTTTTAGCTGTTTGTCTCTTCACCAGGGAAACTTAAATAGTACTGTCCAAAGAAACCGAACAGTGTTATCTTTGCTTCCTGCCCTTTTGTACCCTCTCCTGGAGGTTTCCCAGTCAGTGAAATGGTTAAATAGCAAAAGCTGGAAATAATTAAGAGTCAAAACAAGGCATATACAAAATTATTTCTCAGATAAGTTGGACTTTCAGGAAGCTGGGAGTTTGTTGAGTTTTTACACACTTGAGTTTGTACCTTTCAGTGTTTCAACCGTACTTTATGTTTGTATGTTCTGAATTAAGAAAAACAAAACCCTGGCTGGGCACGGTGGCTCATGCCTGTAATCCCAGCACTTTGGGAGGCCAAGGCGGGCGGATCATGAGGTCAAGAGATCGAGACCATCCTGGCCAACATGGTGAAACTCCATCTCTACTAAAAATACAAATTAGCTGGGCTTGGTGGCATGCACCTATAGTCACAGCTACTTGGGAGGCTGAGGCAGGAGAATCACTTGAACCTGGGAGGCCAAGGTTGCAGTGAGCTGAGATCCCACCACTGCACTCCAGTCTGGCGATAGAGCAAGACTCAGTCTCAAAAACAGAAAAAGAAAAGAAAAGCAAAACCCTGCCAGTTATTAGGAGATGGAAAAAGAGAAAATAATTTTATCACTCAGTGGAATTTGCAGTTTTATTTTGAAGTTTTTCATATCTCCTTTAAAAATTATCATCGATGTCACCTTATAAAGAACTCTTAGTTTGTAACTGAGCTTGTTAGACAGTCTTTACAATTGATGTGTAAGACTTTAGTGCCCTGCTTTCTTTGGTACGTAAGAATTTGGAGTGTACCTGTGACTCATCAGTTGATGTTGTGGTGTGTTTTTAGAAACTAGGAATGCTGTAGTAGATTTCCCTTAAGTAGCAGTAGAGGAAGTAAATACAAGAAAACACCAATTTGTCTGTTTCTGTGCTGGTGTGATTACAGCTGAATATTATTGATTCTTAAAAATGAGTTTATAACACTGGACATTTCAAAAAGCTTGAATAGAATATATATAAACTAAGTGTCTTGCAAAAAGATTCTTAAAGGTAACAATATCTTCGTTTCTCCCATTTTTATGATAGGCAATAACTTTGCAACTAAATATGAGACTTAATATTTAGGTTTGTGCTTTACTTATTTACTTTTGAAACAGAAATGAAGCAGTAAGGAAAACATTATCTTAGGCATGCAACTTCATTTTTAGTGCTCCATAAAATTGTTATTTTTGATGTGAAGATCTTTTTTGTGTACTTTTTTGTTTTTAATCATGTATGTAAGGACCAAGCTTGATTAGTTTCTGATTTCTACTTTATTTCTTTTTGTGCATGCTCCCTTGCTCCTGCCGTAAATATACTTCCATACGCAGGAAAGTGTATCTGTTCAGATAGATACTTCATGAAAAACAAGCCTGAGGTGAGCTCTTCACCCCAGCTACCTGGTTCACCTAGCGTTTACTGCTATTTCTATATATTAATACATAGATATTTTAAAACTCATACTGTTCTGTATCGTGATTTAAAATAGTGCAAAATTTGTTTTACTTTGCGAATTTTTTTTGAAATTTAACTTGGTCACCTTTTGTTTGTTGATTCCAACTTAATGATGTTACCTTAAGGAAAGTGTTTATCTCTTGAAAGACATGTGGACATTATCATACAGAGGTTTTCTTTGTTGGATATGATTCTGGGCAAAATGATTATTCGAGCCTTTTTTTGAGCTTTTTTTTTTCTTTTGAGCTATAAATCATGACCCTGTTGCTTAATCCTTTTTCAAGGGAATGCTGAACACAATAAAAATTAATTTGGGCATCTTCATCATAACTTTAGGATATTTACTAGGTGGCTTTAGTGTAGCAAATGTAGCACAACCATGGACTAAAACCTATTTGATACTAATTCTGTTTAAAAGCTTAATTGTCCCTTTACAATTTTAATGTTGGTAGTGGACACTCTTAGACTAGCTTTCATTTTGAGGATTGTCAGGTGCATCCATCTTGTTCTTCTAAAAAGGGGTGTGGGAAGGTGGTCTTTTCCTTGAGTTCAATTAGAATATAATGTCAGATCTGGAGGGGAGAAAAGGTAAATTGTTTTCAGTAATTAATGAGTATTGCCATAGAAGGTTTTAATATTTTCAGTGTTACATTGCTTTTCTTTCTGTTTTGAAATTTAAGTGGACAGAATTGTGCAACTGCCAATATTAATCATTATAATAACTGCCGTATGTATGACTGCTCTGTGGCTCTCTCTGAGTTAGGAACTTTAAGTTTAATTCAGTAGTTAATTGTCATAGTAATCCTGTAAGGTTGATATTTTGCATTTAAGGACTGGAGCTCAGAAAATTTCAGAGGTAATACACAATTTGGACAAGATAATATGATTACGTATGATTAGAAACCAGAGTTTGATCTAAACGCTGTCTTACTCTTTACTGTACTAGGGTTATATGAAAAGTTAAAGTTTTGATAGAATCATAATTATTTTTTTCTTCTTGCTCAAAAGGAGAAATTTAGTTTAACCTACATAGCTGGCCAATGAAGAGATAGGTTCCAAGTGTAAATTGCCACAGTCATGTTCTTAGACTCATAACGAGATAACTTTTCAATAGAACCTCAGAGGAATTATTTTGTTTTAATGCAGTTGAATGATTTTATAGAAACCATGGTTTCAGTTTTTTTTTTTTTTTTGAGACAAAGTCTCACTCTGTTGCCCAGCCTGGACTGCAGCGGCACAATCTCGGCTCACTGCTACCTCCACTTCCTGGGTTCAAGTGATTCTCCTGCCTCAGTCTACTGAGTAGCTGCGATTACAGGCGCACACTACCACACCCAGCTAATTTTTGTATTTTAGTAGAGACAGGGTTTCACCATGTTGGCCAGGCTGGTCTTGAATTCTTAACCTCGTGATCTGCCCACCTTGGCCTCCCAAAGTGCTACAGGCATGAGCCACTATGCCCAGCCCATGGTTTCAGTTTTAAAGGCTGAGAGGGAAAAACTTGTTTGTGTTATCTATCTCTGTCCACCTGTCTGTCTGTCAGCCTGTCTGCTATTCATCTCTCTATTAAACCCAGAGAAAGGAATAGTTACATTCTTTATACACTACTTCAACTTCTTCGACGTTTAATTTTGGTTACTGGTCTTCAAGCTTACGTAGTGAAATGTTTGGAAGGGTAAGGGTGTTAAAGAGTAATTGCAGAGACTGGACCCGGAAAAAGCATATAATTACTCTGACTTTTGTAATGGGCTATCAGCAAGAACTGATTTTATTAAACCCTTCTTGTGATGATACTTATCTAGTGAGATGTTTACCTGCATGGTTCTGTGTATTCACTTCATATGGTGTTTTCTTCAGAAAAAGTCTATTTTTTCCTCCACTAAAATTCAGTAGGTCAGCATTAAAAGACAGGTGAAGAAAAAATAAATAGGAATAATTTAATAATAATACAATTCAATAGGAAATGGCGGTTTAGGAACAAGCATAAGAAAAGGGATTGAGGAAAAAAAAAGACTAACATCTTTGTTTCAACCCTTCGAGCCCCAGATTTCTTTCTTTTTTAAGTTTAATTTGGAATAGTAGAATTTTTTACTTTTTGCATTATTCAATAATTGTAGAACATTTTGTAATAGATATTCATAGAAAATCTGGACAACAGACAAGAGTAAGAAAAAAGTGTAATCTCTTCTACCAAATATATGTCATATCTCCATAATTTGGAGATACCTTGCTCCCATTCCTAGTTGTTGGGCACTCTTCCATTCTGTAGTGAAACTTACAATGGGTGAAATTTGTGATGCTCTTCGGAGTGTCAAAGGACTTCCACTAATCCCTCCTTATTCTTATTCTTTACCCTCTGTCTCTTCGATCACCCATAATGTGCTCGATAGCTGAGGAGCCATTTGCACGGAGTGCGCTGCTGACTCTGCCCAGTGTGTGGATCTGCTGGCCATTCCTGTTCTCATCTGAGAGGTTACCATAGAATAGCATGGAGAGAGTATGTGTTCATTTTATACTGTGATTTTTTTTTTTAACATACTTTTTAAGTAAGGAAAATGTATCAGAAAAACAGCAAAACAAATTGTTGCATTGCAGAGTGGTATGAATAAGATAGGTATGTGTTAAAATGGCAGTTGGACATCTACTTTTTGGTGGAGGGAATACGTAGTAGTCATTTTTTCACCAATTTGAAGTTTGTCATTGTAAGGTACAATGACATTAAGGCAGTTGGGAAGCATTTCTTAAAACTTTTTGGCCCATTGTTGACATTTGTATAGAATAAAAGTCAACAATAAATATGTAGGGATTGGCTGCCCCTTGATAGGTAAGAGACTGCATAAAAAATGGGATCTGGCCATGTTTATGTATTCAGGCACCGCTATGGCTTCCCTAAGCAGCTATTGTTAGTGTTTCTTTATCATCAGCAGATGTCTGTTTACTGATTTGGACTGTCACCTGCTGAGTTCTATAATGGTATCAATTACATAAGCATATTTTATTGAAAAATGTCATAATATATCCAAGAGTGATTTGCTTGTTTGTAGGACAGTTGTGCTGCTTTTACAGGCTAATTCAGAATGTGCAGTTGTACCAAGGTGTCTTGTTTTTATTTTAAGGAGTGGCATCAGATGCTATTCTTGGTGCCCCAGAACTTAATTAAAGGACATAGTTTCAAGATGGAATTATGTTAGAAAAGGTGACTAAATCTTTTACTATAGCAAATGAGAATAGATTTTAAAGAGAGACATTGACAGTGTTCTTTTTTAACAAATATCTTTCAATTTCTGTTATTGATCTAAATTGTAGGTTGAGCCATAAATTGTTGGTATTATTAAGTAGTGAGAGCTAGAAAGAAAAGTTAGTATTTTGATACCAGTTTCCTAAGCAACAGTGCTAATATTTGACAGCGTAATTATTTCATGAGACACTGAATGAAATTGTAGTTTAAATCATGTGACTTCTTGAAAGTAGAAAAAAGTTTACCTAAAAGTTATATATAAAATTTATAGTATTATAATTTTTCTTAATATTGCCCTGTATCTTATGTACCTCAATTATTTTTGTGCTGTATCTTACAAATAGATTCAACTCAAAAGTAATTAAAATGTTAGTTGATCACACGTAACACAATGGCTAAAATTAGAAAGACTGACAGCATCAAATGTTGACAAAGATTATGGAGCAGCCAAAGCTTATACATTCTTGTTAGGGAAGTCAAATGGTACAACCACTTTGGGAAAGGTATGGTGGTTACTTATAAAACTAAGCATCTATTTTCCCTGGGACTCAACCCTTCTCTTAGGTATTTACCCAAGCGAAATGAAAACATATGTACATAGAAGTTCTTGTTGGTAATCACCCAAAACTGGAAACAGCTTAGTTGTCCATCAGTAAGGGACATGATACAGTGAGATACTGCCAAGTAATGGAAAGAAACAGATTACTAACATATACCACAATATAGGTGTATCTCAAAACATGCTGAGTAAGAGAAGCTGTACCCAAAAGAGTACATACTCTATGTTCCCATTTAGGTGATACTCCAGAAGAGTCAAAACTAATTTATGATGGAAAGAATATCAGACCACGGATTTCCTCTAGAGGTAATGGGGATTCAGATTGGCTGAGAAGGGCATTAACAAAACCTGGAGTGATGATTCTATTCTGTATCTTAACAGGGATTTGCGTTCCATAGTTGTAGTATTTATCAAAAGCATAATTAATGTACATTTAAGATTTGTGCATTTTGCTTGGTATGGTGGTGCATGCTTGTAATCCCAGCTACTTGGGAGACTGAAGTGGGATGATTGCTTGAGTCCATAAGTTCAAGACCAGCCTGGGCAACATGGCGAAATGCGGTCTTTAAAAAAAAAAAAAAAAAATTTGCTATTACTTGTTTTTGTATTTAAATTCTACCTCAAAAGCCAAATGTAAACAAATAGGGAACTTCAGTTGATATGTATACTGTCATATTTAGAGAGAAGTGTACTGACTTACACAATTTACTTTGAAGAGCATGAAGTGATAAAACAAGGAAGGATGAGGAGTTATGTGACAAAGCACATACAGTTAAATCTTCGTGGTAGACTTGTAAAATACAAGTGTTTACTCTGAAAATGTTGAACTTTTCAATATGTTTGAAAATGTTCATAGTAAATTGTTGGGAAAGCCAGGTGTAATGATTCACGCTTGTAATCCCAGCTGCTTTGGGAGGCTGAGGTGGGAGGATTGCTTGAGCCCAGAGGTTCAAGACTGCAGTGAGCTGTGATTATGCCACTCCACTCCACCCTGGATGATAGAACTGAGTTCATGTCTCTAAAAATAACTAAAAATTTAAAAAATTTTTTGGGAAAATATTAATTGATAATAGAACTTTTCATTGTCTGTTCATGCATGATGTATTCTTTTACAAACTTTATTTTGTTCCTCTTTGCTTCAGTGATATATATCTATGAGCTTGTGGCTGACAATTTTTGAGAACTTTACTGTTAATGATACCAAATCATAGCCTTATTGGAGGAGTTAAAATTTAGAGAAGTATCATTTCAGTTTATTAATGTAATGGTCTTTCTTTGGGGATGTTATCAGTTTTCTCAGCAATGTCTGCAGATAGAGTGTTATAAATCATGTGGCTTCTGTGGAATTGCATCACATGTTGCTTATATAATGCCTTTCTTCTTTTTAACAACGGGGAAGAGGGAGAGAACAGTAAACATTTCTTAATTTCAGGTACTGCTGAATGTGGACTTTGGAATTAGATGGACTGGAGTTTGAATCCCATCCCAATCACTGATAGCCTAGTTGTTTTTAACCCTTTGGATCCCCATTTTCCTCATCCATAAAATGGTAATAATGATGGTAACTACTTCATAGGTTTTTTTTGAAAGGTTAAATGAAATACTGTTTGCAAAGAAATTAGTACAGTATCCAGCTTGTAGTAATAGTAAGTAAATTGAGCTATGAAGAAATAGTTAAATCACTGGAAATGGACTTTTTAAGACTCTTCCAGGTTGTTTATCAAACGAAACAATCAAGTAATATGCTTAAAGGAAGATAAGGCATACATCAGGCTTAATCAGTGTTAAGCCACTTTATTTAGTCTGTGTAATTCTGAGGAAGTTGACTTGATGCCTTGTTGCAGAAGTGACCCAGGTCTGGCTCATTAAAGCATCACATGTCCCCGGTTACCGCGATTGTTCAGCGTAGGTACATGAGCAAGCCAACCATTCGAAATAAAAAGATGTAATTCTGGGGCATTTGTTGGCAATATTGTGGAAGCAAAACGAGTCTGCCCCTAAAACTGCTGAGAACTAGCTGCCACATAAAGCCTGAGAATGAACCCAATTCAGAGGAAGCAGAGTTGGGAGAAAGCCCCGAGTTAGTCATACCTTTATCTTATTTTATACTTAAGCCAGTGTCCTTAAGGTTTAACACCATTTGCAGCTGAAAGAATTCTACACAGAGTTGCTTACGCAGTATATTATATATTAGTGTGTTTTTTTTTTTTACCGATTTCTTTACTAATTCTACAGTTATATTTCTGTATCATATATACTTTGCTTGTATAGTGATTAATTTACTGATTAGATTTTATGTTCTTTGAGGAATCGACTTACTCCTGATACTCATGCTTTTCATCCCCATTGGAATATCTGTACCCATGTTGTTCAATACAAAACACTAGCCTTCTGATGACATTGGGTTTGAAATGTGGCTAGTCCCAACGGAAATGTGATGTAAGTATAAAATGTACACTGGATTTCAAAAACCTAATATGACAAAAGAATGTGAGACTTCTTGATCATTCTGTGTCATTGGCCAATAAATATCTTTGTACTAGACTAAGCTCTGTGAGCTCTCCAAAGTAACCCTATCCCCCAGTGCAGTGTCTGGCATGCAGCAGATAACCAACACATATTTGTTGAATGAATCATGAATTTTCTGGTACCTAGCAGATGTGCCTGTTATGTGCCATGCTGGTTAACTGATGGGGAGAACAAGATAAAGTGTTTTTTAAAAATGTATTTTGCTTTACTCTTAGGTTTTCTTCAGCTAGGCTGTTTCCATGGAAACAACAACCCAAAGATTTTTAGGATTGGTGTAATGCTCTTTGGGTGATGTTTGCTGCTATTGTTAACCAAGACCCACAAGTTTAAGTATTAGATGAATGTTTCTTGAGTTTGAGATCCAAAATGTGAAAGTTTAATTCTAATCTAATTTAGTAAAAGTTGCTAAATATTTCCTTTTTTTTTGAGATATCATGCGCTGTTACGCAGGCTGGAGTGCAGTGGTGTGATCTCGGCTCACTGCAACTTCTGGTTCCCAGGTTCAAGCCATTCTCCTCCCTCAGTGTCGTGAGTAGCTGGGATTACAGGCACGCGTCACCATGCTTGGCTAATTTTGTATTTTTAGTAGAGATGGGGTTTCACCATGTTGTCCAGGCTGGTCTCAAACTCCTGACCTCATGATCCACCCACCTCAGCCTCCCAAAGTGCTGTGATTACAGGTGTGAGCCATCGTGCCTGGCCCAATATTTGCCTTTTTGGGGTGCCTTTTGAAGTTCTTTCCTTCCTTTAAAATAATTTGCAGGAGAGTAAAAGAGTACCAAAGTGCAGGTGCCGTTCTGTTCCTACAAGATACCTTTGTTGTTGTTTGTTTTACTTTATATTGTCTATTTCTAACTTACTTTCTAATGATAGCTTTGTAAATATGGATTACTTTTTTTAAAAAAATTTCTTTTTTTTTAATTGCATTTTAGGTTTTGGGGTACATGTGAAGAACATGCAAGATAGTTGCATACATACACACGTGGCAGTGTGATTTGCTGCCTTCCTCCCCTCCACCTATATCTGGCATTTGTCCCCATGCTATCTCTCCCCAACTCCCTACCCCCTGCTGTCCCTCCCCTATTCCCCCCAACAGACCCCAGTGTGTAGTGCTCCCCTCCCTGTGACCATGTGTTCTCATTGTTCAACACCCTCCTATGAGTGAGAACATGTGGTTCATTTTCTCTTCTTGTGTCAGTTTGCTGAGAATGATGGTCTCCACGTTCATCCATGTCCCTGCCAAGGACAAGAACTCATCGTTTTTGATGGCTGCATAATATTCCATGGTGTATATATGCCACATTTTCCCTGTCCAGTCTATCAGCGATGGGCATTTGGGTTGGTTCCAGGTCTTTGCTATTGTAAACAGTGCTACAATGAACATTCGTGTGCATGTGTCCTCATAGTAGAACGATTTATAATCCTCTGGATATATACCCAGTAATGGGATTGCTGGGTCAAATGGAATTTCTATTTCTAGGTCCTTGAGGAATCGCCACACTGTCTTCCACAATGGTTGAACTAATTTACACTTCCACCAAAAGTGTAAAATTGTTCCTATTTCTCCACATCCTCTCCAGCATCTGTTGTCTCCAGATTTTTTAATGATCGCCATTCTTACTGGCGGGAGATAGTATCTCAATGTGGTTTTGATTTGCATCTCTCTAATGACCAGTGATGATGAGCATTTTTTCATATGTTTGTTGGCCTCATGTATGTCTTCTTTTGTAAAGTGTCTGCTCATATCCTTTGCCCACTTTTGAATGGGCTTGTCTGTTTTTTTCTTGTAAATCTGTTTTAGTTCTTTGTAAATTCTGGATATCAGCCCTTTGTCAGATGGGTAAACTGCAAGAATTTTTCCCATTCTGTTGGTTGCCGATTCACGCTAATGACTGTTTCTTTTGCCGTGCAGAAGCTGTGGAGTTTGATTAGGTCCCATTTGTCTATTTTGGCTTTTGTTGCCAATGCTTTTGGTGTTTTGGTCATGAAGTCCTTGCCTACTCTTATGTCCTGAATGGTTTTGCCTAGGTTTTCTTCTGGGGTTTTTATGGTGTTAGGTCTTATGTTTAAGTCTTTAATCCATCTGGAGTTAATTTTAGTGTAAGGTGTCAGGAAGGGGTCCAGTTTCTGCTTTCTGCACATAGCTAGGCAGTTTTCCCAACACCATTTATTAAACAGGGAATCCTTTCCCCATTGCTTGTTTTTGTCAGGTTTGTCAAAGATTGGATGGTTGTAGATATGTTGTGTTGCCTCCGAGGCCTTTGTTCTGTTCCATTGGTCTATATCTCTGTTTTTGTACCAGTAACATGCTGTTTTGATTACTGTAGCCTTGTAGTATAGTTTGAAGTCCAGTAGTGTGATGCCTCCTGCTGTTTTGCTTATAATTGACTTGGCTATGCAGGCTCTCTTTTGGTTCCATATGAAGTTTAAGGTGGTTTTTTCCAGTTCTGTGAAGAAGGTCTTTGGTAGCTTGATGGGGATAGTGTTGAATCTGTAAATTACTCTGGGCGGTATGGCCATTTTCACGGTATTGATTCTTCCTAACCATGAACATGGAATGTTTCTCCATCTGTTTGTGTCCTCTCTTATTTCATTGAGCAGTGGTTTGTAGTAAATATGGATTACTAATTGACCTTTACCTGGTTAGAACATAAGTATATTGTAAATAAGTGTTAATTCACATTTGTAAGTGTAAATTCACTTATGTAACATAAGTGAATTTCTTTTACTAGAATCATGAGTTCAGATTGCAATGAGGATGCTAGTAGATAAGGATAGAGACAGTTATATCCAGAATTGTGCATATTATCTAGAGCCATTGGCAAGAAAAACCAAGTGGGATTCCAGATCTTGAGGCACTAATTTACGAAGTTGTGATCAGTGGCCTTAGAAGACAGTGTTGTTCAAATGAGGAAACAAAACCTCCCTTTGGTATCTGTATCTTAAAGCCCTAGGAGGAAAGCTTTAAGCTTGGTTAAAACATTTCTGTATAGACCTTTTTTTTTTTTTTTTTTTTTGAGATGGAGTCTGATACTGTTGCCCAGGCTGTAGTGCAGTAGTGCGATCTTGGCTCACTGCAGTCTCCACCTCCTGGGTTCAAGCAATTTTCCTGCCTCAGCCTCCTGAGTAGCTGGGACTACAGGTGTGCGCCACCATGCCCAGCTAATTTTGTATTTTTAGTAGAGACAGGGTTTCACCATATTAGTCAGGCTGGTCTCGAACTCCTGACTTCAGGTGATCCACCTGCCTCGGCCTCCCAAAGTGCTGGGATTACAGGTGCGAGACACCATGCCTGGCCTGTATAGACCCTTTTATATACAAAGTTTGCATTCAAAGCATTGCACAAATTTTGTGCCCCATGACAAACGTAAGTGAATGTTTTCCAAGAAGCTTTGAGAGAGATTGATAGGCAACCGAAAATCTGAGATGCTACTCAGTTTCATTCAAATTGATGTTCATTCAAATTGATTTTGATATCCGAACACAGAAGCACATAAGTATTTGAATTTTGTGGATATAAAAAATAGCGTCAATTTTGAAGCCTCCATTTTATTACAGTAAAAATTAAAAATAAAAATATGAAATCATGGAAAATTTTTTGTGAGACTAAGAAATGAGGTCCATCTAGCATTTTGGCCCTCAGATAGATGGCAATATATGTTTTCTTCTGGAAAGTAGCCTCCCTGATGTTAACAATAGAGGGTAACTTACCCTTGGATCTATCATTTCACTTGTTTATATAAACATGTATGTGTGTATATGTACATGTGTGTATATATATTGTATACATATAGGTATGTGTATATTTTGGTTGGTGCAGCCTAATCATATTTATTATACTTTAAGTACTAAGTACAGTTCTTTAAAAATTATAGCTCTGGAGTCAGACTGCCTGATTTGAATCATGTTGTCATCCCTTCTAGCTTTGGGTCTTGGGTATTACTTACTCTCAGTTTCCTTATCTGAAAAATGGGGAGGAATGTGAGAATACTATGCAACTCAGTGTTATCATGAGGATTAAATCTGTTAATTCTTCATCTCAGGGGGTACTATGCCTGATACATAGTAAGTTCTAAATAAATGTTAGTGGTTATAATTCCCTCTCTAATTCTATTCCTTTTACATGTCAAAATTGACCCTATGGGTTAATCCCTGTTTAATTTAGACTGTGTATGATTTTGTGACATCAGTCTCATCCCTTTCTGTTTAATTAAAAAAATCCTAATATTCTTTGTCCTGTGTTCTTGTTTTTTCACTTCTTTTTTTTTAGTGGCCTACGTGTCAACCTTTTTCTAGCTGCATGATTTTTTTTTTTTAGGTAATTGGACTTTGATATTCCAGCCAGATGTGGGCTATCGGTGTTTATCGTGTCTTTTTTCTTTCTTTTTTTTTTAAACAGGGCTGAGACCCTTACCCTCATACCCCTAAGTGAGGTGCTGGAATGAGCTGGAAGAAGCTTTGTAGATTGTTTAGCACAGTGCCCCAGTTTTTCAAAGGAGAAGGTTAGGGCCTGAGGCTGTAACTCCTGATAATGATGGACATTTGTTGTAAATTGAAAGACATTTTGTTTCTCAACAGAGTACAATTTGTAGAGTAAAATAGTAAATTGATTATTAAATTTTGCCTTTTTTGAGATACTAGGAAATTCTTATGAGAAACAACTTTTGAATTGTAGGGAATATAGGTATATTTTGATGGGAAATATGAAGAAAGTTCCCTTATAATTCTCTTTTCTTGGATATGTCTATGCTGTTTATAGTAAGCTAACACCTTTTCTTACCCTCTTATTTCTGTATTTTAAAATTTTTATATCCTAAAATTTGCTCAAATCCATTCCCCCTTTGACTGTTCATAGTCATTACCTTAGTTCAAGCTCTCATTATCAGTCATCTTGGCCATTGCAGTAACTTTCTGTTTTACTTTCCTTCATCATTACCATAACTCCAATGCCAGAGTTACCTACCCAGACACATGGATCTAGTCACATCATTTCTTGACTCAGGAACCCTTGCTTTCTCTCTGTACGTCAGACCCTCTTTTCTGTCCATCCACCCCCTCACATGCATATACCCACACAGAGTGCATCAACTATTTCTGAACTATCAATTTTTAAAGCTGTTGTTCCTTGTTCCCCATTAACTGTCCATTGAGAGTCCTCCTATTGTTTCTGAGCCAGTGTACTTCTCCAAGAAACTTCCAAATTATTGCAGTAGAAATTACTCTTTTCCCCCTATACTTTGTCTCTTTTATTCCACTTGACCCAGATATCCTTATGTTGGATGTCTGCCTCTCCCGTGTGTCATAGCAGGACTTATAAACTGCTGTCTTTCTCAAAGTATTGGCCTGATTGAGTGCCATTTTTATTGTGAAATTAGGAAGACATGGTTTCAGTGAAGTTGGCCATCCACAAAAGGACAGACTGATTTCTGGAAAGCATAGGCCTTAGAGGTTTTTCCCTCTAGTAATAATCTAATGATAAAGAAGTTTCTGATTGAGACTAGAGAAAACAGGGAGGCTAACAGAAGCCTTATTTTTTTGAGGGGAAAATGCCTACTTAGGAGCAAAAGGCAACCTTCAGAGAAGCACTCTCTATTAGACACTTAGGCAGGTAGGTTAAACTTTACTTAGAGACATCTATCTGTATGTTATGACATTGGGCGTACACTGAGAAAGCCCCTTTGTTAAGTTGACTCTATTCAAATATGTTTCCTTGGCAGTGTCTTAAAGAGTCTTTCCTTTAATGTTTAGCTTTGTCTTTTGTCATGGACAAATGTCCTTAGGCAAAGGTAGTATATTTTCATAAATCACATGCAGTTCATTTTATTAAGACTTTCTTACAGATTTTGTTAAACATTTTGTTTGGGAAAGGTGGGTAAGGGTAGAGAATATAATATTGAAACAGAGGAAGGGAAGAATGAAGAAAAAGAAAAGGTTAAGAAAATAAAATTTGCGAAATGGAATTGGTCTAGGGCTGACTGTATGTGTATGTTTACGCGTGGGATCCTTTTCTGTTCACTATCTTTTCTGTTAGAATTTGTTTTAGAAATAACAGTGACTTGGCTTTTTTAAAAACAAAGTTTATAATGATAAATGATGACTCTGTAAACAATTATGATTTAATACTATATATTTGTTTACATCTCACTCAACTGAGAATGGTGCCGTGTACAGTTTGTATAAGTTTTGATGGATTTTAACGTTTTATAGTTTGTGTATGTTTTATGGTAGTAAATGACAAAATGTACATATATTTTATGCATTCTCGACATACCTTTTTCTTAATTTTTCAATATCTCTAGGCTGTACTGTGTGAATTTTTTCAAATTGTCACGAATCTCCAAATAATTTTCTAATAAATTCATTGTAAAAAATCCACCAGTGATTTCAAGCCTGTGTTGCTCAAGGGTCAGCTGTACCTGCAAAAGATGGTTGAGTGCCATAGATATTTGTGTTTAATTCCCTGCACTGAGGTCACCTACTTTGTTCCTGTTCTGTGCCTCAGTGCCGGCTTCCTCTCAGCATATGGTTCCTAATAAGTTCAAGTATCTGAATACTCAGCCTACAGCAGATTAGCCCACAGCAGATTAGCAACAACAACTCTAAGTATGTTGTTGAGGGAGCAGGGAGAAGAGAGGATGTAACAAGTGACAAATACCAAGGGGAGGTGGCAGAGAAACTAAAAAGTAGAAGATATTATCCAGGTATGAGAGACAGACTAACAAACATTGGAAAGAGAGATTTGAATGATTTAAATGAATGATTTGAAGTGATAGTTGGCTAGGACACAAGGTTTTGGGGTTTAGGGGTAGGCATAGAGGCAGGTATGATAGAATCTTAGTTATCTTTAAGAGATTACCTATTGTGATAAGGAAGTGAAACTAGAGGCAGTTAGAAGATAATCAGGAAGTAACAGGAACCTCAATTAGAGCAGAGGTACTGGGCATAAGAATTCTAGAGACAAAGTTTGTAGGCTCGGTAAGGCAGGTAAAAGTTAAGGACTCATTTGTTCATTCATATTTTCTTTCCTCAGGTTTATTATTAACCACATACTCATGTCAGGCATGGGGGTATAGAGATGAATAACTAAGACTTGGTTTCTGTCTTTTTTTTTTTTTTTTTTTTTTTTTGAGATGGAGGCATGCTCTGTTGCCAGGCTGGAGTATAGTGGTGTGATCTTGATTCACTGCAGCCTCTGCCTCCCGGGTTCAAGCAATACCCCTGCCTCAGCCTCCCGAGTAGCTGGGACTGCAGGTGTGCACCACCACGCCTGGCTAATTTCTTATATTTTAGTAGAGACAAGATTTCACCATATTGGCCAGGATGGTTTCGATCTCCTGACCTTGTGCTCCACTTGCTAGTGACCTCCCAAAGTGCTAGGATTACAAGTGTGAGCCACCGCACCTGACTTGGCCAGTTTCTGTCTTTTAATGGCCATTCAGTCTGTAGGGAAGACACATGCAAACAAGTGATTGCAAACCACTGCAGTCAAGTGCATGATAACTGTGATAATTAAGTGGTGGTGGAAGGGAGATGATGAGAGCTTGTGTTTGGGTGGATTGGGAAGAGCTTCATAACAGAGTGTTCGCTTGAGCTGCCCACTAAATGGATGGGGGTTCTGCATATCCCCAAGGTAGGAAAGGACATTCCAGGTAGGGAAGAGAATGCTGTGGTCAGGAAGTTGTAAATAATTTGGTGTGACCAAAGCACAAATGTGTAGAATTGTGTCCAGAAGTGAAACTAGAGTCGGATCTGGAAGGTTCGAGTGCAAGGTTGAAGAATTTGGCTTTAATTTTGTAGAAGCAACTGGGGACTACAGAATAGTATTCAGGCAGGGAAAATAATATCTTTGCTTTTTGGATACTAGTGTTGTGAAGGAAGTAGGACAGAAAAAAGACTGGAAAACCTGAGTTTGCTAAAAGAGCAGGTGCAATATATAACTCAGGCCTAAACTGAGAGTGGTGGTGGGAGAAGAAGAGAGGGGAGGCCATGTTCTGGAGGTAGAATCAAGGGGAACTTAGTGCCTAGGTGTGGAAAATGAGGCAGGGAGTGAGAAAGAGAAACAGGTGGATCCTCTGGTTCTAGTTATGGGATACTAGAAATATAGAAGTTCCATGAGGAAGCGGCTCATTTAGAGGGAAATAAAAACCCAGTTTTTGAGCACAAGTGTGAGGCAGATATACTTAACAAAAATAAAGTTAGATCTGTTCTCATACTGTATACCAACCAGAATAAAGTGATAATCCAAAAATATTTTTTAACTATACAAATGAAGAAAATAGAGTCAAATCTTTATCTCATCATGAAGAGAGATGGAAGAACTCTCAAAGGGGAAAATGAGTGAATTCAGTTACATGAAAATTGACAGCTTCTTTATGCCAGTAGACAACTAAAAGACAAACAAGAGGCTTGGGAGAAGTGATTATAATAATGCAAAAAAGGACTGCTGTCTTAATATATTGAGTTCAAATCGGTTGGTAAGAAAAACAGTATAATTCAATAGGAAAAAATGGGGACTAAGGATGTAAACAGGCACTTCACGAGAGAAATAAGGATAATAATCATATGTTTAGACTAAAAAAGATGCAAATTAAAAGAATGAAATATTTCACCTATAAAATTTATAAATATTAAAAGAAAATTAACCAGGCTTAGAACAATTTTGGAAAAGTTAGCATATTTATACATTGCTAGTGGTAGTCCAAATTTTGTCACCATTTTGGAGGGCAGTTTTGTAATGTAAATCAGAAGGCTTCTTTTCATTTTGGCCCAACAATTTGACTTTTTTTGGATTTGTCTAAAGGAAGTAATTGGACAGCTTTCAGAAAAGAGTGGTAGATAGGATGAGAACCAGAACAAGAGTGGTATAATTTCAGCCAGCAGGCCAGGTGTGATGGCTCACACCTATAATTCCAGCACTTTGGGAAGCCGAGGTGGGTGGATCACTTGAGATCAGGAATTCGAGACCAGCCTGACCAATGTAGTGAAACCTTCTCTACTAAAAAAAAAAAAAAAAAAAAAAAAAATTCAAAATTAGCCGGCTGTGGTGGCAGCTTCCTGCAATCATAGCTACTTGGGAAGCTGAGGCAGGAGAATCACTTGAACCTGGGGGCCAGAGATTGCAGTGAGCCAAGATCATGCCATTGCACTACAGTCTGGGCAATAAGAGTGAAACTCTGTAAAAAAAAAAAAAAAAAAGCCAGCAAAGAGTTTCAAGGAGAGAGATGTCAGTGATATTGAAGAGAGAGAAAGCAGAATGCAGGTCTGAGAAGTGCCTTTAGGATTAGCAGTTAGACATTCGTGACCACAGTGAAACTAGTCTCAGTGGCTGATGGAGGTAGAAGCCCTTTTAGGTAAGGAGTTGATAACTGCAGCATGGTCTTATTTTTCAAATTATTGGAGGTGAAATGAAGGTGAGAGAAAGAGTAATCACTGTAGAAGAATGATTTGTTTTTATTTTTAAAGCTGATGAGACGTGAATGTTTTTATACATGATGGGGAGAAAGTTAGAGATTGAAGAAAGATGAGATAAATGAGAAAGGCTTCCAAAGGAATGAGCCCAGGTGGAGGAGGAACTAGCTTTTAGATAGGAGAGGGACAGGTATGACAAAAGAAGAAAGGAATTAAAGTTGTAGACAGATGCAAATCATAAACCTGTACAGAAGGGGGTGAAAAAGTTTTGTTAATAGGGTTGGAATGCTATCACCTCTGATTGTCTCACTTCATTTTCCCTTTTTATATGGCATATTTTCTCAAAACAGTGGTCTATACTTTAACTTCTCCCCCTTGAACTCATTCCAGGAGGCTTCTGCTGTCTCCACTCCACCAAAACTCTTATCAAGGTCAGATTTAGCAGAATTCATGCTGCTAAATCCAGTGCTTAATTCTCAGTCCTAATCTTATTTTACTTGCTTACAGGATTTGACAGTTGATTATTTCTTCCTCCTTGAAACACCTTTATCTGCTTTCTCCGTACAGTACTCCCCTAATTTTCTTCCATTCACAGTGGCCACTCCTCCTCTGCCTGGTCCTCTTCATCCCCTAGAAATGTGCTAAGGCGGAGCCTTGAATCAGCCCTTCTCTTTGCTACTTACCCTCATCCACACTCTTAAAGTGATCTTTTTCAATCTGATGGCTTTCCATACCATCTTTACACCCATGTCTGCTAATTTATATCATCTTCCTAGTCCTCTTCTTTGAACTGGACTTGTATGTGTAACTGTCTATTCAGTGTCTCTTCTTAGAAGTCCAACAAGCAGTTCAAATTTTACCTAGTCAAACTTGAGCATACCCATTAAACTTGCTGTCTTACAGTGCACCTCAGTTATGCTAACTGCATCCTTCCAGTTGCTCAGATCAGAAATCTTGGAGTCACCCTTGACACCTCCCCTACCATCAGCCCATGAACACATTTTATTAATCAGCACACCTACCTTCAGAATATATCTAAAATTGAGTAATTTCTCACTATCTCAACTATGTTCATCATGTTCAGTCTACCATCATCTGTGGCTCAGAATATTTCAGTAGGCTTTTAATTGCTTCTGCCTTTGACTGCTTCAGATTATTTTCAGCATACCAGCCAATGATCTGTTAAAATCTGACTCAGTAAAAACCAAAGTTTTAAGGCCCTAAAGGTTTAGTTCGCCCAGTTACCATTCTGATGTCTTTTCTTCTCTGAACTTTCCTCATTTTATCTATGCTGGCCTCCTTACTGTTCACCAGGGACATTCTCGCCTTAGGGCCATTGTACTTATAGTCTTGTTTGCCTGTAAGAAACATTTTTACACCAGCTACCTGTATGGCTTTCTAGTTACTTCCATTTGGTTTTAAATTCAAATGCCACCTTCTCAGTGAGTGCTTCTGTGATCACTGTTTAAAATATCTGCCCTCCCTGTACTCGACTTCCCTACCTTGCTTTCCTTAGCTCTGTAAAACTTGTCACCATCTAAAATACTGCATTTTATTTCTTCTTGTATATTGTCTCTCCTTCACACCAACTCCACCCTCTTCCCCATCCCACCCAAATGTTAGCTTCACAAGGGCAGGGATTTTTGTCTGTTCAGTGCTGAACTCCTAACCCTGGAGCAGTAGTGTCTGGCACATAGGCGTTTTTCAGTAAAATCCTAGATGTATGGATGAACAGACAGGAAAGAGAGAATGGGAGGTCAGGTTTGAGGTTAGGGAAAACAATTAACTAGTTTGCTTTTCAATATAGTTGGTTTGTGAAAGTTCACTCCCTATTGGAGATGTCAGAAAGGCAGGTAATAGCAACTTAATGTGTGAAACCTGGGATTTTGTTTGAATCATTTTGGAAACACAGGAAACTAATAAATTGGAGATGCATTGTTGATCATCCTAGTGGCTTCATATAGTAGAGCCTCTTTATAGTTCTGGGTTTACAGTGCAAGTATTTTATTAATATTTCCAATCATGTAACATCATGCATTTTTATTTTGAAGGGACAGTTTATTTGGTATATTTGAATCTGTAATGAATTACAATGTATTTTCTCTAAAACTGTAACTTAAGTAAATTAGAAGACACTGTGTCAGCACATGGGAATCATTTTGCATAAATACCAAGGCGAACAAGGCCCTGGTCCCTGCCATTGTCTATTTAGTCTGGCCTTGAGAAAGCACAAATATGCCCCTTCGAGGTCTGGTCCAAAGTTATTCTTGATCTGATAGTATATATATAATACATGTACATGTACACTTACTATGTATATATGTAATACATATATATTAAATTATAAGTAGAGCAAATTGAGCATCCTAAATAAAATATGCTTTTAAAATTATTGGTATCACTGATTAGCTTTGAAAGCTGCAGCAGTTAAATTTCTTTTATCTTATTCTTAATTAAGATAATGAAGCCTGGGAATCTTAATTATTAGTAATATCGCCATGATAGTTTTAGTTCTATTTCCTTTATCTTATTGTATAGGTTGATCACAGAATAGCAGTATCCAGCTGATTGTTTTGCATTTATTGGAGAAAATAGAACTGAGAGTTTTTTTCTTCTGTAGCTTTAGATGTTTTTTATGAAAAAGTGTAAGACTGGCTCTGGGGCAAAATCTGCTATCTAAAACCACTGGCTTAGTACTAAAGACATCTGTGCTGCTAACGTTTACCTGTACTTGCCTTAAAAAAAAAAAAGGGCTGGGCATGGTGGCTCACACTTGTAACCCTGGCAATTTGGGAGGCTGTGGAAGGCCGAGGTGGGCGGATCACTTGCAGTCAGGAGTTCGAGACCAGCCTGGCTAACATGATGAAAACCTGTCTCTACTAAAAGTGCAAAAATTAGCCAGGCCTGGTGGCATGTGCCTGTAATCCCAGCTGCTCAGGAGGCTGAGGCATGAGAATTGCTTGAACCCAGGAGGTAGAGATTGCAGTAAGTAGAGGTTGCAGTGAGCTGAGATTGTGCCACTGCACTCCAGCCTGGGTGACAGAGTAAGACTCAATAAATAAATAAATAAATATAAAAGTAAAACAACAACAAACAAAATATAGATTTAGCATCATGTCCTAAATAGCACTTTTCCTAGGAACTAGAAGAGAAAATTATTTTTGTCTTGTACCGTTGTAGTATCTCATGTCATGCTACCATAATAAAAAATACAAAACTGTTGTTTACCTTGTACTACTCTCTTGTGTGTATATACTTATCTATGAAAATGGAAAATTTCAGATCAGGATATTTAAAATGTCTAGTACAGGGCCAAAACAAACAAAAGCAAGAAATGCTCACACGAAACCTTCCTGACAGAATTCGGATGTAGATCATTTTTATAGTAAACACAAAACTGGATACTAGTAAAGAAAAATATTTGTTCTGTTTTAGGGAAAAATATAAAAAAAGAATTTGTACTCACCGCACATTTCTAGAATCTTAGAATTTGGGATCTAGAAGTAAATTTGACCTAGTGTGGCGCAGTCATTTGCAGTTAAATGTGAGAGGGCTGGAAAGGAGAAGGGATGGCCTGGGTTATTAATCACATGGCCAAGAGTTGGATCCAGGCCTCCTACTTACCAGTCTAGTGGGTTTTCAGCAATCCAGCTTATTTGCTCTTATCTCTGGCATCCTTTACAATTAGCAATGTAGTAATAAGTAAGTGTTACAGTGCTTTGTGGCTTATAAAAGGTTTTTCTGGCAGTGTGACATTTTTTAGTTCACAGTCATCCTGTGTCATAATGAAGATGCCATTTCTGTTTTATGTATGAAGAGATTGTGATTTATAGACATTTTAGTGGGGTGTGCCACGTCATGATGTCACGTTGCTAGTGACTCCCTAACTCCAAGTTACTGTTCTTTTGGTGACCTGTGCTCCTTTGGATTATTGTGATCCAAAATACAGAAATTAGAAATTGAAAAGATCTGGGAAGTAAAAACTTGTCAATCACTTGAAAACTATTGTTTTCTAAAATATGCTGTGGAATAAATTAAATCTTTGAAAGCTTTCATCTGTTAGAAGAAAATAGAATATTATTTAATTGATAAAAATCAGAACTCTTGCCTTTGAATGGAATGTAAACACATTTAAATTATAATAAGCAGGTAAACTTATCACATGCAATAAAACTAAACCAGTGAACACTGTGGCTCCTCTCATACATGATTCTTCATCTTTTATGTATTATGTGACACTTGTGAATTTGTGGCTTTATCTAGTCATTAGAAATTGCCTCAACTCAGCTGGCTCGTGAAGAGTGCTGTTGATGAAGAGAGCCCATGTGTTGCAGTGCTGGAGAAGTCTTTCTTCTTGGAGTGAAGTTGTTTTCCACAGCGGTCTTTTCTTATTGGCAGAGGTTCATCTAGATATTACTGGGCATGTTTAGCATGATATTTAGTGTATTTCCTTTTTGAAATAATTTTATGTAAATTTTGTTTCCAAATTAAGGTAACACAATTTAGTGTAACTTTTAAAAGTATAACTTTAGTATAACTATCTCAGCATAGGAATTAGGCAGGTAACCCAGTATGGTTTTTGCCATTGTTGTTTTGCACTAAAAAATCTTTTTCATCATGGCTTGGGAGAATTTCAAAATCAGGAGAACTAAAGGTAGAAGGACAATTAAAAGTTTAAATTTTCTACTAGCTACAAGTTGACCTCCCTTATGTAGAATATTTAAAAGATTAAAGTTACCAAAAAATAAAAATGAACAAATACTGGGACTAAAAGGTAAATACAGCATACTAATAAGTGTTTTATTATATATAAAAAGATATAGAATCATAAGTGTTTTAGAGCTAAATTCAGACTCCCTGTGTGTGTGTGTGGGTGTGGGTGTATGTAATTAATTACTTTTTAAGCAAAGCCAATAGTTTATAGTCATAGCCAATGATTTATAGAATACAGTTTATGTGAAGCTCCCATATGATATGGTAAATATTTCTATGCAGCTAAATATACAGATATGCTTCTTCCAGTAGGAAAAGGCTCTGGGGAAAGAACTTTATCCCAGGAAAGACAGACTTCTATAGCAAGGCTCACTCAAGCATGTTTCCATTTTCAGTTTTTGTTTTTCTAAAAAGATTGTGGTTATTCACTGGTACTTCTTGTGAAAGAAAGATTTTAAAACTCTTTGATGCTCTATATCAGTCATTCACTCCCTTTTCTTTCATTGAGTCCACAAGGTCAAAACTATTTTCACAATGTCTTTCTCACTCTTTTTTGCACAAAATGCCTGGTAGAATTTTCCAGACCTCACATCTGATCTCATGACAGATTAAAAACAGAAACATTTATGAGACTCCAGATTTATAAAAATATAGAATAGTATATTTCTTCTATGTTTTTTATTTTGAAAAAAGTTATTTTCCATAAAAATGTTAATCTAATAGGTTTGTTGTTTTATTAACATAGATATTTGAATTTTAATTACTAACATGATAAATACAGACAGATAAAGAAAAGCTGCTTGGGAGCTTCAGTAATTTTTTAATTAAACTTTTTATTTTGAGATAGTTGTAGAGTCACATACACTTGTAAGAAGAAATAAATGGTACAGAGAGATCCCATGTACACTTTATCCAGTTTCCCCCAATAGTAGCATTTTACAGAACTATAGTACAGTATCACAACCAGGATATTGACATTGATACAGTTTTCATTGCCACATGGTGTTGCCCTATTATTTTCCCTAACCCTTCTTGATCCTTGGCAACCACTAATCCATTTCTGGAACTTTGTCATTTCAAGAATGTTATATACATGGAACAATACAGTATGCAGCTTTTTAACATTAGCTTTTTCACTCATAATTGTCTGGAGATTCATAGATGTTGTTGTGTATATTAAAGTTCATTGCTTTTTGTTGCTGAATAAAATTCTGTGGTAGAAATGTGCCACAGTTTGTTTGCCCATTCATCAGTGGAAGTACATCTGAGTTGTTTGGTAGTTTCTGGCTATTACAAATAAAAGTTGCTGGAAACGTGTGCACAAGTTTTTGTGTGAATGTAAGTTTTTACCTCTCTGGGATAAATGGTTAAAGGTACAGTTGCTGGATTGTATGGTAGTTACATGAGTATTTTAAGGAAACTGCCAAACTTGTCCAGCGTGGGTTCTGAGGTCAAAAAAGTTTGACAGCACAGCTTTATACAAAAGCAGCTATCAAAGCTGATATGTGACATACACAGTGAGAGAATTTTCTTGTGTTCGTATCAAGTAAGGGAACTTTTTTCCCTCAGCCCTTTGAAGATTAAAGGGAATATTACCTTATTCTTTGTTCATTTGTGAATTAACTGGCTGTGTCCATATGTTAATTCCTTTAAGTGACACAAATACAGAATATTTCCTCATATATTAATATGGTTATATATATCAGGACTCTTACATTTCAGGTTCATGTATGAGCCTGAGAATAATTTTTTTAAATGCCTGTTATGTCCTAAGAAATGGGAATACAAAAGGTTAAAAAGACTATTTTTACCCTCAAGAGGGGAGGCAGATGAGCAAACATGCACTGTAGGAATTGCTAAAAGGCAGATCTGTGTAAAGGGCAGCAGGAGCAGAAGGAAAGGGGGAGCCCTCAAGAGTAAGAGGAGACACAATTTGAGCTGAAGCTAAGGAATGAGGAGGACGGGCCAGGACGACTTCAGAGGAGGGAGGGTCTTCTTAGACCCTGGTACCCATGAGTTAAGGGAACCACAGATGTTTCCTAATCTTTGGTAGTGATTCTTAGCTCATCGTCTTTTTCCCTGGGCTGAATCTCTTAGGGTAGGGCCAGTGAAGACCCTTTAAATCTGAATCAGGATAACATCCAAAGAAATGAACTGAATAATATATAGTTTTAGAGTATGCAGACTAATGGTGGAAAGCCATAGTTCTTTCTGAGAGTCTTTGTGGTATATCAGGATACTCTTATCCCTTAAACCAGGAAGATCGAGCATGTTAATCATAACTGGAATTAGGTATTAAACTCCCTTCCCATTGCACTGGCTATTTTTCAGTATTCAAATATATTATTTTAAATGTGTTATAATAATCCCAGCAAAGCTAACAGCTTCCTTCTCTTTACTATTCCAGGAATAGTGTTAAACAGATTATACAGTTAGAAAAGATACACAGTATGCTACATTTTATCTCTATATTTTAGGAAATGTTTGAGACTATTATTTATTTAACTTGTACTTTAATATATCACACTGCTCACAGATATATAATATCTGAAATCAAACATATATAAGCATGAGCATATCTTCCTATATATGTAGATGTGGTTTTGTTTACCTAAAACTTGCTAAGAGGAAGCTTTATTGTCACCCAGTTGGTCATTGAACATTTACTGGGCTCCTCCCCTGTGGGAGGCTCACTCTTAGAGCTGATAGTTTAGTGAGGGACCCTAGAATGAGAGTAGTGTAAGGCAGTATAGCCAGCTTGCACACAAAGCAGAAAGAGAAAGATCTGCCTGAGCTGGGAAACGAGGTGTGGGATTGGGGCTTGAAGAAGTGAGGTCAGCCTGCCTTTCTCCTTGCAAAACTCATACTCTAAAGCCTTCATGGAATATCTTCCCTCTTTCCTACTGTGTTATTCTGAAGCCAGAAGGAACTGGGTTTATCTTCCTTCTTTCTTACTAAGTAACTATATGCTATATGGTTTTGCACAAATAATAAAATCTGAACATTTGATTCTCTATTTTTGATAATAGATAACACATTATACCTATGATTTGCCAGATACTGTTTTAAGCAATATATACATGCACTTAAGCAATGTGTATATATTAACCCAGCTAATTTTTGTATTATTTATTTATTTATTTATTTTGGTAGAGACAGGGTCCTACCATGTTGCCCAGGCTGGTCTCGAACTCCTGGACTGAAGCAGTCCTCCCACCTAAGCTTCCCACAATGCTAGGATTATATCTGTGAGCCTCTGCACCTGGCCTACTTAAAAATTTTTTTCCAACAAATACTGTAAATAAATAAAGCAAATACATATATGTGGTTGGAGAATTTTGTTATTGAATTAGAAATGCTAGTAGCCTCAACATGGGGTGTGTGTGTGTGTGTGTGTGTGTGTGTGTGTGTGTGTATGTGTATATATATATATATATATATATATATATATATAAACTTATTTACATTGACCCTTTGAGATAGACCACTGTTATTAAATAGGAACATGTTAATTTTCCTCATGAAAAGTTTTTTGATAAAATGAAAATAAAGAACTAAAGTTATTTAGAGATTTAGAAAGTAGCTAAAATATAACTGTCTTAAATACATTCTTAGTCATTATGTGGGAGGCTAGAATTGCAGTATATTTTCTTGAGGAAAAGAAAAATTAGAATAACCGCTATCACAAAGAGGAGTAAAAAATAAGTGAATATTCTTGCTAATTGGTAATTCTTGCTAATTCAGTAGGAAATAAGAATCTGTAGAAATTCCTTATTAAAATACCTAGCTTGAACCTGTCTGTCTGGCTGAGATACATGATGTTTCTCTCCTTAATCTCATGTACTTGCATTGACATGTTAAAAATTATGATGCTCAAAGGGAGAAGAACAGGCCCCATGAATTATAAAATGCAAGAAATGTTTGCTTTCTTGATGTTGGTGCTGAAAGTAGTTTAGATTGCAGGCTGCTAGTATTATTTTATTTAATTAATTTATTTATTTTTGAGACCAAGTTTCACTCTGTCACCCAGGCTGGAGTGCAGTGGTTTAATCTCTCTGCCTCCTGGGTTCAAATTATTCTCCTGCCTTAGCCTCCTGAGTAGCTGGGACTACAGGCACCCGCCACCACACCCGGCTAATTTTTTTTTATTTAGTAGAGACAGAGTTTCACCATGTTGGCCAGGCTTCTCTCAAACTCCTGACCTCAGGTGATCAGCCCATCTCAGCCTCCCAAAGTTCTGGGATTACAGGCATGAGCCACCGTGCCCAGCCCTTCTAGTATTATTTAATCAGTTATTAAAAACGGCCAGCAGTCCCACCTGAATCCTATGCCACCCCCTGCTAATTTAAGGGAGTTCTTGTTAAATCTGTTAAAATGTTAATGTTATTATTTTTTTAAAGTTGTATTTATTTATTTATTTAGAGACAGGGCCTCGCTTTGTTGCCCAGGCTGGAGTGCAGTGATACAGTCTTGGCTCACTGCAGCCTCAAAGTTCTGGGCTCAAGCAGTCCTCCTGCCTCAGTCTCCCAAGTAGCTGGGACTACAGTCATGTACCACCACACCTGGCTAATTTTCTTATTTTTTTGTAGAGACGGGATCTTACCATGTTGCCAGGCTGGTCTCAAACTCCTGTGCTCAAGCAATCTTCCCACCTTGGCTTCCTAAGTAGCTGGGACTGCAGGCGCATGCCACCATGCCCAGCTAATTTTTTATTTTTTTGTAGAGACAGGCTCCTACCATGTTGCCCAGGCTGGTCTCAAACTCCAGGACTCAAACAATCCTCCCATCTCAGCCCCCAAAATGCTAGAATTACAGCTGTGAGCCTCTGTACCTGGCCTACTTGGATTTTTTTTCCAATACATATTTTAAATAAATAAACAAGCAAATACATATATGTGATTGGAGAATTTTGTTATTGAAGTAGGAATGTTAATAGCCTTGACATGGTATATCCTACTCTTAGGGTTCTTGTGGCAGGCATGCTAAGTTCTAGAATTCCCCTGCCCTGAGTGTGTTTTCTTTGTCCCAAAGTTTTACCTGCTTCATATTCCCTGAATGTGCTGTGTACCCTCAAGGCCCTGCAACTTAGCTGAGGCTTTTTTCTCACCCAAAATGCCCTTGTCCATTTTTTCTCTCTGACTGATACTTCCTGTCACAACTCAGCAGTCTCATGGTTTTTTTTTCCCCTTTTGAAATTATTTCCGGCCACAAAGCCAGAGTTAGATGCCAGTTTTCCTCAGGATCCTCCATATTCTCATAACATCCTGTGCCTAACTTTCTTAGAGCACTGACTACATTGATTTTAATAATGGGTTTTAACTGTCCTCTCCCTACCTCTTCTCTGTCAATGTTCAATGTTTGGTACATTCTAGAGGCTCTTCTGTAAATATTGACAGAAGAAGCAATACAGAGCTGCTGCCTTTGAATTTGAATATTTAATCCATGATCATTTAGCAGCGAGAAGATGTAAACTGTTAGATGAGGGGAGCATTACCGGCTAGGCTTGCACTACCCTGGAGGAGGCTATTGTAAGAGTTATATTGGAGGGCCGGGTGCGGTGGCCACGTCTGCAATCCCTGCACTTTAGGAGGATTACCTGAGGTAAGGAGTTTCAGAACAGCCTGGCCAACATGATAAAACCCCGTCTCTACTAAAAATACAAAAATAGCTGGGCATGGTGGTGCATGCCTGTAATCCCAGCTACTTGGGAGGCTGAGGCAGGAGAGTCTCTTGAACCTAGGAGGCAGAGGTTGCAGTGAGCCAAGATCGGGCCTCTGCACTCCAGCCTGACTAACAGATCAGGACTCTGTCTCAAAAAAAAAAAAAAACTTATATTGGAGAGGACACGTGCACACACACACGTTGATTACTGCTCTGAGTAAGCAAGTCCAAATCGAAGTATGGAATAATATGAGGTGGAATTGAAATGCATAACACATCTTATCTGATTAACTGAATTACAGCAGGTTTTTTTTCTTCCAATAGAATAAAATAGTATTGTACTTTGCAGAGTTTGCACTGTTATTTATATATGCTATGCAGATGTATCTTTCTATAATCTGTTACATATGGAGAGAGTATTCAAATAATACAGATTTTGAAGTTCATTTTTCCTATAGTGCTGAGAAAAGGTCTTTTAAAAAAATTATTATACTTTAAGTTGTGGGATGCATGTGCAGAACATGCAGGTTTGTTACATAGGTATACACGTGCCATGGTGGTTTGCTGTCCCCATCAACCCGTCATCTACATTAGGTATTACTCCTAATGCTATCCTTTCCTCCCTCCCCACCCCCCAACAGGCCCCAGTGTGTGATGTTCCCCTCCCTGTGTCTATGTATTTTCATTGTTCAACTTGCATTTATGAGTGAGAACATGTGGTGTATGGTTTTCTGTTCCTATGTTAGTTGATTCTGAATTATCCTTGAGACTACATTTTAAAGACACAATCTTTAGTATTGTACAGTAAATGCATAAAATCAATCAGAAGCAAAGAAGCATGTCTCGGATGACATGCTTCTATACCTCAAACAGCATTACTATTAGCATATAATGTAGATTAATTGGCTTTAAAACTACCACTGAACATGACATACTTGGGGATTTCAGTCAGTAAAACAAATCGATTGTTTCTTATATCACACTATATAATATATGGTATCTTTACCCTTCATCACAAGTTGTTTTTTCATCAAGAACTTGACAGTGGGGGCCAGGCACAGTGGCTCACACCTGTAATCCTAGCACTTTGGGAGGCTCAGATGGACTGACAGCTTGAGTCCAGGAATTCAAGACCAGCCTGGGCAACACGGAAACCCTGTCTCTACAAAAAAATACAAAAAATTAGCAGGGCATGATGGTGTGCACCTGTAGTCCCAGTTACTCGGAGGCTGAGTTGGGAGAGTCGCTTGATCCTGGGAGGCAGAGGTTACAGTGAGCCAAGATTGCACCACTGCACTCCAGACTGGGTGACAGAGTGAAACCCTGATTCAAAAAGCAAATAAATAAAATATTTAAAAATTATAATAAATAAAATAGACCTTGGTAGTATAAGTCATTCTTCTTAGCCAACTAGAAAATTAATTTCATTTTTTGTGACTAATTTATTACCTGATTGAACCTTTAATTTTTTTAACTAAAAAAAGCTGACCAGTAATAATATATTGATACTTTTGACCTATCTTGACTGATATTAATTAACTTTTTTAATGTGTCTGTTTTGCTTATCTAGAAAAACACACCTTGACTTTAGTCAGATACATCCCTGTCTTTTAAAGGAAGCCAAGCCTGAAGTGGAAGTCTAACACATGAGAACACAGAATTGATTCAAAATGGGAACAACAAGTGATGAGATGGTGTGTGTGGAGCAGACTTCCTCCTCTTCTCTAAACCCCCTGTGTTTTGAATGTGGCCAACAGCACTGGACAAGAGAAAACCACTTATACAATTACCAGAATGAAGTGGATGATGACCTAGTCTGCCATATTTGCCTTCAGCCTCTGCTGCAGCCACTAGACACCCCCTGTGGACATACATTCTGCTACAAGTGCCTCAGAAATTTTTTACAAGAGAAAGATTTCTGTCCATTGGACCGGAAAAGACTTCATTTTAAGTTATGCAAGAAGTCTAGTATTCTAGTTCATAAACTCCTAGACAAATTGTTAGTTTTATGTCCATTTTCTTCAGTGTGCCAAGATGTAATGCAACGTTGTGATCTGGAGGCACATCTCAAAAACAGGTAAGCAAAAAATATGAAAGAAGTAACTCCAGGTGTTTATTAAAAGGTGGTTCAAATGAACATAAAAACTTGATTAAAACAAAATGAACCAAAGCACTAGTAAGTAAATGGGCAAATCATGTACAGAAGAGATCCAATAAGTAAGTTGTATGGAACAGCATTTAACATTATTATTTATCAAAAACATGAATATAAAAACTGCATTGAGGAAGTACTGTTTTATACCTGTTAGTGGTTCCACTGGTGTAATACGAAACTGGTATATTCAAATGGGTGACAGGATATTATGATAGATTGTTTCTATAAGGCAATTTGGCAGTTTGTTTTTTAAAAACTTTGTAAATCTTTTATCTAGCTTATCCTAAGGAAATAATCTAAAAGAAGGAAAAATTGTATGTAAATATGTTCAATACAATGTTGTGTATAGTTTGGTCAATTGGAATCATTTAAAAGTAGGGAAGGGTGAAAAAATGCTATGCACATAAACTCAATAGGAAATTATACAGCCAATAAAAATCATAATTTTTTTGCAGTTGGAAATAAGTACATGATTTTATTTGCTAAGATCTTGTAAAGATTCTGGGTTCAGGGACTAGATTGAACAAGGACTAGGAGTTGGAAGACTAAATATTTAGTGGGGATTTCTGTTCTAATAAAAGCTTTTTAAAATGTTAAGTAATTTATTTAGCTATTTTGTGAGTTTTATAATTTGATTTTGGCAAAAGACTTGATCTTTAACTTAGAAAGAGTTAAAATATATGTCATTTGTGTAGAATCACATAAAATGTCAAAAATACTGATTTCTAAATTTCAAGTTAAGCCAGTTGTACAGTATAAATCTGCAGTAATCTTGCTTGATTGCTGTGAAAAACAATGCATAATACATCATACTGGATTTAGATGTAAGAGTGTAAATCTGATATAGAATGGCTTGCTATTATACTCAAACAAAAAATTATAGACTTGAAGGAGATTAATCCCTCTCATTTTATGAATGAGACTGAGTCATAAAGGTAAGTTAGTTAATAGTATAGTTAAACTCAGCTTTAATATTCTTGTTTACTATTACAAGAAACCATGTTGACGCTATCATAGGTCAAGTCATGTTCTCTTCTGCTATGTAGTAGTTTCATGTGCACATGAATATACATGCCATTCCATATCAATCAATTGTTGATATTTATTTCTAAATATCAGTTTATTAAGACATGAGAAACAATGAAAACAAAAAACCTAACATGTTATTAAAATGTTAGACACATTTAGATTTATAGAGAAAGTTCTTAAATTGAAACTGTATTATCTAGAACTAGGAACTAAGATAGAGTGGGATAGACAGACTTTTGAAAATGCATATAATAATGTAGCCTTACTTTTTTTTATATCTTCTGTAACCAGCAAGCATGGAATCTGAACATGATGGCAGAGGCCTCCTGGAAACTGACACTGGTCTTTTGAGTATACTTGTCTGGGTCAGAATATTTTAGACTTCTTACTTCTTTCAGTAGAACTGTTCTTTTTAGGGTATAGGCTTCTTTTCTAACTCTTTTATAAACATCAGTCATGAGATGTTAGAGAAACTGAATGTTCAGTTTGAAAGCTGAAAGATAACAGCTTCACAGATTTTTAGGAATATTCCTTTAACATGCATTCAAGAATTTAATTTGCAGTTGACGTATTACTAGTGTTTCTTATCAAACCATTTATAATGATAATGTAAAACCTTGGGAATTGAAAACTGTCCTTTCATGTACATGTTGGTAAAGGCTAAGCAGTTATATCCAGTTGAAGGTTTCATTTTCTAGGTGTGCTCATTAATATCGGAGTTACCAATTTTATCATTTCCAAAGTATCTTAGGCCTATAATATGAAAGATACAATGAAAAGGTGGATGATTGGAAAAGGTGGTGATTTGCCTGATACAGACAGCTAAGAGTGATTATTGAGTATAATCACTCAATAATTATATTATAAAAAATTATAAAATTATTCAATATGATTTTTATATGCCATTTGAACAGATAGTGATGAGCAGTTTAACCTTTCTCTATTCTTTTGAATAAAACGTTGAAATTCAGGTAGAAATGTGTATTATACAACACTCAATCCTAAATAACATAGTTCATTTGTTTATTCAGCAAATATTGGTTATCTGTGATGTGCCAGATACTTTTCTAATTGTTAGTCTCTGAAAGTTAGAATCTAATGCTGGGGTGTAGATTCCTTTGGAAACAGAACCATGACTTTACTAGTCTTTCAATTTATTTGCCTAAAGTTGACAGTCGTCTAACGTTTGTCCAATTAAATTGTTGATCTATGTTCATTGCTGAGAAACTAACCACCCCAGATATAATGTCATTAAACAACAAGCATTTGTTGATTCTGTGAGTCAGGATGCTGGCAGGATGCAACAGGGATGTCTTGTCTCTGCTGTTACAAGTGTGCCATAGCTGGGAAAGCGCTGAAAGCCAGGGACTGCAACAGTTGGAACTGGAGAGTCTACTTCCAAGTTGGTTTCTTCACTCACATTTCTGGCACCTTGATGGGAATGACTGGGTGCAAGGGACTTGTCAGCTGGAGAGGCTAAGGTAGCCTTTCCAGCAAGATAGCCCCAGAGTATTTAAAGTTCTTACATAGTGATTCAGTGTTATAGGAGGCTGCATGGCCTCGTATGATCTAGCCTTGAGATTACCTGGCATCCCTTCTCTGTTGGAAGCAGTCCTCAACCAGCCCATATCCAAGGAAAGGGGACATAGGTTTCGCCTTATGATGGGAAGTCAAAAAATTTGCAGCCATATTCTAAAACCAACAAAAACTAGCAAGAACAGTGATGTTGAGGTACAGAATATGATTACCATAACTGTTTGTGGCTTCTCAGTGTACAGTCTCACTTGTTTGTTAGGAATTGGTAAGTTTCATTGAAGTTCATTGAATTTTAGCGTCAGCAGCAATGAGTCATTGTATAAAAGTTGCATGGCTGTCATGTGACTTTGCTCTTGAGCTTGGGTTTACAGGAATCTCTTAATTATTGGTAGAAATAGAGCATTAGCAGTAGTTGGCATAAATTTAATAATTTCACATTTAATATCACCTTTCTATTTGAATGTAATTCAACTCTTAACAAATGTGTTTCGATTTAATAAGAGCAAACATTTTTCTCCTATGGATAAAATATTTATGAAAGATTAATGTATTTTTAAATAAAATTACTATTTTTAACTGATTACATATTGAAACAAGAATTTTAAGAGACATGGACAGTCTCTATCTTTGAACAGAGAAATAAAGCCTTTGAAAAATATTCTACATATTGTAATAAACGTCACATTTTAATTGGTACTTTGAAATTCTGCCAAGCAACATCAGCTATATAGCATCCCTCCTACCCACTACCACTCATCTCCAACCCACCCTTAACAATTTAACATTTAAGCTTATGGTAATTTTAAGTGCTAATTGTTGTTGTTTTTAAATTGTGTGTTTGTGTCCTAGTTTATGGCAAGATTTAGAATTATTTCTCTTTTCCTCTTAAAAATTACAGTTTAATGCTATTATAAAAAATTTACGATAGAAAACCTTTAAAGAAGCCTCTTTCCCTGCCGAGTCCTTTTCTTGTTTATCAGATGGTTTTAAAACCTTAAGTTCGAACTTGTTCAACTCGTACCACATGCAGTCTAGAAAGTAGCATAATTCAGACCTTCTCAGTCAGAAGTTCTGACTGAGGGTAGGAGAGCCAGTGATCCTAGTCTGAGGGTAGGATATGAGATGTCACTGCTCAAGCCGTAAGGAATGAAAATAAGGAATAAATTTCTCCTTCTTCCACCTTCTTTTCTTTAGGCACTGAAAGGATGGAATGATGCCCAGCCACATTGGGGAGGGCAATCTACTTTATACTAAGTCCATTGATTCACATGCTATTCTCATCTAAAAACAGCCTCACAGACACACCCAGAAACAATGCTGAATCTGGAAACCCCATGGCATACTCAGTTGACACATAAAACTATCCATCACAACTAGTATACAAAAACTTCCATTCTCTCTCCCCTTCTGTGTGCCATTATTGTGTAAAGATACAAGCTTTATCTTTACACATTCTATGCCCATCAACACAGAATTATTGCTTTATGTGTTTTTTCTTTTAAATCAGATAGGAGTAAAAGAATTACAAACCAAATAAAATAATTCATTTTTTCACATGAACTTGAGTTATTGTTTATTGTCCTTTCACATCAGCCTTATGGACTTCTTTTAGTGTTTCTCATAGGTTAAGCATGCTATCAACAAACATTTTGCTTTTACCTAGGAATGTCTTAATTTATCTTTTATTTTTGAAATCTACTGGATATAGACTTCTTGGTTGAGCATTTTCTCCCCTTCTCTCCCTTCCCCTCTCAGAACTTTCATTATATCATCCCACTGCCTTCTAGTCTCCATGGCTTCTGAAGAGAAATCATCAGATATTATTGAGGATCCTTTCCTTGTGATGAGCTGTTCTTCTTGCTGTTTTCAAGATTCCTTGTCTTTGGCTTTCAGCAGTTTTATTATGAGATGTCTAAGTGTGGATATCTTCTAGTTTTCCTACTTGGAGTTTATTAAATGTCTTGGATGTGTAGATAAATGTTTTTCATCAAATTGGGAAGATTTTGGTCATTATTTCTTCAAATATTCTTTCTGCTCCTTTAACTCTCTCTCCTTTTGGAACTCCCATTATGTATGTTTATTTTCTTAATGGTGTCCCTCAAGACCCTGTTCTCTTTTTTTTGCTATTCTTTTCTGTTCCTCAGACTGGATAATCTCAACCTATCTGCAAGGTTGCCAGTTCTTTCTTCCAATTCAGTTCTGCTGTTGAACTTCTAGGGAATTCCTTTTTTGTTTGTTTGTTTTCATTTTTGAAGACAGAGTTTTGCTCTTGTTGCCCAGGCTGGATGGAGTGCAATGGCGCAATCTTAGCTCACTGCAACCTCTGCCTTCTGGGTTCAAGTGATTCTCCTGCCTCAGCCTCCCAAGTAGCTGAGATTACAGCAACGTGCCACTGCACCCGGCTAATTTTGTATTTTTAGTAGAGATGGAGTTTCCATATTGGTCAGGTTGGTCTTGAAGAACTCCTGACCCCAAGTGATCTACCCGCCTCAGCCTCCCAAAGTGCTGGGATTAAAGCGCCCAGTTGTGCATTCTTTTTCATTAAACTTTTTAACTCCAGGATTTCTATTGAGTTCTTTATTATTACTTAATGTTTCTTTATTGATATTTTCTTTTTGGTAAGACATCATTCTCATATTTTTCTTTAGTTCTTTAGATATGGTTTCCTTTACTTCTTTGACTGTATCTAAAATAGCTGATTCAAGTTATCGTCTGATAAAGCTAATACCTGGGCTTCCTTAGGGACAGTTTCTGTTGGCTGCTTTTTTTTTTTTCCCCCGGTGAATGGGCTGTACTTGCTTCTTTGCATGTCTCTTAATTTTGTATTGAACAGTGGACATTTTAAATAATATAATGTGGCAACTCAGAAAACTAGATGATTCTCCTTCTGTTATTAACTGACCTGTCTATGGTTCCCCTCATGTGCTTGTCTTTTTTCTTCTTTTTTTCCCTGTACTTGCTTCCTGCATGACTGCATGTCTGTCTTACCCAGGGCAAACTTGTTTGTTTGCTACGTGACTCTTATGAACTAATCCTGTAAAAAAAAAAAATCTCTGTTCATTTAGTATACTGGACAACTAATAATTGGACAGAGAATTCTTTAAATACCTGAGATAAAAAACGTTCCCATCTTTGATAGGGACTCTGTGTGCATGGTGGGGCATGCGATACTTTCAATACTCAGGCAGTTGATAGCTCCACCTTAGTCTTCATTTCCTGCCTTCACAGAGCTTCAGAATCAGCTAGAAGTGAGAGTTCAGGCCTTTGTGGGTCTTTGCTGTACACACAGCCCTGAACATAGCTGAACCTCTGTGGATGTTTCATTCCCTGGCTCTTCCTTTTAAACATTCTGGTTAGCTTTTATTTGTGTTCAGGTAGCCACAGTCTTCAACAGTTACCTCTGATTTTTTTTTTTTTTTTTTTTTTAACAAATGCCCCCAATGAAAAGGAAGTTTGCCCTGGGTAAGACAGACATGCAGTCATGCAGGAAGCAAGTACAGGGGAAAAAAAAGAAGAAAGACAAGCACACAAGGGGAACCATAGACAGGTCAGTTAATAACAGATCTCTGGGAATGGGGCTGTGAAGTCTCTCCAGTCTGCTCTTCCAGTGTCTGCCAGCCTCCTGATTTCCACTGTGATGTGGGCTATTGCTTTTCCAATATGCTGGGGAGGTGAGGATGGGAATAGGGTAAACTCAAATGCTACAAGGCTCTCTGTTCTGAGAGTCGGCCATTTTTCTCGAACAAATGTTCTCCCAATTGCTATAATTCTTTGACTAATTTCCAGAATTCAGAAATGGTTGGTTCTGACAATTTCTTCCAGTGTAATCATTGCCTTTATGGAGGAGAGACTTTTCAGATATTCTTAATTCACCATTTTTGCTGACATGACTTGAATTAATTTTTTGTAGCTATTTTTACCATGTTTCTTGATTCTAACGTGCTCACATTCTTTCAGCTTCATTAAATACCTGGCATTGTGCAGTGTTCAGTATGCATTGTTTTGTTTCTACTGTACTACCACCACCCCTACTACTAATACTAATACTACTGACAATAATACAGTGTGTTGTTACACCACGTGCTTCCTAGTGTGAACTAGCTCATATGCAGTTGTTATCAGGGTAGTGTAAATCAAATTAGTCCACATGTAATTTTTTTCTTTATGAGGAGAGCAAGAATACTGGAAATAGAAGAACAATCCTCAGCAGGAAAGGAAAAATCCGTATTTGGGTCTTGGCTGCTACAGGGGCATTTTGGTTTTATTTCAAGAAAATTAAAAAACACACCTACATGTTCAGATCCCTTCCTTGGGAGGTTCAGCCCTCAGCCACTGGCAGGTTGCACTGCCACTGCAGCCCACTGTCTCAGAGCTCCACTTCCGTCTGCATGGTCTCAGCATGTGCCTACCTCAGTCTAACTGAGGGTCACATGCTTTTCTATTGTTTTTATTTTTGACGTCCTCTGTAGTAGTCTCCTGCTACATTGAGTTACCTACCTGAATAAACCAAGTCACCTTCTCCAGTGCAGTTTCAGTTTGTGTTCTTAAATGCTCCATTTCCAAAGGTGGATACATTTTTGTTTTTTGATTTCTGTTTTTTAATGATCACTAAGTCCCTTCTAGCCCCAAGAGTCTGTGATTGTGTTTCTAGGTACAAGTTTTTAGAGGAAATTCAATTTATATTTTCCCAAGGCCTAGAAAAAGAACACATATGACTGAATTTAGTATGATACACTGGCAAGAAAAGAAGCTAGAAGCCTTTGAAATCAGATCTGAGTTTGTTTAGATTACGGCTCTGCAATTTAATAGCTGTGTGATGTTGGCTTAGTTGGTTAAGTCTTAAGTTTCCCATTTGTTAAATGGGGATAACAGAGTGATTGTGAGGATTTAATGAAATAATGTATATAAAGGTTGTTACCTAAGTGATTGGCACAAATTAGGCACTCCACAAATGTTAAGTTTTTCCTTTCTCTTTCAGTTCCAAGTATTTGCAACTTGAGGGATGATGGCTCTGAGCTGTCTGAGCTTTTTTTCTGTCCAAGCCTGCTCTGATCTAGTCATTCCCTAATAGTTTTTTTAAAATACAGCTTTATTGAGATGTATTTCACATATCATAAAATTCACCTGTTTTCACATAAAAAATTCACCTATTTTATAAATTTATTATAAATTGCACACTTTAAAGTGTGCAATTCAGTGCTTTTTAGTGCATTCACAGAATTGCGTGACCATCATCACAATCCAATTTTTGGAACATTTTCAGCATACCTAAAAGAAAGCCAATACTCATTAGCAGCCATTTCCCGTTCCCCGATGCACAGGTTTTGAGTGGTCTACCCCAACTCTTTTTTTCCTTTAAGCCCTGTTGCAGTTTTTCTAGAATGCATATATTATGTTAACAGAAATGCTAGTAGTATAATCTGGTCTTTTGCCCTCATCCGTGAAAGTGTTCTTTCTGAGGTTACCTTCTGATTGCCAAATCAACCCACACTTTTTGGTCCTTATTGTTATTTGTGCTTTCTGTGGCCATATGCACTATTGGTCACTTTTTGTTGTTGACACGTTTATCTCCCTGATTAAGTTTGCACTCTGTCTCATACTCTCCTTCGGTCTAGTTGTTCAGTCTCATCTACTCAGTTGGTCCGCCTCATTTAAATATGGGTTTTCCCAAAGGTTCTATCTATAGCCTCCTCTTCTAATGCTGAGTGAAATATTCTCCATATTTTACATGATGTCATTTTTAATATTTTTCTTTAGTTCCTGTTAGCGGTTTGCTGTCTTACTGAATTTAAGTATACCTGTTACTTTGCCTTTCTAACAACTTGAGCTTTTCCTTTTAAAAGCTATTTTTGTATGTTTAATAACTATAAGATAGTCCTTATTATTTAGTTTGTGAGGGTGTAGAGTTGTTAGCTAGACTGATTCCCAGGTGTACATAATCTGTTTGTATTTCCTCTTCGGTTTCTGTTCCTGGTTCATTTTTTCCATTGAAGACTAGCTGTTCTTGTGTAGATACTTGTGTGTGGTGTGATTTTTGTAAATTAAATCTTTACCTGTCTTTTTCAGTTATATTGTTTTTATGGTCCAGTTTTTGCCTCAACTTTTTTGAATAAAATACTTTAAAAATGTATTTTTTGTTAAACCTGCTTGCTTGACAAAAGTAATTTTTTTATGATCTAATTTTCAAAAATAGTTGTCAGGCCCTTGGAAGAGCATTCCCTGGATTGCTGTACAACAACACCGAGGAGAAAACCGTTTGTCCCCTTCTTAACAAGGTGTAGAGAAAACAAGAAATGAGAGAAAGGTGAATAAAGACATTTCAGAGTGAATCCTTTTCAAGAACTTGAAATCCAGGATTTAAAAGAAATCTTCAGGAGGGAGAATGAATTCTTTTTATAGTTAAGGGATTGCTATTAGTTTTAACTGAATTTAATTCTGTACTTTATTGTGTTAAAAATTTTGGATTTTTAAAAAATATTGTTGACTGAAGGTCTGTAATCCTAGACATAAGGGATTACCTATCCTACCAAGCGTTACCATAGCTAATTACAACCACAGCAGGTGGCATCTGCAGAGTCATGGTAGGCCTCAGGTTTATGTGTCCAACTTTCCTTAACTGATCTTCTTGTCCTCCCCCATCCTTAAACTAAACATTGGTCACTGTCAGTCAAGGTGTCCAGTGAAAAGGCACTAGCCCCTTGACATCATTTTTAAAATTTGTTATATAGAGCCTTTAAGTTTAAAAACAGGCATCCATCTGCTCCTTTTATTTGCTTAAATAAATAAAAACAAACAGGTTAACGGTTGTGATTTCTGGGTATTTATGTAAGCTTCCCAAGTACTTGGAATATATTCTTCAGTTTATGTAGCATATCTGTAATTCTGTTGAAATTCTAATTTCACAAACTAGGAGGCATGTTTTTCTTTCCATGTCTATCATAAAATAAATTATATGGGTCTTTGCTTTGTCTTCCTGTCAGTCGTAAAGCTTCCACTAATTAATGAGTGTGTCATGTGTCTGTGAAGAGCATAGAAGCATGGTGACACAATCAAGTCTAAGTCAGATGCAACCACTTGTGGGGGAAGACTACTGATTTCACTGCTGTGGTGAAGCCATTTAACCTGTAAAGGAGTTATGTAATCAGAATTTCAGAATAATTCTTGCAGTACTGAGACGACTATTAGGGTCTTTTCTGGTGACAAGTGCATACCTACATACAATTTTTTATTGATGTATTCTTTGAGATACATACCAAACCATTGTTCATGCTCATACCTTCTGTTTTTGATTATCTGCTCTGTGGAGCAGTAAGAACTGAGTGTGAGTGGAGATTAAGATCACAACTATACATTGCCTGTAGGTACTTCTAGCTTCTGGTTCTGTTTGTGTGGGAGCCGTGGCCACTCTTTTGTTGTGGTATAAGCTATTAGTCCCCCTTTCTATTTTGTTTGTTTTCAAAGTCATCTGGAAACCATCTGATACTCTTTTTCTAGATGTCCTGGAGCTTCTCATCGGAGAGTTGCCCTGGAGAGAAGGAAAACTAGTAAAACTCAGGCAGACATTGAGAATGAAAATGGGCCCACTATACTAGATCCTGCAGTTACCTTATCTCCAGAAACAGACTGTTTGGGGACAGGCACAGTGCCTGTGGAGCGGCACTTAACATCAGCGTCTCTTTCCGCATGGAGTGAGGAGCCTGGCCTTGACAACCCTGCCTTTGAGGAGAGTGCTGGAGCTGACAGTATGTGTGGTGCAACTCCTTGTATATTTCACCTGTTTCCTTTCTTCCCGCTACTTGCCCAACACATACTTTTTTCTTCTTTAAGGAAAAAAAAAAAACTTAAAAATAACAAAAACAAAGAAAAAAACTTTATTGAGATGTAGTGTATATACAGCATTCACCCTTTTCATTGTACAGTCTTCACTAATCAAACAGTACTCTCTCTAATACAAACCAGCACTCTCTACATACAGAAGCCTTCTAACAGTCTGCATTTTAGAAACAAATCACAAATCTCACCCCAGAGGTGGGTGGTCCTAACCCATCCCTTTTCTGTTGCAGTCTGTGAACTCACTACCCATTCTCATGGTTCTTACTGTCTGTGTGTGTGTTCAGAAACTTGTTCACTTCTTGTCATAAGAAGTCAACATCAAGAACAACACCAAATATATAGCTCAGATTAAATGCTATTCTGTGTCAGGCACTGTGCCAAACATTTTATATGTATTAACTGTTTAGATGCTTATAACATTTTAAGTTTTGGATTTTTTTTTTTTTAACAAGAAAACTGAGGCTGGAGAAATTAATTGGTTAAGTTTATACAACCAGTAAATAACTGGGTTTGTATTTGATTCCAGGACCATGCTTCTTACCATTATACGCCTCTGGTGCCAGCCACTGCTCTATAACCCACTAGGAAGTTAACAGAAGGCCTGTAGTCATGGATCTTGGGCATATCATGGTAGTTGGCCCTTGGTATTTTCTTTTAAAAATGATTTTCTTTTTCCAAGTTCCACTACAAATTCGAATTTTCCTTGCCGCAACTATGCATCTTCTTTGTTTCCTACAGCTCCATTCAAGACCCACCTCTTAGGAGCTTGATTTAGCTACTCTCTCAACATCTGTGCTGTTTCTATGCCACAGAGCTAGTGTTTCCTTTGCACTGCCACACATTTTGTACATGTTTCATGGTCCATACTTTCTCTCATCAGTTAGGCAGGATGACTTTCTTTTCATATTTCTTAATCAGATCACTGTGTCATTCCTAGTGATCTGATACATAGTAGCTATTTATTAGTTATTTACTGATCACTTTTGGTAGAGAAAATCTTTAGATAATCTTAACATAACAGATATTTTGTCATTTTATTTCTTATCCTTTTGTTTCTTTGTTGCTTAGCTGTTAATCATGTATTAATATGACATATTTACTTGAAGATAATCAATATAAATTGTTGGGGTTTTTTTTGACATATGTTTTTCTCTGTCTCATTTTTAACTTGGCAGCCACACAACAGCCACTTAGTTTACCAGAAGGAGAAATCACCACGATTGAAATTCATCGGTCCAATCCTTACATTCAGTTAGGAATCAGCATTGTGGGTGGCAATGAAACACCACTGATTAACATTGTCATCCAGGAGGTCTATCGGGATGGAGTCATCGCCAGAGATGGGAGACTCCTTGCTGGAGACCAGATTCTTCAGGTATCAGTTTTAATTATTCTGTTAATGTGTGCCTTTTTGTTCTTATACTTAACCCTTGGAAAATTCTGTTGTTATGGAACCTAAATTATATATAGGTTAGTTTTGCTGTTTCTATATGCAAAACATCAGAATTTATTTATAAATTTGTGTTATTTTCCAATATACACGAAATTTTTTTTTCTTCGTACCTTAATTTTCATTTCTGCATGTGGCATGGCTTGGCACGTGATCTCAGGCTTCCTGAGCTAGCTAGACTCTTCCTGCTTGGACTTCTTGAGTGGCTGTTCAGGGGCCACCTTCATTCATGTTGAAATTATCATTTCATTGGCTTTATTACACCCTGTTTTCCCATTCATTACCTTCATTGTTGGAATTATCCTTTTCTACACAGATTACTAGAATCTAGAAAAAACCATGCAACACTCATAATTTATACCACAGAATATAAGATAGAGTTCAGAAATCTTACAGTCATCTCCTATCAACCCCCTATTGTACTCTCCTCAGCAGACAGTCTAACTCTGCATTTTCAATAATCCCCATTGTTCCCCTTTCAGAAGATGATCTTTAACAACAAACAGGTATTCTCAAAAAAGAACTAGCATGGGACAAGATATTTTATTAGAGGGCATGTTGAGATGAACGTAGGAGGATGGTAAGAATTCTACAAGACCGGAGTTTATGTTAATGCTGGCCTGGAACATTTACATCATACAAACATGATAGTAATTAAAGCTTAAAATATGGATAACTTCTAGGAGAGAGAAGAAATAAGAAAAAATGTTTTCTGCCAACCCAAGCACAGGGACTCCTCTTTCCTTGGATTTCGTGGATTCAATCCTTCACCATGACCTGTTGATATCTACCCCCTACTTCCATTTCCCTGCCACTTCTGGAGTCTAGGACTTCACTACTTCATATCTAATTTAGTATAATAACCTATTATATGCTTCTGCCTCCCTACTCTCCTCCCTTAAACCTGACACAATCACTGCCAGTTTAATACATCAGTAACCCTGCTTGCCTTGCAAAGATTCAACTAGGAGGTCAAGTCCAGACTGATTAATCTAATAGTCCGGGTCCTCTATGGTCTCTTATATAACCTGTCTTCTTAATCTCTTTATTTCAGGCACACTAGCTCATTCTTTTCTCACAATGTTCTAAGCACTGTACTAGTTGCTAATGGTACATTTCAGAGCAAAATACTGACCTGTCCTCATGCAATATATAATCCAGTGGAAGAGCCAGCCATAGCAATCTTCTTCCTGCAAACACCTTATTCCCACGCTGCAACCTGTCCTCATCCCATGCACCAGTTTGATCACCTTCATTCTTAAAGCTTTTGTTCAGCCATTCTCCCCCATACGGATTCTTCCTACATTAGTTATTATTGATATTCATTGCTTTTCTCTTCATCACTTGGTACATGATCAGTTACAGTAAATTGTGTGAACATTTTACATATGTAGGCATGATCTATGATAATTGCAACTACCCTAACAGTACAGATTATGAAACAGATTTCTCATAGCTTATAATAAGTAAGCGCTCAGAAAACACTTGCTGAGTCAATAAAAGGGTGAATTTGACTATAACATGCCATTGGGAATAGCCATCTTCTTTATTAAAACAAAAACTTGGTTAGTGTTTTTAGTTCTTGAAAGGAAATCTCTAGACTTGGGGCTGGGGAAGGCTACAAAGGCAGCCAGGATTGATCTTCCTGCTAAGGATTCTTGGGTTTGGTTTCCACTCCGTTTGTATGCTGCTTTTCATGGTGTATTATTCCTGAAAATAATTAACACTGAGGCCAAAACCCTTCCGTCATTACCCCTAGTATGGCTGAGACAGGCTGAACTTTCAAAAAGTGTTTTTTTACTAAATACTTAGAGGAAATAGAGGAATACAGGAACATAACTAATCCAGCTGATATAAAATCAGATTTCTGATCCCGTCATAGCTAGCTATTTAGTTATCCTAGCTGCATTTTATGATGCTAGTACTCTAGCTGCACAGGCTGGCACAACTTGTAGGACCCCTTGAATTTCTTACATCCTGCTCCTGACCTATTTTCCAGAGGGACTTTTATAGCTCATATCCCAGCATCATCCTCCTAGACATCTTGACACTTTGGCGGTCAAGACCAGGAAAGCCAGATAGTCCTGTTCAGCAGCCCACTCAGTGTTCTTTGACTCTCCCACGTCTGGGCTTTTTAGCTAAAATTTAAGTGTATACTTATTTTTGTGTTTTGTTTATTGCTACCAGCCCAGTATTGTTACTATAGTTATACATTTTTCATTATCTTTCTTAATTTTAAAAGTAAAGGCAAATGTTTTTATTTATAATTCTTTGAATATAACTGAGATTTGTTTTCTAGATTTTGTTCACTAATACACTTCATCATTGGGCTTATTTCTATAATAGAGAATGATCCATTAGCTGAATCTTTATACCTCAAAAGATTATAATTATCTGCAATTGTCGACCATATTTTTGGGAATTAACTCAAAGTTGTAAAGTCTGCATTGTAGAAATTCCACTGCATTACTACTGTTTATGTAAACCTGTATACTAATAGCTCCAATAATGGCAATCTTATATCTAATTTAATGATTCAAATTGATAAGAAAAGTCTGAGCACATAACCTGATTAATGAATTCACAAAGTGTCTCCGTATTATAGGTCCTGACTTCTGGTTGGCTTTTAACTGGTGTGTTGGATCCAGTAAATAAAGCCACATCCCTCTCCCAGATATGGACTGTCGTTGGTTATTCAAAAGTAAACACTTGGAAGGAGGCCTATTTGGTATATTTTGCTATCTGGTTGCCTCCAACTTTGTGTAAGCTGAATAAATATAACACAGTGAACCAATTTGAAAATCTTAAAGAGGAAGTAAGATGGTTCATTTGCAGACCAATGAGCTAGCTTACATTTTCATTTTTGCAGACCATATGCATAAGCAGTGTGTGGCTTTGGTGGTTTTCCCACATTTATATATCTATATTTATTTACATACACAGGTGTTATTAAATAGACACTTTGAAAAGGAGAACCATATGCCCTCAGAGCCATTTGCTACTCTTAGAATTTCATATGCAGCCTTTTGAGCAGTTTTGAAGAAAAAAAAATTATGCTATTATAATTACCTCAGTATCATTAATAAAAGTAATATAACTTAGAACATTATTAAGTATTTTCAGTTTAATGAAGTCATAGATAATGTAGGCATTTTCAGTTTTGAAGGAAAATAATTATAGCTGTTATAGGTGAAAAAAAAATTAGCTCAAAAATGTGATAGTTTGCTATGCTGATGCTATTTTTACAAAATCTGGAAGCAGTATTTTATTTGGTTTCTGCTTTCTCTGAATTTCACCGGCAACCATACATTCCTGGAAGAGAAATCTTTTTCCAGTTGTAGAATATTCCCCAGCCTGCTTCACAAATATGTTATGAGGCTGCATGTTTACACATGGCTGGATTTTAGCCAAACGTTTTTTAAAGTCATGTGTGATATATCTGAATGTAAGATGGAAAAATGTAAACCTACAGGTAGGTAGCTTTTAAGCTAAATACTTGGAAATGGTGGTTTTTGACTAATGAATCTATGTCTGCCTGGTTTTTTAGAAACTGCTTTCTAAATATAACAGAATTTTGGAAGTTCTGCTCTTGACCCTGTATTATTCAATACTTTTACCAAGGTCTTGGATGATACCAAAGTCATAAATGTTGCAGACTTGGGAGAAAAAAAGTTTGTGTATGGCTTCTATGAATTTGATGACTGAATTCTGAAAGGTGTAAATAGGTCAAAACCAACAAATTCAAAATAGTCATATTTAAAACTTATCATTTTTTAAGTGCTGTTACATATCCAAGGATCAGTCACTATACATTTTTAAGGTTATAGAGGTTAATAAATAAATGTTGTATGAGTATTGAATTATGCTTAATGCATTAAATATACATTACATTTTAGTTTTAATGGTAAAAACCTTAATTGCTTTTGCTTCCACCTAATACTTGTGTGCTGAAGAATTAGAGTGAAATTACAGTTAACCTGATTTTCTTTCAAGTTAAAAGTTGCTTATTATAATAAGGTTGTATACCTGGAATATGCCACTTTCCTTAAAATAACAGTTTGTTTTGTCTAGCTTAAGTGTATTTCATTTGGAAAAAGCAAATTTGTAATCCAGTAAAACTTAAATTTTCATTCCACTAGAATTAGTATTTAGTGCACTAGTATTTGCCACATGTTGATCTGTTCATTCTCATACTGATCCCATGAAGTAAACACATTTTACAGATGAGGAAACACATTCAGACAAGTTCCATAATTTGCCTAAGGTTATCAGTTAGTAAGTGGAGGAACGTAGGACTCAAATTCAAGACTGTCTTAAAGCCCTTTACCTAGCTACTATTCTCTCCTTGATGCTAGTCATTGTAAGTTAATACTAGAAACTCTGTTTTTAAATGTCTTTGATGTGGTTTTCTTTGTAAATAATGGTTATATAGCATTCTCACCATACTTAGCACTCTTGCAATACTTAGTTTCCCTTGGAAATGTTACATAAACATTCCTACAAATTGGAAAAATAAAAGGTTGTCACACTTTGGTCACAATTCTTTTTTTCTAGGTCAACAACTACAATATCAGCAATGTGTCCCATAACTATGCCAGAGCTGTCCTTTCCCAGCCCTGCAACACACTGCATCTTACTGTGCTTCGAGAGAGGCGTTTTGGCAACCGAGCACACAGCCATTCTGATAGTAACTCTCCACGAGAAGAGATTTTCCAAGTGGTTCTTCATAAACGGGACTCTGGTGAACAGCTTGGCATTAAATTAGTGCGAAGGACAGACGAACCAGGTGTTTTTATTCTTGATCTGTTGGAAGGGGGGTTGGCTGCCCAGGACGGCAGGCTCAGCAGCAATGACCGAGTGCTGGCCATCAATGGGCATGACCTGAAGCATGGAACTCCAGAGCTTGCTGCCCAGATTATTCAGGTAAACCCTCTTGGCCTTCATTCCAAAGGCTTGGCAGTAATGACCATATAGCAGTATTTGTTTTCACTGGCAAATGACGTCAGAATTCAGGGACATTTTATATTTCATTAGAAAATCAGGTGTAGCTACCTGAATTCTTTAAAATCCACACAAGTATAACTTCATTGGAGACAGTCTTTTCTAAAAACTGCATCCCTATGAACTTTGGGGATGGTTATTTGTAGAGTATGGGCTCTACTGTTTCACATTCATTTCTCATTTGGGCTCTTGGTTCTACGATTAAGCCAGAGGTAGCAGATGGTAGTGTCCACTATTTAGAAGTGAGGAAAGGGAAGCTCAAAAGAGTTGTGATTACCAAGGATCTGACTTACCTGGTGTCTTAACTCCCTGTCGGGACTTACATAAATATCTCGAGAAGAGTAACTCTTATCTCTATAGTGCTTTGTTGGTGGTGTTTTTAAGGAATTCAGAGTGTTTAAAATACATGATAAAATTTGTCCACATAGCATCCTTGTGACGTAAGGAAGGATAGTCATAATTAGAGAAAGAACATGTTTTTTATAAAAGCATGAAGACAGATAAATTGGAAAGTCATCCAGAGATGATATATACATTCTGCAACATGCCATAGCATTTAATGATATGAGCAACTTCTACAGTGATAAGGGTGCAACAAAAAGATGTTTTTCTTAAAGTTAGCACAGCAAAACACCATAAAGGAAACCAAGCATTATATAATTGAGCATCAGGAAGTAGGGTAGGCCGATAGTCATCAAAAAATGTATTTACAACACAGAATCAAATAACAGTGAAAATTTAAGACTTTAAGAAAATCCAAGTCTCAACCCTCTTTATTGTATTGAGAGGAGATTTTGATATTGGTCTAATTTCATAGACTTGAGGTTTAAAGAAATTGGATGCTTTAAAATTTTCTTAAATCAGAGGCAATATTAGGACCTGATATCTGTGGGTATCAGCCAGCAGCTGCATCACTAAAACCCAGCTTATCTTGTAAGAGTGGAGATTGGTGGGAAGGAAGGGAAAAAAGAGGAAGAGGAGGAAGAGGAGGAAGAAAGCTAATGGAGTTGTAGCATTTGTTTGAGTAAAAGAGTCAAGTGATAGATTGAGAGGTTAGCTCAATAAGATAGAAAATAATAGATGAACTATATGTCAGCAATGTTTAAATTATCTAATTTAGTTCATCCAGTTGGATGATTCCAACTAAATTTCTAACCAAAATGTAAAAAATATACACACACAGGTAGAAAATGTATTTTAAATTGTCCATGATAATATTTTATATTTGAATGTTTATGTTTCATCATCTTTTGTGCTATAATTTTCTCCAAATAATGGAAAACTGAAGTTGCTCAATTTGTTTCTTTTTGAAAATAAGTAAAAGTCTTATTGCTTTTGGATTAAATATATATATGTGTGTATACACACACATACACACACACACACACACACACACACACACACACCATGTCTTAAAAGGAAACCAATAGTAAATGATTTTTGTAAGGCATTAAACTTGTTTATCACTTATTTTCTAATGTAAGAATTGAAAATAAAGTGATTTCTTAACATAATTGACTATAATCATGGGAGAGGTCCCCACTTTGTACCACAGTTTCTTTAAAGCAGGTTATTATATTTTCCCATAGGAATTACAGTAAAATTGGGCATTGTGGTTGTGACCAAGAGTCATCATCAAATAAATTAGACTTACACTTTAAAAGGAAGGATTACATAACTTGTAAAAATATAGCCAGTGTAAACACGTGTTCACAATATGATAGATCATAAGCCTGTAAATTTAAAACAATAGTCATGAATCTCTAAAATAATTTAACTCTTGAGATGTGTGTATCACATTCACGCACATATGCCATACACACACACACACACACACACACACACACACACGTATATATAAAGTCTTGTTATGCAGGATTTCTGTAGTCATTATTTTCAAGAGTGTTGAAGCTGATGTCCTATTTTTGACTCAGACCTAAAGCAGCAGAAACAAAGCTGTGCAGAATTTCATTATTATTTCTGAAGTAGCTACCATGGAATTTATTTCAAAAGTCACAATGGACTCTAATCAAGTTTAGAAGCAGTTCTTCCTTCTATTTTATTTCCTGTGTTCTCCCTTACAATATCAAGGCCAACCTTGAAGAGGCAAAGAAGTATTACAAGAAAAGTTACCAATCATGGGGAGATGAGAGCCCAGGAAGTGTGACCACTTTGCCTTGGTCATTTTCGAGGTGGGGTTACAGAGGGCATGCCCAAGATCTTTGTGTGTGTGCGCTTCAACTGCAGAAGTTTTAAGATATTAGCTAATGAAATGAACTCATTCCTCTTGCCACCAGGTACTTGTGGTCACTGCCCAGATGATGCCCTGGTATAGTGATTGAGAAGTGCATTGAAAATTACACTGCATGTACTCTTTAACATGACAAACATCATTAGTGACTTGTGGTAATGTATTTGTGTTTTCTCCAGGCCAGTGGAGAGAGAGTGAATTTAACAATTGCTAGACCAGGGAAGCCCCAGCCTGGTAACACCATGAGAGAAGCAGGAAATCATAGCAGCAGCAGCCAGCACCACACACCACCACCGTATTACAGCAGACCAAGCTCACATAAGGTAAGGATTTTTTTTTTTAATGCCACCATCAAAGGATCATTGTTACAAGCTGGTGAGATTTAAATGAAGTTTTTTTTAATATGTGAGTTATACCTCAATAAAGCAGTTTTTTTAAAAAGATTTAAATGAGCTTTGTTTTTCTGTTGGAAAAAGTAAATATAGGTATTTAGAATGTGAAATGTATTTATTTTGCCACCTTGGAGAGTGACTGCTTTGTTTCTTAGAACTAGAGATAGTTTCTTGGAGGGAAAGTTTCCTTTGCTAGGTGATTAACGAGAAGCTTGAAATCTTCTATTGGTTAATCCTACTTGAAAGTGGAATTTATCTTGGGTTGCTTATTTAAATGTAAGAGTTGGTTATTGAAATAACATAATGAAGACAAGATTGACAAATCTATACTTAGCAATTGAGCCCGTCGCCTACAAAACCAGAATTAGAAGTGTGAATATTAAACATATGAATCATGAATTTTGATAGGTACATATAGAATATTTCTTTTTATGTTAAAGCTTAGAGGAATATTACCCTAAATCATTTAAAATTCCCATATGTTAAGATTTGTTACTGTTTCTTCAGAATCACTATTTCGCTGGTTTTATGATGTATTCCATGTTTATCTATCTGAGCTGAGAATTTTGATGCCACCTCACTTTCAGTCCAAAAATCTGAAAGGATGTTCCTTTAGCATTCTTTATATTATTTACTTTATCTGATCCTTTATTTGAACACTTCCAGTAAGCCAGGAGTTTTAAACAATGATGTTATGCTTGCCTAATTGTGTGAAAATAAAAGCTATATGTGAGCTAGCAAAATAATTCTCCTTAAGTAAAATTAAATTGTTTTACTAAACAAAAACTTATCGTCACCTTAAAGTACAACATTCGAGTGAATAATTATCTTTAGAGTCTGTCTCTGGTGCCCTAAGACAGCACTAGCTTAAAGACAGTATTTTTGGCCCATCAGGTTTATACAGTTTTCTGAGCTTAAGTTCTGTACAGACTTGTCACTGGTCTTCGGTTTAGTTAATACTTAAAATAAATTATAATCACAGACTTCATTCTCATTTCTGAGCAAAACCCGAAATGTATGAAGGAAACCTGTAATTTGCCTTTAAAAGATGACTGTGGAAAAGGGGTAATTGTTTTAAATGGGAAATTTTGAATAGGCATTGTTTCATATAGCCAGTCCTTGCTTTACAAGTTTTGTATACATATAAAACTCTAAGGTACAAGTTGATAATTGAATCTTTCATGTTATTGAATTTTATAATAGTTTGAGATATTGGTATATATAACAACATTATAGTTTTAAGAGACTTTGAAAGACTGTACTTAATAATTCCAGGATTCATATAGCAAACTCTCCTTATTTCAGGTTTGGACACATGTATTTTTCTGTTATAACTATGCTAATTCTCATTCTCTTCAATTTTATATGACAGTGTTCTAAATAGCAATGCTTAATTTATCCTTATTCCAGGCACTCTGCAAACCTGGCTGGTTAGAGCAACCACTTGAAATGGAATGTGTTCGTTTAGCTATTTACTACAATATCTCTATTTGTTATGTCAAATCCTGATTAGTGAAATAAAGGTCTCCTAGGGAAAACACATACGAATTCAGCAAAACAACCTTTTCAGACAATTATAATCATTCTAAAAAAAATTAAAGGATATATTAGTCTACTACAAAGTTTCCCAGTAGCTGTTTCAATAAACATTCATGTGGTTTTAGGAAGTTTCTTGAAGCATAATGAGTATAATCTTTGAAGTTTGGTTTGGTTCCTGGGGAAAAACTGCATACATTTCAGTCATCCAGGGGAATAAAACACTCACCCTTAATTGCTTAAATATCTAAGGACTGAACCTACTGAAATAAATACACTCAAGGCTGTGTTTACCTGAGTTATCTTTAGAATAAAGTTGGGTTTGCCTAATTTTGCAGGCTGCTGACATAAATTTCATACCTTTAGATAGGAAAGCGCCTTAAAATGTTTATAAATTTTCTCCTTGGTCATAAAATTTTCTGAGAATACTGTGCTGCTATTACAAATATAAATTTCAAGAGTATAGATTTCACATCCAGAGAAGTGTAGATAGGTCTAGAATTCCAGGCCCTGATTAAAGATTTGATAAATGCCATTGTTAACTGTTAAATACTGTCAATTCTTAATGTGATTTAAGGAAATGTTATAATTGTGTAAATATAATTTGTATTTTTTTATTTTTTATATATTAACAATGTTAATTATCTGTAACATTCTGTTAACAGTTGATAAGTGTTAAAACCTTTTGAGTCATTATCTTGTGCTGTACACTTAATGGAATAGTTCTTGTGTGGGTGCATATATACAATATGTACACATAGTCCATCAGACTATATGTATATATACAAAATACATATTTACATTAATATATATTATACCTACTTTTAACACACATAAGTTTTGAATCTCCGGACAGTTGCCAAAATTAAAAGATTTGAGACAAGCTTCATGACCTCCCTAAGCTTGTTTCATCATCAGTAAAATGGGGTCAATAATATATACTTTCAATACTTTCGTGAAGGTTAAAAGAAATGATGCAGTAAAGGCATTAGCTTTTCGCAGGCTAAGCTCAAATGTTATTTTGATATTAATATTGCATATGTACATCTTATTTTTTACTGAGTTCTAATTAAAAAGAAAAGTGATTTTTAAAATTCTTTTTCTTCCAGAACTGTCTCAGTAATAAGTAATAGTAACAAATGTCAGTAAAAATAGGAGAATATTCGTTTGTTGGGAATTTATTTCCCTTGTCATTGACTTTTTCAAAAATTTAGTCATTTCATATCCTTTTAGCTTTTCATGAAGATTTTGAAGGTAGATTTGCACCTTTTTTATTATTGAGTACTCATAGTCCTAGTCAGTAACAATGGGAAGATAGGTCAATGGCCTTTTTCTCACAGTTGCCAAAATCTACACTGTACTTTTGTACTACTCTGTCAACTTTTCTTTCAAATAAATGGGGAGAAAGATGGCAGTAAAATTACTTGATTTGTCTTCAGATTCTTAAAACTCAAAAGCATCATTTACTTTTATGCAATTGATGAAACATGAAGCTCAAATTATACAAACGATATGCTTATTTTACTTTGACTGGCATATTTTAGCAGTCCTGAGTTTTTCACCTATATAAAATGAAAATAACATAGTCCAAAATTTGACATTGATCCACAGTAGACTTATTAAGAACTGTATATTACTTTCATTTGCAAGTAAGGAATAAAAGTAATCACTTCATAAATGCCATGTAAGTTATTACCTTAGTTTGAAGTAATAACTTCAACTCTATTTTATTATTATCCAATAATTTTTTTCTTGTATGTTTTAGGATCTTACTCAGTGTGTTACATGCCAAGAAAAACACATTACTGTAAAGAAGGAACCTCATGAGTCCCTTGGCATGACTGTTGCTGGGGGCAGGGGAAGCAAGAGTGGTGAGCTGCCCATCTTTGTGACCAGCGTGCCGCCCCATGGCTGCCTTGCACGAGATGGCAGAATCAAGAGAGGTAAGATGGGATCTTGAAAAATTTTACCACATCTTATTTCTGAATTAACACACATTTTTAAAAATAAAGAGTATCTACAAAGTATCTATTAAATGTGACCTTTTTAAATCTTTTAAACTGTCCCTTGCATATGAAAGCATAAAGTCCTTCTATGAGGTTAGAAAAATGCCTTATATAAAGGAGAGTTGCTGAATTTCGATGACAGCTTCAGAATTTGCTAACCGTTACTGAGACTCTTGGATTATTTTATCTTGGGAAGAGATCCTCTAGCATTACAACAGACTTAGGTACTCTGAAGGGCCTTCTCACTGAAAAATAAACGTTTCTTTTAATATAGTGTCTATGGGACTCAGAGAGGAGGTGGAGCAGAAGACAAACTTAATTTTAGGGATAAATGCATTTGCCATTTCATATTCCCTATCAATGCTATATAATTTGTATAGATGGGAGTTGCAGTTAGCCATTATTAGCATGGTAAAAAAAAAAGAAAAAAAAAGCAGTCTCCATTGATTTAGTTTGTTTATAAGCTAAGAAAAGTGACTCTGAAAACATATTTTTCCAGGATGAAGTTGAACCCCTGCCTCACACCATAAACACAGCTTAAGTCATAATGGATTCAATACCTAAATATAAGAGCTGAAACTCTTAGAAGAAAATACAAGTGTAAATCCTCATGACCTTGGATTAGGCAGTAGTTTCTTAGATATGACACCAAAAGCAAAAGCAGCAAAGTAAAATATAGAGAAACCAGACTTTAAAACTGTAAACTTTTGTGCTGCAAAGAATACAACTAAAGAAATGAAAAAATAGCCCATAGAATGGGAAAAATATTTGCAAATGATATATATGACAAATGGCTTGTGTCTAGAATATATATTCTTACAACTCTAATTAAAAAGACAGAAAACACAATGTAAAGATGGGAAAATAATCTGAATAGACATTTCTCCAAAGAAGATAAATAAATGATCAGTATTCCCATGAAAAGATGCTCAGGCCAGGTGCAGTGGTTCACTTCTGTAATTCCACCACTTTGGGAGGCCAAGGCAGGTGGATCGCTTGAGCCCAAGAGTTTGAGACCAGTCTGGGCAATATGGCACAACCTTGTCTCTACAAAAAATAGAAAAATTAGCCAGCTGCGGTGGTGTGAACCTGTAGTAGTTCCAGTTACTCAGGAGCTGAGGTGAGAGGATCACCTGAGCTCCAGAGGCAAGGCTACAGTGAGCTGAAATCATGCCGCTGTACTCCACTCTAGACATCAAGAGTGTGACCCTGTCTAAAACGCAGATCAAAACCACAGTGAGATACTACTTTACAACCAGTAGGATGACTATAATAAAAAGGACAGCCAGTGACAAACACTGGCAAGAATGTGGAGAAACTGAAACCCTCATTAATTGCTGGTGGGACTATAAAGTGATACAGCTGTTTTTGGAAAACAGTTTGGCAGTTCCTCAGAGAGTAAAACTGATTCCTCATATAGTTACCATATGACCCAGCAACTCCAATTTTAGAGAAATGAAAACAGCTGTCCCTATGAAAACTCATATACCAGTGTTCATAGCAGCATTTACAACAGCCAAAAAGCAGAAACAACTCAGATGCCCATCAGCTGATGAATGGATCAATGGAATGTGGTCTACCCGTACAACAAAATATTATTTGGCCATAAAAAAGACTGAAGTACTGGCACAAATTACATGGATGAATGCTGAAGATGTTATGCAAGTAAAAGAAGCTAGATGTAAAAGACCATGTATGATTCCATTTACATGAAATGTTCAGAAGAGGCAGATCTGTAGAGACAGAAAGCAGATTAGTCGTTGCTTAGGGTAGGGGAGGGGGAGTGATTTCTGATGAGTATGGAGGGAGTGATTAAAATGTTCTTAAAATTACTGTAGTGATGGTTGTATAACTGTGAATATACTCAAACCACAAAATTATATTCTTTAAATAGATGATTTGAATGGTATGTGAATTATATCTCAAGCTGCTATTAAGAAAAGATTATTTGTCGAGTTGTAGAATTGGTGTAATTTTATTTCCTTTTTGTTATTTTATTATGTTTTCTAAATTTTCTACAATGAAAACAATTTGCTTTCATAATCTAAAAAATCGATGATAAATTTGGAGAGAGAAATTTCTGTAGACTTTGTAGCACAAATGTCTGCTTCCTACAAAACTAATCCTTTCCTAACCTTTGATATAATCCTCATTGCTGTTTTTTTTTTATTATATTACTTAGCAGAGCAACAGTTCTTTTCTTCTTCCTCAAACAGGGGAAAACATTCAAACCACAAGTTTCATTTCTTTGTGTGAGTCCAGGTATAGCTTCTCTGTACATATTCTGATGTTTGCCCTGAGTGAACTCTGCAGGGCTGTCCTTATGTATGGAACTGTATAAAGTAAAATAAATTAAAAATTTATTTCTAGGGGCAGAGGATCAGATGATTTTTGATTGGACAGAATTGTAGAGATCTCTGAAACTCCAAGAAGAGAAATGAACCTGCCCAGGGCCTATACATAGCTAAATTCAGACTGATGATTCGGACTTCCAGTCCTGTCAGGGTTCCTCAGGCCACATTTTCCATGTATTATGACATTATTTTTAAATTGTGTAATGTTTTCTGTGTTGGGTTTCTTCTCAATATTATAAAAAATTACAAAGAAATAATAAATGCCTTTTCACCTTATCTCATCAGAATTGTGGGCACTAACTTTTGTTGCTCAGTTTCTAAACAGCAAGATTTGCAGGTGAATGAATACTCAGTGGCTCAGCTCATTTTTCTTGTTTCTTCATCTGAAAGGTGATGTGTTGTTGAATATCAACGGCATTGATTTGACCAATTTAAGTCACAGTGAGGCAGTTGCCATGCTGAAAGCCAGTGCCGCATCCCCTGCTGTTGCCCTTAAAGCACTTGAGGTCCAGATTGTTGAGGAGGTGACTCAGAACACGGAGGAGCAGCCAAGTACTTTCAGCGAAAATGAGTATGACACCAGTTGGTCCCCATCATGGGTCATGTGGCTTGGGCTTCCAAGGTACTGAGTACTTTCTTCTTGTTTGATAGAAATCATCATCATACTTGCAACCCTTGTCAGACTGTAGCATAATAAATTTATCCATTGGGAGAAAAAAAAATCTTTAATTCAATAAAAGTAGCAGCATCAAATCAAATTACAAAAGAAAATGGTAATTTTTCTTAGGAGATTACATTTTAAAAGGTACACAAATAAAGCAGTTGTGTCCATTCCTATTAAGGCTCCTCAGTGGGCTAGCCATGAGATTGGATAACCCCGTCTCTTGCTTAGAAAACCTGTCATTTACCAACACTCATTCTGCTATGTGCTCAGACTTGGTGCATTTTTCATCAGGAAAACCAGGGCAATCTTGGGTCCTCCCCCCATCCTAGAAGCCGTTCTTAAACACCTTTTAAAAATCTTTTTTAACTCTCCCTAAAAAGGCAGCATTTAAACTCAATTTTTATTGGACAGAGGAGTCTATTAAGCCAATCCATTAGTGTTCAAGAATGACAGTTCCACTTTTACTTTTTATAAATGTTACCAGCCAAGATATGCTGTGGTTGATCAGTGTCGGGGTCACAGAAGAAGCACATGGAACCTCCAGTGGCATCCCAGGGTACATGCCTTTCCCCAGTCAGGCAGTTGTTTGACATAGGAAGAATGTGTGTTCCTATCACTATTTGTTGCCTAATCCATTTAGATTCTTATTGTACTTAAGAATCCTAAAACTGAACTATGAAGCATTTTGATTCTTGACCAAGTATGAAAATTATTATTTAAAATAAAAATAAACAATAGGAATTTGCTATTTTCTGAGCCATCTGACTCATGGAATATATTTATAACAACAACTAGCATTTATATACTGCTTCAAGGCCCTTTGCGCATAGTGGGTGAGAAGTGGTCTACTTGTGCAGTGGCCGGGTAGCATGTTGCAGACCTCAGAGCTCATCTGCACCTCTAATGATGGGGCAAGCAGAGAGCAGCAGCATCCTGGAGAAACTTGGTCCCTAGTGCTTCCTTTAATTTTCTTTGTCTGTATACCAGTCTAGTTTGGGGGGTTGGCATTCAGAGTATTTTCTGGTGTGCTAGGCATAACAGCAAAGATTTTAGGTGAGAAAAACACAGTATCGTAAAATCTGTTTTTGAGCCCACCTGTGTGGAAGGAATACCTGTCAATAAAAGGCTACTATTCTATGTATGTACGGCGGTCTCTGTTGAATGCAAAGCTTCATTCAACAGCCATGTGTCCTCAGTGGGTACAAATGGCACTTAAATGCAGGTTTCATACTGCATAGGGTAGAAGCTCTGCTCTGTTTTTCTTGCAAAGGGAAAGCCTACCACTGCAATTTGCTGGGGTATGCCAGAGAGCTGTTTGTTTCAGAAGATGCAGCATTAGAAAAATAACCAACACTGTCCCTTTAAATCCAGGCCAGTGCATAAGATCTTGTTTCATCCCAGAAGCCTTTCTTATCAATGAGCTAAGAAACTAGATAAGATGAGAAGTTCCAGCATGGTAAACATTGCTTTATAAAATCAGCTTTTTTAAGAAATCTGTTTTATGGATTAAAAACAGGAAACCTTGCCTTCCATCCATTTAGATCCAGTTTCACCTAAAGATGAAAGATATTTATTTATTATAAACAGATTTTTTTTTTTCTGTATCATTCAGGTGTGGGTTTTTTGTTTGTTTGTTTTCTTTGTTATTAAGTTTTTACTCACTGCGTTTGTTCCTAAATCCATAGAGCTATGAAAATATATATATATATTTTTCTCCCTCTCTGGACACATCCTCCAATCTGGCAGTGGCATTCTAACTGTAGTTTCTCAGTGTCTATGATACACTTATATATGCATATGTGTATATATTTTCTTTCTTTTAAGAGATGAGATCTTGCTCTGTTGCCCAAGCTGGAGTGCAGTGGTGTGATCATAGCTCACTGTAGCTCCAAGCTTCTGGGCTCAAGCACAGCCTTCCAGTAGCTGGGATAACAGGCACATGACACTGTACCCAGCTTGTCTATGATAGAGAAAAAAAAAAGAAAAAGATTTTTTGTTAGTGTTTTTCAGATTGATTTATCTATTTTGGCAATTAGATAAAATGCCCTTAAAATGAAAACATTCTAAGTAAAGGAGAAAAGAACAAATAACTCCTCATGTAGACTAAAAGCCTATAGGATCTTCAGAAAAGAGGGAGGATAATTATCTGCCTTCTGTTTGGAAGCTACGCTCCTGGTCGTTTTCTTCTTTCATTCGCATGCTGGGCTTGGCAGTACTAGACCTGTTTCATCCCACTTTAATTCCTCTTGTAGATAAAAGTGATTGGTAGAATTGAGGAGTTTGTTGACAATGCAGTAAGCAGATATAGGTACATAACCTTTTTGTACAGGTTACTGAGACGTATGTAACTAGGTTCTCTACTTGTGTGTGTGTGTATATACACTTGGGAAGACTTCACTTGGGAAGACTGAAAAAAGTTGGGGAAATTTGAGTCTACTTAGGACTGTATCTGTGCTAGAAAATGGATTGTCAAATAATCTTTTCAGAAGGAAGTAAATAGCCCTTTTTCTTTTTTCCAGGAGTGGTAAATATAACACGGTATGGGGTTATAACAAAATTGAGAGGCTATAAAAGCCTCCATGTTTATTTTTTCTTTGTTTTTGTGTTTGTTTACAGTACACTTCATAGCTGCCACGATATAGTTTTACGAAGAAGCTACTTGGGAAGTTGGGGCTTTAGTATCGTTGGTGGATATGAAGAGAACCACACCAATCAGCCTTTTTTCATTAAAACTATTGTCTTGGGAACGCCTGCTTATTATGATGGAAGATTAAAGTGAGTCTTGTTCTAATTAATGGTATGATTCATGTTGATAACACTGGGCATGATCTAGACCAGGGGTCGGGGTGAGCACCAAATCCAGCCCATTATCTGTTTTTGTAAACAAAGTTTCATTGCAGTGCAGCTAACTTACTGGTTTATGTACTGTCTGGCCCCCACACTACAACAGCATAGTTGATGTCATCGTGACACAGACTGTATGGGTCTTAAAGCCTAAAATATTTACTACCTAACCCCTTACAGAAAAAAAATTTGCCAATCCTGATCTAGACTGAAGTGTTACCCTTACTATCTTGTCACATACATATATTTCATTAATCTGATAACAGAAAATGAACCTGAGTTATTTCACTGGACATGTTGTGATGTGACATTGAGCGCTGAGTAAGTTTCCCACACTGCCTTCTGAGGTCCAGTCCTGTCATTAGATGACTCTGCTTTATTTTTCTCCACAGCACTCATCTCTATCTGAGATCGTACTTATGCAAGCTCCATGAGGGAGGGATCTTGTTGCATTTATTGTTATATCCCTAGCAGCCATAGCAATGCCTTGCATAAAGTAAGATCTCAATAAATATTTGATGAATGAATGTACAATAGCTTATGGGATGCCAGGCCCAGTGCTAAGTGCTGTGCATGCATTATGTAATCTGCTTAACAATCCTATGAGGTTAAGTTTCATTATTCCTGTTTTAAAACAAACAAGGTAACTGAGGCTTGGAAAGGTTAAGAAACTTGCCCACAATGAAATAGCTGAAAGTGGTTGGCTGGCATTCAAACCCAGGACTGTCTGGCTCTAGATCCTTGGCCTTTAAACCCCTCTGCCAGCTGCCGCCACTGAGCAAAAGTCCTTGCTCAGCATACAGCGTCTTCCTTATCAAAGATTGGGCACTGGGAGAAGAAAGAGAAGGTGTCATGGCAAGAGGTCATCAACAGCAGGGAGGAGGTAGTTTATTGTAAGTTCTTAGTCCCTGTTTATGAACCAGTTCTTAAAAAGTAAATATTGACATTCTATATAGAATGCTATGCAGATGGAGAATTTACTCTGTTTGCAAGGAGTAAGTGACATCTAAATAATGTGTGGAAAGGTGATTAGGAGTGGTATGGTCCAGGTCAGCCTATATTGATAAAGATGAAAAAAATCATTTTAGGAGGAAAGAGTAGGGAAAAATGGATTAATCACTCTCTTAGCTAAGTTACTCAACCAGTCTGGGCCTCTGTTAATTATAATTTGTATTCCTTCTACTTCCACAAAGAAATTGAAGTAGTTAACAATAAAGTAGCATGTTTATGGTATAAACAGAAGACCAAAAACCATAAGGATAATTATGGTAATTATAATCATACGGCTGGAAAAGTCCTTCGATTCATCATCCATCCACAATAATTCTACTTAGAGTACAGTGTGAGTGTCAACAGCTGAAAGAAGAGGAAGTATGGGTCTTATTTCCAATTTAATTAAATCTTAAGATATATGAGCTCTAAGAATGAATAGGGAGATAGCAGTCAAAATAATAAACAACCCCCTTCAAATGCATTACTTTCTTTTTTTTTTTAAGAGAGAGCATATTTACTCTATATTTTGCTTAAATTAGTGTGAAAATTACTCTGCTTGCCCTTGACATTGACTGACCTACTGGTTTTGGAGTGGTTGGCACAGGGGTTTCCTTGATTGGCGAGGGAAAGCCAGCATAGGCTTAACAGCTGTCCCAGACAAAGTAGATAATACACCCTAATCATTGACAGTTAAATAGTAAGTGAAACTGTGTTTTTCATGCAAAATAAATCCCAATTGGAATATTTTTAATACCATGAAAATAGTAACATTCTGTGTCTGTCTCTTTTTGTCCAGGTGTGGCGACATGATCGTGGCCGTAAATGGGCTGTCGACTGTGGGCATGAGCCACTCTGCACTGGTTCCCATGTTGAAGGAGCAGAGGAACAAAGTCACTCTGACTGTTATTTGTTGGCCTGGCAGCCTTGTATAGGTTTTGGAAATTGGTTTTGAATCTTGCGTCTTCCTTTTTTAGGTTTTTGAAAGAAAACCCTTTGGTTTCATTGTGTTTGTGGTTGTTGGGAGCTGCTGACACAGCTGGTATACACAGGGCCAAAACCCACTAAGACTGTCCTTTTATGTTTATTTAGATCGTTTCCTAAGTTAGTTACATTTCTTTTAGCTTGAAAGTCTTCCACTAACCTTTGTGAGTTTATATTTTCAGAATTCAGACTTAGTTGGTAATGAGCAAAGCTCCCCCAAACTGTGCCCCAGCTGGAGTAAAGACCTTTGGGTGGGTCTTTGTTTTCAGTAACTGAATCATAGAATGAGTTATATATGCCTCAGGCCCGATGTCAGCGAAGCCAGTAGCAACAGCATGTACTGCCACTGTCTTAACCAATGCCATGAATGAGTACACTTTAAATTTTGGTGATAACTGTTCCCCCTTTTTTTTATTGGTGCCAACATTTCAAAACTTCGTAATGTTTATAAAGTGATTTTCTGGTTTATTTCTACTGTAATCTCTCAATACTTATAGAAGATGAAGAAATAAGTCTGACAACACTAAAGAGATTTCTTAAATAATATACTGTTATTAGAATAGTAGAGAGTAAAAGATAATGTTATCCAGTTACAAAGGAATTTGGATCGTAATTACAGCTTAATGTTAGAGATGGTAAAGCTGCACTTGAACAGCCCAAAAGCATAAAAATCTATTTCCAAAGGAATGTTTTGCTATTTAGGGAAATTTTGAAGTAGTTTTTGCCAAAAATAATTTCTAGAGTTGTATTATTCTTAGTAGTAATCTTGGCTAGAAATGTTTTTGTGATTTATCCGATTAAATGAGATGATAAAGATAAAACCATATTGTTATTAAATACATATATATTACAGCTAAGTAAGAGAAAGGGAAACCTTTTTATTTTACTCAGGTAGAAGTCTTTCTTGTGTATTTTAGAAACAATTATTTTTCTCATTATTTCTTAAGAGCTTAGTTGTTTCAAGTAGGAGACAGAAAGTTCCCTTTTATTGGAAATGTAGGTTTTGATGTGTCTTCAAGTCAGCTCTCGGTCACTAGACTATTTCATATTTTTGAAATGTTTTTGAAAACTACGACTAGCCCATTTTTTTGTCCTTTATTCGACATACTTATCCTCTGAAGAACACACAAATAAGTGAATAAGATAAAAATATCTTTACCTTATTAATATGCATACTTGAAAAAAGTTTCATTTAGAAACCTAGTTCAGAATCTGAGCTAATTTACAAGTGACCTCTGTAATAAATGGTGTTGATAATCAGAGAATGTATTTCAGAATACTACAGTACAATATATTATGAAGCATGACCGCTTTATTTTCAGACTTAGCAATTGCATTGCTGAGGTTTATTGTATCTGTAGCATGTCACTGATTATTTCAGTTAGTTTTGTAATGATTAAAAAAAAAAAACAAACCATATCTTTGGAATAAATAAGATACAGCAACAATCACTGCTACTGACTTGTTCAACCTCCTAGTTACACTGTATGGTCAACATATAACATGATACAGTGGAATGCCCCTTACAGTATATTACTGTCATGTGATGATTGGCTTTGGAAGCAATTTGATATTGAAATGCTTTGATATTCTAACTGACGTGGAACAAGTTTTTTCCCTGCTCCCCAACTAGAATTTTGTAATCAACTTTGCTATTTTTTTAAAGTTTGTAACAATGTGTCATTTCTTGGGGAGTAGCCATCCATCAACAAATATCCTGACTGCTACTTTGTTATACACAAAATACTTAACATTGAACCTGGTGGCATAATGAGTATTTTGAAAGAAGACATTTTTTTCGCTATCATATTTATCATAGAAATCTTGGAATCAGCTTAAGCTGTAGCTTTTATGACAAGAGACAGTCATTTTTGGTCAGAGTGATATTTGGTGATGGAAACTTGTTCATAATTTATTGTTACTATAGAACTATTTGGATTTTCTCATTTTTAGTTCTGATAGTTAATATTTTGGTTTGTTCTGTGCCTTCAGTTTAAATTATTTCAGGATTTTTCAGATGTTTAAATCATGGCGTGAATCATTCAGGATGGAAATAAACGTCATCCTTTCCGTAATAGTAACGTTGTCTCTTTTCTTGAACAGCAGCTGTGGCTTAGTCTGTGATCTGTATTTTTGTTGGTGGCGCCACTGTCCTTACAGTATGCTGAGCATGAAACCTCAGGATCACAAACCCACCTTATTCCCACAGTTTCTTTTTCTTTTTCCTTTTTTTTTTTTTATTGGAGACAGTCTTGCTCTGTCACCCAGGCTGGAGTGCAGTGGCATGATCTTGGCTCACTGCAACCTCTGCCTCCCGGGTTCAAGCAATTCTCCTGCCTCAGCCTCCCAAGTAGCTGAAACTACAGGTGCCCACCACCAGACCCGGCTAATTTTTGTATTTTTAGTAGAGATGGGATTTCGCCATGTGGGCCAGGCTGGTCTCGAACTGCTGACCTCAGGTGATCCACCTGCCTCGGCCTCCCAAGTCACTGGGATTACAGATGTGAGCCATTATGCCCGGCCTCTTTCTAATATGGTTACTAGGAAAAAAAAATTTTTTTGAATTGAAAGAAACAAAGTTGTCTCCTTTTCTAGTAAGTAAGTTCAAACCAAGGCCTCTGTGGTCAGACTACTAATCCGATTTTCCAGGTGACTCCGTGGTCCTGTTTACCCTCCCTCGCTCCAGCAGCCTCCTCAGAGCACGCACGCCCATCCCCGCCCCTCCCCGCCCTTCCCCGCCCCACCCCGCCCCAATTCCTGCCTTCAGCACACACAGTAACTGTAGTTTCTCCTCTGCTGGTTCACGTTGTACCCAAGCTGGAGTGAGGGCTTAAATGATGCTCCATCTGTCTCACTCTCAACTCCACTCCCCACTTTCCTTCCTAATGGTGAATCTCCTAGGCCTTTGTCTATTCATTTCTTCTGGCCTCGATCTCTTGCTACCTAATTATTGTTAGAGTTTTAAATACCATCTTAATCCTTGCAACTTTGAGTACCACTGACACCTGAGTCTACAGCTCCCACAGTCCACAGCCTAAGACAGACACCTTAGATCTCAGTACCTCCAAAAGTGAAATCTGTGCTTTCCTAAGCATTTGCGTACTTCCTGTCTCTTCATCTTTCAATCCAAACTCTTAAGCCCTCAGAGTAACTTTTGTAAACCCCAACTAATCATATCCTTGCCCTGTTTAAAAATCTTCATTTGTTCCATGTTGTCCGCAGGTTAAATGAAAAGGCTTGGTGCAGCACAAAAGGCTTTTCGTGGTCTGGCCCCTTGCCTGCCCCTATGGCCTATTTTCCACCCTTTCTTGCTTCCTATATAAACCACCAGCCCACACACATCCCCTGCGCTCTGCATCTGCAGGGGCTGACTTGGCTCAAGTGACACCACTCTTTTGAGAAATCCTTACCAATCTCTCTGGGCAAGCTTTTTCTGGCCCCTTTTAAAGATTTCATTGAGTTACACATTTATGGTCCTAGCTGTATGCAAGGGAGAAGAAAACAAACTTGCCAAGTAGATGCTGGATTACCCCATCTGTGGCAGTTTTTTAAAACTAGACAAATGTCAGAGATTCTGTCGCTTCCGAAGAGCCCAAGACATTGCCAAGATAGAGTCTAAGCTTCATGTCTTTTTCTGTTCCAGGAGTCTACAGTACATTCAGTCATCATGTCTCCTTATTCTCCTCGTGGCTGCGCCATTTTCTTAGACTTTCCTTGCTCATGAGGGTTCTGGGAGTGCTGATGCCGGTCAGGTATATTGCAAGTTACTCCCTATTGGAATTGCTGTTTTCTCTTGTTATCAGACTGGCAAAAGGGTTTTTGGAGCAAGATCCCCAAGGTAAAATGCTGTTGTCCTCATATCAAGGATACCTCCTGTCTGTGTGATTTATGGCTGCTGAGGTTGGCCTCGACCACCAGGCCTCTGCACTGCTTGTCCCGTTTCTCCACAATCAGCGTGCACAGCGCATGCTTGAGCAGTGGGAGTTATTCTCTCCCTTCATTTATCTTTGAGCTGGTCAGGAAAATTGAGGCCTCTAGTGCTGCTTAGGGAGCACCTTGTGGGTAGAAGGCAGGTGGAAATCCTTGGTTAAGAATATCGGGGGGCAATAGGCCAGGTCAGATGCAGTGGCTCATGCCTGTAATCCCAGCCACTTTGGGAGGCCGAGGAGAGTCAATCACTTGAGGTCAGGAGTTTAAGACAAGCCTGTCCAACATGTTGAAACCCTGTCTCTACTAAAAATACAAAAATTAACCAGGCGTGGTAGCAGGTGCCTGTAATCCCAGCTACTCAGGAGGCTGAGGCACAAGAATTGCTTGAACCCAAGAGGTGGAGGTTGCAGTGAACCGAGATCACACTACTGCACTCCAGGCTGGGTGACAGAATAAAACTCCATCTCAAAGAGATATCAGGGATATATTTCATATTTTTAAAAAAACTCAGGCAGGCACAGTGGCTCATGCCTGTAATCCCAGCACTTTAGGAGGCTGAGTTGGGAGGATCGCTTGAACCTGGGACATCCAGGCTGCAGTGAGCTGCAATTGCTCCACTGCCCTCCAGCCTGGACAATAGAGCAAGACCCTGTCTCTAAAAATAAATAACCCTCCCTTGATTCTGCTATTCATAGTAAAGTTTCCCAAAAGAGTTGTCTCCATTTTGCCTTCTTTAGCTCTTTTTAATTCATAACAGTTTTTCTGACACAAACAAAAGTTAGAAATAATACAGTGAACACTTGTGTACCCACCACCCAGCTTAAATATAAGCAGGGCCACTGCCGTTCAGCTTCCTTCTCCATTTATGCCTACCCTCTCTCTTTCCCAGTTTCTTCATAGTTACACTACATATTTATGTATCATTCAAATATAGTATTGTGTGTATGCTTTTAAGTATGTAAATGATATGCATATGTGGTGTTCGGAAACTACATTTGCTGCAAGATTCGTGCATGTTTATGTAGGTCAAGTTTTTATTCTTAGTCAATGATATGACAATTTTCTATCCATAGTTTAGTTATTTGGCATTTAGGTTATTTTTTTCTTTTCATAATTAACAGTGCTGGTGGGAGTACTCAAAAACAAGTTTTCGTGTACATGTGGAGAGTTTCTGCAGGGCAGTGATTCTCATTTAATCCTGGCTGCACACAAGAATCTCTTGGGGAGCTTCGCTGATTTAGTTGGTCTGGGCTAGGGCTTGAATATCAGTTTTGTTTGGTTTTACATGTTCCTCAGGGGGTTTATATGCAGCCATAGTTGAAAACCACTGCTCTAGAAATTGCATTGCTGGGTTTTAGAGTAGGTGCATCTTTACGACGTAATGAATTTTCTCGTACTAACATACATTTCCACTAGTAATTAGGTGAGTTTTGTTGATCTACATTTGTGCCAACATTTGGTGTTCTCAAACTGAAGAGGGTGAAAATGGCATCCCACTGTGACTTCAATTCACATCTCCCTGTTTACTGGTAAAGTCAAGTACCTTCTCACAGGTTTACTTGTCTTTCAGGTCTCTTCTTTGGTGAATAACCTGTTTGACCATTTTCTAATGGGCTTTTTGTGTTTGTCTTTTTGATGTGTAGACATTCTGTATTCTGGATGTTAATACTTAGTGAATGATGTGAGGCATAAATATTTTCTCCCAATTCATGACTTCTTTTCAGCTGTAATGATGTGATAAACCAAAGTTTGTCATTATAGTGTGGACAAGTGTATGAACAGCATATAAGCAGATTCTTTTCTGTTACTTTTGGAATTTGTTGTTTTCCCAAGTGTTGTCCATTTATGTTGATTATTATATGTTTTCTTTCCATCCAACATTAATTTGCCCTGCCTCTCTGTGCTTCGCGTTTTCTTTTACTGAATTATAGCTGCTTCTGTTCACTTTGCAGCTACTCTTGAATTTTTCTTCATGCATATTTAGCATAAAGCTTCAACTTGATCAGTAGCTCTATCCCGCTGCACAATACAAAGACCTGAGACCACGTGACTCCAACCACCCTGAGGTCTGACTTAGTGGCCGGCGTTGTAGCTTCTCATTCTCCTCTCCAGTTAGCAGTATTGTAATTGTTATATTCTGTTAGGGTTTGGTTAGATTTCATTTCTGAGCTGTGTAAAATACTGAAAGCCTGATGCAAGCACGGTTTATGATAGTTCCTGACATTTCAGTAACATCCCACAAAGGACACGTGGGCAACAGAAGGCCAGAGTGGGATTAATGGCAGCACACTGACCCATACTACCTGGAAGTTGAAGTTGCCATCCAGATGTAAGGAAAGACTTCATAAAAGCTTGGGATGCAACATTTTCACCATCATATCGCTCATTTCCAAGCAGTCTGGAAATCACTTAAGCAATTTGCCATCTTCTGGGAGGGGTTGAAGGAAGGGCAGTTCAGCAAAGATCGCTATCACCAAATTCTCTAGAGCAAATGCAACTTGCATTATAAATCCAGAGACATGTTTTCTTATGAAATTTTGGAAGGTTGATTTAGAGGGTTTCATTTTCTCAAGATACTGGCACAGTGACCTGTTCTCAAACAGCTGAATCCTCCCTCTCCATCCTAGCTATTGCTCTTTTCTCACTAGAAGACCCTGAGGTCTGTTCTTTCTATTGCTGAACCTTCAGAACTTGATATCTCCATTCTTTTATATGTGAAAGACATAAAGGCTGCTGCTTTATGTTTGAAGCTATAATCAGATACATGGATGGTTAAAATTAAATCTGAAGTTGGCCTGAATTCCAGCTGCTATGGGCACTTCAACCATTTCATCATGCCTGACACCCGTGTTACAGTACAGTCCCTGTTAATTCAGACTTCACTAATTTGGAATCTGAAAGCTTAAAGAGAGTTGAAGTTAACTTGGCACTTCATATAAGCAATAAGTATCTTTAATCAACATTAAAAAAATGGAAAGGGAGGTATTTCAGCTGCATGCTAAAGTATACTGTTTCCCAGTTTCCTTAAGCACTTGTAAAATACCCAGGCTCATTTGAGTGATGGATATGTTGCTTTTTCCATGGAATAATTTAAACAGTTTATCCAGCACGTACTATGCCTAACACATGGTGAGAGGCTCTGGGTCACTTCCTCACAACACCTCATTTCATCTTTTATAATGCAGATTTTCTTTCATTCGTCCACCGTGGGTGATCAACAAAACCATGTAAATGACACCAACTTGGTAAACTGCTGCCCTGGTCACAGGCTAGGAATTCATGACGAGCTTTTTCTCTAAGTCTGTCTTCTCTCCTTGCTGAGGGAAAGATTTCAGCTCCCTAAGGTCCTTATTAAAGAGCTCTTTTGCCATTTTATGGTGTAAATATACTACTAATTAATTTCTATGGCAACACAAAAGCTCTTTAGAAGTGACGTTGAACATGTAAGCACAGTGCCTAATAGCTATAAAGTGCCTGAGTAAGAAATGCTAAAACTTTAATCACCTACAAGATTAAACGACTAGCACTTGGAGGCCTCACACCATCCCTGCAGACTGCAGAGAGCATGCCTCCCGCCAGGAGAAGGTGGCTCAGCTGGCAGCTGAGTGGGAAGCACAGAGATTTCCATTTGAGCTCTACTCATTAACTGACCTGCAAATAACACTTTCTAAGATGGGTGAGTTCACAAGCTTGGATCCGAATTTGCCTTGTTTCTTCAAAAGTTTTCAGTTTCAGGGTGGGTTCAACAAGAACTCCCTTTGTCAGATTGCCTGAAGGCTGACCAAGAGTGGTTAAGCTAGAGACATCTATTGCCCAGACTCTAATAGATGAGAAGCAACCACGACTTGTCCAATGTCAAGGTTGTGAGGGTGGCAGCAGCTGTTAAAAGTAAGTTGTTTTTTTTTTTAAAACGGGGCAAGGAGACTCAAACTGTAATCTTAGCACTTTGGGAAGCCAAAGTGGGAGGATCACTTGTACCCAGGAGTTCAAGACCAGCCAGGGCAGCAGAGGGAGACCCCATCTCTGCAAAAAATAAAAAATTTGCCAGGTTTGGTGGTGTGCACCTGTAGTCTCAGCTACTCGGGAGGCTGAGGTGGGAGGGTCATTGAGCCCAAGAGGTCGAGGCTGCAGTGAGCAGTGATTGAGCCACATAGCACTCCAGCCTGGGCAACAGAGTGAGACCCTGTCTCAAAAAAATAAAGTTTTTCTTTATTTTGCCTAGGTTTTATTGAAAGGTCTCCTTTCACTCACCTCCTCTAGAAATCACCTGAGAATGTCAGGGCTGTGTTTAGTCCCATTCTCCTGACTGTTAGCCTCTCCCACCAGCAGACCTCCCAGGGAAGCGCAGACCACCCCAGAGCCACTTTGTAGATTCGCCCTTCTCTCTGCCTGTTTCTTCCTGCCCTGAAGAGTTAGAGATCGGGATCCTTGCCTGGTGTCTTGACGACTGTGGGCTAGACTCCTGCTCCTGAAGTCCTGGCCTGTGCTGAGATGGATGGGCACCTGTGGAGGGTTGGGGGTGCTCACAGCTGCAAAACTCCCTCTGTGGATAATTAGTAAAATGTTTAAGGAAAAGCAGTCCTTGTCACCTCTCATATGTGTCATTCCAAAGGATATGATGTCCTTGTGTCATGCAGGTCCCCACACTGGAGGTAGTTGTTTCCCCTGCCGATCCCAAGTCATGGAACCTTATAAAGGGAAGCTCCTTATCCATTTTTCTGGTATAGGGATCCTTGCTCTGGTGTGGTCATCGATCTCCTGCTTGAAGGCCTCCTGTGACCTCCCTGCAGCGCTCCAGGCATCACCACCATTAGGCGTTTCTAATTGTAAGTGATTCCTTTTTAGTAATAATTTGTCCCTGTCCCTTTTCCCAGCTAGAGTATGGAAGCAAGGAGGTTGGGCAGATAGGATGTCTCTTCATTTGTTACTTGTCTTATTTAAAAGAATATTAGGCAGTCCCAGGACACAAAACACTTATTCATTCATCTTTTTGTTTTACTTGACCAGTGTTCTCTTAGCATCTACTACGTGCCAGGCACTGTTCTAGAGGCTCAGAATTTATCAATTTTTAAGGCGGAGTTCTTGCTATCTCTGTGCTTCCACAGAGATACACAGGGACATCATCAATAAATAACATGATTTCAGACGCTGATAAATGCAATAAGGAAACAAAGCCAAGTAAATGGAGAACATGGGATAGAAAAGAACCACATGAGAGAGGTGTGCGGGGAAGGCCTGTCTGAGGAGATGTAATGGATACTGACTCCAGGTTCTCGGTGGCATGGTGGGTTATGATGTGTGTGCATGTGGTGCATGTGTGGACAGCTTCATGACTATGGGATCTTTTCACCCCACTCAATAGTGGTCATTCTAGGACGGCCGTGCCGGTGTGATGGGCTCTGGGGGTACAGCCTGCTGGCTGACCTGCACTCCTTTTTCCCTCTGTTCTGTAACAGAAACACTAAGTATGTTGTTGCACACATGATCCAGATCAAGAGGGAGGCCAGTGGTGTGGCACAGTGGGTAGAGCCAGGCAGCCTGAGGTTAATTCCTACCTTGCTGGATGGCTGTAAGTTCTGGAGATCGTGCATGTAACGTGGCTGACACATTGTGTGAATGACCAAGAATCACACTTCAAATGAATTATTAAAACAGCTCTCTTTAGACTGCAGGGGGGCAGAAATCTACTCTTAGAGGTTCTTCTGAACTCAAACTTTTGTTTACCCTCAATATGGTGTGTGTTTTCATAAATATGACACAGTCAGCAAGCTCTCTCCTGCGCCTTAATCACACAAATGATTCACATTCCCCAGGCATCACCCTGAGCTTTCCAATGAGCCAGCTCCTGCTCACACTATGCTACTCTTCCAGGAATGCCTTATGCTACTGATTCTCTAATCTGACCCCAGCCATCAAGCCCTGCTTATCCTTTTAAGCCCAGCCCAATGCCAGCTGCACCAAGACTGCCTGGCACCTGCATCCCCACCGCCCCTCGCTGTGCTTGCACTTCCCTCGAGGCACACACTGGCTACCACTTGTCCTGTCTGCATTCCTCAGTACCTGAGAGCTCCTCCAGGGCCTGGGTGTTCAGCCACCCACATACCTGACAGCACCTGCACGTGGTGTTCATGCGATGCCCGCTGGCTTTGACTCAGCAGTGTGTGAAGCTGCAGAGAAACTGGGGGAGATGGGAAATTGGGAGGGAGTAAGGATTGAGAAACACTCTGGATTTACATCCTTGCTGACTTTTCAGAGAGTAGGTTCCATGGCAGGGTAGAGCTGGGAAGTCCAATGGCAAAGCATTAAGAACTGCACAGTGAAGCCACAGAGGAATTCACAGGTTGCTCTTACAAAAAGTTTGGCAAAATGTGCAAGTACTGGTGGATGAAACAACATGATGTCTGGAGTCTGCTTTGAAACCGTCCAGGAAACAAGAGAAAATAGGAGTAAGGGAATGTTTGAAAATTTTCATAATGGAAATCAGCAGAAACAAATGAATGAAAAGGTTTGGAAATGAGGAAAAAGGCTGTCATTTGCCAGACCCCTGCAGTTTGAAATGGATAGAATGCGCCTGTGTGAGAAATACATTTATTTTCCTTGACCTATGTTGGCATAATTTCTAGGCAGATTTGATTCTTTTATCTTCTATACATGTTCAAGAAGTGCAGGTGGCAAATGATGAACACCACCACCACGCGCGTGTCTAACACCAATGCAGTCACTAAACCATTTCACTTCTGCACTGTTTTGCATTCTTCACAAACATTTCATTTGATCCTCATGATAGACTTGTGAGGTATGTTGTGAATAGATTGTTCCCATGTTCCCACTGGGTAAATGAAAAGTGCTGAGATTTCATGACTGACTTATTTGCACATAACTGGCAAGTGGAAAAATACACACCAGTCACAGGAGCCCCCAGTGACCCTTCCCTGCCCACTGCCTGCAGAAGGACTCGGCATCGTTATGTTTCACATTAGTATCCTGATCACACTGCCCATCCTGAAAACAAGGAAATAATTGCTTCCCAACTCTTCATGCATCGTCTTTCCCCATGAGGAGCACTTTTTCACCTTCAACATTCAGACAGGATAGGGCGCGTTCAGGGTGTTATGGCCGTAGATTACCGGTTCAACATTCATTCAACAAACACGAAAATGAGGAAGATGGCTCTGCCCTTTGGGAAATCCACTATAAAGTAGTAAACTTGGATGAAATGTGAATAAAGTGCACTCTGCCCGACCTTTGGAGAGGCCAGGAGGTGCAGGTCTATGCAGCAGGAATTTTGCAAGGTTGCAAGCTGTGCTTAATTGGTGTCCCAATTTACTTTCCATCTTTGACTTTGAAAAAGATTAGCATTCTTGGTTTGTACTGTATTTCAGCCATCCTTGTTGTCCGAGATATTTGCTTTCAAATTTTCCATTGTAATGTCTAAATAGGAGAACTCCATTGCTCTCTTCATTCCTGCCCTTGGCTCTGAAGGTGCATCTCTTGGCAGAAATTCTCAAGTGTACTTCAGGATTCAGAGACTGTGGAAGTTGAGAACTTGACATTGGAATTTGGCAAAAGATTTGAAGGACTCCAGGAATGTAGTATCAAAAGTTTCCTCGGCTTCTGTGGTAAAATGAGATTACAACAGCTAACATTTGATAAAAGTTAAGTATGCACCAAGCATCATTCACATGTGTTTATCCATTCATTTCTCACAACAAGCTTCCAAAGCAAGTACCATAACTTCCCCAGTTCTTCAGAAAGAGAGGACAGGCACAGAGAGGTTGAGTCTCAGAGCTGGAAGTTGACGGGGAAGTCTGATTTCTAGGTTTAGAACCCACTGTGCTATGCTCTGTCCTACGTTTAACACCAAGGCCACGCCAGGGCCCACACTAGGCTTGATTGCTTTGTGAGCACTGGTCAGGGAGTCAGAAATTTGCACTCTGCCTGTGACTCCGATTTCTGCTCTGACCTTTGCCTCTTGTTTGTCATATTCTCTTGTCACCATCTGACACAGTGTGGCAGTAAAGGAAAGAAGAAACTAGGGCCCAGGGGAGACAGGCCCTGCTGCTGACTCAGCCGCTCCCTGGACAATCCCTGCCACTTGGGAAGAGTGTGTGATCTGCCACGGTTCTGATGTGTTTACTGCCACTTCATGGTAAGAGCTATGCCTGATGCATGATTATTTTCACTTGGTCTTACAGATAGGATTTCCTATGTTCTTCTGTTCCCCCCGATGGGGGGGGCAAAAAAGGAACAATTACATTCTCACTTATTGTGGCTGTATCTTTTGCTTGAAATGACAGATTTGTTTGCTTTTCTAAAATAATTGCTAGTTGGCCTAAGACTCAGATCTGCTGAGCTCATCGCTGCTTCTCCTGTGGAGTAGCTGATAAAGGGGGCTTCCTAGGAGTAAGAGATGTGGAAGCTGTGCCGTTTCCTTTGGGTTCACTTGTGCTTCCATTACTAATGTTGCCAATCTACAGATTCTTTGCAATAATATTTTTAAAGCTACGTATACATTTTTTTTCCAAATTTAATTTAGTTAGCACTTAATAATGAATTCCTTAAATCCGCTTATCCAGGCCCACACAAATTGTAGTAAGTGGCAACATGCTGAAGATCAATGGGGACATGAGGATGGGTGGCCTATCTCACCACCTCAATGCGTGGCTTTGACATTTGGAGTAAGTGATGGTGCCAGCATCATCCATCTGGATTTTAGCTGTGTGTGTGTGTGTGTGTGTGTGTGGGGGTGGGTGGGTGGGTGGTGTGTGTATGTATATATGTATGTGTGTATATATATGTATGTATGTATATACACACACACACACATATACATGCATACACAGGCTGACACCCTGTCCCTGGTGCTCGCCTCCTCTGTCTCTGTCCCCATGCCAAGCAGTGTGCTGTCACCCCGCTTCAGTTGTGAGTGGAAGTACACGTGTGGGGCCACCTATGGGAGGTATGTTGAGGGTGGCCTTGCTATCACTTGTCACTGCATGAGCCAATCCCCTGGCCTCCTCCGCCTCTCTCCTTCCTTTTATGGGGAAAAAGGAGGTGGTTCTCTCACGGAACTGTGGCTAAAGGGTGACAGCTCTGACCAACGGTGAGATTCATAAGCATTGGAAGGAAGGTAGCAGTGGAGTGTCTGGTTAGTTTTCTCTGCAGACTGGAGCAGCCGGGCATCAGAACCCTGGGAGGTCGGGCACCACCAGTGGTCTGCACCACGTTCCGGCGCCCTCTGCTGGCTGAATGGACTGGCCTCTCTCGCTTGCTGCTCCCCGTTGTTTGCAGCCGGTGGCTCCAGTGCAGAGGTTAGGGAAGCTGCAGCAGGAAGGGTCGGATCTCTGAGGCCACAAACAGCATGCATATATGAAGAGTGCGTCTGTCCCCCTCTCATGTGGCATGAAGAGCCTCATAGTTGGAATAAAATATCAAAACAAGGTGTGCAAACATTGTCGACCTCCCCCATGGCCATTTCTCTATCCATGGGTAACTCAGACTGCAATTTGCCTTGTTCACTGCATGTGAGTTTCACTTCTATGGTATAGGGCTCTTTGAATGTCAATGTTATTGAGGTTTTGATAATTATGCACCTACAAAAGATGTTCAATGTAATTCTGATCATACTCCTCTAAAAAAGCCTCAGATTAAAAGCTTTTGCTGGCTCTTTAGACCGTGGGCCTGCAATTACAGAAAATGAACTGCATTTTAGCTTTCCATTGAAATTAATAACAACAGTTCCCCAGTTGACTCTGTGAATAGTTAATGGAACAAACAGAATACTTCAGTACAATATGGGTTGGAAAGCCATTTGAGTGAGATTCTGGGTTTCAAATGGGAAAATAATTCATGCAATGCAAACCTGTTCCATATGTGCTCTGTACAGTAGGTGTTTCTCTAGAACAGAAATCCAACTGTTTAACAAATGATTAATCATACCTCAGTCATCATGAAAGTTCATGAAAACTGAGCTCAGGTACATGAGCTAACACATGGTATTCAGTGCTGCAGAGACCTGAGAGGACATAGAGATGGACCTCCTTCTTTGACAATGAAGAAACTCAGAGTTAGCAAGGTGGAGCTTTGGAGGCCAGCAATCCTGACAAAGGAGCTGCCCTGGAAGTGATCCTTTAACCCTCTAGCAATGCAGGGTGAGGGAATATTTGGACTATGAAGAGACTGGGATATGGAGGTCAGGGACAAAAGGTCGTGTGATCCAAAGTATTGTCTGGTTGGGGCCCCCATTTCAATTTATAAGAATAAAACCTAAAACAATTAACATATGTTGAATTCAGCAAAGTTGCAGGATACAAAATCAACACACTAAAACCAGTTGCATTTCTAAACACTAACAATGAAAACTCCTAAAATTAAAATAATTTCATTTACAATAGCATTATAAAGAACAAAATATTTAGGAATAAACTTGACCGAAGAGGTGAAAGATATGTACAGTGAAAACTATAGAATATTGCTGAAAGAACTTAAAAAGACATAAATGGAAAGACATCTTCTATTCATAGACTGAAAGACTTCATATTGTTAAGATTAATACTACCCAAATGGTCTACAGACTCAATACAATATCACAGTCCCAACCATGTTTTCTGCAGAAATAGAAATATCCATCCTAAAATTCATACGGAATTTAAAGAGACCCAGAACAAAGTTGAGGGTCTCATTCTTCCTGATTTCAGACTTACTACGTAGCTACAGTCATCAAAACTGTGGTACTAACATGAAGACAGGCATACAGACCAATGGAAGAGAATAGGGGGTGAGAAGTAAACCCTTGCATATATTGTGAGATGATTTTCAACAACGAAAAAATGGTATCGTGCCAAGACCATTCAATTAGGAAAAGATAGTCTTTTCAACAAATGCTGGAAAACTGGATGAACACCTGCAAAAGAATGAAGCTGGACCCTTACCTAACACCATGGTTTTTAAAAACTGAAAACTCTAAGTGTAGCAACTAAACTATAAAACTCTTATAAGAAATCAGGCAAAAAGTTTTCTGGCAATGATTTATTGGATAGAACACCGAAAGAACAGGCAACAATGAGAAAAAGATACATTGGATTGCACCAAAATTAACAACTTGTATATCAAAGGACACTAACAGAATGGGAGAAAACATTTGCAAATCATATTATCTGATAAGAGATCACTATCCAGCATATACAAAGAAGCTCTATAACACAACAGCAACAGCAGACAAACACCCAGTGAAAAAGAATGGGCAAAGGACTTGAATAGACATAGAGGAGGATATACAGATGGCCAATAAGCACATGAGAAGATGCTCAACATCACTCATGATTAGGGAAATTCAAATAAAAGCCATGAGATGCCACTTCACTCCATGAGGATAACTACCATTAAAAAAAAAAAAAAAACCCAACACCCACAAAAACCAGGCTGAGTGCGGTGGCTCACATCTGTAATCCCAGCACTTTGGGAGGCTGAGGTGGGTGAATCACTTGAGATCAGGAGTTTGAGAACAGCCTGGCCAACGTGGTGAAAACCCATCTCTACCAAAAATACAAAAGTTAGCCAAGCATGGTGATACGTGCCTGTAATCCCAGCTACTTGGGAGGCAGAGGCAGGAGGACCCTTGAACCCGAGAGGCAAAGGTTGCAGTGGTAAAATTAGGTCCCTTGTGCATTGCTGGTGGAAATGTAAAATTGCACAGCCACCATGAAAGCGGTATTGTTGTTCCTCAAAAAGTTGAAGATAGAATTTTCCTATTATCCACAATTCCACTTCTGGGTCTGTAGCAATAAACACTTGAAAGCAGGGACTGAAACAGATATTTGCTCACCCATGTTCACAGCAACCTTCTTCACAACAGCTAAAAGGTGAAAACAACCCAAGTGTCCATTGATGGATGAACAGCTAAGCCAAATGTGGACTATACATACGATGGAATATAATTCGGTGTTAAGAAGGAATGCAGTTCTGACACATGCTACAACGTGGATGAACCGCGAGGACATTCTACCAAGTGAAATAAGCCAGTCACAAAGGACAATCCTGTGTAGTTCCGCTCATGTGAGGTACCCAGAGCAGTCAAATTCATAGACAGTAGAATGGTGGCAGCCAGGGGCTGGAGAAAGGTGTGGGGAGTAGGAGTTATTGTTTAATGGGCACAGAGTTTCAGTTTGGGAAGATGCAAAAGTTCCGGAGACGGATGATGGTGATGGTCGCACAACCACGAGGATGCACTTAATGCCACTGAGCCGTGTGCTTTAAGAAAGGTTACAATGGTGTTATGCATGAAATATGTTATGGATACTTTACCACAATAAAAAGTATTTTATGTACTTATTGACGTGCAAATATATTCATGAATACGTTAAGGGAAAAAACAGGATACAAACTGTTAAGATTATACAAATGGTTTTTAAAGACTGTGTGTGTGTGTGTGTGCACGCGCGTGTGCAATTCTCCATTAAAAAGGAATGGAAGGGTGTTTAGAAGTGCTCACAGTGTTCACATCGGATGACTAGGGTGATTTTGGCTGATTTCAGCATATTTTATCATTTTTGCACAGTGAACATGAATTTTTATAATGCATATGTCATTTCTTAAACGTAAATTGAAAGAAATGTTCCGGGTATGCTCGCATGCAGGCCACAGTGCCCAAGGAGGTGTAAAAGAAACTTACTTGTGGAAGTGGAAATGAATTGCTTTATCTAAGCCTCACAAAAACAACCCTGCAAAGTCAGTATTCTCATTCTCACTTTATAGATGTAGAAATGAAGGAAAAGTAACTTGCCCACCGTGTGGCCTGCCAAGCAGCTTCTCCCAGTTAGAAAACATGGAGTGAAACTTGCAGGCTCAGGACAGGCCTGTCCTGTGCTTTCTCCCAGCCATGGGCATCTAAGTCCCTGAGTCCCTGTGTCTGGTCCTGTACTGAGAAGTTGGGAAAAAGACTTTAGGAACATTTTTGGCTCAGGACACTGGATTTTGACTCGTTTTCCATCGACTAAAGCTAAGGCACTTGTTTATGTTTTGGGGAGATTTCATCATCATGGTGTCTAGGCATAAGGGAGGAAGGAATTTCAAAATTGGGATTGACAAGGCGCTGGTGATTAAAGGAAACCTAAGAGGAATAAAGAGGGAAAGAATTTAGGTAACATTAAGACAGAGGCATAAGAGGTGAAAACGCCCCCAGCCTCTCCCCACTTAAGAGCTCAGCTGTGTGGGGCACCTTTCTTGCGACCTCTTGGGCTGCCTCTTCTCACTCTCACTTGCCTCTTGTTGTCACTCACCCACGTCACACTGGAAGAGGGTCAGTGTCACAGGATCATCACTCCCAGAGCAGGATCGAAGACTCTGGAAAAAACAGCGAGGGGGTTATGGACTTCTCTGAGATTTGACATTCCTGGCCTGTCGGAGCTGGGGATAAAATGACCCAAAAGCCCATCTCTCCATGGTGAAAAAGATTTTTTTAAAAGTTTCTGAGATATGAAATAGATGTTATTACATTCAGAGCTATTCAGATGTGGTTGAGAAATAATACCTGATTTCTAGCGCTTCAGAGTCAACTAGGAGTGTATGTAATGTAAAATGTGGGTTAGAGCTCTGTCCTGGAGGTCGCCTTATATGACTTTTTACTTCAAAATGGCACAAAGGTAGGCAGAACAACTAAAAGGCCAGATGATAGTGAAACGGAAAGGCTGAACTTTTAAAAGGTGAAGTATCTCATTTAGACTCAAATAACTAATTGTATACGAACAAAAGGGGGAAAAGTTGGAAATTCTAGGCAGCCACAAATTCAGCCTGCACTGGCATGTAACTTAGCTGCTGGTGCCATGGTCAGCTCCATTCACACAGTGGGGCACAGTGTCTGCATGAAGGGAGGGTAGCCCCCACTCCCCTCTGTTCTCAGTACAACACATCCAGCTCTTGTGGGCACTCCTAGCAGTGGACGTGAGAATCTGGATCATGTCCAGAAGGGAGCTGTGGAAACCGCGTCATCTGAGGTATGACAGGAAACTATAGATGGTGACTGTACAGTGGCCCAGGGCACACACCAGCTGTCTTCATAAGTTTCCAGCCCGTCCTGCAGAAGAGAGTTGACACTTCCTGCATCATTACAGAGGGCTGAGTGGGTGCACATGTTGAATTGTGAGGAGGCAGATTGGGGGTCAGCGTGACAATTCCAGGCACTGGAACGATGCCAGCATCTTCAGAGGGCCCCATGGAGAAGCCAGGGGGGCATCAGGAGGGACTCTTCTTGCCAGAGAGTGAGGTTGGAGGAGGTGGCATCCAACACTGAGATTCTGGCTGGTGCCTTGGACTAAGGGGAAGGTGTCAGGGCCACACCTCTCCAACACATCCGTGGGGCTCCTTTGGGTGGGTGGAGGGGTGTATTAAGTCATTTTGCATCACTATAAAGAAATACCTAAGACTGGGTAATTTATAAAGAAAACAGGTTTAATTGGCTCACGGTTCTGCAGCCTTTACAGGAAGCATGGTGCTGGCATCTGTCTGGCTTCTGTAGAAGCCTCAGGAAGCTTCCAGTCATGTCAGAAGGCGAAGGGAGAGCAGGCACTTCCCAGGGCAAAAGCAGAAGCAAGCCAAGCACCAGAATGTGAGAGTGGTGGGAGTTGCCACACATTTTCAAGCAACCAGATCTCATGTCAACTTAGAATAAGGGCTCACTTATCACCAAGGGGATGGCCCAAGCCATTCACGAGGGCCCCTTCATGAGCCTCCCCCATGATCCAAACACCTCCCACCAGGTCCCACCTCCAATATTAGGAATTACATTTCAACATGAGATTTGGAAGGGACAAATATCCAAACTATAACAGGGGGTTTCTAGTGGGGAACATTCAAGAAAAGGTGGGTCGGGGGGGCACTTGCTGCTTGAAGTCATGCAAAACAAGAGTGAGGGCTTCTCCCTACTCCTGTTCTTCACTGAAGGAGGGGAGGATCAAGAAAAGAGCATATGGGACTGGGTTATCTCCTGCAGGGCACTTTTGGCAGCCCAAGGCACAGCTACTGGAGACCATTTTAGGATCAAGAAGACAGCTGTATTCTACGGAGCACTTCACTGTCCTCAGAATGGGGTGTCTCGGCACTGGCTGGTTGGCATTGTCTTTCTGAGCCGGCCTTGGCTGATTGTGACAGTGCCTTGTGCCAGGTCATCTGTACTTCCTCAAGGGTGGCAGAGACAGGCAGGTGGGGGGTATAAGAAGAGGAGAGGGTTGTGGATCATGGAGATGTCAGAGTCCTGGAATGCTGAGATGTCCTCCAGGTGAGGACATCTCATCAGGGTATCATCTGCTCAACACCCTGGTTTTCAGGTGAGGAAACTGGAAGTCAGAGAAGTTAAATGACTTCCCCAGAGCTGGGCTGAACCAGAACCAGGATCCAGGCTCCTGCCTCTTGGTCTAATGCTAGCTCCACCTTCCCATGCTCACCCACCACACAGGAGGCTGGTGTGTAAGAAAACAGTGGGTGGTGAGGCCAAGGGGAATGAAATATCATTTAAGATAAGGAGGAGAGGAGACCAAATGCATGCCCTTTCTTCAGGGAAGACACCTCTCTGGGCCAGGAGCCCTGGTTTCTGTTTCCTATGGGACTAGGTGCCTCACCTCCTGGCACTCCTGCCTATAGCCTGTAGAGTAGAGTTTCAGAGCCAGCCACTCTTGGGTTTGACATGCCACAAGCTACCTGTGTGAGTTCGGACATGCCACTTAACCTCTCTGAGACTGAGTGTCATCCACTCTTTCCCAGGTTGGCACATGTGACATCCTCCCAGCATTGGTGTATACTCACGGAGCTCAGCCACCATTCCTCATTACCCTCTTCCAGAGGAGCCGGTTGCCTCTGTTCCCTCTTCTGCCCTAAGAGGTAGTCTTGTAAGTATTGCTGCTACTCAGGAGGGAATCCTGAGAAAGGCATCCAGATGGACCCAGCATAGGGTGGAGCTGAGAAGAGAGTGTTTGAAGCCAGATTTGACCCTGAATAACCCTGTTTCCTACGGTCTTTGTCCATTTTCTGTGGCTATTTCTGTTGCTACCTGAGACTGGGTAATTTAGAAAGAAAAGAGTTTATTTAGCTCACGGTTCTGCAGGCTGGGAAGTTCAAGAAGCAGAGCACCAGCATCTGCTCGGTGTCTGGTGAGAACTTTCCTGCTGTGTCACAACATGGCAGAAGGTCAAAGGAGAAATGACGCATGCAGAGAGGGAAAACCAAGGGGGCTCCTGGTTTTATAACAACACGTTCTTATGTGAACTAACCCACTCCCATGAAAACTAACCCAGTCTCACCAGATCAAAACTCACCCCCTACCTTCAGAATGACAGCAAGCCATTCATGAGGGGTTCACCCCATGTCCCAGACACCTCCCACTAGGCCCTACGTCCTAACACTGTCACACTGAGGATCAAATTTAAACATGAGTTTTGGTGGGGACAAGCCATAGCACCTACGCTCTGAGCCTGAGTTTCCACCTGTGAGGGACATCTGTTTGACAAATTCCCATGACTCAGTGATGGGGATGGGCTTGGTGAGCTGAAGGTGTGTCTTGACCCATGTGTCCTGCTGTGACAGAATACCATAGAATGGGTAATTTACAAAGAACATAAATGTATTGGCTCTGGAGGCTGGGAAGTCCAAGACAGGGTGCCAGTGGGTTAGGTGATTCTGATTTCCAGATGGTGCCTTGAATCCTGCATCCTGCAGAAGGGAGGAGTGCTTTGTCCTCTTATGAGTAAAGGCAGAAGGGCAGTGAGACAAAAGGGGAAGGGGCTGGACTTGCCCTTTTCTAATGGCATTAATCCCACTCATGAAGTCAGAGTCCTCCTGGCCTAGTCACCTCTTAAACGTCCCATCCCTTAACACAGTTACAGTGGAAATTAGATTTCAGCATGAGTTTTGGAGGGGACAAACATTCAAATCATGGCAAGTTACAGCAGGATTTGTGGGCAGAGGGTCAGCTGCTTGGCTTCCTGACCAACGTCAGCAAATGACACCCCCAAGCACTTCATGGCTGCTGCTGGGTTATCTTGGGGAGTTTGCTGTGGGCTCACTCTGGCTGTCTCACCACTGGCAGTACCTCTCGCCTTGCCTTGGGCTCTGGGTGGCCACACAGTCTTTGCCAGCACAACAGAACAGAGCCTCCTGTGACAGCAAATTATCCTCCACTTCTAAGACAGTGTGTTTTCTGTCACTCAGCTGAAGCAGACACACACAGAACACTGCCTTCTAAACATGTTATGTGCACCCTTCATGTAGAGATTTTCCTTGGCCATACTTGGTTTTAAAAACAAACCAAGATACAGCTTTCTGACCCCATTCAGTTGGCCACCACAGTGGCAGTCCACTAATTTATTTATGACTCATGGATTGAACTTGACTTGCCAGTGGTATGCTGGTAAACCACCCCACCTCAGAAGAGGGAAAGCCCCGATAAGTAATTTTTGCTGCTTCCCATCGTACAAATATTCTCACCATGGCCAATCTCAAGCTGCCAGCATAGTGTTGCTGAATGCAGAGTTGGGAAGAGATGTGTATGGTTGACTCTTGGGAGCTGGTAGGACCCAGTTTCTACCAGGTCAACACTGCTTGAGACCTTTGCAGGGCACCAACTCAACCAGGCTTTCTAAGGTAGTGAGAAGTTCAAGTACTGCCCAAGGAAAGCCCCTGAGATGTTCTTCAACAACAAGGCTCAAGTATATCTGTAAAAGTGACCTGGGAACCACGGAAGTCAACTCATCCCTGGGATCCCTTTGAACTTTGCTGCCTTCAAGGGTACAGCAATGCTGGGAGTTTCCTTCAAGGGAACAGCAATGCCAGGAGGCTCTCCTGTGTTGGAAGAGGAGGAAAGGGGAGTATTTGGGCTTAGCACCAAAGGAAAGGTTGATGTGACCTAAGGGAATTTCGGTTTCCCACTGGGAGAGGAGGAAGAACATTGGAATTGGAGTCAAGAGAAAGCTTCATCCAATTCAGGGTTCGCTGCTATTAGCTGTGGGCTTTGGGCAAAGCATCTCACTTCTGAACCTCAGTGTCTTCCTCTATACCAAGGGATAATGACAGCCTTTCCAATGACAAAGTGACAGAGGAAACATAAACTAAAAGGAGACAACAAATGGGAACATACTTTGCAAACTAGAAAGAAGTGTACAGATAGATGTAAGGAGTTATTTTCATTGTTCTCTGTGCTTGTTCCCTGCTGTATGTTGTGTGGAAGAGAATTCTGCAGCTCTGATACAGCCACACCCTGTGAATGGCCAGGCATGCAGCAGGGCACCCAGGCAGCCTGCAGCTGCCTGTCAAGGAGTCAGATGATGACACCCGGCAAACTCCAAGCCAGCAGCTTAGAGCCCCCAATGAATGAGTGTCAGGACCCATGCCCACTAGGAGCCAAGGGCACAGGAGCAAATGGGGCTCTGTCTAACCCATTCTAGAAAGAGAGACAAATATACAAGTAGAGACTGTCATTCTACCTTTAGGTGAAATTAGGCTTCTGTTTATCTATTCTGCTGGCAATGGTGAGAATGTAGTTCCAGCCTTCTTGAGCTAGTCAGCTTGGGACAAATAGGGAGGAAAAAAAAATAGGAATAAAAATAGAAGGCAAACAGATGGTACCCAGGAGTGGAGAGTTTTTGGCATGAGGCTTCAAGAGAGGGAGTGCGCCCAGGGGGTGATACCCATGATCTCCACATGACACCCCCATCTGTGCAGGGTGAGGATGCCCACCTGCAGTTAGAGGAACAGAGTCCTGCTTCAGGGATCATCCTGGAAACTTGAGCCAGATAGGAGCTTGGAGCTCCAGTTATAAAATCAAGAGAGCAGTGGGCATTTGCATGGAGTACCGGAGACAAGAAAAACTGCCTCTCTAATCTGTCAGCCGCAGAGCAGGGTGGATTTACAAGGATCTCACTGAAAGGAGATTCTGAAGTTTCTAGCAGATAATCCATGACCCATATGAGATTCTTAACCCAACAACACAGACTTATCAGGCCACAACCTTTTCTGGGACTTGCTCTGCTTGGAATGACTAAAAGACACCTTAACAGACACCAGCTCCACAGCAAACAAGGAATCAAGGAGTGATGAATAAGAAAGTGTGTTAAAACTTGGAGTTTTCCCGCAGAGACTTTGCTTATTTACTCTCAGCAGCGGTGTGGAAGGCGCAAGTCTTGGAACAGATGCCTGAGAAGCCGCATCATCATCAGATTAATACTCATCTCCATAGTTTCTGCATTTGAAAAATGAGGGGGTGGAACAGGAGGCTCTCTAAGGTGCCGTGCAGCTCGGACACTCTCTAATGCTCAGATATAATGCTTCTTGAGCATGGCACTGCATCTGGGTTGTGGGATGAAATGGTCTCAAAGACCGGAGGGTCTGCTGAGAGAATGTGCGTCTTGGTGGTACCTGGGTGCATGAATGCGCAGATGGCCCATGTGCAAGAACCACTTTACTCTTATTATTGTTTGCAATAGCCATTTTCTAAACCTTTAAAGATTAGATACTGGACGGGGGCATGAGAGATTGGGCTTCTGGGGCTCTGCAGAGATTTTGTTTCTTGGCCCAGGTGGTGGCTGCATGGCCGTATTCATTTTGCGTTGCACATTTATGATCTGTGCACTTGTATTTATTTGCATTATGCTTGAATGAATGTTGATATTTTTAATGTCATTAGAACATCCTATTCCATTGTCAAGCCCCTTTCTAGAGTTCAGGTTTCAAAACTCAAAATACATCTAAGAAGTTGGGTTTGGGATGATCTGGTTGGAAACCCTGAAGCTTTGTTGACATGAGGCTCTACCGGCAGTCACAGCCCTGCCTTTCCGCTGCCCGGCTTGAGGCATTCTCCCTGGTGGAGGGCACCCTCCTCTGTCAGTGGCACTCAGGAAACAAGCTGGGTGTTTTTCTGTTGCTTTCCACTCGCCTGGCCTATAGCCAGGGCATCCGTTCTGTGCTGAGCTCCCACAGATCGCCAGCTCCTCTGACCAACCCAAAGCACCCGCCACCCTCTTCCCAGGCCCAAGTTCCCCCTGTGTGTCCCCGATTCTGTCAAGGGCACAGTTGGCCCATTTGGAGACCCTAAAATTTTCTTAGATACATCTTCTAGGGTTTTAGCCATCTCACACCTCTTGTAACATCATTTAAATTTTCTCTGTTTTTCTTTGTGTGTAAACTAATTTTGTATAACATTTAAGTAAATTATAAAAATAATAATATGCTTAGGGAAGAAGGTGTGCTCTCAAGGAAGCAGGTAGGGTGTCTGGGGGTGTTGACAGGGAGACCCATTCAGAGGAGGTGGTCTGTTGCTGCCAGGATGGGGCTGCCTGACCTCCCCCAGGACCTCAAGGAAGGGAACTGAGTGTTGACCCCAAGAGCAGGCCTTGGCTGTTAATCTCTATCTCAGGATCTCAACCTATGACCAAGGCACTGCCACAGCGCAGCTTCCTCTAAGTTCTGCAGGTTCTGAGCTAACTTGAGTTTGTTCATTTTCCACACACAGAGGCCCACTTTCTTCACTGGCCTCACAGATTTCTACACCTTATGGCTTTTATACCCTGGGGCTCAGCACTGTGGATTTGGCAGTCCTGCCTGGGATAACCCTGGCTGGACTCGACAGGGCATTGCAATTTGAACACGTGGTGGCAAACAGCCCTTTCAAGAAGCAGAGCTTCTTCCGGACTCGAAGGCAGCTTTGGGAATGGCCCACGCTAGAACCAGGAAAGGACAGAGTGCATCCTCCAGCCTCATGGGAAGGAATAAGCTGGGACTAGGTAGAGGAAGAGAAAATTTCTACCCAGCACTGCTGCTGCAACCACAGGGAGGCACAGCCAATTGCTTGAGGACAACCTCAAATACAGGGAAGGTACCCCAGTGATTGACAGCTGATGATGTCATAGACCCAGCCTTCCACCATGCCACTTCCTCCTCAAGCCCACCTCTTCCCTCCAAATACAAGTTGTCTCTTCCTCTTCTATAGTTTGTATAGAACTTTTAAGACATACATCCAATTACATCCAGCAAATATTGATTCTGCCTCTGCTATGCTCTGGGTGCTGCTGGGTTACCACAGTGAATGAGTCTGACACAGTAACCCTGGAGCTGACCGGGGTGGGGGTGCTGTAGATGTGTGCAGCCAGGGGACTTATTTTTGTCCAGGGTTTCATGGAATGCTTCTTTGAAAAAAAGACAGAATAGATCAGTGGCGCTCAGCCACGTGTAGAGCAGATGGTGATAGACATTCGAGACCAAGGGAATCAAGTGTGCAAAAGCCCAGGGAGAGGAGAGCTCAGGGAACCTCCAGGGGCCCAGAGAGCTTCAGTATGAGTGTCACATGGAGAACCACAGGCGAGATACTCAAGGCACTGAGGGCTGTAGGGGTGTCAGGGCCAGATAAAGGAAGTCTTTGCATGCTCCACAGTTGAGTTTCATTCCAGGGCCAAGAGGAAGTCCTTGAATGCTAGTAAGCAAGGGCACGATAAGACATGATTGCATCCCAGAAGATCATTTCTGTCTCCCTTGAATATTTTCTTAGCATAACAATGTTCTCTGTGACCTAAGAAGCTCCAGCAGGCAGAGCTATATCCACCCGTCTTCACTTCCTCCGGAGCACCGAAGGGCCCAGCAGGCACTATTCTCAGGAAAGGTTTGCCGAGTGGCTGAATGACATTGTCACATTAATCCCATCAGGCCCTTTAGATAAACTGACTAAGACCAGCAGTCTGATTCATGGCATACAGTTCAGCTGGAAGACATACAGATGCTTCCATTGTCTCTTTTTATGTTTTATATTTTAATTTTGTATAGAGTCAGTGTCTTGCTATGTTGCCCAGGATGGTCTGGCCTCGAACTCCTGGACTTAAGTGATCCTCCTCCCTGGACTCCCAAAGTGCTGGGATTTTACAGACATGAGGCACCCCCACTTGGCCTATTGTCTGTTGAAGACTTCAAAAGATTCCAGTTTTCTCTAGAAACACTAAGGTTTTTTAAAAAAAATCCTGTCCATTGCTTGTTTTTATAAAAACTATCTTTAAAATTAAAAATTATGTAATATTTAATATATACAAAATAATGCATATGATAACATGAGTGATAATAATAAAATGAACACCATGAACCCGCCACCTAGCCTGAGAACGAAAGTGTCACCAAAGTCACTCACATCGGCTGAGTGTTCTTTCCTGCACCCATTTCTTCAGCCTCATCCCCAATCCTGGGGTTACACAAGTCTGAGTGTTCTGTTTATCATCCCTTGCTTTTTTAAATGTACAGTTTTATAATATGAGGTAGGATTTTGAGATGTGTAAAATATTATATGCTGGCTCTTCTGAGATTTTTTGATTCAGCGTTGTTGCTAAGATTCACCCTTCCTTTTGATATTGCTGACCGGCATCCATTTTCACTATTGCAGAATATTCCATTGTGTGATCACACCATGATTTACTTATCCTGTTGATGAACATTTCATTTGTTTCTAGTTTTTGTGTCTTCTGAGAAGTGCTGCTGTGAACATTATTCCAGATGCCTTTTGGCAAAAGCAAGAGGAACTCAAGAGTATGCAGCTCGGAAAGGAATTGCTGGGACTCCAAGTTGTTTCCCAAGTGTCTGTGTCATTTTACATTCCTCCCAGCAGTTCAGAAGAGGCTTGTCAGGACGGAATAGCATTGCAGTATTCATTTACAGTTATCTGCTTGCTAACGAGATTATCATCGTGCCACAAGTTTGTTCTCCATTTACTTTTTTTCTCTTCTGAAATATATCTGTGCATGACTCTAATTTTTTCTATCTCTAATTGTCCTGGCTAGAATCTTCAGTACAATGTTGAATGAAAGTGGCAAAAATAGACATCATAAGTTGTTGCTGATCTAGGAGGAAAGCCTTCAGTCTTTCATCGTTAAATATGATGTTGGCTGTGAGCATCTCATAGATGCTCCTTATCAGATTCATGAAGTTTCCTTCTAGTCTTAGTTTGTTCGGTCATGAACCAGTGGTAGATTTTGTCAAATGCTTTTTCCCCATTGATTGAGATGATTATCCTATCATTTCTGTCCTTTATTTTGTTGACATGATGTATTATATTGATTGGTTTTGTATTTTGAAAGCCTTGTATTCCTGGAATAAATCTCACTAGACCATGTAGTGAGCAGCACACAGCAGCACTTCTCAGAAGACACAAAAACTAGAAACAAATGAAATGTTCATCAACAGGGTAAGTAAATCATGGTGTGATCACACGATGGAATATTCTGCAATAGTGAAAATGGATACTGGTCAGCAATATAATTTGCATATTGTTTCTTTTTTTCTTGGTCAGTCTAACTAAAGATTTGTCCATTTTGTTGATTGTTACAAAAAAACCAACTTTTGGTTTCATTGATTTTCTCTACTATTTTTTTCTTTATTTTATTAATTTTTACCTTAATCTTTATTATTTTCTTCTTTGGCTTGCTTTTGGTTTAGTTTGTTTTTTGTTCATAGTTTCTTATGGTGAAAGTTTAGGTCATTAATTTGAAATATTTATCCTTTTTAAATAGAGGTTTTTAAAAGCTATAAATTTTCCTCTTAGCACTGCTTTAGCTACATCCCACAAGTATTGGTATGTTGTGTTTTTTTATTCATCTCACAGCATATTATAATTTACTTTGTGATTCAGTTGCTTTTTACATATTAATCTTACACATAGGCACCTTACCAAATTTTTATTAATTTTAATAATATTTCCATAGATCCCTTGAGTTTTCTGTGTAAATGATAACATCTACTGTCATAAAACTTAGATTTATTTATTACTTTCCACTGGTAACCATTTCCTTTTTTGTCCCCCTTTTTTTTAGACAGAGTCTACTCTGTCACCCAGGCTGGAGTGCAGTGGCATGATCATAGCTCACTGCAGCCTCAAACTCCTGGGCTCAAGTGATCCTCCTGTCTCAGCCTCCTGAGTAGCTGGGATTATAGGCACAAGCCACCTCTCCTCTCCAGAACACATATCTTTTATTTATATTTCTTCTCTTACTACTCTAAGACATGAGTACAATGTTAAATAAAGCATTTTCATTTTTTTTAAATCCATCATTTTAATGGTAATAGGTCAGATGCATCTCCATTAAAATTAGGCACAAGACAAGGGTATGTAAAGGCTCCTGTCTTTCTCTGGACAAATTATACTGCTGCATATCCCCTGGCCCTAGTGATTGCTTCAGGAAAGGACATAGAACAAGCTGGCCCATCAGCCTTCTTCCATGATCTGTCAAACTGGTCTGCAGAGGGTAGGGGAAATAATCAATTTTCACTTCTTTGATTAGAAAACTACAAGAATTCACTCAGAAATACCAACCCCATATCCTCTGCAGAGTGAAAAAGAACAGTTGCAGGAACAGCAAAATAGACTGCTACCTCCCTCTCTCTCTCTCTCTCTCTCTCTCTCTCTGTCTCTTTCTCTCTCACACACACACATCCCCTTCCCTAAACCTATTTTTCTGCTGGGAAAATTGGAATAATTCTTACCTCCTGGGTTGCTATGAATACTTAATAAAGCAGTGATTAATGATTTAAAATGCTTAGCACAAAGACTCAGTAAATACTACTTGCTAATTTAGTTAATGTTATTAATGTTGTAAACAAGACTTTTCTACATGTGCAGCTTTGTGCTCTCCTTTCTCTCACCTGGAATCCCCCACTTACCTACCAGTGTAGAGTGTGGAAAGAATACTCTTCGCTTCAACTTGCTAGCTTAAGAGAGCAGCATATATGACTCCCTTTATTACATATCAGGATATATGAAGTGTTTTGCTGCACTGATAACTTCCATCTGCTCAGGATCTGTTTCCAGAATGGCAACTCCAGCATATATAATTTTTAAAAGTTATTATTCTTTTTAATTGTGGTAACATACACATGGTATGCATGGTAACATAAGATGCATACCATGCATTTGGTCATCTTTAAGTGGATGGTTCATCGGCATTAAGTACAGTCACATGACTAGGCAACCATCACCGTCATCCAGCTCCAGAACTCTTCCATCTTGCAAAACTGAAAGTCTGTTCTCATGAAGCAATAACTCTCCTCTTCTCCAGATTCCAGCCACTGGCAACCACCATTCTACTTTTTGTCTCTATTTGGCTACTCTCGGCTTGTCATATTAAATTTTATATTTGCCTTTTGTGACTGGTTTATTTCACGTAGCAGAATGTCCTCAAGGCTCATTCACATTACAGCATGTGTCAGAGCCTCATTCCTCCTTAAGGCTGAATCATATTCCATTGTATGTCTGTGTTACATTTTGTTTATCCATTCACCCATCAAGGGACCCTTGGGTTGCTTGCCCCTCTTGGCTATTGTGAATAATGCTGCTATGAATATGGATGTTCAAATACCGTGTTGAGATCCCACTTTCCGTTCTTTTGGGTGTATACCCAGCAGGTTGTATGATGTTTAAGAAAAAAGCTTGGTGGGGTGTGTGGCTCACGCCTATAATCCCAGCACTTTGGGAGGCCGAGGTGGGTGGATCACCAGGTCAAGAGATCGAGACCATCCTGGTCAACAAGGTGAAACCCCATCCCTACTAAAAATACAAAAATTAGCTGGGCATGGTGGTGCACGCCTGGTAATCCTGGCTGCTCAGGAGGCTGAGACAGGAGAATTGCTTGAACCCAGGAGGCAGAGGTTGCAGTGAGCCGAGATCGTGCCGTTGCACTCCAGACTGGGTAACAAGAGCGAAACGCTGTCTCACAAAAAAAAAAAAAAAAAGAAGAAGAAGAAGAAGAAGCTCTAGAGTTCCAGCACGAGCCCTGCCTAGCTGTAATTGCCTGCCCACCTTACCATTGAGGACCCTGAGTCTCAGGAAAGATGGAAACTTGTTCAAAGTCTCACACGCAGGTCATGAGAGGAGGTGTGTTTCTGTGTTTCAGCCTGGCCCATCGGCCCCAAAGACCATGTCCTTCTCACTGTTGTTTGCTCTCTCACCAAGCAGAAAACTGTTACAGACAATCATCAACGGGTTCCCAAAAGTGACGTGCTGTAAAATAATCCATAGACACAATCACTTTTTTTTTTGAGACAGAATCTCATTCTGTTGCCAGGCACCAGGCTGGAGTACAGTGGCACAATCTCAGCTCACTGCAACCTCCGCTTCCCGGGTTCAAGCAATTCTCCTGCCACAGCCTCCGGAGTAGCTGGGACTACAGGTGCACGCCACCACGCCCAGCTAATTTTTGTATTTTTAGTAGAGACGGGGTTTCACCATGTTGGCCAGGATGCTCTCTATCTCTTGACCTCGTGATCCACCTGCCTCGGCCTCCCAAAGTACTGGGCTTACAGGCTTGAGCCACTGCGCTCGGCTGATATAATCACTTTCTAATATAGAGGATAAATGGCAAACAGTGAAGGAGGAAATCCAGTTCACAAAAGTTTTAAAGATTACACTTGGAAATTAGCCTTACATGGAAAAAAATTACAAAATTCTTGTGGGAGAAGTAAATAAAGCACTGAAGAGTTGGGTGTCGGGCTCCATTTCAGTCTAGAACAATTTTAAAAGCTAAAGACCAAAAAGCTCCCGCAGCAATTAAAATTCCCACAGAAACCACATCAAAATCCATCTGGAAAAATAAATAATTAAGAGTATTGCATTTGGGAAGGAAAACCAACAGCAGAACCAGGAGAACTAAGCTTCCCAGAAAACTAGAAAATATATTGTTAAATGGTAATCAACAAAACTAGATGATATTGGCATAAGAAGAGGAAAATAATGAATAAAATAATGCACAGATTCCTTACATATGCCTAACCTTTTGGGGAGCTATTATTAAGACTAACCGGGAGAAAAGAAAAAACAAAGACTAACTGGGAGTAAAAAATAATGGGAAAGGAAGTGACTTTTAATAGTGTCATGGGAAGCTGGGTGAAAATAACGGCTAATATTTAATGACAATTAACTGTGCCACGAGTTACTCTAAGTGCAATAATTCATTTAATACTAATGACAGATTCATAAGGCATAGGACATTACTATCTTAATTTTATGGATGAAGAAACTGAGTTACCAAGAGCTGGTACAAAATTGCCTGAAGCCACACAGCAGCTCCATGGCAGAGCTGGAATTTCCACCAAAGCATTCTCAGTCCAGGCCTCTCAAGCCCCATGCTTTAGCTCTTCTCATGCTAAAGTGAGGAGAGAACTTCAGCCCAATAGTTTAAACAGTTATGTTTTAACAACCTTACTAAAAAAGCTAAAATAGGCCAGGTGCGGTGGCTCACACCTATAATCCCAGCAATTTGAGAGGCTAGGAGTTCGAGACCAACCTGGTCAACATGGTGAAACTCTGTCTCTACTAAAAATACAAAAATTAGTTGGGCGTGATGGTGCGTTCCTGTAATCCCAGCTACTCAGGTGGCTGAGGCAGAAGAATCACTTGAACTTGGGAGGTGGAGTGCCACTACACTCTAGCCTGGGTGACAGAGCAAGACTGTCTCCAAAAAACAAAAAAGCTAACATAAAAAGTGTATTTAATATGTATCTCAAATGTAGATGAAGATAAACATACTGGCACTTTATAAATAGAAGAAATTATCTGCCAGGTATGTCAATCACACAATTACAGGTCTGCAATCCTAGCACTTTGGGAGGCCAATACAGGTATTACTTGAGCCCAGGAGTTCAAGACCAGCCTGGGCAACATAGACCCCATCTCTACAAAAAATAAAAAATTAGCTGGGCATTGTGGTGCACACCTATAGTCTCAGCTACATGAGAGGCTGAGGTGGGAGGATCCCTGGAGCCCAGGAGTTCAAGGTTGCAGTGAGTTAGGATTGCACCACTTCGCTGCTGCCTTCACAACAGAGTGAGACCGTGTCTCAAAAAGAAAAAAAAAAAGGATAGAAAGAAAAATAAATTATCAGTGACAAGTAAGTTTTTAAAAGCTGGTTAAAAAATAAAACATTTGCTATCAAGAAGTTTAAAATTGGATACACAAGGTCATGGTTTGTTAATTTTAGTCATTCTGGTGGTGGCTGTCCTCCATCAGAATAACCAATACCAGAATACTCCACCAAACAATATGCAAATGTTGCTGAGGATAGGGAGCAAGCAGAACTCATTGTCGGGCAGTGGGTTGTAAATTTATTCACCTGCTTTGAAAACTGTTTGAGACTACCTACTAAAGCTGTGTACAATCCACTCTAAGACAGGTACATAAGAGATCTTTCAAATGACAAATGACATGTACAAGATATTTAGAGCATCTTTATTCACCATAGCCAAGAAACTAGAAACAACCCAAATATCTGCCAACAGGAGAATGAATAAGTAGATTGTGATACATTCAGACAATGAAGTAGTGCTCAGCGATAGAAAGGAGTGAGTCACTGACATGCACAACAATGTGGGTAAATCTCCCAGACACTTAAGAGTACACTCTGGCCGGGTGCGGTGGCTCACGCCTGTAATCCCAGCACTTTGGGAGGCTGCGGCAGGTGGATCACCAGGTCAAGAGATTGAGACCATCCTGGCCAGCATGGTGAAACCCCGTCTCTACTAAAAATACAAAAATTATCCAAGCACGTTCGCAGACGCCTGTAGTCCCAGCTACTCAGGAGCCTGAGGCAGGAGAATCGCTTAAACCTGGGAGGCGGAGGTTGCAGTGAGCCGAGATTGTGCCATTGCACTCCAGCCTGGCCACAGAGCAAGACTCGGTCTCAAAAAAAAAAAAAAAAAAGTAATTTCTCTGTAATTTCATTTGTAGAATGTTCAAAAGCAAGCATACCAATTGAGAGTTTTTTAAAAATCAAAACAGGAGTTATTTTTTTGGTGGGGCAAGTATTTGACTGGGGAGTTGTTTTTTTTTAAGGTGTTGGAAATGTTCTCTATCTTGCTCTTGACGATGGTTACACAAGTGGAAATGTGAGAAAAAGTCATTTTAATATGTGCACTTTAACATATGTAAGCTGTAGTTTGATCACAAATTTAAACCAGCAAAGCAACAAATAAAAATGTGTTAAATACGTGTGGTACAACACTTTTTATTCACTCGGCAAACACTTCTAAAATAGTTGTTGTGCCTGGAATGCTGAGGACACCTCACTGACCAAATGAGACTATCTTCTAGAAACTCAAGCTCCTGAGGGGATATAGAGCAGCAAATGCACACAGAACCTCATGAAATGTGATCAAGTGGGAGTCAGGTGTTGTGGGAAACTAACTCTGCTTGGGGAACTCAGGAGAATTTTAACAGGAGAGAAGAGGTTAGAGTAAGGTCAAAGATGAGTAGAACTACAGTGAAATACACCTCCCACCCATCCTGATGGCTACTATAAAAAATAATGTAAAATAACAAGTGTTGGGAATGATAGAGCAATGGGAACCATTGTGCACTGCTGGTGGGGATGTAAATGGTGCAGCAGAAAACAGTAAGACAGTCCCTCAAAAAATAGCACTACCGTATGATCTAGAAATTCCGCTTCTGGGTATATATCTCAAAGAGATGAATGCAGAGACTCACAGAAGTATGTGGACACCCGTGTTCACCGCAGAATTATTCACAATAGCCAAGAGATGGAAGCAATCCAGTGTCCACTGATGGATGAATAGATAAACAAAATGTGAGATAGATACAGATGCAGTGGAATATTATTCAGCCTTGAAAAAGAAGGAAATTCTGACGCATGCTACGATGTGGACGAACTTTGAGGACATTACGCTAGTCACAAAAGGACACATACTGTATAATTCCACTTACATGAGGTATCTAGGGTGGTCAAACCCAGAGACAGAAGTAGAGGGGATAAAGTGGGGATGGTTAATGGGTACACAAGTACAGTTAGACAGAACGAATGAGATCTAGTGTTTGATACACAACAGGGTGACTCTAGCCAATGATAATCTATTGTATAATTCTAAATAACTAAAAGAGTAGAATTGGAAGTTTCATAACACAAAGAAATGATAAATGCTTGAGGTGATGAATATCCCCAATTACCCTGATATGATAATTATGCATCACATGTCTGTATCAAAACATCACATGTACATATATATACATATATTACCCAAAATAATTAAAAATAAATTTTTTTAAAAAAAAGAAAGCAGAGCAATGGTTGCAAAGGGCTGAGGAGAAAGGGAGTGGGAGTTAGTGTTTAATGGGCACGTTTTGCAAGATGAAAGAGTTCTGGAGATGGATGGTGATAACGGTAGCACACCAATGGGAATGTCCTTAATAACAAGTGTTGGGAATGATAGAGCAATGGGAACCATTGTGCACTGCTGGTGAGGATGTAAATGGTGTAGCAGAAAACAGTAAGACAGTCCCTCAAAAAATAGCACTACCATATGATCTAGAAATTCCGCTTCTGGGTATATATCTCAAATCTTAATCTTAATGCCACTGACCCACTGACCTGTACACTTTTTCTTTTTCTTTCTTTCTTTTTTATTTTTTCTGAGACAGAGTCTTGCTCTGTCACCAGGCGCCAGGCTGGAGTGCAGTGGCACAATCTCGGCTCACTGCAACCTCCACCTCATGGGTTCAAGCAGTTCTCCAGCTCCAGCCTCCCAAGTAGCTGGGATTACAAGATCTGTACCACCATGCCCAGCTAACTTTTATATTTTTGGTAGAGACAGGGTTTCATCATATTGACCAGGCTGGTCTCGAACTCCCGACCTCGGGTGATCCTCCCACCTCGGCCTCCCAAAGTGCTGGGATTATAGGTGTGAGCCACCATGCCCGGCCTGAACTGCACACTTAAAAATAGTCAAGATGGTACATTTTATTTATGTATGCTTTATCACAATTAACATTTTTAAGCAAAAAAAAAAAAGAGTAGAGAACATTCTGGCAGATGAGAGCACCCCTAAGTGTGGAGTCTTGAAAGAACCCAGGGCATCTTCAAGGAACAGTGAGCGGCTGTGTGGTGAGTGTGACAGACACGGGGGCGGAGGGATGAGGGAGATGGCACTGGCGACGCAGGTGGGCACTGGATGGGAAGGGTCTGGTTATCGTTTAAGAAGATTGAGCTTGAGCTGATAGGAGCCACTGAAGAACCCCAGCCTAGAGCACAATCTCGAGACCCCCTCGAGACCCCAACAACACTGCAGTGTCCCTCCCTAGCCAGCCTGGGCTGAAGCCCCTGAGGGCAGGGGCATCACCTGCTGCTCCACCACTGCATCTCCAGCGCCCCCCACAGCGGACGTTGAAAGAACAAATCCTGCATTTTGCACTTTAGCAAGACCACTCTGTTGGCATGTGGAAAACAGAATGGAGGGTGGGGCAGGAGCCAGAGAGCAGCTGGGCGACCCCTGCAGGGTTCTGGTTATGGGAAGATAACCAGCAACAACCGTGAGAAGCAGAGGACAGTGGCTGCACGGTGAGGCACGTTTATGAGACAAGGACAAGAGGGCTTGGGATGGATTCGATGTGGAGCGAGAGGGAGAGGTGAAATGTGAGCTGTTTCTAAAGCTTCAGGACGGGGCACCAGGGTGGTTTCCTTGTGGGAGGGACATCCTGGGGCAAGTGGCAGCAGATGGTGAGGACTGCCAGTCTTTCTCAGTATCCAGGGCCAAGCACAGAAGCAGACACATGGCAGCTCTGAATACATATTGTAAGAATGAGAGAGATAAAGAGGGGAAAAAAGAAGGATGAAAACGCTGCCAGGAAGGGGCTGAGAGCAATGGGAGCTGCTCATTGACCTGGACGTATTCAGCATGCAGATGGCAAGTGAAGAGGACAGTATCACCTGTGATGATGTTTGCAAGGGCTGGAGCAGGAGGAGGAATCAATGACGGTAGAGATGGACAGGGGGACAGATAAGGGGGTGTTGCAGGGGAAATAGAGCCCTGAAAAGGAGGCACAAAACCAGCACCCACCACTGGGTTGAGGAGAGGCTGATGACAGGTGAAGACACCAGGCGAAGGCACTGGATGTCCAGGCAGGAGGTCATCAGTCACCACAGCCAAAGCAGAGCCTGCATGAACAGGATGAAGATAGAGGGCCGGGGAAGAACCTAGATTCCAACAGTAGCTGAGGGACCCAAAGAATGGTGGGAAGACTGTTTTTTTAAGGAATTTATGTTTAGGAGTGAGGGAGGTAGCATATCTTTAAGCTGACATGAGGGAGCTGGAGAAAGAGACAGCTGGAGACAGAGAAGTGGGAAGGGTTGTTAGTGTGAGGATGTGGAAGCAGCAGGCCAGAAGGGGGCCAGCACGCAGTGGGGGCGGGGCGGGCTCGGGAGAGAGGGAGGAGGGAGGAGGATCAGGAATATGGAGAATAAAACGGGTCAGAAGCACACCTTTGTATTGAGCAAGACCTCAAGAGGTGCTCAACCATTTATGGGCCACTCTGGGCAAAGTTAATAAAGAAACTTCATGTACAGTAATCAGGCCACTGGCCCTCCCGAGGCTTGCTCCCTGAAGCCGTGATGGTCACACACCAGCCCCCAAAGCATCTCCTCGGGAGCATCTGTCCCTGGTGCGTCTCCACCAGCAGGAGTTCGCAGGTGGAAACACACCTCCAGTGTGGACCAGGCCTGTGTGTCCACGCATGAGTTCCTGGCTTGCCCCCTGTTGTGCCAGGCCCTCCCCACTGGGCAGGCCAAGCAAAACCTGCTTCCTCAGCCCCGTGCCCTGAGATTGAGTCCTGCCCATATTATCAATAATTGAATTAGAGCAAATTACCAAGCCTGCTAAAGTCACACTTTCCTTCTCTGTAAAATAGGGCCCAATAACATAATGCAAATGTGTGTGGTGGAGGATAACACATCATGTATGTCATGTATGAAAGCTACATGGTCCAGCTGTGGTGATTCATGCCTGTATCACCACAGAGTGAGACAGGTGGATCACTTGAGGCCAGGGGTTCAAGACCAGCCTGGCCAACATGGTGAAACCTCGTCTCTACTAAAAATACAAAATTAGCTGGGCATACATGCCTATAGCCTCAGCTACTTGGGAGACTGAGACACGAGAATCACTTGAACATGGGAGGTGGAGGTTGCAGTGAGCTGAGATCACACCACTGCCCTGTAGCCTGGGTGACAGAGCAAGACTCTGTCCAAAAAAGAAGAAGAGGAAGAAAAAGAAAGCTACATGGACTTACTCAAATTTCCTGTGAATAGCACTGGCCATGACTAAACTGCACACATGGAGTTCACAGTATGCGCAGGCGCAGAATCTCTCACTTAAACCCCAGAACCTGTGAGTTGGCTATTATCAACCAATTATCATTTTGACTTTGAGAAACCTGAAGCTTAAAGATGTTCAGTGACTTGCCCAAGCTTACTCACCTACTAAGAGGCTAAGCCAGGGGCCAGATGATGTTGCTTTTCCCTGTATTTGTAGTCATGCATTGAATAGAAACCGTTCCCTCCACCAATAGTTTTCAGAATAGAGCTAGCTCCTGTTGAATGAACACAGGCAATTGAATGTTGGTGCAGGTTCTACTGCACATGAGTGTGCTTAGGCCCCTCAGGGCTCTCCAGGCGGACTGAGGGGCTCTTTCCTAGTGCTCCCCTGCCCTGGACACAGTCCTCTATTCCAACACGATGTCTCCCCCATACACACAAAGCTCCCCAAGACAGGGTCCTTGTGTTTTCGTCTCTGTATTCCCAGCACTTAGAACAGCCTGGTACGTTGTAGCTGTTCAGTAAATACCGGTGAGTGAATAAATTTATTCTGGGGTCTTTAAAAATGGCCCAGACACTGTATTCTCTTCTCATAGGGCATCTGCACAGAGTTGCAGCTGTTCTTCTAACCATGTCTGCCAAGCCTGGGGGGACCTTTGTCTCCTCTTGCTTCTCATTGAGTTCTGTAAAGGTCATAGTCATTTGTTTATTAATCAGATATTGTTGAGCAGCTCCTGTGTGCCAGGCACTGTGCCAGGTGTTAGTGATGTGGCCCTTGAAAGGTGGCCGTGCACAGTTGTACAGATTGTACACTGCACTGTCCCAGGGCACACCATTCACAGCACAGCCTTTCCCTAGGTGCCACAGTGTGCTCTGAGCCTGGGGACAGAGGAGCAGATCAGACATAACCCCTTCCCCCAAGCTGGGAAATGTTGGCTTCCATCAGATCTGGTGCTCTGGTGTCTGGGAGGCTTACTTAGGAGAAGACGAAGGTGGGGCTTGAGTCTCTCCAGTCCCATGACTACTAAATCACCCAGGTTTGGCCTTTGAGGACCACAGTGCCTCTGGGGAGAGTCCTTCGTTCAGTTCCCAACCTGGTACGAACTTTCAGCCCCAGCCAAATTTTTCCAGATGGATTTCTAACCACGGAAATGGAGGTTTCTAATGGAAATCCCTGCAACCCTTTACTTAGAGCCACTCTGGGAGGCACCACTCTAATTATTCAATTGCCTAATTCCATTTATCTTTCATGATCCATTATGCACCACTGACGGGCTGTGTCTTCCTTAGCAGATACATAACCTAGTCTAATGGACTCTGGATGAAGCCAACTACATTGGCTAAGGGATCTAGCTGGTACCTAATTCCTCTAAACTATTATTTTATAAATGAGCAAGGCAGACAGACACATTTTCTGCTTTAGGATAAATATTTTATGAATTGCCCCTCTGATACATTACATTATTAGTACATTATCCTTCATCCCTCCCCGAGGTTTGAAGAGCCTGGGTACACACTCAAGAGTACATTTGGGTGATTTTATTGAATAGGCTGCTTTTAAAATCTGTTTGTATTAGTGGAAAAAGAGAAATAATTTTGTCTCATGAAAAGAAAAGTTCTTTAAATGTTGATTTGCTATTTCAGTGTGAAAGTCATCATCCAGGGACTTTTAGGTTGATGGAAATGTCTAAGGCCTACTTAAAAAAAATCAGCAGCAGGGTGCAGTGACTGACACGTGAAATCCCAGCACTTTGGGAGGCCAAGGCAGGAGGATCACTTGAGGCCAGGAGTTTGAGACCAGCCTGGGCAACATAGTGAGACCTCATCTCTTAAAAAAAAAAAAAAGAAAGAAAAGAAAAGAAATAGAAATAGGAAAAAAAAAAAGCTAATCTTTTCTCCTTGGCATTTCCCAGTAGGACCCAACAATACTGGGAAGAGTTTTACACAGTTCCAGAAGGGAGACTCTTCCTTGTTTAGAAAGCAAGGCATTCTGAGAAAGTCAACCTTTCTTTTTTGTTATGATGACTAGTTCTCCCCAAATATGCTTGCATTTTCTTTAAACCACAGATGGGCATTTTAACCTGGAATAAAAGTGGGGTGGATTGTGCCAGTCTAAGAATTAGTGTAAATAAGCCCTGAGGTTTCAACATCATTCTACCCAAATTGTAGAAAGAAACTGGCTTTGAGCCTCAATGCCCATTCCTCTGTACAGGATCGATATCGCACACATCGTTTTCCTGTTTGTAATGTACGTGTATTAAAGACATTGTTTAATTGACATAAAGCTCTAGTCAGCCTCTTTATTGTTTGGTGGCCTGCGTATGACACCGCAGAAGAAAGTAGAGGAGATGCTTAGAAACTGCAGAAAGACCGAACCAACTGATGATGTGGCGTCTCCCAACCCATAATGAAATGAAAGGCAAAGATTTGGAACTGAAAGCAAGCATACTAAATTCTAGGCGTTTTTTCAGTAAAAAAGAGTTCTCACATTTGTTCCAGATATTATGTCAACATATCTGCTTCCAGAAGTGAAATTAGTCACCACATTTCTTAGGGATTAATTAGATTCAAATTTATAAAGAACACTGAATAATGACCTTTGAAAAAAATGCCATGCGAAGTTGAAACAGGAGTAATCTGAAAGGGAGGAATGGATGTTATTAATGCATTTACACCTTCTTTGATTCTCCCTGGAGTGTGTTTTACCTTTGCCATAAAATGAAAACATTTAAATTTCTTTAAAATTACATTTGACTTAATTATACCCAGGCCCTGATACCAGTAAGCCCCATTTTGCCCGCTTTTCTCTCAGCTAGAGCAACCAGGCTCGTCATTTCATAAAGAGTTGTTTTTCTACAGGACGTTCGCTATGTGCAGAATGTTAATAGCTGGCTGAATATGAATAGGCTCTGTGGCTCCACTTGAAATATAGAAAAATGGCCCAGACATTAAAAAAGATAAAAGGGAAAAGGGCAGTAATGAATTTAGAGGAAAATGAACATTAATGGTACTAGCATTACTCATGTTCCACATAACAAATTATTGGAAATTTGTCAAGTACACCAAATTATCTACTCGTCGGCTGCTGTGGGGCCCTCTGCAGCCATCCAAAACCAGCAAAAGCAAGACAATTTAAGCTAATTTTACTATTTATAACAATAGAACAGGCCATTAAGATAAATTAATGTCATTATCAAGTTTCTATGAAAATGACAAATACCGCTATTTGGAGCAGCTTAGAGGCTGTTGACTATAATGAAATCCGCTGCACAGGTACTAAAGAGAAACACTCCAAGTAATTATTTTCTAGTAGCCTGTTTGTTTCCTGACCATTCATTTGCTTTCACCACAATTAGTTCTGTACACAATACGGTAGTAACTAAACAGTCAACACCACGCAGCATTAGGACTAATTGGGCCATTAGGACGCAGTTTCCAGCCTTTTCCTCCCTAAAGAGAGCTAGGAGTAAACAGACCAGGGGCAACAATGAGAGCGACACTGGCAGGGATTGTCTTAATTTAAAGGAACTCCAAAGAGAATAATAAATCATAAACCATACGGGGGAAAAAGCTCTGCATAGAAACTCCTTGAACGAGCGGGACGATCACAAACTAGACAGTGCTGGACTGTGTGCCCTGGTCCCCCAATGCCATCGTGGGGTATGCCACGATAGGGTGACTCCTGTGGCGATGGCTCTGGGCTTGGAGTGGTGCCATCCAAAGGTGTTAAGAATTCCTTGTTGGTCTGAATCTGGAAATTCTTCCATCACTTAGGCCAGTGATTTCTGAGTTGTTCAGAGCCACATCATGGAAGGCCCTGTCTCCCCAGCAGGGCTCTGCCTTTGCTTCTGGGTTATTGTTTTAGGATCAAATCTCTCAGAGATTATTCACAGCAGCAGTCAGCTTTTTCTTACTCAGGTATCAGTGGGAAAGAATCGTCCCAGACAAGCCAGTGAGTGATTTATAAGGAATAAGGAGTCACATGATTACACTTCTTTGAGATCCTCATTGCACAAAGTAAGTGGTAGACTGCATCAGTCCACCGCGTGGCCAGGAGCAGGGTACACTCAGCTGATAAATGGATGGGCATGCATGAGGCCCTCAGTGTGGCACACAGCACTCCCAAAGCCACATCGCCTTCCAGCTCTGAGGACAATATTCACAAACTGCCCTTGGCCAGTTCCTCCACTCTCTCCCCTTCTCCAGCTGAGACAAGGTGCCATTTGTATTCTTAAGGGATACAAAACTCAAGCACATACATTAGATTGCCAAAAAACTCAGAGCATGTAAGGAGTTCAGGCAACAGCAGAACTCTCAAGAAGCAGTAAGGTGATGATGACCCCATCTGATCACTGTGAATGTTGAGATAAATTAGTCCCCATTCCACAGCCAGCACAGAGCCTCTTTGACCCGGTCTGGTTGATTTCAGGGCTTCTGGTGCTGCCCGAACCGATTACCGGCTGCAAGAGCCTCATTCTGCAAAAATCACACTGGCTTTTACAGGTCTTTACGGGAAGGAAATAGGCTAATGCACTGTTTTCCCATGTGTGTCAGCAGCCCAATCTCTCCCTAATGGGCTCCAATTGCAGTTTTACTATGAAAAACTCTCCTACAGACACGCACAGGACAGGCATCCTCACTTCTTATGCTTCCAGCAAAAATCAAGACAGAGAACAACATTTGGTCTTGCCTTCCTCCGAATAGTTGGGCTGAAAAACAGGTGCATCAGGGTGAACGTGACCTCAATTGAGCTTGTTCTTCCTAAAGGTGAGTGAGAGGGGAAGTTTAAGTTTAACCTGCTGATTTTAGAACTTAAAACAGCATTGAACACAGGTCTGTCTCCCTTCACACTCCTGGCCTTCCCATTCTGCTGCAATGCCTATCTAGATGCCTCAGGAAATGCAAAACAGAGCCTTCGGGTCAGCCCAGGGGTCAAGGCTCACATCTCTGTTCGCAGCAGGCTATTGGCTACGTCTCCCTGCTCTGAGGAAAACACTCGCAAACTGCCCATTGGCCAGTCCTGGTGTCACATTCCTGCCTGACAGCAGCCTCACTTTTGAACTCTGCTACTGTTGTTTTTTTGTTTGTTTGTACGTTTGTTTTGCAAAGGAGTCTCGCTCTGTCACCCAGACTGGAGTGCAGTGGTGCATTCTCAGCTCACTTCAACCTCCACCTCCCAGGTTCAAACAATTCTCCTGCCTCAGCCTCCTGAGTAGCTAGGACTACAGGCACGTACCACCACGCCCAGCTAATTTTGGTATTTTTAGCAGAGATGGGGTTTCACCACGTTGGCCAGGCTGGTCTCGAACTCCTGACCTCAAGGGATCCACCCACCTCAGCCTCCCAAAGTGCTGAGATTACAGGCAGGTGTTGCCATGCCCAGCTGAACTTTGCTGCTATTAATATATTCCCATGGCACACACCAGGTCCTCTGTGCTTCTTTGATTAGTGTTATTGTCAATCTTGCTTCCGGCAAACTGAATTTCTGGCCATGAATTCTTGATGCGCTAAATGCTAACACTCCCCATGTACCAGGCTCTGTGCAAGACTATCAGTTCATTGGAGGCTTATGGCAGCCCTGCAAAGGAGATATTACCCCCCATTCTACAGCTGCGAAGTCAGACCGGGACATGTTCAGTTACCTGCCCAAGATCACAAAACTGGAGAGTGACAGGGACGAAACAGTAACCAAAGAAGTCTTACTCCAGAGAATCTCTCTGCTGTCTAAGCCTCCAGCCTAGATGGATCCCGTTCCTGGCCTAGGCTAGGATGACCTACCCTGTTGGTGCCCATGTTGGCATATTGGCTACACTAGGCAAAGGGAATACTTGTCACCTAATCCATTCACTGCAGAGATGATTATTTTTCTTGCTTTCCACCACTGGATTGAATGCTCCTTGAGGACAAGAACTACATTCACTTTCCTCATTATTTTGTCCCCAGCCCAAGTATCTGGCACAGAAAAGGTGGTCAGTGAAAGGTTTCTGGAATAAATGGATGAATTGCTGAAGGGTGCAAATCACCAACTGGGCACACCAACGGAGTCATGGGCAGTTTCCTGCATTTCTCCTGGCAGTTTTGAACATAGTCCAGGAATAAACCAGTAAATCGTTTCCCTCTCAATCCTCATGTGACTTGGGAACTTTTCAAAATAGACTCCACGACCCTGACCATCCATGGTCCTTACTTTCTCATAACAGCAAAGCAGAGGCCACTCCTGGCTCCAGCCAGTGCCCCTCAACCAGGTAAGGAGGTGTCAACATGCTCCTGGCCATTCACAAACCGTTTCTTCTAACTTGTAGCAAGAATTTTCTTTCTTTCTTTTTTTTTTTCTTGTCACCCAGGCTGGAGTGCAATGGCAACAGGGACAAAAAAGTGACTAGAGAAGTCTTACTCTAGAAGTCACACTGAATTTTTCTGCTGTCTTATCTCGTCTCACTGCAGCCTCCACTTCCCAGGTTCAAGTTATTCGCCTGCCCCAGCCTCCCAAGTAGCTGGGATTACAGGTGCCGGACATCATGCCCAGATAATTTTTGTATTTTTTAGTAGAGATGGAGTTTCACCGTGTTGGCCAGGCAGCTCTCAAACTCCTGACCTCAGATGATCCGCCCGCCTCGCCTCCCAAAGTGTGGGGATTACAGACATGAGCCACCATGCCTGGCCAAGAATTTTCTAAACACTTTTTCAAAAATTATCCAACTCCCAATAACCAACGACATGGAGTAGAGACCAGCACATATTTCTCTTCTCAGCTTGATTATGAAACGAGATATGGTTCACTGTTTCCTGCCTTCCCAGGACAGGTGAATTAGGAGGGGAGTCCCCAGCAGACACAAGAATTGCATCTGGTGAAGCTGTGGTGTGTGTGTCCTGATGAGACAATGCTGGCTCTTCATTTTGCTAGGTCTGCTCCACTTTCTGAATTTAGCAGCCTGTTGACTCTAAAGACTAGAATCCAGGCAAGCCTAAGGCGATGGTGCCCAGGGCTCAGAAGCATGCACGCCAGCAAGAAAAAAGCAAGTGGGTAAATGTCCCTTCCCTCTTGGGTCGTGGGGCCTGGGAACTTTCCCCTGCAGGTTAGGGGCTAGGACTGGACATCATTCTGCTGCAGCCACCTGGCTTTGAGCAAACATCCCAACTCCTCTGCTCCTGGGTTTTCTCATCCGGATGATGAATACTTGATAATCCCAAATTCTATTCTGGTTCCTAAAAAGAAAAATAAAACTTAATTTCGGGACCATATAAATTTTGTAGTTACACTGGATTTTTGTGTTGTGTTTAGAGTCTATTTATTGGAATATCTCACCTGATTAACTTGGTTTTCAGGTCATTGTGGGTTGAGGGGGATAATTCCACCGTATGTATATGAAAGCGACCCCGGAATGTGATGATTTGTCTCCCCCGAAAAGATGTCACATGAAGATGAGCTGGGTGGGAATTGCTTTGAGAATCATGCAGTTCCTAGAGCCATCTTCTGATATCGATGCATATTTATGAGGTACACAATGGTGACAGAGTCTCCGGTGAGTGTGGCCAACACCCAATAAGGAGGGAGTTTACACCCGGTACAAACAGGTCATCTTGTCCTTCATCTGTGTCCCTTAAGCAACAGTAGCAGTGTGGAGCGCTTTTCCATTTTGATTCTTAAAACATTGAGTGGCAGGCCAGGGCATTTCCATTTAACTGGATTTTTCAATTATTTTGGGGCCAGCTAATAGATTTGTTGAATGGAGATTTTATTGTCGAGATAATGGGTGTAATGAATCTGGATTTGTAATTGCTAAAGTTTATCGATCCAGAACAGTTTGATTTTGTTGTCATGTGACCCCCCCAATACTGTGCACAAGCAAGTACTCAATACATCTCTGAACCAGGTACAGATGGGCAAGCTTGTCCTTCGTCTCTTTTTCTCTAAGCAATAGCAACAATTGCGGTACACTTTTCAATTTGATTCTTAAAACATCGAGATGAGCCCATATGGAAAGCCCGGAAATACGTTTTCAGATCACAGCCCAGGTTCTCACTGCATTCTTCGTTCACCTGACTGTGAAGGAGGAAGATAATGCTGATCCAGAGGGTTGGTTAAAAACAGAACTCAGGCTGGGCGCAATGACTCACACCTGTAATCCCAGCACTTTGGGAGGCCGAGGCAGGTGGATCACCTGAGGTCGGGAATTCTAGACCAGCCTGACCAACATGGAGAAACCCTGTCTCTACAAACAAAACAAAACAAAACAAATCAGAACTCTTAGTTCCCTATTATGACCGGTGCTTTTAAAAGTCTGTAACCAACTACCAGCAAATTATTTCTTAAAAAAAGAAAAGCATAATTTTTTTATTACAGAAATGATGACTTTGGGGCATTACATTTCCTAGCCCAGAAGGCACTTTCTTTTCAATGGTTTCATTGATCCTGCTTGGACAACATATTGCCCCTTTCTGTCTACTCAGAGAGAGTGGAAGGCACTCAGCTTCCCTTGGGATTAGAAACTGGTGGGGAGAGAGATCCCACACACTAGGCAGGAGGTCCTGGTCCTCCAGAGGGAGAGGTCTTCCCATTTTGGAACAATAGGAGTGACAAAGAGTCTCAGGACACTGGGAGCTGGGGAAGGACCTGGGAGGTATTGGGCTGTGAAGAGATGAATAATACATTGGAAAGCAAACACAAGCATGATTTCTCTTCTAATCAGGATCATGAAACATTTTACAAATTAACCACTTTCCTCCGACACTTACCGTGTTGAGTGGCTCTAGGTAGAGCCATCAGGGCGGACTCTGCCATCTGCATTTAGAAAATTGCCTATACATTTATTAAAGTGAAATTCACCCATTAATTAATGCTGTTCTCCCTGAAGACTCTCATTAGCACATTGAGCTAATTACTGAAAACACAGGCCCAAGGGGCGGGTGGGTGTTTTTTTCCCCTATTATGGTAAAATTTGCTCCAGGCTTACCTTTATAGGATTTAAAAAGAGAAACAGCAGAGTCAAAATAACCTTTGGATGTAGGAATTGAATCGACTTGCAGACCACTTGTCTTGCTGGTCATCTTTTCCTTCTCTGTGGGAGGCATATGCAGCTGCTATGTCAGCAGAAACATTTCCAGTCTGGGAGAAGCCTAACCATCTAGCCACCACCAGAGTCTTCTGACAGTTCAGCTGCTGGGTGTGGATGAGTTAGGAAATACATTTGGAACGAGACCCAGGCTAGTGTCTGTCTATAGAGCGTGTCCCCTTACACATTTATTTTCTCTTCTCCACCATCAATGTGGCTCCTGCGTGGCCTTTTCATCCAGCAGAAAATAACAGGGACTCAATGGGTTAGACTGATATCTACGGCTTTCAATTGAAAGCACCTTTTTTTTTTTTTTTTTTTTTTTTTCTGAAATAGAGTCTCACCCTGTTGCCCAGGCTGGAGTGCAGTGGTGCAATCTCGGCTCATTGCAACTTCTACCCCCCGGGTTCAAACGATTCTCCTGCCTCAGCCTCCTGAGTAGCTGGGATTACAGGTGCGTACCACCACGCCCAGCTAATTTTTGTATTTTTAGTGGGGGTGGGGTTTCACCATGTTGGTCAGGCTGGTCTCGAACTCCTGACCTCGTGATCCACCCACCTCGGCCTCCCAAAGTTCTAGGATTACAGGCATGAGCCACCGCACCCAGCAGAAATCATCTTAAACTGTTCCAGGAGCTGACATCAGGGGAGTGGGGAGCAGGCCAGTGTTGGGGGAGGAGTTGTGACACAGACCTGTCCAAGGGAACACAGGCATGGCCCTGTGCACACCTGTTAACCTTACGGGGCCTTTGGTGTTTAAAGGAAGCCTCTTACATCACCCTATTTTACATTAAAGAATAATTTAACATGAGTTCTGAGTTACAATTATGAATAGTTTAAAATACATGTGGGCTGGGCGTGGTGGCTCATGCCTGTAATCTCAGCACTTTGGGAGACTGAGACCAGTGGATCACCAGAGATCAGGAGTTCAAAACCAGCTTGGTCAACATGGTGAAACCCCATCACTACTAAAAATACAACAAACAAAATTAGCTGCGTGTGGTGGCGCATGCCTGTAGTCCCAGCTGCTCAGGAGGCTGAGGCAGGAGAATTGCTTGAACCCAGAAGGTGGAGGTTGCACCATTGACGCTAGCCTGGGCAAGAGACGAGACTCTTGTCTAAACAAAACAAAATCTGGGTGCAGTGGCTCATGCCTGCAATCCCAACACTTTGGGAGGCTGAGGTGGGTGAATCACCTGAGGTCGGGAGTTTGAGACTACCTTGACCAATATGGAGAAACCCCCATCTCTACTAAAAATACAAAATTAGTTGGGCATGGTAGCGCATGCCTGTAATCCCAGCTATTTGGGAGGCTGAGGCAGGAGAATCGCTTGAACTCTGGAGGCGGAGGTTGCGGTGAGCTGAGACTGTACACTGCACTCCAGCCTGGGTAACAAGAGCAAAACTCTGTCGCAAAAAAACAATGAAAACCCCGTGATATTAAGTGAAAAAAGCACAACAGAAAATTGTATTAATCCTATCACTGCAATTACATAAAATTACCTCTGCATTTAGCCAAGGACAGGAAGGGAAATAGGAAAAATAGAAATGGTCAGTTCATTCAAGTTGCAGTAGGATGATTTTTCTCTTCTCTCCTAGAACAAGCGAAATGTTGACATTTCCATTTCTAAGTGCATTCTCTTCCTGGCAGGTTGACCCTGCTCCTGGGCCTGCTCACACCAGATCCTTGTGGAGGTGCTGAATGTGGTCATCTGAGGGATGGCCCCCACAGGATGCCCCTGGCCTAATCCCCAGAACTTCCAATGTTGCCTCATACAGCAAAAAGGACTTTGCAGATGGGTCTGAGTAAGGATTCTGTGTTATCCAAGTGGGTCCCGATCATCACAAGGGCTCTTTCAAGAGGGAAGCAGGGGACTTTAGACCACAGAAGTAAGAAACGGGAGGAGGGAAGCAAGGGGTGGGAGGGGTGTAAGGCAGGGGGATCAGCTGAGGAATTCAGCAACCCCTAGAAGCTGGAATAGGCAAGGAAACGGAATTCCCCCAGAGCCTCCAGGAAAACCCAGCCGGCTGACAGCTGGATGTTTGCTGAGCGAAACTGAGCTTCAACTTGTGGCTTCCAGAATGGTAAGAGAATACATATGTGCTGTTTTCAGCCACTTGGTTTGTGTTCATTTGTGACAGTGTCAATATGACACCAATGCACTGGGTGTCCTTCAGTGGGCAGTAAGGGGCTATGCGTCCCCCTCCAGCCTGGCGGGTAGCTCCACTTTCTTCCCTTATACAGCCTGGCTGACTATAGGACAGAATTTTTTTTGGCATCCACAGGAGTAGCTGCAACATAATAGTAATTGAGCTTGGGGACAGGCGTGATTCAGTGTCCTCAACATGCTGAGGGCTTTGGCCCTGAGGATTAATTTCTTAGTGAGTTTATGCACTTTCTTATCTGCAAGAATCACACTCCAAGCCTGTGTTTCCCTGTCTGTTAAGTAGGGCTACTTAGCTAATTCTCACAGTAGCTTATGAAGGCAAAAGGAGATTATGTACTTCAAAACACTAGCACATAGCATGGGGTAAACATTCCTCTCTCTCCAAGAGAGCTTTCCTTCAATACCCATGGGAAATGCCTCCATAGCCACCTGCAAAGGGGTCGACCCCGCCCCAGCCCACAGTGGTTGGCGATGTTCTGCTGGGGGTCTGAGAGTACCTGCAGACCCCATGCGTGCCCCTCACTCTCAGACATCACCATTCCATAGCAGCTATGGAGTGCTGGCCCGGTGATGGGGTTAATGGTGTGGAAAACAGCATGAAGCTTGCCTTAACCAGGCAGGCCTTTTACTGGTGGAAGATTCATATTTGTAAAAGCAATACCAACTGCAAAGTATGAGAACTGACAGTGTCCAGGGGTGCCGTCAGGGGCCTCTGTCACCCGCTCTAAGCAACTCCAAATACACCTGTGATCTAAATAAAAACAAATGCTCCTTCTAGACAAGGCCCCTGAGCCCTTTTCTGGGTAGGAATTCTGAAGCCACCCTTAGTGTTGGAAAGTGAGAGGAGGCTGCATTGTCCACCTTGCTTTGAGTAATCGCCTCTCAGTAAATACAGACTATTAATATGTTCACACTTGCAGCTTTCAACAAGAGACTGGTTTTCTGTAGGTTGATCTCAGAATGCGTTTTTTCCTTTGAAATAATGTTACACGTTTTCACTCAAAGTAGGTCACCCTGTTTGGTGGCTGATCTGGAAACTTGACCACTAAGAAGAAAATCAAGAAATCCAAACAAGTGACAAATGAATCTTTAGAGCACAATCCATTTATATAAATTGGGTCCTGCCTACGATTCACTTTTTTTGGGGAAAGTTTACAGGCTATTGTGATGATTATTTATTAATTTTACTCTTCTGTTAATTCATAATTCATTTATTCATTCACCAAACATTTGGTGAGCACCCACTCTGAGCAGGCTGTTGTGCTAGAGGCCAGGCACAGAGGGGGAGTGGGCACCTCTGTTTCCAAGGAGTCAGGTTGCACATTGTGGAGCCTGCACCGGGGCCCACTGCCTGATGACAGAGATGCTCATGCTTATAATACCATGAGCTCTGGTCCCGTGATGCCAGAAAGCAGCAGAAGGCTGCTTACCCAGGTCTTTCTCTAACAAGAGGCCCAGAGAGAGGAGAGGCAAACTGAAAACCCAGTGGCATGAAAGAGAAGGGAGAAATACTTTTTGAACATGTTTTAATTATAGAAAATGTCAAACATACAAAATAAACAGGATAAAGATGGTGAACCCCATGTTCCAAGTTCCCATCCACCAGCTCCAACAGTTAGCAACATTCTGCCTTTCTTGTTTCATCTCTGTAACTCCCTCATCCCCCACTCCCCCTGCTCAATTATTATTGTAAAAGGTGCATACACTCAAATGCACTGGCAGCTTAGCAGTATGATTTTGACAAATGGACACACCCTTGTAATCCACACATTACACAAAATAGAACATTTTTCTTCTCCCAGAAAGCTTCTTTGGCTCCTTTCCAAGGTAATCTCCACACCCCTCAGAGGTAGCCACTGTTCTGATTTTTATTCCACCTTGGATTATTTTTGCCTGTTCTATTTATGGTCATATAAATGCAATCTACAGTATAACTCTTTGAGGTATGCTACAAAAGGTAGTATGCTGGCTGTGTTCACTCAACACATCATCAGTGACATTCATCCATGTTGTTCCATGTGCCAGTAATCTGTCCTTTTAATTGCTGAGTAGTATTCCATGAAAACACATATTTTTTGAAAAATATCTTTTAAATCTCCCTTTGGACAGATCACTCTAGCAGATTTTAAGAGGGGATCATAAAGACATAGAAGACAGGACCTCTGCCACTCTAAGGAACAAGCACAAAGGAAACTAACTCAGGGCTGAGGGAAAAATGGCAGGTGCTATTGGTTTTCTACTCAACAACAATGCTTCCTTTCTCTTGCTCTTGGAATCCCATTTTGTCTAGTCAGTAGTATGCTCAGCCATGCAGATTGACTTGTGATTGGTCTCAGCCACACAGGCTGATTTGTGATTGGTCCAGCCATGCAGGTTGACTTGTGATTGGTCTCAGCCATGCAGGTTGATCCATGATTGGTCTCAGCGGTGGAGGTTGATTTGCGATTGCCCAGTCTCTTCTTGTTGCCATTGTTTAATCTAAGGTTGGGCTGTAGCCCAATTCTAGCAGTGAGACATGCGGAGGAATGTGTTGGGGGCTCTTTCTCTAAGCAGGGAGAGAAAAGCTTTGACAACCATCCCTTTTTTTCATGGGTGTTGTCAGGAGAAGCCAATGCTTGTGTCCATGAAGAAAAAAGACACCTGACCTACAGAGGGTGGCAGAAAAGAATTGGGTCCCAGTAACATTGTTGAATTGCCAAACCCACCCTCAGGCTGCCCACCTCCCAACTTTTTGTTAAGTAAACACTACATGTTCTCCTGCTTAAGGGCCACTAGCAAAGTACTCTGTTCTTTGCAGTCAAAACAAATATGGGCCAGGTACAGAGAATGGTTAAATGTGTTTCAGGGAATGTACCTGGAGTTATGGCAAAGACAGCCTGGAGACCACCGTTGCATCACACCGTGTGTGTCTCAGTCACAACAAGTAAAGCAAAGTAGCAACAGAGCATGGGCTTGAGCACAGAAGAACTGGGGAACTGAGGGCCCAGGAAAAGCCAGCGTTGGGCCTGGGCAGAGAGAAAGCTTTGTGAGGGATTGGAATCTATTTTTTTTTTTTTTTTTTTGAGACGGAGTTTCGCTCTTGTTACCCAGGCTGGAGTGCAATGGCATGATCTCGGCTCACCGAAACCTCCGCCTCCTGGGTTCAGGCAATTCTCCTGCCTCAGCCTACTGAGTAGCTGGGATTACAGGCACGTGCCACCATGCCCAGCTAATTTTTTGTATTTTTAGTAGAGATGGGGTTTCATCATGTTGACCAGGATGGTCTCAATCTCTTGACCTCGTGATCCACCCACCTCGGCCTCCCAAAGTGCTGGGATTACAGGCGTGAGCCACCGCACCCAGCTGGAATCATTTTTTAAATATCCACACTAATCCAAAAATATGGAGCTTTGTGGTTTTGGCCAGTGCTAGGGTGTCTTGTCACCCTGTCACAATTACTCACAGGATGCAAAAAGAAGCCCTTATTTTTGGTGGAGAAACTACAATTTGAAGTGTCAACTCCCACTTCCTGGGAAGTACCAGAATAGGAGTGTCACACCATGTTAAAAAACATTTTAAGAATGCTCTATTTATGAAGAATTTTGCAATCAAAGTTTAGAATATGTATTTAATTAAAATCAGGTTTTCTATAGTGACTGGAAGTTTTTATGCTATAAGGATGTTAAAACTAGAGTTCCTCAGTCTGCACACATGTTGGGAGCTTGCTCTGTGCTACAAGCTTCTTCCTTGCCTGTTTGACTACAGGACAGAGCTTTCCAATCAGTGTCTGCAAATGGGTTACAGGTGTGACCGAGAGATTGATCCCTTCCACCTTTGCGGCAGCCAGGTAGGACTTGGACCAGCTATTGCCCTAGAGCCAGTTGGTGGTAAGTTACATCGATCATGTACCCCTATTTTCCATGCGTCACGCAGCACGAAAATGTTTGGGGGACCCTGCTCTAAAGGCTGTAAACGCTAATTGGGGCTCAGACTTCCAACTGCCTTCGCAGCTAGGGGTAGTCATTATGACATGGCTCTGGCCGTTATGCTTTAAGCTGAAGGTGCTGAGTCTGGCATGTGCTTCCTCCTCCTCCTGGATATAGAACAGGGATCTGCAAATTATGGCCTTTGAGCCCAATTCCACCTCCTGCCTGGTTTCATAAATAAAGTGTTTTGGAACGCAGCTATGCCTGTTTTTATACACATGTCTGTGGCTGTTTGATGCTGCAATGGCAGAGTTGAGTAGCTGTAGCAAAGACCTTCAGCCCACATGTCATGGATTGGATTAGGGTTCTTTATAAGGGCTTGAAGGAGTGGGTTTGCCCTTTTCTGTTCTTCTGCCATGCGAGGACGCAGCGTTTAGCATCATTTGGCCCCTTCAAAGTTTGTTGATACCTGATACAGAAGATGCAGCAGGCAACTTATGGCCATGAGGACAAAAGCCCCGAACCAAGGATAGCAGAGCAGGGTGCGAAAGAAGCTTGAGTCCCTCATAAAACCCCCTGTACCTGCCTGGCCAGCCCAAGTCAAGGATGCCTGGAGCATGACACAAACTTCCCTTATATTTAAGTCACTGCAGTCAGGTTTTCTGCAATACTGTCTCCTGCAGAAACTTACTGTATCGATTGGGGGTATTAGGTGCAAATAACAGCTGTGTTTAAGCAGAAAAGGAACTTAGGATGTTAGGTAACTCAAGGGTCTCTGGCAGGGCTAGAAATCCAAGCTCTGGAGCTACACAACTAGGGATGGTGCCCAGTGACATCACAGGGTCTATTTTAGCATAAATGCCACTGCTTCTTGTTCCCTGATGATGTTCAGAACCAGGTACCAGCTCTGCACCATTGCTGCCCACCAAAGAAATAGAATGGCATGTGGCACAGACTACGTGGCTTAAAAAACACAAATTTAGGCCGGGCATGGTGGCTCACGCCTGTAATCCCAGCACTCTGGGAGGCATGCTGCAAAGTACACAGGTGGATCACATGAGGTCAGGAGTTTGAGACCATCCTGACCAACATGGTGAAACCCCATCTCTACTAAAAATACAAAAGGAGCCAGGCGTGGTGGTGCATGCCTATAATACCAACTACTTGAGAGGTTGAGGCAGAAAAATCGCTTGAACCCGGGAGGCGGAGGTTGCAGTGAGCTGAGATCGTGCCATTGCCCTCCAACCTGGCGACAAAAGCAAAACTTCATCTCAAAAAACAAACAAACAAAACAGAAATTTATCTATCCAGGTTCTGCAGGCTGGATGGTCTTGACCCAGGCACCAGTAGGTTTGGTGCATCTGGTTAGGGCCTGGTCTTGCTGCCTGGTCTCCTTCAGAGGGGATAAATGTCTTCACACTGCAGAGGAACAGAAGGGGCAAACCCATTCCCTCAACCCGTTGTATAAAAGCCCTAGTCCAATCGGTGAGAACTCTATCCTCATGGCTTAATCACCTCCAAAAGGCCCCACCTCTTGCAATCACACTAGCCATGAAGTTTCGATGTATGAATTTGGAAGGAAGTATTCAGACCACAGCAGCAGGTCTCTCTCTTTGGCTTGTAGACAGTGCCCTCTTGCCACATCCTCACATGGCCTTTCCTGTGTGTCCACATCCCTCATGTTTCTTTGTCTTTGGGTAAGTACGTTAGTCCTATTGATTAGGGCTCCATCCTCATGTTCCCGTTTAACCTTAATTGCCTTCTTAAAGGCTTTGTCTTTATTAGGGCTTCAACATATGAATTTTAGGGGAACACAGCCAGTCCCTAACACCTTGCTCACACAAGTCCAAGTATCATGGGGATGTATCTGAGTGCCCGAGACAAGGTCCCGTGTCTGGAGCCTAGTTTCAAGGAACTCCTGGAATGCACATTTTCTGGCTTCTATGGGAAGACAAGACTCAATACAGGAAGGGTGGTTGTCTTGGTCAGTTTTTCTGCAGGTCTAACAGAATACAGACTGGGTAATTTATTTTTTTTTGAGACGGAGTTTCGCTCATTACCCAGGCTGGAGTGTAATGGTGTGATCTCGGCTCACCGCAACCTCCGCCTCCTGAGTTCAGGCAATTTTCCTGCCTCAGCCTCCTGAGTAGCTGGGATTACAGGCACGTGCCACCATGCCCAGCTAATTCTTTTTTTGTATTTTTAGTAGAGACGGGGTTTCACCAAGTTGACCAGGATGGTCTCGGTCTCTTGACCTCATGATCCACCCGCCTCAGCCTCCCAAAGTGCTGGGATTACAGGCTTGAGCCACCGTGCCCAGCCGATCAGACTGGGTAATTTATAAGGAAAGACATTTCTTTGGCTCATGGCTATAGAGGCTGGGAAGTTGAAAACCAAGGGGCCACATCTGGTGAGGGTCTTCTTGCTGCACCATAACATGGAAGGTATCAGGGCAAGAGGCCAGAGCAAGTGAGACCGAGAGGGACAGGGGGCCCAACTCTCGATGTAACAAACCCACTCCTCTGGCAATAGCATTGCTCCATTCACAAAAGCACAGCCTGCATGGCTAATCACCTCTTCACGCCGTCACAGTGGCAATTATATTTCAACATGAGTTTTGGGGGGGGTCATTCAAACCATGGCCGGGGTCAAAATATTAAGCAGCCACAAATGACAGCTGTTCATTCCAGCAGACATTCGTCTTTATGCCAACACAGTCTGGATCAGCAGTGTTCTCAACTTTTTCACACTGTTTTCTAGGCCACTTTATGAGTGAAACTGGTTCCAGATCCATCCCTCCAGTGGAGCTGTTTTCCAGAGGAGGCCATTCACATAGATGACAATATGCCTCTCCTGTTTTTTCTAAAGAAAAACATTAAATATTAAAAACAAAACCAAACCCAGGAATGTGAATGCTGCCCTATAGTAGTGTAACGTGGCAGCCCTGTGGTCAATTTTGCCTGTTTCTGGATCTGGAGCCCAGTAGACTTGTGGTTTTATGTAATAATGCCTTCATGTTTCTATGCTGGCTCTGGTTCCCAGACATGTTTATCTTGTTTTTGAGATAGTTACGTCTTTCACATGTTGCTAAAGATGTTTTGTCTATAATTGTTATGTATTTAGAGCACAAAAGGAAGTGGGGGATGACTTCCGTGTGAACCAGTTTTTCCACCATAACCGAATACCAGAACAACTTTGCTATATACGACTTTATTTAAATTCATCATCTGTTCAGCTTTTATATAAAAGTAATTTCTTAAAAATTAACATAGATTTTTCTCATGAAACTTAAGATCACATTAACATAATGCCAATAAAAGAAAAGACAATAGAAAGCCCAGAGACAGACTTAGATGTATACAGTACTTTAGTAGATAAACACAATTTCATTGATTGAACATTGTCTACATGCAGGTGTTGGCAGACAGTTCTCCATGGGTCTTTCACTTTTCTGTAAGTCTTGTGGGGTACTAACTCTTCTTTGTTTTAGATTATCTTTTTATGGATGTTCTTTTAGCAAACAGCCTTGGAAAATAGAAAGAGGTGCTCCCACAGAGCATAGGGCAGGCATGCTTACTGAACACTTAAGAAGATTTGGATACCCTAAATTCAGAGTTTGTCTCCTATAACACAACCCACTGCATGTGTAGGTAATTACCTGGACTCATCCTTTCACCACCATGGGACTTCAGTCAAGGAAAACTGATGCACATATGGTGATGCTCTTGCTGCCTGCTGTGCATTGAATAATAATAAAGTCCTTTGTTTCCGATCCAGGAGTCTCATGTCTTCTGCCAGCATCTGTGAAACTGGCAGGCTAACTTGTCAGCTGGCAAGTAGGGTAAAATCTCAGGCTCTTCACAGTTCATAAACAGGACACTTGTTAGGAATTTTGCATTTGTCATATTACTTAATCATTACAACTCTAAAAAGTAGGTGTTATCTCCATGTTACAGATGATAAAACCAGTGTTTAAAGAGATTAAGTAACTTTCACAAGGTCAAACAATAATTCATCTCTGGGCCAGGATTTTAGTTCAGGACTGTTTCAGTGTTACAAATTATTACTTATTTGGGGACATAACCTTAAATTTCTATCTCACAATATAGGTTAAAAGTTCACATGGAATATAGAGTAAAATGTAACCAAAAACAAGCAAATATGCCTATCTGATTTTTAGATGCATAAGAACTTATCTAAGCACAAATACATTTTAAGACAAAATTTAATCACTCTGAATATGTCAAAGGGCACTGTTGAAAGGCAAATGAAAAACTGGGAAAATATTTGAATTAGATAGATAAGGAATTAATGTCTTTAATATGTGAAAGTTTATGAAAATAAACAAGAAAAATATTAAGTCTCTCTTAGAAAAATGAGTAAAAGACTTACAGAGTAAAGCAACTTGCAGAAGTAATTACATAGCAAAAACCAAAAACCGTCTTCCCCAATTCCATATATGTTCTACAGTTTCAAATAAATGGAATTATAATAGACAAAAATAAGCATATAGAAAAAATGTTTGATTTCCAATATTAATGAAGTGCTACCCCTAAATACTCTTTAACAAATTGGCTAATTTTTAAAAATTAAAATATGCAGTATTGCTGCAATTGTAATGAAATGGTTGTTGTGCACTATTGATGAAAGCATACATTATACAACTGTTCTAGAGCAGGGATCCCTGCCCCAGTCTGTGATCTGTTAGGACCTGCCCACACAGCAGGAGGCAGGTGGCGGGCCAGCTAGCATCATCACCTGAGCTCTGCCTCCTGTCAGATCAGTGGCGGCATTAGAGTCTCGTAGGAGAGTAGGCTCTATCTCGAACTGTACAGTCCTTATAAGACTCTAATGAATCCCATGTGGTGTTTAACTTTCTGCTCTGGCTTCTTTCTCTTAATAGAATGTCCTCCAGTTCCATTTATGTTGCCGCAAATGACAGGATTTCATGGTTGTTATGGCTGAATAATATTCCATGGGGTATATATACCATGTTTTCTTTATCCAGTCATCAAAAATATGGAATGCTTCATGAATTTGCATGTTATCCATGTTCAGGGGCCATGCTCTGTGTCATTGCAATTTTAGTGTATATGCTGCTAAAGCAGAAATGAAAGATATTTAAAATCATGTTTCAATTCTAACAGACATATCTAAACATGTATTTTTCATCAGTGTCAAGAATTAAACAATATAAATAACTCCCTGACTTCAAAAAGGGTGATTCACGTACTTTTAATTCCTCTCTGCCTACTCTGCTGGGTATTTCCAGCTCTGCTGAAATCATCTAAATGTTTAGATTGATGTTTTTTTGGGGTTTTGTTTTTTTCTTTTTACTTGATGCCTCTTCTATCTTAAGAAACATTTGAAGACCAGTTACAGTGGCTCATGCCTGCAATTCCATCTCTTTGGGAGTCTGAGACAGGTGGATCACTTGAGGTCAGGAGTCCACCCCCAGCCTGGGCAACATGGTAAAACCCTGCTGAAAATACAAAAAAATTAGCTGGGCTTGGTGGTACACACCTGTAACCCCAGCTATTCTGGAGGCTGAGGCACGAGAATCACTTGAACCAGAGAGGATAGAGATTGCAGTGAGCTGAGATTGCACCACTGCACTCCAGCCTGGGTAACAGAGTGAGACTCCATCTCTAGAAAAATTTAAAAAAAAAAAAAGCTTTAAAATGTACTAAACAGCTATGTTACCAATAATCACTTAAACTTTACAGGTTTTATTATTTATTACTGTTTTTTGTCTTCATCATCTTTTCTGAATTATTTATTTTGATGCTTTTAAAAATTTCTTTCTTGAGATTTCTTAGTGTCATTTTGTTTTTAGCAGAGGAGAAATGTGGGTAGGATACTACTGTGCCTTCCTTTCCCTGACACAGGATAGGTGCGTTGAATGGTTATGAAATGCTATTCACAATCCTTTCCTCTTGGGACCCTAGGAACATGGTTTCACAGTCTTCTAGCATTTGGTTTGTAAGTTAAAAGTTTTATTCTCTTCTCTATGAGGGTAATTGTTTTGGGGTATTTTTTCTTTTCCTGTCTTGAAGCTTATACATTTTTTCCCTTTAACCATAGGATTGAGAAATTTCATCAGATTATGTTTAGGTAGTGTTTCTCTCTCTCTCTCTCTCTCTCTCTCTCTCTCTTTTATTTATTTTTTTCTGAGACAGAGTCTTACCTCTGTCACCTAGGCTGGCAGTGGCACTATCACAGCTCACTGCAGGCTTTTCCAGGGCTCAAGTGATCCTCCCACCTCAGCTTACTGATTAGCTGGGACTACAGGTGTGTGCCACCACACCTGGCCTTTTTTTTTTTTTAATTAGAAATGAAGTCTTGCTATGTTGTCCAGACTGGTAGGTAGTTTTTGAGAACTCCTACTTGGCATTCAATGACCTTTTTTACTCCACTCAGAAAACAATTAATTATTCTCAATGATTTTTTTCCTTCTGTTCTCTCATGATGAAATTCCTATTACACAAGTGATGATAACACTGGATTTATATTTCACTATCTCTCATGACTTCTGTCACCGTTTCCTCTTCACTAATTCACTAATTTAGTTTTCCTAATTCCTAATTTCCTAATTCACTAATTTAGTTTTCAGCTGAATTACTATTAAGTCAAAGTATACATGAAGGTGTTTTGCTGCTGCTGCTGTTGTTGTTGAGAGGGGAGTCCATTCATGTTCGTCTTTGCCACCTTTCTTAAATTGCTGAATAATATTCATACAACACAATGCACATTTTTTTTTTGAGATAGAGTCTCACTCTGTTGCCCAGGCTGGAGTGCAATGGTATGATCTCAGCTCACTGTAACCTCTGCCTCCCCAGTTCAAGCTATTCTCATGTCTCAGTCTCCTGAGTAGCTGGGATTATAGGCGCCAGCCACCATGCCCAGCTAAATTTTGTATTTTTAGCAGAGATGGGGTTTCACCATGTTGGTCAGGTTGGCCTTGAACTCCTGACCTCAGGTGATCCACCCTCCTCAGCCTCCCAAAGTGCTGGATTACAGGTGTGAGCCACTGCACCCAGACGGAATGCACAGATTTTAAGTGCACAGTTCAGCTGTAATGAATGCATACATATAACCTGTATAGCCATCTAATTAAGAAATAAAACATTTCCATGACCCCAGAAAGTTTTTTTTCATCTCCTTCTGGTCCATCATTTCATGACCTCTCTCCAGAAATCATGAATGATTTCTAATATCATCAATTAATTTTGCCTGTGTTAGAGTTTCATATGAAAGAAACCATACAGCAGGCCCCTTTTGCATCTGGCTTCCTTAGCTCAAATATAATGCTTTTGAGGTTTATCCATGCTGTAGTATGTATCAGTAATTTTTCCCTTTTGATTGCTCAGTAGAATTTCATTGTATGGGTTTATCACCTTTTGCTTCCATTTAAATTTTTTAATTTCTAAAATATGCTTTTTTCTTATCTAATTGCTGTTTTCCAAGTCTGCTCTTGCTTTATTGAAGAAATATCTGCTTGGAGATATATATATATACACATATATATATCTATGTCTATCTGTGTGTGTGTGTGTGTATATATATATATATATATATATATATATATATAGAGAGAGAGAGAGAGAGAGAGAGAGAGAGAGAGAGAGTTTTTTAGACAGAGTTTCACTCTATCACCCAGGCTGGAGTACAGTGGCATAATCCCAGCTCACTGCAACCTCTAATTTCCAGGTTCAAGCAATTCTCCTGCCTCAGCCTCCCGAGTAGCTGGGACTACAGGTGTGCACCACCATGCCTGACTAATTTTTGTATTTTCAGGATAGATGGGGTTTCTCCACGTTGGCCAGACGGGTCTCGAACCCCTGGCCTCAAGTGATCCACATGCCTTAGCCTCCCAAAGTGCTGGGATTACAGGCATGAGCCACTGCGACAGGTCATGCTTGGATAGTTCTAAGAATACTACTTATAATTGTCTTATTTCTTGTTTCCTGAAATAACTCTATCATATGTGGGGGCAGGTATTTATATTGATTTCTTGGAATACTTTCTTTCCTTTGAGGTGCCGATTCTCCACAAACATCCAGTGATTTTTGTGTTGTTACTGTCTGTTTGCATGTATCACATGCCATGTTATACAAGCATCAGTAGTTCCCTCAGCAATTGCTCTAATTCTGGATAGACACACTCTCCCCAGCAACGAGCATCATGTGTGGCTGTAGATGGCAGACAGCAGTTTTTGCCCTGGTGTGTTTATTCTTAATACCCTTGGAAGGTTCCTCTTTTTAAGCCTGAAGCCCCTCTACCCTTCATCAAAGTAATGATTTCCCCTTTACTTTGAAGAAAATATGAAGCTAACAAACAGCAATTAACAAATAAATTATACCAAGGTATATGCATGCCTTTTTCCATCAGAAAGATTTTTCGTGTGATGATTGCAAAACTCTTGTTGAAAAATATTGCTGGGCGGCTGCATGACGCTACTGGGGATAAACACAAACAGATCGGTCCGTTTAACCTGCCCCAATTCATCGCAGGAGGTACGGCTTGACCTTCCACTGCCAACCACTTACGCCCCAGGTTATAAACGGGGTAAAGAAAACACCTGGTCCACTTTGAGGTTATCATTTGCTTGCAGGCAAGACTCCTTGGTCCACCTCCAAAAGGTGGGCAATTGAGATCTGCTGCTGAAGGCAGCTATCTTTCAGGCAGAGCACGGAGCCAACTGGGGGACAGGGCCGGCTGCCCTTGAAATGGCTTTGGACTGAAAATCAAGGGCAGTAAGGACGAAACCATAAGGAGCCTTGACTGGTCTCTGTTCATAGAGTCCTAAAATTTTCACTTCATGGCTCATTGGGAAAGAAGAAAAGGCCCAATCAGGAAAAGGAGCTCCCCCTGATTTTGGTAAGTGAAACAGCATGGCAGTGGGTTCAGGCGGAGGGTTGGGGCGCTGCGGGGGCGGGGCCCTGCAAGAGAAGCCCAGGTGATAGCTCACTGTCAGGGGCTTCCAACCAGCGCGCTCACTCTGCACTTGCTAGAGTCCAGACAATGGGAAAGGGGCTGCATTGCCTTGCCTGGGCGTCCCTGAAAGGAGTTCTGAGGGGGTGGAGCACCTGGGTTTCCAATCTGAGCTCTGTCCTCATGGGCAGTCTGAGTCCCCAGCCCTGCTTTTGGGTGCCTGGATTGGAGAGGGGTCCTGGAAGAGCACGGACACATTTGCCCTTCAACCCCTCCCCCGACCCTCTCAACGCCCCATTCGCAGCCCACGTTTGGGTTCGGTTGGGAAATGCATCCAATTAGGTCTTAGAGGAGCCCTCCTCTTCTCCTGTGTGAAAAAGAAGAAACAGGAGTGTTGCTTCATGTACTGTATTAGTCCATTTTCACACTGCTATAAAGAACTCCCTGAGACCGGGTAATTTATATAGGAAAGAGGTTTAATTGACTCACAGTTCTTCATGGCTGGGAAGGCCTCAGGAAACTTACAATCAGGGCGGAAGGGGAAACAAGCACCTTCTTCATAAGACAGCAGGAGCGAGGAGAGAAAGTGAAAGGGAAGACTCTCTTATAAAACCATAAGATCTTGAGAACTCACTATCAGGAGCACAGCATGGGGGAAACCACCCCCATGATCCAATCACCTCCATCCCTCCACACGTGGGGATTACAGGTCCCTCCCTCTACATGTGGGGATTACAGTTACAGATGATTCGGGCGGAGACATAGAGCCAAACCATATCACGTGCCCTGCAGTCCAGTTGTGTCTGCTTGGAGCTTCCACCTATCTCATGTTGTTGGATGAGATGATGCAAGCATGTAAAGGCATTGAGCAGGACTGGTGTGCAGTAAACCCACATAGCCATTATTATCACATCAGAACGTCTCCATGTTTCTTCTCTATCAATGGTATATTTTCCCATTATCTCTCTCTGCCAGAGATTTCTCCCACTGTTTACTTTTCTGTTGCTGTCATATATTTCAGTAAGATACTGGGAAGGAGTGGGTAATTTGACATCTTTAAGCCAAAAGTCAGCATTATTTATTTTTATGACTTTTGAAACATGGAAACAACTTGAAGTCCAGCAATAGGACAACTGTCAGGCTATAGGGGTACATAGAGGGTGAGATTTTTATTTAGAAAGAAATTTCAAGACAGGCATAGAAAATCACACTGAAATAGATCTTCAGTCTACAAAGAATTGTGTCAGTGGTCTCTTATAAACAGAGAACAAGGAGGCACCCATTCTACAAACAAACAAACACAAAAAGCATAACCATGCATTTCATTTCTCTGAATGGCTTAGCAAAATCTGACATAGTCCTTGATTTGCATTTGCAGAGCAACTGTTGGCTGGGGAAGAAGTGGGCTGATTTCCTGAGAATCTCAGGGTTTTCTAAAGGGGCCAGCAGTCCAATCACCACTTTCTCAAATTTGAAATTAGAAAGGTCTGATTTGAAATTGGAAATATACAAAAGGGGGACTCAAATCTAGTAAGAGGGAAGTGGACAAGACCTTGAAATAGTTATCCTGCAGGAAGGGGATTCAAGTTTCATGTCCCAAGTTCCTAACAAGGGCCAAAGAATTGGTAGTGGAATTGATTCCAGAGCATTAAGTATATGGCTGACCTTGGAAGTACCTCCGACCCCTAAAAGCCTTGCCCAGTGGCACGTCTTAGAGGGCAAGGTCTGAGCATGGAAATGTAAACTACAAAGGGCTGGACACAGAGGAACATCCCAGAATGGATGGTCACTGCTGGCTGCATTGTACAGGACTACTCTTCAACACTGACATCACGTGGCAGCCACAAGGAACCACAGACTGGAGGGCTAGATGTCATTTTGCTAGCCTGTTACCTGGAGTCCTCTTGGGGCTGAGGAAGGATCCAGGATTCTTGGACAACCTGGGTGAAAGGCAGGGAATTTTGAGAGGGATAAGTTGGACTTTCTGCTCAAAGGGACTGAGATGCTTCAGGAATTAATTTCAAAAGACTATAGGCTGGGCACGGTGACTCACGCCTGTAATCCCAGCACTTTGGGAGGCTGAGGTGGGTAGATCCCCTGAGGCTGGAGTTCGAGACCAGCCTGGCCAACATGGGGAAAGCCCATCTTTACTAAAAATACAAAAAATTAGCTGAGCGTGGTGGTGCATGCCTATAGTCCCAGCTACTCAGGAGGCTGCGGCAGGAGAATTGCTTGAAACTGGGAGGTGGAGGTTGCAGTGAGCCAGGTTGTGCCATTGCACTGTACCCTGGGCAACAGAGCAAGACTCTGTCTCAAGAAAAAAAAAATTGTTGCAAAAGTAATTGTGGCTTCAATAGAAAAGGTATGACCATATTTTTACACTGGGTAGAGCAAGTCTTACAGTCTACATTTAAATTTTGAACAGCTATTCCATGACCCGCTATAAACCTACTAATATAATGTTTTAGAAGAATACTTACTGATATATACTATATAACATAATGTTAATTTTTAAAAACGGAATTTAAAAACTATACATATGTATGATTCATTTGTATTACATTTACCTATCAAAAATAGGACCATCTGAGGCACTGGAAATAAATGGAAACCTGAGGCTAATTGAGGTTTATGAAAGACAAACAGATTATCTCTCAGCTGTCGGGTATGGGTGGGTTTATTTTGTCCTATTCAATTGGCTCCAGGTAACCTTTATGACTACAACTTCAATGCTGAGGCAGCCGCCTCAATGCCCCCAGTTATCTGCACAGTTGAGGGTGGAGGTGGGGGTGGGAGGAGGCATCCCACCTGTTTCATTTCTTTAATTCTTGTTTTGGCTCATAAAATAGGATCGTCTATGTACATTTGTACCACTCAGGGAAATATTATAAAGGGAGCTTCAGATGCCTCACCTCTTTTTAAACTCCTTGTCCTAGTCTGTTTTCTGTTACTCATAACAGAATACCTGAAGCTGGGTAATTTATAAAGAAAAGAAATTTCTTTTTTATAGTCATGAAGGTTGAGAAGGTCAAGGTCGAGGGGCTGCATCTGGTCAGGGCCTTCCTGCTGGTGGGGATTCTCTGCCGAGTCCACAGGCAGCGCAAGCATCACATGTGAGGGGCTGAGCAAGCTCACACGCTAGTTCAGGTCTCTCTTTCACTTTTGTAAAGCAACCAGTCCTATTATCATGATAACCCATTCATTCATTAGTCCATGAATAGATCAATCCGTTAATGAAGGTAGAGCCCCATCATGATCCAGTCACCTCATGAAGGCCCCACCTCTCAATATTGCCCCTTTGGGGATTAAATTTCAACATGAGGTTTGGATGGGATGAACCCTCAAAGCATAGCACTCCCCTGCAAGGGAGAAGTAGTGATCTAACTGGTGAGACCCTCTGTCTATTGGACCACAATGGCAGAGGTAAGTAAGACCACTAGGCCAAAAAAGCAACACCAGCCCCAGACCTCCTCTCCTATTCCTTGGATCTATTTGCCCTTAGGGATGCCCCTCCTGAGTTAGAGGACTTTCCCTCCCTGCTTCTAGGCCTGCTGGCAATCAGGACTTTCAGGTGGTGACTTTGGGAAAGGGAGAAGTAAGCCCCTAACTTACCCAGGGGCAGACTAGTTTTCATATGAGCTTCAGTTATAAAGCTGATCCTCTCTGGCCCCTGCAATTGTTTTCAGTTTGGTGGAACTTGGAAGCAGGGGCTGAGAGTGAGTGCCATCCTGAAACTTCAGTTCCCTCACTCATGAAAATGACTACAAGGTCGTTTTTAACTAATGCAACATTTTCATCTTTGTAATCTGGCAGATGATATATATAGACTAGGAAAACATTACCTAGCATGACTCATGTACATCCTGCTAACAGGCAGGGGAGTAGGGAGGGAGGGAAAGGAACAAGCTGACAGCTCACAGGCTCTTTGGCCCAGTGATAGGTGGTGTCCAGTCTATGGTTTCCCTGTCCTCAGACCTGTTACTCCTCCCTCCCCTGCCCTGCTTGGTATCACTGCGGGCTTCAGGGGCAGCTGCTGCCAGCCGGGTTTGGCATGGGAGTTGCTGGTAGAAGATGAGCAGAAGGAAGGCAGAAGCCAGGACATTCCTCCCCTCCCTCTGTGGTTTCTTTAGCCTTGGGTTCACCAGAAACACTTGGGTGGAGTGGCTTCCCGCTGGTACTAAGCTCTCAGTAGCTTCATGGTCCTTGTTGGTCTCTTAGCTCTTCCTTCACTTATGAAGCAAATTCCTAAATGTATTTTCCTCATTTTAAAGATTTAGAGATACTTTCATTTTCCTGGTTGGGCCTTGACACCTAACATCTGCTATGATCTGAATGTGTCTCTCAGAACTCACATGTTGGAAACTTAATCCCTATGCAACAGTGTTGGGAGGTGTTTGGGTCACAAGGGCTCTGCTCTTTTGAATAGATTAATACTGTTTTAAAAGGGCTTGACAGCAGCAGTTGGATTCATTTTTGCTCTTCCCTATTCCACGATGGGAGGGCTCAGCAAGAAGGCTCTTGCCAGATGACAGTGCCTTGATCTTGGACTACTGAGCCTCCAGAGCTGTGAGAAATAAGCTTATGTTCTTTATAAATTACCCAGTCTTAGGTATTCTGATATAGCAGCAAAACATGGACTAAGAGAGTATTAGTTTGATTGTTGCCTTAAAGCCTGGGCATGGAGGTATTCCAACTGCTGGACTCAGGGCTGATACTCAGCCCTAGGAGGTGGCGGAGGAAGAGGCTGTGTGTGTCCCAGATAAACATCAGTAAGAAAGCCATGGCATTGGTAAGATCATCCTGCATGACCATGGCCCTCTGCTCTTCCCTGTCACCACTCTATCTTTCCCTCAATCTGGAATATTAATGTCATGTTTTATTTCTCCAATGCCTTGCTCTAAGCTAGCTATTAATTAATTCCTCTGAAAATTTGCCTGATGACTACTTAAGAGTTAATCCATTTCCAGGGTATTTTTATAGAGGGAAAAAATAAAATAAAAAGTTTTATTTTATAGAAGAAACAAAATAAATGATTATTGTAACCTTTTTTGATTACAAGAATAATATAGGCTCCTATAGGCATTTTGAAAAAAAAATAAACTAAAAACCAATAATAATTCCAACCACTCAGAAAAAGCTCTCTTAACATTATGATGTATCAGTATGAAGTCTTTTTTTTTAATTGCTTATATGCACGAGCATGTGTGTGTGTGGGTGTGTGTGGGTGTGTGTGTGGGTGTGTGTGGGTGGGTGTGTGTGGGTGTGGGTGGGGTGTGAGTGGGTGTGGGTGGGGTGTGGGTGGGTGTGGGTGTGGGTGTCAGGGTGGACTGTTTTTATAGCTAAGATTTTATCTTATGTATGCTTCTGTATCCTGTTTTATCACACAAGAATCAAAAGCTCTTTGAAGTAAGAAAGTCCCTACCTCCCACCCCAAAACATGAAATTAATTTAGCTTAACAGCATCCAGAGAGTTCTCTCCTGTGTCTCCCTACTAAGTGCTGGTACAAAGGAAGGATGCAGTGGAAACACACTGACAAACACCATATGCGGACCCCAAAAGGGCGCTCTTAGGTGTTTGTGTGAGCGAATGAAGCGAGAAACTGTAAAAAGGTGGCATTGGGAGGAAGTGGCCAGTAGCAGAATAGGACTATGGGGGTGCCCACCCCATCCACCTGACCTTACCTGGCAGAGCAATGACGCATGCTCTCCCAGAAGGGACAGTGGTGTGGAAAGCCCCACTTCAGCCCCCTCCTACACAGAATAAATTCTCCATCCAGAGGAGACATGTCCTCAGTGATAAGTGTCTTTTGCTAAGAGCACATCCCCTGCACAATTTATTCTTAGGTTCTACCTAGTATCTGACCCATCTCATAGATAACAAGCATAGTATTGTGTAGCGTGTCCATCCAGGTAGAATTCACAACTCCCTTGAGATTCTGGGGCTTCTGAATCGAGGAGTAGTTCATCTCAGCTTTGTTTTGTTCTTTACTGAAAACATACAGCATTTTGGATGTGGCTACAGCATACAGTAATAAATACCAGGCAGAGGAGACACGAATAAAAGACTACCACCTTAACAAAGACGCCAGAATCTCCCCTCTGTTGAGCTTGCCTTGCCTGTGAAATGTTTCAGAGGAGAGAGGCTAGGGTGATGGCTCAGGAGATATTATGTTAATGAAAAGCAGGATAAATGCTCAAATGATTTGCATAGAAGGAAACTGACCCAGCTGATACTTGAAGAGGAAGTCCTGAGGGAGGTGCCCCACATAATGGGCCTTCCATTTTCAGCCCTGGATCTGAAATAAGTGTCTGATCCTAGAAAAACAAGTTCACAGTTTCTCTCTCACTCAGTGAATGCGTGTAAGGCTCCATACCAGTGTTTCCAATCAGAGCAATGATTCTGCAATTTCGTGTGTACTTGTACTAATGTTTGCTCTAGTAATGCCCAATAGTGGCTGGGCACTGCCCCTGGAGGCCAGTGAGGGGCCAGCTTCCCGTGAGTGTAGATGTTCCTGGTTCTGAGCTCAGCCTGCTTGGGACAATGTAGGAGAAAAGGGAGTCCTGAACCACTGTGATCTTGCACAATCATACTGAGGCTTTTTCCTGCTGGGCGTCATTCGAGTTGTCCAGTTCTAGGGAGAATTTCACCCTGCCCAAGCCTGGTCTTCTGCATTCCCAGCTAACATCAGGGCTTATGGTTCGGGACAAGGTGAGGTGGTGGTCATGCTGATGGAGCTGAGGCAGGGCATTCAGGTCTTGCCAACCTTATAAAGTACCCATGACCCCAGACCCTTTCCACCATTCTTCTTTCCAGGGGAAATGCCACCTTACATGTGAGCAAATACAATTCAGGCTACTTACAGGAACAAACATGTTCTCACCCATAGCTCCCTTCAGACTGGATTTGGGGTAAGAGGAAAAAAAGGGTGGCAATGTTGCTGAGGGCCTGCTATGATCTAGGTGCCGTGCTGGTGCTTTATACTCTAAATCCTTCAAGCAATGCCTGGGCGCGGTGTTTCACGCTTGTAATCCCAGCACTTTGGGAGGCCGAGGCGGGCAGATCACCTGAGGTCAGGAGTTCAAGACCAGCCTGGCCAACATGGTGAAACCCCAACTTTACTAAAAATACAAAAAATTAGCTGGACATGGTGATGCATACCTGTAATCCCAGCTACTGGAGAAGCTGAGGTAGGAGAATTGCTTGAACCCAGGAGGCAGAGGTTGCAATGAGCTGAGATGGCGCCATTGCACTCCAGCCTGGGCGAGAGAGCAAGACTCCATCTCTAAATAAATAAATTATTCAAGCAAACCTGCAAGATTGATACAATCTGTTCTTGGTGCAGGTGTCAACACGAAAGCTCAGAAAAGCTAAGAGCCTCACTCTTCCTCACCCTAAGGTCCACACCTGAGTCAGCCTGGCTCCAGCCCCGTGCTCCTTCCAACATTTATTCTTTCATCACATTCATGTCTGTGGAGCGCCACCTATCTGTCAGGCATTCAGGTCAGAGGTGAACTAAACATTGGATTTGGAGTCCGCCGGCAGAAACAGGTCCCCCACAGAACTGGAGGTATTATGAAAGGTCTGGGCTGTGCTGGGAGGAAGCAGGAGGGATCCTGCAAAAGGACGCTGCACTCGTGACTTGGATGGGGACCGGGGTTTGGACTGGACTGGCACGGGGAGTTAACCAGGTGAAGAACTGTGGTAACAGCTTCCCAGGCCCAGGCCTCAGAGGAAGGAGAGGACACTGGAGGACTGGGATGGAGGGAGGCTCGTGAGCCTGCAAAGGGGGCACAGCCTGATGGCTTTTTAAAGATTTGGGCCTCATCCCATCTGCAGTCATACAATCAGACTAGCATTTTTGCAAAGAACATTCTGAAACCATCCCAACCAACCATCCATCAATGGATGAACAGATAAACAAAATGTGGAATATGATTTAGCCTTAAAAACAAAGGAAATCCTGTCACATGTTACAAATGGATGAACCCTGAGGACATCATGCTAAGCCAGTCACAAGAGGACAAACATTGCAAGATGGCACTTATGTGAGGTGCCGGAGCAGTCAGGTTCCTCGAGACAGAAAATAGAACGGTGGTTTCCAGGGGCTGGGGAAGGCAGGAATGGGAGTGGCTGTTTAATGAGGACAGTTTCTGTTTGAGAAGATGAAAGGGGTTCTGGAGATGGACCACGGTGCTGGTCGCACCACAATGTGAATGTTCTACTTCAAAATGGTTAAAATGGTAAATTTTATGTTTTGTGTATTTTGCCACAATTTTTATAAGCAAGGAACATTCTAGCTGCAGGTGGAGAACAGATTAGAAGGAGGGTTAGATCGTGAAGAACAGAACCAGATATGACGCTTTCAGGAGTGTGAGTGAGAGATGATACTTTATTCATCTCCTTAGATAGGAATCTCCACCTAAAAATTCCTAGGGGGATGTTTTTTGTTTTCCAGAATGTCTGATTGGTGTTTGTTCCCACCAGAAAGAGACACTGCCTCTTTCAACCCTGAGCTCCTGTACGAACCCAGCAGAGGGCTGGAGTTCTGGAAAGTAGGGGCATCTACGCTTCCCACGGCATGCAGTTGGCCGTCTTTACCTGTCAGGTGGGCTGGGGCTGAGCATGTATTTTTGTCATTGTAGGCCTTTGAGGATGAAAGCAAAAGACTGTGGCCAGGATCCCCAGCGAGTCACCTGCGACAAGTCCCTTCTACCGTTTTCAGGTTTCTGGCTATTTAAATATAAAAATGACTAAGTGATGCCAGTCGTGGGTGGGTACCCAGTTGTGGGCGCGTGGAAGATTTGACTTCCGGAGCATCACTAAATCTTCCTGGGTCTGTGTTCCAGGAGGAGGAGGCCCTTCCCAGGCAGCACCCTTTCCTCCTCCGTGTCCCCTGACCAAGGCCAGAAGTGTGTCCTGGTGGCCACGCTCTCCCTGAATGTTTTCGCTGGAGAATACCCGAGGCTGGTCCCGACCATGAGGCAGTAGGTAAGTGGAAGTAAATACTGTGCCAGCTTAAAAATGCATATAGAAGACTTGGTCTTGTAGAAGCGTCATGTTCTGACTCATAAGCAAGTGTGCTTCTAATCTTGGTAATTCCCTTCAGACCTGCCACCCTGCCCCTTTCTAACGAAACCATAGGCTGTCTCTATTTTTGAGAGAGAGAGTCTCACTATTGCCCAGGCTGGAGTGCAGTCGCACGATCTCAGCTCACTGCAACCTCCACTTCCTGGGTTCAAGCAATTCTCCTGCCTCAGCCTCCCGAGTAGCTGGGATTATAGGCGCCCACCACCACACTTGGCTGATTTTAGTATATATATATTTTTTTAGTAGAGATGGGGTTTCACCATGTTGGCCAGACTGGTCTCGAACTCCTGACCTCAAGTGATCCACTCACCTAGATCTCCCAAAGTGCTGGGATTACAGGCATGAACCACCGCACCCACAAGTCTATCTTTATCTCAGGGTTAGAGGAAGCAGCAGGAAAGCTGAGGCCTCTTCGTTTCAGAAGCCAGAACATTTGTGTATCAAATGCCAGAGTCATGAAAAACTCAGGCCTTAAACCCCAGACTTGGAAGAAAAATGAGCAGTCAAAGCCAATAGTCCATGCTGTGTAGGAGATAATGATGCATTTTGCTCAGGAAATGAGAGTTTTGAGTCCTTCACCAACCGGTTCCAGCCATTGGCAAGTTGTGTCACCTGTCTAGGCCTGTTTCTTCATCTGTATAAAAATTCAGAAGGTCATGTACTACAGGGGACACACACTACCCCTCGGATCTAGGGGGTCACAAGACTCTCCCAAATCTAGGGGATCATACACTATCTGTGCAAGCCAGGGGGTTGTCCATGGACCCTGAAGTTGGAAAACCCTCAGTTGAATCATTCTTTCTAGCTCTGATGTTCTGAGTCTGTCCCTAAAATGTCTGCACTTCCTACAAATTGGAGCCCGATTCTTGCCTCCACACGGATGCTACCTTTCCTGGAAGGGCAGTGTGGGGTAGTGGGAAGGACACAGCATCGGCAGTCAGACAGAGGCAGGTTTAGAAATCTGAGCCAATCATATGTTAGCTTTGTGACATCAGGCAAGCTATATAACATCTCTGAGCCCTGATTCCTCATCTGAAAAATCAAGATAAACAACATCTTTCAGGGCTATCTTCAGGATAAGAAATAAAATGGAAACCACCCAGCACAATGTCGGAGACACACAGACGGCAGCATTATGGCATATCGGTTAAATCCACTTCCGTCACTGCTAGCTGTGAGATGGTTGGCAAGCACTAAATAAAAATTAATATTAGCTGTTATTAGGGCAGAGTTCTGGTTCTGTGCACAGGTTAAGAGGGGCTTCTTATTTTCAAGTGAGTTTTGAGGACAGCAGCCATAAATCAAAGTGCTTTATGGTGCTCCAAGTTGACAAATAGGGCACAGGAAACATAATATAAAGAGCAGATGTCACCAATAGTAGCAATGGTATGCAGACAAGCCTTCAGCAAGCCCAAAACTTCCTTCCAGACCAATAATCTCAGTGTTTTCTTTTGGGAAATAATTGTTTCAGCTCTTGAGTTCTGTGCCCACAAAGCCACTTGAGAAAAAGCATCTAGTTTCCTATAAAAAAAAATCCCAGGTTAAAACCTGGGACTTGCTCACCCACGATGTGGCCATCCACAGGGCCTGGGTTGCTACAGGAACAGCGGGTGGTTAATGTTATCTCATCATCGGGGCCTATGTGGATGGGTGCTCCAAGGTGCTCCAGATGCACACACAGGGGGTTGCTGCTCCAGCCAACCCCCAAAGGCCTCTGCTGGTAACCCATCAAACCTATCTCGTTCAAATTTTATTTGACAAACCTGTGAGTTTTTCACTTGCCATGGACTCCCAGATTGAAGATCACACAACCTGAGCATGCCCAAATGAACCAAGCATGTAACCACTGGCGGGACCTAAGCGCTTAAGGAGCTGGGATTGAGTTAAGATGCAAACATTGCATGTCAGGATCCAATCAGATCATGCCTCCTGGCATCACCTCATTGCAAGATCCAATCAGATCACGCCTCATTACCCTGTGCTTATAAAACACAGCGCAGCCGCCAGCTCAAGGAGACAGATTTGAGCGTAGCCCTCTGTCTCCTTGTCAGTCAACTTACACTAAACCTTTCTCACTGCCAAAACCCAGTGATTCTGTGTTTGGCTTTCCATTGCACATGGCAAAGGGACCCAATTTGGCTTGGCGACATGCTTGCTCTCAACGAGCAGTGCCCAGGCCTGAGCCAGCCTCCCAGGTGAGTCCTCAGCAGAGCTGCTCACCGTTTAACACGGATTCTGACTTTGTAGGTTTGGGGTTGCAGAGCCTGAAAGTCTGCAGTTCTCATGAGCTTGTAATGGGTGTTCATGGAACCAGAGTCCTCACTGGGGAGATGGCTTTTCTTGGATAATAAGTCCCAGGCAATCCAGGCAGAGGGGATGCCCTGGAACTGCCTTGGCCTTGCTGCAGAGGCCATGGGTTCTGCACATTAGTACTAGCATACTGGGTATTCTCAATCGAAAAAAGAGAAAGGAGGCGAGGCACCAATGGCTCACACCTATAATCCCAGCACTTTGGGAGGCTGAGGTGGGAGGATCACTTGAGGCCAGTAGTTCGAGACCAGCCTGAGCAACATAGGGAGATCCCCATTTCTCCAAAAAGCAAAAAGTTAGCCAGTCATGGTGGCATGCCCCTGTGGTCCCAGCTACTCAGGAGGCTGAGGTGGGAGGATCGCTTGAGCCCAGGAGTTCAAGGCTGCAGTGAGCCATGACTGCACTACTGCACTCCAACCTGGGTGACATAGTGACATCCTGTCTCAAAAAAAAAAAAGAAAAGAAAAATAAATCTCAAAGGATTTAAGGAAATTGATGTGTTTTAAAGGATAAAATAAAGCTATTTTGGAGGAATTTCTACCTTCTAATCATCTTTAAAGGTAACCCATTCAACTATTTAAAAAATAGAATCCCATCCATTTCTGGTCTTTTTTTTGTTACCCCTCCCAGGAGAAGAAACTGGAAGAGAAGAATCCTGGCCCCCTTTTCCATTTCTCCTGCGGTGCTTCCATCACACCAAGGGTGATGAACAATCTGTATCCAGACCACTCCCAGTCCTTGGTTAGCAGCAGGGTTAGTACTGGGCTGAATTCACATCTGCGTGATTCCATAGAGTAGGCCTTCCTTCCTTCTAAGGCCAACTGTCTTGTCTTCTTTTCTGCAGCCTTTACTTGTTTTGTTTTGTTTGTTTGTTAGAGACAGGATTGTTCTGTCACCGAGGCTGAAGTGCAGTGGTGCAATCACAGCTCACACTGCAGCCTTGACCTCCTGGGCTCAAGTGATCCTCCCGCCTCAGCCTCCCAAATAGCTGGTCCACAGGCACATGCCACCATGCCTGGCTAATTTTTAAATATTATGTGTAGAGATAGAGTATCCCTATGTTGCCCAGGCTGGTCTCAAACTCCTGCCCACAAGCAATTCTTCCCCTTAGCCTCCAAAGTGCTGGGATTACATACATGAGCCACAGTGCTCAGCTTGCAATGTTTACTCTTTTGTTGATTAATTATTTTGAAAACTTGGTATGTAGTACATATATAAAAACAAATAACAGGCCAGGTGCCGTGGCTCACACCTGTAATCCTAGCACTTTGGGAAGCCAAGGCAGGTGGATCGCTTGAAGTCAGAAGTTCAAGATCAGCCTGACCAACATGGCGAAACCCCATCTCTACTAAAAATACACAAATTAGCTGGGCATGGTGCCACATGCCTGTAATCCAGCTACTCAGGATGCTAAGGCACAAAAATCACTTGAACTTGGGAAGAGGAGATTGCAGGGAGCTGAGATACACCACCCTCTAGCCTGGGAGACAGAGTGAGATTCAGTCTCAAAAAAAAAGGAAAAAAACCAAATAACAAACAGAAGATTCCAACCAATTATTGAAAAAAATTAAAGTGATGGTTAATTATAATTGAACCCCATGCTATTTTTTAATATTTATTTTTTTAGAGCAGTTTTAAGTTCATAGCAAAATTGTACAGAGTCCCCATATAACGTTGACCACAACTCACAGCCTTCCTACTATTCTTGCACAGAATAGTGCATTTATTACAATCCACAAACCTACATTGATACATTATCATCCAGAGTCCAAAGTTTACATTAGGGTTCACTCTTGGTGTTGCATGTTATAGATTCTGACAAATATATACATATGTATATACCATTATAGTGTCCTACACAACAGTTTTACTGCAGTAAAAATTCCTTGCGCTTTGCCTGTTCATACCTCCCTTCTCCCTAACCCTAGGCAACCATGGATCCTTTTACTGCCTCCTTAGCTTTGCCTTTTCCAGAATGTCATATAGTTGGAAATCAGCTCCACACTATTTTGCTAACTAGTTTTCCTTACTGATGCAAGCCAGAAATGAAAATGAAATTGGCAGATCCAGGCCGGCCTGACATTGGGACAGTTGCTCATTCTCTTTCTGCTTCAATTTCCTTATCCATAAACTGAGAGGGGTGGAGAGCTGAACTCAGATGTGCCTGAGCACTCAAGGTTGGTACAAATTAGTTTAAGGCTACAGGTCCCTTGAAGGCAGGACCAGTAACATTCCTCTAATCCAAGCTGCCAAAACAGGATTTGAAACATAGTGAGTGCTCAGTAACTAAATAATTAATGTATTTTATTTGCATTTTTAGTTTAATGGTCATAATTTATCCAAACATTAAAGAAATTGATATTGAAACATTGGCACCTCCAGAGCCAAACTATAAATTTCATCATGACCCCTTATTCTAATTGTAAAGATAAATTAGACTCTACTAATTTCTCTACTAAAAAGTGTAAAAAATATCAAAAAATGTACAAATGCATGACAAGAATAATCTATGTGATTAATAATCTATGTGATTAGATGTCAGAAAGACACAGATTTTGTTTGGGGGCTACTAAACCATTACCATTTTACAAATAAAGAAAACTGGATAAAACTCATTGAGCTCTTCCCTGGGACTACAGAAATAATTATATAAATAAATCCCACATCATTGATGTTTCCAAACTTAAGATTCACTAAGTAAGTACTTTCCACAACCTTTCTAAGTTATTTTCATAAGTTTCTCATAGTATTGGTGGGCACAGTTCTTTCTTAGCCCTGCCCTAAACCATATAATGAATCTATCACAGACAACTGGTATACTTCAGGTTTGAGCATGTGTTAGCCTTGCCATAGGAAACAGCCCCTTCTTGGTCAGTTTTTGGAACTAGGTTCCTGACATAGACCATCACAGTCTTTGTCTACATAGTTATAAAACCAACCCAATCATCCCAGAGAAAGTTCTCTTGGATAAACATAGAAACAGACCTTTCTGGCTGGGCACAGTGGCACATACCTATAATCCCAGCACTTTGGGAGGCCAAGGTGGGTGAATTGCTTGAGCTCAGGAGTTTGAGACCAGCCTGGACAACATGGTGAGACCCCATCCCTACTAAAAATACAAAAAAATTAGCTGGGCGTGGTGGTGTGCGCCTGTGGTCCCAGCTACTTGGGAGGCTGAGGTGGGAGGATAGCTTGAGCCCAGGGGGCGGAGGTTGCAGTGAGCCAAGATCCTGCCACTGTATTCCAGCCTGGGCAACATTATCTGAGTTCCTTCCTTGGAAAAGGACCCCCAGGGCCTCTCAAAAAGTATCAAAGATCTCAACCTCACCAGATCATTGCATCCAGACAATGAGAGCCAGACCCCTCCCTAGTTCCTGTTTTCCAACGCATTGTTACATTTCTTCCTGCTACATGAACCCCTAATTTTAGTAGGTCAGGGAGATGGATATGAGACTAATCTCCCCTGTCCCTCCCATCTTCTTGCCTACAGCACCCAATTAAAGCCTCTTGCCTACAGCACCCTTCTTCCTTGGCAGTAATCATCATCTTGGTCATTGGCTTTCTGTGCAGCCAGCAGCGGCCCCTAAACCAAATCCCAGTCATTTCAGCAAGTTATAACTTTTTTCTACTACTTTTTTGACATCACATTCTTGCATTTTGTTTTTCTTCACTTAACATTAAAACATAATGCTTCTATATTACACAGCATTCACGTTTAGAGGAGAAGGCCTCTTTACTGCCTTCCAGTGAACCAGCCACTCACGGTACCTGCCAATCTCCATGGCCTCTGCTGAGTATTCTCTCTGATGGCCCCCAGTCAGGGACACTGAGGACCAGAGGCTGGGACTGGTTGGCACACACCCACATACTTCCGCTTTCACCTGTTGGACTCTTCTAACCAAGTCTGTTGTGTTTATCCCCATATTTGATTTTATAATTGCAAATTTTAATTAGACATTACATAAACATTTAAAATGTGAGTGCAAAGAGAACTATAAAGACTAAGTTGCAAAGCTCAATAAATATGAGTCACTAAAAAGAAAGGCTACTGAAATGGATATAGTGAGATAACTATAAAAGCCTGGGGGGAGGGGAGTCTTAATGATTCTGCAGTCATGTTGGTCCTCAAATGCCTTCAATTTCTTACACCATGGTAGTGTATCGATGTGATTATGCACAAGATCACGTGAAACTCAAGGCAGCAGACTTATACTGGAAGAAAAGCTTGAGCTCTAAATTGAAAGATGGGCAAGTAAATGTAACTGTGTATTCTCAAAGAAAAATAAATATTTAAAATATTTTTTTTAAATATGAAAAATTAGCTGGGTGTGGTGGCAGGCACCTATAATCCCAGCTACTCGGGAGACTGAGGCAACTGAATCCCGGGAGGCAGAGGTTGCAGTGAGCTGAGACCACGCCACTGCACTCCAGCCTGGGCAACAGTGTGAGACTCTGTCTCAAAAATAAATAAATAAAACAAAATATAATATGCTTTTTTAAATCACTGGTTTCAATTTAGTCACACAAGAGGGATTAATTTTAAAAAGTATATTAACATTCCCATGCGTTGATGTATCATAATTTAGTAAATTTAGTAATTAATTTTTGTTCCATTAGATTATTTGTAAGTTTTTTTAAAAATAGTACCACACTGAACACTTTCATGCATGTGGTTTTCTGCTTGTTGAATAACTTTTTTAGGATGATATTAGAATAGCATAATTTCTGCTTCCAAGATAGAGATACCTTTCTAGATTTTGATAAGTACTACCTTTGCGCTTTCCAAAACAGTAACAGTTTCATCTTCTTAACAGTAGTGTAGTGGGTTATGTTTTGGTTATCCATTCTTACATCATAATCTAACTTTATAACTTAAAGCAACCACTGGCTAGTCAAGATGCCTTGCACCTGTCATCCCACTACTTTGGGAGACCAAGGCAGGAGGATCACTTGAGGCTAGCCCTGGTAACATAGTGAGAGCTCATCTCTACTTTCTAAATAATTTGTAAAAAGCAACTGCCATTTCATTAATTTTTACGTTCACGAGGATTGATCGGGGCTCAATTCAAGGTTGATTCTCCTGCTGGTTCTTACACTGGGCTGGCTTGGGCTGCTCGTTCGCCTGCTGGCTGAAAGCACCTGGGCATGTCATGAGACTCTGGTATTCCATCTCCAGGCTCTGACTCTGCTTCCAGCCTTCTGGTAAATAAACTGCCAAGGTAGGAATGGGAGGGAGACAGAGAATTCAGGAGTGTTTCAAATGTTTCAGTCTACCTCTGCTCCCCTCCCACCTCACCCCCACCCTGGCCCTGTTCCACATGAAGTAGGTGGGATGAAAACATCACAGTGCAAAAGTCAGAAGATGGACCTGAAACCCCAAGATAGCCTTATTGGATTTCAGGGGCACGAAAGCCCTTATTTATTTCAAGAACCTTTGCTTTAGGATTCTAGATTCCCCTTGAAGCAGTGGGAGTAGAATACTTATCTGCAAGCCTTTGTCTGCATTCATTCTGATCCCCACATTTGAGCGTGCAATCAATAATTACCACTTTCTTTTTTAAACACGACTTCAGCAAAGCTGGAGTGTCATCAGTATAAGAGGCAACTGAGAAACAAAGACCGAAATGTATAAATAGCCCCTCTGAAAGCACAACAAGGCTGGGCTGTGACCTCCACAATGGAATCAATATTTCAAATGAGCCTCTGTGCTTCTGGGAGCCGCAATTCTAATCACCCAGCCCATCTCCACCCTCCTCCTCATCAGCTTCCTCCCTACTTCCCACTTCCACACAAAAGAGCAGCGCCAGAAAGCTCAAATATCACCAAATGAGCTCTCTGGCAGCACTGCCATGCCATGGCTCTCAGCTGAGACCTTCTGGAAGGAACATGAGCCTCAGCAGAGGACCTTGGCATCATGGCAGTGTCTTCAGAATGTAACTGGAAGAGTTCCAATCAGCCTGTCAAAAACCATCTCCCCACGTGCTGACCTGAAATTTTTCCTGGGTGTAGAATGCAGCAGAAGAGAAGACAGGGGTGAGTTATGAGTGGGAGGATAACATTAAAATGTGGGAGAGGAAAGACAGCCCTTTGTAAGGAGGCAATTTCAGGGGCCATCGGACATAAACTTCACCTTCCTCATAAACTTCACCTTCCTCTTGGTCTCGTCCATTCTGGCCTCTGCTATGGTCCTGCTGAAGGCTTTCTTGCTGGTCAGACTCAAGGTTCATGGTTCTTTTACAGCAGTTCCAACATCACCAGTTTATAGAAACCCTGAACGTGACCGCCTGATGGCACTTCATGTAATATTTTATCATAAAGCAATAATAATGTGGTATCTAACATTTAGGAGACAGCCCAGCTATATGTTAAAAATCCCTATCTTCATTTTATAGACAAGTGGGAAACATTTGATAACCTGCCCAAGGTAACAGCTAGTGAATGTCTCAAGCCCAGTTTTCCCCGCTAGCAAAGCCCAAGCTCTTTCCGATGTTGTCAGGGAGCTGCTGTTCAGGAAACATGCCCATGGGAGGCAGGCCGGGAGGACCCTCAGGCCCGGAAGAGCTGCTCAGTGTCCACCCTTTAAAAATGCCATATGCACACCCTGTTGTTTGAGTTTATCCGTTTTCCTGGAGAAGAGCAGCAGAAATGGCTGCCACTTGGCAGTGCAAGTAGATGTCACCTAGGGTATACTGCTAAAACTTGAGCTTTCTTGAAGCAGTATTCTAAGAGGAATGTTGTATACCTCATTTTCCTCATCATGTGCCTTAGTCTCTGGACAGCCGAGATCAGTTTCAGTTGTGGATTATTACCAATACTCAGCGGAGATCTTTAGCAGTCACCCTGACTCAATCATGTTCAACCAAAGCTTTCATTATCCTAATAATGAAAGTCAGGGAGCCCTTTTTTCCTTTTTATTTCTTTAAGACAGGGACTTGCTCTGTCGTTCAAGCTGAAGTGCAATGGCACGATCATAGCTCACTGCAGCCTCAACCTCCTGTGCTCAAGCAATCCTCCTATCTCAGCCTCCCAAAGTGCTGGGCATTATCCTAATAATGAAAGCTTTGGTTGAACGTGATTGAGTCTGCTCTATAGATTGAGAATTTTATGGCATTTACTACATAGTCTGTTTAAATATAATTTTATACAACAAACTACAGTGATAGGTGTTGTATCGTTTATTACTATTTCTCTCCTCAAGAAGGCTCGGCGGAAACCCTTTGCTGCCTAGACTGTTTAGTTTACACATAGAAGTCAAAAATCCTCAAGTTAAGTATTTTAGAGAGACCTAAGATCAAGAGATTAATAACTCTTACATTTGTATTTTTCTTTATAGTTCCCAAAATAATTTATCTTCAGTTTATATTCAGTTGAATAAGAATATATTATTGTTGTTACATAGATAACATAGGACACTATTATTTTAGCTACCGTTTATAGAGCAGGAGCTAAGAGCATGCACCCTGGAGATAGATTCCCTAAATCCTGATCCCAGCTCTGCCACTTAGTAGCTGTGGGACCTTGGACAAGTTACTTAATCTTTCTGGCCTCAGTTTCCTTACCAATGAAAGGATACATAATAAGAACAATAACACTGAATTATAGATTTTTTTAATGAGAACTAAATGAGTTAGTATATGTAAAGTGCTTGGAAGAGTGACTGGCACACATGGTAAGTTCTGTGTGTACTGCGTGTGCGTGGATGTGTAATGTTATTTATTAATATGTGCCCTGAAGCCATTTTGCCTTCAGGCTGGGGCCAACTGGGATCTGTAGGAGGCCTTAATTTAGAGCAGGACTCCTGGGTGTTGAGGCCCAGTTTTCTGATCCAGAATGCTCTTGCCCTCAAACAAGACAGAATTCCTCCATCAGAAAGACCAGAGAGGTAGTAGTGCCCCTGAAAAGGCATGTCAGGAGTGGCCTGACCTTGGCCTTGTCTTAGAGGTAGGACAAGGCCAAAGGCCCCCAGGTGAGCGGACCCGGGGCAGCCATGCAGGTGGGAAAGGCCAGGCAGTTCCTGCTGGCTGAGTGCCGTGATCTGCTGCAGCTCACTTCCCTCCGATGTGTACACATTGCTGGGTCACGGGAGGTGTGTGGCTAAATGACAGTATCATTTCCAAGAAGGCACTGAAGCTGAAAATTAGCCAGCCAGCAAATGTAGCACTGAGTAGACAATGCTACCACCCAGAGCACCACCCAGTCTGGGAGGCATGTGGCTCCAAGCTGCTGGGCTCAGAGCTGCTTCCCCAGGTTGACGGAACTCTGCTGTCCCCCGTCCGGGGCCTTTTGCTAACTGTAGGTGCCAGCTGGCCAGTCCTTTCTGTTGGCCGTTCCTCTCCTGCACAGATTTCTCATTTGTAGCTTTCCTACAGCTGTGTGTGCTGCCCCCCTCAGGAGAGCCATGGGTCATTTATCATGGAATTAGGGACAAAAGTCACCAAATCATTTAGCTTCTTTCCTCAGAAGCTTAATTCCCATTTAGTACAGTATCGTATGTGCAAGTAAGAACGATTCAGTAGTAGCAGGTGTACCCCCACACCCTAAACTAGAGAGACAGGACGTTCACTAAAGAGTTGAATGGAAGAAAAGAAATTCTAGGGGATTTGAGGACAAATTTCCAGACACAGACTCTATAGAGCATCTCACAAGCTCCAACACTTTGCCTGGAGTAACTTGTATAGAAAGTGCTATCTCTAGTCCAGGCCCTCTCATGAGACTGTTTTAGATAATTGTCAGTAAAAACCAGAAATCTGTATTCTTGTGAGATAGTAGGCTTTATTGTGTGTTAATGAATACAACAAATTCTATTTGCATACAGACTGAATTTATAAAATCCCTCTCACCGAAACTGATACACAATCTAGTGCAGTATTAGCTATGTTTTCATTTTCATTTTCTATAATATTATATCAGCAGTAAGCAAAATAGAAGTTATCTTTGGAACGTAAATGTCATGAGGATCCTGCTGTAACTGTTTTTCTAATTGCTAAGGCCTGAATATAAAATCTGAGTACCCTCAATCCCATGGGATATGGACTCGCTGGGGTGAACATACAGCAGCCGACTGGCTGAAGCCTGGCTTGGGGTCTCTTCCCCTGTGCGTGCTGGCAACCAGCAGGCTGCCAGGTGGCTCCGCAGACCTCTCCACATGCTTAGAATTCTCCACTGCCCTGTGTCTTGTCTCTGAGTCTGTTACATAACAGTGCTAATGTTTCTCAGCCCCAGTTTTGTCATTTTGTCTACACTATTGCCTTTGCCTTGGAAAGCGGTTCTCACCCTTTGGGGCACACACACATGCACATAGCAAAGCTCATGTGGGCCCTCCTGCACGCTCCAGGTGTCCAGGAAGCAAGCGAAGTTCTCACCTAACCAGGTTTGGGGTAAGATGCAGCTCCTGTCATGCCAACTGTCACTCAGCAGTTCTGTCACCCATTAAAGCAGCAAGTGGGCCAGGCACAGTGGCTCACTCCTATAATCCCAGGGCTTTGGGAAGGTGAGGTGGAAGGATGGCTTGAGCCCAAGCATTCGAGACCAGCCTGGGCAACATAGTGAGACCTCTTTTCTATAAAAAAAAAAAATTAAAAATTAGCAGGACGTAGTGGCATGCACCTGTAGTTCCAGCTACTCGGGAGGCTGAGGCAGAAAGATTGCTTGAGCCCAGAAGACCAAAGCTCCAGTGAGCTGTGATTGCACCACTGCATTCCAGCCTGGGCAACAGAGCAAAACCCTGTCTCTAAAAAAATAAAAAGGAAAAAATAAGTAAATGAGAAGCCAACTATAGGCAGAATAACTTCAAATCTGTTCTAATTTGCAAAAAAAAAAATCAAATAACATTCTGTAAGGAAGTCTGAAAATACTGTTTTTATTCTGGGCAGCCATGTGTGCATAAAATCTGGGAAAGAGGAGGACGGCTATCGACCTAGTATCTCTGCCACAAGTACCCTTGAACACCCAATCGAGCCCTCTGACAACCCTAATTTCCCAGATCAAATTCGCAAGGTGTGACAGTCTGTGGACTATTTTCCTATAGGCCAGGCTTCTATCCCAGTCTAATCACAATGTACAAGAGGAGGAGGTGGGGGACAGGACATTAGGTGCAAGGTGTCCCTTTCAGAGGCTGTGTGCAGGAACAGAGACTCTTAGGGGCCTGAGTGTGGTAGTGAAATTGGCTCGTTTCATTATAACAGCTAAAGATCTGTTGCAGACAGTGATCAATACTAGAGAAGAAAATCACAATCCAGTAGGGCAGGCAGGCCCTGGAAAACCACCAAAGTTTTTGTTGTTGTTTGCAAGGAAATGGTATGCATGAAGCTTTACTAAGAAAAAGTTATCCTGGCAGTGGTGGGGGCGCTGATTTGGATCAAGGAGAGATGGAAAGCCGGAAGACCCCTTGGGCAACACCTGTATCGGGCCAGGTGAGACTGAATTTGACTTTGAGCAGAACGTTAGAAGGGGAGGAGAACTATTAAAACTAGGTAGGCAATTAGCAACAAGAAGGGCCAGCTGACAGCCTAATGGCAAGGGAGGAGTAGGAAAATCTATAAAAAGCAGAATTTCAAATTCAGAAACCATGATAGTTTGGCCATGTAGTTTAGTGGCACTTTATACAGGTATGAAGTATTGTATGTCACCATATCATAATGTACAATCATGATACTCCCAGTTCTTTTGTTGTTGTTGTTGTTGAGATGGAGTTTTGCTCTGTTGCCCAGGCTGGAGTACAGTGTTGCAATCTTGGCTCACTGTGACCTCCGCCTCCTGGATTCAAATGATTCTCTTGCCTAGCCTCCTGAGTAGCTGGGACTACGGGCATGTGCCATCAAGCCCAGCTAATTTTTTGGTATTTTTAGTAGAGACAGGGTTTCGCCGTGTTGGTTAGGTTGGTCTCAAACTCCTGACCTCAAATAATCCGCCTACCTTGGCCTCGCAAAGTGCTGGGATTACAGGCATAAGCCACCACGCCCAGCCTGATACTAGCAGTTCTTAAAGAATATCATACCATACTTCAGAAAGCAAGAATGTCTGTAATACATTATATAAAATATTTTCATTCATAATGATAAAAATTTGTATTCATTTGAGAAGTAAGCTTAGGCTATCTGGAAGATTCCCTTATATAAAACATCTTACTTACCAAATAATACTTAAATGAGTCCTCACCATACCTGAAACAAACATGTTTCCAAATGCAGATTATATTTCAGCACTTAGATGTGTAAATTACATTTTCCTTGCTGACCATCAGGTAGAAACATGGCTCTGAAAACCCAAGTTCAGCATTTGAAAACCTCAGCTAAATGAATGATTAAACTCATTCAAAAGCTGAGCCTAGTATTTATCAGAGAAATGCAGCTGAAAAACACATAAGGCCTTAATATGATGTGGGACACTGAACATCAGTCCTAAGTAATCATACGTCTCCAGTTGAAGAGCTAGAGTTTACATTACTCTCTTTTGAAAGACCAATTTCCGTAACAGTTCAGTTCTTGAACAGAAAATGCAGAGTAACAGAATTATAAGAGCGAGCATAAAGGACATACACAGAAATCTATGGCCATCTTTCTTTGCTTACATAGAGATGTAATAAGCAACTAGTTCCGCCCAGTATTATGCTCTAAATTCAAAGAAATGCACCTTCGGAGAAGGCCATTTTGGTAATTTTTAATAACCGGGAAAATTTTACTAGGAGAGCTGAGAGAAAAATTCACACAAAGAATCTTCTAGAAGTTGAAGCTCTGCATCTGACTACTGGAGTGTTCCTCCATTTCCAATAGGGATTATTTTCACAGATTATTTTTGACTTAGCCAGGCAGGGAGCCTATTTCAAAACTCCCAATTTGAAAATCATGGAAGCTTTATAAAGTTTTCCACCTGCATCTCTTTTTAGGAACACAGTTCTTTATTCTCTAAGCGATGAAAACCTCTAGCATATAAATACTTTGTTAAGCTGTCACTATCAATAGGGGGAAAAAAATAACAGTGGACAAAGAAGAAACAAATTGCATCTTCAAATAAGTTTTCTTGAAGCTCTTGTTAAAAGCTATAACCTCTGATGTTAACTAAATTTAACCCATTCTGACCCTCGTGGCGGCCCTTAACCTCTTCTTTCTTCTGTTTCCTGTGGCTGCTGGAGAGAACTGGCCCAGTCATTGGAAAAGCGTTCTCTGTAGCACACAAAGGCCCAGCCTTCCTGCTACCCCATCAGGAGGCCCCGAGTCGACCGAGGGGTCAGCACCTGTGCCGAGAAGCAGGTGACAGTGAACTGCCTACATCCTTCTATGGCAAGTTGTAAGAGTGACTATCCTTCAAATATCACACTGCGGTTTCAGGCATTCAAGCCACTGAAGTTCAGATTTTCTTTGTGAATGCAGACTTTACACAAATTAATCTATTGCTGTTCAACTGACTGTAAAATTAGTAGATTTACTGTTGCAAAAAAAAAAAAAGAAGAAAAACTAAGAGCTTTCACTTCCATTTTTGTAAGGTCAGGGATGTGTCCTAGGCTGCCAACAAAGCAGGCTTTAAAAATCTTTGCAGCGGAACCTAGAAACTTGTAAGGCGAAAAAGCAGCAAAACAATGACTCCAACGTACAGTGGAAAGTCTGCTTCCCTATACAGTAAACGTCTGAAACTCCACATTTGAGGAACTTCCCAAAATGTAATAATTTGCCTTTAATTTCATTTGCCTCAAAGATGGGAAATTGTGAGAGCACAAATTTGTTTTATCACAAACATTCTATTTGTTGTCAGTCCTCTCCTCCTTAGTCTTGTAACTACAATGTCTCTTGTAGGTGTTTAAAAATAGAATAGAGTTGCATTAAATTTTTAAAATTTGAGATGGAGTATTCCTCTGTTCAGTGGTACATTCTTGGCTCCCTGCAACCTCCACCTCCCTGGTTCAAGGGATTTTCCTGTCTCAGCCTCCTGAGTAGCTGGGACTACAAGCGCACACCACCATGCCAGGCTAATTTTTTTTTTTTTTTTTTTTTAGTAGAAATGGGGTTTCACCATGTTGGCCATACCGGTCTTAAACTCCAGACCTCATGATCTGCCTGCCTCAGCCTCCCAAAGTGCTGGGATTACAGGCATGAGACACTGTACCCGGCTGGGTTGCATTCTAAACGTCAAATGCTAACTCATCATTTGGTCCTGGTTTGCTTTATCTACACAGTAATCAGTATGGTACATTTTGTGCTAGTTCTTTGTTGTTCTGCATGATGTCCTATGATAGCAATAGAAATTATTTTCATTGTTTCAAAATGATCAAAGTTAAAAACTCAATACCTCTGAAATGGAAAGACATGTCTCTGTTGTGTTCCAGATGAAAATTTTGAACCTATTTTCTGCTTCTGCAGTTGCACAAGAGACTTTTCACAGAAGATAAATGGATCTTCCATATACAAATATTTTTATTTAGCAGTTATGAAAGCTTTAAAAAATTTATAATTGGTCATTCATTTTAGACCAATTTATTTTGCTGATTCATAATCATCAGCACGTTTTAATAACTGATACCGTCATATTCTGACAAGAGAAATGATTAATCTGGAGTCTAATGTTGTGGGAAATCTTACTCATGCTAAGGAAATTCATTCTGAATCTAGTAGATAGCGTGAGAGCACACAAAGGGTTATAACACAGATGTGGTCACCAGATGTTCTCCAGTTCTACTGCGGAACCAGACTAAGTAGAAGCATGATGGATTTAGGTTACAGAAAGGAAAAGACTTCTGTCTTATAAAACATTGAAATGAGAACCTAAATCTCCTTGCCTCGAGTTTTTTTTTTTTTTTTTTTTTTTTTTTTGGTCTTGTTTTAAATATAGAGATGTATACATGTTTGGAATGGATTAATTACAGTCCTACCTGAGGAAAACAGTAAAGATTCCACAAGAAGGCTTCCAGCTTTAATAGTTTTTACAGACAATAATAGACACATGATATTGGGCTGAGAGTTATCTTCAGGAAGTTTTGGATGAATTACCTAATACTCAGCCAAAGCCTCTTGCATGCCTTGTTCCTATGACTTTTTAAACAAGTCTGTAAACATCAACTAAGGAGAGCATGGACCCTCTTGGCTATTAAACTGACATTGTAATGACGGAGTTGCTGCCATTTAAGATAACTGCTCTCAGCTACACTTAGTTGGTACTACATAGGATCTCACACATTATAGACTTCAATTCCACCAATTTTAGCACAACTGCTCAGGTAAGAGTTTAAAATCTGGGGAGGGGGGAGTACATAATCTATGGACAATTATTTGTTGAAGAATATGCTGAATATCTGAGCCACATGGGCTTTAAAGTTTGAAGATGTTCATAACTTTTTAAAGAAATCACCCACTTTTGTGGATCGGATATGTTGTACCTCAATGATCTTGGGTTAAGCAAGTAAATGTCACATGCAATCTTGTTTTGGAAGGCCCCCTCAGCATTGGAAAAAAAGTGGGGGGACTTGAAAAGCTAACAGGCAAGAAGACGGACAGGTTATTTCCATTATCCCTTCACCAGAGCAAATCACCAATATATTCATTGAAAGAGAAAGTTCATGGGCATGCTATGGAAATTAATGTAGAAATTACTATGTGGTAGAAAACACAGGCATGTTTAGAGTCACCATGATTTGAGTCTTATGGAGTTACATCTTTGAGGGGGGTAAATTATGTGAGAAATGATAACAATTAGGAAAACTCTACACATATCTGAGTCCTCTTCTCCGTACATAATGGATCAGTTTACAGTAGATCTTTGGTATAGTAGTATCACTTCCCCAAACCAAAGTCTTCATCTTTATTAAAGGATCTTTCAAGTTTGCCCCCACCAAGTGGAGCTCAAGGCTTTCAATGACTCTTTAAAAGCTGCCAAATGACTGGCGGTGGTGGCTCACACCTATAATCCCAACACTTTGGGAGGCCGAGTGGGGTAGATCACCTGAGGTCGGGAGTTTGAGATCAGCCTGGCCAACATGGTTAAACCCTGTCTCTATGAAAAATTCAAAAATTGGCTGGTCCCACAGGCATGGGCCCGTAATCCCAGCTACTCAGGAGGCTGAGGCAGGAGAATCGCTTAAACCCTGGAGGCGGAAGTTGCAGTGAGCCGAGATTACACCATTGCACTCCAGCACGGACGATAGAGCGGAGCAAAACTCTGTTTAAAAAAAAAAAAAAGGCTGCCAAGCTTCATTTCAGCTGGAGGTCAAAGTATAGTTCAAGGGAAAAGATTTTTAAAAATGGCTTCTCTCCATCTGCGGGAATGTCTGTAATAGCCATCCCATCTCTGCATGTCTCAACTCCCAGACTAAAGCACCATCTTCTAGGTGTGGAGACACCTGACAATGCAAGTCTAGAAAGCTTCCTAAACCACCTCCTCTGGACACAGTGGCCTTCAAAGAGGGACTGCAAATGGAGGCTGGCCGGCAGCTTGTTACCAGCGATTACTTGGTGTGAAATTATTTGTGCGATTACCTTACCAAACTTGAAGTATTTGAGCATTAAATGTTTCAATTACTTGTACATATTTCATACCTTTAAATGTTTTCATGTTTCTTTTAACTTTACTGCTTCTCTCACTACTTCAGTCTAGCAATGCAAGGAACATTTAAGGTTTGACTGAGTTTGGGGTTTTTTTTTTTTTTTTTTTTTTTTTGATTCTGCTACTAGTTGTGTGATCTTGGGCAAATTTCTTTCAGTACCCTCATCCGTAAAATGGGTTAACAATACTAATTGGCTCATAAAGTTGTTCTGAAGATTAAATAACTTGAGATATGTTCAGTGCTTAGAACAGCATTTGGCACATAGGTAAAAGCAATAATAAATGTGGGCAATGTTAGTTTCTCTTCATACCAGGAATCCAAACATTCCTGGTATGAAGCCAGATTAGGTGGCTTCACTAAGGCACGACTGTGGACTCGCAGTCTGCCCTTGAGGAATTTCTTATGGAAGCAGAAAAGGAGCGGGGACAGACGGCCCACACTCCCAGCACCCGGCTTTCAAGCGGGCTCCAAGGGTCTGCGTCCCTTTTCCCCTTCGCCAGCTGGGGCCCCCTTCGAACCTCTCCTATCTACAACGCTGAGGCTCCAACGCCCCGGCCACCGCTTCGTTTTGCCTCTGGGAGCCGTTCGCACTGCGAAGCTCACCTGCAAATCTGGGACAGCTCGCTTTCACTCACGATCCTTATAAAAAACGTTTATAAAACATTTTATTCAGTGTTACATTAAAAAGACGTTTGTGAAAGCTCTTTATAAAGCCCCAGTGGGAGACCGAAATTGGTGTTAATGTAACTGGAGGACGGCTGCTCCGATTGCCGCAGAAACTGGACACTGGCCTTCACCGCACCTGCGGAGCGGCAGGAGCCAGGTAAGCAGCAATTTCCCGTCAAGGACCTCTTCCGCACCCCTCGCATTTTCGGTCGGCGGAACTGAATCCCAACAGCGGAAAAACTCCGCACGTCACCTCTCCTTTAAAGGACGCGGGAAGAAGCCCCGCCCACTACGGAGAGCGACGGGGTACCGCGGAGGAGCAGCTTTACTTGCTCCTACCAGAGTGTACCAATCACTTGCTGCGGCACAGGTAATGCTAAACGTGAGGCGCACAGAGTGGTGCGCGGACCGGACCGGCACTGGGAGGATGTGGTGTTGGAGGGCGCGCCTGTAAGGACATCTGGAAGGTCAAGGCCACCCCGTCCCACCGCCACCAATGGCGGAGAGGCCCCTCAGGTCCTGCTGCGGAGTCGAAGGGTTCTGCCGGGTTATAAAGCCATTTTCAGCGAAGCCGCCGCACAAACTTCCCAGGTTGTTGGACCTAGAGTCAGCGCCGGCCCTACTAAACTCTCTTTCCATCCCACCTTGGCCGACGTTCGCGCGCGGGCGCGCACGCACGCAGTACGTTCCCACGTCCCGCCTCAGGCCCGGACGCGCTGCTGGTCGCCTTCCTGTGGGCGTGGCTGCCGATTTTACCCACGACCCGATCAGCTGCTCCCGGAAGCACTCCTGCCCTTTATTGCCTGGCACCGCTAGGGCAGAGCGAGTGCCTGCGCAGGAAAGTGTGGACAAACGCATTATTCTTTCTGCCTGCTGCTGCGGGTGGAGACCTTAGTGGGGAAGCTCGAGAAGTGACTGGGGTTTTTTTTTTTCTCATTTATCATTTAGTAGGCTCTGTGGCTTAAGACTCTGAACGAAGTCAACTAAGTTCTCTTACTGAGAAGTCTCAGCTCCCAAGTATGTTATGAAAGACCTAAGTCAAAGAAAAGTGGAGGGTGAAGGGAAGAATCTGGAAAATCGACTACTAGTTATCGTGCCAGGTACAAGACAATAATGAATAAGTCCATTTTCTCCATCACTAGAGTTTACCGTCTAGTGATGGAGAGCAGTAGTACTAAGATAATCGCAAAACTATAATTGTAATGAATGTTTTAAAGGAAAGATAAACTGGACTAGAAGCATTCGATGTAAGCTCAGTAAACTGGGTGAGGGATGGGAGACCTGGCTTAATTAGGGAGGTAATCAGAAGAATGCGCTAGGCATTCATCTGGTGTTTCCTAAACCAAGGACAAGAGTACTGTGTTTCTAGAACCTAGTGGCCAGTGTGACCTAGGCATAAAGGAGAAGCTGGGGAGGTGGCAAGGGCCTTTTGGCCTGGTAAAGGTGTAGATCTTTAATCTCGGGGGCAGTTTTATTTAAGGTTAGGAGGGTCCTGGGTGTAGTGACCACAGTGCAGTGGGAACTGGTTGCCAGGGCTCAAGCCGAGTTAGGAGACTGGCAGGAATGCAAACAAGGTGGTGGGTGTTTTAAACTGAGGGTGGTGACGGTGCGTGTGGAGAGAACTGGATGGATTTGAATGGGGTTTAGGAAATGAAGTCGATGAGGCTTGGTGTTAGGTTGACTATGAAAGTGAAGCAGAGTGGAGGCGTCAAAGGCGTCTTCTTGGAGGTGACTGGAGGTTCTGGATGGGTAGTGATCCCATCACTAAGATAGGGAGTTCTGGAAGAGGACTAACATAAGATTAACATAGGAGAGTAAGTCAGTTTATTTATTTATTTATTTATTTATTTATTTTTTGAGAGTCTCACCCGGTTGCCTAGGCTGGAGTGCAGTGGTGTGATCTCAGCTCACTGCAACCTCTGTCTCCCGGCTTTAAGTGATTATCCTTCCTCAGCCTTCTAAGTACCTGGGATTACAGGCTCGCTCCACCACACCTGGCTGATTTTTTTGTATTTTTAGTAGAGACAGGATTTCACCATGTTGGCCAGGCTGGTCTTGAACTCTTGACCTCAAGTGGTCTGCCCTCTTCAGCACCCCCCAAAAGTGCTGGGATTACAGGTGTGAGCCACCGCCATAAGTCCAACTTTTAATACTGAGTCTTTAGCTCTGGTTTTAAAAGCTTTTTAAAAACATATTCAAGATGGTTATTATTTCAATTTAATAGCTAAAGAAACATAGTTAAATAGTTGGCCAAAGATATATGTTCGCTTTTTCCAGTGTTCTAAATGGGAGTTCTAGCACTTAAACAGCTCAGCCTCATTATGGAGAGTACTTTGTGCTCCCTATGGAAGAGCAAAACTGGAGCCAAGGGAGGGCAGCATGAAGCCGTAGTAATGATCGTGCAGGTCCTCTGGAATTAAGACTGTGCTGATCAGGCTAGAATGGGGCAAGCAGGACAGTTTGCAGGCAGAAGCAAGGACTTTATGAAACTCCTTTGGGATGTGAAAAGAGTTTAGGATCATAGGAATTGGCAAAATTAATTTCACAAATATTTAATCCACTAGAATCTATGCAACTTTGATCCAGCCTCCCAGGAAAGAACAGATAACAGTTACGAGCTTGTGAATATCAGGTATATGAGAAAAGCAGTGAGTGAACAAATAACAGAAGTTATTTTCTTCTCTTCAGTCCACATGATTTCAAATGCATGCAAGTGATTTAATTTCTTATAGGACAAGACTGCTGACCCACCCATCCCTAGTGAGTATATCTGCTAAATGACATATTTAAATCATGTTCCAGGAAGTTTCCTTGCAAATACTTTATCAGTACTTCCGGTAGAATGCAAAATAATGAATCATACAGGGACAGCTGTCCTTTGGAGCAGTAATCATTGTCTTTTTTTTTTTTTTGATCCAATAATGTTCACAGCAGCTATTCATAAGAGCCAAAAAAAAAAAAATGGGAACAGCCTAGGTGTTCATTAACAGAAAACTAGATTTAAAAACTGCAGTATATTCATATACTTGGAGGACACTTCTTAGAAACAAGGAACAAAGTAATATACATACATGGATGAATCTTGGAACATTATGCTGAGATGGCTTACAACAAAGAGTAGCTAGTGTTTGATTCCATTTGTATGAAGTCTTAGGATAGGTTATGATGGGGAAAAAATTGGAAAAATAGTTGCCTCCTGGGGATGGAGATCAAGTTGGAAGTGGCAAGAGGGGACTTTATGGGATGATGGTGATATTTTACATGTCAATAAAAGTTTTGGTTACAAAGGTATATGCACTTGTCAAAACTCAGATAAAGTCTGAATAATCATTGAATTAAAAATGGATATCTCATACTATAAAGTTATGTATTTTAAGTAATTAATAATTGGCTTTTAGAATAATGTAGATGTCTTGGAGAGTATAGTTGTGGGAGTGAGAGCGCAGCAAATGCACCAGGATTGTTATAAGAACCTAAGCGTTTCTATTTTGAGTTAGTCTCCTGGCCTTTCAGCCTCGTGTTGTTTACCTCACAGGCATCAAAGACTTTTATCAGAGAACATGGCTTTCTATTTTTCTTCAACCTTGAAAGGTTAAGGGCAATCTCAGGCATCCTAGCTCAGACTACCCTTGACCCCACTTATATTACAATGTTTTCTTACTCTTTTTCTTTTTCTTTTTTTTTTTTTTTTTTTTGAGATGGAGTTTTGCTCTTATGGCCCAGGCTGGAGTACAATGGCACAATCTCAGCTCACTGCAACCTCTACCTCCTGGGTTCAAGTGATTCTCCTGTTTCAGCCTCCCAAGTGGCTGGGATTACAGGTGTTTACCACCACGCCCAGCTAATTTTGTATTTTTAGTAGAGATGGGATTTCTCCATGTTGGTCAGGCTAGTTTCAAACTCCCAACCTCAGGTGATCTGCCTGCCTCAGCCTCCCAAAGTGCTGGGATTATAGGCATGAGCCACTGTGCCCGGCTCTTACTTTTTTTCTTAAAGTTCATCTTTTTTTTTTTTTGTCCTAATCCAGTGGTTCTGAACAGGATAAGGAAGAGGAAACATCTGTGTTTTGAAAAGCATCTCCAGGTGATGCCAATAGTCCCTGGTTTCTGAGAAACACCGTCCTAGCATACACAGGTTAACTTTCAACTGTTCACTAGCAAAAAACTGTACAAGTTCTTCCTCAAACTGAAACCATCACCATTGTGTTTTTCAGAATTTTTTATTTCAGTAGCTTTTGGGATACAAGTGGTTTTTCATTACATGGACAAATTCTGTAGTGGTGAATTCTGAGATTTCAGTGTGCCATCACCCGAATCATGTACATTGTACCTAATGTATACTTTTTTAATGCCAGCCCCCCTCCCATCATCCCCATCACCATTTATGATGAGACTTTTAAGACTTGAGTTTGAGGAAAACTAAATGAAGAAATAAAGGCAATATGCATTACAAAAAAATCAGAATTTAAAGTTTGTAAAGTTCCTTATTTATGGGTCACTTAGATATAGACTTGAAACTGATAAAGGGAATTTTTAAAAAATTATGTACAAAGCCAGAATGCCAATGTATTAAATTACAGTGAAATATAGAACTTACGTAGACTAGAATAGTTACATTGGCATTACTAGTGAACCCTTCCTCCCTCTAGACTATTAATTTGTTTTTTAAAAATGTATTGAACACACTATAACTATAACCTAGATTCAGCAAATGCTGCAATAAGTGCATTGTTTATATTTCCTGCTAAATGGTTTCAAAGTAAGTGACAGATGTCATGACACTATCCTAAATACTTCAGTGTTTGTTTCTTAAGAATTTCATGTTCACACCTAAGGAAATTAATAAGCCGGGCGTGGTGGCTCATGCTGTAACCACAACACTTTGGGAGGCTGAGGAGGGTGGATCGTTTGAGGTCAGGAGTTCAAGACCAGCCTGGCTAACACGGTTAAACCCTATCTCTACTAAAAATACAAAAATTAGCCAGGCAGTAGTGGTGCATATCTGTAATCCCAGCTACTTGGGGGGCTGAGGCAGGAGAATCGCTTGAGCCTGGGGGGTGGAGGTTGCTATGAGCTGAGGTCACCCCACTGCACTCCAGTCTGGGTGAAAGAGTGAGACCCTGTCTCAAAAAAAAAAGGAAAATTAACAATACTTCCCTAATAGTAGCTAATGCCTATTCCCTATTCAGATTTTCCCCTCATTCCCGTGTCTTTTCAGCATAATTGTGTCTCATTGATTTTTTTACTCAAGAATAGCTCCCCCCTTCCCTTTTCATTCCCAATAACTTTGGCTTTTTTAGATACTAACCAGTTGTCTTGTCCCATCTAGATTCGACAAGCGTGTTTCCTTGTGCCGTCTTCTACTTTGTTCCTCTGAGTCTGGCCCTTGTATCCCCTGGAAACTGGAAGCCAGGTCCTGACCCTGTATCAGTTTCAGGTCATATCTTTTTGACAAGGCTGCTTCATAGAAGGTGCTATGCGCTTTGGGTGGCTTCCTATCCAGAGATGTGGCAAGGATGGCAGGTTGTCCCACGTTGGAGATGCTGAATCTGATATTTGGTTAAGATGACAGACAGATATGCTTTTCCGTTTTGGTCTGAAAGTAATCTGTGGGTCACCCTTTGGCATCAGCTCTCTTGCATCCATCCCTGCCTGAATCAGTGGTTTCATTGAGGTTGGAAAAATGGTGATTTTCTTTCTTTAAAAAACAAAAACAAAAACAGGGTCTTGCTCTGTTGTCCAGACTAGAGTGCAGTGGTGCGATCACAGCTCACTGCAGCCTCAACCTCCTGGGCTCAAGTGGACCTCCTTCTTCAGCCTCCCAAGTACCTGAGAGTACAGCTGCATGTCAACACACCCAGCTAATTTATTTTTTGTAGAGACTGGGTCTTGCTATGTGGCCCGGGCTGGTCTCAAACTCCTGGCCGTAAGTGATCCTCTCACCTTGGCTTCCCAAAGTGCTGGGATTACAGGTGTGAGACATTGTGTGTGACATGATTTTCTAATTAATTTTACTTTCCTTTTGTGTTTATTAGCTGTCATTCTCCTCTAAAGAAGAGCTTTTCCTCATCAGCAAGGGATGATTACAGTTCTTCCTAAAAAGGTAGGATAAATGCTCAGTTTTTTAATTTAATTACCAATTTTCAAAGTAAAGAATCAAGATAATAGTCCCATGCAGTTGTGGCAAATTATCATTTTCATAGATTTTTTGCATATTCAGTGTGTTGCAATGAATGACATTAATTATGCCCTAATGTTTAAATTACACCAGAATTGACCAGTGGGAGTCTCTTCATGCTGCCAAACTGTAAATGACATGTAAACAAACACAATCATAATACCATCATGAAAATCCGAAAGCTGAATAGTTGACGAAATAAAGGAACTGTTTTTAATTGGGATAATGTTATTGTGATTATCAAAAATATTAAAGAGTACCTCTTAGAGATACATACTATTTACTGAAAAAGTAGGATTGACTTTGAAGTAGTTCCTGGATGTTGGGGAGGGAGATAGTTGGGGGGTAAAGATGAAACCATAATGCTGTTTATTATCCAGTTCTTTCTGTAAAAGGTTGAAAAGTTTCCTAATAAAAAATTTTAAAATTATGAATTCATGTTCATAGCTGCAATTTAAATTTAATATTACAGGTTGTTTTAATTTTGTATTTATAGTTTTATCTATAAGGGCCTATCTTGAAGAAACATATTTTCAGTTTTGCTGATTTAAAGCCAGTATTGGAGTTATTATTAAAGTTTAATTGCAAAGAATTGCATTGTCTGCTATATACATCAAAAACATTTGAAGCTTTTTAAAATTTTAAGCTTAAATTTGAATAATGGCAAAAGACGTTAAAAATTACATAGTTCCAGTGTTTTTCTACTCTTTCCTTTTCCTTTGTTTCCTTCTTGGAAAGTATTTTTAAAGCTTTTTAAAAAACCTACATTATTTTTCTGAAACAGTCTTTATTTTTTAAATAAATAAAATGTATTTTCAAGTATAAAAATAATACTTCCTCATTATAAAAAAAATTGAGAAATACTGGCAATTAGGAAACATAGGGGAAAGAATTGCTTTTGCCTTCAACTTCAGCATTTTTATAATTTTTTCCCATCTTTTCCTATATCTAGTTATTTTGTTTGCTTGTTTGAAAAAATCCTACATTTTGAAATATTTTTATTTTAATATGTTATAATTTATTAAACAAGGCACTTTGGCTTTTATTCATAACTCCTAAGGGAAAAAGATAGCCAATATTGAGTTAGTATTAAAGCTTAATTGCAGTGAACGGTTTTGTCTACTGTATACATCAAGAAAATTTAAATAATTTATATATATCTATTTAGTAACATGATTTTACATGTGGTAACTTCTATATCCTTGTTGCTAATAACAGACTTTGGAAAGAAGTGACACTGATTCTAGACTTTAGTCAAGTTTATAGAGCAGGCTTGTAAGCAGGAACCCTACAGTCCATTAGCAGAATACCTAATGAAATTTGGGACAGGATACTGCTTCTAGTTTTCTGATGATAAGTGGAAAAAAAAAACTTCTCTGATCTCTTCAGATTTTTATTCTTTTTTGGTTTGGAGGCTTCCACTATTCACAAAAGATCTGATGTTTTATTAAACAGTGTCTCTGTGACTTAAAAGCAGTTTGCTCCCATTTTAGAGCCTTTATAGCATCTACAGCTGGAGCCACCAACCAGGTAATAACCATAAATCAATGCATGTCATACACTGTGGATGGAGCATCTGGTCACAGATCCTCACAAAGACTGGGAGCATCTGAAATGCCAGCTAGAAATGTGAGGGGTGTGGCTTCTGGGCATTCGTGTGCATTGGAGGGGCGTGACACATCCAAAGGCCTAGAGGTTCAATGCCAGCAGCCCTGCCATAGCTCCTTGGCTGTTTCCTTTGGCCTGTGGATTCATTTGACAAGTACATGCTGAGCCAGACAAGGTAATGGGTTTGAGGTTGGGGTGTGCTGTTTTGTAGAGGGGTCAGGGAAGGGCTTGCTGAGTAGGTAGCATTTGAGCAGAGAAGAGGTAAATGAACCAAAGGCTGTCTGAGGGAAGAGTGTTGCAGAGAAAGAGAACTGGGTGCAAGGACTCAGAAGAGGGGTGTGTTCAGTGTTTACAAGGAATAGCAAAGAAGCCAGAACAGAGTGAGGCAGAGGAAGCACAGTGGGCACAGGCCAGGTCACAGAGGGCATGGTAGGTCATTACGAGGGCTTGGCTTTTACTTGGAGTGAGATAGGACCCAGGGGAGGGTTGTGGGGTTGTGGGCAGAGGAGGAACATGATCCGACTTACGCATTTTTAAGGATTTCTCTGTGTGCCCTGGCAGTAATAAACCCTAGGGCGTGAGGGCAGAGGCAGGAGGACCAGTCAGGAAACTGTCTACTGTGATGCCATTGAGAGGCGTGCACTGCGGTTTGGGAATGGGATGATAGCAGTGGAGAAGGTGAGAAGCGGTTGGTTGAATGGCAGGTTTTGCAGATGGATTGCTGAGTGAAAATGAAGAGTCAAGGATAACTTGGTATTTTTGGCCTGAACAACCAGAAGAATGTATTGCCATTATATGAGACAGGGAAGACTGAGGGCAGAGCAAGTTTCACATGGAAAATGAAGCATTGAACTTTGGACATGTTAACTCTCAATGACTGTCCACTTAATGTCTAAGTGGAGATGTGGGGTAGGCAGCTTACCCTACAGGTGTGGAACTCAGAAGAGACTGGCACTAGAGCTATAAATTAGAGTGCTGGGTGTTACCAAGCTAGGTAAGGAGGGTGTTGAGAATATGCACATCCCTCACTTTCTATTTAATCTACCATATTTTTTTATATCACTTGAACATGAGGGGTGAGGGATCAGTGGGTTGTACAGCCCGGTGGAATCAAAGCCAGGGACCAGAGAGAATTTCCAGTTTTAAACACCCAGGAGCTTCTGGGACCATTCTTTGAGAAGCACCCTGAAGACACCTTCTGTTTTCCTATTTCATCTTTGGGAAGTCATACCTCTCTGAGTTGGTGATTCTCTAATGATTCCTAGCATGCCCTAGATGAGATGATTGGATCCTCTCAGCACTCTTTAAGCCTGTACTTCTGAGATTTACCAAATGCATGAACAAAAGGACAGAGATGCAGTTCAGGCATCAGTGTGCCATTTGTAAGTGCTTCAGATTCAATCTTAGAACCATGAAGTAAAACCACGGTCACCATACATGCCTCTGTTAACGTTTGGTAGTAATACCTGCCTTGCCTTGAGAATGATTTTTATAGTTTATGAGGTCAGCACTTTGATTTATGTCACAGTGTTTTCTGACAGTCTCAGTTATTCTTCCAGTGGGCTGGCTTCCTTCCGAAAGAGGTCTCTTTCCCATGATGTGTTCCTGTTTATCAATTGGTGTTTATGAATCACCAAGCATTTTACATATTGCATCCTCATAAATAAACCCCTAAGATGATATTCGCTTTTGGAGTTGGCACTACAAGATGCATGAGAAATTACAGTTGGCCCTAGAACAACACCGGTTTGTACTGCATGGGGTCCACGTACATGTGAATTTTCCTCCACCTGTGCCACCCCTGAGAGCACAAGACCAACCCCTCCTCCTGCTCCTCTTCCTCAGCCTATTTGACGTGAAGACAGTAAGGATGAAGACCTTTATGGTGATCCTCTTTCACTTAATAGTAATACATTTTCTCTTTATGATTTTCTTAATGACATTTTCTTTTCTCTAACTTCCTCTATTATCAGAATATAGTATGTAATACATACAAAATATGTGTCAATCAATTGTTTATGTTATTTGTAAGGCTTTCAGTCAACAGTAGGCTGTTAGTAAGTGTTTGAGGAGTCAGAAGTTATACACAGATTTTCAACTGCACAGGGAATGTGTTTCCCTAAGCCCCAAGTTGTTCAGGGGTCAACTAAATAGTCAAACGAGATGATCTGTACAGAAAAAAAAAAGTGAAACCGAAATGCTATGTAAATCCAGTTTACTGTAATAGCCACTTGTCTCAGGGACAGTACCACCATGAGTTAGTCTGGCCAGAGTCACCTGCTAGTCCACTTTATCAGTGTAGACTTTGGTGTGTGGATCTGAAAGTCCAGAGAACAGCATTTCCCTCACACTTGCAATTACAGTCTCCACAGCCTCACACACGCCCTGCCATGTACCACAGTGTCAGACCATGGGAATAAGTGATGGAATTTTAATGAACTCTTCTTACTAATTTCTTAGGATGGCTGCTCTTTCTCTGAAGAGGTTAACACTACAAGCCGTAAAGTCTGAAAAGAGTTGCATTAGATGTTTTGGTAAACACATTGTGCAGAAGACAGCACCAGCACAGTCGACCCCTATTGCTTCTGCCCCAAGATTCTCCTTCCTAGTTCATGCAAAAGCCTTTAGTACCACTGAAGACACCCAGAATGAAGGAAAAAGAAAAAAAAAGAATGGCACAGCTTTTAGTAACACTGGAAGAAAAATCAGTCAGCGAATTATTCACGTATTTGATGAGAAGGGCAATGATTTGGGAAACATGCACCGAGCAGATGTGATTAAACTCATGGAGAAGCAAGAGCTGCGGCTGGTTCAGAGGAACGCCAGCGCAGAGCCTGCAGAGTACCAGCTCATGACAGGAGTGCAGATCCACCAGGAACGGCTGAGGCTGAGGGAGATGGGGAAGGCTAACCCCAAAACGGGTAGGTATTTTGCTGTTGGCTCCCTGAATCCTTTCAGAGCTACAAATCAGCTGTTTAAATCCTAGCATTTGTCAAAGTGCCTGTGACAATAGGGAAATGAGAAACTGGAAAATTCATGATTCCACCACCGTTCCCAGTGTCTATGTGTTTGCTCCTTTATTCTTCACTTACATCTGTTCCCCTTTTTCCGTTTTTCCATAATGCCCTCCCCATTGCCTCTTCCCTTTAAACCTATGTAAAATGAGGGCGATACCAGGAGAACACACCAACATGAAGATAACTCTTTCCCCTGTCCTGTGGCCTTCTCCCAGTGTCGCAGCAAGCAGAGTAGCTGATGGGTGAAATGGAATGAGATTAGGAGGGGAGCGTTTAAGTTCCCTGCCCTCTGCCTTCTGCTGGGCCACTCATGTAACCTTTCTCCTTTTTTCTTCCCCTTCTTCAGCTCTAAAGTGGAGGTGTTTGGTGAATTATCTGGAAGAATCTCTTTATTTTTTTGAGATGGAGTCTCTGCCTGTCGCCCATGCTGGAGTACAGTGGTGTGATGTTGGCCCACTGCAACCTCCTCTTCTTAGGCTCAAGCGATTCTCCTGCCTCAGCCTCCCCAGTGGCTCGCCACCACGCCCAGCTAATTTTTGTATTTTTAATAGAGACAGGGTTTCACCCTGTTGGCCAGGCTGGTCTCGAACTCGTGGCCTCAAGTGATCTGCCTGCCTCGGCCTCCCGAAGTGCTGGGATTACAGGCATGAGCCACTGTGCCCAGCCTGGAAGTGCCTTTTAAACTCTAAAGTGATTCACAGAACATCTCCCATCCCAAAGCGTTTTGTTACAATATCAGTAGCAACACTCATTTATATATTTGACCAGTCACTTCACAAGGCACTTGTCATTTAAGCCTCACAGAAGACATGAATTGGATATTAAGCAAAGATGTTTTTCATAGTTCCTAAAAAGTGCTGATCATTATGAAAGTTCAGTGGATGGCACACGGGGACAGGCATCAGACGACTGCTCCCAGCACTGCATGAGGTTGTGTGCCTTCAGAAAATCACGTTATGTGCATTATACGTGGCTCAGTTTTGTAACACCACATTTAACAAGGATGTTGACTGGAAAACAAAAAAATGTATATATTCATAAGAGACCAGGGAAGATAATGACATCAAACTATGTCACTTAAAAAAAAAAAGTCACTGGGCATGGTGTTTCATGCCTGTAATCCCAGCACTTTGGGAGGCCAAGGCAGGTGGATGCTTGAGTTCAGGAGTTCAATACCAGCCTGGGCAATATAGCAAAACCCCATCCCTATCTCTACAAAAAATTTAAAAATTAGCCAGGTGTGGTGGTGCAAACCTGTGGTCCCAGCTACTCGGGAGGCAGAGGTGGGAGGATCACTTGAGCCTGGTAGGCCAAGGCTGCAGTGAGGAACTATGATCATGCCACTGCACTTTAGCCTGGGTGAGAGAGCAAGACCCTGTCTCAAAAATAGATAGATAGATAGATAGATAGATAGATAGATAGATAGATAGATAGATAGATAGATAGATAGATAGATATAGACAGACAGACAGACAGTCTCGTTTTGTTGCCCAGGCTGGAGTGCAGTGGTGTGATCTTGGCTCACTGCAGCCTCGATCTCCTGGGATCCAGTAAGCCTCCCATGCAGCTGGGACCACAGGCACACACCACCATGCCTGACTTTTATGTTTTGTAGAGACGGGCCTTGCTATCTTGCTCAAGACAATCTGCCTGCCTCAGCCTCCCAAAGTGCCTGGACCCCAGTCTTTATGATGAACACTGGTGCATACTTTAGGGTCTGTGAACCTAGATGGATCAAACTGCTCTAGCAGCAGTGTATGCAGTTTCTCTACCTCCTCCTCATACTGTCAGACTCTAGTTTTTGTCATTTTGAGAAATTAACGTGTATTTCACTATCTTTTTTTCTTCGGTGAATTGCCTACTTATACTCCTTTTTCTACTTAGATGGTTTATTTTTCTTCCTGATTTATGGGGTTCTCTGTTGCATATGATGCCAAAAACCTTATCTCAGTTAGATTTTAACTGTTTTTTTGCCTTTTTTTGGTTACTTCCTTCCCCTATCCTGAGATAACAAACCATTCTGTCTTTTCTTCTATTTAAGTTGTGTTTTTCACCTACTAATGTAGACCATTAGTACATCTGGGGAGATCTAACTTTTTGTCATCTATAAACTTCTCAATTGTCCCAACACCTTTACTGAGTAGCTCGTTCCTTCTCATTTTTTGGAAGGCAGGATTTCTGGAGACAGAGGGCATGAACACAGGATGTAGGGACCCTTCCGTGTCCAACAGCCTGGCTGACCCCCCTTAGTAGCAAGGAGTGGGGAGAGCACTCCCAGATGCCAACCCACAGCTGAAAGATAAGGATATTAAGTGTACCATAAAGCCAAACCTGCTCCTTTAAACCACCATCTTTTGGTGGTCTTTCAACAAATGAAGGTTAACACTAAATGGAAGCATTTCAGATTTTAAATACCCTTCCATGGCAGGTAAAAATTGGTACCTTTGTGTTTCTCTCCCCCATTTGAAACTGAAAGCCAGACGAGAAGTCTGTCAGGAGGCAGCCTAGGATTTTTAAAGGGCATGTTGGGAAGTTCAGGGGTCACAGTGGACTAGTCAGTAGTCCTTGCACCCTATCTATTTCAAACCAGGACCAACCCTGACAAAGGAACTGACTTTTTCTTCAAATATTGGACAAAATGATTTGGACACAAAGACTAAACACATTCAGCAGTGGATTAAGAAGCAACACCAAGTTCGGATTACTATAAAAAAAGGGAAAAATGTAGACAAGTCAGAAAATAAAGGGGTAAGTAAAGAAGGTACAAGCCACTGCTTGCACTTTTGTTTTTCCTGGTCTAAAAATATAATTGTAGAAAATGTGAAAAATTTAAAGACAAAGTGACTGGTAATTCTTCCAGTGATGTTAACAGCTTTCTAGTTTGCTTTTCAAAATTAAGCATAGTGTAGGTAACGTTTTCCATCACAGCATATTTTGCCATATGAAAATATTCTATTTATACTTTAAAAGCAATATACTGTTGTTTTATAAATTGTAGAATATCTAACCCTTAAATAGGAAAATTAGCAATTTGATATGCTGGGCGCGGTACCGCATACCTGTAATCCCAGCACTTTGGGACCGAGGCAGGTGGATCATGAGATCAGGCGATGGAGACCAGTCTGGCAAACATGGTGAAACCGTTTCTACTAAAAATACAAAAATAGCTGGGCGTGGTTGTGCATGCCTGTAATCCCAGCTATTTGGGAGACTGAGGCAGGAGAATTGCTTCAATGCAGGAGGCAGAGGCTGCAGCGAGCCAAGATCGTGCCACTGCACCCCAGCCTGGGTGACAGAGCCAGACTGTCTCAAAAAAAAAGAAAGAAACTTTATAGGTTGATCTTTTGTTTCCTCTTATACTTATGAGGGGCATTAATTACGTAGACTGTTCTTGTAGAAAGTGTGTAGTTTCTAATCTCAGAAGTTTATGGAATACCTATTTTGCTTTTTTTTTAAGTTAGATAACCTTTTCACCCAACTAAGGATATCCTTAGTAGTCCAGCACCACAGTAGAGTCACTTAAGCATAGGTCCCAGCCCAGCTGATTCAGAATTTCTGGAGTCCAGGTATCCATTTGTTTTAGTCACTGAGAGAGTCTCTGTTAGGGGCAGTAGAGTGCTAGGAACTGCTTGACACCTTGGGGATGAGGAGGTATTTTGCCAATGCCCAAATCCAGTGCTTTCTGCCTATTTGGGGGAGAGGACCAAATGGGCCAAATGTAGTCTGTTAGTGCCATGACAAAGTAGAGATTTAAAATTAGGAATCATTCAGCATGTCACTTTAGTTACATGGTGTTACTGTACGGATTTCAGTCAACGTAACTGATTAGCTAATCACTTAACTGACAGCAGCAATTCAAGGGTGCTGGTTTTTGTGAATGTTCGAGCAGTTAACACTAGAAAGCACTAAAGCCTCTGATTTTAAATTAATCTTTGGCTGTTTTCCTTTTTTAGGAGGATATTTTTCATCAAATACTCCAGACTATGCCTGGAATAGCCACATTCTCATCTAGGCCACTAGCTGTTCAAGGAGGAAAAGCCTTAACGTGTGTTCTTCGTCCTTTGAGCGAAAAGGAAGAGAAGGCATATAAAGAAACTCAAGAGATCCAGGAAAGAGACACTTTGAACAAAGACCGCGGAAATGATAAGGAATCAAATACTCTGCATCAGCAATTTTAATAAAGAAAAATATGCTTCTGAGAGAAAGTAACTAAGCTCACTGGTCTACAGTCCTTTAAACAAAGCAGTGCAGTTCTTAACTGAGGGTAAGTACTGCAACTGTCGAGAGCACTTTTTCTTCCACACAGTTGGGTGACTCTCCGTTTTGACACAAAGATAAGCCTTGCTCTTGTTTCCTTTTGGGAGGGATATATCCACTGAGACGAGAGGCCAAACTCCGTTTTTCACGAGATTTTTTTACCTTTGGGAATAAGGAAGACAGCCAATTAGAATTCAGAATCAAAGTTATCTAATTTTACAACAGTTACATGCACCAGCAGGTATAGTACACAACATTCCTTTATGAAGAAGTAAAATCTTCAACAGTAGTGCACTCAACACAGTAAAGCAGCTGAAAAGAGGTCCAGACAGACTCCATCTGGCTTTAAACAATTTCCATTAGAAAACGAAGCTTGCCTATAGTTTCAACTTACTTTGAGGTTCATTTTCTTCTTGTCAGGATCATGTACAACAGCATGCCTAGTGAGACTTTGCTACAATGAAAGAGAAAGTTATATTTTTAAAACAATGTTCTAAAACATCAAATGTTGATGTCTTAAAAATAGGAAATACTAATATGAAAACCCCATTAGTTATTTAAATGAACTATCACAACCTTTCTGTTCTGTGATGTTGAGGCATTTGACCTCTACCTAACTCCCCCCAACAGAGCTAAGGAAAGACTTCTTCCTTAAATTTTGGACTTAAATCATTACCTTTTCCAAGAATCAAGGTTAGGAATTTGCACAGTCCCAATCAGCAGTAGTTTTTAGTTCTTTTATAAATGGGGGAAAAGCTGTTAACTCTTCCAAGCTGAAGGAGGTTCTTTTAACTGAATCTGTCTAAATAATCTTCATAAACACCAGCGGGAGCTCCAGGCAACGTGGCTTTGATGGTAATGCCAGCCACCAGCAGCTCCCAGTTGTTTTTTAGTGGTTTGGACCTGTACTGACCAAGCCTCATTTCCCTCTGCAGTCATTATGAAAATGCACGCTAAGAACCTGTAAGAACCAGCCAGAGTTGCAAGAGTCTGCAAAGCTGCACAGGCCCCCTCCATTGAGTGCCAGGTTCTTTCTTACCTGACTAGATCCCCAATGTTGTGGTCCCTCATCTCCCTGCAACCCATTTCCCTTCTCAGTCCCTAGGTGATGGTGGTCCAAAAGGACACTCAAAACATCAGCACACTCTTAATAATAAACATATGATACTAAGGCCACTGGTTCTCATTTAGAATGTATAAGAATCCTCCAGAGGGTTTGTTAAAAACAGAGTCCTGGGCCCCACCCCCAGAGCATCTGAGTCAGCAGGTCTCAAGAGGGCCCTGTGAGTGTGCACTTACAGCAAGTGCCCAGCTGACGCTCCTGGTCCAGGGCCACACTGTATGAGCCACTGGCCTCGGCAAACCTGGCTGTTCTGCAGACCTAAGAACCACCCCAGAGGAAGCAAGAGTGGTGGGTGTCCAGAGAGAGCCCATGCTGGAATGTGAGGCTCCCAGGAACTGTGTTGTGAAAGCACATAGAACCGCGAGTGTGAGGGTGAGTGCTTACTTTCATTGCAAATGTTCTGCCACAGCCAGCATGTTCACACACAAAAGGGCGCCTTTCCTCATGAAAGGAGAGGATATGGCTTTGGAGATTAAACACAGTTGTGTAGGTTCTTCCACAGCCTTCTCTTGGACAGCGGCACACATCCCTTTCTGGGGCATGGGTTTTCATGTGTTGCTTAAGGTAATCTTTGCGTTTAAATGTTTTCTGGCATATTTCACATTGTATTTCCTCTGGTGGAATAGACAGACAAATTTCACCAATTTCCCAGATGCTACCATTTAGAAAAAATTAATACATAAGTAACATTCAGTGCCTGAAACCTGACCACTATCTACAAACCAGAAATTCCCAAGGAAACTACCCCAGTTTTTATCACCTAGAAAGTTTTTCTCAATTCTCTGAAGTTCTTAAATTTCACATAGTCACTGTTCACTTGTGAAGAGGCAGGGGTCTCAGCTAGGTGACTGCGAGCAGGTGGAAAATGAAGTAGACCAGAGTGTCCTTCCTTGTCCTCCAGTATGCAGGGTACTATTCCCCAGGCTGTCCCACAGAACAGTAGTGCCTCCCGAGATCCTTCACTGTAGACCTGCCCTGCCTCCAGCATGCTAACTGTGCATGGGGGGGTGGCTCAAAGACCTGGCACAGCTCTACTCACTTTTCCAATAACGTCACACCCAACACTTCACAAAATATCATAGAGAAACTCCTTTACTTTAAAGCACACAGCATTTCACTCTTGAAAAGCATTAAATCAGTTCTGTGGGGACAGACATTTACCCTGTGCCTGCCACTCATGCCTGCCTTACCTTTATGAGTTTCTCTCACATGTTTCAGAAGTTCTGTCCATGTTTTTGCCATAAAGCAACATCCTTTTTGACATACATAGCCTATTAAAAAAAAATGGTGCACTGCTTATCATGAATACTCAGTGTAAACACTGACCATAACTAAAAAGGAAACTTAGGTGCCTATATAATTTTCCATTCCCCTCCCAATAGTATTGAACTCTGCCTCTCAAGGTAGAAATAAAAACTAAAGATTTACGTTACAGTAAAACCAAACAGTTGCACAGCAAGGTGCTTCCCTTTAGTGCTTCCCAAGGTGCTTTACCTTCCTGTGAATCAAACTTCACAGAATTCCCATCTTCTCAGTGTGATCACGGAATAGGTAAACTTCACAGGAAGGATGCCTTTCCCTCTCTAAGCATTCTCAAGAAGCTGGGTGGACTGTGTAAGGACTCCCAGCTGCTCTAACCTCCTATCTCCACATTTCATTTCCCTTCCCTTGCCTGCTCTGTCCTTGCTTCTGTTCTCCTCAGCAAACACTCTGCTGTCAGTCCCTTGCCCATGGCACACCACCAACACCAACTCTCCGTAGTTACCATGCCCACCTCTGGCTTCCTCTAGTTTTGCCATCTTGTAAGTGTCATACTGCACAAAAAAGTAGGGTACATTACATTTTAACTTGATCACAAAAAAAAAACCAAAAAAGGTTTGTTTGTTTGTTTTTTTTAAAAAAGCAGAGTACAGCCAAGGAAGAAGATAAACTGGAAGGACCCAGAGGAAAACACTGAGCAACAACTGATATGTGCAGAGCACTACAATGGGATTAGTAGGTATACAACAGCAAGGCTGAGTTTCACCCAATCAGAAACTAAAACAATGAGGCTGCCTCTCACTGTTAACTACTAACCTCTTTTAAAAAAATTATAAATTCTAGAACATGGAAAACTGAAATACAGATTAGCAAAAATCCCTCTAGGGAACAAGTAGACTCAAGTAGTTAATGTAATCAAGTCTTGTTTTGAGAAACATAACATCTGATGGCTCTCAAAACATCACACTATGATCCAAGCCTTGTAAACAGTCAACAAGGAAACGAATGGCACAGGCAGTAAATATTAATGGAAGAGGTTAAAAATGACAGAAGCATCAAAGCCATGGCTGGGGCACATTCATCAGTGTAACGCAAACATTGCTTGTGAACAGCAATGACACGTAGTCAAAGAACAGACATAGACACTGCCTCTTTGGAAAGAGTGTACGACCCCAATAAGCAGGATGGTGTCCCCCACCCACAGAGTTCCCATCTTGTCAGTGTGATCATGGAACAGACTCAAAGGCACCCCAGATTTGGCATCCCTTCAGAGGAGCACACCCAGGCTGTCCGTACACACCCTCATGGGCCTTGACATGTCGTTTCAGCTTGCTGGGTGATGCAAAGTGCTTCCCACATCCTTCCTGGATGCACCTGCATTGGCAACACATGAGGTATTAGCCAATCTATTTTCACAGAGGACTCCACTCAGGGTCAATGGTACTTTGTCCTGTTTCTCCCACCGAAGTCTTACCTCTTCCCACAACCAAACCCGTGTTAAAATGTAGACCTAATCATAGGGGAGATTCAAGTTACTCGACCAGGTTTAGGGCAAAACAAACTGTTGGAGAGAAAAGTCACGTTACCGTTTTTGATCCAGTTAAATAGTTTTCACCTTTAAACCTCTGAAAATATACTCCGCTTTCATGGCTACAAAAAGATACTTCAAGAGGTTATCTGACTTGGCTTAGGAACTCCCCTAAGCCATTCTGAATCACTTGTGTCTAGCTTTCCTAATGATGCTGCACAGGAGGTGCGCAAGAGAGCACAGCAGTAGATGCATCTGCCTCCGGTGAGCAATAAAAAGCACTTGCCCCCTCTGTGCTAAAACCATCAAAGAAACCAGCAAAGAAAGATGGGGCAGACCACAAGCAAGGACAGGCAGGGTCATTGCAGCAACTCCAAGACGCAGGGCAGCCTGCGCAAGCCAAGGGAAGGTGTGGGACGGCCAGAGCCATGCAGAGAGCTGCTGGCCCTATTGCAGGTCTACCCGACTTGTCCAGCCGCCCTCACATTCCTCAAAAAACCCTAACTGCAGAGAAACACAATTACTTGTTTTGTTCTATAGGAAAAGCATAATGAGTGTCTCCATAATGACATTTCATATAGTTGAACAGGCTCTATTTGAGTAGTTAAGTAATTTCTCACCCTTCCATTTAAGCTTAACCACAACCAGAAAATTCTCAAGTTATTTTGAAATTCATTAAATATTTCTTTTAGAGCAAAGTAAACCTTTAGAATGCCCCCGATATAAAAATGTGCATATGTAGTATATATTAACAGAAAAATGTTGAGTAGGAAGCTTTCAGAACATTTGTCCACTGTGGGTAAAATTTCAATAGCTTTTGGGATACAAATCTTCTCATTACATGGATGAATTCTATATGGCGCTGTGATTTTAGTGCACCCGTCACGCAAGCAGCACACATACGCTGTACCCAACATGTGGTCTTTCATCCCTCACCCCACCACCTTCCCACCCGTTAAATCACTCTGTATGTCTTTTTGTCTTCATAGCTCAGCTCCCACTTTTAAGTGAAAACTATGGTATTTGGTTTTTCATTCCTGAGTTACTTTACTGAGACTAATGTCCTCCAGCTCCATCCAAGCTGCTGCAAAAGACATCATTTCAGTCCCTTTTATGGCTGTGTGGTGTTCCATGGTGTATATATACCACATTTTATCTACTCATAGATGGGCACTTAGGTTGGCTCCATATTTTTGCAATTGTGAACTGTGCTGCTATAAACGTGTGTGCATGTCTTTTTCATATAGTGACTTCCTTTGACCAGACTTCAAATTATACTACAAGGCTACAGTTACCAAAACAGGGCAGTACTGGTATAAAAATAGCCACTTAGACCAATGGAACAGAATAGAAAACCCAGAAATAAAGCCAAATACTTACAGCCAACTGATCTTCAACAAAGCATACAAAAACATAAATTGGGGAAAGGACATCTGATTCTATAAACGGTGCTGGAGAAACTGGATCCCTATCTCTCACCTTATACAAAAATCAACTCAAATTAAGTCTATGACCTGAAACCATAAAAATCTGAGGAGGTAACATTGCAAAAACTCTGGACATCAGCCTAGGCAAAGAATTCTTACTAAGACCCTGAAAGCAAATGCAGCAAAATCAGAAATAAATAGGACATAATTAAACTAAAAAGCTTCTGCACAGCTAAAGAAATAATCAGCAGAGTAAACAGACAACCCACAGAATGGGAGAAAATATTTGCACATTACGCATCCAATAAAGAATGTATATCCAGAATCTACAGGGAACTCAGAAAGAAAAAAAATCCCATCAAAAAGCTGGCAAAGGACATGAACAGACATTTCTCAAAAGACATACAAATGGCCAACAAACATGAAACAATGCAATACCACCCTTGCATTTCAATCTTATTCACATCTAGAATCCAAGGGATTTTTAGCCACATGAAGTACCTACTTGAATAGAGGTTCACAGGTATGCTGGCACTGATGGATTTTCAGCTGCTGATGTTTCTTAAAGGTCTTCTTACAACCTTCAAAATGGCACTGTTAATTATAAAGGCTTGTTAGTTTTATGGAAAGTAAAAAAAAAAAAAAAAAATCAATAGTTCATTACCGAATCCTAAAGATAAAATTATTTTGGAGATTATATAATTGCTACTTTCACCCATTTTGTTACTGTAACATTCTGCTTTATCTTAAGAAGGTTTGAAGAGTCATTTGACATTTGAAAAAGCAAAATTGTTTCACTTGGAATAGTCTTCCAATATACTTTAGTTTGCATAATATTTGCTTCCAAGATAAAACCTTTATCATTACAAAAGCATTAAGTAAATTCAGATATTTGACAGACAAAATTTAGTTGATGAAAATGTTTTCACTTTTATTTTTCAGAGACAGGGTCTCTCACTGTTACCCAAAAATTTTTGTTTTGTTTTCTGTTTGTTTTTGTTTTTTCAGAGACAGCATTTCACTATGTTTCCCAGGCTGGTCTTGAATTCCTGGCCTCAAGCAATCCTCCCACCTCAGCCTCCCAAGTAGCTAGGCTTATAGGCTTGAACCACCACACCTGACTGAAAATGTCAGAAACATAGGCAATAAGTATAAAAGTACTCAAAAAAGTTAAGCATGTAAAATCATCATACTTACTACATATTGTTTTTGTTGATTTTCATGTTTGCGTTCAAAATGTCTCTTCAAGTTTGATTTTGTGTTGAATTTTTGATCACAGCCATTAGCTGTACAACTGTAAGAAGTTGTGTAAAGCAAAATATTAACGAACCAAGGGAAAAGAAGTTTTAAGACATATATATCATCCTCCTACTTTATAAAAGCTAATTACTCCAAAGAATATTAAATATTACAGACTATAAAATAGTCTTTAGCGAATTCCAAAGTGTTAAGCCATACCACGTAGACCTCTCAACCTGATGACTACAATGCTTTTTCACACAGGGTTCTGAAATTATACACACTACATCAGGCATCCTTTATACACTGGGAAGAAAGAAAGGTGAGATACCCTAGTCCCAAAAGCCTGCACCAGGCTTAAATCATGCTTAAGATAAATTATTCTCAGCTTAGAATACCTTAATGCTGTTTGAGATGTCATTATAAACTGCATTTCTAGAAAGACCTCAAAAAAACCTTGTCTTCACTTATCATTAGAGGTAAAAGAGATACTTAGAGCAGAACCAAAACCATTATGCTTCCCGGCTTATCAGTAAGCCATTCTAGGTTCCCTTATCTTGTTATCTTGGCTTCGAATGATCTAAATCCTTTGGGAAGCCTTTTTTGTTTTTCAAAAGAAAATCTGTGCCTCTTGGGATGAGCCTTGGTCAGCCTGAGGGATGAAGCGAGACTTCTTTTAAGAGCCTCAGTCTTAGCCATCACTCACTGATAACCGTGAGGCAAGCACTGTCCCATTACTAGGGCCAAGCAGAGACAGACAAGCCAGCAGTGACCATGGGAGGTACAGCACAGAGGCCCACATATGGGAGGGGTGCTGTGGCAGAGACCCTAGAAACCCCCCTAACTGCAGGGACAGAGTGCTGAGTGTTAGCTGGGCAGGTGGCCAACAGAAAGAGCACTCTCTGGCCTCCCCTGCAATTAGGGTGGCTTATGTCTAAGTCCAGACCATCCTGTTCAACCCCCACAAAGTCTCTAAATAAGGGGGCATGCCTCTTACACCCTTTCCTCCTTCCTGCCAGTGGCATGCTTATGCAACAGCTGGACCCTAAGAGCCATCACAGTCAGTGAGGTTGAAGCCCAAGATGAGGATGGCAGAGACCAGTCAGAAGGGGCCTCAGAGCCCCTGCTTCTGTATTTCTGCATTTCAGTCACACATGACAAAGAGCCCATCTTGTTTAAGTGTCTCTTGTGCCGGGTTTCCTGCCATTCTTCACTCTGAACCTGACACAGGCATCTAACCCAACTGAGTATAGGGCAGGACAGGCCAGAAGGGTCCTGACAGGAACCAAACAGGCGAGAGAGACCCCGGCACACTCGGAGAGGGGGCTGGTTAGTGAGCACAGCTGGACCACAATTTCATGTCTGCAAGTCAAGCAAATGGGGCAAGATAAGCAGAAAAGGGTCAAATCACATAGGTCACTGTAGGACACGCTTGGAACTTGGGCTTCACATGTAGGTCGTGCTTGAAAGCACCACAGCTTTAAGGGAAGCATGTGGGAGGACACCTCAGGAGAGGGCCGGCCTGCAGACTGTCATTCCAGCTGCTGAAGCAGGGGAGGGATCTGACGAGTCAGTTACAGGACCTGGCGACCCACCTGTGCAAGGGATGGGAGAAAGAATGAAGAGTCCAGGGAGCTGCCTTATCTTTGCTATGGGTCACTGGACACAGTGAGGCCACCTCTCCAGACAAGAACATGAGAGAAGACCAAAGAGAAAAAGTGAGCTCAGTTTGTCTATGAGGAATTTGGGCCACATGGAATTTTTTTTTTTTTTTAATCGAGATGGTCCTTACCATCTTGCCCAGCCTGAACTCCTGGCCTCAAATATTCCTCCCACCTCAGCCTCTCCAAGTGCTGGGATTACAGGCATGAGCCACCACACCCAGCCCACCACATGAAATTTAAGAAGACACAGAGACAGCCAAGTAGCACTGTCTGAAGAGCAGTGAAAATGGGGTCTACAGCTAAAGAGGGGCAGGGTCTGGGCTAGAGCTCGAGCTGGAAGAGTCACCGTCCAGTAGTTCCCAGTTGCATGTTTCCTCCCATCCCCACCCCTACCTGGCCAGGACCCCCCTAGGACAGATGACATTTTTAGTTTTGTTATGTAACTTTAAAGACTTCTTTACAAATAGGAACAAATACATATATAGTTCTTCCTGCCCACCCAACACCCACTACTTACCCTTCCCTAACCCAGCTTTTTTACATACCAAAAGGTAGCATACATAGGACTCTTCTGCACCTTGGATTTTCAATTAAAGTGCCCTGGTGATTTTCTCATGGCTTTGCAGAGAGCAGCGGCATTCATTTTCCTGGCTGTAGGGTATCCCACTGTGCTGATATACTTTAACCTGTCCCCACCCATGAGCATTTGGTTGACTCCAATATTTTGCTACTATTTAGCGTTGCACCTAACCTTGCACATCTGCTTGATGCCAGTGTAGTGTTCTGTAAATTCCCCAAAGTGAAGCTTCCAGGTCAAAGACTAAGTCCCAGCTCTACTTAGCAGGACTTTGCTTCCTCTTTGATGGTCTTGTTGAACTATATAGGTCATTGATTTTCACAACACACTGTGTGTCTGAACAGGGTTTGAAAGAAAGACACCTGCCATCCATGGTCCTTTGCCCATTCCTGCTGACTAGCATGCTGGCAGGAGGGGGCCTAGGCTGTCTGTCTGCCACGGAGGAGATGGGTCTCCACGTGGAGAATGACAGTGAAGTTTCTCCTGTCAATAATTCACCTTCCTCAGACTGTCTGGACCTTAGTGAGACATGAGACACTTCATGTTCACTGCCCTCCTAAAACTAAACTTAGGTCATTAGAAAACCTTACCACTTAAAGAATTGTCTCATAAGCAAAATTATGATATTAAAGCCTAACATCTAAACAAACAGCTCTACAGCTATTTCCTGACATGGTGTCCTGCACAGAGCTCTGGACATCTGCTATGGTTATTTTGTTTTTTCAATGAAAACTAATTATTTCTATGTTTCTGAAAGTGTGGGAGCCAGACCAGCAGCATCAGCATCACCTAGGAATGTGCTAGAAATGCAGACTGTTGGGTTGCACCCCACACTAAATGAATCAGAAACTCTGGGGTGGATCCAGCAGTCTGCATTTTAACAAGCTCTCTGGGTGATCCTAACGCACTCTAAATTTAAGATCCACTACTTTAAATAAGTAGCTGGTAGGAAAGCAGTATTTCTACCCTTTCAGAAAAAAATGAGCACCTCCAGAATAAAGTGAAAACTTGTATGGTAGTGGTGCAAAGACTTCATTCTAAGAAACACATGATAAACTACTAAAAGCTCTACTTCATGCTCAAATTTCTATCCCAGCAGCTTGTTAAGACTGGACTGTTCATAAAGACCCTGATAATGCAGAGCCAAGAGTTTTCCAGGGAACCATTTTCTAACTAGTCCAAACTGAGTGTCTCCCAAGCCTGATTTCTCATTTACTATGTATTTTAAAGGGAAGTGAGAGGATGTAAACTCAAGAGAACTTCAGATTCACTCATTCCTGAATTTACTACACAAAATGACCCACAAAACCCACTCTCCCACATTCAAAACCTATCTCCTCTTCTATATGAAAGACATCATTTTTTTTTTCCAGGCAGGCTCTCTCTCTGTTGCCCAGGCTGGAGTGCAGTGGTGTGACCACAGCTCACTGCAGCATCCACCTCAGTGGGCTCAGGTGATCACACACACCTCAGCCTCCAGGGCAGCTGGGATTACAGGCACGAACCACCACCCACGACTAAATTTTTGTAGAGAGGGGTTTCACCAGGTTGCCCAGGTTAGTCTCAAAGCTCCTAAGTTCAAGCAATCTGCCCGCCTCAGCCTCCCAAAGGGCTGGGATTACAGACATGAGCCACCGCACCACACTGTGCCCGGCCAGGCTTCACATTCCTGACCTCATGAGTTAACAATCAATCTTTTTCCCAGGTTTATATGCCCAATACAACCCACTTCAAAAGCCTAAAAACAGGTCTCTACTTACACAAACGGCTTTTCTCCAGTGTGAATCAGGATGTGGCGGCTCAGATGGTAGTCCCTGATGAAGGCCTTGCCGCACCCTTCATAGTCACAAACAAATGGTCTCTAGCAGGAAAAAGAAAAAGCATGTCACTCCTGCACTCGTTAGTAACTCTAGTATTTAAAAGCTTAAACTGCCTGGTGTTAAGGCCACCGGCTCCCTATGCAGAGATGGTTTCTACTCAGTGGAGTTGTACACCCGCTACACCAAGGCAAGACGCAGTGTTCCTGCACCAAGTTATACAACATAAATGCTATAACTTCTCACAAAGTCACTGCACAGATTTTTGTTCTAAGAACAGCATTTGAAATAAGCAGGCATAGCATTCTTAACCTGCTCCCAACCCAGCAGGAGGCTTCCACAGCAACCCCCTCTTCAAGACGCCCTGGCTGGTAGCATGGCCTGTCTGCGCAGATCCTTGCCACCGCATGACATGTAAAAAGCAAGCTTAGGGCAGAGGAATGAGGCAGGCCTGTCTCATTCCAGACAAGCTCGGTGTCTGTGCTAAGAGAATGCCAAGCACAGCTATAGGAAAGTGTCTTAACTGAAAAAGCTCATAGATGCTTGAGCGAAGCAAAGAAAACAGCTCAACATCCTAAATGCAACCACCTTTTGTGACCCAGGAGTTGGGAGGGGACAGCTCATTTTCAACGTATAGGAAAAGCCAAAGACATACCCCAAATAACCAGTTTGGTGCATCTAACTATGAAAAGCATATTACCAAGGCGTCGAGAGGTAACGAAACCACCATGAGTACCAGGAGCAAAGCAACACAGTGAGCTGTATCACCAGGTGCAGAGCCACCGAGTCTTGCTCAGCAGCAGGCGTGGAATTGCATCTGTCAAATTAATCTGCATGAGAGATTTGGGAAAACAAGGATGACTCCAAGTTTTTCAGCCTGTATTAAAACTGGTAGTGCCAGTATCCAAAATGCAGCACACAGGTCTAAAAGGAACGGCAAACTCTGATTTGGATCTACTGGTAATACAGAGCCCAGAATTGAGGCTAGAATGAGCAAGAGGAAGGGCAGAGGGGCAAAACAGAGGATGTTATGAGTGGTGCCAGTGGCTACCTAAGACTGCAAGAGGCAGCTGGACGGGGTGGAAAACACAGAGAGCAGAAGAGGACCCAATGAAAAGGGCAGACGAGGAAGAGAAAAAGAACCAGAGAAGGTCTTATGGAGGAAGTGGTCGGCCTTCCAGTGCTGGAGAGGGTGAGGAGGTGGCCCATAAATTGAGGTGCAAGGGGCAAAGGCATGGACAGCAGGCCTGTGGTTTAAGAAATAAGGGCCTTACACTGAGGCAGCGTGAAGTTTAGCTCTGCCGAACACTGGGAAGCTGGGCAGATTCCTTGATCTCCGTGAGCCTCGTTTTCCTCACTTGTGTGTCACATGGGCTGCCACGTCATATCACAGTATCTGACATTCTCTTGCCCTCAAAATAAAATCCAAACTCCTGCTGGGCCTACTTCTCAGACTTACCACCTAAACACACACACCTGCCTCCACCCCGAGGGCCACAGGCTCCCTTTGCGTTCCCTCTGCCCGTCTCAACTGTCGGCGTGGCTAGATCCTTCCTTCTTACTTGGCTCACACAGAGAGGCCTTTCCTGTCCACAACACTGCAGGACATTCCCACCTATCCTGTGGTCGGCCTGACCCATTGAAACCTAAGATCCTTGGCAAAAGAAACCCTGCCTGGTGTGTTCACTGCTCTCTCCAGTGTGGAGTTATGAAGAAATGAACACATGTTGCTTTCACGACCCCCGGTACATGTAACCCATCTTCTGTACTAGCTCCAGGGGCCAGTATTTGGTAGGGGTCTAGTAGCAGCGGACCCTCAAACCTCGCACTTATTTGCACATTACGGGAGGTGCTCGGCTGGCCCACTCGATCATAGACGGGTAAATGATTGCTTAGTAAGTCATGAGCCCCTGGCATGGACATCAAGGTCCCGGAAAGAAGGTCCTAGAACTTCTTGTGTCTACTTCCTCAGCTCTCTCCCTAAGTCCAGGATGTCAAAGTTGAAAGCACCGCAGAGCCGGGCCTGCGGCCCTGGCACTGGGCACGACTGCAGTGGCTGCCTAGAGGCCACACGCCGTCACCAGACAACTGGGCAGAGCCCACTGGCGAGCCATCGCCATCCCTAGGCCCAGGGTTGGCCGCCTCGCCTCGCCTCACCTCCCCCGTGTGCTTGCACAGGTGCGCGTCAAGCTTCCAGGCCTTGTTGTAATTGGCGCTGCAGTCGGGGAAGGAGCAGATGAACCTCCTGGGAAGCGTGGGGTGCGGCGGGGTCGGAGTTGAACTCTCGCCAGCTGCGATGAACGCGTCGGCGACGGTCAGGGACAAAACCGACTCAGCGACCACGGCCGGCGGATCCAGGTCGCCGGCACCTCCACGCCCCGGGCAAGGCGCGCTCCCACGTGCCGAACCACGTGCCGGGAACCGGCGCCGCCGGCCCACTGCTACCCGCTGAACCCTAGCGCTACGCCGGCACACTTCCGGGAGCGCACTCGGCACCACGCCCCGCCCCCTCGTCGGCGCTGCGGCTGCGCCTGCTCCGGGAGATTGCGCATGCGCCAGGAGGCCCCGCCGCGGCCCACGCCCCGCCCGCCCTGGATGAGAGGCGGGTTCGTCTGACTCCTCTGCAAAAGGCTACTGCGTTTCACAGGCAACTCAAATCCCGAGGTACTGCTTAATAAAGGACTTGTTGGGTCGGGCGCAGTGGCTCACGCCTGTAATCCCAGCACTTTGGCAGGCCGAGGCGGGTGGATCACAAAGTCAAGAGATCGAAACCATCCTGGTCAACATGGTGAAACCCCGTCTCTACTAAAAATACAAAAAATTAACTGCGCACGGTGGCGCTGCCTCTAATCCCAGCTACTCAGGAGGCTGAGGCAGGAGAATTGCCTGAACCCGGGAGGCGGAGGTTGCGGTGAGTGGAGATCGTGCCATTGCACTCCAGCCTGGGTAACAAGAGCGAAACTCCGTCTCTAAATAAATAAATAAATAAATAAAAGACTTGTTTCCCGTCCTCCAGTACTCTCTGGAGAGCACTAACCTTACAACATTTAAGCTAGCCTGTCCTATTTGTGAATTCGTTTCCTTGCTTGCATGCTCTACGTGCTTCTGCTGCAAGCCCCAGCTCAGGGGTTCCTAAGCTTAGAGTCACGTGGAATAGAGCTTCCCAAAATTCCAAAGCCCAGAGCATACTTGGACCAATTAAATCACAATTTCTGGGGGTGGGAAACACACATCATTATTTCTAGAAACTTCCTAGGTGATTTCAATGCGCAGAAAAGTTTGGAAACCACTATCCCGGCACGGTGGTGCACGCTTGTAATCCCAGCTATGCGGGAGAATCGCTTGAACCCAGTGAGACCCCGAGCTCTAAAAATGTAAATACAGTTGCCTCCCCATCCTACCCCTCCCCACCCCTGCAAACTAACCAGGTGGTTGGAAAAAAAAAAAAAAAAGGAAAAATTTGGGAACACTGCCCTAGAGCCTTGATGACCTACTTGAAACAAATCTCCAGGTAATTCAGTGCCTATTAAAACTTAGAAGCACTTTTGAGAGGGCTGAATGAATATAAGTATCTTAGTTTATGAGGACCACATGCCTAAAAAATGTCCTTGGATACAGATAACTGGCAGGATGACTTGTCGGATGCTTGCCAGGTTCATATTTTTCACATCCTGCATTATTCTAAATCATTAAGCCCCTGTTGGAATCTGACGAACAGGTCCCTGCACAGCAGTGCAGTTCTAGAAACAAGCCAGGGCTTAACATCAGTGCTTATGAACTGAGTATTTGTAAGGAGTACTTATGAACTGGAATACTCAGTTCATAAGCACTCCTTTGCCCCAGTCGCCTCATCTTGAAAGTGGAAAGGTGATAACGGCTGTCTCGTCCTCCGTCTCAAGATAACGGGGCTGTGAGAGAGTGTCTCTGCCGTGAGTCCACCTCTTTTTTTCTTCGCTAGCCGCTGGAGCCCCTCCCCATGACTGGGAGAATTCTACACACATCCCTCCCACAACTCTGGAAGTCTGAAACGATTTCCCTTGCGCTGGTTCTGGTTTTCTCTTCCCCATGCCTCATGCCCAGGGCCAGAGTGCACGGTAAATCTCTGAGATCCTCCTTTCTTTTGGCCTCTCTTGGCCACTGACCGCATGTAGCACAGCCACATTCATGGCTTCCCCCTGCCTTCCTGACTTGTCCTGTCTCCTTGGACAATCGTTCTTCCACCCTTTTAGCTTGCTGTTAGCACTATGCACTGATGTATTATAGCAGGCGAACACTGGCTTTCAGCCTCAATTCCCTGACGTTGGATTCCAACTCTAAATTTACTAACTGTAGGATTTTGGATAAGGCTGTTTGAGTTTCTTTGCTTATCTTTAAACTGAGACTGTTAACACGTACCAGTTAGGGCCATTTTTAGAATTAAATGGGATTATATTAACCAATAGTCATGTTTATTAAGTGCCATCCTCTGCTAGACACATTTACCACCAGCTTACAGCTCTCTCAACAACTCTCCACGTAAAGCAGCTAATAGGGTCCAGGTCATTCCTATACTCAACTGTTGGTCTTTTTACTTCATTCTTTCTCACCCTTTGATCCATGGTCTACCTCCTTTCGCTCTGCAGTTTACTTCCCAATGTGTTTTTCTTTTTCTTTTTTTTGAGACAAAGTCTTGCTCTATTATCTCGGTTAGAGTGCAGTGGTGCAATCTCAGCTCACTGCAACCTCCGTCTGCCAGGTTCAAACAATTCTCCACTTTCAGCCTCCTGAGTAGCTGGGACTGCAGGTACGCACCACCACACCGGGATAATTTTTGTATTTTTAGTAGAGACGGGGTTTATCATGTTGGCCAAGCTGGTCTCGAACTCCTGACCTCAAAGGATCCACCCGCCTCGGCCTCCCAAAGGGCAGGAATTACAGGCATGAGCCACTGGCCCCGATGTGGTTTTCTAATATCCCACCTTTCTAGATGATAAGTGGTTTGTTTGTTTTAATGTCAGGCAGTCACCTTAAACTCAACATTCTTTGTGAGTTAATCTCACTGTCTTTGTCTGGCCACACCTCCTTTTGCTCTCTTTCTCTCTGTCAATGGTGGCATAATTCTGACTCCAGGCACGAAACCTTACAACAGTGGTTCTCAACCCTGGCTGTACATTAGTCACCTGGAAGCTTTAGAAAATGCTGATGCCACCATACTAGTGAAATGAGTCTCTGACTCCGGGTTGGAAACCATTGACAGTATCACCTGCTCTCTCCTCTGCACTTCCCTAGCTGCCTTCTGCACCTGTCCTATCCATCTTCTTCCTTCGTCCACCTCTGTTAGGCTTTTCTTTGCTCTAGGCCTTGACACCTGTAACAGCCTGTCAACAGATTTTCCTGTGTTTATACTCTCTGCCTTTAGACTCTCTTGCATATAGCTGCCCATGTGCTCTCCCTAAAACACCTGAGAATTTACAGGTTTAAATTTGCAAGACTGGTATTTGAATAGCATTTTTATTCCTGCTATTATTCCTGCAAATCAGATAACAATGCTCAGGTGGGACCTGGAGGCCCAGGGTGCAGGCCTCATCCAGGCCCTTACCTACCTGAGGCTCAGCTCCAGGCTCAGATCAACTTCTGCTTCCTCTAGATAAGCCTCACCTGATGACTGCAACCCATACCCGCCTTCTCTTTCTTTGAACTTTTGTGGCCCTTTCTTTGTATAGCAACCCTCAAATGTGTTGGGCTATTTGTAACTATTCAGGCACATAATTTCTTATTTCCCTGATCTTGATTTAACCTTTATAAGGGTAGTGACTGGAAGAAACTCCTTTCGAGTCCTCAGTAGCAAGACGACATCCATACATGAAGGGCTAACCTTATCATTTGTTAGTTGATGGAACAACTATGAACTTATTGTGTGAAGTCTTACAGATTTTACATGAATGTCTTCAGCAAGGAATATTTTGTGTGCAGGGAACATAATTCCATTCAAACGAATCTAATGACAAGAGAGTTACTGAAGGATACAAGGGGATCTCATGGGACCAACTACAGAAAGGCCTCAGGATGGGAGAGTTGTCTGCAGGTGCTTTGGGTCTCAGTCTGTTGCCATTGGGATCTGCTGTCCTCCTTAGTTTCCCTCCCCCTTTGCTCTCCAGGCATCTCTTAGACTGCTGCATTCATGTCCTGTGTGCACATGTGTGTGTGTTGCTAAGCTCTCCCTCCCTTCCCTCCCCTGATCTTCCCTTTCCTCCTTTCTGCCCACCTACCCTCACAGGTTTCAAGTCCTCACAGGCCCAGGCCCCTCCTCACCTCTGCCTGTCTATCCACTCTTTTCTCTGCAGATCAGCTTCATGTGTAAGGCTGAGTTTCTGCCCCTGTGAGAGTAGTTTTCCGAGGGCTTTGGCACCACCCAAGCAGCCAGGACCTTATGTAATCTGTTCCCTTAACTCCCCATGGCTAATGACCCCTGAAAGAGAACCTTTGGCCCAGTTGGGGTTCAAGCTCTTCCCCAGGCCCAAACAGCTTCCTTCTGGAGGGGATAAAACTGTGAGTCATGAACGTCAACCTTGAAGGTGAACTTAAGCAGAACTACTGTGTGCCTGCTCAAGTGAGTAAATGTCATGTACTAGCCTGCAGGACCAGCAGCCAAATAAACCTCTTTTCTTTATAAACTACCCAGCCTCAGGTATTCCTTTATATCAATGCAAAATGGACTAAGACAAAGAGACCTGAGCATGTACATTGGCTGAGGGGAAACATGGGCAAAGAAGGTGTATCAGTTAGCGATTGTCACAAAACTGCTGCATAACAAAACTACCCTAGAGCTTTGGCTTATACCCACTTATGGTCACAGATCTCAGCTGGCTGATGGTCAGTGGGTGGGAGGTGGATCAATGCCAGGCTCAGCTGGGATGGCTCAGCTTTGTCCCTCATGTCTTTCTTCTTCCTGGGACAGACTAATGCAGAAATGTAGTCCCTGTGGCAATAGCAGAGCACGGGGAGCAACACACGAGCTCTCTTGAGGCCTAAGCTTAGAACCTGCACACTGTCAGTTCCAACTTATAGAACCAAAGCATGTCATGTAGATGGACTAATAGACAATGGGTAAGAAAATATCTCCACCCTCCTTTAAGGGCAAAACAAAGCCACATGGCAAAGGTTCTATATGTGCAGGTTCTAAGCTTAGGCCTCAAGAGAGCTCGTGTGTTGCTCCCCGTGCTCTGCTATTGCCACAGGGACTACATTTCTGCATTAGTCTGTCCCAGGAAGAAGAAAGACATGAGGGACAAAGCTGAGCCATCCCAGCTGAGCCTGGCATTGATCCACCTCCCACCCACTGACCATCAGCCAGCTGAGATCTGTGACCATAAGTGGGTATAAGCCAAAGCTCTAGGGTAGTTTTGTTATGCAGCAGTTTTGTGACAATCGCTAACTGATACACCCTCTTTGCCCATGTTTCCCCTCAGCCAATGTACATGCTCAGGTCTCTTTGTCTTAGTCCATTTTGCATTGATATAAAGGAATACCTGAGGCTGGGTAGTTTATAAAGAAAAGAGGTTTATTTGGCTGATGATCCTGCAGGCTGTACAAGAAGCACAGTGCCAGCATCTGTTCCTAGTGACACGACCTCAATGTCAGCATATTCAGAACTGCTCTCCCCCGACCTCAGGGCTTCCCTGTCTCCATGAGCAGTGCCACCATCCACCCAGCTGAATGAATGAACCCGTGGCTCCTTCCCTTCTCTCACCCTGGCATTTATTAAATGATCTGTCACTGCTGATTTTATATCCCCATCTTCAGTTGCACCCAGAGGAGGCCCTGGTCCTCTAGCTCCCCTAGAGGACTATGTGATGGAATCACATAGTCAGATGTGATTCCATCAGAAAAGGAGTGTCCAGGGAGCAAACCAGCCACCCCCAGCCATGTGGAAAGAGCCCCGCTCAGGGGCCATTCTTCCCCAAATGGCTCCACATCTCCCCAGTTCTCCCATTATTCTGCCCAGCCTGGGCCTTCTTTCCACACCATCTGAGTGAGTGTGATTTTGTTATGGGCATAGTCTGTGGAAATTCACATTAGCCTCCCCCTTACCACTCTCCAACTGATGAATGAAGTTGCATCAAATAGAAAGCCAAGATCCCTTCCAGCTCTGACATTCTGATTCTTTGATAGGAAATGGGGAGATGGTGAGATGTTTTTTGAGCTAGAGGTTGGCAAGATGAATATGATACTTCCAGCTCTAACGTTCTAGGATAAGAAAGAGGGAGGTAGTGATAACTTTTTGAGTCAGAGCTTAACGGGATAAATATGGTACTAAAACAAACAAGAATATGGAATCGGATTAGGAGAGAGTCATAGAGGAGGAAGGCACACAATATCATCATCATCCCCAGAGTAGGAGGTCTGGACTCCAGGGGGTGACTGTGGAACCAAAAAGAAGGGGCAGGTAGAGGAAATTTGAGCGTTCCGGTTAAATGGCAATTCAGTAATGGTGGTTGGAGGCATGGGCTTTGGAGGTTGGTAGACCTGACTTTGAATCCTGGCTCTGGCATTTACTATCTGACCTTGAACCAGATAGTTAATCCCTCTGGAGTTCAGGTTTTCTGTACAATGGAGATAATAATACTTATGCCACATGGTGGTTGTGAGAATTATATGAGAAAATTCATGTGAGGTGCTTGACACACAGCCCAGCACATAGTAAGCAATCAAAAAATGGTAGTCTATGTTTTGCAATTAGATTATAGAAGGCTGGGACCTCCATCTTGCTAGCAGACTCTCCTTGCCTCCTTGATGTTCTTGGCTTCCATACTTTGCTTTAACCAGCTATCCTGTTGGTGACGTCTACAAGGTGAATAATTTCTTTTTTGAGATGGAGCTTCGCTCTCGTTGCCCAGGCTGGAGTGCGATGGCGCAATCTTGGCTCACTGCAACCTCCACCTCCCAGGTTCAAGCAATTTTCCTGCTTCAGCCTCCCAAGTAGCTGGGGTTACAGGAATGCACCACCACACCCAGCTAATTTTGTATTTTTAGTAGAGACAGGTTTTCACCATGTTGGCCAGGCTGGCCTCGAACTCCTGACTTTAGGTGATCCACCCACCTCAGCCTCCCAAAGTGCTGGGATTACAGACGTGAGACACCACGCCCAAGGCAAATAATTGATGGTGGCCTCTGAGCAACAGCCAACTCGGAACAGAGGCCCTCAGTCAGGAGCCCAGGAGAAACTGAATTCTGCCAGCAAGCCATGCAAGCTTAGAATTGGCTTCTGCTGCAGTCAAACCTTCGGGTGAGACACTAACCCCGGCTGATTTCTTTACTGCAGCCTGGAAGAGATCCTGGAAGAAAATTCATTTAAGCCATGCCCTGATTCTGAGCCCACAAAAACTATGAGGTGGTAAATGTGTGTTTGGTTGAAGCCACTGCGTTTTGGGGTAACTTGTTATGCCACACAACTAATACACAGAGTCAAGGCTTTTCATGCCACAAAATAACTCCAGGCCTGGTGGTTCTGAACTCACTCATGTGGAGGAGAGAGCATTTGAACAAAGGGGATTCTGGCAGGGGTTGGGCTCTGACACAAAATCCAGCCACATTACAAAATTTCTTCCTAACCACAAATCACATACAGTAAGCCCTCACTTAATAATGTCAGTAGGGTCCGGGTGTGGTGGCTCACGCCTGTAATCCCAGCACATTGGGAGGCTGAGACAGGCAGATTACTTGAGGTCAGGAGTTCAACACTAGCCTGGCCAACATGGCAAAACCCCATTTCTACTAAAAATATAAAAATTAGCTGGGCATGGTGTAACCTTTCAAGGTTGTTTTCCTTAGAGTTGCAGTTTCCAAGAACCTACTGAATTTATTTATTTAGAGATGGAGCCTTGTTCTGTCGTCCAGGCTGGAGTGCAGCCACGTGATCCTGGTTCACTGCAACCTCCACCTCCCGGGTTCAAGCAGTTTTCCTGCCTCAGCCTCCCAAGTAGCTGGGATTACAGATTGAACAAGAAAGAATCTCACTTCCAGACCACTTTCCTGCTACACCTGAGTCTCCCAGGAAGCCTCAAGGACTCACTGATTGTCTAATAACCCAGTTAGGACGGGTCCCCCAGGCTGTTGCCTGTGCCTTTGTCCTGGCTCCCAGCCGAACTCATCAGCAGATTTCTCACCCTCTCTCAGGGTCTGTTTTTTGAATGTTCCCCACTACTTCCCTTGGACGTTTGCTTATCTGGAGTCATCTAGCGGGTGGTGCTTAGACACAGTACCATCTTGCCTTCTTGATGACAGGCTCATCCGTGATTCTGGCCAGGCTCCTCTAATTAGCCCTCCTCTCACTTGGTCAGAGCATCACGTTTTCCTGCAGCTATAATTGCCCCTGCCGGGTGCCGCCACAGGCGTGGGCTTAATCACTGCCATCCACTTCAAATCCATTTCAGTGCGGTGGCCAGATTTCATCTAGTGAGCAAGGCCTAATTGCTCTCTGATTACCCACAGGGTCAGGTGCTTGAATGTGCACAGTTTCCATCCACAGCACATGCAAGATCTTTGTGTTTGCAAATTTCCTCTGACAGCTTTTTACTCTGAGCCACCAGAGATGCCCCTGGCAGAAGTGAGCAGTCACCTGTAGGGAGCCCTCACCCCATTTCTGGATTGGCTTACTTTAGGTATAGAATCCATCCATCTCTCTTCACCTCCTGAAGAGGATGGGGAAACCCAGGCTCTCAGCCCAGACTACCAGGTGCCTGGTGCCCTCCAGCCCCCGCAGGGAAAGACTTAAAACTTGAGGCAAGTTCTCTCCCTCTTGGAACTTTCAAACTATTGGGTTTGTTCCTATTTGCTCAAAAAAAGTTCATGTTGAGGAGATTCCCAGCCTCTATGTTGATCTCAACAGCAATGTAAGACAAAAGAGGAAAGTGCAGGCTAGTCAGGTCCTTTTTTGCTTGTCTCTGGAGCCAGCTTCAGAGATAGGAACCACCTGTCTTGCAGTAGAGGGCTGGATGGAGAAGGGATAGATCAAGAAGCATTTCTGTTCTTCTTGGGACATCTGGAGTCATGTCTGAGAACTTGCAGGATGTATCTTGGAAAACCACAATTCTACTTTACGTGGTGATACACACTTGCCCCAGAATCTCAACAGAACCTCCATAAATATTCTCTTACCCGTGGAGAAGAGAAAACAGCTGGTCTCAAATGTTCCATCCTCTAAAATCAGGGATTAGAGCAGATGTAGGCACGGTTGCTAATTCTTCTGTCTGCGCTGCCCCTCCCCATCCAGAGGGAGAAAAGAAAAAGAGAACATGCCTTCACCTACTTGCAGCTGGAATGGGATGGGATGAAGTGTTTCCATTCAGCTTTCCGCCTTTGCACGCTTTTTGTCACTTTTCCCTAATGGAGATAGGGTTATGGGCATCTCTTTTAGCAAATGGAAAAAAAAAAATACAGCACACCAAAAGCTCTTCCTTTGTCATCCTTACATTGCATTGCTGTATCTCTGCAGCTGGAGGACCATCCCGGGGTCGCCTCCCCAGAACATACACACAGAAGCAAAAAATATGTCATGCCGTTCCATGCACTTCAGACCCCAGGTTAAGAATTCCTGCTCCCAAGGTGAATAGAAAGGATCTCTCTTCTTCCTTTCCTTTCCCCTCCCCTCCCCTCTCCTCTTTTCCTCTCCTCTCCTCTCCTTTCCTTTCTCCTCTCCCCTCTCCCCTGTCCTCTCTCCCCTCTCCCCTTCCTCCCTTCTTTCAAGACAGGCTCTAGTACAGTGATCATGGCTCACTGCAGCCTTGAACTCCTGGGTTCAAGCAATCCTCCCGCCTAGCCTCCCCAGTAGCTAGGACTACAGCTGCGTGGTTGTCTTTTAAATTTTCTCATGGAGATCGGGTCACACTATGTTGCTTCAGGCTGATCTCGAACTCCTGGACTCAAGTGATCCTCCTGAGGGAATGTGTTCTCTTTCCGGGTCCACAAGGGGGCGTAGTTTTAAGAGCAAGAACTTCCCAGTGCCATGCCCCACTCCCATCTCTCTCCATCTGGGAGATTTAACCGTCTCCGTTTTAATTTTCTCCAGGGAGGGAAAGGGTCAAAGGTCAATCACTCCAGTAGAAGTTCTAAGGAACTCCTTTCATTGGCCAGAGGTCGTGGAGAAGGTGGGGGTTCCTCCCAGGTTAAAAGTCCCCTTCTTCCACACCCCTTGGGACTCCATGTTTGGATCTCCTTCCACAAACTCTCATGGAAGCCGTCTTTCTCTCTCCTGGATTTCCCCTCTGGAGTCCCCTTCCACATTTTCTCTCTCTCTCTCGTGGGGAAGTTTTCTCTCTTCTCCTTTTTTTAATTTCTCTACCTAAATAAATTCTCCAAACTCTGTTTGGGGTCCGGTATTTACCTTGCGAGTGCACCTGGTCCGCACTCTCATTCTTGAGAGAGCAGGAAACCAAGAAACTTGGAGAACCGTCTTCTCAGGGGAGCTAAGGGCTCCCCTGAACCCCAGCACTCCCACCTCGGCCTCCCATAGTGCTGGGACTACAGGCATGAGCCATGGCACCCAGGAATAAAGGATTTTTCAAAAGTAACTTAGGGCAGCTGAGATGGGATGCGGATAGCAACCTGGTTTGAAATTTTAGATCTTTCGGTTGGTCTTCATTGTCACAGTTTAAGCCCTGGAGCTGGTGACTGTTTCCAACATCCCAAAAGTGGGTGGCCCAGGATCCTCTGGAAGGGAGCCTGTTTTATCTTGGGATCATTTGTGACAAGGAATCCTGTGCACAAGGAGGTGGCTTTCTTATACGTGGCTTCACTTCCCTCAGTGACTGCCACAGAGAGACATTTGTTTATGGTAGCAGTGACAATGAGTAAACCTGAATGTAACAGCTTCAGGTTGGTTCTTTCAGATTTTTTTTTTTTTTTTTTGAGATGGAGTATTGTTCTGTCACCCAGGCTGGAGTGCAATGGCGCAATCTCAGCTCACTGCAACCTTCACCCCCCAGGTTCAAGGGATTCTCCTGTCTCAGCCTCCCAGGTAGCTGGGATTACAGGCACACACCACCATGCCTGGCTAATTTTTTGTATTTTTAGTAAAGACAGGGTTTCGCCATGTTGGCCAGGCTGGTCTCAAACTCCTGACCTCAGGTGATCCACCCGCCTGGGCCTCCCAAAGTGCTGGGATTATAGATATAATCCCAGAGCCAGCATGCCCGGCCATCTTTCAGATGTTTATTGGGCATCTCTGTGTGGCATGCTGTGCCAGCCCCAAGGTGATGCTCAGGGCATGTGCCACAGAACCTTCCAGCTCCCCGCTGTCTATTAAAGGCATTGAGACACTGGGGCCAGTGCCATATTAGTGGTAAAAGTATTTAAAGCATTAGTGTGTGAAGTCACTTGTTTATAGCAGGATTGGTAAAGAAAGACTTCATGTGAGCTTTGTTCATATCACATACAGCCTTTTAATTAAGCTTCTCTTTAGCTTATTTTGCTTAATAAATGAAAGCATATAAATCTGGGAGAAATTTAGGTTATAGTTTTCTGGAGAAAATTAAAGGGCCAGTTTTTCTCTTGCAAAGTTATTTTGAGCAAGAAGAAATTTTTTGTTGCTGTCTGTATTTGCAAAAAAAAATACTCTCTGAATATTTTAATTTTTCTAAAATTGACTTTACTGAAGCACTAGTACTTTTACTTGAAGAAATTATATAGGAGTGGTAATATGGTCATGCGTGGTGGCTCATGGCTGTTACCCCAGCGTTTTTGGGAGGCCGAGGTCGAGTTCGAGACCAGCCTGATCATATGGTGAAACTCCATCTGTACTAAAAATACAAAAATTAGCCAGGCGTGGTGACATGTGCCTGTAGTCCCAGCTACTCAAGAGGCTGAGGCAGGAGAATCACTTGAACCTGGGAGGCCGAGGTTGCATTGTCAGGAGCCAAGATTGCGCCACTGTACTCCAGCCTGGGCAACAAAGCAAGACACCGTCTCAAAAAAGCAAACAAACAAACGAACAAACAAAAGGCGTGGCAATAAACAACAAGACTTAATCTCCAGAATGTAGCCCACTCATAATGTTAATGCCCACACGGAAGGAATGGCTGTCTCTATGGAACGATTTCGGGGGTTTAAGATAGGACCCTACCCCACAATCGTTCTTCTCCTTCAAGCTTGAAAGCCCACAAGTTGTTGGGTACCTGCAAAAGCAAAGTGAATCTTCCTGGGAAGCTGCACATCAGCACCCACCAGCACAGATGTCTAGGACCCCCTGTGGTTGAACAAGTTGGGTTTATTGTCCATCCCATGTGATGTACAAATCTGGAAAAGTCTGGCTGGGAGATGCAAATTGCAACATATTGAACTATATTTTAGGACCTGCAGGAATTTCGAGGTTACCACCCAAGTCCTCTCAGATCCTCTTACATCTCAGAGGTAGGTCACCAGTCTTCTGGGTGCCCTGGGGTGCAGGAGCCTCTCCGCCTGTGCCCTCGGCACCCTCCGCCCTCTCCATCTCAGTGCCTGGCCCTCCAGAGCTGCTGGAGGGTGTGACAGAGCCCAGCATCCCTTCCTGGAGCTGGAGCAGGTTCCGGGGCAGTCTGGGATGTGCTTCTCCCACGCTTACCAGTTTCCCCCGGGAGCACTTCCTTATTAAGTCACTTGCACACCAATCTCCATCTCAGGGTCTGCTTCTGGGGAACTCAGAGTCAAATCATTTTATAAAGCTTACTGTGAAAAATGATGTGCCATCATCCCCTGGATTCCCCTCCATTTCTTGTTCTCCAGAAGCAACCATTCATTCTACATTTGTTTTAGCTTTTTTTTCTCTGTGTTCCTTCAGATCTCTAAATAACGTTCCTGTGGTGCTACTTCCTGATTTTTCAGTTTTAGGCATTTCTACTGATTTCCCTCTATGGAATATGACAGACAATTAAGTTCCCAGACTCCGTCCACACCCCCACCTTCAGCTCACCTCTTCCTCTCCATTTTCCTGATATTATTACAAGACAAACTATGTAATAAGTTCTTATATAGAATTTATTACATTCCTGGCATTGCTCTAGACGTTTTATGCATGTTAATTCACTCAATACTCCCTCAAGCCCTAGATAACAAGTTCTGTGATGATCCCCGTTTTACAGATAAAGAAACTGAGTCCCACAGCTAGTAGGTGGTGAATATAGATTTGAACATAAACAGTATGTTTCAGAGTCTATCTCTTATGCTGTCATTTTAGTTAGGGCCGTCTCCAGTATTTATACTAATATGATTACACCAGTGCTATCTAGGTGGTACACTGTGATTTCTCTTTCCTTCTTGCAAAACTTTTTATTTTACCCAGAGTCTAAAATTATTTTTTGTTTGTTTATCTGGTCTTTTGTGTCTTATAAACTTATCACAAATTCAACTGATGTGAGTCACAGCTTAATATCGCATCAGGTATTTCACCAATTTTACCTTTGGGAGAAATTTCTCCTGGAGCACTTCTCGAACTCCTGACTTGAGAAGGAGTCTTGGCCTCCCAAAGTGCTGGGATTACAGGCAGAACCTCTGCACCTGGCCTCTCCTGGAGCACTTCTGACCTGTTCCCATGTGAATCAGGAACCTGCTCCCAGAACCTGCTCCAGAGCCCTCATCCTGGGATCCCTTCTTCATATTATTCATGGGCTTCCCTTTGCCCCTCTCCTATTTCCTGGATCCCAAGTCTTTGTCTTTCCTGTGGGTGGTTCACTTGAGCCCAGGAGTTTGGGACCAGCCTGGGCAACAAGGCAAAACTCCTCTCTACAAAAAAATTACCTGGGCGTGGTGGCAACCACCTGTAGTTCCAGCTGCCTCGGAGGCTGAGGAAGGAGGACCAGCTGAGCCTGGAGGTGAAGGCTGTAGTGACCCCTGGTCACACCACTGCACTCCAGCCTGGTGATGGAGACCTTGTCTCAAAAATAAATAAATACAACTGGGCGCGGTGGCTCACGCCTGTAATCCCAGCACTTTGGGAGGCTGAGGTGGGCAGATCATGAGGTCAGGAGATGGAGACCATCCTGGCCAACATGGTTAAACCCTGTCTCTACTAAAAATACAAAAAAAAAAATTAGCTGGGTGTGGTGGTGCACGCCTGTAGTCCCAGCTACTTGGGAGGCTGAGGCAGGAGAATTGCTTGAACCCAGGAGGTGGAGATTGCAGTGAGCTGAGATCATGCCACTGCTCTACAGCCTGGGTGACAGTGCAAGACTCCGTCTCTAAATAAATAAATAAATAAAAATTAAATAAAAATGCATTTTATCTGCCTGCCCTCCTAATTCACTGATTGCTTAACTGACTGTAGAATTCTAAGTGTGAAATATCTTTTCCTCAGCATTTTAAAGGCATTGCTTCATTGCCATCTAGCATCCAGCATTCTCCTGGAAAGTCTGAAGACATTTTGACTCCTGATCCTTGTGCCTCTACTGGCTTTGTTTTTCCTCAAGCACTCTGGAAATATTTAGGATCTTCTCTTTCTACTTAGTGTTCTGAAATGTCACAGTGACTTGCAACGATGTATCTTGGTGTGGTCTATTTCATCCATTGAGCTGGGTACTCATTATCTAGAAATCTATATCTGTAGTTTTAGGAACTATTCTTGAATTACTTCTTGGATGATGCCCTCTAATCCTCTAGTGTTTTCATTAGAAAATGTTTCATTTCTTTTTCTTTTTTTCTGGGACGTTTCTCCAGCTTTATTTTCTAACCCTTTTATTAAGTTTTTAAAATATTCTATAATAATCTATTATTTTTCTGTTTTAAAATTTCTGCTATGTTTTAAATTTAATCTCTGCTTGTTACTTTTTCATAGCATCCTGTTCTTGTTTTATGTATGTGCTATCTTCTCATCTATTTGAGGATATTAACAGCAGCGATTTTGAAATTTGAAACTCCCTGCATGATCTGTTTCCTTCACTTTGCATTCTTCTCTTCATACTGGTCCCTGTCTTACATCAGATAATTCTTTAGCTATTTGGTGATCTACTGGGACTCAGAACATACCACCCCAAAATACCTAGGAGATTAGAAGGAACCACCCTCAATATAAACTTCTTTGGCATGTTTTGAGTTGGTTATTCTGGGAAACTGCAGATACAGGAGTAGTTCTGAAAACCTGTCCTTTTGTAAATGGAAGTAACATCTAGAAAGAAAATCTAGTGAAAGTATCTGTATCAGATCTGGTGTGGTAGTACACACCTATAGTACCTGCTACTCAGGAGGCTGAGGTGGGAGGATCATTTGAGCCCAAGAGTTTAAGGCTGCAGTAAGCTATGATCACACCACTGCACTCCACCCTGGGTAACAGAGCAAAAACCTGTCTCAGATAAACAACGAAACAAAAAAAAAAAACTCTCTCTTATCATAACTTCTTTTAAAAAGTAAAAACAAAAAAGCATCTGTATCAAGAAGAGGGATGCTGCAGACAACTTTTAGTACCTGAAGGACCTTTTATCTGCACAAGACAACCTTTGTTCACCATGCATTTCCCCTGCTTCCTCCCATAACTTGTTGCCCCCTCCTGCTAGAAGCCCCGAGACCCTGTTTCTTTCTGTAGCTCTGGATGGGATGTAAGCTTTGGTCATCTGGCCCTTCTTCAAGTCTCATATATTGTGGGACTGCTGTGCATATGTACAATAATTAAACATGTTTTTTCCCCTGATAGTCTGTCTTATGTCCATTTAATTTTTTGTAGCCCAGCCAAAGGGTGGAGAGAAACCCTTTTCCCCTCCCCTACAGATCCCTGGCTGCTTTCTCATATTTAAATTAAAACTGGCCGGGCACAGTGCCTCACACCTGTAATCCCAGCACTTTGGGAACCCACGGTGGGCAGATCATCTGAGGTCAGGAGTTCGAGACCAGCCTGACCAACATGGTGAAACACCGTCTCTGCTAAGAATACAAAATTATTCAGGCATGATGGTGGATGCCTGTAATCTCAGCTACTTGGGAGGCGGAGGCAGGAGAATTGCTTGAACCTGGGAGGCAAAGGTTGCAGTGAGCCGGGATCCCACCATTGCACTCTAGCCTGGGCGTCAAGAGCAAAACTTTGTTGAGCAAAACTAAAAAAACTGATTGAAGCTCTGGGTACATGAGTGATGAGCGAGGGCTGGTCTGTTTCACTGGGAGCCTGGTGTCTGTAGGGCTTTCTTCTCGGGGTGGTCAGAGCCCTCGAGTCCCTGCACGTGGCTTTCTTCTGGCTGCTGGTTGTGGGGGAAGAAAGCAGGGGTTGCCCTGTTCATTGTATAAACTTTTCCTTAGTTTCTGTACCCCCAACTGTACCACTCCCATCAATCCGGCGACCCGGTGCTTTTACATCTTCATTGGGTATAACGATCTCCAGGCTTCTTCTGGAAAGGGAAAGGGGAACTTGCCCACAGTGAGGAGTGAGTGCATTTGTGTGTGTGTTGTTGCATGTTGTAAGACCTCAAATGTCATGTGCTGTGTGATGTCTTCAAGCCTCACAGGACCCAAAGGCCTAACCATGACTTTCCCTGCTCTGGCCAGATATGCTCCCCCAAGCAACAAGCACCCCCACCTGGCCAGTTCTCCTCTCAGCCAGGCCAGCAGCACTCCACCTGATCCTCCACCTAACAGGCTTCACCTCCTTGCCAGTCTATGGAATTATTCAAACAAACCAATCACATCTTCCTGTGGGAACCAGGGGGTACCTCACCCTTCTGTTACTGGAAAGCCTTCTCCCACAGCCCCTACAGGTTCGCTCTAGTGCAGCCGCTGTGTGGCCTTGCACGGTGTGTGGCATCCTCCTCCCCAGGCTGTGAGTGTGTGTGACTGATGAACTGTGGCTATCTCATCAGCCGGGTGCTGGATGTCATGTGCTCAGCCATCTCATTCTGTTTAGGGCAGAAGTCCCCCTCACTAACAGGGTTAATAGAAGACTGTGTGTCTCTGTATGTATGTGTGCATGCATGCACATATGCAGTGTGCTTAGGGCTCTAACTTCTTAAACAGATCTTCCATCAGTTTTTCCTTTTCTAGCACCTCTGATCTTCCAGCGGAAAGATGATAAATGCTGCCCTCAGACTGCCTGGAACTGGCTTCTAGTTCCATCCTGCTTCCTGACGGTGTGGTCTTGGCAAGTTATTCAACTTTTCAGTACCTCAGTTTCCTCATCTGAGAAATGGCAATAAATAATGGTGCAGGCTTATTGTGAAGAGTCAATGGCACTACATGCAAAGGGCTTGCTTTGGGCTCCTTATTAAAGATGGTGGATTGAATGTGAGCGTTTCCTTCTGCTTCCTCTGAACCCTCAAATAAGTAATGGTGAGGTCCTTTTTCAAAGAGCATATTAGCCCAGAAGGACAAATGAACCAGAGACAAGAGACTGTAGCAACAACATTTTTAGATGTTGGAAACAAACATTGGATGGTAACTGATTGAGCAGAGGCAAGAAGCTATGGAGAGAATTGAGTAAGTTAGTACATGCTAGGCACTGCAGACGGTCAAGTGCAGTAAAACTACTGTGGAAAGCTTTTAGGCTGGTAGAAAAAGAAAACACTTTGAAGAGGCTGAGATAAGTCCACAGACTTCCTGAGAAAAAGAACTGACAGCAGTTGGCACTGCCTGGGAATGGTAGGTGAAGAAATGTGAATAAGGCTGACTTATTCCCAACCGCAAGTTTTGAATTACACAGGTTTGGGGAGTTTGGAAAGGAATTATGTTACTATAAACAGACAGAGGAAATCAGTTATATTAAAATTATGTAAAGCTTGTCCACCCTTCTACTCAGGTAATGAATTTCAGGCAGCGCAGCCTGATGTGGAAGTGGATACAACCTGGAATCGACATGACTCCCACGGGTACCGCAGCCTCCCCTGGCACACCCCAAATTTCTAAGCACAGTTTCAGGCCCTGCTCTAAGCACTGGGAAAGTGATGAACGAAATAGGTGAAGTCCCTCCAACATTGCAGGATCTAGATGCTGGTGGGGTTTTCTTGTTGTTGTTGCTTTTGTTTTGTTTGAGAAACAGGGTCTCACTCTGTCGCCCGGCTGGAGTGAGGTGGTGTCACCTTGGCTCACTGCAACCTCTGCCTCCTGGATTCAAGCAATTCTCCTGCCTCAGCCTCCTGAGTAGCTGGGATTACAGACGCATGCCACCACACCCAGCTAATTTTTGTATTTTCAGTAGAGACAGGATTTTGCCACATTGGCCAGGCTGGTCTCGAACTCCTGACCTCAGGTGATTCACCCGCTTCCCAAAGCACTGGGATTACAGGCGTGAGCCACCGCGCCCAGCTCAGATGCTGTTTTAACCTCCAATAGAGGGAAGCCAAAAGCACTGGGTGCCTGGGGGAGAGGATGGGAAGGAGAGGGTTTCACTCAGCGAGAAAGGGAGGCTGAAGTCACTGGTTCAAACCAGCGGCCCAGTTTTGACAACACCATTGCCTAGAGTGTGTGGTACTTCACAACCATGAATTTGTCCTGGCGCCCCGTGGCTTCTGAGAAGAAACCACTACAGAGCCATCTTGTGGTGGAAAAAAGACACACAGGTTTCGCCATGAATACGTCATTGGATTTTATAAGGTATTAGCAGGTGTAAATACATCTGCATGCTATTGTACCCTTGAATCCTCCCATATGGTCCAGCAGAATTTTAAAGTGGTCAGCAAATGTTTACCGCAATCTATACTTGTCCCACTAACACATTTACCACAGGTAATTAACTTAACTACCTGATAAAAATGTAATTGGCGTGTTGTAATGCGAGCTATTGTCTGAGGAGACTTTGACTGACAGTTACTTACTTCTGCTTCTTGGTTATCTTTATAGACACATAATCAAATCCAAATTCTATCGTTATTTTGTGATTTGCTTAAACAGTCAAGTTGGGTAATCATGATCCAGAAAGATTTATTATTTGCCTCAATTATGTGGTTTGGATTTTTATATTGTTAGAACATAATAAGAAATTAGTCTGATTGCTCTCTGATGCTGTCAAATGCTGTGCAGCCACACCCTCCACATCAGGGAGAAAACTGATTCAGCAGAGATGACTTCATAAGGCTGTGGAATATCAATCTGTGTGATTCAAGGACTCACGGTGCCTCTCCTGGAAGCATCCATCATTGCCTCTGAGCCATTTAGCGTATTGCAAACAACAACAACACATACTGAGTTCAATGACACCATGGAGAGCATCCCCACCGGGCACAGGGGACAGAATTTCAGTGCATGGATTGCAAAGCAGCTGCTGGCTGAGCATGGCGCCTCTGCTGCTCCAATAGTGTCACCTGCAGATACTGGGCTGTTATAAACAGCTTGCAAAACAGTGAAAAGCCTCCTCAAGTTGCTTCGGCTACGATTGGTGATATACATGTAGCACTCGTCTTATTTAAATTCAGCCCTTAAATAAGCAAACAGCCTCCTGCATGAGCTCAGCAGATGCCCCTGTCTTCAACACTCATAAGAGACACTTCAAAAATGTGACTTTTAAGGGTTCTTCTCACTCTGCTTAGAGAGTGATCAGGACTCACCAGGTGCTTCCACCGATTTGGCCAACTTTGCAGTGGCCTTCCCAATAATGAGGCCTGTGCTGAGCTGTGTTTATGAAGGCCAAGTCTCCAGACCACAAACAATGGAGCCACCGTAAGAGCTTCAGCTGGGTGCCAGTGTTTCAGGCACTAAGTCAGAGCCCAAACCCAGTCCATGGGGAAACTCTGCTACAGATGGCTTTGGCCATGCCCTGGAAGTTGATTAAGACAGAATTCACTTCAATTTTTCTGGGCGGCAGAGGTTGCAGCGAGTGGAGATAGCACCATGGTATTCCAACCTTGGTGACAGAGCGAGACTGTCTCAAAAAAAAAAAAGGCTTCAGTTCAAGTTTTAAAATAAGTAGTTTCCCCATATCCTTAGGAAACCTGGAATGTGTTTCCTGCTCCTTCCACACTGTCCAGCCTCCCATCCCGGCGCCAACCTGATCTTTGCCCAGCAGACACGGAGGCGCCTGCCCAACCTCAGCCCTGCACCCGCGAGGGCCTCAGAGCCTGCAGACTTCCTGCTGGGACCTGCTGGCCTTGCCCATGTTTTAGCTCCTGGCTCTGCTGGTCTTTTCCTGCTGTCTCGTGGTTTCACGTGTAACACCCACATCTCCCCAGTGAGACGGTAAGTGACGTGGAGGCAGCGAGCAACAGGTGTAGAGCAGGTCATATGATCCATGTGTTCGTTCAGCAAATACGGAACACCTGCTCCATGCCAGACCCTGCTCTGCACCCTAGGAAGACAGTGATGAACGAGTAAACCCCTCACACCCTATATGCACAATCTGAAGCATGGTCACGGGTAACTCAGGATGGGAATAAAGTCAGAGCCTTCAGTGGTGCAAGTTAATCAAAACCTGGCTTTCAGTTTTACTGTGCATCACTCTGAACTGACGTACATGACTTAGATGACATGTTGCTTGATGAGGGACAGGCTCTGGGTAGTCCATGGGGCTGCTCACATCTTAGTAATCCAGTGACTCTCACAAGATATGCAGCATTTGTCCCACTGGGGGGGCGTGATGACCGTGAGCCCTGCTTCGCTCACCTCAACACAGTGCCCAACAGCAGGAGGAAGTCAGGGGACCATTTACACTGCCCATTTCAAATTACCCTTAGCAAATACAGTTCACTTTATAGAGCAAACAGGATCAGCCAGTTAATCCATGGAGCAAGAGAGAAAGAACTTTACCCATAATTAATGTTTTACTACCTTTCTCAAAAAGCGTAACCTTTAGCCCCCAAATCAACTCTAAACGGAGGGGAAGGAGGAAGAGCTCCTGGTCAGTCACGGAGCTGGCTCTGTCCCTCTGCCAACGCTGTTTCGATCTGGAGAGACAAATAAACAGAAAGATAAGCTCTTTACAGCACACGATGAAGCAGACCCACACAATTTCCAGACCAGAGACAGCCTCGAGTGGAGTGATATGTGGCTGTCTTCCCGAGTGCTGCCCTGTCTGAGACAGAGCTGGCCCCAGGAGTGACTGGGGGTGAGGGAAACCCTTCATGCACCTGGGGAGCAGTGTGGCAGGAGATAGGCCTGCCTAGAGCTGACTGCAGACATTCTCTCTGAACTCAGCCCCAGCAGCAACTAATTGACTACCTCAAGGAGTTAGTGCTCCCACAAATACGCCAGACAGTGCCAGGAGCTACCAGCAGGATCTTAGTTAGCACAACCATTGCATTGGCTGCAAAGTCAAAGTCAAACTTGGTGGTGATTAGAAATGGCCTTAGTGAAGCCCGAGCCAGGAAGAGTGCTGTTCTGTGTAAGATATCAGTGACGTGGTAGAATTCTCTAGAGCCAGTGCTGCTAACCCAGCGCCCAGCCTGCCTCCTGCTAAGCAGATCACGGATGCAAACACTCAGGTTCTTCCTGCGTGTCTACTGTGTCAATGACGGGCAGTTCAGACACTTTCATTTTTATAGAAGCCTAATTATTTGTGACCTAAGAAGTGAGTCATTAGGAGTCAGTACAAGTTATTATTCACACACTAAAAGTAGCACACATCTAGCTATCTACCAAGGGTTTAACTCCGGTTCCTTCCCAGAGATCCGGCTGCTTGCAGGGCTTGGCTCTGTGGCCGCATATGCGGCATAGTTGGAATTCCTGGAGATTGGAAGAGGAACACTTTGTTATTAGCGCTGTCTTGAGTCGATCATGCTTTACATGCTTTTCTTGCTTTCAATTATAACCTTACAGTTGGTTTTGTGTCTTTATTGCCAACTTAGCTCACTGTGGGTTGTTCGGTTAGAGTGTGATGGTACATTCTAGCATCTGCCTATGCTGTTCTGGTAACTGCACTTGAGCACATAAATGTGCTGAGTTCAAATATGAACCACTCATGCCACTACTGCTAAATCAAAAATGTACATGATTCTGCCAGATGTCTGTGGGGTTCCCTGTTCCTATGCCATATGGAAAGCAAATGAGGGAGGTAGGCAATGAGGTTTCTGGCTCATCAAAATAGGTGCTATCAAAGTTTTGCAGGCCCCAGTCCTAGAATTCTGGAAGTACACTGCACCAGTGTATGCACTGGTGTGCTAGCAGAGATTTTTGTGTCTGTGTGTGTGTTTGATATACATTTCTTATCAATATCGTTGATATAGATGTGTGATATACAATTTACAAATAAATATACCGTTAAATACACAATACTCTTAATCAGAAATCCCATGTAAACAACTGGTGCTCACTGAATGCTTTCAGTTGGTTTTTGCTGAACTCTTGCATCCATAGCCAAACTGTAGTTGCAAGTGAGGAACAGGTGTCGCACATAAATGTTAGTTGTCATCTTGTTTAAGAGTAAGACAAAAGTAGCTGGTGTGAAGGTAGAGAGCCACCTCAGCTCATGCTTCACAGTTAGTTACGGATGCAACTCTTCGTTCTACACTTTCCTCCTCATTCCTGCACTTGACTAGTGAGGGACAGAAAGAAAGGAAGGAAGAGAGAGAGAGAGGAAGGAAAAAGGAGGGAAGGAAGGAAGGAAGGAAGGAAGGAAGGAAGGAAGGGAAAAGAAAAAGGAAGAGAAAAGAAAAGGGCACAGCGGCTCACGCCTGTAATCCCGGCACTTTGGGAGGCTAAGGCAGGTGGATCATGAGGTCAGAAGTTTGAGACCATCCTGGCCAACATGGTGAAACCCCATCTCTACTAAAGATACAAAAAATTAGCCGGACATAGTGGCACACGCCTGTAATCCCACCTACTCAGAAGGCTAAGGCAAGATAGTCGCTTGAACCCAGGAGGTGGAGGTTGCAGTGAGCCAAGATTGCGCCATTACCCTCCAGCCTGGGGTCTGGGTGATGGGGTGAGACTCCTTCTCAAAAAAAAAAAGGAGGGGGGCCAGGCATGGTAGCTCATGCCTGTAATCCCAACACTTAGGGAGGCTAAGGCAGGCATATTAACTGAGGTCAGGAGTTCGAGACCAGCCTGACCAATATGGAGAAACCCAGTCTCTACAAAAATTAGCCAGGCATGCTGGTGCATGCCTGTAATCCCAACTACTCAGGAAGCTGAGGGAAGAGAATCGCTTGAACCCGGGAGGCAGAGGTTGCAGTGAGTCAAGATTGTGCCATTGCACTCCAGCCTGGGTAACAAGAGCGAAACTTTGTCTTGGAAAAAAAAAAAAAAGGTCAGGTATGATGGCTCATGCCTGTAATCTCGCACGCCTTGGGCCAAGACAGGTGGATCACTTGATGTCAGGAGTTTGAGACCACCCTGGCCAACATGGCGATACCCTGTCTAAAAATACAAAAATTAGCCGGGCTTAATGGCAGGTGCCTGTAATCCCAGCTACTTGAGAGGCTGAGGCAGGAGAATCTCTTGAACCTGGGAGGCAGAGGTTGCAGTGAGACAAGATCGTGCCATTGCACTCCAGCCTGGGCAGTAAGAGCAAAACTCCGTTTCAAAAAAAAAGACTGAAATAATGAAGACTGTGTCAAAACTTCAGTCCTTTATCAATGATGAGAGTGACTCCTTTGCTAAATCAGATAGTATTTTCAATGTTTAAGCTGTTTGCAATTGATGCAGTTTTAAGTTTAATCTGCATCATTAACATTTTCTCCTTCGCTTTCTTAAGCCTCGGCAATCAACTAAACAATCAATCCCTGGCTTGTGGTGTTTGCCCTTGTTCCAGTAAACACTCCCACCTCGGCTGATTTCAGTACACTGACAGGCATTGCTGAACGCGGAGTTGGGGAAAGACTCTCAGTAATACACCTTTCTATAGTATTCCTGCCATCCACCCACAGTAGCCTAAGTAACCTCAGGAACGTAAATTGTAATAGAATGCAGCAAAAAGCAAATTAGGATGTAATGAGCTTTGAGCATTTGTACCTTTGGTTTTTATATACCTTATTTCATTGTACCTTTATAATAGTTAATTATCAATAGTGGCTATATTTAATAACCAGGAATTTATTAAATATAATAACATTTAGATTCCTGAAGATGCTTGCCAGCCTATACCAGCCAGCCTCAGCACACGGTTGAGGACGACTGTGATTCAGGAAAGCCTGGTTTTTCCTTGTGTTTCCCATTCCCACTCCCCCTTGTCACAGTCACTGCCCATGTCCTGCTCTGGACCGAGCTGTGGCTAAGCTCTCTGTTTACAGCCAAGGTGGGCTGGGCAAGTCTGCACTTCTGGAGGTGCCGTAATCTCAGCCCCACCATAAAGAGGAAGTGCTGGAAGTATTTTGAGGATTAAGTAGAAAGTGCCAGCTAGTGGCTAAAAGCCTACTGCAGCCATAAAACTCTGCCCCTGGCTATGTCCTGAGAAACAAGGTGTTGGCTTTAAAACTATTTCATTTTCTCTCCCTTATAACCTTAACCAAAATCTTTAATTATAAGCAGATCATAAACTCAAATTCCAATAGCAAGGGACATTTCCAAGGACATGTATACATGATTTATACATATTATAATACCTACCCAATGACTAAAAAATGCTTTTTTCCTCCATGTGAGTAACTGCATTAGTCCTTTTATTGGCCAAATATGGATTTTTAAAGTTTTCTTTTTCATGCTATCTTTTTATTTTTATTTTTTTGAAATGGGGTTTTGCTCTGTCAGTCAGGCTGGAGTGCAATGGCGCAATCTTGGTTCACTGCAACCTCCACCTTCCCAGTTCAAGCAATTCTCCTGCCTCAGCCTCCTGAGTAGCTGGGATTACAGGCATGTGCCACCACACCTGGCTAATTTTTGTACTTTTAGTAGAGATGGGGTTTCACCATGTTGGCCAGGCTGGTCTCGAACTCCTGACCTCAGATGATACGCCTGCCTTAGCCTCCCAAAGCGCTGGGATTACAGGCTTGAGCCATCACATCTGGCCCTTGGTATCTGATTTTTAATGACAACGGATCTGAATTTCTTTCAAAAAGGATCCATTCACTTAGAAACATAACAAGACAAAAACATTCCCTCTGTCTTTCGCTTCCACTTTTTTGTCGAAAAGAGTGAGGGTACTGGAGGTCTCCTTGCCCTGCTTCCATTAAGGGCTGTTTCTGACCTGTCCCAGGTTCCAGTTCCTATCTCAGGTTATTTCAGTAAGGAAATATAGACTTTGAAACTATTCTTTTTTTAGAAGAGTTCTCATCTGGGATCTGCTTGGGAAAAAAATGTGTGAGCGTGTGTGTGTGTAAATTTGGAAGCCATCTTGAAGTTTTGAGTACTAAAATCTGCCCTTTGGAAAACGGTACAGAAAAAATATATTCAAATAAGCATCGTCTATTCAGTAGTATTTAATAATAAGTTGAGCAACAACAAACGAACAATTCTTGACTTAAGAAGCCTGAACACAGTGGGCAGAGGCCTAACTTCCTTCTGTTAAGTCAGGGGAAATGGCAACCTTTTGAGATCCCCCAGTTTGGTTTTCAAGAGGGACCTACCTGGAGAAGGAAGAATGCAGACAGCATTGGCAGAAACGAAACTGTCACCCGCAGTCAGAATAACATCAGCAATGACAGCCTTCACGTACTTCCACATAGACTCGTGTCTTTGTGCCCCGACTGTGCCTTGTCACAGCTGCTTTAATGAAAAGGTCTTTTTTTTTTTTTTTGAGACGGAGTTTCGCTCTTGTTACCCAGACTGGAGTGCAATGGCGCAATCTCAGCTCACCGCAACCTCCGCCTCCTGGGTTCAGGCAATTCTCCTGCTCAGCCTCCTGAGTAACTGGGATTACAGGCACACGCCACCATGCCCAGCTAATTTTTTGTATCTTTATTAGAGACAGGGTTTCACCATGTTGACCAGGATGGTCTCGATCTCTTGACCTCGTGATCCACCCGCCTCGGCCTCCCAAAGTGCTGGGATTGATTATAGGCGTGAGCCACCGCGCCCGGCCTGAAAAGGTCTTTTAATAGGAAAAGCATTTTGGTTTTTGAAATGCTTCTGCATTTCTTGCGGGCTGGGCTTCATTGATGAGTTTTAAATGTCCCTTTGTTTCTAGTAAACCTGGTTCTCAACTTGACTCATTTTGGTAGTGACCAGGGTGCAGGGGGCAATAGACTGACGGGTTCTGCAATTTGCCTACACCTCCCAGTGGCTCGCTGAGTCCTGCTTTCTGGGGTCTGCTTCCTCTGCACCTACCTACCCATGTGTGTTTTATGGGTATCCTAACAGAGCAGCCACTTCTGGAGAGGCTGTGAGCCCAGGAAGACAAGGCAGTGAACATGCTGTATCTGGAACATGCTTCAGTCCTTCATCCCTGCAGCAGCCCGGAGTGGGCAGAGTTCTCCAATGGGCCAAGAATATATCATTGGTTGTTTGAACAAGACTCTTTTACGAGCTTATGCAGGTGTCTCTTGTTAGGCCACAATGAGTACATTTGTCTTAAAAACTGGAAGTCCCGAGACTAGTGGATGAGGAGGATGAGAGGTGACCCCTTCTCGGACCCCCTTCCTGAATAAAATGACAGCTCTCATAGCAGCATTTTGGGGAGACTTGCTGCGAATCTAGAATATCATTCGTTCAACAGGTTATTGACTAAATAGTGCTTAACCCAAAGTAGAAAACAATTCTCTGAATGTATGCCAAAAATTCAGATGGGCAAGTGACTAAAATAGTTGAAATAAAACTCTTGTTTAGCCAGGCACAGTGGCTCATGCCTGTAATCCCAGAACTTTGGAAGGCTGAGGTGGGTGATCATGAGGTCAGGCGTTGGAAACCAGCCTGGCCAACATGGTGAAACCCCATCTCTACTAAAAACACAAAAATTAGCTGGGCTTGTTGGCAGGCACCTGTAATCCCAGCTACTCAAGAGGCTGAGTCAGGTGAATAGCTTGAATCCAGGAGGCGGAGGTTGCAGTGAGCTGAGATCACACCACTGTACTCCAGCTTGGGTGACAGAGCAAGACTCTGCCTAAAAAAAAAAAAAAAAATCTTATTTAAATAGTCCCATCTATATTTTGGCCAAATTTCAATCTCTGAGGATAAAGTTATATGTTACAGCAACAACAGCCTAAATTAATAAAAGCACAGGAAAAAACTTGGATAGAAACTGGACATTTCTGTTTCAATCCTTTGCTCAATCCAGAAATGTGGGACAATGCAGCTGAGATGTCACCTACAGGAGCTGGCATTGACCGCGTCTCTGAGGACATGAGTCATAGGTTCAGCCAAAGGTGGAACCACTTTTTGGTCACATGGCTTTTTACCGTACTCAAAGACAAATCGTCACCTTGACTGCTGGGCCCAGCACACAACAAAAATGGAAACTGGATATTTAATAAATATTCTCAACGTGAATGAGATGGGTTTTACAAGTTCGGATCAGTATGGTAAAATATCTAGATGTCTGTATCAGCCACATACTTTAGACTTTCGTGTCTAAAGTGCAAAGAAGAATAATACTTCATTTAAATGTGTTTACAAGATCTAATATGGGGCTCTCACACTCTGTGTACATGGGCATATGCCACGCCTTGTGCTTTTAAAGCACAAACTCATATATTTGAATTTGCCAAAAGAAAAATGACCTATAAGAAAAATATGCTGATATTCCCAAGTGATTGATAAATACATTAAAACATGAAACTTTTTCAAACATTAAATGAATATGGGGGAAATGATTTGCCCACGACGATGTAATTCTGTAGTTGAGCCAGAATGATCCTTCAAGTCTCTGGCCTCCTGGGTCACTGAGCCTTCCAGAACCCTTCAGAGCACTGTCCAGAGAACCTTTGCAGGTTGGCAAAGGCCTGAAAAAAAATGTGGTCCTGCTGGGCGCGGTGGCTCAAGCCTGTAATCCCAGCATTTTGGGAGGCCGAGGTGGGCGGATCACGAGGTCAGGAGATCGAGACCATCCTGGCCAACATGGTGAAACTCTGTCTCTACTAAAATACAAAAAAGTATCCGGGCATGGTGGTGCATGCCTGTAGTCTCAGCTACTTGTGAGGCTGAGACAGGGGAATTGCTTGAACCTGGGAGGCGGAGGTTGCAGTGAGCTGAGATTGTGCCACTGCCCTCCAGCCTGGCGACAGAGTAAGACTGTCTCAAAAAAGAAAGAAAGAAAGAAAAATGTGGTCCTGTCATCTGCTACTCTGGCTCATCCTTTGTCTGGTGTTCTGAGACTTCACGGCCAGGAGGGTTATGAAATTTGATTTGAGAAGACATTTGGATTCCTCTAACTACTTGATAAGGGAAACACACAAAAGATTTGTTTTTGCAAGGAGATGATGCTGATCCTTGTAAGTGGAATAAAGAAAAATGTTCTCACTCTAATGATTGGGAATTATTTGCAAATATTTGTACATACACAAAAATTAAAAAGCGAGAAGAGAGCAATGGGTAGGAAGAGGATACAGAACAAGGAGGAAGAAGTGCTCTTCGAAGCAGGGAAGAGCAAGAGGAGACGAGGCGAGAGCATAAGTTAACACTCTTTCCTGGTTTCCAGACATCAAATGAGGAAAACTCTTCAATTCTTTCCAAAACATATGAATTCTCTTAATACAGGCTTACATTTGTCATCATCCAGTGAAATAATACAAGTGAAGCTCTTATAAGAATAAATTTTAGTCCAGGTGCAGTGACTCACACCTATAATCCCAACACCTTGGTAGGTCAAGGCCGACAGATCACTTGAGGTCAGGAATTCAAGTCCAGCCTGGCCAACATGGTGAAACGCCATCTCTACTAAAAATACAAAAAATTAGGCTGGGCGCAGTGGCTCACACCTGTGATCACAGCACTTTGAAAGGTCAAGGTGGGTGGATCATGAGGTCAGGAGATTGAGACCATCTGGCTAACATGCTGAAACCCCATCTCTACTAAAAATACAAAAAATTAGCCAAGCGTGGTGGCACACACCTGTAGTCCCAGCTACTTGGGAGGCTGAGGCAGAAGAATCCCTTCAACCTGGAGGCAGAGGTTGCAGTGAGCCAAGATTGCGCCACTGCACTCCAGCCTGGGTGACAGAGCAAGACTCCATCTCAAAAAGAAAAAAAAAGAAAAAGTACCCTGTATGATGGCGTGCACCTGTAATCCCAGCTACTCAGGTGGCTGAGGCATGAGAATCTCTTGAACCCAGGAAGCAGAAGTTGCAGTGAGCAGAGATCATGCCACTGCACTCCAGTCTGGGCTACAGAATGAGACGCTTGCCTCAAAAAAAACTCCAAACAAACAAGTAAATTTCAGTCAATAAATGTTAACTAAATACGAACAACTGCAACACTAAAAACAGTGTGGTGATGCAATCGAGGGACAATTTATGGGGGACTTTGTATTGTGGGGCACTGTGCTTGGCACTATGAATGATGTGGGGATTACAGGACACTCCCTTTGCCCTCGTCATGCTTACAGTCTCCCTGGAGAGACAAACGTGTGGGCATCTAACCCATGATTTCAGCAGAAAAAGGCAGAAGTGCCTGCAGAGGCGTGCTGGAGCCAGTACCCATGTCTCTTCCCAGCCCCCAGTTCAGCAACTTCACAGTGGGGGCTTGAAATCAGCCACAGGGGAGTGTTTACACCACAGGAATGGCAAAGCAGGGCTTATTCTTTTTCTCCCCAGAGAGCTAGTTGTTAAACATTTACCATTACTGTTCAGAGGTGAGAAGACATTTGCACTGGGCTCAGGCGGAGAGTGATTTCTGTTCTTGGGAAGTGTGTACTCCAGCACTCTGTCCTGTCTTGCCATTTTTTTTATCAGTTGTGGATTTGCTTCTCAGCTGCAGGCTCTGAAGGAGAGAAGGAACAGTGGGATCAGGCCTGTGGAGCACCCAGGACCCACCTACGTCCCTCCCAAGTCATTGCTGAAGTGCACAATGCTGACCCGCGTTCTGGGATCACATCCAGGGAGACTGTTTGAGCAGAACCTCTCTAACGTGAGAGGCCAAAAGCTGATGAAAATACAGCATTGTGGACAGGAAAACTCTCACTGTCCTAAACATTTTCCTATTCAATTTAACCTAAATGATCAAAATCACTGAAATCAAATTCATCCTTCAGAAATAACTGGATGTATTGATTTGCATTCAAAGAAAAGAAGTGGAGGTCCACAATCTCTATTAATTTCATTTTCTTCTTGCTGTAATTATAGAAATCGCCTTTAAAACAATTATTAAACCATTAAGGATTTATGGAAAAATGATCGTTGTTCAAGTGAGATGCTATTGCTTTTTGTAGCTACACACACAGTCTTAAATATAAAGAGGAGGAAACCACAATTATATCCATGAAGTGGGAAAAGGATGTATGCTTATTATATATCCTCTGATGGAGGGTTTTGAGCCAGCTGGAGTGTCCGGTGAGATTACTAAACCTTTCTCAGTAACTACCTATATTTGACTTTGGCACCTTTTTAAAAGTCAAAAGAGGCATTTGCAAGCAGCCATAAAAAGTCATTACATAAGCAGAACAATTGAAGCTCCTCAGCATCTAGGGAAGGCAACACATCTGTCTTCTGTCTATTTCTTCCCTAAACGTCTCCCTGAATCAACTTTTATGGTGGTGGGGGAGGTAGGAGGGTGTCGTAAATATCCCATTCTATTTGAATCCCAGAGTTAACAATACCCCCTGTGACTATAAACACAAGATGTTGCATTCAGGAGAGAGGCGCACTCAAGTAAGCAGAGATCTTTGTGACAGTGGTCTCGGTGTGGGCCACAGGCCAGCTAATCACATTACCATGAGAGCCAAGAGGTGGCCCGCAGACAGTGAAATAAAGAGGAGGGGAAAGGCAAGACTAATCTCGTTAAAAGGAAAGCCATGATAGACGCTACTTTTACACAGCTGCTTAAAACGCCCCGTTTTCCCAGGACTGGATCACCTGGGCTTCCTCCTCGGGCCGGGTTAGTTTCAGAGCATTGTTAGGTTCCGCCAAATGCTGGAGCCTCCTGAGTGCTCGCAGACCTTGTCTTCAGAGTCCTGTTTATAAGAAATAAAACGGACTTCTCCGCCTCCCCTCAAAAAAAGCCTTCTGGAGATGCTGTCTTCCCTCATTATCCCATTTACAGTTGACTCTTCCCCAAATTTTCTAAAACAACCACTTTGCCCAAGGATCCCTGGGGGACCCAAGACACTTTCAGGGGATCCCAGGCTTCTCCCTTACCCAACAGCGTATCTGGTGATGCTGGGTGTTCTTAATATACTGCAACTCAACGGCGTGTTCCAACAGATTGAAGCAGATGTGAGAACCAGCTGTTAAAGGAATTTGCAATCTACAAAGCAAGACATTGAAGAGATTTGCAAAAATGAAAAGCAATGCTACTCTTTCCACTGAATGTTTTGTTTGGAAAACTATAATTATTTTTCATAAAAATATGTGTGTTGACATGTAAAGGATTTATTACTGTTATTTTAAGTGAATTAACAAATCAGTTTTTTTTCCTCACCCTGTCACCCAGGCTGGAGTACAGTGGTATGATCTCGGCTCACTGCAACCTCTGCCTCCCGGGTTCAAGCGATTCTCATGCCTCAGCCTTCTGAGTAGCTGGGATTACAGACGCATGCCACCACACCTGGCTAATTTTTGTGCTTTTAATAGAGACGGGGTTTTGCCATGTTGCCCAGGCTGGTCTTGAACTCCTAACCTAAAGTGATCCACCGGCCTCAACCTCCCAAAGTGCTTTACAGGCATGAACTTACAGGCATGAGCCACCGCACCCTGCCTCAAATCAGTATTTTTACATTCCTCTGTTCTTGATAAATGGGGATAGAGGTATAACCCACACAAATAAAAGCTCTTTGGCCCTGTTAAGATGTCCTAAGACCAAACAAAGTCAGAACTCCTGCTTTAGAAAGACATACATCAGCCTGAGAATCATACCAAGTCCTCATCTCTTAAAAAATAATCAATTTAAGACAAAGAAACACATGAACATGTTCACATGTAGATATTGCTCATTGCTCTAGACCTTAATTTTGAAGACCACGGGTGACCTGAACCTTTGGATGACAGTAGGGATTTTCCTCAATCTGTTCACCAGGCCTTCTAAGGCCAAAGCCTTAAATTAGCCTTTGATCAAAGACACATGCTGTTCAAAGAATAAACTGTAGAAATGCAGTGAGGTCAGAAAAATGACAAATAGGCAAGTTAAGTCATTTACCAATGAAGGCCCTTTTTATGAATACCACTTCCCACCAGTCCCCACCCCTCTTTAAGTTCTGGCAACCACTAGTCTGTTCTCCATTTCTGTAATTGGCCATTTCAAGAAGGTAATGTGAATGGAATCCTATAGTATGTAACCTTCTGGAATTGGCTTCTTTCACGCAGCACAATTCCCAGGAGACTCTTGCATGTTGTTGTGTGTGTTCGTTGTGTATTCCTTTTTGTTGCTGAGTATTATTCCATGGTCTGGATGTTCCACAACTTCACACATTCACCTACTAAAGGGCCTTGATGTTGTTGCAAATTTTTGCTATTATAAATAAAGCTACTGTAAACATTTGTGTACCAGTTTTTCTGTGAACATAAATCTTCCTTGCTCTGGGACAAACATCCAGGAGTGCAATTGCTAGATCCTGTAGCAATGGTATGGTTAGTAAAGAAACTGCCAAAACGTTTTCTGCAGTGGTGGCATCATTTTACATGCCCCAGCCACATGTGCATGATCCAGCTCCTCTGCATGTTTGCCAGCATTTGGTGTTGTCACATTTCTTCATTTATTTATTTAGTTAGTTTATTTTTTAGGGAGTTTCTCTTGTTGCCCAGGCTGAAGTGCAGTGGTGAAATTAGAGCTCACTGCAATCTCGAACTCCTAGGCTCAAGCAATTCTCCAACCTCAGCCTCCAGGACTCTCGGCACACACCACTATGCCCAGCTAATTTTTGTACTTTTTTTCTAGAGATGGGGTCTCACTATATTGCCCAGGCTGATCTCAAACTCCTAGACTCAAGCTGTCCTCCTGCCTCAGCCTCCCACAGTCCTGGGATTACAGGTATGAGCCACCATGTCTGACTTTGTCACTGTCTTTAATTTTAGCCATTCTAAAAATGTCATGGTTCTACATTTTACATTTCAGTATGTGATGCATTTAGAGTTAATTTTTGTATTAAGGTGAGAGAATCAGGTTAGGTTCTTTTTGAAAAGGGGATCCTTCTTTCCTCCATTGCATCTTTTTCAAAAATTAGTTGTGCATATTCATAAGAGTCTATCTTGGGGTTCTCTACTTTGTCCCATTGATCTGGATGTCTGTCCCTCCACTAATATCACCTACTCTTGAAAACTGCAACTACCTAACAAGTCCTGAAATTAGGTAGACTGCAACAGATTTCCTGTTGAATATTTATTTACTTAACCTAAATAGTCTTAATTTATAACAAATATATTAGTTAAAGCATCTACATTTTCTTCACTTTTTTTTTTTTTTTTTGAGATGTAGTCTCACTCTGTCACCAGGCTGGAGTGCAGTTGTGCGATCTCAGTTCACTGCAACCTCTGCCTCCATTCAAGCAATTCTCCTTCCTCAGCCTCCTGAGTAGCTGGGACTACAGGCACATGCCACCACACCCAGGTAATTTTTGTATTTTTAGTAGAGATGCACAAATACCATCCTTTGGTATTTGTGCATGCTTTCTAGGAGGTACTGGCAATGAGAGTGTATGAGAGTTCATGTCAAAGCCGCAGCACGCAACAGGTATGCAGTGAAGTTTAGGTACTTCCAGTCCCGGTGTCTCCTGCCTCAGAGTTATTCCAGTGCTGATGTTGAGAATAGGTGGAATTGTTCGTTGCATTTCTGCAACTTACTCTCATTTCTAAACCCAGCACCACGTGACTGATACACAGCTCTTTTGTAAAGATCTATCATGCAGAGGCAATTATGTTAATGAATATAAAATCTAGAAATGCATCCTAAATGAACCATTAACTAGCTGATAGCTGGGATAATCTGATTCTTGAAACGGCTTCCCCCACTGCCTAGAGTAGGACGAATCTATAGAGGCTTCTAGAGGCTGCACTTGCAATGAAAGTAATGTCATTTCCCCCCATTACTCAAGAGTCTCTTCTGCCTTGCCCTACACAGACACCCTTTGACCCAGCAATTTCTCTTCTACAAATCTATCCCAAAGGTACACTGGCCAAAACATGAAAATACATCAGCATTGTTTGTAATGGCAAAACTGTGAAAATAATCCAAATGTCCATCAATAGGGGACTGGTTGAATAAATTGTGATACTTACACTTCTTACGGTACTTTTATGCAGTGCAGTTGTGCAAATGAACGAGGGAGCTCTTTATACACCGATAGGGAGGAATGTCTAGGATTTATTGTTAGTGCAAAAAGTAACATAGAGAAATGTGTTTAGTAGATGCCACTGTTATCTAAGAAAAGACACACACATATTTTAAAAGAATGAATTTTATGGTATATAAATTACGTCTCAATAAAGCCCTCATAAAAATATACACGAATACTTAGAAATGGAGGAATAAGCCATATTTTTTAAAACTCTTGCTAATGGAGAAAGAGAATAAGAACAAAGATGCCAGAGAAAAAGGTGAACTTTCCTTTTTTCTTTCATACTCCGTACAATCCATGGGATGAAATTTTTTCCTATACCAAATCTTATAGAGTCTATTTTGGAACCAGTAAATATTCTACATAATTACAAAACAAATTAAGAAGCAATTCCTAAAAATTAAAAGGAAAAGGAAACAAATGGACCCAAGCGTGTCCCCATCCAGACAGGAATGATTGCAACTGACTTGAAAGCACTGTGGCTTGACTGTCCTTGCTCAGTGGGATATACCCTAAGGACAAAAAGAGCTGCAAACAGAGCCTTCCACGGCTTTTAGTAAGCATGGTGTTGATGGGCACACTGATATTGTTGTTCTGAGACTGTTGTCTGTGTATCTGTGGGACAAATCAAATGAGTAATTGTGGTCTCGTCTTTGAGAACTTTCCGCTATGGTTGGAAGGAGATAGGGTGCAAGACGGATGAAGTTAAGTACAGTCCTTGTAATGCTGGGTTTGCATTGAAGTATCAAAGTTCCATCTTCTTCAATAAAGCATACATATTTTCTATATCTGTTCACAGAAAAGGCCTAGAAACGATGATCCTGGGGATCATTAACACTCCCAATACCCAGATCAGGATCTCTATACAGCATTGCCCATGAAAAACAACCAGGAGTCCTCGGAGAAACAACCCACTGCAAGTCTGGGGCAGAAAAAGTCCCATATTTTCTCATACCAGAAAGAAGCAAGGTCTCAAGGCTACTCGATGGTACCAAAACCTTGGAGCCAAGCTTGGAAAGTCTCTCATTGGCCAAAGATAGGACAATGTAAACATTTTTTTTTTTTTTTTGAAATGGAGTTTCTCCCTTCTTACCCAGGCTGGAGTGCAATGGCTCGATCTCAGCTCACTGCAACCTCCATCTCCTGGGTTCAAGCAATTCTCCTGCCTCAGCCTCCTGAGTAGCTGGGATTACAGGCATGTGCCACCACACCAGGCTAATTTCTGTATTTTTAGAAGAGATGGAGTTTCATCATGTTGGCCAGGCTGGTCTCGAACTTCTGACCTCAGGTGATCCACGAGCTTTGGCCTCCCAAACTGCTGGGATTACAGGCAAGATCCACCATACCCAGCCAACATTTTTAATAAAGATGAAAATTACAGTGGATTAAAACAGGTCAAATATGTTTAAGTCTCCAAGTTCACAGTAATACAAAGACCACCACAAAATAACAGCAGCTTACCTGGTAACTTTGGATGATTTTAAGAAACCAAATCTTTATTTATTTTTGAACTGGTAAATCAAGGGAAAAAGTCAGTCATTTGTCCCTTATTTTGTATGAGATCTGAACCTCAGGGTAACCCAAAGAGTTGATGACAGAAGCTTTGCTTTATAGTGTACAGTACTGCTAACAGATGAAGAAGGATTGCTAGCATTAGAAGGTCGGGCATAGTGGCTCATGCCTGTAATCCCAACACCTTGGAAAGCTGAGGTGGGCAGATCACTTGGAAGTTAGGAGTTCAAGACCACCCTAGCCAACATGGTGAAACTCTGTCTCTACTAAAAATACAAAAATTAGCCAGGCATGGTGGTGGGAGCCTGTAATCCCAGCTACTTGTGAGGCTGAGACACCAGAATCGCTTGAAGTTTACAGTGAGCTGAGATGGCACCACTGCACTCCAGCCTGGGTGACAGAGTGAGATTCTGTCTCAAAAAAAAAAAAAAAAAAAGAAAGAAAGAAAGAATTAGAATCATTTTACAATCCAAATAAATGAATGGTCCTAGGCAATACCCATCAATAGCTAGTAACATTACACAAGGGGAGAAAAATAGTCATTGTGTGCTTCCCAATAAGAATACACACCACCCAGGAAGCAGTCTTGCAGACACACACCTGGCCCAGCCTCTCGTTCTGGGAATACAAGGAACAGAGCACACGTTAAAGGCACCTGTAAGAATTTCAGCAGCAAAAGTTAGCCAGGTAACTCTCCAGGAGACACAATTCAGTTTCTGAGGGATGGAGGTGGGTATCTGCATACATTAAAAAATACTCAAGAGACATATCCCAATGCACAGACCTTCTATGGATTCCAATTCAAACAAGTAAATTGTAAAATAATTAATAGGCAATAGGCAATTAAAGAAATGTGAACATTGATTGGATAACTGAATGATATTGAGGGATTATTGTTAATGTTTTAGATGAGATAATACTGTGGTTATATTTTTTAGAGTCTTTAGCATTTAGAAATGCTTTTTGAAATATTTATCAATGAAGAGCTACATAGAATATAATTAATAATAGAATAATAACGAAAGTGGCCAGGCACGATGGCTCATGCCTGAGATCCCAGCACTTTGGGAGGCTGAAGCGGGTGGATCACCTGAGGTCAGGAGCTTGAGACCAGCCTAGTCAACATAGTAAAACCCTGTCTCTACTAAAAATACAAAAATTAGCCAGGCACGGTGGCTGGCGCCTGTAGTCCCAGCTACTTGGGAGACTGAGGCAGGAGAATCGCTTGAACCTGGGAGGTGGAGGCTGCAGTGAGCCTAGACCATGCCATTGCACCCCAGCCTGGGTGACAGAGTGAGACTCTGTCTCAAAAAGAATGCATAATAATAATAATTTTAAAACATATTTCAAAATAATCGGGGTGGGGAAACAAACTTAGCTATGAGCTGAAAGCTGGAGTTGGGGGCGTGTACATGAGAGTCAGTACACTATGCTCTCTGTTGAAGAGTATCTCACCTGTCAATAACTCCAGCAAGGCAGGCAGTAGGAATTACTGGGGCCTGGGTGGTTAGGAACAGGAACGACAGGATGGTCTGCACATGTCCGTCCATCCGTCCGTCCATCTGTCCACACTTGCCCGGGTTGGGGCGGCACACTTCCCAGCCACACAGCAAGTCCCTGGCCCCCACACAGATGAGTGACTGTTAAGCAAAGGAGCGGGCCAAGAGCTGTGAGGTGTGAAGAATGAGAAGAGAGCATCTCCCATCAGGAGATAACAGATCTTCAAATAACTGGATAGCAGTCTGATCTCAGTGGCTGGGAAGTCTTATTTAGATACCAAAGCAGATGACAGAGGACGCAAAGTAGGTCAGACTTGCCTGGAGAATAAAGACATGCAAAAAGACAATTTTTGTTTTTGTCTGCACTTTCTCTCTCTGCATCCTGCCCATTCCCACCTACAACTCTCCCCTTCCCCTCTCTAAACCTTCCCTCTCCCCTCCCATGCCTCTCCCCTCCTTCTCTCTCTCTTTTAGTCCCTGCTTCCCTGTCCCTCTCATTGCTGGCTCCTGCACCCTGGGTCTGTGCGAGGAGGGCTCGGTCATATACCCACAACAGAGCAGCACTGAAGCGTCTTTTTCACAAAGCTGAGACCTGTGTAGCCTCTGCTGTGTTCCTCTGCCTGTTTCTCTCTGCATTGCTGTTTCTCCTTAGAATGCGTCACGGAGAACCCAAAGTGAAATCAGAACTCTTCTGCTTAGATGCACCAGCATATGTTTGTAAATGTATCTTAAGAGACCACAGCTCTGAGCTCTATTGCCAAGCTACCCAGCTTTCTTTTATTTTCTCTTTTCAAAAAAAGGGGTGGACGGGGGTTGCTGCTGATGTTTCTGCAGCTGGAACATACGCATTACACATTTTCAGAAAATCGGACTCAGAAAAGTTGCTGTGTAGTGTCTCAAAGACTCAAGCACCAGACTGTGGGCTCTGGGCTCCCCAGCCTGCTGGACCCTCTGCAGCCTCCTAGGGCCACACAGGGCTGGACCAGAGGGGAGCTGCCAGTCCAAGACGACAGGAAGTGAGCATTAGCACCTGGTGCTGTCCTCACCCCTCGCCTCCTCCCCAGCTCCCCAGCCCTTTGCACACTTGTGGTGCAGCTAGTTACCAATCACACGAGACTTAGGGGCTAAAATGAAGCAAGCAGCCGGGCGCGGTGGCTCACTCCTATAATCCCAGCACTTTGGGAGGCCGAGGCGGGTGGATCACGAGGTCTAGAGATCGAGACCATTCTAGTCAACAAGGTGAAACCCCGTCTCTACTAAAAATACAAAAATTAGCTGGGCATGGTGGCACGCGCCTGTAGTCCCAGCTACTCGGGAGGCTGAGGCAGGAGAATTGCTTGACCCCAGAAGGCGGAGGTTGTGGTGAGCCGAGATCGTGCCATTGCACTCCAGCCTGGGTAACAAGAGCGAAACTCCGTCTCAAACAAACAAAAAAAAATGAAGCAAGCAGATGGCCTGCCACAGAATTTAGGCTAAATTGAAAAAGTAGGCCAGATGTGATGGCTCATGCCTGTAACTCCAGCACTTTGGGAGAGGCCAAGGTGGGAGGATCCCTTGAGCCTTGAAGTTTGAGACCAGCTTGGGCAACACAGTAAGGTCCTGTCTCTACAAAAAAATACAAAAATAATAATAATAATAGCTGGGCTTGGTGGCATGCACCTGTAGTCCCAGCTACTCAGGAGGCTGAGATGAGGATCACTTGAACCCAGGATTTCAAGGCTGCGGTGAGCTCTGATAACTTCACTGCACTCCAGCCTGGTGACAGAGTGAGATCCTGTCTCAAAAATAAATAAATTAAATAAATAAAAAGAAATCTGTAGCCATCCAGCCGCTTCCTCCCTCTAGTCTCTCCTGTGCTAACAGCCCATACCCTGCTTCCAGCGCCACCAGGTGTTACGAACCCACAGAGCACTGAGCACCCGAAATTCCCACAGCAAACCTGAGACTTAGGTCCTTTAACAAATGGATCCCCATCTTGCCATTCACAGTTCATCTCCTCCCCAGCAGTCCTCCCAGCTGTCCAGCCTCCTAGCGCCCACACACTATGCACCAGAGTGCCACCTCCAGGATTCAGAGTTCTCAGAATATCACCCCTCCTCTGCACCAGTCCACCCCGCCTCCACTGAGAGGTGCTCCCCTGGCCTTGCCGGCCCTCCAGACCTCTGGCCCTCCTAATCCCTGTTGTATTTATTTATTTATTTTATTTTTGAGACAGAATCTCACTCTGTTGCCCATGCTGGGGTTCAGTGGAGTGATCTCAGCTCACTGCAACCTCTTCCTCCCAGGTTCAAGCAATTCTCCTGCCTCAGCCTCCCAAGTATCTGGGGCTACAGGCATGTGCCACCACGCCTGGCTAATATTTTGTATTTTTCATAGAGACAGGGTTTCACTGTGTTAGCCAGGATGGTCTCGATCTCCTGACCTTGTGATCTGCCCCCCTGGGCCTCCCAAAGTGCTAGCGTGAGCCACAGTGCCCAGCCTTCCTGTTGTATTTCTAATGCTCATCACAGCATTCAGCACTCAATCAAAGCACTTTCCATGTGGATCACGGCAGATGTGAGCACATCCTGTGATGTGCAAGGCAGGCTGAATCAGTGGGCTCTGGCTTGGAGTTCTCAGGGAGCTGGAATGATGCAGGTACTTTGGGTGCAGAGAAGGGAACAACAGGAGACAGGCTGATAATAAAGTTCAAATGTCTTTAAAGATCTAATGTTTTGTTCTTAATGCACACATGTTGCCTTCTACTCCGTGTTATGTTCACGTCTGATGGAGTATAAGACAGAGGTTTACATCATGTGGTAATGAAGAGAAAGTGACTGAGATTTGGCCCTCATCTGCCACCACTCCACTAAGCACATATAGTGAGGGGTAGGAGTGCCCTGGTTTAGGAAGCACAGTTGTGCAGAGTGCAGAGCACGCAGGTGGAACTCAGTCTCGACTCTGGGGCTCTCTGGGTCTTGGGACAGGTTTCTCCAAGCCCTAGCTCCCCTAACTATAAAAGGGACCATCCGCATCTCCAGAGACCATGTTACAATTCAATGGATCGTGCCTGGCTTGCAACAGATGCTCATGAAATGTTGGGTTTCTTCATTTCCCTCTTTCCCTCTGGAGCCCACCTCTCAAACACCATCAGGCTAGGACTCTCAGAGGAGGGTCAAGAAAAGAAATCAGCATGCAGAAGTCAGGGGAGGTGACCAACCTGGCCCGATGCCTCTGATCCTGCATCTCCTCTGCCTTATCTAAAGTTCTCCCCACACTGCCCTACCTGGACCCACTCACTCCCCAGTGAATTCTGTAAGATAGTGCCTCACTTCTCTGATAAGCGTTACTACGAAATGCTTCACAAACAGATAGGCTGTTGCTGTTCAGCCAAGAGCAAATTCTGAGGTTCCAACCACCTACACGCAGGGCCAGGAAAGGAACACGGACCTGCAAAGGGCGGCCCCTAAAACAATTTAGTGGCTGAAAACTAGGAACTTTGCAAATGAGAATCCACTCAGTTTCAACATGCTTTGTATGCACTTCTAGCAGAGCCTTGGCTACACTGATCAGAGTGTTTTTTACTTGCTTATTAGAACACAAGCTCCTTGGAGAATCGGTCATTTATTATTCATTCATATGCGTCGTCTCTCCACATCTGTGCAGTTTCGCCCAATAACTGTTTGTCAGGAGATCTTACACAGAGCAAATCCTTATTCTCATTGAATCCACTACTAATCATTTATAAATCAATTTTGTTGATACTTAGTTGACATATCTTGAAAATGCAAGATTTATTTTCTACAGAAGACATCACTTTATCCGGAAGACTAACGTAACCAGAACCCCATTCTCCCAGCTCCTGCTCCAAGTGAGTCAGGGCACGCCATCTTTTCCCCCAAATCCATCATGCCTTTGAAATCATCTGCTCTGGGTTCATTTGCCTTGTGCTCAACAATCATGCCATTCATTTTTGTGGCTCCACTGTCTGTTCCAGCGCATGAACAGGAAGTGCCACTCCAACACCATTTGGTGTATAGGGACAGCAAAACTGCATTCCTTGGATGAAAGAATTTGAAATGTTTCATAAACAGGAAGGACTCATCTATAAGGTTTGGTATTTTTGTTGTAATTTTTCTTTATTCAGAATTTGCTGGTAGTGATACTAAATTTTGTTTCATAGGAAGAAAGGGAGGAGTGGAAAAGGAAGGGAGGGAGGGAAAGAAGAAAGGGAGGGAAGCAGGCAGGGAGAGACTCATAATGCCAGGAAGCTTTATAGACATCATCTCGTGTAATCCTCATAACAAGATTGTGGGAGGGGGTATTATCCCATTTCTCAGCTGGGAAAACTGAGGCATAGTTATGTTAAATAACTTGCTCAGTTACCAAGTTGCAGACATGAGATTCGAAACTGACTCCAATTTCTAAGTTCCTGCTTTCTCCCTGCACTGTGTTTTTCTTCTCATAAAACAGACCCTTCAGGACCCAGGGGGCATGATCTCCATGTACTCGCTTCTCTCAGGATCTTCCCAGCTGAAACGGGAAAAGTTCCCTTGTCCCCCTCGCAGGGTGTTCCATGGCGGGTGTGGCTTCCGTCTTCAGTGCCCTGACACTCAAACCTCAAGTGGAGCATACAGACAGGCAGGTTGTGGGGCTTTGACCTCACAGCGGTGGCTAAGGGGTGAATGTTTACAGCTCCTGAAGCCTCCGTGGGCATGTGATATGGTGCTTTTTTAAACGTTTAGCTGTCTGAAGGCGGTGTGTATTACCTCAATTCGATCCCCTTCCATAATACCACAAGGACAGAGGGATTTCTGTGTCCCAGGTTTCCTGCCTTGGTGTACTGGAAGAATCAGATCACACACGAGCTTGGAGAATGAGTGCAAGGTCTTATTGAGTAGAAGTAACTCTCATCAAATGGGGGAGCCAGAAGGGAGATGGTTTTCCCTGTGGAGCTGGGCCACTCCATGGCTGGGGTTCTCCTCAAACTGCCCCGGACAAACTCTGCCTTGTTCAGTGATCTGCGGCCTGCTGGCATCTGCGTGCCCTTATGCCGGCAAGCCCCCGTCGACGTCTCTTGTCTTTTTCCATCGGTGTGTTTCTCTCCATGTCCAGTAGCTTGTGTGTCTGCCTGCTAGGGTCTGGGGTTTTTATAGGCCCAGGATGGGGGCATGGCAGGCTGGCCAGGGTGGTCTTGGGAAATGCAACAAAAATGCCTGTTCTCACCCAGGTCCATGGGGGTGGAGCCTTAGCCAGGGACCATGCCCTCCTCTACCCAGCACCTTCCTCGCTTCTGTATCATTTAAAGGGACTACCTCTTCCCTTCCCAGCACTCCAACATCAAGGGTTGGTCCTCCTCCAGCAGCTAGGCATCTGAGAGGCGCCTGGTGCAATGGCTCAGCATCACAGTTGAAGGACACGCACTCCTGCCTTAGAGTAGCAATGGAGAGACCCACAGGAACCGGTTCAGCAAAGGCAGCAAGATGCCAGCCATCAGAGATAAAGCCTGCTGCCACCTTTTGGACTTGGCAATGCACAGAAGGACGGTCTCCAAGACTTTGCCACCCAGGCGCTGAGCTTTGGGAGAGTAGAGAATTTGCATCAAGTGCTGAAAGAGACAGAGGGGCCAATGTCTCTTATACCAGTAAATGGTATATATTACCAGATGCTGGAGGGTGCAAAATGCTTCCTGTGTGATTAGGAATGTGACTCCCACCAGCGCAATTGATCAGCCACTTCGCTATTTAGAATCTTATTTGGGTTTTGTCATTGTTGTTGTTAGCTAAACAGGAATGCAGAGATCATAAATACACTAATTTTACAAATAAGGAAATGGTCCCAGGGAGGTCACCAGAGTGGCCAGGCTTGGACTAGAATGTGTTTAAAATCAATTCATAAAAGATGAAGTCATTTTAAAGATGAAACTGGCATCTTTGCTTATTTTCTGAACTGTTCTCCTAATGAAGAAAACATATTGGGTATTACAGAACAAAGCTCGTCTCTTTAACTGGCCAGGCTGATCCAAGAACTGAATACATGAATGTCAGAAGGGAGATCTTCACGGGGACTTTTCTCTTTAGGAGGCCCTCACGTAGCTGCCCCACTTCCACAAATGTTACAAGCTGAAAAGCCACACAGACATCTTAAGAGGGACCTGATCCATCTTGTGCTTCTGACTACTCATTTTCTCATTAGTATGGGTGTGACCTCAGTGTGAATTTTTGCATAAGAGTCTGGCAACCTTTTCTGCTGAGCACAAACCACAAGTTACACGGGGAGGACATCAGCGCGGTATTCTTCCAAGGAACATACTGGTTTTATTTGGTACTGCCAATCTCCAAAGGCATCATGTTGCATGGACACATATATGCTTGGGAAGCATTAATTATTTTAAAAACATGAGTATATGCCAGCTGGCATGTCCTGAGAACAGTATTGCTCGTCATCCCCAAACTGCGCTACTTTCAGCAATACTACTTCACAGTATCCTGTGCCTCTGTGACCGCTGCCCCGTTGTCTGCCCTACAGGAGGTGCTCATTAAACTTGTGGAATGAATGACTGACAGTCTGTTGTTCATGTATTCAGCATTACTGAACAGAGCAGAGGACAGAAATGGTGGTAGGTGTGGGTGGCACTGCTCAGGGCTGGGGACATGTCAGATAAAACCGTGTTACTCCCTCTGGCCCTAATCCTAACTTTTCCAGCCTGTTAAGTGGAGACTAAGAGGCACACAACTGTCCTCAAACCCTCTCATTAGTGTAAACCCCTCAAGTCCATTATGAAGGAATTTGTAAAGAAGCAGAGAAGCTGACCGTAAGCTCTGGGGCCCCAGGCAACAAGTCTCTAGATGGTGCAGACCTGGCTCGCTCGCTGCTCCGGGTCCGCAGGTTGGAATGTGGGATTGCCCCCTCCTGCTGACTGCGGGCATGGGTGGGGAGGGCCGCCCCTCGTTGGGTTTGAGTCTGTGAGGTCGCAGCCGCCCAGCACTAAGAGGAAGCCCATTCTCCAAGCCCAGGCCAGGCCGGCCGCGCTCCGCATTGATCCTGGCCAAACGAATCCCCAGCACCTGGGTCTCCCTCGCTGTAAACACTTTTATTTCCCCCCTTGGTTTATGGCCTCCCCTTCCAAAGGCTCACAACTTGTTTAAACCAGCTCTAAACAAAGGGCTTTCATGATTACAGACCTGCTGCTGGTTTTATGGTGGGCTTCCTCTGTCTAATTCTTTCCCACTCTCTTCCTTCCTTCCCAGCCCCCACGGCCAGGTACCCAGGCCTTTTAAGAGAGGCCTTCCAGCCCTGTCCGGTGGGAGGGTGAGGGTGTGCTTCCGACTCACATCTGGTACCCCTAGGGAAGGAGGGGGGAAGGACAGGTAGGAATCCCAAGGTTCCTGGGGTTAGGGTGCAGCACGTCCCCTGCCCTCAGGAACGAGAAGGGGGTCGGAGGGTATCCTCAGGGCATTCACCTGCCACACTGCCTCACAGCCCGGTCCAATGGGGCTGGGATAAAGAAGGACACCACAGGTTGTGTTCTGTGCCTTCAGCCATACTGGCAAAGCCCCTGTGCCACTCAGCACTCAGGGAACGGTGGAGGTGGTAGGACTCCTCACCAAGCCGGCTCCGCCCTGCCCAGGGTGGGGCTCTGCCCATTGCAGGGACATCCAGACTCCGCTGCAGACTCTGAGGACCCGCCCCAGGCACCTGGGCTGAGCAGATTCCAGCCAGCATCCTCCTCTCCTTGGCTGTCTGGCTGCTGCTTTTCTCAAGAGGGTGCTAACTCCCCCCCAACCACTCCCCTCCTCCGCCACCAACCCGCACTGGGCTTCCTCTAGGAGGCTGAATGGGCAGAAGTGCTCAGGAAGTCTGGCACACCTGAGAACAGGAAGGGTCTCCAAGGTTTGCTTGGGGCTCACTCAGCACTCAGGAGACTGGACCATGGCTTCGGCTAGAGGCACCACCTCTGCTAGATACTGGCCACTGCAGACCACAGGTGTCCCTCAAAGGGGCTCCCTGAAGACCAGGACGGGACAAAAACCAGGACAGGACAAAGAAGGCAGCCTGACTTGTGGGAAGCAGTGCAGTGGGGTCACATTTACTTCCCCTTGTTTCAGCCTGGGGACAACTCTTGGGAAAAAAGTATTTGTTCGGGGAATTGCAGTGAAAGCTTTGAAAGAAACCTCTGGGACTGGCAGGCTGAGGCTGGGAGTGTGGAGACAGGAGGTGTCAGACCCTTACATTTGCTAAACAGGCTGACTGACTCCAGAGAAAGAAGATTGTGTCCCCTTCATGCCCTGGTCACATAAACACACAAATGGCCTTAGGTTGGCTCAGGACCTGCTCCAGGGAACAGAACGGGGGCTTTAGAGACAGTGGAGGGTCATGAGGAACTGTCTTGATGCCCTTTCCCCATTGGCACATCTGGTCCTCTCTGCAGGTGTGCCATTCTGTACAGAACAAGTGGGGAGGCGAATCCACCCAGAGCTGGGCCTGACACACAGGGGATACGACGGAAAAATAAAGGTAATGTGATTGCTCTGCAGTTTCCAGTCTACAAAGAAAAAGATGCAGGAAGGCAAACACACGATCATCAGACGGAATATGGCCCTCCATGGGGATGGGATGGGAACAGCGGTGCAGGAAACCCACCGCCTCTTCTTCCTAGACCCAAGCCTCCAATCGGCAGCCAGCCTGACTCCTAGCCAGCGCCCCTGAACTACCTGTGCTCCAGCAACCTGGGCCACTGCCACCGGAGAGCAACCAGATTCCACAGTCCCTCCAACTTTCTAGAAACCTTTGTAGGCTGACACTGTGTTCCTTTCTCATTTTATAATAAAAATCCAGCATTTATATAATAATTTTTTTCCCCAGTTTAAAAATGCATTGTTTCATGTAATAGTCATGACTGCTCAGGGAGTATTTTTTTTAAGAAGAGAAATGTAGGACTTAGAAGAGTTAAATTACTTATTTTCCAAACTGGACTACAGATTCAATATAATCCAAATAAAAATGGCAGTTTTTTGTTTTTTTGTTTTTTGAAATTGACAATCTACTTCCAAAATTTGGATATACAAAGACCCAAGAATAGGTAAGACATTCATCAAGATTACAATTGAAGTTTCTACATTACCAGAAATCAAGAATTATTATAAAATACACTAATTAAGACCAAGAGGTACTAATGCAAGGATAGAGAAATAACAGGCCAGGCACAGTGGCGGGCTCATGCCTGTAATCCCAGCACTTTGGGAGGCCAAGGCAAGAGGATCATTTGAGTCGAGGCATTCATGGGCAACATGGCAAAACCCTGACTCTACAAAAAAAAAAAAAAAAAAAAAAAAAAAAAGCCAGTAATGGTGTCATGTCCCTGTAGTCCTAGCTAGTTAGGAGGCTGAGATGGGAGAATTGCTTAAGTACAGGAGGTCAAGGCTGCAGTGAGCCATGATCACACCACTGCATTCCAGCCTTGGTGTGTAGCCAGATCCTATCTCAAAAAATAAACAAAAAAATCCCAATGGAACAGAATAAAGAGTCCAGATTAAATCCACACATACATAGACAAAACCGGATTTACTGTAATCCTAGCACTTTGGGAGGCCGAGGTGGGTGGATCATGAGGTCAAGAGATCGAGACCATCCTGGTCAACATGGTGAAACCCTGTCTCTACTAAAAATACAAAAAATTAGCTGGGCATGGTGGCACATGCCTGTAATCCCAGCTACTCAGGAGGCTGAGGCAGGAGAATTGCCTGAACCCAGGAGGCGGAGGTTGCGGTGAGCCGAGATCTCGCCATTGCACTCCAGCCTGGATAACAAGAGCGAAACTCTGACTCAAAAAAAAAAAAAAAAAAGTGGATTTACGACAAAACTTGAAGCTCGGAGGACAGCGGAAAAAAATGGTCTTCATAATTGGTATTAGGGCAATTTGTTATCCATGCTTCTCTTTTTAAAATAAATTTTGGCCCCATCTCATACTATATACAAAAACCAGTTGCAGATGCATTGGTCATTTAAATGTGAAAGATAAATGAATAAAGTTTCTAGAAAAAGAATAGGAAAATATCTTCCTGGTCTTGAAGTAGAGAAAAAAACTCTTCTTAAACAGGACACTGAAATCCCTAACCATAAAGGAAAGAGATGAGTTGAACTGTACTAACACTAAGAACTTTTGTTCATCAAAAACAAGAGGAAGAGAGTGAAAAGTTCAAGACAATATTTGTAATACATAAAAATGACAAAGGACTTATATTCATAATATATAAAGAACAGTCACAGGTCAATAAGAAAAAGACCACTCACATTGCTCCTTAGCATTGGGTGGCATTGGAATGGTCACAGACATCTTTGGGAGCCTGCTAAGGGAAAGTTGAATAGTGATACACTGAATTTGGGTTAATGGGACGTATCTGTGTGGTTCACAGTCACTTCTGTGTGCAGTTGTCACCAGCGGTCCTGGTATAAGAATGGCTTCTAGAATGTGCTCGCTGCCCACTGCTCAGTGTTAAGTATTACCAGCTTCAAGGCAGGAAGCACAACATTCTTCTAATCACAAGGCGTAAAATTTTTAGTGGAGAAGCCAGTTCTCAATGACATTGGGTCTAAACAGGAACTTTCTCCTTCAGGGATATACTCAATAATGCAATGATTATAAATTGAATGCATCACATTTTTAAAAATTTATTTAATCATTTTCTTCTTTGAAACAGGGTAGAGTGTCTCTGTTGCCCAGGCTGGAGTGCAGTGTCTCGATCACAGTTCACTGTATCCTTGACCGCCTGGGCTCCCATGATCCTCCTGCCTCAGCCTGCCGAGTGGCTGGGACTACAGGCACGGGCCATCATGCCCAGCTAATATTTGTATTTTTTCTAAGTCCTACATAGTGAAATGAGGTCTCACTATGTTTCCCAGGCTGGTTTTAAACTCCTGGGCTCAAGTGATCCTCCCACCCAAGCCTCCCAAAGTCCTGGGATTACAGGCATGAGTCACTGTGCCCAGACTATTTTTATCTTTTATGAGAATCAAGTGTTTATCAGGATTTCCGAGTTTGAGGGAGTCTATAGTAGTATTACATAGGAGTCTATGTAATGTATTACACCATTACATGGTGAATATGTCTGTGTGGAGTCATGAATCCCAACCACTATACTAGAAGAAATACTGAACTGACATTCCATAGAAAACGATATCACAAAACCACTGACATACAAAGAGGAGATAGAAAAGTAGGAAGTAAAAAAAATGAAGGAATTACTTCGTCCACTAGAATAGCCGTGATCAAAAGACAGAAAATCGTTAAGTGTTGTTGAGGAGCTGTTAAAATGGGAACACCTGCACATTACGGGTGTGAGTGTCAAATGGTATAGCCACTGCGGAAAATGGTATGATGATTCTTCAAAAAATTAAACTTAAAATTACCATGTGATCCAGCAATTCCACTTTGAGGTATACACTCAAAAGAACTGAAAGCACAGACTCAAACAGATGTTTATACACCCATGTTTATAGCAGCAGTATTGACAGCAGCCAAACGTGAAAGCAACTTAGGTGTCCATAATGGATGAATGAATAAACAACATGTGAGATATCCGCACAATGGAATATTATTCAGTCTGAAAAAGGAAGGAAATTCTGATACATGTTACAACATGAATGAAACTTGAAGATGTTATGCTAAGTCACAAAAGGACAAATACTGTATTATTCCATTGTACGAGGAATTAAGGCTTTGGGGAGAAAAACAAGAAAATCAGCACAGCCCACCAAACCCACTGCATTGAAACTGCTTCTGTGTCTGTCAGCCCAACTGTCTGGCACAGTGTGGCAAATCCTGGGTGTTCAACAAATATTCTGGACTGCCACTACACTGGGACCACTGAAGAAATATGACCACAGCTGCACGAAGCAGTGCATTGAGGATCCACTACTAATGAGTCTGGATAATTTCCTACTTAGAGCAGTTAAATTCACAGGCACACATAGTAGAATGGTGGTTGCCAGGGACTGAAGAATGGGGAGTTGTTTCATGGCTGCTGGTTTTCCATTCCGTAGGGTGTCCAGAGTCCTGGGGATGGATGGTGGTGATGGTTGCACAACCGTGGAAATGTACCTGATACTACAGAACTGGACACTAGAAAATGATTTCAATGCTTGTGTGTGTGTTTTGTTTTGTTTCGAGATGGAGTCATGTTCTGTCACCCAGGCCGGAGTGCAGTGGTGCCATCTCAGCTCACTGCGATCTCCCGTCTCAGCCTCCTGAGTAGCTGGGATTACAGCACCCACCGCCACACCAGCTAATTTTTGTACTTTTAGTAGACGCAGGGTTTCACCATGTTGGCTAGGCTGGTCTCAAACTCCTGACCTCAGGCGATCCTCCCATCTCGGCCTCCCAAAATGCTGGGATTACAGGCTTGAGCCACAGCACTGGGCTATGAAGTTAATTTTATATGTATTCTACCACAATTTCTTTAACGTAGAAAAAAACTCATAGAGGTATATTAAGTAGTTAAGCGTTACATTATTTTCCAGGACTTTGAGGTGTTTATGATATTTGTCAGCTGCTTAAGATTTATAATTTCGTGATTCCTTTTCTTATTCTAATAATATTCACTTTCACACACCTTGGTTTTCAACATTATTTATTACTTATGTGAAATTCAGTTTCTTTATCTGAAAATGGGGACAATAATATAGAGTTAATATGAACATTGAATGATCTAACATCTATATGACATAATATGTATTATACGAAATACATCAAATAAAAATATGTATAGATCCTAACACTTTTTAGAGGCATGACCGATTGCCAAGTACTTCTATGTAATGATAAACGGCAAAAAAGCTATAAAATAGAAGCAAATGAAAAAAAAAGTTCTGTCAAACCTGATGGCTGAGTCCCTCTCATGTGACTTTTAAATTATCCAAATTCATTAACAGCGGATCCTCAATGCACTGCTCCATGCAGTGTCGATCATATTTCTTTGGTGTTTCTAGTTTAGTGACGTTCTGCAATATTTGTTGAATGCCCGGGATTTGCCACACTGCTGTGCAGTCGGGTCAACAGACGCAGAAGCAGTTTCAAGGCAGTGGAGTTGGTGGGCTGTGCTGATTTTCCTGTTTCTCCCTGAAGACTTAATGGCTAGATCATAGATCAGGTGGGAAACCAGAAGGGAAATGAAGAGAGTGGAGGGAATCTATGGGGGGCTGGGTGAGTGGAGTGGGTGACCGGTGGAAGATGTAAAGATAATCCAAGCAGAAAAGAGTGAAGCCCCCTGGTGGGCAGAAGTGGTAGGGGTTGTGAGGGGCAGCCAGGGCCTGTTGTCTAATTCCAAGTTAAATACCCAGGAAGCCAGCGAAGAGCTGACTTTGCAGGGCTGTGTATCTTAGGAAGTGTTTCAATTCCCACTATCCTCTCCTGGGCCAACTACGGCAACGTATGGACAACAAAGCCTTTCCCACGTAGTATCTGATTTTATTTCATTTCTACTCGTTTTTTTTGTGTGTGTACATAGTTATCTTTTGAGGGTGCAGGGTTTTTTTCCATTTTCTTGTTTTGTGATTGGCACCGAAATGTTGTTATAATTGATCTCAAATTTTCTTCTGTTTTATGTTAGATCAATGTTAAAACTAGAAACAAGACTGCTGAATATTGTTTTCTAATGTTTGTCTTCAGTAAATCTGGGTCTTAAAAAACAGAATCATGAGATACTTGGTTTTTAACACAGTGTTTTCTTATTGGTATCTAAACACATACACACATGCAATTAAAACCAGATATTCTGTTTGTAACCAGCCTAGCCAACATGGTGAAGCCCCATCTCCACTAAAAATATAAAAACTAGCCAAGTGTGGTGGCACATGCCTATAATCCCAGCTACTTGGGAGGCTGAGGCAGGAGAATCGCTTGAACCCAGGAAGCAGACGTTGCAGTGAGCTGAGATTGCACCACTGCACTCCAGCCTGAGCAACAGAGTGAGACTCCATCTGAAAACAAAACCAACAAAACAAAATTGTGTATTCTAAGTTTATTTTGGAAAACAGACCAATTTTCCAACTAATTTAGAAAATTCAGGGCATAGCGAGGTGGTGGCACTATCATTTTATCAATATAGTCAGATGTATTATATCAACATAGTGAGCACATCCAAATCACTGTCTTCATTTTCACTTCAGCAACATAAAAATAGCCATTGATCATTTTAATCAGAAAAGATCCTGCTAAACCTGCTCCCCTGGCTTTGTGAAGATGTGGAGATGGCAGTTTCATCCACGTGTTCTGGTCCAGGCCAGAGGCAGGTGGAGTTAGATTTCTGGAGCCTGGTGGAGTCCCTCTGTGGCTACACAGTGACCCCTACTGCTCATTACAGGAATGAGGAAAGCCTAGAGTGAAATCAAGAAAAGAACCTGCCGATTCCTGAGCCTCAGCGAACTGAGAAGCAGGTGGGGCTATGTCACTTTCTCTGCACGTTATGAGCATAGTAATTCCTCAAAGGGCTGGATGCATTTACAAATACCTATTAAATGTAAACCATCAAATAAAATGGGAGGCTCACGGCAGATGCAAACTCCACCGAGCGGGTCTGGGCCTGGGTGAGTCCAGGAGAAACCTGGTTGTCGCTGCAGAGGCTGGGCACGTGTTTTCTCTGTGGGTCAAGAGCTGATGGAATCAGAAACAGCAGGAAGAAACTGATCCTCCTTCACCTTTGCCGGGAAGTGACACTTCTTGGCACCAAAACATCTGGGGCTGGGTTTGGGAACTGGGGTGTGACACGTCTATCGCTCACCGGCAGATCTTCCATTCCTTTCCAGAAGAGTCACTGGAGATGTGTCAAAGTCTCCTTCCCTGGTCCCTGTTGCCAAGTCAGGACTTTGCTGGGCACTCCTAGAGTAGGTGTGGCAGCTCATGGGATGCCTTCGGAGCCAAGGGAAAGATGGCAGCGTGGTCTGACTAAGGAGGAGTCTGTAGAGCACCCACCACACAACAGGCAATGCGAACCCAGGCCTTTGGAGCCAAGGGAAAGATGGCAGCGTGGTCTGACTAAGGAGGAGTCCGTAGAGCACCCACCACACAACAGGCAATGCGAACCCAGGCGGGAGCTCATCACCTTTGCAGGGCTTATTCAATGAACCCCATTTTATTTTGCTGCTGATTAAAGCTGTGTATCGGGAGAGGCATTGCCTGATGTTCAGAGGGCAGGCCCAAGGACAACCAGTTTAGCACTGAAGTATCCATCTGGTACTTGCAAGATGGAACGAAATAATGTATGAGGCAACCTTTTGAGGTACACAAACGCAAGAACGGTGGGATATACAGACACATACCATCTTGCTGGATCTGAAAATGGTTCCTGGGATGTAGTGGGGAAGGGTGGGGCAAATTCAACTGGGAGAAATGGAACAGAAGTGAGCGCAGAGCCAGAGGCCGGGGGCAGCCAGCTCTTAGTGCTCCTCAGCCTCTCTCGGTCAGAAACTGTCTTCCTATTCCAGCCAAACTCTCTGATATGTCCGTGATGTAGAGGGACTGACAAGCATTTCATCCCGCTTGATGTCCTGCCTGGAACGACCCTTACTCTGTAAAGAACGCACCCCCACCAATGCCAACAGCCTCATCACTCACTTTCTGCTTTTAGCCTGTAGAAAGACAAATAAATTCTCATATTTAGCAAGAATCTATTGTGTGCTAGACCTTGTTCCAAGTACTCTACACTTCTTAGCTTATTTAATTCTTCCAACAGAATTCTCACCCCTATTTTACAGGTGAAGAATCTGAACTACAGAGAGGTTAAGCCGCCTGGGACAGGAACAAGGCTGTAAATCCAGGCAGTCTTGCTGCTGAGACCGTCTCAATAATCCTCTGCTAAACTTCTTCCTAACTGGAAAGACACGTTCTGGCAGAGTGAGGGCCAAGAGGCTGCTCCATGACGGGCATCTTACTGTTCTTTCTGTTCTCCATGACCCCTTTGCACACTTTTGTATGAGTGCCTTATTTCTCGCTGTCATTCTTTGAAATGATGAAGCAAGGTAGGTGTCTATTAAGGAAAAGCCGGGAGAGCCTTCCCTGTGCCTGCTGCTCCAGTCCCGGGGCAGGAGCGCTCCCAAGTGGCTTGTTCAAGGCGGTCTGTTTGCTGACAGCATACAGTGCAAACAAAGGGCTCCGGTGGGGACGTCAGAGGAGCAGCTGCTCGGTGTCTAGGAGAGCTTGAGTGTGGTTTGCAAAGCAAATGGACTCTAATTTGGACAAATACTGTGGTGGCCTGGGACCTCTGAAAGATAAAGCAGCACGGAAGTGTGGCCCCGGACGTTTCCAGGGGCCGAAGTGCAGAAACAGAGGAGCGGTCCAGGAATGTAAGGGTTGCTCTCTCCTTGACCATGGGTCTACCTGTATCAACGGCTCTCTTTGCTGGGACCCAAGAGGAAGTCAACCTGCAGCCATTTGACACCTTCAGTATTTAAGGGGAGAGCATTGCAGAAGGACATGTGAAGGCTACTTGGGGGGAGGTGGCGTTTGATCAAGGGTTTAAATGCTTTTACCAGTTTAACAACCTCGCAGGTTAGCACAGGCTCAGAGTGCACCAAAGTAAGCCAGTGAAAGGAAATAACATGAGCAAAAGTTGTTTTCAGAGAGAGAGGAAGGGAGAAAGGTCTCAGTGCCCTTTGCTTCACAGTGCTTCTTGGACTTTAACATGCATGCATATCACCTGGGATCAGGTAAGGGGATCCAGGTTTGAGCCTTGAGATTGCCCGCCCTTAGCTGTGCGTCTTGGGCAAGTCACTCAGCTTTGTGGGGCATCAATTTCCTCACGCAATTGACTCCTACCTCATAGGGTTGTGGTAGAGACTGAATGAAACTGTGGAAGCATAAAATAGAGCACAGGGCCTGGTGCAGAGTGAACATTCACTAAATAGCAGTTAATTTTGTTTTCATCATTACTATTGACAAGTATTCATGTAACCTGTGCTGTAGCAGATGCCCTTGGTTCCTGCCACCCCCAGGTGTGTGAGTGCTGGCTACGGACACAACTGCCACCTTCCCAGAGAGCTGCCCTCTGCAAATGGCATTGTACCACCTGGCTATACCTGGAAGGTTGTACCCAATGACTGACTCATACAGGTGCAAAAACCTGGCCCCCAACACACGGCAGGACAACTTTGTGGTGCCTTCATGTACCAGAACTCTCCAGGGGAATCAGGTCAGGTTAGACTCATCTGAAGCCACACTTTTGCTTAGCTTTCCCTGGCTAACTTCCCTCTCCTCCCTGTGGACTCCTCCTGAGTGTCCTCCCTCCATCCTTTACTCCTGAGAGGGTCCCCAGCTCAGATTTTGCCTCTAGGGGGAATGACCTGAAACAGCTGTCCGCCCTTGAAAGGTTCAGAGGTGAACCGTGAGGAAGCAGTCACCCCTGCCCTAAAGGAGCTTATGCTTGTCTGGGGGAGACTGACCAGTAAAGGAACAATTCATTATCATAAGGAACTCCGTGGAGGTAACTCTGAGGTGGCACCAAGGCTCATAGGATGCTACTCTGGGAACAGCTAAATCAGGCCTTCCTAGGTGGGCAGGACTGGCCAGGCAAGCAGGGGTGAAGGGTATGGGCAAAGAGATAGCCACCTGCAAGGCTCAGAGAGGGCAGGATGGGTTTGCAGACTTGAAGGGGTCCCTCTGAGGCCCCAGGACTAAGGAAAGGGTTTGCTGCCAGAGTTTTTGCCTTCTGTGGACACAGAGGTGACCCGTGGGCAGAATTTCTGTGGCAACAGCCCACACTCCCTGAGGCTGACTTTTGGGCTGATGCTGTTGGGATAACATAGGGGCAGCAACCTTCGCACAGATTTATTCCTTTCCCATGGATGGCTTTGTCCAGTGGGAGCCTCAGCCGCAGGTGGACTCAGTCCTTCCCACCCACATACTGTGCGATTCCACTCATGGCAGATACTATGCTAATCCACTCAGGACAAACACTGTGCCATTCCAGTCATGGCAAACACTGCGAATCTACTCATGAAAAATACTATGTGAATCCGTTCATGACAAGCACTACGTGAATCAAGGTAAGTACTATGCAATTCCATTTGTTACAAATACCATGCGATTCTGCTCACAACAAACGCTATGTGAATCCGCTTGTGACAAACGCTGTGGGGATGCGCTCGTGACAATCCTATGTGAATCTGCTCATGACAAACACTATGCGATTCCACTCATGACAAATCCTACACAATTCCACTCATGACAAACACTACGTGAACCCGCTCATGCAAGGCATCTAGCTACAGATTCACAGAGACAGGAAGTGGGATGGTGGTGACCAGGGACAGGGGCCAGGGGTTGCTGTTTAATGGGTGCAGAGTTTCAGCTTGGGAAGACGTAAAACCTTTTGGAGCTGGACGGTGATGGTTGCAAAACAATGCCAATGTCCTTAATGTCATTTTAAAATGGCTAAGATGGTGACTTTTATGTTATGTATATTTTACCACGATAAAAAAAAAAAAGAGGAGTGGGTGCAGTGGCTCACGCCTGTAATCCCAGCCCTTTGGGAGGCCGAGGGGGCAGATCACAAGGTTAGGAGTTTGAGACCAGCCTGGCCAAAATAGTGAAACCCCATCTCTACTAAAAATACAAAAATTCGGTGGGCATGGTGGCGGGTGCCTGTAATCCCAGGTTCTCAGGAGGATGAGGCAGGAGACTCATTTGAACCTAGGAGGCAGAGGTTGCAGTGAGCTGAGATCTCGCCATTGCACTCCAGCCTGGTCAACAGTGTGAGGCTCCATCTTAAAAAAAAAAAAAAAAGAATATGTCTTTTGTCTATATTTAAACCCAGTCAGTGAGTGACATTGCATTTTTACAGGATAAGACTTAGAAGTTATCTGGGACAATTTTTTAAAACATCATTTAGTACTGGAAGGAAAGCTGGGTGACAAGGTAAGCAGACAGTGTGTCTGTAGGTCGTGCTGATGCTCGCCCAGCAGTGGGACCCTGGCTGTGTCTGTGACGGTTCCTCTGCCCCAGGAAGCCCTTGTGGCATCTGTCTCCTCCCCATCAGTCTTTTTTGCACAATACAACAAAACTGAAAGCCATAAGAAAGCCGTAGCAGTGATGCCTGCTGTGGGTTTACAGAACAACGATGTCATTTGGGGAGCTTCCTGTGTCACTGCCACAATAGAAATGACAACCCAGCATCCACATGTGTGTGCCCCATCCGGTCACTTCTTATTGGCCTCGGTTTCACCGGAGGCGCTCAGGGAATGTTCTGGAAGGAGGATAGTTGGGAAGGGATGGATGGCTCTTAGACCCTCCAGTGCCCAACCCCTCCTTGTTCAGATAAAGAGAGGTTTGCCAGAGCCACAGAGGTGAAGTCCAAAGTCACTCTCTTTGCTTTTGTAAGTAAGCAGTGACCTGGCTGGGTCTCCCGGGTCCTAAAGCAAAGCTACTCCCACTGACTTATCCTAAAAGTTGACAGTCCAGAAGCCATTTGATGACCTTTAGTTGTCTAATTAGCTCCCACCTGGCATAACTGAACTTTGTGTTTCTCGTATTTGCTTCTTTGATACCTTGTGTTTGCCCAGCTAAAGTAAACTTTTCAAAGATACGGAGCAGGGTGAGAGGCCTTGCTTTTTACACACTGATAAGTGTAAGAGGGTGCCTAGGTCTCCACAGAATCCATTTGACTAACAAATTGAGGGCTCATGAATCTACATTCGCCTCCAAAACTGCCTCCCTTGTGTCAGCGCCAAAGGAAATGAGAAACAAAAGCGTATTGAGACGGCCGAGTGCCAGCCCTGCGACGTTCCTCATTAAGTCCTCACGGAAGCCCGGAGGTGGCATTGTCTGCCTTGTGAAAGGTGAGGCTGCCATGGCTTGGGGCTTAAGGAACCAGTCCAAACCCACTCCATGGCCACTGCTGGGTGAGTGGCACAGCTAAGAGTTAGGCATCATGATGCCTGCCATTCAGCAGGCCCCCAATAGAAGGTTTGTTGAATGAATAAATGCACTCATATCCATCTGTCAATAACACCCCTACTCTAGCCCCTTCCCCATATCTATTGTCATTATTCGGATAGTGGATCTTAGAAAGTGTCCTCAGTCTCAACCACTAGGGTGACACCATAGTCATATAGGAGAGAAAACACCTGAAAGAGCAAGAAACAAGTAAGGTTATTCTTGCTTTATTCATCAGGTTTGATTCATCGTTGAAACCGATGGAGGTGAAGGATCGGAGAGGATGTTGCACAATTAAAGAGTTAATTTGTGTCGGAACAACACATTTTATTTATGTATGTATTTATTAGAGACAGAGCCTCACTATGTTACCCAGACTGGCCTCAAACTCCTGGGCTCAAGCAATCTTCCCGCATCAGCCTCCCAAAGTGTTGGGATTACAGGCGTGAGCCACCGTGCCCAGCCAGAAACATCACATTTGAAAACAATGAAGAGAGGAGGAAATTGAAGTCTGTGTGTCACCAGGTTGTCATCGTTTCTGTCACTATGAGTCAAGACCACAAGCTTTTTTTTTTTTAAGTTGGCAGGGCAGTGAGCCCAGGGTGTAGACTGATGAGATGAGGTCCCTCTGAAATAGCTCTCATGGTTCTCCTTGTCTTTCCCACAAATGGAACAGAAGCTAAAGCAGAAAGAGCTTAATGGAAACCTGGAAGCCTCTCTGTAGAGACTCTGGGGTTGGGGCACGGTCTGTGTGCAGGGCTCAGGGAGGACCCACGGCTCCTGTGGTTTACGCAGCACCTGAGAAGGATCAGTCAGGAAGAGCTACCTGGAGAACCTGAGCCCAACCGGATATTCCTTTCCCTGCCGCTTTCCCTGGGATCCAGCGATTTATATTCCTGGCCTCAGGAAATCTTGGAAAAGTTATTTTAGCAGAATGAAGCAATGTACTATTCCAGCCATAGTCCAGACCTGGTGACGTGGAGTTTGGCAATGATCGACGACCCTGGCGTCATACTCTAAATTTGTTTCCAAAGTGGCAGCAGGGGAGAAGGAGGTGGTGAAATCAATACCTGAAGTTTGTCTTGATTGGATGGGGTGTGTGTTTTCTTTTCCACCCTAGTTGTTGTTGAAGCTGTTTATTGAAAGGCTGTGCAAATATGATCAGTCAGCCCCAAGGCCATTAATAACCCGCCGGACAGAGCTGACTCCGTTCCAATTGATTTTTGAAGTTTTAAAACTGTCCATTTTTTTTTTCTGGAGCAGGGATGAAAGCCCCAGAGGGGTTGGGATGAAAGCATGAGATCTTTGCCTCCACTGGGGCTGATCCCACAGACTCAGGAGATGAAACGTCGTTCCAGTGCCTTTGCTTTCCGTCTGAACGAGGCAGGCAGGGGCTGTCACAAACAAATACTGCTGCAGGTATTGCAAGGGGATGCTGCTATTGTCTGCACACTGATGGGGACCCAGAGGAAAACATGGCCTGAGGTTTGCCAGAATGTGCTTAAGAAGCAAACCTCACATACCTGAAAGTCTCTCCCTACCATCCTGTCCTTCCAAAAACTAAATGAGCTTGAATATCCTGAGAAATGTCACACAGGTAAGCTATAGGAGCACCCATGAGAGGTGGCTGACGGTGAAACCATTGGGGTCAGAAAACATGAATTGACATCCCAGAACTCTGGGCTGTAACTTGGAGCAAATTAATCTCTCCGATATTCTGTTATAGCAATTATAAATTGATGATGTCATGATAACCCATTTCTTATTTCTCAAAAAGTATATTTTCTGGATCTCATTCACTTAAGAACTCAAATTCTAAACATGGAGACTATCAGAGCCAAGGTCCCTGTTAAAAGAAATATACATTTTATATATTAAAGCTTAAAAGAAATACACATATGCATTGATTTTAGAGTCATTTTTGCTATTCTACTTAGCATTTTATTTTAAAAAACAAACTTTGCTTTTCATATATCTCTGAATCTACCTAAGATGTGAGGAGAAAAATGTCTTTCAAATGAAGGGAAGAAAACTGAGGTCGGTTTGCAGACATCTATCCATAATATTCATGCTGACTGTTTCCGCTTCGTGCTGCAAATAGCTGCACCTGGGATAGCAATCGCTCCATCTCTTACAAAAGCAGATTCATGGTAAGAACCAAGACTGGAATTGTTGCACAGAGGTAGCAATTTAGACGTTTTCCCTCTCCAATCATTTTAATAATTCTACACTTGTTGATTCATTCCAAATACAATGGAAAGGGGAAGGAAGGACCGGACGTGGTGGCTCATGTTTGTAATCCCAGCACTTTGGGAAGCTGAGGTGGGTAGATCACCTAAGGTCAGGAGTTTGAGACCATCCTGGCCGACATGGTGAAACCCTGTCTCTACTAAAAATACAAAAAAATTAGCTGGGTATGGTGGTGCACACCTGTAATCCCAGCTACTTGGGAGGCTAAGGCAGAAGAGAATCGCTTGAACCCAGGAGGCGGAGGTTGCAGTGAGTCACGATTGAGCCACTGCCCTCCAGCCTGGGCAACAAGAGCAAATCTCTGTCTCTAAAAAGGGGGAGGAGAAAGGAGGGAAGCCAAGACCTGAAGGGTATAGGAAACCCCACGTGAAGGTTTTAGCCATCTGCTCAAGCTGAAGTCCCCAAGTTTGTTGGGGACTTCAACTGAGCCCAACCTATTGTAGGTCACCCTACACAGTACTGTATATTAGCCCTAGAGAGCTTGGCTTCAACATACCTTGTAGTTTTGCCTTGCAAAGAATTACAAAGGAGATAGTTCCTGGGGAACATTTTTCAGCTACATTCACAATAAAATAAAGAAGGGCCAGGTTTGATGGCGCATGCCTGTGGTCCCAGTACTCAGGAGGATGAGGTGGGAGGATTGCTTGAGCCCACGAAGTCGAGGCTGCAGTGAGCTCTAATTGGACCCTACACTCCAGGTTGGGCAACAGGGCAAGACCCTGTCTCTTAAAAAAATAAGATAAGGCCAGGCACAGTGGCTCACATCTGTAATCCCAGCACTTTGGGAGGCCAAGGCCGGTGGATCACCTGACATCAGGAGTTCAAGACCAACCTGGCCAGCATAGTGAAACCCCGTCTTACTAAAAATACAAAACTTAGCCAGGCATGCTGGCATGCACCTGTAATCCCAGCTACTTGGGAGGGTGAGGCAGGAGAATTGCCGCCTGAACCCGGCAGGCGGAGGTTGCAGTGAGCTGAAATTGCACCACTGCTCTCCAGCCTGGGCAACAGAGCAAGACTCAGTCTAAAAAGGCTGGGTCCCGTGACTCACACCCGTAATCCCAGCACTTTGGGAGGCTGAGATGGGCAGATCATCTGAGGTCAGGAGTTCGAGGCCAGCCTGGCCAACATAGTGAAACCTTGTCTCTACTCGAGCATGCTGGGGTGCGCCTGTAATCCCAGCTATTCGGGAGGCTGAGGAAGGAGAATCGCTTGAACCTGGGAGGTGGAGATTGCAGCGAGCCGAGATAGTGCCATTGCACTCCAGCCTGGGTGACAAGAACTAGAATCTGTCTCAAAATAAATTAATTAATAAAATAAAGATTTGGGGAAATTCGAAAATTTAACAAACTCCAGGAGGAAGGCAGAAACCGACTCAACTACCTGGCAATTTTGCCTCCTTTTCTCTCTTCAAGGAGAGAATAAACTCAAACAGACAAGGACAGAAGGAACACGGAAGGGCAGGGCAGGAGAGAGTGCACGTCCCTGCGCTCACCAGGTGCGTCCCTTCACCTCCAGTCAGGGCCATCAGAATCCTGGAAGTGAAAGGGCAGGGGGTTGGACTGGGACCTGGGAGAGGTCGTTGCTGACCAGTTTCCTGCACTCCCGCCACTGTCATCTAGCATCCCTGCCACTTGCTTGTGTCAAAGCTTAGGAGGGATGACAAGCAAATGGGGGGACCACGGTGGTCATCAGGAGACCACGTCGGGAAAACTCACCTCAGTCTTTTTCTGAAGGGGAGGTCAGCAGAACATGTGGACAAAATAAATCCAAGAATCATAGAAAACGGCACCTTAGACTCATGCACGGGTGGGAACCCAGGGCTCATTGAGACGAGGCAAAGTGCTCTGCTCACAGCTGGCAAGAGGCAGAACCTGAACTTGAACTTCAGTTCCTTACTGCTTTAGTCCAGAGGAAAGAAGGGAGTTGTCATTTGATGTGTGCTTTGCATGCTAGGCACTTACCATTTTCTCAACCAATTCCACAGCAGAGGTTCTGTTATCTCCGTATTCCAGATGAGAGAACTGAGACTCAAAGAGGATAGAATATTTGCCCCGTGTCCACCGATAGAAAGTGGGAGATGGGGGACAAACGTCATCTCTTTCTACTGTATCAGACGCTCCTATTTTTAAACCTAAGCATGTTCAACGTCTTTTACAATTTCTTTGTGAGAAAGACGGAGAAAGGTGAACTCGATGACGCTGTGTGAAAGGGCATCCACAGTCTGCGAGTCAGGAATACAGAGGTTGCCTCTGCAGATGCTCTCTTCCGGGAGATGCCTGTGCTCATTCCCTTGGTATGAGCCTCAAGCACCATTCAAGCCATCCATAGGGTGGATCTGTGAATGGAAGTGGGTAGGGCTGACATGGGCAGGAAGCGAGAGCTGGAGAAAGCTGAGTGGAGAGTGAGGACTATATGAGGACATCCAGCAACAGCATTATCCACAAAATAAGTCAGTGACTTCACTGCCCCTTTCTGCAAGACAACCAGATCCTCTCAGGGTCTCTGTCCCTCAGAGGCCACTTCAAAGTAGACCGAGTCAGGAAAGCAAACTTTCCTACAGGCTTAAAGGTACCCTGCTCTACAAGGAGGCATAGGAATTCTGCCCCACTCTTTTTTTTTCGAGATGGAATTTTACTCTTGTCACCCAGGCTGGAGTGCAATGGTGTGATCTCGGCTCACTGCAGCCTCCACCTCCTGGGTTCAAGCGATTCTCCTGCCTTAGCCTCCCGAGTAACTGGGATTTCAGGTGCCCATCACCATGCTTGGCTGATTTTTGTATTTTAAGTAGAGATGTGGTTTCACCATGTTTGCCAGGCTGGTCTTGAACTCCTGAACTCAGGTGATCCACCCACCTTGGCCTCCCAAAGTGCTGGGATTACAGGCCTGAGCCACCATGCCTGGCCCCTGACTCTTAAATATAGAGAATTCTATGATCCTGAGCAGATGTGGTAGTGCATTAAACTGTCATTGCCCTGTGTTTAAGAGTTGTGGGGCCGGGCGCGGAGGCTCAGGCCTGTAATCCCAGCACTTTGGGAGGCCGAGGTGGGTGGATCACCTGAGTTCGGGAGTTTGAGACCAGCCTGGTCAACATGGTGAAACCCCGTCTCTACTAAAAATACAAAAAATTAGCTGGGCATGGTGGCGCACACACGGGAGGCTGAGGCAGGAGAATTGCCTGAACCCAAGAGGTGGAGGTTGTGGTGAGCTGAGATTGCGACATCGCACTCCAGCCTGGGTAACAAGAGTGAAAGCTGTCTCAAAAAAAAAAAAAAAAAAAAAAGAAAGAGTTGTAGACAATCACAGTATATAATAAAAATCTTTTGTATTTTAATTTTGTTTCAAAGTTAACCCCAAAAACACTGAAAGCTAGAAACGCAGGCTTATGAAGGCAGCTGAATCCAGTGAAGGTCATCAGGCCTCTGGGAAATGCTTGCCCTCCCCATCCATCTAGTTGCTCCTGGCCTGCTCCCCCCACATCACAGACAGCAGGGCCAGGCAGGACCACCCTTGGGAGCCTAGCCTAGCCACCTGGCATGGCCTCATGCCTGCAGTCAGCACATCTAGGAAAGACCACACTGCAGGCCACTGGCTCTGGCCAGGAGAATGTCCTTACACCACACCTGCACCCCGCTAGGTAGTTTATTGTGGGAATGGAGATCTGACCTGGGGTTGGGGGTGTTACGGGGAAGAGTCAGGGGCCAGAAAACCTCAAGCCCAGAGAGCTGCCTTGCAGTCCCTCTGTCCACCCTCCCCCGTGCAGCCCCTCTGTCCGCCCTCCCCCGTGCAGCCCCTCTGTCCGCCCTCCCCCGTGCAGCCCCTCTGTCCGCCCTCCCCCGTGCAGCCCCTCTGTCCATCCTCCCCCCACCCCCGTCGAATGGCACAGGAGGGCATATTTCATCTTGCTGGGAGCTGAGGAGGGAAGCCAGGACACACAGGGTGAGTGATGGGGGATTTATAAGCTGGTTTAAAACGAAGTTCTTGGGGACAGAGTGGTGGGGCAGGCCTGCCCTCCCTCCCTCTGCTGGCCTGGAGAAGAGGCTCCATCAAGCTGCACCCACCAGCACCCATCCCTCGGTCTCCCTGAGACGTCTGATCAGTGAGTGACCTGTGAGCACTTTATCCCACGCAGGACAGAGTCATTAGCCACGGGGACCCTGAGCAAAGCTCTGCTCTTGGCAACCAGCCTTCCTACAAGGCCAACGAACCGCGCCGCCCAAGGGACATCTAGGTGAGGCAGCGATTCTTCAAGGATGACGTCACGTGGGGCGGAAGGCAAGGCCCCTGCCTCTGCAGAGGGGCGTCCAAGTCCCCAAACAGCAAAGGCGACAGGGAGGGAGGGGACAGTCTGACCTAAGAGGTCCAGGACAGACCTCCGTGCGGGCAGAGACGGGCCTGTGAGCGCAGGAGCGAGGCGAGGAGGCGCCGCGGGTCAGGGCGGACCCCGGGGAGCTCTGGACTCTGAGCGCCAACGGGGAGAGGGGTGACAAACCACACGCACGTCCCCCAGAAGAAAAACCGGCTAACGAGGCTCACTTAAAGATGAAGCCCCAGAGCCAGGAAGCAGCTGATTTCCTTCGGGTCGTTGAGTGGCAGGATATGAAGGACCCCAGAGAGCGCCTGGGCTCCAGCTTTGTTTGGGGACCAGCTTCGCGGCCACTCCCAGGCGCTCCCGCGCCCTGCGCGTCCTGCCCTGGGGGCTGGCGCCATCTGCTGGCCGTCGCTGTTCCTAACCCACTGCCCTACTCGCTCTTCACTTAGTTCCCTGTGAGACCCGCAAGAGCGGTGGCTCACGCCTGTAAATCCCAGCACTTTGGGAGGCCGAGGCGGGCAGATCATAAGGTCAAGAGATCAAGACCATCCTGGCCAACATGGAGAAACCCCGTCTCTACTAAAAACAAATACAAAAATTAACTGGGCGTGGTGGCGCGTGCCTGTAATCCCAGCTACTTAGGAGGCTGAGGCAGGAGAATTGCTTGAACCCAGGAAGCGGAGGTTGCTGTGAGCTGAGAACGCGCCACTGCACTCCAGTCTGGCGCCTGGCGACAGAGCAAGACTGCCTCAAAAAAGAAAAAAGAAAGAAAGAAAAGACCTGCATGCAATAGGGAGGCCTGTATCCGCAGCTCACCTATCTGCCTTTGGGCTTTTGTAGTCTCCAAAGCAACAAAAATTTCCTAAGAAGTGCCCATGCCGAAACACCCTTCCTCTAGGATCGCTTGAGCCGAGGAGATCGAGGCTACAGAGAGCTATGATGGAGCCACTGCACTCCAGCCTGGATAACTAGCAAGACTCCGCTTCTAAAAAAATAAAATAAAATAAAAGCCAGGCACAGTGGCTTACACCTGTAATCCTAGAACTTTGGGAGGCTGAGGAGGGCGGATCACTTGAGGTCAAGAGTTCATGACCAGCCTGACCAACATTGAAACCCTGTATCTACTAAAAATACAAAAATTAGCTGGGCGTGGTGGCAGGTGCCTATAATCTCAGCTACTTGGGAGGCCGAAGCAGGAGAAGCTCTTGAACACGGAGGCGGAGGTTGCGGTGAGCTGAGATCATGCCACTGCACTCCAGCTTGGGTGACACAGCAAGAATCTATCTTTAAAAAATTAAATTTTAGAAATAAATAAATAAAAATAATAAATAAAACATGCTTCCTCTCCTCACCCCGCACCTGGGTTGTGGGGCAGGTTGTGAGCACACAAACGCACACCCAACTTCACATGAATGGACCAGCGGTGACTGATTAACTTGGAAAAGGTAATTGGAGAAGGATGTGAATCTCTTCCCAAAACAATCCAAACCCAGCCTCATTGGAAAGCTGCTCAGTGAGCTACATAATAAAGCCAGTGAGCGCCCCGGAGACATGCCAATCTACACATTCAACCATCTCACTGCTTCCTGCAAAATAATGGCTTAAAGAGGGACACAGGCATCTTTGTCATTCCCCTCATTTCCTGGTTCCTGGGCCAGCACACAATGAGGTGCTGCTGTGCTGGCAGAGGAACCTGGTTCTTCTTTTCTTTTTTCTTTTTTTAGATCCAACTAAGCAGGATCTTACTTAGTTGCTGAGGCTGGAGTGCAGTGGCCTGATCTCGGCTCACTGCAACCTCCATCTCCAGGATTCAAGTGATTCTCCTGCCTCAGTCTCCCAAGTAGCTTTGACTACAGGTGCCCACTACTATGCCCAGCTAATTTTTGTATTTTTAGTAGAGAGGGGGGTTTCATCTGTTGCCCAGTCTGGTCTCGAACTCCTGACCTCAGGTGATCTACCCGCCTCAGCTTCCCAAAGTGCTGGGATTACAGGCGTGAGCACCGTGCCCAGCCGGAACCCAGTCCTTAAAGATGGGATTAGTTGATTCATTCAGCAAATAAGTACTGAGTGCCTCCAAGGTGCAGGCACTATTTGTTGCCAAGAAAGCAGAGAACAAGGCCAAAAAATGTAAACACGGAATGCTAATGATGCATGCATGAGACCTGGGAGAGGCAGATGAGAAATAAGTACATGTGTTCTGATGAGCGTAGCTGTTACAAGGCAGACTAAATGTTTGGGGATGATTTTATAGTCGAGAGGGCCCAGTGGAAAGGAGCCCCTTAGAGTGACTCTCAGTGACTCTGAAGAGCCAGCTTGGGTGCTGGGAGAGCATGCCAGGGAGGACCCCTGAGGCAAGAACAAGGTTAGTTTGAGTGGAAAACCCTGCTGTGTGTCTGCAGGAAGAGGAGGAAAGACATGAGTTGAGCGCCTCACCTGTGCCGGTGTCATTCTAGATCATGAGCCTTTTTGTTTTTGTTTTTGTTTTAATGGGAGAGAAATTGGTGCTTCCATGCAATACAAGGGAATCTGCACAGATGTGTACTGCATGGAATCTGCAATACAGATGTGTAAGTAAGTAACCGAAATGCAATGTCAAAACAGTGTCTTCCCCTGCAGAACAGAATGCTTTCCTAAGATGAAAATCTCATTAGGGCAAGAATGAACATAATGTTTCCAGTGGTTTATTATTATGACGACTTTTATTTTGAGACAGGGTCTCTGTCGCTAGGCTGGAGTGCAGTGGCATGATCTCAGCTCACTGCAACCTCTGCCTCCCAGGTTTGCTTCAGCAATTCTCCTGTCTCAACCTCCCTAGTAGCTGGGAATACAGGTGCATGCCACCACGCCTGGCTAAGTTTTATATTTTTAGTAGAGACAGGGTTTCACCATGTTAGCCAGGTTGATCTCGATCTCCTGGCCTCAGGTGATCCACCTGCCTCAGCCTCCCAAAGTATTGGGATTACAAGTGTGAGCCACGTGATCACAACCGGCCAATTTTTATCATTATTATTTTCAGAGGCAGGGTCTCATTCTGCCACCCAGCCTGGAGTGCAGTGGCATGATCACAGCTCACTGCAGCCTCAACCTCCTGGGCTCAAGCGATCCTCCAGCCTCCAGAGCAGCCAGGACCACAGGTGTGCGCCACCATGCCCAGCAGATTGTTTAAATTTGTTTCGTGGGGATGGGAGTCTTGCAACGTTGCCCAGGCTGGTCTCCAACTCCTAGGCTCAAGCAATCCTCCCACTTCGGCTTCTGAAAGTGCTGGGATTACAGGCATGAGCCACCATGCCAGAGCCGGAAAGCAAATTAGATGTTGCATTCAGTTGTTTTTTTTTTTTTAATTTTTATTACATTATAGGTTTTGGGGTACATGTGCGGAACGTGCAAGATAGTTGCATAGGTACACACTTGGCAGTGTGTTTTGCTGCCTTCCTCCCCTTCACCCACACTTGGCATTCATCCCCAGGCTATCCCTCCCCAGCCCCCCCCACTGTCCCTCCCCCATTCCCCCCAATAGACCCCAGTGTGTAGTAGACCCCCTCTCTGTGTCCATGTGTTCTCATTTTTCTCACCCGCCTTTGAGTGAGTATATGTGGTATTTCTTTTTCTGTTCTTGTGTCAGTTTGCTGAGAATGATGTTCTCCAGATTCATCCATGTCCTTACAAAGGACACAAACTCATCATTTTTGATTGCTGCATAATATTCCATGGTGTATATGTGCCACATTTTCCCAGTCCAGTCTATCATCGTTGGGCATTTGGGTTGGTTCAGGTCTTTGCTATTGTAAACAGTGCTGCATTCAGTTTTTAAATTATGGACACATTTTTGTTCACGAGAAGACAGCGATAGTGTGGGCTACAGCAAGATAGACAACCGTGTGGATGAAGCCACGAGGTGGCGCTGTAGCCTCAAAAAAGCAGAGCCTGGCCCCAGCCCGACAGCAGTGGAGCTTGGAGCTTTTGTCTTTCTTCTCTTTCCCTAGAGGGAAGGGTCATTTTTAAACGGCTCCACCTTACGCATGACCTCAGGTCTCATTTGACCTTTTCTTTTCAAGAGCATGAGTTCCTTTAACCCGCTCCCATCATCCTGCGTTCCACGGTCTCCTCCAGCCCTGAGGCCCCTCAGTCACTTGGAGCCTCTCCAAGGGAACAGGTAGCAGGAGTGGAAAGCTTGACGCATCAGCCTTTCCAGTTCCCGCCGGGAGGAAGGCTTGCAGGAATGTGCTTGCTGAAGTGGGGATTACAGAGGGGTGACGATTGGGCTCCAACTGCAGATAGAAGAGTTACCTGTAATAATCATTTAGGAGTTGGAGTGGAGAAGTGAGAGAAGCAGCCAACGTCTGCGCACTTAACAACTTGCCCGGCCCGACCAGGTGCTCTGCACATTTCCACATTTTAACTTCGCAGTTCCACGAGGCTGGTGCTGTTATTGGCCCCAACCGAGATAAGAAGTCTGAGGCTCAGGGAGGTTAAGTACTGGAAGTGAAGGATTTGAATGCAGACACTCTCACTCCAGAGCCCAGGAAAGTATTACGTGTGAAAAACCCCAAATGGGGCTTTCTAGATGGGTACAAGTCGGTTCAGCCTATTCAATCAGCTAATGCACTCCTAGTAAGGTTGGAGGGTAACTTCCGAAACAAGACACCTGTGGTTCCACCCCCAGCCCCAGCCCCAGCCCCACTCGCTGTAGTATAATCTGCTGAGCTGCCCGGATAGCTTGGATGATCTGCACTTTTCCTTCCTTCCTTCCTTCCTTCCTTCCTTCCTTCCTTCCTTCCTTCCTTCCTTCCTTCTTCTTCCTTCCTCCTTCCTTCCTCCCTCCCTCCCTCTCTCTTCTCTCTTTCTTTTTCTTTTTCTTTTTCTTTCTTTCTTTCTCCTTTCTTTCTTTCTCCTTTCTTTCTTTCTTCTCCTTTCTTCCTTGCTTTTTATACAATGTCTCATTCTGTTACCCACGTCAGTTTCAAACTCCTATCCTCAAACCTTCCAATGTGCTGGGATTACAGGCATGAGCCACCATGCCCAGCGTGCAATTGAATCCCAATTTACACATTAGGAGCAACCATGGCGAGTTAAAGGAAGTAATCAGATAGCCATGGGAAAGTCACCTAAAAAATACTTAAAGGATGTTTAAGCGAAGGAAGGTGAAGAATGCCACGGCAAGCGTGTTTAGAAGAGGGACGAGACCCGTTCTGTGTGGCTGAAAAGGGACCCAGGAAGGCAGGTTTTCATTCAATATAAAGAAGAATTTTTAAGCAATTAGAGAGGAATGAAAAATAATCTGGAAGATCATTGAACAGAGATCTGATTGCCTTAAAGATTACCCTAACAGAGATGCCTCCATTTGTGGGCGGGTAAATTAGACAATGTCCAAAGTCCCTTCCAACTGCTATGGCCTGCAGTCTTATGCTTTGCACATACAGGGTTTGAGGGTGATGGCAAGGAAGGAGGAAGGTGTGTTTTTAGACCTCAGTGACTGGAGGAGCAGGACTGTGCCTGGAGACAGAAAAACCAAGAAAGAACTAGTTTCAAAAAGGAAGACAAATCTGGTTTTAGACAGATTTGTTTCTTGGTATGAAAGGAGGAGAGTTTTTGTCTCCAGAAGTATTTTAGGAAGTCTCCATGGGAGGCAAGTGTGGAAGAGAGGAGAGGAAACGGATAGGAGAGGAGGCCGTGTCAGGTGCGCCCTGGACAAAGGCCTGGGGGCAGGACCAAGCCCAGAACGGTCCTCACGCAGAGCAGCTCAGCAGTCTGCTGTCACACGTGTCCTGCTGTGATCCACTCCTCACCTCCCACCTTTCCCTCGCTGGAGTTCCAAGGCTTTCAGTTTCCAATCCCTGGCCGAGAGTTTTCAGAGGCTTGCCCTGGTTAAAGGGTAGTGGCAGAAATCTGCCTGGCAGCAGGTGGGCATCAGGTCGCACAGTGCCTGGGCACCCATCAAGGCAATGGGGTTTTTACCCCAAGCCACGAAAAGTTGGAACAGAAGAGTGACATGGTGGGAACCGGGTTGGAAGAATAATAATCTGGAGGTAGATTGAGGCTTGATCAGCAGGGGGCAGTCTAGAAGCAGGGGGTTGCCAGAGCATTACTGGACCAGCCAAGGACCTGAGAGTTCTTGTTCGTGCGGTTTACACTGGCTGCTCCCTCAGACTGAAAACTGCCTTCCTGCCCAGCTGTCCTCCACCTGGATCAGCTCCCACTTCCCGTTCAGATCCAGCTGAAGGCTCTCTTCCCTGAAGAAGCCCTCCCAGGGCCCTGCCAGCCCAGCCCAGCCTCGAAGCAGGTGCCTCCATTGACCCTTTAATGCGTCTATCTCATTTCTAGACAGTCAGCAGCCTGAGGACAGGGATTGTGTTTTATTCATTTTTAAAATTTTATTTGTAAATATTTAGGGGGCACAAGTGCAGGCTTCTTACATGCACGTATTTTGCCATGGTGAAATCTGGGCTTTGAGTGTACCCATCACCCGAACACTGAACACTATACTCAACAGGTAATTTTTCAACCCTCACCCTCCTCTCACTTCCCCACCTTTTGGCGTCTCCTGTCTGTTTTTCCACTCCGCTTGTCCGTAGGTCCCCGTTGTTTAGCTCCCACTCATCAGTGACAACATGCGGTATCTGACTTTCTGTTTCTGAGTCATTTCACTTAGGATAATGGCCTCCAGTTCCATCCATGTGGCTACAAAAGACATGATTTCATTTACTTATTTATTTTGAGACAAAGTCTCACTCCAGGCTGGAGTGCAGTGGTGTGATCTCAGCTCACTGCAACTTTCACCTCCCAGATTCATGCCACTCTCCTGCCTCCACCTCCAAAGTAGCTGGGATTACAGGCGCCCACCATGCTCGGCTAATTCTTGTATTTTTAGTAGAGACAGGGCTTCACCATGTTGGCCAGGCTGGTCTGGAACTCCTGACCTCGAGTGATCTGCCTGCCTCAGCCTCCCAAAGTGCTGGGATCACAGGTGTGAGCCACTGTACCCAGCCTTGATTTTATTTTTTTAAAAGGCCAAGTTGCAATCCGTGATGTATATATACCATATTTTAAAAACAATGCCCCATTGATGAATAATTTGGTTGATTCCATGTCTTGGTTGTTGTGGATAGTGCTAGAATAAACATGGGTGCAGATGCGTTTTTGATGTAATGACTTCTTTTCCTTTGGGTAGATGTGCAGTAGTGAGACTGCTGGCTGGAATGCTAGTTCTATCTTCAGTTCTTTGAGATTGTTTTCCACAGTGGATGAACTAATTGACATTCCCACCAGCAGGGGATGTGTTCCCTTTTCTCCACACCTTCGCCAACATCTGTTGTTTTTGACTCTTTTTTTGAGACGGAGTCTCGCTCCTGTTGCCCAGGCTGGAGTGCAGTGGTGCAATCTCAGCTCACTGCAACTTCCACCTCCCAGGTTCAAGCGATTCTCCTGCTTCAGCCTCCCGAGTAGCTGGGACTACATGCACCCGCCACCACGCCTGACTAATTTTTGTGTTTTTTAGTAGAGGCAGGCTTTCACTATATTGGCCAGGCTGGTCTGGAACTCCTGACCTCATGATACACCCACCTCAGCCTCCAAAAATGCTGGGATTACAGGCGTGAGCCATCGCGACCAGCCCTGACCTTTTAATCATAGCCATTCTGTGATATTACAAGAGACTTATGGGGTAAAATAATTATAATAGCCATTCCGACTGGTGTAAGATGCTATCTTATTGCGTTTCATTCCTTTATAACCCTAGGGCTATGTGTGGCATCTGCCAGACTGAATGAATGAATGTCGAGTCACAAATAGACGGGGGCTGGATGTAGGAAGGAACAAATGAAAGAACGAAGGAAGGACTGAATTTCATGGTGACGACTGAGTAGAGTGGTAGGAGGACGTCAGGGAAAAGGAGTGGAGAGCATGAGAGATACTCCTTTTCCCTGTCTGGTCATCCTCGAAAAGTTGGGAACTTCTTCGTGCTGACTCTTCTTGGCGCCGAGGAGACGCGGCAGTGAATGGGTGGAGTGCTCGCCTGCCTGTGGGCTCAGCAGCGGGAGGGCCGCTCCGAGCAGAACCAAGAGCTGCCGAGCACCTCGATTCAACTGACCCTTTCTATCAACCAGGGCTTAGGAGTTTCCTTCCTCTGGACTACCAGTTTTTTTGTTTTAAGAGACAAGTAGAAATCGCTGTTTGTACATGGCCTCCTCTGTGCTACCTATATAAACCATTGCTGAGACACCGTGTCACTTTCATGTTTGTGTCACTGTCTTGTCACACATGCGGACGTTCTCTGTCAGTGACACTGATCTGCACAGACCGGGGCTTTTGTTGTGTGTAGCGGACACCGTGGAGTGCGGGGAAATTGCAGTCAGGGTCTGTACTATCTTCTCTGAACAAGCAGAAAACAAAAGAGAAGAAAACTCCAGAACTGGACGTGGCCTTTACCAGCACAAGCTCCCACCGTTTCACTGACTGGTTCCCCTGATTATCTAGCTTTAAAATCTCCCCCTTTAGGAGAGACCAGATATCAGAGTGGTCAACTACTGCAATCCCGCTCTGCTAATCGTTGGCTGTGTGGCCTTGGGTAAGTTACTGAATCTCTCTGAGCTTCATTCAGCCTTGGAATCTGTCAGGTGAGGTACCTTTTAGTAGCTGCAGGAGGACACTGCATAAAGCACTTAGCAGAGTGCTTCACAGCCCCCAAACCTGCAGCTGTTCTTCCCTACTTCTGAACCAGCCTTTCTAGTGCCTGCCTCTGAATGTCTGGTCTGTGTTCCACAGCTCAGCTGAGACTGTCCTGGGTGCTGTGGACCAATGACTGAAGAAAACTGTGCATTACAGAATCCCGGTCACCTCAGAACATGACCGCTGAAGTGGAACACGATGAGGTTTTTAAGCGATCTGCTTAAATGTGAGTCACAGTGTTTGGGATTCTCTTGCAGTGACTCCAGCTTTCCTCCTCTGCTGGGGTGGTGCCCCCAGATCACATCTTCCCATGAGAGACATCTTGTTCACCCCAATCCTCCTAAATCCTACTGACCTGATGTGGGCTTTAGGGCAGCACCATATGAACAGGAGTGGAACCTGGTTTCAGAGGCACACACAACATCCCCCCCCCACACACACACACAGCACCCCAGACACACACACAGCACCCCAGACACACACACAGCACCCCACACACACAGCACCCCAGACACACACACAGCACCCCACACACACAGCACCTCAGACACACACAGCACCCCAGACACACACAGCACCCCAGACACACACACAGCACCTCAGACACACACAGCACCCCAGACACACACACAGCACCTCAGACACACACAGCACCTCAGACACAGCACCCCAGACACACACACAGCACCTCAGACACACACAGCACCCCAGACACACACACAGCACCTCAGACACACACAGCACCTCAGACACAGCACCCCAGACACACACACAGCACCCCAGACACACACACAGCACCCCAGACACACACACAGCACCTCAGACACACACACAGCACCCCAGACACACACAGCACCTCAGACACACACACAGCACCTCAGACACACACACAGCACCTCAGACACACACAGCACCTCAGACGCACACACAGCACCTCAGACGCACACACAGCACCTCAGACGCACACACAGCACCTCAGACGCACACACAGCACCTCAGAGACACACACAGCACCTCAGATGCACACACAGCACCTCAGACGCACACACAGCACCTCAGACACACACAGCACCTCAGACGCACACACAGCACCTCAGACACACACAGCACCTCAGATGCACACACAGCACCTCAGACACACACAGCACCTCAGATGCACACACAGCACCTCAGACACACACACAGCACCTCAGACACACACAGCACCTCAGACGCACACACAGCACCTCAGACGCACACACAGCACCTCAGACGCACACACAGCACCTCAGACACACACAGCACCTCAGACACACACAGCACCTCAGACGCACACACAGCACCTCAGACGCACACACAGCACCTCAGAGACACACACAGCACCTCAGACGCACACACAGCACCTCAGACGCACACACAGCACCTCAGACACACACAGCACCTCAGACGCACACACAGCACCTCAGACACACACAGCACCTCAGATGCACACACAGCACCTCAGACACACACAGTACCTCAGACACACACACAGAACCTCAGAGACACACACAGCACCTCAGAGACACACAGCACCTCAGACGCACACACAGCACCTCAGAGACACACACAGCACCCCAGACACACACACAGCACCTCAGACACACACACAGCACCTCAGACACACACACAGCACCTCAGAGACACACAGCACCTCAGACACACACACAGCACCTCAGAGACACACACAGCACCCCAGACACACACACAGCACCTCAGACACACACAGCACCTCAGAGACACACACAGCACCTCAGACACACACAGCACCCCAGACACACACACAGCACCCCAGACGCACACACAGCACCCCAGACGCACACACAGCACCCCAGACACACACAGCACCTCAGACACACACAGCACCTCAGACACACACACAGAACCCCAGACACACACAGCACCCCAGACACACACAGCACCTCAGACACACACACAGCACCTCAGACACACACACAGCACCCCAGACACACACACAGCACCCCAGACACACACAGCACCTCAGACACACACAGCACCTCAGACACACACACAGCACCTCAGACACACACAGCACCTCAGACACACACACAGCACCTCAGACACACACACACAGCACCCCAGACACACACACAGCACCTCAGACACACACACACAGCACCCCAGACACACACAGCACCTCAGACGCACACACAGCACCTCAGACGCACACACAGCACCTCAGACACACACACACAGCACCTCAGACACACACAGCACCCCAGACACACACACAGCACCCCAGACACACACAGCACCTCAGACACACACACAGCACCTCAGACACACACAGCACCTCAGACACACACAGCATCCCAGACACACACACAGCATCCCAGACACACACACAGCACCTCAGACACACACAGCACCTCAGACACACACAGCACCTCAGACACACACACAGCACCCCAGACACACACACAGCACCTCAGACACACACACAGCACCTCAGACACACACAGCACCTCAGACACACACACAGCACCCCAGACACACACACAGCACCTCAGACACACACACAGCACCTCAGACACACACAGTACCTCAGACACACACAGCATCCCAGACACACACACAGCACCTCAGACACACACACAGCACCTCAGACACACACAGCACCCCAGACACACACACAGCACCTCAGACACACACAGCACCCCAGACATACACACAGCACCCCAGACACACACGCAGCACCTCAGACACACACACAGCACCTCAGACACACACAGCACCTCAGACACACACACAGCACCCCAGACACACACACAGCACCTCAGACACACACACAGCACCTCAGACACACACAGCACCCCAGACACACACAGCACCTCAGACACACACACAGCACCCCAGACACACACAGCACCTCAGACACACACACAGCACCCCAGACACACACACAGCACCCCAGACACACACAGCACCTCAGACACACACAGCACCTCAGACACACACACAGCACCTCAGACACACACAGCACCTCAGACACACACACAGCACCTCAGATGCACACACGGCACCTCAGACACACACAGCACCTCAGATGCACACACAGCACCTCAGACAGACACAGCACCTCAGACACACACACAGCACCTCAGACACACACAGCACCTCAGACACACACACAGCACCTCAGACACACACAGCACCTCAGACACACACACAGCACCTCAGACACACACAGCACCTCAGACACACACACAGCACCCCAGACACACACACAGCACCCCAGACACACACAGCACCTCAGACACACACACGGCACCTCAGACGCACACACGGCACCTCAGACGCACACACGGCACCCCAGACGCACACACGGCACCTCAGACGCACACACGGCACCTCAGACACACACAGCACCTCAGACACACACACAGCACCTCAGATGCACACACAGCTTGCCACTGGCTCGGGTACGTGGAGAGCAGTCAGGACACTCCGTAAATATTTATTGAATGCTTTGCATTGGAGGCGCAGTACTTAACTATAGCCCTCTCTGGAAAAATAATAACTATTTCCCCAACACTAAGTCAGCTTGTGTTTACTCTCCGTGTTATTTTTTTTTTTAAACCAAGACATGCTATGGTTTCCCTTTATGACAGCTAAGGCTCAGCAATCCCATTACTTTGGATTTATTCCATTTGGCATAATCTTTTAAATTGGATTTTTGCCTCTTTGCCTCCTGATAACTCAGCCAAGCATCAATTTTATTGCTTCTGTTTGTAATACCTGAAAGCCTTGAGCTTATTATTCAGCTCATTCCTTTGCCTCCTGTTTCTATGTTCAGGAGGAACCTGGCAAAGACTTTTCCAGGCCTGAGGGTTGAAAATTCTGTCTTGCTTTCTTGCCTACAAGGTTCTTTCCTTTGACTGAGACCTTGCCCAGAGGACACATCGCCAGGGCAATGCAGCCATGTCTGCTGTCGCAAAACAAATTTCATGGACTCGGCGAGGCGGGGGTTTCGTTCCAGGGTGGGACCTCCATCGGTGTGGCTGCCTCCATCGGAGATGGAAACTTCTTTTTTCTACTCACTCAGAAGGAGTAGAAAAGCAAAATAAACAGGAAGAAAATCCTCTGGGTAAAGAGGCGTCTTGATCTACCAGCTTTGAGCGAAGGGAAATTTGCATCGCTTCAATTCCTCCTAACTATTCATTTCCTTTTTCTCGTCTCCATCTTGAAAATAATTACTGCAGTCGTTTTTCCTCTACAGAAGAACTTCAAGCAGCTAGGGTCCAACACTGACTCAGCTTTATTTTTCAAAATGTTCAGTGCCCATGACTTGTGACTGAACAACCCAGCATTCCTGAGAATCTCGGCTGTGCCTCATCTGAAGGACTGCAGAGGAGAAGCGGCAGAGCCCTATGGCCAGTCGTGTTCTTTCAAACACGAAGGATAATGTTTCACAGCATTATTTATAGTTTTTGCTTTTGTAAAAATGGGTCTCACTATGTTGGCCAGGCTGGTCTTGAACTCCTGGGCTCACGGGATCCTCCCATCATGGCCTCCCAAAGTGTTGAGATTACAGGCATGAGCCACCACACCTGGCCTATTTGTAATTGTTGTTGTTGTTTAAGAGACAGGGTCTTCTTCTGTCACCCAGGCTGGAGTGCAGTGATGCAATCACAGCTCACTGCAACCTCAAACTCTTGGATTTGAGTAATCCTCCCACCTCAGTCTCCCTAGTAGCTGGGACTACAGGTGCATGCTACCAGGTCTGGCTATTTTTTTTTTTTTGGTAGAGACAGGTGTCTCCCTATCTCCCTATGTTGCCCAGGCTGGTCTTGAACTCCTCGCCTCAAACGATCTCCCACCTCAGCCTCCCAAAGTGTTATGATTACAGGCATGAGCCATAGCACCTGAATGTCATTTTAAAAATTAACTTAATTTTTCATCTTAGTATGGGGTCTTTATCTTATTTTTTTGGATACAGGGTGTCACCCAGTCATCTTGACTGGAGTGGAGTGGCATGATCTCGGCTTACTGCCACCTCTGCCACCCAGCCTCAAGCAATCCTTTCTCCTCAGCCCCCAGAGTAGCTGGGACTACAGGTTCACACCACCATGCTCGGCTAATATTGTAATTAATATTTTGTATTTAATATATATTACCCACTTCTAGTACATTTGGTGTTAGATAGAACTATATATGTCCAAAGCCAGTAACAATAGTCACCCCTTGTCTTCGCATTGTATAGCTTGCAATTTGGCCTCACACACACTTTAGAGGTTGTGAAGGTACATGGCTCAATCAAGTGGCAAAGCCAAGATTAGAACTCATTTCCGTAGAAGGCAGCTCCCAACCTGCCATCAAATGGAGGTCACGGACTTGTCGTGCCTCACCTTCCATCCCCAAAACTGGAGCTCAACTGGGTGTTGCCTTGGTAACATTATGATCCACTTCATCATTTTTAAAAACCAGAACCTTACTGCTAGTGACTCCCTATCACCGTGTCTAACCCAGACCTGTCTCAAGTTGCAGGTTTGTAGATATCGTTGTTCCTGAGCACGTCCCCTAGACACCTCACACACGATCTGTTTAAAGCTAACTAGAATCTGCCCCACTGAAACCTGCTTGTCTGCCAGTCTCCCAAGCCACACACCTGCAGGTAATCCTCAGCTGCCACCTCCCTCACCACTGAGGGAAAGAAGGAGCTCAATAGCAGTTCTTTCTCAGGGCACTGTCCATGCCCCACTGACCCCCATTCCAAACCACTGAAGGTTATGGTTAGAGGAACTTCAAAAGAATGTGCCAGTGGGGCCGGGCGCGGTGGCTCAAGCCTGTAATCCCAGCACTTTGGGAGGCCGAGGCGGGTGGATCACAAGGTCAAGAGATCGAGACCATCCTGGTCAACATGGTGAGACCCCGTCTCTACTAAAAATACAAAAAATTAGCTGGGCACGGTGGCGCGTGCCTGTAATCCCAGCTACTCAGGAGGCTGAGGCAGGAGAATTGCTTGAACCCAGGAGGCGGAGGTTGCGGTGAGCTGAGATCGCGCCATTGCACTCCAGCCTGGGTAACAAGAGCAAAACTCCTTCTCAAAAAAAAAAAAGAATGTGCCAGTGGGTGGCATTCACTTGTAGTCCCAGCCACTCAGGAAGCTGAGGTGGGAGGGCAGCTTGAACCCTGGAGCTCAAGGCTACAGTAAGCTATGATCACACCACTGTTCTCCAACCTGGGCGACAGAGTGAGCTCCTGACACACACACACACACACACACACACACACACACACAGAGCAAAGAAAAGAAAAGGAAAGAAAGAAAGTGGTGAGTCTTGAGGGCTGTGCCAAAATGAAGCTGTGGATAGCGGCCAATGGGACAGCTGCGGTCTACACGGTCAGCATGGATCTCTTTCTCACTGACACACAGGCAAGTGATGTGGAGGCCCCACTGGCTAGTGAAAAGTGCAAGAGAAACAAGGGTGGGGATGAATAGAAGCTGTCTGGAGAAGTACAAAAATTACCCAGCCATGGCGGTGTATGCCTGTAGTCCTAGCTACTCGGGAGGCTGAGGCAGGAGAATCGCTTGAACCCAGGAGGCGGAGGTTGCAGTGAACCAAGATCGAGCCATTGCACTCCGGCCTGAGTGACAGATTGAGATTCCATCTCAAAAAAAGAAGAAGCTGCCTGGAGAGTTCTAGAACAGGGGCGGCAGGACCCTCACTGATTTGTTAGTAGTGGCCTTCGTGTCCACTCCCTGTTTCCCCCCCAACTCCCACAATTTTGAGCAGTCTATTCCAGTGCCCCAGAAATGCCTCTGCAGCTGTGACCCATCCTCAATTCTGACTTTGATTCTGAGCCCAATGCCTTCCACCCTCTTTGGCTCTATCTGCGATTGCATTGTAACTGCTCAATCCTCACCTGCTAGCCCATTGGGTCAGGGTTATTCTCTAAAGGGATGCTTTCAGTGACTGACCACAGTAATTGCTTTTCCTATTAGCTTTATGCTCCAACACAATGTTTATAGAGAGGCACGGAATCAAAAGCTAAGCATGGAGATCCAGATTGAAGCTACCCCTGGAGTTTCAGCTATGGCATGGATGGTCTCAAAGCCGCTGCCCTCTGATATTTGACATTTTCACTACAAAAGAGAAACCTTCACTGGTTTGCTTGGGGAGGAGAGTGTGGGACGGGGGGAAATGTCTGAATTCTTAGGAGTGTTGCTGCTTCATCATAGGAAGCCTGGGAAGGCAAGGTGGATGGAATGGGTCAGCCCTCAACATCCATTCCACCTTCATCCAAGTGTCCCTGCCAGGACAACAGAGGCTGGAACCAACAGACTGCAGTCCCAGACCCGGCACAGCCAGGGTTGTGACAGTGATCTCAGTTTGGTGGTTGTGAGGTGGAGGCTGCCCTTCTGTGCCTGCAGGCAAGTTTGCCCCGAGGGGTCTTGAGCTTTTATGGCAGATGAGTGGAGGCTGCCCCATGCCCAGCATCTGGTCACTAGCCTCCTGGGTGTCCATGTGGACTGTGGCAGGTACAGTGTGATTCAGAAACCAGTTGAGGTTCATGGCAGCTTCCTTTTTTTTTTTTTTTTTTTTTTTTTAGAGGCAGGGTCTTGCTCTGTTGCCTAGGCTGGAGTGCAGTAGAACAATCACAGCTCTCTGCAGCCTCAACCTCCCAGGCTCAAGCGTTCCTCCCAACTCAGCCTCCTGAGTAGCTAGAACTACAAGCATGTGCCACTACAACTGGGTAGTTTTCAAAATTTTTCATAGAGACATGGTCTCGCTATGTTGCCGAGGCTGATCTCAAACTCCTGGCCTCAAGCAATCCTCCCGCCTCAGCCTCCCAAAGAACTGGGATTATAGGTGTGAACCATTATGCCCCGCCTGGTAGCTTCTTGATTATGGCCCAAATTTGTATTCTGAAGTTGGAAGCTGCCTACTCTTAGAAGATTGAAAGACCAACTGTAAGGCATGACTTAGCTTATAATCCATTTCTTCAAATGTCACAGAGTTTTTTTAAGTACGTTAATATCCTAAATCCTGGGCCAGGCGTGGTGGCTCATGCCTGTAATCCCAGCACTTTGGGAGGCTGAGGTGGGTGGATCATGAGGTCAGAGATCGAGACCATCCTGGTCAATATGGTGAAACCCCGTCTTATAAAAAAAAAAAAAATCCTAAATCCCCTTCTAATGAAACTTATTTGAGAGGATTCTGTCCTCTGCAAGCCAACTCTGCCCATGCAGGATTTGAAGACCTCAGAGTTCCTGTGTGTGTGACACTGCACAGAAGAAACTATATGGGAAGATGAAATTGAGTGTGTGTTTGTGTGTTTGGAAAATTACTTACTTGTTACAATACAAATATATGAACACTCAAAAAGACATTTTGGCTGAGTGCCGTGACTCACACGTAATCCCAACACTTTGGGAGGCTGAGACAGGAGGATTGCTTGAGCCCAGGAGTTCCAGACTAGCCTGGCAAACAAAGCAAGACTCTGTCTCTAAAAAAAGTGAAATAACTGTCTGGGCATGGTGGTGCATGCCTGTAGTCTCAGCTACTTGGGAGGCTGAGGCAGGAGGATCACTTGAACCTGGGAGACCAAGGCTGCAGAGAGCTATGATTGTCCCACTGCGCTCCAGTCTGGATGACAGAGTGAGACTATCTTAAAGAGAGAAAAAGACATTTTGTTTTAAAATAGTCATTATACAATGGTCAGGTCAGGCAGCACAGCGTCCAGATGATGAAATGACCACCATTGAGGGGCACAGGGATATCATGTGCCTCCAGACGTCGTGGCTTGAGGACACAAGCATCCCCTATGCAGTCTCCCACGGTGAAGGCACAGCCTCAATCTAATCATGAGGAAACATCAAACAAACACAAAATAAGCAACATTCCATTAAATGGGGACTGGGGGGATGGAACTCTTCAAAAATGTTGATGTCCTGAAAGACAAAAGGTGACAGAAATGTCCCATATTAAAGGAAGCTCAGGAGACATGGCAACTAAATGCAGCATCTGATCCTAGACTGGATCCTATCCTGCAGTGGGAGAAACATTATAAAGGACATTATTGGGTCAACTGGCAGCACTGGAACATAAACATGAATTTGACATTCAGTTAAAAGCATCGTGATCAGGCATCTTAGTTCACGCCTGTAGTCCCAGCTACTCCAGAGGCTGAGGCCAGAGGATCACTTGAGCCCAGGTATTCAGATCCAGCCTGGGCAACACAGCAAGTCTACATCTCAAAAAAAACAAAAAACAAAAAAAGCATCACAGCAATGTAAATTCATGAAGTCGATGTCCTCAGTTATGGAAGGGAATATTCCTGTTGATATGGTTTCGTTCTGTGTCCCCACCCAAATCTCATGTTGAATTGTGATGCCCCTTAGTGTTGGGGAGGGTGCTTGTGGGAGGTGATTGGATCCTGAGGGCCAAATTTTCCCCATGCTGTTCTCGTGACAGGGAGTGAGTTCTCATGAGATCTGATGGTTTCAATGTGTTAGGCAGGTCCCCACTTGCGCTCGCGCTCTCGCTCTCGCTGGCTCTCTCTCTCTCTCTCCTCTCTCTCTCTCTCCCCCCCCCTCCTGCTTGCTTCCCCTTACCTTCCTCCACGATTGTAAGTTTCCTGAGGCCCCAGTCATGCTTCATGTTAAGCCTGCAGAACCGTGAGTCAAACCTCTTTGCTTCATAAATTACCCAGTCTCAGCAACCTCTACCTCCTGAGTTGAAGTGATTCTTCTGGCCTCAGCCTCCTGAGTAGCTGAGATTACAGGTGTGTGCTGCCACACCTGGCTAATTTTTGCATTTTTAGGAGAGACGGGGTTTCGCCATGTTGGCCAGGCTGGTCTCAAACTCCTGAGCTCAGGTGATCCACCTGCCTCAGCCTCCCAAAGTGCTGGGATTACAGGTGTGAGCCACCACGCCCAACCTTAAAATCATGTCCTTTGCAACAGCATGGATGCAGCTGGAGGTCATTCTCCTAAATGAATTAATATAGAAACAGAAAATCAAATACTACATGTTCTCACTTACAAGTAGGAGCTAAACAGAGAGTACACGTGGACATAAAGATGGAAACAGTAGTCACCAGGGACTCCACAAGAGAGGAGGGAGGGAGGGGGCAAGGGTTGAAAATCTACCTTTGGGGTACTATATTCACTATTTGGGTGGCGGGTTTAATATTAAGCCTGGACCCCAGCATTATGCAACATATTCATGTAACCAGCTTGCACATGTACCCCTTGAATCTAAAATCTTAGAAAAAGCAGTAAAGTATGAGGTTTATGGGGCACAGCAGAAGATGATGTAAGTCAGCTTCACCTGCGTCCTTGCTGGGCACTTGCAGTGCTCAGAACTGCCTGGGGCCCTCCTGGATGTTGGGGAACATCCCCTCTCTGTGATGGAAACAGTCTGAGAGGCAGATGGTGGGCTAGGCACCAGGATTAGAAAGAAAACAGTGAAGTGGAGGAAGGAAAAGAGAAGAGCGGCAGAGCATGGGACTCGGTGGCCAGGGCTGGCCTCAGGAAAGCCTCCTCCCCACCAGAGCCGAGTCCTGAGAAGGGTCTGGCTCTGAAGACTGGAGGGAAGTCTGCATGTAGGTGGGGAGGAAAGAGCACAAAGAGAGGAAGCATCCGGGGACCCGATCCCCATGGACAGCTGTGTCCCCAGCACACCGTTCTCAGGCCACACCTCTGCATTCTGAGCAGCAAATCCCAGGGCCATTCATTCATTCATTCATTCACTGTTTAACTAATATTTATTAAGTGCTTGACATATACTGAGTTCTCTGTTGTAAAGACTATCCTGGGATAGAGTTGGGAGAAGAAACAGGCAAATAAGCCTTCAAGGTCGTACTTAACTTGAAGGTAAGTATGAACCACGTGCGAGGGAAAGGTCGGTGGGGGCAAGAGGCCTCTGGAAACTGTAAATCAAGGGCAGCTTCATGGAAGGGAAATTGGAACACAGCTGTGAAAGATGAGTTCGAAATAATCCACAAAGTGTGGTACAGCAAAGAAGAACATAGACTCCAGCATCGAGACATCTGGGCTTCCATCCTCTGTCTGCGACTGGGGCCAGGGGGAGCTTGAAGCAAGAGAAGGGTCTAGAGCTCCAGATTTGAGGTGACTCTCTGGGTTGTGCGACGGCAGGCTGAGCAGCTCCTCACATCACGCACCTGGGCGCCTCTGTTACTGCCCCCAGCTGTGTCCTGGCTGTCTGTCCAGCTCCATCACCCCAGCCAAGCTCTTCACTCCCTAGTCTCTGTTTCCTTACATGCTGGGCGCTGGGCCAGGGAGGTGATGGGAGGACACGCCACGTCCCCACATGTTTTTTCCACTAGCAGACTCAATGGGACAGCCCCGGGGGTGTGCCCAAGGAGCAGAGGAGCCTCTCTGAAGCCGTGCATCAGGCCCCAGGGCCTGGAATAAATATTAGGTTTTCTTTCATTTCCTCTGCCTTTGCTGTTTACTTGTGGCTTTTGATGCCTCTCTCCCCCACTTGGCATGGGAAGCTGAAGATATTGCATTGTCATTTTATAGTGGAGGAATTAGATTTCTAATAAGGTTTAAATGGGAAATGAGCTTCTTAAGTATCAGGCTGAGCAGTCCACATTATAACCAAGGGAAAAGGAGCCCGAAAAAAAATCATTAAACTCTGTGCTGCGGTAAAGAAAGATGGACCACAGGAGAAAGGCTATCCAGTGACTCAGTCTGCAAAATGACCAGGGTGTGGGGGAGATTCTGGCCTTTCCAGTCAAGTAGAAGAGGCAGTAACTACAGCTACGACGGTATTTCAGTCAACAACGGGCCACATAGATGATGCTGGCCCCATAAGATGACCATGGAGCTGAAAAATTCCTATTGCCTAGTGATTTGTGTTCCAACTGCCTGCAGGATTCAGTACGGTAACCTGTCGTTCAGGATTGTAGCCTCGGAGCCACAGGCCAGACCACAGCCAGGTGTGCAGCACGCTACGCCGTCTAGGGTTGTGCACGTGCACTCTGTGATGTTTGCACAACGAGGCAGTCGCCTAACAATGCGCTTCTCAGAACTTATTGCCGTCACTGAGCAATGGATGACCATACTCAAAGCAATCTTTAGCAGGTGAGCATTTTTGAAAACAGCTGCTCTTGAAGACAAGACAGCTCAGCTTTGCTGAGCTACAGTCCCCATATTGACTGACCACTGGACACTCCACTTGGGTGTTCCCACAAGGATTCCAAATTCAACTCGCCCTAAACAAAAGGTATCATCCCTTTCACCCGTTCCCCTGCTGCCCCACCCACCGCAGACTACACAGTCTGCTAAAGGAAACCCCAGGAGTCACAAGAGTCCTGGACAATTCCCTCGTACATATTCAGTGCAATGGCAGGTGCTAAGCCCTTGGTTTCCACCACCCTGCAGTGTGAGGATGCCCTCCCCGCCTCCCCATCCTCTCTGCTGGTGCCCAAGTCCAGACTCTCACTACTTCTCACCTGGATTCGACAGGAGCCTCCTAACGTATCTCATTTTCAGCCCAGCTCTTTTCTAGGCAACCCTCAATATTGCTGCTTTGGTTTTTCATTTATTAAAAATATTATGAAATCTATTATCTCTATATTAGAAAGTCAACACCAGAGTCACCACCACCCAGGATAACAAATAGAACATTACCCTTTCTAGGGCAGTTACATGCAGGAAGGCAGGAGACTGGCAGACAGAAAGCCAATGGGAGATGCCTGCAGGAAGTGAACAAGCTTCCAGAGAGATCGAACTGCCCAAAGAAGGGGACTTCTTCTGGGAGACTTTTTTTGACGGAGTCTCACTCTGTCACCCAGGCTGGAGTGCTGTGGCGAGATCTTGGCTCACTGCAACCTCCGCTTCCTGGATTCAAGCAATTCTCGTGCTTCAGCCTCTGAGCAGCTGGGATTACAGGTGCACGCCACCACGCCCGGCTAATTTTTGTGTTTTTACTAGAGACAGGGTTTCACTATGTTGCCCATGCTGGTTTTGAACTCCTGGTCTCAAGTGACCCGCCCACCTCGGCCTCCCAAAGTGCTGGGATTATAGGCATGAGCCACGGCGCCCAGCAACTTCGTTTTTTTTTTTTTTTTCTAGCTGAAGATATCTCCCCTTTGGTAGAACATTCATGGAGAGGTGATCAGCCAAAAACTATACATTCATCCTAGGACTCACCAGCTGCCCAGGATCTAGAGAAGTTGTGGGCTCCAAGGGAATGTTGAGAATGGGTGCAGCCCGTGCCACTGGGAGAGGCAGCTCCAGATGAGGGCAGCACTGCTGCTTTTCTCATTACCATGCACTAAGCACCCACCATGTGCCAAACTGAACACTAGGGGCGCTATGCAGCTGTCCCTTACCTACACAACAACCCCTTGAGACACACGGAATTCTTCCTATTTCAGTCGCTTGAGCCCAGAAGACAGAGGTTGCCATGAGCTGAGATCACACCACTGCACTCCAGCCTGGGCAACAGAGTGAGACCCTTTCTCAAAAAAGAAAAGAATTTTAAAAACAATAATCATTCCTATTTTACAGATGAGGAAATCAAGCTGCTCGTCCAAGGTTAGCTGACTTGTAAACAGCAGAGCCAGGATTCAAATCCAGGTTGTGTTATACTGTATCCTAATGTAATATAAAGTAAAAAAAAAGATACCAAGGAAAATAAAATTCAGTTTTAAACACACGTGACTTTCTTAATGATTGATGTACAAGGAAACTGTGTCTTCAAGATAGACCCCTTTCTCTAGCCAGGACTCCCACAGTGAAGGTGTCGTGTTGCTTATGGTCATTGAATAGCATGCAGAGACTAGGGAGAGAGCCCTAGGGGTCCCAGAAGTGAGGCATTGCATGGGTTTTGAGTTTTTCTTTCTTTCTTTTTTTTTTTTAGAAACTGAGTCTCTCTCTATCGCCCAAACTGGAATGCAGTGGCACAATCTTGGCTCACTGCATCCTCTGCCTCCCAGGTTCAAGAGATTCTCCTGCCTCAGCCTCCTGAGTAGCTGGGATTACAGGCACCTGCCACCACGCCCAGCTAATTTTTGTATTTTTAGTAGAAACAGGGTTTCACCATGTTGGCCAGGCTGGCATTGCAAGAGTTCTGAAAAGACCTTACAGAAATCTGCGAATGTAGAGGTGGTGTGGTGTGTGTGAGATGTGAATGTGCTATGTGTATGTGAGGTGTGGCGTGTGAGTATGGGGATGGGTGGTGTGAGTGTGTGTGGTGTATGTGTATATGATGGAGACTGGCACTCATATGTGTATATGAGTATGTGGGGTGTGTGGATGTGGAGGGCATGATGAGTGTGCTGTGTGGTGTGGGTGTGAGTGTACATGTGTTGTATGTGTGATAGGTGGTGTGTGTATGTGGTATGGGATGTAGGATGTGGGTATATGTGTGACTGTGTGTGTGTGGTGTGTGATGTGTGTGTGTGTGTACGTGGTATGAGATATGGGGCTGTGTGGCGTGTGTGGTGTTTGTGTATGTGTGGTGTGTATTGTGGTGGGGTGCAGAGTGTAATGTTCTGTGGGGAGTAGGCGCATGGGACCTTAAAGTAGGGCATGGCCTTGACTGAGATATCTCCCAATCCAAGGCTTGCCTCAAAAACTCCGGGACCAATCAGGAGGGCTTAATGACTTTGAACTGAGGGAGGGCATCGGAGATGCAGGGAGAAATCAGAAGCCCCTAAAGCGACCCCCATACCCACAGCTTCTTTGAGATGCCCAGGGTCTGTAACTACCCATAACGTGAATTCTGAGCATCGTCATCATTCAAGGGTGCAAGCTGAGACTCTGTGGCCCCCCAAGAAGCTGAGCCCATGGGCTTCAGCCAAAAGGAGGCCCCTACAGGGAGCTGTGCTGTCCAGGAGAGGGGTGGGGGCAGGAGCTCGGCCACCACCAGCCACAGGCTGCTCCTCCCGCAGCTGCCGCGCTCCACTCACCAAATTGGGTCATGATCCTGCTGGAAGAGGGATCTTGTGTCCGGTTCCTGGGAAAAAGAGACTGGCTTCGATGTAGCAGGATGATCTGTCATCATTTTCTGGAGGCTAATTATAAGTCTGAAACCAGAGCATTGCCTATTTTGGAAACTCCTCAGAGGATAGCAAAAAGCTGACAAAGCCCAGCTTTCCGTTCACTTCGGGCAAATGGCCCACCATGTCACGGCCTAGATCCCTGGGCTGTAAAATATGACTGTCCAATTACTTGCTTAAAACTGGGCCACAATAATATTTTGAAAGGGGCTTGTGGAGTCTTGGTATCTCAGTCACCTAAAGAAGTCACTGAACTCCAGGTGAGCTCATCCACTCGCTGTCTGCACAGGCTAAAGGGACTTCTCATCATGTGGGGTTTGCCAGCCAATTTCAGCTTTTGTTAGGCTCCGTTAATATCCAACAGCTTGTCAGGAAATTCTTCCCACATTGTCTCAATGACCACAAGGGGTGTCCCTGGTGCTGTCACTGGACTGTCCTGAGTTATGCTGGGTGCTGTCACTGCCCAGGTACAAGCCACCCCATCCAGGGCAGGAGGGTGGCATCTCCCCCAGAAAAAAATAGAGGCAATCGCAAGACCTCTGATAGGAAGGAGGACCTGAAGGACATCATAGTCACACAGCAGAGGCCACTCTGGCCCTCTGGGCTATAATCCTCAGGGCTAGACCTTGAAGGGTCTAAACACGCTTCAGGGACTTTCGGAGTAGGAGTTACAAAAAGGCAGCCCAGGAGCTCGGCCAGGAGGCGTCCATGGCCAGGACCTCAACGCAAACCTGAGACAGCTGTCTGTCGAAAGCCAGGCCAGGAGGTACCCATTGCTAAATGTGCCTTATTGTCCCGAGGGCTCCACTCCAGGCCCCCTAGGCTGAACGTGCCCCTGCCCTTCTCTTAGGAGGGCTGAATCACCGCATTCCATTTGTGAGAGTATCTTCTGCTCTCCCTGTTGATCTTGTTGACTCAAATGTTTCCTTGCCCTTCTCTGATCTCTGCGTCCATTTAGCTGATAATAACTGAGCACCTGCCGTGCACTCAGTGCTGAGGATCCGTCAGCAGGATGCAGGGTGCCTGTCCTCATGGCATTCACATGCAGAGATGCGACTTGCAGCTCCCGAGCCTGGGCCCTGCGCTCTCCCCATCGTGTGTTCTGCCCTCCTGTGGGGAGAGCAGCTGGCTGAGCAGGATGAAACGCCCCTGCCTGGACTGTACCCTGCTGCCCACCACCAGAACTTTCTAAGTATGTGTGTGCTCTCTCACTGTGAGTCCAAATGCTGGGGAGCCCCCAGAGAGATGGTCCTGTGCTGGGCCTGCCAGGCAATGTCAGGAAGGTACATGGCCTGGAGACCCCAGCGTGGTCAGCAGCTGTGGATGCTGAGTGGCTGCTGGGCCGGGATGGGTCTGACTCAGAACAGTCAAAATTGATAAGCAATTGTTCTGGGCTGACTCGGAACAGTCAGAATTGATCATCGATTGTCCACTAGGCTGCAGTTAAACTAGCTGGATGCCCTCTAATGCCTTAGCCCTCAACACTGAGTCATAGTTAATTCCCAGACTTGAGTGAAATAGCAAATCCTGTTGAAACCCTTGGTTCCATGAACAGTGGGAGCAAAGATAAGGGGCCTTAGTCATAATCAGGCAGTCCCAGGCCACTGACATGAACTTCATGCTGTCACTCCAACCCCTGCACCAAGTGTCACCCGGCAGAGGAGGGATGGGAGTTCAAACAGGTGAGGTCTCAGCCAGCTCATTGACGGCTTACCATACAGGTGCTTCGCGTCTCCATTCCTCTCCCTCTTATCCGCCTTTCGACCTCACCACCACCATCTAGTAGGTTTTCTAAGAGGGAGTAGGGAAAACATTTATTTTCTATGTCCTATGAAGTGTTCAGAAAAAAATGAAACTAAAATGGGGACTTGGAATGTTCTCTTGCTGCTGATTGCCCAGAGCATTTCCAGTGGAATGGATCTGCAGACTTTGACTACCGCCATTTGTGAGAGTACAGCCCTGGGCAAACAGACCACTGCCTGGGCAGAAGCCTCAGGAACCCCCAGCTCAGACAACATCATCTGATGAGTGTTGGGCACATTCGCAGACATACCCCCCAAATACGTCATATTCGATGTGATGTAATTATTTACGAGATGAGATACAATGTTGGGGAAGTCAAACTGCCTAAACAGGCATGCTGATTATTTTTCTTTACTCTCATCCATTTTGTAAGAAAAAATATTCTTCTTGGGGTGGTGGGGTGGAATTTTATTCCTGTTGCCCAGGCTAGAGTGCAATGGCACAGTCTTGGCTCACTGCAACCTCTGCCTCCTGGGTTTAAACGATTCTCCTGCCTCAGCCTCCCTAGTAGCTGGGATTACAGGCACCTACCACCATGCCCGGCTAATTTTTGTATTTTTAGAAGAGATGGGGTTTCACCATGTTGCCCAGGCTGGTCTCGAACTCCTGACCTCAGGTGATCTGCCCGCCTCGGTCTTTCAAAGTGCTGGGATTACAGGCCTGAGCCACCATGCCTGGCCAAGAAAAAATATTCTTAAGCAACTTTAACACAAATCCACTACTAAACCCCAAGCAGCTAAGGTTTCATGGCAACAAGTACATCCAGTGTCATAACACTAACAAATGATCAAATTAAACTCTGACCAGCAAGTCTCGGGGCGATATTCCAGGCTCAAACATCAGAGAGCTTCTGTCATGACCTCTTGAATCATAACATCTGCTGTGGTGTCTGCTGTTAACTCTGGGCTAAGTCAGCATCACATCAGGTTCTACACCAATCCTGTCCACGCCAGGCGAGAAGCAGCTGCTACACTGCGTAACAGGGCACCGGGTGATTATTATTTCAGATAAAATAGACATCTAATATACTGCTTAAACAATTGCATTCTGGCCTGGAAAATCTACCTGCTGATTTCACTGCCAGGCAAAGCATCCTCAGAGGCAGCTGCCGCTTTCCACAATAGCACTGGTGATCTCATGAAATTGCATCTCCTGATTTTATTCCCACTTAAACTTCACTTGCTCATGCCAGTGATGGTGGAGAGACAATTGCTGCCTTCCACCCCGCCTTCGACTTAGTCATCTCAAGCGATTTACCTGTATGTGCATAATTGCCCTCATCTCAAAATGAAATGAAGAGGAAATCTGGACTTTATTGTTGCAGTGTCTGCTTACCACCTCACCCTTTCTGGTTTTCTTCTTTTCAGTTGAATACATTGCTCCTTATTCTTTTCCTCTACTCGAAAATGTCCACACTTGTGTTCCTTTCAGAGTTTCCACTAGAAATCATACTTACTTTCCAGAGCAACATTTCTCCCATTTGTTTTTCTTTTTTCCCTAAAGCCTGAGTATTTGATGAAGCCAGAAGTTGTTCCAGGATTAAAAATGAAAGGTTTCTGGATTACAATCAGAGACTAAGTTATTCACTAATTTTTTTTTTGAAGACAGAGTCTCTCTCTCTCTCTCTGTCACTCAGGCTTGAGTGCAGTGACACGGTCATGGCTCACTGCACCCTCCTGGACTCAGGTGAGCCTCCTGCCTCAGCCCCCTGAATAGCTGGGACCAAAGGTGCATGCCACCATATCTGGCTGATATTTTTAAAACATTTTTTGTAGACACAGTGTCTTGCCATGTTGGCCAGGCTAGTCTCGAACTCCTGGCCTCAAGGAATCTTCCGACCTCAGCCTTCCAAAGAACTGAGATTACAGGCATGTGCCATCTCACCTGGCCCCTACATCTTAAGGAAATTCTGAGTTCTTGTTTTAGAGTTACCTGTTTAACTATTTGTGTTGTTTTGTTGCTGCTCTAAAGAGTTTTTAGAGCAATTAAAACACAAGTAACCAGAAACAGCTAAGTTTACTAAGCCGTTGGCGAATGGGCTTAGTAAAACAGAGCATACCAAACAGCCAATGCCACTAAATAGCCGTTAAAAAGTGTGGATGTGAACGTTGTTAAACATTTTTAAGAATCAGATTAGATAATCTGATCTCACTTTTGTTGGTATGTGGCTGGTTGTATACGTAAATGTGCTTAAAATGCATAGAAAGAGGACTGGGGAATTGCACATTGAGCAATCTGTGGGAATGGGAACATCTCTATATCATTGGATATATTACAAGAGGAATGTATTGCTTATGGAATATATATGTGTATATGTATACATACATGCATGCGTATGCATGCCAAAGAGAACAGCAACTTCAAATTTTATTACAGTTCCACAGTGTTTATGTTATACTTCCTCTATTTATATAATGGTATTATCACTCCTAGAGGCTGAAAATTATTACTCATTTTTTAAATCGTTTTTTGTGTGTGTGGCAGAGTCTCTCTCTGATGTCCAGGCTGGAGTGCAGTGGCGCGACCTCTGCCTCCCAGGTTTGAGAGATTCTTGTGCCTCAGCCTCCCATGTAGCTAGGATTATAGGCACACACCACCACACTCCACTAATTTATGTATTTTTAGTAGAGTTGGTGTTTACCATGTTGGTCAGGCTGGTCTTGAACTCCTGACTTCAGGTGAAGCTCCCACCTCTGCCTCCCAAAGTACTAGGATTATAGGTATGAGCCACCATGCCCAGCTGCCTCCTCCCCCTCCTCCTCCTTCTTCTGCTTTTAATAGAGATGGGGTCTCACTATGTCACCCAGGCTGGACTCAAACTTCTGGCCTCAAGAGATCCTCCTGCCTCAGCCTCCCAAAATTCTGGGATTACAGGCATTAGCCACCATGCCCGGCTGCCTCCTCCCCCTCCTCCTCCTTCTTCTGCTTTTAATAGAGATGGGGTTTCACTATGTCACCCAGGCTGGACTCAAACTTCTGGCCTCAAGAGATCCTCCTGTCTCAGCCTCCCAAAGTGCTGGGATTACAGGGATGAGCCACCGTGCCCAGCCGTTACTACTCTGCTGGGATTACAGGCATGAGCCACCACGCCCAGCCGTTACTACTCTGCTGGGATTACAGGCATGAGCCACCACGCCTGGCCGTTACTACTCTTCAGTTTATGGACTTCATCTTTCCTTTCCTGCCATTGTTCTCAACTTTGGATGCACATTAAAATCACCCAAGAAGTTTCAAATCTAAATGCCCCAGGCCATATCCTGGACCAATTTCACTCAGGATCTCTGTGGGTGACACTGGCAACAGTATTGTTTGAAGCTCCCTAGTGATTTCAATGGGTAACCAATGTTGAGAAACACTGCTTTCCTCTGTAAACTCAGGAGCAGGATCTATGTCTGGTTGGTCTTTTTGCCTTCAAAGCTCCTAAGTTAGTGATATATATTAACACATGATATAATGAAGGGATCTGGACCTTCCTATATTCCCAAAGAGACAACAGGGGATTGAGTAATATGTTAGAACTATCAAAAGCACGTAGATTCACAGCACCCAACAGGTAGCAGTCACACATTCCTGCTGATGTCTCCAGTGGGCCAGTGGACCTCTTGGACATGCATCACACACACACACACACACACACACACACACACACGCACACACACACACTGAGTTCTTTCTCTGTTCCTAAGAACTTGGTGTTAAGTTTCTTGGGTCAAGTGAAAACCCAGTGGAGAAAAACAAAGCCCTCAGCCAGCTGTTCCATTATTGATGTCAATGAGAAGATGATGAAGTTAATCTCTTAGTCACCACTGAACAGAAGGCCACCTGGAGGAATCCCTCTTTCTCCTCATTCCTGTGTCCCAAAGTTGATGACATGATTTTGGAGATAGTTTCAAACTGTGACTGGCCTTTCCTTGGGACTCATTTGAAAAATTGAAGTTCTTCAAATATATAGTCATCCCTCTGTATCCATGGAGGATAGGTTCTAGGACTTCCCTGGGACACCAAAATCTGAGGATGCTCAAGTCCCTGATAGAAAACAGCATCATATTTGAATGTGACCTACACACATCCTCCCAAATACTTTAAATCATCTCTAGATGACTTATATCTAGTATAATGTAAATACTATGTAAACTATCGCTGTACTGCATTTTTTAGGGAATAAATGACAACAAAAAGAAGTCTGCACACGTTCAACACAGGTGCAATTTTTTTCAAATACGTTTGATCCAGAGTTGGTTGAATGCACAGATATGGAATCCACGGATACTCAGGGCCAGGTATATTTGAGTTTTTTCATAAAGATGATGCCAGAGGCTACATCTTTCCCCCTGCACTGCTAATGTTTCTGGCTTCAGTGGTCTTACCTAAAACTAGATAGCTTTAAATATTAGTGATCCCCAGCTCTACCAAGCGTGTTTTAAAAGAGTCAATGCTGAAGGCATAGGGCAGACACTTGATTTGTCCAGGCTTGACATGGCCCTCTGGCCAACACAAGTGGCTATATTAATTGCCTAGCTGTCAATTTCTTGATGACAAGATTTCAAGGGCAGAATGACTGGTGTACAAGTGGATTATAATTCCATTCTAAAATCTCTGTGATAGATTGATGAGGTAATTTCTAAAATAATCCATGCAACACTAAATTTACCTTGTGCCTTCTTTAATTGTTACAAGATGCTTAGGACATGGTTCCATTTTCAGATCTTCATAGAATGCTGTTGCTTTTTTCCCCCAGATCTTGCAGGCCACAGTACCACAAAAATAGTTCATAAAACAGAATCCCTTACTAAACCTCTAAAATGAGTGAGCCCATGTATTTTTAAAATAAAGCAATTCCCTAATTATTTGGAACAGTATCTGCCTTTTATGTCATTTAGGAGTACATGTATTTATGAGCTTACAAGTTCAAACACAAAGAAATAATGGTATTAAATTCCAGTATTTTGGAGAAAAAAATACATTAAATCAGCTATATATTTATATATGTGATTTACATACGGGACATATAAATATATTCTTTCCTTTGTAACAGTATAAAAATTGCAAGCTTTTCATCAAGGCACAAACTGAAATTAAGAAAAATCTGGCTGGGCATGGTGGCTCATGTCTGTAATCCCAGCACTTTGGGAGACCAAGGGGGGTGCAGATTGCCTGAGGTCAGGATTTCAAGACCAGCCTAGCCAATATAGTGAAACTGTGTCTCTACTAAAAATATAAAAATTAGCCAGGTGTACTGGCATGCACCTGTAATCCCAGCTACTCAAGAGTCTGAGGCAGGGGAATCTCTTGAACCAGGGAGGCAGAGGTTGCAGTGAGCTGTGATTGGGCCACTGCACTCCAGCCTGGGAAACAGAGCAAGACTTTGTCTCAAAAAAAGAAAGAAAGGAAGAAAGAAAAAAGTATGGCCCCTTTGTAGCAGGAGAGGCAGGGAACAAACCTCTCAAACACCAAACTGAGGAGGAAAGTGGCTTTTTATTTGGCTGGGAGCTGCGAGGGGCTATATCATCATTTACTGAGCTCCCCAAGCTGCAGCTTCTCTCCCCTTTCATAGGCTTACAAAGCTAAAGGGGAAACTGAGGCAGAACTATGTCATTATTCATTTTCTGGATGTCAGACCTTACAATCTTTTGGCTTCATTGATCTGCTAATTCATATGCAGTGTGAGTGGGGACCAGCGAGGGAGGGGGCTTACAGAGACAAGACAAAAGCAACAAGCTGTTTATTGGCAGAGGAGTTTATAGGAGGGAGCCTGGTCTGTGGCGATGTTGGGGCATGAACCACTGCCAGGCTCCAGACAGCAGAGATGGCATTTATTTGCAGCTCTTTCAAGGTTAACAGATAGCAGAGATGCTGTGAACTAAAGAGGGAGTCATTTTCCCAGCTCTTTGGTATTTTATTTCATTTTTTTTCCTTCTTCACTCTCCTTCCCATCTGGAAGTGGGGAGAAGAGGTGAAATTGAAGAAGGCGAGGGAGTCTCCCCTCTTACCTTTGGCATGTATTCTCTTATGACATTGTCAGAGCCCATTATTACTGGACAGGTGTCTGCTCACCTGCAACACACACAGGTTTGTTCATGTTAACTCTTTCACAGATTTGCATCATTTAATGCACGTATTTCTTGCTTTGTTTATTCCTTTGATGTTTCATTCATAGTTAGTGCGGTTTCTTTCATAGTAGCTATTTATTGAAGTTCGTGTTAAAACAAAATTCTCTCTCCCCTCTCTAGTTCTCTCAGAGGCTCTGCCTTTCCACTAGCCTCTGTGCATTTGAATCCACCCCACTCCTCCCTTCTGTCCCTTTGCTACTCATTCCTACTTGTCTTTCCTGGCTTCAGAATTTTGGGGAGAGGCTGAATGGGAACCAGCATCAGCGTCCCAGGATAGGAGAAACTCCTGTGCAGAACAATGGGTTAGGACCACCACCAGCAATGCAAATGAGGGCTAACCCGCTTCACTCTGCAGTCCTAGGCATGCTACCTTCCATCGAGACACTACATAATAACACCAAATAAACAAATGAAGGAACAATAAGCCAGTGTGAATCGTGACTTGGTCTTCTCGGACATGATGATAGGTGTCTGAAGAGCCCCAATTCTTCGTTGGTTCTGAAATTCAGCTCAGGCAGCTCCTCTTCCTGGGAACTTCACCTTCTTCAAGGGAAGCAGAAGGATCTGGGATGCTGAGTGCTCACTCACCCTGGGCTGAACATTGCACACAGAATACCTGGATTCATTCTCATCATGACTATCTTCCAAGGGAAGACATAAGGCTCAGAGAAGTTAAATACTTTTTCTAAAGTTATCCAGGAAGTAAGTGGCAGAGCTACTCAGGATTCAACCCAGATCCATCTGATTCAAAATCCCAAGGTCACTAAAGGCAGGAATTTAGCCAGTGAATGCCACACTTTAGCACAAACATTGAACAAAGGCTTTACACAATCAAAACCCTGAGAAAATAGTTGCCAGTGCAGTTTATAAACCTTGGTATTTAACCATTTTTAATGCTTTTCTTACATACCGAAAAATGAAATTAAATCAAAGGGAGTTTTTTGTTTGTTCAACGTATTACATTCAGTTACAGTTTGGTTTTTTAATGCTCAAATTTTTCCTAATTATAAGTAAGGGGAAAGAAATCAGCATTTACCGTCGTTTGAGGAGCTACAGACCCACCCCAGTTCATGAAGGAAAGCTCCTGTTTACTGAAGAATGTTAGCCAGTAAAGAAAGAAGAAATGATAGAATTAGCAAACCACTATTTTGCAGTCTCCTGTGAAATAAATGATTTAGGAAAGAACATCAATGAAAGTTACAACCATTGGGTGAACGGTTGTGAGGAGGCAGGATCTTTGCTCATTACCAAAGTAACGACTTAATCCTTTCACGGAAAAAAATGTATTTCTACAAAGAAAATCCATAGTGGTCAGCAGCTCATCTAAGGGAGCAAACTCAGCATCCGCATCGGTGCACAGCCTGCCACTGTGTGCCTCCTAATGTGAGGCAACAGGAAGTATCTAGTGTTACCCATGAGGTGTTTTTTCCATATACGTTTAACCTGCATTTAGCCAAGCCTTCAGACCTAACTTTCAGTGCACAGAAATACAATTGCTAGAGTATCAGGTTAATGACACTACAAGGAAACTATCAGACATGTGGAACATTCTACAAGACAAACTGGCCACTTGCTTCAGAAAATCAATATGATAATGGGAAGAAGATCAATGGTTGCCCGGGACAAAGAGTGGAGGGAGAATGATTGCAAAGGGGCATAAAGATTTTTAGGGTGATAGAAATCTATATCTTGATTGGGGGGACAGTTACATTAGTGTATACATTTGTCAAAACGTATGAACAGTAAACTTAGAGTGACTACATTTTATTCTAATTGAATGATACCTTAACATGGTAGATTTTAAAAATAAAAACAAAATGTTAACATCACATGCAAAAAACTAAGTCAACTATTGCATTTATTTATTTATTTATTTATTTATTTTTGAGATCGGGTCTTGCTCTGTTGCCTAGGCTGGAGTGCAGTGGCACAATCACAGCTCACTGCAGCCTCAACCTCCTGGGCTCAAATAATCCTCCTGACACAGCCTCTTGAGCAGCTGGAACTACAGGCATGTGCCACCATGCCTGCCTAAATTTTTTATGTTTTGTAGAGAGGGGGTCTCACCATGTTGCCCAGGCTAGTCTTGAACTCTTTGGCTCAAGTGATCATCCTGCCTCGGTTTCCCAAAGTGCTACAATTACAGGGATGAGCCACTACGCCCAGCCCCATTACATATTTCAAAAGACTAAAGAGCCAAAGTAACCCGTTATAATGGGAAAAACTTGCTTAGATTTGGGCTAAAAAAAAAATGAACGATTAAGAAAAACAGTTGTGGGGTTAACTGAGGGAATTGAAACATGGACTGAATGCTAGGTCACAATGAGGAATTCTTAAATGTTCTTAAGGTTATGTAGGACAATGTTCTTATCATGTTTAGGAGAGAAGTGCCATGATGTCTACAATTTAATTTGTTTTCATTTTATTTGTCATTTGTTTTTGTTTTTGTTTTTTAGAGACAGGGTCTTGCTTTGTCGACAGGCAGTCGGTGCAGCGGCGGGATCTTGGCTCACTGCAACCTCTGCCTCCCATGTTCAAGCAATTCTCCTGCCTCAACCTCCTGAGTAGCTGGGACTACAGGTGCCTGGCATCACGCCTAGCTAATTTTTGTATTTAGCAGAGACAGGGTTTCACCATGTTGGTCAGGATGGTCTCAATCTCTTGACCTTTTGATCCACCTGCCTTGGCCTCCCAAAGAGTTAGGATTGCAGGTGTGGGTCACTGCGCCCGGCCCAACTTAATTTGTTTTTAGTTTCACTTTAAGTTTCAGGATACATGTGCAGGATGTGCGGGTTTGTTAACATAGGTAAACGTGTGTCATGGTGGTTTGCCACACCTGTCAACCCGTCACTTAGGTATTAAGCTCCACATGCATTAGCTATTTATCCTGATGCTCTCCCTCCCCCCACCCCACAATAGGCCCCACCATGTGTTGTTCCCCTCCCTGTGTCTGTGTGTTCTCACTGTTCACTTTCCACTTATAAGTGAGAACATGCAGTGTTTGGTTTTCTGTTCCTGCATTAACTTCCTCAGGATAATGGCTTCCAGCTCCATCCATGTCCCTGCAGAGGACATGATCTCATTCCTTTCTATAGCTGCATAGTATCCCATGGTGTGTATGTACCTCATTTTCTTTTCCAGTCTATCATTGACGGGCATTTGGGTTGATTCCATGTCTTTGCTATTGTGAATAGTGCAGCAATGAACACGTGTGTGCATGTGTCTTTATAACAGAGTGATTTATATTCCTTTGGGTATATACCCGGTAATGAGATTGCTGAGTCAAATGGCATTTCTGGTTCTAGATCTTTGAGGAATCGCCACACTGTCTTCCATATGCGACTTAATTTTTATATCAAAAGGCACATAAATATGCAGGAAGATAAAGCAAATACTGTCATGGGATGCATAATGACATTTCATTCAACGATGAGCTCCGTGTATGACAGTGACCCCAGAAGATTATGATGAAGCAGAAAAAGTCCTACTGCCTAGTATTTTTATTGTTTATTTATTATTACTTTTTATTATTAGAGTGTACTCCTTCCACTCATTTTTTTTTAAGTTAACCGTAAAACAGCCTCAGGCAAGTCCTTTGGGAAGAGTTCTAGAAGGCACTGTTATCACAGGAGCTGACAGCCCCACACCTGTTATTGCCCTGAAGGTCTTCCAGTGGAACAGGATATGGAGGTGGAGGATGTTGATATTGGTGGCCCTGCCCCTGTGTAGACCTAGGCTAATGTGTGCATTTGAGTCATAGTTTTTAACAAATAACTTTAAAAGGTAAGAAAAAAATTAAAAAATAGAAAGCAGATTACAGGATAAGAATATAAAGAAAGAAAACCTTTTTGTACACGTGTACGTTTGTGTTTTAAGCTGAGTGTTGTCACAAAAGAGTCAAAGAGTTAAAAAAAAAAACTAAAAAGTGTATAAAGTAAAAATGTCATGGTAAGTTAAGGTATTAACTTATATATTATCAAAGAAAGAAATATATTTATATTATCAATGAGAGAAAAAAGATTTTTAAGAAATTTAGTGGCTGGGCACAGTGGCTCATGCCTGTAATCCCAGCACTTTGGGAGGCCGAGGCGGGCAGATCACCTGAGGTCGGGAGTTCCAGAGCAGCCTGACCAACATGGAAAAATCCCGTCTCTACTAAAAATACAAAATTAGCTGGGTGTGGTGGCTCACATCTGTGATCCCAACAACTTGGGAGGCTGAGGCAGGAGAATCGCTTGAACCTGGGAGGCAGAGGTTGCAGTTGGCCGAGATCATGCCATTGCACTCCAACCTTGGCAACAATAGTGAAACTCTATCTCAAAAAAAAAAAAAAAGAAAGAAAAAAAATTTAGTGCAGTCTACAGTGTTTATAAAGTCTCACCATGTTTCCCAGGCTAGTCTCGAACTTGGCTCAAGTGATCCTCCTGCCTCAGCACAGTTTGTACACAGCACATGTAGTGTACAGTCATGTATGAGGCCTTCACATTCACTCACAAATACCATTGTGTTACAACTGCCCACAGTATTCAGTACAGTAACATGCTGTACAGGTGTGTAGTCTAGGAACAATCTACTGTAAACTAAAAATAAAATCCTTGCCCTGGACATGACCATTGTGTAAACAAAAATAATAAAAATAAAAATAAAATCTTAAGTGCTCCCACCAACATAACAGACCCCCTGTGGCCAAGGGGACCCCAGAAAACTCTTAAAACTGAGTTCCTGGTCATGATGGGTTGGGAGGTCAGACACACCTCACTATACCACCCTCTTTTTTATGGTTTAGACACAACCACTGGCCAGGATTAACGTTAAAATAGAGATCATAGGACTGTTAGAACAGAATTTGTAGCAGTAACATAAATTACAAACAACATCTAAGGCAGTGCCAGGCGAGGGTGAAGTTACGCACCCCTACACCTAAGGAATAAACTATGCTCCAGCTGCCCCACGGTTTTTCTTTTTCTCTAGAAATAAACAAGCACTGGCCTAGAGAAAACAGTATTAAAGCAATCTGCTCAGCCCCAGAGTCTGACTAACTGACCCCCTTCCGCCAGCCATAAATACAGCTTTGACTGGACCAAAGACTGATTTCAGTAAGACCACTGACCATGGTCTGGTTCTGGCCAGTTTACAGAGGCTGCATACTTGAGTGCTTTTGTGTCCTGAAAACACTTGTTGACATGTAGAGTCTAATTTTAATACATTTAAATGTTAAGTCCCAGCCCCAAGGTGAACATGGGTCATATGCTACATGCATGTTTATTCAATACACGTGTCAGGACCACCTTCGTGTGTATTCCCAGCTCTTTCTATAACCTGTAGAATACGTGTGTTTAGCCGAGCCATTCAGCGTTAAGCTGTTGCCCCAACCCCTCCTCCTTCAAAATGCCTGTCTCTCTGGCTTTCTCCGTTTTTTCCAGCCTGCAGGATGGCCATCTTATAGGCTATAATCCTTTATAAGGAATAAAGTCTCTTTTTCCAAATTTATAGATTGTTTGGGTGTTTTTTTAAGCCTAGGAGTGTAGTCAGCTTCACCATCTAGGTTTGTATAAGGACATCCTATTATGTCCACGCAGCAACGAAATCGCCTAATGCATTTCTCAGAACATATCCCCATCTTTAAGTGATGCATGACGATAGCGCACAAAGTTAACACTTATTGAAGGAAGAGGGAGCACAGGTATTCATTGTACTATTAGTCTTTCAACAATTCTGTACTTTTAAAGTTTTCTTTTAAGACTATTTCTAGGACAGTTTTTAAGTTCACAGCAAAATGAAGGTACAAAGATACCCTTATGGCATCACAGCCTCCCCGACTATCAACATTCTACACCAGAGTGCTACATTTGCTACAACTGACAAAGCTACAATGGCACATCATTATCCCCAAAGTCCATAGTTGACATCAGTGTTCACTCTCGAAATTGTACATTCTGTGGGTTTAGACAAATGTACACTGACATGTCTTCTCATTATAGTATCTTGATTGCTCATATAGGTGGCTTTATATCTATCACGTAATTTTTCATTTTCTATTTACCATGCATCGTCATGCACCTTTTCTCTCATTTCCTACCTACTATTGGACTAATATATTTTCTTTATTCTCTTATTTTATTCTCTTACTTTTAAATTGTACATTCTACTTCCATTATTTTAGAGGTTGCCGTTAAAGGTTTTTGCCATGTGTACCTAACAGAAGTCCAGAGTTAATATGCAAGATGAGAATCTCAAAGTCCATTCATGCTGAGCCCCATGTCATGTTATTGCTGTTCGTTATTTAATTGCACCTTGTCATTAAAAATCCCCAAGAGCCTTTTGTATGTGTTTTACAATTAATGTTAATGTCGCCTTTCCAAGAAGTCAACCAGTTTCTTTGCTCCCTCTAGCTTTTGGATCCCCACTCATTCCTTCTGGGTTCAATTTTCTTCTTACTAAAACAAATTCCTTCAGTAGTTCTTCCAGTGAGGTTTTTTTCGTTTCTTTTTTTTTTTTTTTTGAGACGGAGTCTCGCTCTGTTGCCCAGGCTGGAGTGTAGTGGCATGATCTTGGCTCACTACAACCTCCGCCTCCCGGGTTCAAGCAATTTGTCCTGCCTCAGCCTCCCAAGTAGCTGGGATTACAAGTGCCCGTCACCACTCCCAGCTAATCTTTTGTATTTTTAGTAGAGACGGGGTTTCAACATGTTGGCCAGGCTGGTCTCAAACTCCTGTTCGTGGGTGATCTGCCCGCCTCAGCCTCCCAAAGTGCTGGGATTATAGGTGTGAGCCACCGCACCCAGCCCCAATGAGGTTTTGTGAGGAGTGATCTCTCTTGGTGTCTTTGTCGAAAGTCATTTTTATTACACCTTATACCTTACGTAGAGTTTACAGGTAAGGAATTCTGGTTCGTGGTTATTTTCTCTCAGCAGTTTGAAGATACCATTTCGGTTGCTGAAGGCATCTATTATTGCTGGTAAGTCTGCTGTAAGTTGAAGTATTGTTATTATTATTACTATTTTGAGATGGAGTTTCTCTCTTGTCGTTCAAGCTGGAGTGCAATGCCCCAATCCTGGCTCACTGCAACCTCTACCTCCTAAGTTCAAGCAATTCTCCCGCCTCAGCCTCTGGATTAGCTGGGATTACAGGCATGCACCACCACGCCCGGCTAATTTTGTATTTTTAGTAGAGATGGGGTTTCACCATGTTGGTCAGGCTGGTCTCGAACTCCTGACCACAGGTGATCCATCTGCCTCAGCCTCCCAAAGTGCTGGGATTACAGGCATGAGCCACCGCAGCAGCCCAGTATTATTGGCTTTTAGATTTCTATGTTTCTAGCGGTGGTGAAGATTTTCTCTATACTTTTGAAGTTCTGCTATTGTACTCTGCTGTGTCTGTGTGGATTTACTTATATTTCTTTGCTTAAAACTTGGTGTGTTGTTTCAATTTAAATGCTCATCTTTTCTTTGTTTTTCTTTTTATTACCATGACCATATTCTACATTCAAAAGACTGCATGAAGTGTATATACGTAGATTTAAGGGTAATAAAATACGCACTTGTGTATTCACCAATCAGCTTAAGAAACAGACTTTTACCAGCCTCTTAGAAGCCCATGTGTGCTCTCCATGAGCACAGCCTGTCCTCCTGCAAGAGGTGCCTGTGTCCTGAACCTTATATCAATTATTTTTTGTGTTTTTTGAAGAGTATTTCACAATTGTATGTATTTCTACAAAACATGTTCTTTAATTTTGCTTATTTTTTTCTCCTTTATACTACTGGAATCATACATTTGTCTATATTTCTGTGACTTACTTTTTCATTCAACATTATGCCTTTGAGATACATCCATGCTGATACAAGCAACTGCAGTTTATTTGTTTTTATATATTTATATTTTTTGAGACAGTGTCTCACTCTGTTGCACAGGCTGACATGCAGTGATGCAGTCATAGCTCACTGCAGCCCCAAACTCCTGGACTCAGGCAATCCTCCCACTTCAGGCTCCCAAGTAGCTGGGACTATAGGCACACACCACCATGTCTATGGCTTTTTTTTTTTTAATTTTTAGTAGAGATATGGTCTTGCTATGTTGCCCAGGCTGGTTTCAAACTCCTAAGCTCAAACAGTCCTCCTGCCTTGGCCTCCCAAAGTGCTGGGATTGTGGGCATGAGCCACCGTGTCCAGCCTTTACTTAATTTATTTTTAATTACTGTATAATACTCCATTATATAAATATACCAGAAAATAACTATTTATGGCATGAATGGATAAGTGAACATATCCATCCTCATGCAAAGCCCCATTTCTGACAACAGAATTTTGCTCTGGGCATAAACATTTGTTCTCTCCATGTGGTCCTCTTCTAGGTGTTGCCTCTAACAACAACACATCACATCCCAACACTGTTCTTCAGCTCACCCTGCTCCTCTCCACTGTACTAACTCTCAGGGTTTATTTCATTCTAAATCTAAGTTACCCTTTTTGGGGACATCTTCTGTGGTTAATCAATTAATCAGTCAATTGCTTTTAGAGGCAGAAGGACTTTAAAGGACAGGTAACGAGACGCCTATCTACTATGATACCCTCTGTCAGGTGGACAGCCAGGTGCGTGAGCACATCTAGCGTGGAGGAGCCTACTGCTTCATGAGAACACCCATTCCACCGGCCACCGTTACTTTCAAAATTCTTTCTCTTGAGACGAAACTCATTCCCTGTAACTCTCACCCATGGATCCTCGCTCTGCACTCCAGAGAGACAGACAAGAAAGCTAGCTCCCTTTCCCCAGCATCTCCACCCATGCCTGAAAAGCATCTTCAGGACCCCTCTGCCCCACTTATCACCCACACCCAACACCCTCACCACAGGTTCTTCTTTTTTCCAAGTTTACCATTCTCAATTCCTTGTACCATTTCTTGTTTAATATAATGCCTAGGTTCTTTTTGTAGACTGACCACTATCCTCTGAGGTCCCTTCCGTTTATCAACATGATGTATGAAATTATCTCAGAAGGATTTCCTACCCCAGTGGTGTCTCACTATTTTCAGCATGAATATTCTGTATTGGTGTCTTGGAACTTCTTGGTGTGGTAGAATGTGTTAGATGTGAACATATGCAAGAAACATTAGACATCAAGTAACCAGTCTACAACCACACTTTGAACATCCTGTCCTGGGCATATGTATATGAGAAAGGAACAAATATAAAAAAAAAATCACTAGGGTTCTATACTGAGTAGCTATGATAAAGTTCAGGTTTCTTGTTCTAGGTAAATTTGCATAAAATCATTGATTGATTGATTGATGCTTATCAATGTGTTCATCTCATTTCCCCACCAGACTTGCAGGTTCATAATAGACTGGGACTGTAGTTAACCAAACATTCAATGTTTTTCTCTCTAGTACAGCTCCTTATACCCTGTGAGTGAGAAAAGTATCTATTAACAGTGATAAAAAATATTTTAGTGTCTCACTGAGAGGGCAAGCTGACCATAAAATCTGTCATGCCATTTATTACTACTTGCTGCTAACAACAGCTAACAATTATTTAAATTCATATTGCATTAGTTTGATTATAATAAAATATAGGAGCTCTAAAAGCACACTTCATCTCCAGAGCTAGCCATGTGCGTCATTTGGACGTAGATATCATTAAGGGAAAGGAAATATTTTAGACTAGGAGCACTGTTCTCAGATCTAACCAGGCACTCTGAAAATTAATTAAACATTTGGGACCCTTGACAAAATCAAATGATCAACTGAAGACCTATCTGACATTAAAGAGTAGCTCAATTAATTCATATTCTGGTTAAAAACATATTCAAACGATCTTGAAAAAAAGGAACATTTTCAAATATAAAGTATTTATATTCAAATATAAAGTGTTTATAGCTATTAAAAGCTATAATAAGACAGCCCTTTTTAACCAAATGATGCTAAGTCAACCAGGCATAGTGGCTCACGCCTGCAATCCCAGCACTTTGGGAGGCCGAGGTCAGGAGTTTGAGACCAGCTTGACCAACATGGTGAAACCCCGTTGATACTAAAAATACAAAAATTAGCTAGGTATGGTGATGAGCACCTGTAATCCCAGCTACTCAGGAGGCTGAGGCAGGAGAATCACTTGAACCCGGGAGACAGAGGTTGCAGTGAGCCGAGATCGCGCCACTGCACTCCAGCCTGGGTGACAGAGTGAGACTCCATCTCAAAAAAATCCAACTAGATAGCAGATCTAACTGTGAAAAGTAATACAATAAAACTTTTAGAGAGAAACCTCTTCATGATCTTGAAGGAGGCAAACATTTCTTAAACATGGAATAAAACCTGCTGCTGGTTTGTCTTCTTATTGCTGAGTTTTAAACTTTCTTTGTGTATTTTGGATGCCAATCCTTAATCAGAAATGTGTTTTGTAGTTTAAGTTAAGCAGAGGTTGCAGTGAGCCCAAATGGCACCACTGCACTCCAGCCTGGGTCATAGAGCGAGACTCTGTCTCAAAACAAACAAACAAAACCAGAAAACTATGCACAGATATTTACGGCAGCTGTATTTACAATTTCTAAAACCTGGAAGCAATCAGGATGTCTTTCAGTTAGCGAATGAATAAACAAACAGTGGCATATCCAGATAATGAAATATTATTCGGCAATCAAAATAAATAAACTGTCAAGCCACAAAAAGACATCACGCATCCTTAAATGCATATGATTGGAAGCCAATCTGAAAAGGCTGCATACTGAGTGATTCCAACTATATGATATTCTGAAAAAGGGAAAACTATGGAAACAGTAAACGGATTAGTAGTTGCCAGGAGTTACAGAAAGAGAAAGGGATGAATGGGCAAAACACAAAAGATTTTTAAGGCGCCGGGTGCCTGTAATCCCAGCACTTTGGGAGGCTGAGGCAGGTGGATCACAAGGTCAGGAGTTCAAGACCAGCCTGGCCAACATAGTGAAACCCTGTCTCTACTAAAAATACAAAATTTAGCCGGACTCAGTGGCGGTGCCCATAATCCCAGCTACTTGGGAGGCTGAGGCAGGAGAATTCTTTGAACCCAGAAGGCGGAGGTTGCAGTGCGTCAAGATCCTGCACTCCAGCCTGGGCAACAGAGCAAGACTCCATCTCAAAAACAAAAAAACAACAACAAAAAAAGATTTTTAAGGCAATGAAATAATTCTGTATGATTCGATAATAGAAGGTACACATCATCAAACATTTGTCAAAATCCTTGGTATGTACAACACCACGACTGAACTCTAATGTCAACTATGAACTTCAGGTAATAATCACATGTAAATGTAGGCTCGTTAATTGCAACACATAGGCCACTCTGTGCAGGATGCTGCTACTGGAGGAGGCTGTGCCTGTGTGGGGGCAGGGAGCACATGGGAGCTCTGTATTTTCTGCTCAGTTTTGCTTGAACCTAAAACTGCTCTGAAAAATGTCTATTAAAAAAATTTGGGAGACAGGCAGATGCAGTGGCTCTTGCCTGTAATCCTAACACTTTGGGAGGCTGAGGCAGAAGGATAATTTGAGGCCAAGAGTTTGAGGTTACAGTGAGCTATGATTGTGCCACTGCATTACAGTCTGAGTGACAGAGCAAGACCCGGTCTCTAAAAAATAATAATAACAAATAAAAGATTTGAAAAGTGTGAGTAGATGAGACTGTAAAGATAGACAGTATCTTTATGACAAGATTCCCTTGGAGAGACACCCTAACTTGGTGTTATTCTCATGTAAACCTTCAAACAACACTATGAAACATGGCTTTCTGTGGGTGGTAAATGGGAAAAGACAGAACCTGTTGTCCTTGTGTTAATAATTAACAATAGATGATTAAAACAACAGCTGGGAGTGAAAAAGATGGAGATAATTTTGTCAAGGAAAATCTTGGGTCCAACGGCTGATTTGACAACTAGAACTATTGCCACATGTTCTTGCAATTCACTTCTCATTCATTTCATTTCCTTCCATTGTGTGTGTGTGTGTGTGTGTGTTTTTCTTTCTCTGCAGGATGTTTGAAGTGTTTCTATAGTGACAAAGAGTTCCTTACATATTTCAATCGGAATGCCACTTGAGCCACTTGGACACTTCATCCCATTGTCATTTGCATCTGTCTTCACTGCCTCAGGAAAAACAAGCACAGTTCCGGGACAAAGCCAATGAGCTCCAAAGAGGAGCCCACAGGAAGCAGAAGCAGCCCAGAGTGTCTCAGCTTAGTGCTGCTGAAGCCTCGGCCCTTAAAAGCTTCTGGCAGATTCTGTTTACAGATAAATGTGACAGTCAGAATCACACATGTTGCAAATTTACAAGGAGAGGTGATTTGGGGAATACAAAAGACCTTTCTGGGAAGTTGGGGTGTAGTAAGAACCTATTAACCTTCTTCCCTAGGTTAGAGCAGGAGTTCCCAGGCTGGGTAGAAGTAGGGAGGGACATGGCCACAGGCCATGACGCAGGAGAGGTGTCTGGACCGGACTGGACTGGAGGAAAGGTAGGAGATGGCTCGGGCAGCCCTTCAGGAAGATGGCATTCCCCAGCCTGGCCGGAAGCTCAGAGGCCTGTCAGACCAGGCTGCCCACAATGCTGGCCATCTCAGCAGTGATGACCGTGGAATCATCATTGGTAATCAGAGGACCCCACCCCTCAACTTTCATCTTTCCTCACTTGTTGGCATAACAACACAGTGCCTGGCACATGGTAGATATTCACTGAAACGTTTTTGAGTGAATGAAGAGAAAAGAACATTATGTAACAGTGACTTTTTATAACGGACACTTTTCTACTAGAGAACCTTAAGCTTCTTTTCTCATTTGGTACAGAAACCCAAAATCTCTCCTAATAGGGCTGGGCACAGTGGTTCACACCTGTATTCCCAGCTGACTCACACCTGTAGTCTCTGCACTTTGGGAGGCCAAGGCCGGTAGATCGCTTGGGCTCACAAGTTCGAGACCAGCCTGAGCAACATGGCAAAACCCCATCTATACAAAAAAAATACAAAAATTAGCCAGGAGTGGTGGCACTCACCTGTGGTCCCAGCTACTTGGGAGACTGAGGGGAGGATGGCTTGAGCCCCAGAGATGGAGGTTATGGTGATCCAAAATCATGCCACTGCATTCCAGCCTATGTGACAGAGTGAGAACTTGTCTCAAAATAAATAAATAGATAGATAGATAGATAGATAGATAGATAGATAGATAGATAGATCCTAATAAATACAAAGTGGTCCACTTACTCATTTTCAAATCTTGGACTTTCGCAGAAGTGGTCTTCTAAGAGACTCTGACCCTTCCCCTGATAACTGATGTTATGTATAAGCAGGCAGATATGGTTGTAAAACAAAGTGGAAAAAAAATATTTCTTTCCCACTCAAAGAGAAAAACGTATTCAACCTCAATTCTCTGAGCTTTGGTTCATAAAGCCAAATGAGCTTCTAGCTATCTGGCCAGCAAAGGAGAGCAGGGCCGAGAAGCAGACCCCCCTTTTGTAGGAAAGTTCAGCTGGAGCTACCCACAAACCACCCAAAACTGCTCTCAGGGCCCTGAGGCTGATGTCCCAGAGGTCCTGCCAGCTCCGGGGCTGAGGAGCTGTTAGTAGGTGGGTATGGAAGGTCACAGAACCAGTAACAAGTTGAAGGGGGAAAGAGGCACGTTGTGAATTGGCTCTGACCCATTGTCCCAGTGGCTTCCATCTGCTCTTCTTTCCTTGTCACAGCCTTGCCTGCTCTTCTGTCCTCCAGGGCCGTGTAGTCATCTGAAGCCATTAGTAGGGCACCTGCCACACCCAGATCACTGTTGATGTTGTCAGAAAGAAACCCCATCAGTTCTGCCCACGTGTTTGTTCCCTCTCTGCGCTTGGAGGGCTTGGAATTCATTCCCTTACACAAAGTTCCCAGCCTGGCTTACAGAACTGGGACTTGGTACTGATACAGGAGTGCTGGGAAGAGAAGAGCATGGTGTGGAAGGGGGGAAAGGAAGTGCTGGGTAGAGGAGGGTGTGGTTCCTGGCTGGGTCTCCACCCCACAGACCTAGGTGAGCACAGGCATTTCCTGCCCAAATGTTGCATTTCCCAAGACCACCCTGGCCTGCCACACCCCCATCCTGTGCCTATAAATACCCCAAGACCCTAGCAGGCAGACAGGCAGGGGACGGGACATGGAGAGGAGCACATCAGGGGAGGATCACAGGCAGCTGGTACACGCAGGCGGCTGGACATTGAGAGGAATGCGCCGACAGTGCAGGACCAGAAGAAGCAGAAGGATGAGGAGTTTGGCTAGGGCAGTCAGAGCGGCCTGACTCCATGGGAAAATCTTCCCACTCCATCCCCTTCTGACTCCCCCCTCCATCCCCTTCTGACTCCCCCGAGCTACCTCCACGCAAAACCTTGTACTCATTCTCCAAGCCCAGGTGTGACCCCATTCTTCCAGTACACCAAAGGTAGAACCCAGGATACAGAAAGGCCTCTGACTTTGTGACAATGTACAGGATCAAATTGAGTTGGTTAACACAAGCCATCTATAGACAGCAAAACTGAAAAAGCACCTTGTAACACACACCCACTGGGAGCTTATAACATTCACCCCTAGACACCACCATGGTGTCGGAGCCCCATAGCCTGCCCGTCTGTATGCCTTCCTAGAGGTTTGAGCAGAGGGGCACTGAAGAAGCAAGCCACCCCTGTCATATGCTCTGTGAGGGGGACAAAGGAACTTTTCCCATTTTGGTTCCGGATATCTGTCCTGGAGGCATCATTAATGCACTTGCTCTTTAAGAGACATCTGTTTCCCATTGGGCAGAAAACAAGTGGGCTGCATTCTGCTGCCCTGGCTCCCAAACACTACCTGGCACCCAGTCAAGTGCCTCTCACTGTGCTTCACTGCAAACCATTCACGCTGTGGCACTAGTCACAGCCTGTCCATCCCACGGTAGGAGTGATGGCACCAGGCAGCCTAGCGAGCCTTCACTTGAGGGTGTAAAGTGTGGACGGTGGTCCTAGCGGTCCTTGTCAGCTCTCTGCCCAGCCAAGAAGTCCACACATTGCTCCCCAGCCATCAGGAATTCCTTCTGGAAGGTCTCTAGGCTGGGAAAAACCAAGCATGGTCACTGAGAAATCGCAGGGCTTCTTCAAAGGCAAACCCTAAGCTTTCGAGAATGGTAGCGCCTTCCTGGTTAGAGACAGCTAGGTGCTGCCCAATGCCCGTTCTCCTATTTCCTTAGTGACAGAACTCCAATATTACAAGGGTGGCAATATGTCCAGAGAGAAACCTGCATTCTCCAGCTTCTCTTGCAGCTACATATGGCCATGTGCCGGATGAGATAGAAATGCAAGTGTTGAGAGGGCTTCTGTAAAGGTTAATCAAAGGGAGGTCACTGGGGCTGCTCCTGCCTGCTTCCTGAAACTTCCTGGTACTCCAGCAGCTTTCCTGGACCAGGAGGGGAGCCACACATGATAGCTAGCAGGGCAGAAAGAGAACAGGTTCCTGGGTCTCAGGCAACAGCTGCTATTCCAGCCCTACCTGGATTTTTTTTTTAATCAATAGACTTACTGTTTTCGAGCAGTTTTATGTTTACAAAATAAGTGAGCAGAAAGTACGGAGTGCTTTAGTGCTGAGGACGCCTCGTTGCTAAGTCATGGTTGTCTGCCCGGTTACTGCATTCCCAGTCTCCATGTGAGCGAGTCCCCAGCTGACTGGAGCCAGCAAAGAGGCCCCCAGAGTGGCGGAAACGCTGCTGGCTTGTCTCACTCTGACTGATTGTGTGCGCCTGCAGCAATGTTCCTCGAAGCCTGTTCTGAGACCATCTGCATCAAAACCTCCTGAGGTGGCTGCTTTAAAGCCCAGCTAGTGAATCAGAATGTTGGGGTTGGAGCCCATGGATACAGACTGAGAATTTCTAGAAACTGCCAGTGGGGAAAATGCCAAATGGATTTTTTCTTCCAGACATTAATGAACATGTAGAGGCAACCAGCTTCTTGACTTAGAGTCAAACCACCCCAATAATGCTTTGAGCATCAACGGCTCTGGAGTCCCCCAACTTCAGTGGTCCCTCTGTCAGCTGAACACATGTGGCCACATCTGGCTCGTACGGCTGTAAAAGAACAACTGTTTCCTGTCCCTTACAATTTCTGTTTCTCATCTTTTCATCCAGGGCAACTTCCTTCTCGCTGACTTTTCTGTGTATAAGTCATAGCTACCCGGCCTCCTGAGAGTGGCCATCTAATGGTTTGTTCTCCCTTTGTGAAGGACACCCAAGTTCCTGCTACTGCTGATGCCTGGAGCAAATCAAGATGGGGCATTTCAAAGGGTGGGTTTGTACCTAATTATAGACTGGGGGCTGATGAAAGATTCAGTCAAATCTTTCTTATCCCTGTGATGACAGAGAGGGAGAGAGAAGAAAACAGAGAGGGAGAGGCTTTCATACAAATCCAAATGACACAGACAAGATATTCCTCCCCCAACCTGCTCTTAGGCCACTCTGTACAGGGTTCAGTTCAGGAACTGACATGATGAAGAAGGGTAGAATGGGAGTCTGTCAATATCGTTGCAATATATTGCATATATAGATATATTCACAGCCTTCTTCCAATATGGGTGGGAGGTGCCAGGAGATGAGGAATGTAGGAGAGCCCACATGTGTACACACACACACACACACACACACACACACACACACACTCTCTCTCTCTCTCTCAATAGCACCTTTCGGGATCCTACTTCTGTGCATGCTGCTGGCCTCAGTATTGGTCAGCTGTCTGTATTGCCGTTCAACATGATTTTCAACTCTAGAGGCAAAAATCTTTTCTCTTCTGAAGTTCACAGGCTTTACTGCAACCAGACATAACTTGGCAAGGAGGCGTCCTCAGCACGAATTACAATCCATCTTCACTTTCCTCTATGTTTGTGGTACATTTTGTGTGCTGCTATTTCTTACCTGTTTTTTTTTTTTTTTTTTGCTATTTTTTCCGTTATTACTAACACCATTGAAATTCTTCTTTTGTGAGACTAAATAGCCAAGAGGAAATTATACTTCACAAATAGAAATAAGGCATGTGATGTTCCTCTCAGGAAGAAAGACAGCTATATAAGAAATTTCCACCTAGTTTTTTTCCTTGAAAAAAAACTACTGCTATTTTTTCCCCTCAGAGATTAATATTTGTAAGCTTTATATTGGAGGTGCTTTTAAAGAATGCATCTTTTGGTTGGGCATGGTGGCTCACACCTCTAATCCCAGCACTTTGGGTGGCCGAGGCAGGTGGATCACTTGAGGTCAAGAGTTCAAGACCAACCTGGCCAACCTGGTGAAACCCTGTCTTTACTAAAAATACAAAACAAGACAAAAAATTAGCTGGGCATGGTGGCGAGCACCTGTAATCTCAGCTACTCCAGAGGATGAGGCAGAAGAATCGTTTGAACCAGGGAGGTGGAGCTTGCAGTGGGCTGAGATTGTACCAGTGCACTCCAGCCTGAGCAACACAGTGAGACTCCATCTCAAAAAAAAAAAAACTGTTCAGGCGCAGTGGCTCAAGCCTGTAACCCCAGCACTTTGGAAGGCCAAGGAGGGCGGATCACCTGAGGAGTTCGAGACCAACCTGACCAACATGGAGAAACCCCATCTCTACTAAAAATACAAAAATTGGCCAGGCATGCCTATAATCCCAGCTGCTCTGGAGGCTGAGGCAGGAGAATCGCTTGAACCAGGAGACAGAGGTTGCAGTGAGCCGAGATCATGCTGTTGTACTTCAGCCTGGGCAACAAAAGCAAGACTCCATCTCAAAAAAAAAAAAAAAAAGATAAGCATCGTCTTAGGTCCACAATAAGTGTCCAGATGTTTGGAGAAGCTTAAACAAACCAACCTCCTAAAGATAAACCTTACCAACCACCCCGAAGAAGTTTAGTGAATCAAAACCACTGTGATGATTATTCCCATTTTCACTATGATTGCCACCCTGTGTTCTTTTAACATACATACCAACGAATACGATGGAAACCCCCAAATACTTCTGTATTACCAAAGAAAGCCACACACGGCAGGACTTTTTTCTCATTTAAAAGCTTTCTAAAATTCAGTTAAATGGAGACAATTTATAAAAGAAAAAATATTATAATTTTAAAAATCAGTGTCAAGTGGTGTGAAAAATGAATATCAAATACAGAATAACAAATGGACTAACACATGGAAGTTTCGTATTAAAAAAATTTCTCCCAAACAGGAAACAATCCAAGAGCAAAATGAAGCAATAAGTATCTCCACACTCCAGACACGTCAATCATGCTGCTCCTGAAGAAATGCTTAGGTTCTATTCTCGGCCTAATAATTCTTATTTTAAATACCTCTTTTAAAAAGCCTTTAGGGAAAAAAAGTGGCTGTTTTTCAAGTCCATGTTTCATTTCAAACTGCTATTTAGAAGGATAGAGACAGGTTGAGTCAGCCGTGCATCGACAGCAAGACTGCTGGAATGCTCGCCCCGTGGGTGCAGGCCGGTGGTCCACTTTTGTGTCTGTCTGTGGTCAGATTGTCAGCCTCCTATTTTACCATTCCTCTGTTGTGATGATTAATTTTATGTGTCAACTTGACTATGCCATAGTGCCAGTTGTTCAGTCAAATGCTAATCTAGAGGTGGCTGTGGAGGTATTTTTTAGGTGTGATTAACATTTTAAGTCAGCAGCTGGCCTGGCACAGTGGCTCAAGCCTGTAATCCCAGCACTTTGGAAGGCCGAGGCAGGTGGATCACCTGAGGTCAGGACTTCAAGACCAGCTTGGACAACATGATGAAACCCCATCTCTACAAAAAATACAAAAATTAGCTGGGAGTGGTGGGGCACACCTGAAATAATCACTTGGGCCAGGAAGCAAAGGTGACAGTGAACTGAGATTGAGCCACTGTACTCCAGCCTGGGTGACAGAGCAAGACTGTCTCAAAAACAGCAACAACAGGCGGGGCACGGTGGCTCACGCCTGTAATCCCAGCACTTTGGGAGGTAGAGGCAGGTGGATCACCTGAGGTCAGGAGTTTGAGACCGGCCTGACCAACATGGAGAAACCCCGTCTCTACTAATAAAACAAAAATTAGCCAGGCGTGGTGGCACATGCTTGTAGTCCCAGCTACTCAGGAGGCTGAAGCATGAGAATCGCTTGAACCCAGAAGGTGAAAGTTGCAGTGGGCCGAGATCACACCATTACACTCCAGCCTGGGCAATGAGAGTGAAAAAAAAAAGAAAAAAAACCAACATTTAAGTCAGTGGACTTTGAGTAAAGCAGATGACTTCAGTAACATGGGTGGACCTCCTGCTTTATTGGTTAGATAAGGAAATTTTAGAGATCCCTTCTCTGAACTTGATGGAGGTAGGGGGAAGAGGACAGGTAAGATTAAAGGGACCCTAATTCTGAGGCAACTTCCAAGTCCTCTCTGCATGTCGAAGTGCCAGGCTTTGGGGCATTGCTTTCTGAACCCCAGCTGGGGCCTCACAGAAGACACTTTCTCCATGCGGGGCTTGGCAGGAAAAGGCTTAAATGGTGTGGGAGACAACAGAGCATGGTTAGTATCAGGTGGGGACCAATCTATCATGTTCACTACTGTACCTCCCTGTTGACATAGCTACAAATATTTGTTGCGTGGAAGACAGAGAATGATGAAAGATGAGGTCAGGAGTTCGAGACCAGCCTGACCAACACAGTGAAACCACATCTGTACTAAAAATACAAAAAGTTAGCCGGGCATGGTGGTGCGTGCCTGTAAGCCAGCTACTCAGGAGGCTGAGGCAGGAGAATCGTTTGAACCCCAGAGGCGGAGGCTGCAGTGAGCTGAGATTGCGTGACCGCACTCCTGGACAACAGAGCCAGACTCCACCTCAAAAGAAAGAGGAAAGAAAGGAAAGAGAGCAATAGAGAGGATGGGCAGGAGAAAAGGAGAGGGAGAACAAGGAACAGTCTTGATCAAATCCTAGCTGCTTACCAAATGTATGACCTTGAGCAAATAACTCAGCCTCCTTGTCCCTGGACTTCAATATCCTTAACCATAAAATGAGGCGCTGTCCCTGGGTCTCTGTGAGGATTGAATGAGAGCATAGGTGCAAAATGCTTGGCAAAGGCCTGACTCATAATGAATGGCTCATAAGTGCCCCTGTGATGACTACTCTTCAGGGTCATCCAGCCCCTGAGGAGCCAAGGCTGCAAACATCCAAGCTCCTTCTCTCCGCTGTTGGAAGCTCTCCTGGCATACCCCGGGTTCTCACTACCCTACGAGCCCTGTTCCCTCTGGTGAGCACAAGTTCGGTGCTAAGATCTGCCGGCCCCATTGTTTCCGTGAGCTTGAAACCCTCTTGAGAGCAGCAGGCTCTGACACACACAGAGAAGGAGCAGGCAGAGCCCTGAAGACACACAGCCTGAATCACCATCCTCCTCAGCAGGGCTTTGCAGCAGCCTCGGGAGATACTGTTCTCAGCCACGAGATCAGATTGCTCAGGGAGCAGGAGGAAGCAGGAAGCGCAGGCCACCCACTCTTGCTGTCACTGACCTAATTTGGCCCACTTCACCAAGAACATGAAGCCACACCAGATGGAGGGACAGCAGGAACAGCTGATGCTGGCGGGAGGGACAAGAGCTCGGGCTCCAGGGAGTTCGGACTTTGGGGCATTCCCAGGCTTGATTCTGGGTGCAGCGTCTCACTTGGTGGAGGGGGATGGCAGGTGTCTCAGTCAGCCCCAGCTGCTACAACGAAACACCACAGACCACAGACCGCAGCTTACACAATAGCAATTTCTCAATGTTGTGGATATTGGGTCATCCACGATCAAGACTCCAGCAGATTCGAGTCTGGGAGGGTCTTCCTCCTGATTCCTGGAATGTACCTCCTCACTGTGGCCTCAGAGGGCAGAGAGAGGAAGCCATCTCTCTGGTGTCCCTTCCTATAAGGACACTGATACTGTTATGAGGGCCCCACCTTCAGGGTCCCATCTAATTCTATCACCTCTAAAGGCCCCACCTCCAAATGCCATCACATTAGTGGGGAGGGTTTTGAAATATGAATTTTGGGCAGACAGAAAGGTTCTGTCCATATGGCAGATAACAACCTTCCTGGCCTCCATGTGGTCTTGACCATCCTGACCACAGACAGAGGCCTCTGGGTGAAGGGCAGTTATGGCACAGTAGCTAAGAGAGCAGGGCCTGCAGCCAGACTGCCTGGGTGTGAAGGCTGAGTCTGCCTCTTGACAGCTATGTAAACTTGCGCCCGTGATATAACTTCTCCACACCTCAGTCTCTGCATCTGTAAAATGTAGGTGACAATAACAGGACTTAAGCTCAAAAGGGTGTTAGATGTGAATCCATGTACGACATTTACATAGAACAGTGCCTGGATCGTCATCAGCATCGCGTAAGTGGTTGCTGTCAAAATCATACTATATGACAGGGTAAGCCAGTGTAATACTGGTGACAGGACAACCAAGGGTACAGAGTTCTGAACATTTGCACAAGGTGTGGGAGAGCATAGGAGTGGTGATTAAAAGAAGGCTCTCATGTCTGTGCCCCCTCATCCTCACTATGAGACCCTGCGCATGGCATGTCATCTTTCTGAGCCCCAGTTTCCTCTTGAAAATGAAAATAATAGCTTCACTCTGCCTAATTCTCAGAATTCCTTTGATGACTAAACAAGTTGGCATTCATGAAAAATCTTTGAATGCTCTGGAATGCCAAGTGCAGTGACCAACCTGAGACTCCTTTTGCCTCTAGGGATGGCTGTGCCAGCAGCTTGTGGATGAGCCTGGACCCCAGCAGTGTCAATCCATCCCTCCCCTCATCCCGTGCCCTTGGAAGTGGCAAAGCATGTGCGGGTAAGCACCTGTGCTGGAGTGATGAGACAAGCCAGCGGAGACAGTGGCTCAGAGAACACTGAATCAGCTGGGAATGTGGGAGCTGAGTGGGTGGGGCTGGAGAGTCATGCATTTGTCATTTTCTGTTGAACAAAGGTACAAGCAAATATAAAAATGTGTAAAGAAAGCACGTGACTGTTATTAAAAGTTTAACGGCAAATTCTTCCAGTTCCTCTTTGTTTCAAAGTGGAGTCACTTCGGGATGAATACTTGCATCCCTTCCATAAGGAAGAAGAACAGCCCCACTTTTTGGAGTGCAGATTACGGTCTGGAGGCATGGGTTCATGCATGGTGCCTTCTAGCATTAGAGAGTGGATGAGCCATGTAACTCTTCACAATAAGCCTCATTGAAGAGGTACCAGCCGGCTGGGATTGCCTTAACAAAGTACCATAGGCTGGGGGCTTACACAACAGACGTTTATTTCTCACAGGCCAGGGGGCTGGAAGTCCAAGATGAAGATGCCGGCAGGGATTTTTCTCCCGAGGCCTCTCTCCCTGGCTTGCGGATGGCCCCTGTGTCTTCACATCATCTTCCCTCTGCATGTCTCTGTGTCCAAATTTCCTCTTCTTGTAAGGACACTAGTGGCATCGGAGAAGGGTCCGCCTTAATGACCTCATTTTAATTCAGTTACCTCTTTAAAGACCCAATCTTCAGATACAGTCATTCTGAGGTACTGTGGGTTAGGACTTCAACATGTGAATTTGGAAGGTGACACAGTTCAGTCTATAACAGAGGGCTGGGCCTTTATTTCTGGCATCTACTCCACATCATGCTATAAGCCCAATATAATTATCCACAGCTGCAGAAACTTAGCACAATCATGGGCATGACCCAGCAGATCTTCTTGAGCACTGCAGAGCAGTGTAGTAGCTGGGGACAGGACTGACGATGGGAGGCAGGGGGAGGGTACAGCTTCCAGTGCCACTGGCCATGCAAGGCAGGCTGTCGCTGAGTCTGAGCACCTTGATCTTGTTGTCTGCCATGGACATGTTCTACTCGAATTCTCAACACTTCTTAGGAAGAACTGAAACAAACAACCTCTACACCTAATACTTCCATTTAAAGAAACACTTGCTAACATCACACTTCTGGTTCCTGAACAAACTCAGTATTAGCAAGACCACACACTCGTCTGCATAAAACAGAAGAGTCAGGGCCAAGGGGCCCTATGAAGCATCCATTTCTCTGCTCCAGTTTCCTAGCAATGACAGAATAGGAAGATGTAAAGTTCAAGTCAATTTAGTCCACCAACCTGTAACGGCCATCGGCTGTCACACCCTGACCTGCAAAGTAACTCACTTCCTGTGAACTGGACATCCCAGGACCACTTGTGCTCTAATACTCTGTAGCTCTAACAAGAGTTACATAAAGCTCCAGAGGCAACAAATGCTTCATTCTTCTCTCATTCATTCACTCATTTGCAAGTGTTGCTCAAGCTCCTACTATGTGCTAGGCATCCTGGGGGAGGAGCAAAGATTTCAGCGGGGCTGTCTGGAGCATTTGAGTTTGCCCTTGCACACAGGCTAAGATTTTGGTGAGCAGATGAATTCCAAGTGGAAGGATAAATAAAGGCCAGGAAGAATGAAGAAAGCCAGGAAATAGGAAAGACAAAACCTCGTTACAACCAATGAGTAGGTAAGTTCTGATACGTAGAGAAAGAGCAGTGTCAGGGAAGAGTGGCCTATCCATCCAGCTGTGTAGGCCATCCCACTTCACACCCACTAGGATTGCTACAACCGAAGACAGATGTGCCTAAGAGAAGACTCCACCTTGCCTTCTGTTCTGTGCTTCCGGCAGGCTTATAATCAAGCCTGCCGGAAGGAGAAGACAGCAGAAGAAGACCGAGGAGAAGCAGGGAAAAATGAGGAGGGAGGCGGATCCTTCTTCCTTCCGATGAAAGGATGGAGGGAGGAAGGAAACAGTGACGATTACAAGCTGTTTGACTACAAACAGCACAAGTAGTCTTCTAGTTGGAATCCCGGAAGCTCTTGTTCTGGCCGTTCATGTGGGCGTTTGAGTTTGTGCGGGGAAAGTGACATGACTGCTTATTTTTGAACATTTAAATCTGTCACTGGTTGAATGATTTTCTTTTCATGCCACTCACAAGATGAAGACGATATCTCGTGCTGAGACTGCCTTGCCAGCATCAATGGGTGGGAGCCAAGGAAAGTGTATGCTGGACCCCATTGTGGCCTCTAACATGGGAGTTAGTGCCTATTGAAAGATTCCCTAAAATAGAATCACAAGGAAATAACACTGGCTGCCTAGAGTATGCTAGGTTGATCTGGAGGCATGATGAGATTGGAGTGGTCACCTATGCTAGGCTGAGGGGCAATGAAGAGGGGACTGTGGCTGCCCAACTGTCCCGTAAGAGGACTGAACAGGTTTTCAGGGCAGCTGGAATTTTTTTTTTGAGACGGGGTCTTGCTCTGTTGCCCAGGCTGGAGTGCAGTGGCACCATCACTGCTCACTGCAGGCTCTACCTCCCTGGCTCAAACAATCTTCCCACCTCAGCCACCTAAGTAACTGGGACCACAAGCATGCAACACCACACCTGGCTAATTCTTTTCATTTTTTTTTTTTTTTTGTAGAAATGGAGTCTCACTACGTTTCCTAGGCTGGTCTCGAACCCCTGGGTTCAGGCAATCCTCCTTCCAAAGTGCTGGGATTGCAGGTGTGAGCCATTGCCCCTGGCTGAGGGCAGCTGGATTTTTGAAGGAAGAGGGGCTTCTTGTTCAATTCTGTCAGACAGGCATCTCCTTCTGGCTTGCTTGCTGGATTTGGCGTTTTCAAGGCACCCAAGAAATAGCAAAGGGAAACTTTAAAAATGCTGTGTCCCTTCTGTAGTATGAAGAAAAAAAAGGGGGGGCTTTGTGCCAAGGAAATGAATGAGGTGCTACCTCAGAAAGATCAAGAGTGCTGTTTGTGTAGGTTGTTTTGAGAATTCAAAATGCTAATTGAAGTATATTATTTTCTAAAAAATGCCTTTGCCAATAATTGTTGGGGTTTAAGGAAAAGAATCTAAAAATACTAGAGCCACATTAAAAGTGACTAAAAAGACATGACAATTGAATATGGTATGTGACTGGATCTTTCCCTAGAGAGAAAAAAGTGCTGGATACCAGACCCTTATCAAAACCATAGTGGGCCACCACTTCACACCCACTAGGACTGCTACAACCAATGAGAGATAATAACAAGTGTTGACAAGGTTGTGGAGAAACTGGAGCCCTCACACAATGCTGGCGGGAATATAAAATAGTGCATCAGCTTTGCAAAACAGTCCAGGAGTTAGAGTTTATTATAAAATAGAGTTATCACATAACCCAGCAATTCCACTCCCAGTATTATTCCAACTATATGACATTCTGGAAAAGGCAAAACTGTAACTGCGTCAGAGCCATCTGGGTCAACTTTTAAGTAACAAAATTGTGAGTTGTTTTTCAGTTACCATCAACCCTCATGTAACCTGAGCATGCGCAGATGAACCAAGTGTGCAACCATAGGGGGAACCTAAGTGCTTGAACCAAGGAGAGGGGACCAAATTAAGAAGTGGACACCACCTGGCAGGATCCAGGATCCAATCAGATCAAGCTCTGGCATTACCCAATAACAGGATCCAATTATATCATGCCTTCTGGTATCACCTCATTGCAAGATCCAATCAGATCACACCTCATTATCCTATGCTTATAAAATCTGACCTAGCCCCCAGCCTGGGGAGACAATGATTTGGGAACTATTCCTGGCATTCTCCTTACTTGTTACAAGAAATAAAATCCCCTTGCTAAACTCTCTTTGGTTGTGGTCATTGGGTTGATATCTGCCAAGTTCTAAGCTGCCAAACTCACCCAGTGTGGGTAACAAAACTATAGAGACAGTAAGAAGATCAGTGGTTTCCACAGATGTGAGGTGAGGAAGGGGTCACTAGGTAGAGCACATGGGATGTCTAGGGCAGTGAAATCACTCTGTGTGATACTGTAATTATGGATTCAGGTCCTTACACATTTGTTAAAACAAGAGACTGAATCCTAAGGTCAACTGCAGACTTTGGTTAATAACGATGTCTAGCGTAGGTTCATCAATTGTAACAAATGTACCATCCTGCACAAGTCTTGCTAGAAATTGATAGTTGGGGAGTGTATGTATGTGTGGGGGCAGAGGATATATGGGAACACTCAGTACTTGCTACTCAATTTTACTGTGAACCTGAAACTGTTCTTAAAAATAGAGTTTAGTAAGCCAGGTGAGGTGGCATGTACCTGTAGTCCCACCTACTCGGGAAGCTGAGGTGAGAGGATTATCTGAGCCCCAGAATTTGAGGGCAGCCTGTGTGACATAACAAGATCCACCTCTCTAAATAAATAAATAAGTATAATTTTAAAAATAAAAAGGAATGGAAGGAGGCCCCAGGCCAAGGAACACAGGCAGCCTCTAGAAGCTGGAGATGGCAAGAAAACATTCTCCCTTAGGGCACTGGAAGGAACACAAACTTAGGGACATCTTTCTTTTTTTTTTTTTTTTTTTCTTGAGACAGGATCTCACTCTGTCATCCAGGCTGGAGTGCAGTAGCACCGTCACAACTCACTGTGGCCTCAACTTCCTGGGCTCAAGCAATCCTCCCACCTCAGTCCCCCGAGTAGCTGGGACCATAGGCATGCACTACCACACCCAGGTAATTTTTGTATTTTTTTGTAGGAACGGAGTTTTGCCATGTTGCCCCGGCTGATCTTGAACTCCTGAGCTCAAACAATACACCTGCCCTGGCCTCCCAAAGTGTTGGGATTACAGGCATGAGTCACTGCACTTGGCCAGTATCTTGGTTTGAGCCCAGTGAGACCTATTTGGGACTTCTGACCTCCAGATGCGTGAGATAATACATCCGTGTTACTCAAAGCCACCATGTTTGTGCTAATCTGTTATAGCAGACACAGAAAACAAACACAATAGCATTGTTTCACTAAATGCACCATGGTTATGTAAGATAATAACAATAGAAGCTCAGTGAAGACTACACGAGAAGCCTCTGGGCTATCTTGGGAATGCTTTTGTAAATCTAAAATTATTTTAAAATAAAAGCGTTTTTTTAAAGATTTGCCAAAAATAAGCAGGTAAGGCTGTTATTGAAGTGAACTGGCCCCATTTGCTCATGCACTTTGAAAAGCCAAACGCTGAACCAGGTTTTTGTAGAGAGAGCAGTTTATTGAAAGGCTGTCAAACAAGGAGACAGGAGTCAGCCTCAAATCTGTCTCCCCAGTCTGGGAGCTGGGGCAGGTTTGACAGTCAGAGGGTAATGAGGCATGATCTGACTGGAGCCTGGATCCTGCTGTCTGGCTTTTGCTAGCTATTTATTTATCTATTTACTTATTTAGAGTGAGACAGAGTCTCACTCTATCCTCCAGGCTGGAGTGCAGTGGCACAGTCTCATCTTACTGCAATATCTGCCTGCTGAGTTCAAGTGATTCTCATGCCTAAACCTCCCAGGATCAAGCAATCCTCCCGCCTCAGCCTCCCAAGTAGCTGGGATTTCAGGCACGTGCCACCATGCCCAGCTAATTTTCGCATTTTTAGTAAAGGCAGGTTTATACTATGTTTGCCAGGCTGGTCTTGAACTCCTGACCTCAGGTGATCCACCTACCTTGACCTCCAGAGTGCTGGGATTACACATGAGCCACCATACCCGGCCAGGTTTCCGTTTCTTCTTCTTCTTTTTTCTTTTCTTTTTTTTTTTTTTTTTGAGATGGGGCTTCACTCTTGTTGCCTAGGCTGGAGTGCAGTGTCTTGATCTCTGCTCATCATCACAACCCCCGCCTCCCAGGTTCAAGTGATTCTCCTGCCTCAGCCTCCTGAGTAGCTGGGATTACAGGTATGTACCACCATGCCTAGCTGATTTTGTATTTTTAGCAGAGACAGGTTTCTCCACATTGGTCAGGCTGGTCTCGAACTCCCAACCTCAGGTGATCCGCCCGCCTCAGCCTCCCAAAGTGCTTCGTGTGTGTGTGTGTGTGTGTGTGTGTGTGTGTGTTATTTTTATTTTTTTAATTGCATATTAGGCTTTGGGGTACATGTGAAGAACATGTAAGATTGTTGCATATGTACACACATTGCAGGGTGATTTGCTGCCTTCCTCTGCATCGCCTATATCTGGCATTTCTCCCCATGTTATCCCTCCCCAACTCCCCACACCCTGTTGTCCCTCCCCTATTTCCCCACCCCCCACAGACCCCAGTGTGTGATGCTCCCCTCCCTGTGTCCATGTATTCTCATTGTTCAGCACCCACCTATGGTTGAGAACATGCGGTGTTTGATTTTCTGTTCCTGTGTCAGTTTGCTGAGAATGACGGTTTCCAGGTTTCTGCTTCTTAATTCATTCCCAGCTCCTTGGTCTGAGCACTTAGGTCCCGCCTGTGGTTGCAGGCTTGGTTTATCTGGGCATGCTCAGGTGACATGACCTTCAACCTGGAAAAGCAACTCACACTTCATTACATAAATGTGGAGTCAGATTGGTCTGATGCACTTACAAGACTCATGCCCTGGGTCCCAAGCAGCAGGCAATGGAGACTTTCCCCTCCCAATACTATCCCACCTCCTTACAACAAGGAGCCCTGACACGGAAACCGGAAAGAAAACCAAGAATTTCCTGAAGGGACTGCCCAAAAGAACCTAGCCAACTGATGAGACACCAGTTTTAAAGAAGAGGCAACTCCTCTACAGCAGGGACCTGCATGCCCCTTGCAAGAGAGAAATGGAATCATTTTTCAAAGATGAGAGTGTGAGCAGTAACGAGGTCGAAAATGTGCTAAACATCTGGCACAAGCTCAGCAGATACTGGTTATGGGCAACGATGGTGCTCTGCCAGCCCTGAGTAGTGTCCTTTAATAAACATAGCAATGGTTTCTAGATTTATATATGTGTATGTATTTCTATGTTTGTATATATATTTGTGTGTGTGTGTATGTGTGTTGTGTAGCTATTCCTTGGTTTGACAAAAGTAGAGTCTTAACAAACTAGATTTTCTGTTTTAAAAGTTATATTATTGCTGGGGACAGTGGCTCATGCCTGAATCCTAACACTTTGAGAGGCTGAGGTGAGCAAATGGCTTGATCCCAGGAGTTTGAGACCAGCCTGGGTAACGTGGCAAAACCTGTTTCTCTAAAAAATACTAAAATTAGCTGGGTGGGCATGGTGGTGGGCACCTGTAGTTCCAGCTACTCAGGAGGCTGAGGTGGGAAGATCACTTGAGCCCAGGAGGTTGAGGCTGCAGTAAGCCAGGATTGTGCCACTGCACTCCAGCCTGGATGACAGAGTGAGACCCTGTCTCAGGAAAAAAAAAAAAAAAAAAAAAAAAAAAAGGTCATATTATGATTATTAAGAAATTAAGCAATTTTACCAAGATTTGTTATTCTTGGTAAATCTTACTAATGTTGCTTGGTACCAATGTTACCAAGCAACAGTACCATGATTTTTAAAAAGCATTAACATTAAATTCAAAGCTATTTGCATCACCCAGCCTGCCCTTAGAAAGAGAAATATTACAAACTCCATGATTACTTCCACCTCAGGGCCTTCAAAAGGACTCACTCAGCATTGCCCCCACCCTCCAACTCCCAAATCTAGTCCTCTCGCCCTGACTCATCTTTTGAGCTGAGGGCATCTTCCAATCTCTTCAATTCAACTTCCTCCTCCACCCAGCCCCTCTGCTAGGATACCTTCCACTGGAACTGATTGTTTCTTTTCATCCAGTTCTGTATTAAAAAGGTTGGGTCACCTTCAAGACCTCCGTCTCCTTCACTCTAGCCTCCAGGCTATAGATACCTCTCTCCTGCGGACTCTCCTTTTCAACCGAACCTCCTCCATCTGCCACAACCCATCTGTTCCCACTGCCACTGCCGTGGTTCAGAGGACTTTGAACATTTTTGTTTTAGTATTTTTAAAATTTGTTTATTTTTTGAGATTTGGGCTTACTGCACCCTCTACCTCCTGGGTTCAAGTGATTCTTCTGTCTCAGCCTCCCCAGTAGCTGGGATTACAGGTGCCCACCACCAAGCCTGGCTAATTTTTGTATTTTTGGTAGAGACGGGGTTTCGACATGTTGGCCATGCTGATCTCAAACTCTTGACCTCAGGTGATCTGCCCAACTTGGCCTCCCAAAGAGCTAGGATTACAGGCATGAGCACCATGCTTGGCTTCAGGGTACTTTTGAGATGGCCACAGCGACCTCTTCTCTCTGACACATCCTGCTGTGCTGGCTGCCCCTGGGGCTTCCATGCCTCTTTCCTGTCTTGGCAGGACACCAATACTCGTCACAATCGCAGACTCGCCTCCCCTCTCACTGAGCCTCTCTTACATGTGTCCCCACCAAACCAAAGGGCCTGCGCCTTGGAGAACGAACGCCCAGTCACATCAGCACCCGGTACTCTGGGCACAGGCCACTGCCTCTGGCTGGAAGCTCCCCACCTCCCCGACCCCTGACTTGTTCCTCACTTTGGGGGCCACATTTAGTGCGTCCTCTCAGATGCTCACTTTAACCCCTCCTGTCGGAAAGACTGGCGCCCCCTCGTGGACCACCCACTCTGCTTCGGGGCACACTGCTCTTCCTCTGTTGAGCTTCTGTGTGGGTCCGCCTCGTATTCTGTGATTTCAGCATCAATCTTAGCTTCTTTACTAAAGTCCAGGCTCCTTCGGGGCAATGTTTATTTACAGATCCAGCAAAAATGCTGGGTTGTGATTTATGATAGCCTCTTGTTAAAGCAGTAGCAAAGAAGGCCGGGCGCAGTGGCTTACTGTAATCCCAGCAATTTTGGGAGGCCGAGGTGGGCAGATCACCTGAGGTCAGGAGTTCGAGCCTGACCAACATGGTGAAACTCTGTCTCTACTAAAAATACAAAAATTAGCCGTGTGGGGTGGCAGGTACCTGTAATCCCAGCTACTCGGGAGGCTGAGGCAGGAGAATCACTTGAATCAGGGAAGCAAAGGTTACAGTGAGCCGAGACTGCCATGCACTCCAGCCTAGGGGGGCAGAGTGAGACTCTGTCACACACACACACAAAAAGCAGTAGCAAAGAACGAAGGATTGGCAGGCAAGGTCACAGGCCTTGGGTCTTAACTCTGTAGCTCCCTAATTTTGTGACCTGGGAAAAGTTTCTCAGCCGCCCTGTACCTCAATTTTCATATCTGTAACATCAGGATGATAAGTACATACCTCACAGGACTATTCCAGGATAAAATTAGTTAATCCACAAATAAAGCTCTTCAGAACATTCTCTGGCACATGTGAAGTGCTCGATAGGTTTTAGGTATTATTATTCTTGGGCCCCAAGTGGAATTGCTGTGTCAGGATCTCTCTCTGTCTCTCTCTCTCTCCTTTTTTTTTTTTTGAGATGGAGTTTAGCTCTCCTTGCCCGGGATGCAGTGCAGTGGTGTGATCTAGGCTCACTGCAACCTCCGCCTCCTGGGTTCAAGCGATTCTCCACCCTCAGCCTCCCAAGTAGCTGGAATTACAGGCATGCACCACCACTCTCAGCTAATTTTTGAATTTTCAGTAGAGACAGGGTTTCCCCATGTTGGCCAGGCTGATCTTGAACTCCTGACTTCAGCTTATCTGCCCGCCTCGGCCTCCCAAAGTGCTGGGAGTACAGGCATGAGCCACTGCATCCAGTTGGTGTCAGGATCTCTGAGAGTGGCATTTTAAACGAGTGTGATTCTACCTCATGCTAGATTCTGTGGAGCATTAATGTAACCCCAACCTTTCATTTCATAAATGAGGGACTTAAGGGCCAGGGAGGTGAAATAGCTTACCCAAGTTCAAAAAGGACTTGCAACATTAACTATCCAGTCTACCTTTCACAGGTTTGAACAGCTCCAACAGCACCAATCAAGGGTGACTTTCAGATACCTTCCCCCTCCTACCCAGGGTGCTTTGACCTCGGGGGAGCCTAGAGCGGACCAGAACTCACGGAACTGGCACAGAAAGGAAGCCTAGCTTTGGCCACCACACCCAACTTCTTTTACATCTCCAGATAGGGGACCAGAGCCTGTGAATTACCACTTCTCTCATTTCCTCCTTCCCAAGCTCCCCACATCCATAAATGAGGATGACCTTGACCATCAGATGTGTTCTCCAGTCTGACCATGCCCAGCTGAGGCCAGGGACCTTGCTGCGATTTGTGTGGGTGACTAAGGAGACGCTGAGACAGTGCCCTGGAGTCTCCAGGCTTCTCAGGCCAAGGAACAGAGAAGCCACTGAGAAGACATAGGACAGAGCCTTTGGGGAGCAAACTTCTGCTTCCTTTTCAGGCCAGACTTGAAGGAAAATCCTCCCTTCTCTTTTTCATCCCCTACAAACCTGCAAAAACCCAAGAAACTCTATCTTACAATATTCTCAGGTCCTTAAATAAATACATTTCAGAGTTTTTTCATCAGACAAGAGCCGCCCTGCTAATGAGTACATTTCTCTGTCACATGGTGGAAGTGAATGAAGGGATGTGGTTAAGTTCAGCACCCTTGCCTTAGAGAGGCTAGCCCTGGGGTAGTGGCTCACACCTGTAATTCCAGCACTTTGGGGGCTTAGGTGGGTGGATCATCTGAGGTCAGGAGTTTGAGACCAGCCTAGCCAACATGGTGAAACCCCATCTATACTAAAAATACAAAAAATTAGCTGGGCATGGTGGTGGCACTGTAAGGTGGCTGAGGCAAGAGAATCTCTTGAACTCATGAGGTGGAAGTTGCAGTGAGCCGAGATTGCAACACTGCACTCCAGCCTGGGCAACAGAGCAAGACACTGTCTCCAAAGTACAGGAAGGGACCCTGCTCTCACCCTCCCCTTCCCAGCCCCTTTTCTGCTACCAGGAATGTGGACGTGGCCAAAAGCCATCTTAGACCACAGGAGGGAGGGTGGCACCTGGGAAAGGCAGAGAGACAGAGAGGAGGTGCCAGGGCCCCTGAGAATCCCTAGAGCAGAGCCTCAGTGCCCAGCTCACCTGCACAAGAGACAAGAAAGGTACTTGTTTCTTATGGGAGCCATTTGGGTTTCGTATCAGCTAAACCAAACCCTAATCCAGAATTCAGGAATCCAGTACAGAGTCCTATTTCCTTCTGCTCTGGGCTGCCAAGGCCTGGCAGTGAGGCATGGATTTGGATTCTGACAGAACACTGGCTTTAGGTTCAGACAGATTCAGGCTTGAATGTGCGCTCTTACATTTACTACCTGCACCAGTTTGCTAGGGCTGCAGTCATCAAGAACCACAAACTGGGGGCTTAAACAACAGACAGTCTCCTGTTTCCAGAGGCTGAAGTCTGAGATTAAGGATGGGCAGGGCTGTGCCCTTCTAGAGGCGCTATGAAAGAACCTGGTCCCCGCATCGCTCCTGTGGTTCCCTCACATTTTCATCTCTGTCTTCATCTCCATGTGGCATTCTCCCCAAGTCTCCTCACATAGCCTTCCTTCTGTCTCTGTGTCCAAAGTACCTTTTTAATAAGGACACCAGCCACATTGGAGTAAGACCCACCCTAATGACCTTGTTGTAACTCTCTGTAAGGACCTTAACTCCAAATAGAGTCACACTCCGAGGTCCTGGGGGCTCTGCATATCCATTCTGGGGTAACACAGCTCAATCCACCATCATAACTCTCTTCACTAACAAACCTTGGTTGTTAACACCTCAGTTAAGAACCTCAGTTTCCCCAGTGGAAGCTCCCAGCACACACCTTGGAGCTGGTCTCTGCAGTTGTCATGCTTACATTTGAAAGTAGGTGCCACCTCCCATCAGCTGATCATCACTAAATGTGTGCGGTGGCCTTTGCTGTTTTTTCTGGCTACTCAGTCTCCAGACCCCCTTTGCCTTATGATGAATTTGGGTGACCGGCAGGGCCCCTCTACCACAGAGATGCTAAAAATGCCAGATATTTAGGATCTCAGCCTCCCTTAGAGCTCCACAGCCTCTACTGTGACTCAGTCAATGACTCTGTGAGTTATTCAATAGTCTTTTAATGTAACCCCTTTTCGCTAAATCACCCACTCTGTTCTGTTGCTTGCAAGCGACAGCCTTGACAGATATTGTAGAGTATTCGGGGCCAAAATGGTTGATTAGCAGCTCAGTAGCAGCTTCCAGATGACCCATGAGGTTGCATACGGTAAGACAAGTGGCTTTCAAGTGAGGAAGACTCAGATTCAAATCTCAGCTGTGCCACTTACTGGCTGAGAAACCATGAGAAAGCGAATTAACCTCTTTGAGCCTCATTCTCCTCCTCTGTCAAATGATGATTATAGTAAACTACTTAATAGAATTGTTGGGAGAATTCAATGAGATGATGCAACTGAAACTCATACTGTATATGACTATTCATTTTATGTGTCAACGTGACTGGGCCACAGAGTGCCCAGATATTTGTTCAAACATTATTCTGGGTGTGTCTGTGAGGTGTTTTGGGGTGACATTAACATCTCAATTCAGCAGGCCGAGTACAGCAGATGGCCCTCTCTAATGTGAGTAGGCTTCTTCCAATCAGCTGAAGGCCTGAATAGAACAAAAAGGTTAACCTCCCCTAAGCAAGAGGGAATCTGCCAGCAGATGGCCTTTGGACTTGAAATATATACCATCAGCTCTCCTGGTTCCCCTGCTTGCTGAATGCAGATGTTGGAATTTGTCAGCCTTCATAATTGCATGAGCCAATTTATTATGATAAATCTCTTTCTATATCTGTGTTTTTACCTATACTTATACCAATATTGATGTCAATATAGGCATAGCTATAGATATGGACATAGATAGATCTGGATATAGATTAGATATAGATACAGATATAGATATTGCTTGTTGGTTGTTTCTCTGGAGAACCCTAACATGCTGTAACACCCGGAACAATAGTGCATGATTAGTAACTATGGTAGCTAATTGCTGTTGTTAGTTTTATTATGATACCACAATGTGGCCAGCATACAGGACCCCAGTCACAGTCCCTCAGACATTGTGGCAGCATTTTCATATTTTCCTCAAGCCTGGGGAAATTCACTGGCTTTTCTTTTTAAAGTCTGAACCTGTTACCTCTCTCTTGCCTCTCCCACACATGCACACACATGGCATCCAATTCCTGGAGACAGTGCTGGACAGGATCAATGGCAGGGGTGGGAGTTGTTGGGAGGATGCTTTGAGCTCTCCAAGGTGCATTGCGAATTTCTGAATTTTGCTCTGGCATAGTAACCATTCACTCCCACAGCCCTGGGACATTGGGATGACATTCAGTCACCTCCTCCTCCTCCTCACAAGGTGCTAACCTGCTGCCTCCTAGAGAATAGAAAGCACATGAATCACCAAGGGCTGCCTTAGAGGCTGCTTCTCAGGGCACTGCTCAGAGAAGAGAGAATGTGGCCAGTGGGAGGGTGTCCCTGGGGCCTGCTGATGTAGATAATGCCCCCTACTCCCATCTCCAGCCCACTATGCCCACCCAGAATGGCTTTCATACTCAGAGTCACCCAGCCATGGAGAAGGACTCAGCTCTGCTAAGTGATGCCGAGGCAGCCTGGACACAGCTTGGCTGGATCGGCTCACCCAGCACCCAACCTCATGGCAGCACACCCAGCAATTCCTGCCTTCTTCCCATCAAGGCTTTTGCTGTCCAAGTCTGACAGGCCCTTGGATAAACAAGAAGCCTGAGGGAAGTCCAGACGAGGGTCTTACTCACAAGCTTCAAAGCTGGACAGCTGGTATCAATGCCAACCAGGAAGCTTGCTGAAATGCAGGTTCCCCACCAACCACAGCTCAAAAGCATGGCAACAGAACCCCTGGGGCTGGACCCAGAAGCTGCATTTTTAGCAAGTTCCCCCCCAAATATGTCAGCAGGCACAAAGACCTGGGCAAAAGAAACAGCCTGAGCTGCAAAGAATTAGCTTCCCTTCCTGGAGCCAGATATCCTGCTTTCTTGGCTCATGGAACTTTAGGCCATTGCTTGGCTTCTCTGGGCCTCAGTTTCCTCATCTGAAATATGGGAGATACTTTTTGGAGGCACAGGTAAAAAATGAAATATACTGAAACAGGCAGAGTTCCCTTGTCCCCCTCACAGGGCGTGCAATGGGAGAGTGGATTGCTTCTTCAGTGCCCCGACGCTTACACCTCTAGGGGAGCATAGATGGGCAGGCTGTGGGCTCCGACCTCTGACCACACGGCAGTGTCTAGGAGTGAATGTTTACAGCTAACGCCCCAGTGGGAGTGTGCTACCGTGTGCTCTTTTAGTCCTGCCATCTATAGGCGGCTGTGTTAACCAGCTCAGTTAGACCCTCCACCTTGTCAAAAGGACAGAGTACTTTCTGTATCCCGGGTTCTTGCCTTGATGTACTGGAAGAATCAGATCTCACGTGGGCTTGAAGAATGAGTGCACAGTTTTATTGAGTGGAAGTAGCTCTCAGCAAATGGGGGAGCCAGAAAGGAAATGGCTTTCCCCTGGAGTCGGGCCTGGGCTCTCCTCCAACTGCCCCAGCCAAACTCTGTGTTGTTCTGCGGGTCGGTGGCTTGCCGGCGTGCTGGTGCCTGTGGGTGTGTTCCTCAACTGATGTGCTCCTCTCTATGTTCAGCCACGTGTGTGTCTGCTTGCTGGGGTGTCAGGGGTTTCTACAGGCACAGGATTGGGGTGTGGCAGGCCACAGTGGTCTGGGAAATGCAACATTTAAAAGAAAAACAAAAATGCCTGTCCTCACCCAGGTCCGTGGGGGTGGAGCCCTAGCCAGGGATCATGCTCTCTTCTACCCAGCATTTCCCTTCCCCTCTTTCACATCATTTAAAGGGACCACACTCTTCCATTCCCAGCACTCCTGTATCAATGGGAATGATAATAGTTCTATCTCAGTGGATTATTGAGAAAATTAAATAACCCAGCATACAGGAGAAAGTCAATAATTGTTAGGTGTTATTATCGAAGAAACAACTATTCCCTTGCAAACCATCTTTTTCCCAGAAGTGAAATGGAAAAAATTATGTACTTCGAAGCAAGTACCGTATCTTTTAGAGTAGACAAGCAAGCCCAAAGAAACACTCATTTGCAAAAGCAGCTTCATAATGTACCAAGGTGTTTTACTTTTATTTATTTATTTTTAGAGCTGGGATCTCACTATGTTGCCCAGGCTGACCTTGAACTCCTGTGCACAAGTGATCCTTCCATCTTATTCTTTCAAGTAGCTGGGACTACAGGTCTCATATATTTAAAAATAAATAAATAAACAACTACAACTTACTGAGCGCCTTCTATGTGTCACATTCCACAAGCAATTCTGTCTGACGGGTAGTATTATTTCAATCTTAAGATAAGGAAGCTTATGTCACCAATGGCGAAGTTGGGATTTGAACTCAGACCTCATTCTGGAACCTGTGCTGTTCTGTCTCCACAAGGCTGGTTAGTAACAGTCTATTCATTGGCAGGAGCTTCTGAAGCACCCTTGTTTTCCCAGTTATAAATCCACATGAGTATTGCTAGGCAAAATGGGGTCATAGAAGTAAGCCCCGCCGTTAACAATGTTATTCTAATATAAGTAAAGAATGCCAATAAGAAATGGCAGTAAATATTTTACAATTTTAACTCATTAATCTTGAAATGAACATATGCCTCCAAGGAAATGGTGCTTTACAATCTGTAAAGTAAGAAGCATCCTTTCTTAGTAAGGATACTTTCACACTTTTGGGGGTATTTGCCTCCATCCCCCCTCAGCTCTGTGATCTGCATCCTCCACTGATTTTGTCAACACCCTCAGGTAGAGTCAGAGTTTAAATTCACATCTCCCCCGAAAAAGTCACAGCTTCGGAAGTGTGACCCCAGAACTCCCACTGAACTCAATTCCTAGGAAAGGAAGGATGTCTTGATTACAGTAACATGTAGCACAGGGCTTTTTGCACAAAGGGGATTCTCAATTGATGTGATTTAAAATAATGCAAATCTGTTGTCATGGTTTTTCTAAAGATATAAGAAAAACTGAAAGCATCTATTTTGTTCAAGTATCCTTTCTCTGGAGAATGTTTGGGGAAAGGAGGCTGGGTACAGTGGCTCCTGCCTGTAATCCCTGCACTTTGCGAGACTGAGCCAGGTGAATCTCTGAGCTTAGGAGTTTGGGACCACCCTGGACAACATGGTTGGTGAAACCCTGTCCCTACCAAAAATACAAAAATTAGCGGGGTGTGGTGGTGCATGCCTGTAATCACCAGCTACTTGGGAGACTGATATGGAAGGATTGCCTGAGCCTGGGTGGCTGAGGTTGCAGTGAGCCGAGATCCGGCTATTGCACTCCAGCCTGGGTGACAGAGTGAGACCCTGTCTCAAAAAAAAAAAAAAAGGCCAGGGAGATTGGTGTGAAAGGAGCCATCTCTGACAGTTTGACAAAGAAAAGTCAGAATATAGACATATACCATTTGCTGTAGTTAATACTGAATGTCAACTTGATTGGATTGAAGGATACAAAGTATTGATTCTGGGTGTGCCTGAGAGGGTGTTGCCAAAGGAGATTAAGGTTTGAGTCAGTGGGCTGGGAAAGGCAGACCCACCCTTGATCTGGGTGGGCACCATCTAATCAGCTGCTATATAAGCAGACAGAAAAATGTGAAAAGACAGACTGGCTTAGCCTCCCAGCCTACATCTTTCTCCCATGCTGGATACTTCCTGTCCTCAAACATCAGACTCCAAGTTCTTCAGTTTTGAAACTCAGACTATCTCTCCTTGCTCTTCAACCTGCAGACAGCCTATTGTGGGACCTCGTGATTGTGAGAGTTAATAAACTCCCCTTTACATATATATGTGTGTGTGTGTGTGTGTGTGTGTATCTGTTCCATTAGTTCTGTCCCTCTAAAGAATACTGACTAGCACACCTCTGTACTCATGAACAATACAAAAATAACTTTAGGGACTCCAATATTTCTTTTTCTTTTTTTTTTTTTCTTGGAGATGGAGTCTTGTTCTATCACCAGGCTGGAGTGCAATGGTGCAATCTCAGCTCACTGCAACCTCCGTCTCCCAGCTTCAAGCAATTCTCTTGTTTCAGCCTCCAGAGTAGCTGGGACTACAGGGGCACGCCACCACACCCAGCTAATTTTTGTATTTTTAGTAGAGATGGGGTTTCGTCATGTTGGAGAGGCTGATCTTGAACTCCTGACCTGGTGATTTACCTGCCTCGGCCTCCAAAAGTGCTGGGATTACAGGTGTGAGCCACCGTGCCCAGCCAATATTTCTAACAGTTCAATTTAGTCAGTATTTGTGAGGATCCTGCTGTGTACTGGACACTCGAACAGGTGCTACAGAGCTGAAGATAAGTGAGGATTTACTCAAATCCTAACAGAGCTGCTTTTCTACTAGGGGAGAGAAGTACACAGGAAATCCAGAACTGGGAGGTTTCTAGACATTTTGTCCAAGACAGGCACATTTCAGCTCTGTTATGCTGAAACTGCTTTGCGATTGCAATAAAATCATCACTTACATAGATTAATTTTTTTCTAGGGCCCTAGCTCAATTAATGATGTCTGGAAAATAATCTTTTTTTTTTTTTTCATAGCACGCCTTTCTCCCTAAGTGCCACAGTACCTTGAGACTAATTTTAACAAAGTCTTTCAAAATGTTCCACCTTTTGGAGAGAGAGTAAATGGTAATAATGGTATATTAATCACACAAAATATATTTGCATTGTAAATTTGAATTGGTAACTCTGCATAATAAGAAGTTGAAATTGTAACGTATACAAGGAGCAAAAAAGCAATTCAAGCCCCAATTTATGACTAAAGAGTCATCTTGTCTTTTTTATTTGCTCTATTGTTTACCACTGCCTTCCTCAGTATTTATTTAATCCATTCCACTAAACAGATATTAATAAACTTTAGAACTTCCGTTGTGCCCTTCGCCTAATCACAAGCAAAACAAATTTATTTTCTTCTATTATAATTGACTTATTTTTCCATTATTCGAGTTTGCTTCTCATGAGTCGCATGTGAAGTACAGAATGTTTGCAGGATGTACAATTCAGCCGTTTGGGATCGCATCCATTTCTCCGGAATGACACTGATTGCAACATTAATTAAATCATTCTGCATGTTTCTCCATGACCAGCAAGAGTTTTAAAGCAGAATCAGTGACTGAGCCGTGACCAGAAGGAGAACAAGTGCCAGCAGTGGAAGCATGCGGGTTTCAGAGACAGATTTTCTCACTGGGGCAGGGATGGAGGAGGGAGGTGAAGTGGGTGGGGGAAGCTGCAGTCCCATCTCTCTCATGAGGATGGAGGTAAATTCTTGCACCGGCCGTGACACCTCAGAGGTAGAGCAAAACTACTGGATAAAATGCATAGATACCAGCCAGGCCGGGCATGGTGGCTCACACCTGTTATTCCAGCACTTTGGGAGGCTGCAGTGGGAGGATCAGGAGGTCAAGAGATCGACATCATCCTGGCCAACATGGTGAAACCCCATCTCTACTAAAAATACAAAAATTAGGTGGTGTGTGCCTGTAGTCCCAGCTACTCAAGAGGCAGGAGAATCGCTTGAACCTGAGAGGTGGAGGTTGTAGTGAGCCAAGATTGTGCCACTGCACTCCAGCCTGGTGAGAGAGTGAGACTCTTTCTCAAAAAAAAAAAAAAAAAGCACAGATACTGTTCTCTCCACACCCACCTAAGTTTGTTTAATGTTCTACCCAGTGTTCTGTCTAATGCTTCAGGACTTCTGCCCCTGCCTGCAAAATAATGACACTCATGACTCTCTCAACTATGCCCTCCCTATCAGTGAGGGAAGAGGATGTTGGATTACAGCTCAGCTTCCCTTTAGGGCTTCATTAGCACCCAGCCAAGCCCCTGTCCTCAGCTCTCTTCCCTACACAACTTCCCAGTCTAACCGCCTTCCAATTACTCCACGTTCATCTCTTCCATCTCCAGGGCCACCATCCCAGGAGCCTTCCAGATGCTCCCTGAGCACCATGATCCCCAGGAGATCCCACTGCTGATCAGCAGGAGACCTGGGAAAGAACGACCACAGGCAATGAAGCTTTTCCGTGACCAGCAAGCCAGCTCCTGTGCTGGGCCAGTTCTGGGGATCAGAGAATAAAGGTGAAGCCCTGGAGGTCAATTATTTATGATGCTGGGAGAGAAAGAAGACAGAGTAGGGAGTTTCTGCTTGGCCCATCAGCCTGCCTGAGCCCATGAGGTTGTGAGTCCCTTTGAAATGGCGGTGGGACTCATCTTTTGACCCTTCTGATCCACAGCCTGCTTCCCTGAAGAGCTCAAGGCTGCTTTCTGTTCTCACTTGAAACTTGATCATAGGTGGCCTGGGGACATCGCTTGTCTAATTCTTTAGCTTTTAGATTATGATTTAACTTTTTCCCATGGGATGTTTGATCTCAGTTCCTTGAAGGCAAAGAAGCCCCTGGTGGCAGATGGCAATCTGGACACGTCGTAGGCATGGCAGGGACTAGGAGAATCAGTTGTTCTTGTGTCTACACCTACAGTGTTAAGAATCATGGCAGGCAGCAGAACAGATGATGATAGAGCTTTTGTTCAGAGAGCATGCAAACAAGGAGAATGTGAGGCACTTTTTAAAAGACAATGGGATCCAAATTAATATTTTATTTAATTATTTGGACACTCTTTTAGACATGCGTTATCTAATTTTCCTAACCCTTCATGCCATTTTGTATAGGTAGATTCTCTTCAACTACAGGGAAACGAGGTACTGACATCACAGGTCTGCACAGAGGTGTTCTTAGATGGAAGGATAATGGTCTGTGATTGTCAGAAACTGCATATGTCAGTTCCTCTCCATCGCAGCTAAGAATCTTTAATTACTCAGGACACCTGTCCTCGCACTGCAGAAGTAACAACTTGTTTCATGGTAATATCCCATCATTGACCCTTGGCACCATAAATGGTGCTTTCATTCATTTATTCATTATATATTTACTTAAAAATTACCACTCTACGGGCAAGCACTGAACTAGAAGTTTGGATATGAGATCATAAAATGCAGTTAATGCCCTTGAGGGGGCTCCTTCCAGTGGGGTAACAAATAGCTACATGACAAGGTGGGGTTATAGTGCAAATGCTCCAGGAATAGAGGAAGACCAGAGGAGGCATTTCAGAGCTGAATGTAGCATGAGACTCGAGTTTTTAAAGATGTGTTAGCAAGCCATGAGGTGTAGAATCGGAAAAAAATTGAGGCAGAGGGATAGTTGTGCCAAGGCCGAGAGACATGAAAGCCTGGAGTAGACTGAGAAAGACAATCTGTTGGAATGGACTGACTGCTGGGGTGTGTGTGTTGGTGTTGGAACGGACTGACTGCTGGGGTGTGTGTTGGAAGGATGGGTTGATAAGCTTGGAGAGGTGGTAAACAGTCTTGATGTCATGTCTCACGTCTATTTTAACCAGTAGGTAAGGGGAAATCGACTGAGTTTTTTACAGAAATAAAATGATTAGGGTTAGTTTTAGCAAGGTTGTTCTGATGTAAAATGACATTTAGAAGCTGTCATTCTAGAAGCCAAGAAACATGGGTCTCACCTAGATTCTTGCCTGCCAGTCAAGGGGAGATCTAGATTAAGGGAGAGTGAGGCTTTAGAGAAAAACAGGAGCAAGAACTGACAGATCTGGTGCCCTATTCGAAGGGAAGAAGTTTTGGACGGTAGGGCCCACTTACTGACATGAGAAATACTAGAAAAGGGGTTTTTGGCTTTTCTTTAAATATGGGTAGAGAGTACCAACTTACATTTGCACCAATAAATAATAATGTTACTCATGACTTGTAACGTTTTAGCATCAGTTCACACTGTACCCCTTCCCTTGAAAATCAGTGTCAGCTTCATGACCGGTGCCAGTGTCCTCATTAAAGACATCCTGTAGTTATTCAAATCCCTCTCCTCCTCCACATACTTTCCTTTCTCCCACAACAGACTCCCTCTACATGAACTCCTCCCCACTGCGAGACACCAATCAAGGTTTAGAATGAGGGCCAGCATGGAGCAGTTCTGGCCTCTGGTGCAAGTAGAATTTCTATAAAAAGACATTGAGAAAACAAGGAGCAATGCTGCCATTTTGCCTTTAATGGAAAAGTGGCCAGTGGTTACAGTAAAAAAACAAAACAAAAAACAGTTCTTTTATTAAAACAAAACGAAGTTTTAACCAGCTTCTAGGCAATCACTGTTTGAACTTTCAGAAATACACATATACTTGAAAATGAATTTTTTTTATATAAAAATAAACTCTGAATGTGTGATTAAAAAGGGGAAAGCCCAGTCTTTTAGCTGCACAAATGCATTTTAAAAAGGAGAGGCATCTGTCTGAAATGGTTCACCCCAGGGCAGAGGGGGCTTTGACTTTGGGAGACAGAGCCTGCTTGAAGCGTCTCTTCAGGTCCTGCATGTTGGGAGAGCGGGGCCGAGGGATGATGGAGGCTCTTCTCCTTTCCCCACTGAGGTTGTGCAGCTTGCTCACTTCTTTGCAGAGATGCTGAAACACATCACAGACATCTTCGTAGTTTTCGCTAGTGGAAATTTCAAGGAACAGGCTGCCGAGCTCATTGGCTAGCTGAATACCATCCTGTGTCTGCACCTGCCGGGCATGCAAAAGGTCGCCCTTGTTGCCCACGATGATAACAGGGGCTTTAGAGTCAGGGTGGACCTTCCGGATGTGCTGATAAAGGGGTCGGATGGACAAGTAGCTGTTGTAGTCTGTGATGGAATACACCAGCAGAAAGCCCTCGGCCCACTGCACGCATTTGGAGAGAGAATCGACGACCTGGGGGAGGCTGTCTTGGATCTGAGAAAACATCAAAATGAGAACCAGTCAAGAAAACCCTCCGTGGGAGAGAAACTCAAAACAACATCAAAGCAACCTTTGAAGAAACACTTGAAAAAGAAATCACTAAATACAGTTTTCAGGTTCTATCCAGCTTCTGCAGAAGGAGGCTTTTGATAACAGAAAGGGCAGATTCCCAGGCAAACTCCCTGCCTGGGCTGCTTTATTAGCTGTTATCCCGGCATTATTTTTAAACCCCTTGCTTGACAGGCAGTCTCTGGTGAACCATGGCTGACTGAAGAATGACCTCAAACCAGAATGGCTCAATTTGTAGAAAACACTAACTCATAATAAACAAAACTTTGAAAATAAGCCAAGATAAATATCTGTTCCCAAACCCAGACAAATATTTTTAACATGCACTTCTTAAGAATGTTACAGAAAGAAATTCCTTGCTTAGGGTTCTTCCACAAGACCTTTCCTCTGGAGAAGGGAGTAGCAATTAGTAACTGGTTAATAAACAAGTTACATTCTAGACCCTCTGCCAAGGGGTTATCTAATTGCAATTACTGAGTTGAGGGAGCAGCCAGTAACAGCAGCACTTCAGCAGTGCTTGGATCCCGCCTATAATCCCAGCACTTTGGAGGCCGAGATAGGCGGATCGCTTGAGGTCAGCAGTTCGAGACCAGCCTGGCCAACATAGTGAAACCCCATCTCTACTGAAAAATACAACCACCACAACAAATTAGCTGGGCATGGTGGCGCGCGCCTGTAGTCCCAGCTACTAGGGAGGCTGAGGCAGGAGAATTGTTAGAACCCAGGAGGCGGAGGTTGCAATGGGCCGAGATCAAGCCACTGCACTCCAGTGTGGGTAACAGAGTGAAACTTCATTTCAGAAAAAAAGCAGTGCTTGCCAGGGGAGAGGACTCTCCCAGCAGAATCCTAACAGTTGCTGCTGTTTTTTAAATTTTTTTTTTTTTTTCCTTTGTTAATGGTTCCATGGCTACCTTTGGAAGAGGTGCCTAAGTAGTGATGGCCCACCAGGGTTGCAAAATGAAGTTAAGTCAGCTGCTGACAAGAGGAGGCTGGTTCTAACCACGCCTTCCCCCTTGAGAGTTTCTGACACCCCAACCACTGGCCCCACCTGTGGACAGCCCATTCCTACCTCTAAATGCACAGGTCTGTTTAGATGCCTTGCTCAGACCACTGCGCCCAGCGTGGGCGCCCTACGTACTGTGCCCTCCGGGGTGGTCTGAGGGTTTGGGGTGAGCTCTTTGCCCCTGGAGGTCCTTACCTGGACGCCCCCGGGAGTGTCCTGGATCTGCAGGGAGAGCTGGTCCCCCTCGACAGAGACCAGCCGTGAATACAACTTGCCTGGAGAATGAAGGAGAATTTGCTTTTCAATTCTCAAACTCCCATCCCGAAAAAGAAAAAGAAACATGCAAACATAAAAGCAGGGAGCGTGAAAGTATTCTCACCCGTATTCGGTTCATAGTCGCCAATGAATCTCTTGGTCAGGAAGCGCACGATCATTGCTGAAAAGGAAATGGGAAAATCAACCGAAGGAGTAGGACAAGCCGGTCAAGCCCCGGCACTCCCGGGAGAACGGGAGGGAGTGAGGGGCGCAGAACCGCGGGCACTGCTCGCTTCCAGAGGCTTCGCAAAGCCGAGGTGCCGCGGGCTTCGCCGCGAGTACGACTGGCGGAACACCCCTCCTGCACCCCATCCCCGAACAGACGTGAACCCCGCCGAGAGCCCAGGAGTAGATGCCCCAGGAAACGGCCAGGGAAGCAGGCCGGGACTGACGGGGACCCTCCGAGCGCGGAAGCAGCCGGGTTCCACCTGCCCCCTTGCCCGCAGCTTCGGCCGAGGGTCCCTCTCTCCGCAGCGCCCCCAGTGGCCGCGGCCAGAGCCTGGGAGCGAAGCCGACTCGGCGTCCTCGCCGCACTCACCGCTCTTGCCCACGCGGCCGGCGCCCAGCACCGCCAGTTTGATGTCCTTGGGCAGGAGGTCCGGGGAGGACTCGGGGATGGGTGTGAGCAGAAAGTGCCCGGACATGCTGAGCAGCCGCATGGAGCGCGTACCGCGGTCCGGCGCTGAAGCCGAGCGGACGGGGCCTCGCCGCACCCGGAGCCGGCTCGCGAGCTGGGGGTGCAGGACCAGGGGCGCGGGACCGCGGCGGCTGTCAACGGAGCTGTCAAGGCTTGCGGCTTTTAAAGGGCTTGGTGCGCCCTAGAGCGCGGCGGCCGCCCCAGCTCCTCCTCGTCTCCGCCTCTTCCCGGCGCGGCGGGGAGGGGCGGGAGCAGAGGCCGCGGAGCTGACTGTCTTCGAGGCCGTGCGCTCCACCAGGCGCTCTGCTGCAGGAGTGCGGCTCCGGGGCTCGGACCCAGGAGATACCGCCACTGTCCAGAGCGCGCCGGCGGCCAATAGTCAGGCACTCTGCGATTCTCCTCGCCCTGAGCAGCCAGCCAGAGTCACTAGACCTGTTGGTGAACTTGAGATAGGAGTTACGAGTTGGCGAGAGAAAAAAGGAGAAAAAGTGCGATCAGTTGGATGTTTCTGCAGCAATGGGAGACACAGATTCCTGTAAAACGCCCTTTTTATTTTTAAAAGGTGCTAAGGGGCCAGGCGCGGTGGCTCACGCTTGTAATCCCAGCACTTTGGGAGGCCGAGGCGAGTGGATCACCTGAGGTCAGGAGTTCAAGATCAGCCTGGCCAACATGGTGACACCCCGTCTCTACTAAGAATACAAAAATTAGCCGGGCCTTGTGGCGACCGCCTGTAATCCCAGATACTCAGGAGGCTGAGGCAGGAGAATGGCTTGAATCCGGGAGGCGGAGGTTGCAGTGAGCCGAGATCGTGCCACTGCACTCCAGCCTGGACCACAGGAGGGAAACTCCGTCAAAAAAGAAAAGAAAGAAGAAAAAGAGGAAAGAAAGAAAAAGAAAGAAAGAAAGAAAGAAAGAAAGAAAGAAAGAAAGAAAGAAAGAAAGAAAGAAAGAAAGAAAGAAAGAAAGAAAGAAAGAAAGAAAGAAAGAAAGAAAGAAAAGAAAGAAGGAAAGAAAGAGAAAGAAAGAAAGAAAGGGTGCTAAGGGGTGACATTAATATGGAAAAGGGGATGGAGGGGGCAAGAGCTCTGAATTAGTGTCAGTGGAGGCAACTGCAGACACTGTGACCTTGCTAGGGATAGATGAAGTCCCCTTAGGGGCAGTGGTTGTTAGCAGCTCAGCATCCATGCCCAGCCCCTTCTCTGCAGACAGGGATTGCACCGGCTCATTCCTGAACACTTAAGAGCACTCCACTGGGGGCCCTGGTTCTGCACTGTCCATGATTAATACTATCCTATGTGCTTGAGTCATGCATTTGCTTCATTACCCAAGTATTTACTTCTAGGTGCATGATGGAGTCTAGGGTGGGGTGGGAGGCAGTGTGAGGAAGAGGACACAAAAGAGAGCCATAGACTGGTTCTTGGATTTCTGGATTCCACCAGAAGTGGCATGGCAGAAGCCTGAGGACTTTCACCTCAAACAGTTAGAAGATCTTCTTCATGCTTCTGGCCTCCTGTGTTCCAGCCTCACCTGTCTAATTGCCTAGACAGCCCCACCCTTATTCACACCTTTCTCTGCCTGGTTAGTTTTTGCTTCGTGACAAACGACACCAAACTAGATGGCTTAGAACAACAATCACTGACAGGTGTTGAGCCCTTTGGTGCATCTGCAGGGAGATTCCAGGTTCTGGGGGTGGGGGCTGGCTGCCCTTGGATGGCATTACTCACATCTGGCAGCTGTTGGCTGTGATGAGGGAGGGCAGTGAGTAAGTTACGTGTCTCTTCTCATTCAGCAGGTTGGCCAGGGCTTACTTTCATGGTAGCTGAGCAGAGTTCCAACAGAGTGGGTGGAAATGGACAAGGCCTCCTGAGACCTAGGCCTCAAGGTGGAAGCCAACCCTTCTGCTGCATTCTGTTGGCCAAAGCAAGTCATGGGCCCCAAATTGAAGGAGTAGAGACATAGACTCCGCCCCTTTGTGGAAAGAGCAGAAGTCAGGAGTGAAAGGACTAGGAAGCAGAGTGGTGGAGAATGAGGTCCATTTTTTGTAATTGACCATGCTAATGAATGTGTCTCCATCTACGCAGTGGCCCAAGCCTGGGAGACATCCTTGATGTCTATTAGCTCTTTACCAGCTATTAACTCTTTACCAGTCAAATAAAAGCTTGAATTCTAGACATCTAGACACCCACTCTTTCACTTCCACATTGATTAATCACCAAGTTCCATAATTTTCCTGCCTTTCTTGCTGTCTCCCTCTCTCTATCCCTGCTGCTCTCCTCATTTTTCATCTGGAGAATTCTAAATAATCCTGAAGTAAACTAGACTAGACTAGATGGTGACTTCAGTTTACATGTTCCTCCCTTGGAGAAGCTGTCTCTGATCACTGCCACTGTCCCCACCCCTATCTTGAAGTTACTTGCTCTCAGGGCACTGATCTCAACGGAGGACAAGGACTCAGCTCGTGACTCTAATACCCACCACACAGTGGCACCTGGGACTGGCAAGTTCCTTAATAAATGTTTGTTCACTGGCTGACTTTCCAAATGAATGAATGAATGACGTCTTCAGTGTATGAACTGGAAAAGACATTAGTCATGTTTCTGACCATTTTCCCACTGCCTTGGTTTCCACAGCAGCTTGCTCTCAGGAGGAAGGGTGCTGGGAGATGTCCTGAGATGAACTGCCGTATTTAAGTTGTACTGGCTTTTGGCTGTTCACAAGGCAATTTCCCCCATTAAACTGCAGTTTAATTGGAAAGACTTGAAGCAGGGCACCTCCCTCTCTGATGGGGGAAAAGGCACCATAAAGACAATGACTGTCTGGGGAACAAGTGGAAACTGTCAAGTTCCGGGGTCACGTGCAGCTCTGTGAGGGGAGCTGTCTCTCAGCTTCCCTTAACTTCTCCTTCATGGATGCAAGGTGGCTCCTGCAGTATCAAGTCCTCACCCAAACAGGAAGGGAGGGAGTACTCTCTTAGTTGTTCTCTTTAATTATGAAATAAAGCAGTTCTCACAAGAACTCAGCATTCTCTTACATCTCACTGGCCAGAAAAAGAAACTGGGAAAGAGATTACTCAAATACCTAGCAAAGAAGACTGGGATGGCCACGACTAGTTTAGACAGTCATCATTCCTCGCTCTAGAGGGACACATCACCACCCCCATTCAAAATCAGGAACTCACAGACAGAATGACTGCCAAGGGGATCTGCCATAAACCCTATTCACCTCCCTGGAGTGAAGATGCAGCACTTTGAAGGGAAAAGAGCCCGTTCTTGGTTGAATGTTGAGTATCTCTGTCTCTCTTCACCTCTCTCTCTGTTTTACATTCCCAGTCTGGAATAAGACCATTGTAGTTTAAGGTCAGTCAATAAGGAAGATTTCTGACTGTTCTCTGCCCAGTGATAATTACGTTCCACTCTGCATTTACATTGCACTTATGCTCAGAAGAACTCAACATGTTATTTCATTCTCCTTGGAAAAGCTCTTTGCATGTACAAATACACAAAGTAATCCATGACCTTCTAGTGAAGACAATAAGCAACTGAACTGTAGGATTATAAATAGCCTTGCCTGAATCCTTGCTGCTTGTGTTCTGCCATTTCATTTTAAAATTGTGTCCAGAGTTATGTAAAACTGTGGTGCAACCAATATAACAGGCATGCTGAAGTGGTTTTAGAAAAGATAATAGAAATGCGTAGGCATGGATACAGATATACAAATCTGTGGGTGTTCAGAATGAGTGTAAAGGGCAGAGTTTGGTAATATGCAAATAATAGCAGACTTAGGAAGCTATTAACTCTTTACCAGTCAAATAAAAGCTTGAATTCTAGACATCAGGCAAAACTTTGCCAAGGGTCCTCCTCTTGTTCACAAACAACTCCCCTACCCCCATCCACAGTCCAATATCAACTCCCTTTCCTGTATATCCTAAGTCCTTGACTACTGAGTCTACTGGAGCATCAGAGCCTCTGCCTTTGACGTGCTCTCCCTAAACCGGAATCATGCCTCTGCCCCACTTTACTGCAACTCAGCAGGCAAAATGACTGAAAACGGACTCTGTGAGGCTCTGTGATAAGTGCTGGTGCAGAACACAAAGAGCAGCGAACATTTACCAAGAAGATGGGGAACTGTAACACACCCTGCCTGCCTTCACAGACACCCCTGTAGTGAAAACACTAATCAAATTACCATTTATAAATTACTATTGCGTGTACCAAGACAATTCTCAAATATTATCTTAGTTTTTAATGAATCCTGTGAAACAGGTAAAGAATATCCTCTAAATTGTGGTTTAGACAAATTGAGCAACCTATCCAAAGTCACACAGCCGTATAGTGGTTCAGGCCTCAAGCCCTCTGATTTTTAATCTTGGGACATTCCACAGGTGTAGAGGGCAGGATGAAGAGCCCGCCCACAGTGGCTCCCACCTGCAATCCAGCACTTTGGGAGGCCAAGGCAGGACGATTACTTGAAGCCAGGAGTTTCAGACCCTGTCTCTACAACGAAAGAAAAAGAAAGGAAAAGAAAAATTAGCCAGGCATGGTGGTGCATGCCTGTTGTCCCAGGTACTCAAGAAGATGTGGTAGGAAAATCACTTGGGCCCAGGAGATTGAGGATCCAGTGAGCTGTGATCATACAACTGCACTCCAGCCTGGGCAGCAAAATAAGACCTTGTCTCAAAAAACTCAAAATTCAAAACATAAATACAAAATAAAGCAAGCAGTTTGCAGACCACTATCGGTAGTGGAAGGCCAGAGCAGGTCAGGATGTAATCTCCAACAGAGCTGCCACAGGAGAGTTAGATCTGACTCAGGTATCAGGGAAAGCTTCAGGGAGGCATAAGCTAGGCTGCAAGTGTGAGTCAGGCGTGATCGGTGGAAACCAGAGGAGGGCGAAGGCATATCAGGAACAGCATGTGCAAAATCATGAAGGTATATGGCAAGTGTGAGGACCTCTGAGTAGTCTCAATGGTGAGAAGGATGTGGTAAGTGACCCAAAAGGCTGTGAACGAGCCTGTGAACGGCATGTTAAAAAGTTTATTGAGAGGCTATGGAAAGTCATTAATCGTTTCTTGAGGAGGAGAACTCCTACAGTTGTTTCTTGGGTTATCTGCACAGCTTTAGTTCCAGGACACACTGAGGATACCAAAATCCAGGGATGCTTAAGAACCTGACATGAAAGGGTGTTTTATTTTCATATAACCTATATCCATCTTTCCTACTTTATTATTTATTTTTTTGAGACGGAGTCTCACTTTGTCACTCAGACTGGAGTAGCATGATCTCAGCTCACTGCAACCTCTGCCTTCCGGGTTCAAGCAATTCTCCAGCCTCAGCCTCCCTACTAGCTGGGATTACATGCATTTAGCAACATGCCTGATTAATTTTTGTATTTTTACTAGAGATGGGGTTTCACCAAGTTGGCCAGCTGGACACGAACTCTAGACCTCAAATGATCCACCCACCTTGGCCTCCCAAAGTGCTGGGACTACAGGCATGAGCCACTGTGCCCAGCCTATTCTCCCCACTTTAAATCATCTCTAGATGACTTATAATACATAATACAATGTAAATGCTAATAGTTGTTACACTGTATTGTTTAGGGAATGAGAAGAAAAAAGTCTGTACATGTTCAGAACAGATGCAATTTTTTGTCCCAATATTTTCCATCCCAGCTTGGCTGAATCCATGCATGCAGAAGCCACATATATGGATACAAAGAGTAGACTGTACACACAACAGTATGAGTACTAGGAGCTTACAAATAATAGGATATGGGCCTGGTGCAGTCCATGCCTGTAATCCCAGCATTTTGGGAGGCCAAGGTGGGAGGATCCCTTGAGCCCAGGAGTTCAAGGCTGCAGTGAACTGTGATTGTGCCACTGCACTCCAGCATGGGTGACCCTGAATCAAAAAAAAAAAAAAGACGATATGGTCTTTGACCTCAAAGATCTTAAAACTGTTTACTTACTCATCTCCCATGAGCAACTAATTTAATCTGAACCTCTCTTCCTTCTTAGGTAGAACCAAAAAAATCCAATCTTCTTCCCTTGAACTAAGCCATCATCTCATTTTACAGAGAGAGTAAATAATATTCCATTTCATTTCTTTTCCAATCCAAACGATTTCCATAAATCCGAGTCTTGCTGGAGAAGCATGTACGACAGCATTTGCAGGCCTGTTCCATTAGCGGTTTTGTGTGGAGGCCTGTCAGCAGCTCCTCGCCACACATGGCTGTTTGAAAAGAATCACAGTACAGAGCCTCGGCTGCTTATTCAATCCTCTGTGCACATTTTGCACCTCAGCAACAGCAGCTGCAGATGCTGCCTCACTGTTATTATTCCTAACCTAGCAAATGGTCGAACAGATTCTGTGGAGAAGGATTTTTGCTATCAATTTTTTTCTCCTTTAAGTGGAGCTGGGGTGAAGAAATATGCTATAAACCCGCATTCCAAATAAATTCAACCCGGTTTCAAATCCTGTCTTGTGTACAAAAAAGAGTAAAACTACCTTGTTTATATTTTAGCAACTTTTATTGCTAAGTATTAGCAATTCCTTATATTTTAGCAAATTTTCCATCCTAGTACAGAGAAAATGCTAATACTACAGGAGTAGGAACATGGAAGAGATAAGAACCTAAACGTGTGTTTCTGTCGCAACATTCAGAGGAAAACTTCAAAAAACAGTGTGATATATTTTATTTAACCCTTGAGACTGGTTTAACTGAACAAAAATAGAAAGCCTTAGAGGATACCTGCCTACATCAGAACAGACTGAATTCAAAGTTCAAAGAAGCACACAGCCTCACTTACAATCATGGCTCTTATTACTTAAACATAGGGTGAAACATTTATAGTTAGGATATTTTTCTTCATTTTCACTGACAAGTGTAAGGGAAATTGGACAGTAAGAGGTTAATTTATAAATTCACAATCTGTGGTTGTTGTTCAGTACCTGCAAGGCAGACATGCAATTTTATCAGCACACACAAACACATTACTCAAAGCTTGGAGGTTTCATTTAATTATCTCCCCACTTATAAAACCTAACCTGCAGGATATCCAGATGGAGCTGCCCAAGACAGATATGGAACTACAGATCTGGGGCTTCAGAGAATGTGAGTTCTGCAACTGAGTCTCAAGTATTAAGAGAAGGCTAAAGACATAGACCTGTGGTTCTCAAACTTGTGCATGCATTTTATTCACTGAGAGCTTGTTAAATACAGAGTGCTGGGCCCCATCCCCGAATTTCAGATTTGATGGGTCTGGGGCAGGTCTGCATTTTTAACAAGATTTCAAAAGATGGTGATGCTGCTAGCGGGGAGATCATACTTTAAGAACCTCTGTCTTAGATAACCCAGGAATAATTTATAGAGAAGGAAGAGAGAGCAAATGTTGAACATCTAGGAGGAGGCAGAATGAGGGTAGAAGGGGGTCAGATAGGGAGAAGAAACTGAGGAAAGTATGATGGCAGAAACCTCTGCAAGAAAAAAAAAATTGTCAAATATTACGTGGATAAAATTAAATTAGAAAAAAGTATCTACATTTGTTAATTAGCAAGTTTTTGGTAACCTTTAAGAGTACAGTTTCATCACAGTGGTGGAGGCGGAAGCCAGATTTGCAGTGGGCGACCAGGAAATTTAGCTATGAAAGGGAGGAGGAAGGCACAGGAAGGGCTGCTTGGTATATTTGCTGGTTTTTCCCAGTCTGCAGGCTGAAGTCAAAAAAGCAAGTTGGGCTGGGCACCGTGGCTCATGCTTATAATCCCAGCAGTTTGGGAGGCTGAGGCAGGCAAATCACCTGAGGTCAGGAGTTCGAGCAGCCTGGCCAACATGGCAAAACCCCATCTCTACTAAAAATACAAAAAAATTAGCCAAGTGTGGTGGTGCGTGCCTGTAATCCCAGCTACTCAGGAGGCTGAGGCAGGAGAATTGCTTCAATCTGTGAGGCAGAGGTTGCAGTAAGCCAAGTTTGCACCACTGCATAGACCAGGATAATCAGTGAAACAAGAGGGCAGAGGCAAGAGCCCCATCAATATAAACTCTTTTCTCTGTTCTCCTTTGCCCTCCTTGATACCTTGTTTTGCCTTGTTTTATGAAGGGAGTTGGGTCTTACTGTTCCTCCTATGCTGTCACCTCCTTAATAAAGCTTTATGGTGTCCATCTCCTTTCCCTTCATTCTACAGTAGAGTAGGTACTAGTAAACATCCCCTTACTGGCCAGGTGTGGTGGCTCATGCCTGTAATCCCAACACTTTGGGAGGCTGAGGTGGGCAGCTCACTTGAGCCCAGGTGTTTGAGATAAGCCTGGGCAATGAAATCCTATCTCCACTAAAACACAAAAATTAGCCAAGCATGGTGGCACGCGCCTATAGTCCCAGCTACTCATGAGGCTGAGGCAGGAGGATCACTTGAGCCCAGGAGTTTGAGGCTGTAGTGAGCTGCGATCGTGTCACTACACTCTAGCCTGCGTGGCCAGGGAGACAGTCTCAAAAAAAAAAAACACCACAACCAAAAGAAACCCTTGATGAAGATCTACAGATACAAGTTGATAAAAATTCAGACCACTAAAGAAAACATGTTGGGTAATAAGTACTATAAGGTGTAATATAGAAAATGAAGAAAGTCTCTATTTATAGGCTATTTAGAGACAATCTTGCTAAAATTTGAGCAGAGGCTGACTAAAGGGGACAAATCATGGCAAAGAATGAAGGAAATCTATTTGTTCATAGAATGACATGCTCCTTCAAAAGCATCCCTTCATACTTTGTACTTCAACTTACTTACAAAAGCCCTGAAGCAAGAACGTACTTGGCATATTAGACACAGCAAGGGCTAGGTGCGAGATGGCTGACGCCTGTAATGCCAGCACTTTGGGAGGACGAGGCAGGCGGATTACCTGAGGTTGCAAGTTCGAGGCCAGTCTGACCAACATGGAGAAACCCCGTCTCTACTAAAAATGCAAAAATTAGCCAGGCAGCGTGGTACATGCCTGTAATCCCAGCTACTCAGGAGGCTGAGGCAGGAGAATCACTGGAACCCGGGGGGCAGAGACTGCCAGATCATGCCATTGCCCTCCAGCCTGGGCAACAAGACAGAAACTCCATCTAAAAAAAAAAAGACACAGCAAAGCTCCTATAATTGAATCTGACTTTGGGGCTGGAAGTGGTTCAAGTATAGGTTGCAAAAGCAGCTACAGCACAGATAATGAAGGTTTTGTAGACCAAGATAATAGTCAGAATATAAATGGTATTCAAAGCCATGAGGCTAAATCTCACCTAGAGTATAAAGGTACTTCAATATTTGGAGGTCAGAAACAGATCCAGCAGACTGCAGAGCAGGTAAAAGGAAACCAGGAGAGGGTTCCAGAAGCTAACTGAAGCCATACTCAATAATTAAACATTTCTCCCACCAAAATAACAAAGATTAAATTAATCAATGCTCATCAGAGTACTATGACACAAGCATGTTCATTGGAGGGTGGAGTGCAAACTGGTATAATCCGTTTGTAAATCAATTCATCAAAATCAATCAACAATTTGAAAAACATATTCTTTAACCCAACATTGTGCTTGTGATAAAATCTATTTTTGAAGATTCATCCAAAATACTAAAATTTTTGTGCATATTAACAGTATTGCCACTGATTGTTTTAAAAATTGCTGTGCTGTACATCAAATAGGAAGAGTTTATTTCCTGAATATCTGTGCTAAGGATAGTAGTCCCCCTAAACCAATTCTGCTTGACATCCTTCTCTCTCAATGGCCAACTTCATCAGCCCCTCTGAATTGAGACACCTCATATCCCCATTTCCTTGTTGACAAGTCACAATTTACTTATTCCACCTGGTTGTGGTAAAACATGAAATCAAGTGCACAAAGGGCCTCCAAGAATCATTTTATACAATCCCTTATACTCAGATAGGTGATATCATTTTCCTGATAAGGCAACAAAAGGTGAAGGTAATATGACTTGTCGGAGAATGAAAAGAATGTTTAAGGTCTCCTGATCTCCGCACATTACACGGCAGATTTAACAATCCTACTTACTCATATGCAAAATGGTTACAAACTCTCAAAACTCAGAGAAACACTATAGTTTTGTAAAGACTAAACATACAGACATATCCTTTTTTTAAAAAAGAGCATTTATTGAATGCTTACTATATTCCAGGCACAAGGAGTGCAAAATTTAGTAAGACCAGTCCCTAAACTCAGGTGTAGTGGGGAAGACAGACCTTTACAAGTTAAAAACACTGTACAGAAACATCTGTCATAGAAACAAAGATGTGGGGGATTTTATTACAAGCAGAAGTTATCTCTCTTCTCTGATTCCAAGAGCTTTCTTCACTCCTCTCCTTAAATACTTGCATCAGGGAAGGTACCATCTATGAGATAACACTGAGTAAATGCTGAAGGACACACAGGGACTCATCAAGTGACCAAAGGAAAGCCCAAGTGTTTCAGGCAAAGGCAAGTGCATGTTGCAAAAGAACTTGAAAAAACATGTTTTTTCCTAATACCTAAAGCATAAAGTAGGAAGACGGTAACAGGAAAACAAGGAGAAACCAGATTACAAAGGGTGACATACATAATGGCATCATGTGTTTGCACAAACTCATCCAATTGTCTAAACTCATCAAGCCGTACAGATTAAAGGTACAGTTTTTGTTCTTTATCAGTCATAGCTCGACAAAGCTGTTACAAAAATGTGTTCTTCCAGACACTACCTGGCACCCGCCATGTACCCCCCACACACTAACTTATTGGAGTCTTTAGGGATCCACTTGGTAGTCAAACAGTACAGCAAACAGAGGAACTCTGACATAAGAGGGTAATGGTTTCAAGTCCCAGCTCTCTCACTTTCTGGCAGCGTGACCATTGGTGAGTTATCCTCCATTCTTGTGTCTTTTATCTGACTCATAAAACATGGTAATCCCCACATTTCAAAGCAGCTAGGAGGATGAAATAGATCAAGTGGTCAACAAATGTTGTTAGGCATACAACGATCATTCATTAACAGACAGCTCAGCTTTATGTATGCCCTCTCAAGCAGGTAAATAGTAAATAGAAAAATATACCCCCCCCCAACAAAAGGGGGCCATATATACTCTTTAAACCTAAGTATTAGTAAATTCCAGATCTACCGGAAAGCAATGGCTTAATTTTGGACATTCAAAATACTCCCGGCAGGCATTTGTGAAGAAATGATGTAGTAAAGTTCTCAATCAGCACTAGAGATTATGAAATAAAAGTTGGTAGTTACTGAGTATTTACCATGACATCATGCTATGTGCCTTCTAAGCATTCCCATCTAATCCCTACAATCACCCTTTTAGGGGCACTTTTATTATCCCCTTCCAGGTAAGAAAACTGAGTTACATAGGTCAATTTGCAGTGTAGCAAGAGTGAGTAAATGTGAAGCCTGGAAGCTGCTTTAATGAAGGGAAAAAAGAGAAGTGTGACTAAAGGGACAGGGTGTAATGACTTCAACTAGATGCATGATTGAGCCATGAACCACCATCGGAAAGTAAACAGGACTAATGTGCTATGTTTAAAAATAACTCTCCACTACTAGAATGTGGATCCTTAAGGGCAGTTATTCAGATTCATATCCAGGTGTGGGGGATTCCAAAGCAGTACATATCGCCCATCTCACTTTATTAGACAAAACACTCAAGGCCAGCTAGACATTTCCCCATTCATAGCATTAAAAAATGTACTTTTTTGAGACAGGGTCTTGCTCTGTCACCCAGGCTGGAGTGAGGTAATGCAATATAGCTGACTGCAGCCTTGACCTCCTGAACTCAAGTGATTTTCCCACCTCAGCCTCCTAGTGTTGGGCTTACAGTTGTGACCCACTGTACCCAACCTCAATCATAGCATTTAGCAAATATTACTAGGTCTTTGCCTTACACAGCAAATATACCCCGAGAAGGTAGCAACAGAAGACTGTAGAATCTCAAAGGTTGGATAAAATCAACTAGGGGATGAAATGGACTTAATGCCTGTCAGCAAGATTAGTGAGGATGCATTTCAAGGACCCATGTTTGGTAAATGAAGGTTTCCAATTGAATGGTATTGTTTTAATATGTCCTCTCCAAAATTCATGATGAAACTTATTCTCCACTGTTGCACAGAAACTGCCATCAGTCATGCACTGCTGGTAGAAATGTAAAATGGTAGAAAACACTCTGGACAGTTTAGCAGTTTCTCAGAAAGCTAAACGTTCAACTACTGTAAGAACAGGAACTGCACTCTTGGACATTTATCCCAGAGAAATAAAAACTTATTCACACAAAAACTTGTATATGAATGCTCATAACAGCCCTAAAAACAATAGCTAACACACCAGCCACGGTGGGTCAGGCCTGGAATTCCAGCATGCTGGGAGGCTGAGTGGGGAGATCAATTGAGGTCAGGAGTTCAAGACCAGCCTGACCAACATTAAGAAACCCCGTCTCTACTAAAAATACAAAATTAGCCAAGTGTGGCGGCACATGCCTATAATCCCAGCTACTTGGGAGGCTGAGGCAGGAGATCACCTGAACTCAGGAGGTGGAAGTTGCTGTGAGCTGAGATCATGCCACTGCACTCCAGCCTGGGCAACAAGAGAAAAACTCCACCTCAAAAAAAAAAAAAAAAAAAACAGAACAAATACCCTGAAAACCAATAGCTAACAATTGGTAACATCCCAAATGTCTTTTAACAGGTCAATGATTAAACACACCGTGGTATGTTCATACCATGGAACTGTACTCAGCAATAGAAATAAATAATACAGAAAACAACTTGGATGCATCTGCAGGGAATTATGCTAAGTCGAAAGAGGCAGAGTCACATCTAAATTAAATGATCCCTATCATTTCCATTCTTGAATCGACAAAATGAAGGCTACTTAGTGCTTGCCAGGGGTCAGCAGGGATGACAAGAGGCAGAGGTGGTCTGACTTTGTAAGGCAACATGAGGTATCTTGTGGTGTTAGAACTGTCCTATATGTTGACTTTATTACTATCTTTTGAGACAGTCTCCCTGTTGCCCAGGCTGAAGTGCAGTGGCACAATCTCAGCTCACTGTAACCTCTGCCTCCCTCCCAGGTTCAAGCAATTCTCATCTCAGCCTCCAGAGCAGCTGGGATTACAGGTGCTAGCCACCATAGCTGGCTAATCTTTGTATTTTTAATACAGATGTTTCACCATATTGGCCAGGGTAGTCCTGAACTCCTGACCTCAAGTGATCCCCCCACCTCAGCCTCCCAAACTGGCATGAGCCACTATACCCAGCCTATTAATATCTTGATTGTGACACTGCACTGTAGTTTTGCAAGATGTTATCATTGACAAACAGGATACAGTACACATGGGATCTCTATTTATATAACTCCATGTAAATCTGCAATTATCTCAAAATAAACATTCAACTAAAAAAAAAAAAAACAAAAAACCTCCCACTGTGGCAGTATCAAGAGCTAAGTGAAGGTCAAACTTTTAAGACGCCAAACCTGCCAGCACCTTTACCTTTGGACTTTGCAGTCTCCAGAACGACCACATAAGCTACTTTTTACCCAGGTCCCTGGTATATTGTTACAGCAAAAGTCTAAGACAAGTGCTATTACCATCACTATTTTCTGAGTCCTGATCCATGCATGGTCAAAGCAATTCCAAACTAACATGCAACACACAAAGAATGGATGCTTTAAACAATTTTTTTTTTTTTTTTTTTTTTTGAGACGGAGGCTGTTTCCCAGGCTCCAGTGCAGTGGTGCAATCTTAGCTCACTGTAACCTCCTCCTCCTGGGTTCAAGCCATTTCCTGCCTCAGCCTCCTGAGTACCTGGGATTGCAGGCACTTGCCATTGTGCCCTGCTAATTTTTGTATTTTTAATAGAGGCAGTGTATTACCATCTCGGTCAGGCTGGTTTCAAACTCCTGACCTTGTGATCCACTCACCTAGGCCTCCCAAAGTGCTGGGATTACAGGTGTGAGCCACCGTGCCCGGCCAACAATCAATTTTTTTTTTAGGATTCAAAAGCAAACTCTGGATCTGGAGCTTAAGTGTAATATAATACATTACGTTCCACTTATTTTTATATTCTATGTCTTCCCTGATGATTTAGAGGGACTATCTTCAAACCAGTACAAATATTTGATATATAACTAGCTGGCCATTTTCTAACCAATTGAGTAATTTGTTGCAATAACCTACCTCATGTCTTTAGTAAAAAAAATGGAAACCATACTTCTACTCAATGAAGAAAAACATTTTTTACAGTCTAGAGGTCTTTTATTTTTTTTTAACACCTATTATGCCATGAATTCATAGGGAATAGGTTCCAGCAGCTCAGGCTCCTTCCCATTGGTTCTCACAAAGTGTGCTTCTCTGGGTGGAGCAGGCTATTAAAGGAAAAAAAAAGGGAATAATAATTATGTGAAGTGTTAAAACAGCCTTAAAGTACTCTCAGGACCAATGAAGTACACATTAAATTCTCACCTGTCGCTTCAGTTGGACCCAGGTACCTTTCTCTTTGGCTTCCTTCTTTTTCTGATCATTTTCCTTCACACGTTTTAGGAAGCTATCTCGGCTCTTAGAGTGCTTGATGTGCTCAATACGCACATTAATTCTCTTGGCAAGAATCTTGCCCCTGGACAGAGCAGAAATTCTTTTAAGTGCTTTATCAAAAATAAAACGGAAACATAGAAACTGTCTTTGCAGTTTCATTTATTAAATAAACCATGAATCTTTTACCCAGATATGAGAAATCAACAAACTATGGCTGGATTACTTAATTTACAATCAATTATTAATCATATAAGAGGCTTTGCAGAACATCCCTACTTTTAAGCTCTTTGATGATGACAGCCTCTTAAACTCTAGTATCTAACCAAAACCAGATAGCTAATAAAATGTATAGCTTACTAAGTTTCTCTTTTTATTCTATAAAAACTGCTTAGCACCAAACCGTGTAAGACTTTCCAGTAAATCTATTTCAATGTTTCCTCTGACAGGACACAAGACAAACACCCAGTTTGCCTGAGTTTTAAAAGGATTATTTCCTTTGCCCCACTTGAATGACCAATAAAGACATTAAGTCCAATTGGCAAAGTGAAAAGGGGGTATGAGGGAATACCAACTAGCCAGGAAGAACTACAACACTACTTACTTAACTTGTTTGTTTACAACAATGCCAACAGCATGCTGGGTAACATTGTAGACTCTTCCAGTTTTGCCATGGTAACATTTGTGGGGCATTCCTTTTTGAACAGTACCCATTCCCTGTTAAAGAGACAAACATTATATACCAGCATTTCCCCTTCCTTTAAAAACCTGACTTTAAGTAACTACATGATATTCTAAGATTTCTTCCAAATGGCAACTCAAGAGCTTTCAGAGCCGGTGAAATGTGTTTTTCACATTGCTTCAAGCAATCAAAGAAGTAATCATCACTAAGCTCTAGAGTGCCGGGATACATTTAATCTAGGTCACAGAAGAACACAGCTTTCACTGGGGTTTTTAACCACAGTAACAGTAACTTTCATCAACCATTAAACTTTAACGTATTCATTTCTACCTAGAGAAACTCTCATAATTTCCCTCCCTACCACCCAATTTTCACTAGATGTTAACTCCAAGTGGTAATGAGAAAAATTTTAATTCTGCTAAGAATACTTTAAAAAATCCATTCTAGGCCAGGCACGGTGGCTCATGCCTGTAATCCCAGCAATTTGGGAGGCCAAGGCAGGCAGATTACCTGAGGTCAGGAGCTGGAGACTAGCCTAACATGGTGAGACCCTGTCTCTACTAAAAATACAAAATTATCTGGGCACACATGGTGGCGAATGCCTGTGATCCCAGCTACTTGGGAGGCTCAGGCAGGAGAATCACTTGAACCTGGGAGGCAGAGGGTGCGCTGAGCTGAGATTGCACCACTGCACTCCAGCCTGGGCAACAAAAGCAAAACTCTGTCTCAAGAAAAATCTATTCCACACTCTTACAGATGCAATATACACTAGTATTTGAATTCCTACACTAGATTAAATCCAACTTTTCTAACTTCTGTAGTGTTCTTTCCCCAATTTTATATTTACCTTGATGTCTACAATATCACCTTTCTTATAGATTCGCATATACGTGGCCAAAGGAACAACTCCTGCAAAAATAAATTTCATATAGCGAGTATTAAGGCTAAAAGTCGAGTAAAAGAAATGCAATTTTACTAGCTTTTAACACATACATCCATCATTTTTTATGGTTACATGCTTAATATCTTGCCAATGGACAATTTCTCCTGAAAGCAAAATAAGCCTAATAAATCACAACCTCTCTCCAAAGTTTAATCTTGCATCAATATTTAGTCACAAAACTACATAAACTTCATGCTTATTTATTATAAAATAAGTTTGGTAGATGGTATTTAACGCTAGTGATACATATTCTATGAACCACAACATGTTGAACACAACAGAACACAAATAGGTGCCATGCTTTCTCTCAGGGAAGGTAAACCTACTTACCATGTTTTCTAAAGGGTCTAGAGAACATGTATCGAGTGCCTCTCCTCTTTCCCTTTGTGTTCGTCATTTTGGCGAATTACTGAAATCAAAAAGCATAACAGTCAAATACAATTGAAAACTGGCATTATTCCCCAAAACCCCTGCAATTTCAAATGTTTGCATTTCAGTAGCAATGTGAGAACTGCAAAGTGAAAGCTGGATCACTAAGCAATTACTTCTGCTGAAAGGTGAAAAACCATTACTTTCCGAAGTAAAGTTTTTTGGCAAAACTGCCCAAGATCCGTAACATCAAAACTCTTAAGTAGCAGAACTTGATACAAAAATTCAAACCAGTACCATTTCCCTATGAGAATATAAAAACACAAAAGGACTTCTACCACCCAATCTAGAATACCAAAGGCATGTAATTACTAACTAGAATATAATTTATTGGAGAACACAATAAAAGAGACGTACATTTTTATGTGAATTAAATCCTTCTTGTCAACCAAATTTTCTGTGACTTTATTTCAAACAGCATCTATTTAACTGTCAGAAATCTCAAGTCACTTCACATTTCTGATTACTTACTACAAATTGTATATAGGGTAGAAGAAAGGGAAACCCAGGCTTTATAATCATTGATCTAAATGTGACATAGGCTCTGCCACTTACTAGCTGCGAAATCCACATTTCACCTCTCATCTTCACATGTGAAATGGGGGTGAACACTTTCATAACTGAGGTAACACAAAGAACTCAGAAATTCTTGGCCCCTGTAAAGTGCTCGGTAGTAACTGGCAGCTAATTTATCATTATCTAAGAATTCACCCATAGGCATTTAGAAATGAAACTTCCTTCGTTTCCCAAAAGGCCAAAACAATAGTTTTGATGGCTCTTTGGTCATTCTGACAGAAGTGCTAAAAACAAACAAAAACAAACAAAAAAATTTTTTTTTTAATGAAAAAACAAAGAAAAAAAAGATTTAAAAAAAAAAAAAAAAGAAGTTTTCCTGGCCATTACTCATATGATAAGGTAAAACATGCCAGTCAGGCTTAGTGGGTTAATAATATTGTAATACAATTTGGTTTCTAAATTTATTAACAATTCCTTAAGAATGGCTCTCAAAGTACCATTTTAATAAAAATTGTGTAACAAGGAAACATGTCTCACTCAACCCACCAAAGCCAAACCATTGTTACAATGGACGAATCCCTTAAATGGCAGGTACCCTGTTCTAATCCCCAAAGTTCCAAAAACTTGCGGTAATTTAGTAAACAAGGAGTGGTACTATGTAGATTCAAGCCACTCTGTGGAATCACCAACGGGCAGAACTAGTTAACTTAAATTCTTGACTCCAAACTAGATCCATGTCCCTGAGTAAGGAACACATTTTCCACATGGACCCCGTACAGTTGAAACTGAACGCGCTTTCCAAAACAGTGAGCCTTCAGTCTGTAGCAGTATTAAAATCATGGCAACTAGGATCCACTATAAGGAGTAACCTGCAGTTTGCCCGACTCTGCCTGTTAACATCCACAAACTAGACAAAAATATAAACTACAGCTAAATGTTTCCCTTCACTCAAAGCATGCTGTCCTAGAATTCGCAAAACAGTATCTCCTCTTGGTGCAAATATTGGTGTTGCAACCTCAAAATACTTTCCCTTCGTCCAATCACCATGTGGGGTCAAAATTTTTAAAACAGTAAGAAATCGTCTCATGCATTAACCACGAGTTGGGAGGGTTCATTACCCAGGACAACTCCGGGACCCATTCTCCGATCCAGAGCCCGGGTTTTCACACATGTAGGCCTCACAGGAGATTAAAGCAGCCGCCTGACTTCAAACCCATTCCTACTACCCCTTAAGTCCTCAACCAACAGCATCAAAAGATTAGGAACAAAAAACGCCACACCAGAAGGAGTTAGAAAGGCTTCAGGCCACGCGGCCCCCACAAAGCCTATCTGAGAGAGCCACTCACAGTACCGGGGATGCAGCCACGGGGACATAAAACGAAGTCTTTTAAAGATTAACTCGAATTGCCTCACCCCAAGTGACTGAGCTTTGTCTTTCTAGCAAATGTCCCCCGGCAGGGCCGCGACACCGCAGTCGGGTTCTCAGCCCACGGCCCAGGCCCGACCCGGCGCACGCCCCTCCGTCTAGCAGAACTTGGCTTAACCTGCCCATGCCAATGGATCCCAAATAGGTTAGGCAGTCTCTCCACGGTCCCAATGCTACCTCTGCGGCCACAACGTAGCAGTTCAAGTCTGTCAAACGCTTAGCGCCCGGGAGCCACGTACAGGCCCTACCTGGAAGATGGCGGTTCCGGCCGAAAAGAAGGAGGTGGGGCCACGGCGCGAGCCTTACAAGGGCCTGTGAGCTGCCCGCGGCGCTGCCTGAAGGAAACGCCGGCCAAAAGCGACTCCTTTCTAGGGAAGGAAATAGTCTCTGAGATTAAGGAGAGTCTGTGAGGATATTTTCCTTTCTTGCGAAAGAAAGGCAACCGGCCAACACAAACTGACACTTGTATCGTGTCAGACAGCCCGGAAAGGGGCCTTCGAGGACGGCGAACAGGACGCTGTCGTCCCGAGCGTGCTTACGTGTTCCTTTGCGTCACTGTCTACGCCGGAAGCTGCTTTGTATCTGCGTCTCCCTACGGAAGACTGTTGATGGTGCTGCCGAAAGGGCTAGTAGCAGCTACCTATTTGTTTCCAGAAATAATTTGCGTGGGTACAAAAGTCAAACGAGAATGAAGCAAGTATATTATCTAGTTTGTATGTGTTTAAAGAGTTTTTCCTCCACACGTCTAAACATATGCACCTGCTAGTAGGTGCGCAAATGTTAAAACCTCTTTGGAAAGCAATTTGGCAAAACCTGGTAAAACAAGATATTCAATTACTAAAGCCCAGCACTCTGCTCCTACCTATACGTCCTGTAGAAACTTTGGTAACTGAACAGCGCTGTATGTATGTAACAGCGCTGTGGGTAGAAGCAAAAAATTAGAAACATCCATCAATAAGAGACTAAATACTTTATGGGATGTTAATAGGATGTAATGTTATTCGCCAATATAACAGGACTGAACTCAGAAATGTGTTGAGGCAAAAAGAGAAAGTTGTAGAAAAATAGTATGACAATTCATGTACATTCAACTCTAAAACTTGTAAATTGCTTGGTTATATATACATATGTAAAGTAAGATACAAGAGAATGAAAATCAAATTTAGAAAAGCGGTTATATCTGGTAAGAGGGAACAATGAAGGGAGGCTCTAACAGTATTGACCATTATTAAACAAGATATTAAATATATAGTTGGCCATTGTTTTATTCACTACAACTTTAAAAATATGTATTTTCTCAATATGGTTTATTTTTAAGACTGTTCTAATTTTTTTTGAGAGAATCCAGAGAATTCCCATATACCCAGCATCCAGTTTCCCGTTATTAACATTTTATGCTAATATATTACGTTTGTTGCACTGCTGTTAACTAAGGTTATTTTATTCAGATTTCCTTCGGTTTTACCTAATATCCTTTTTCTGTTCCAGGATTCCATCCAGAATACCACATTACATTTAGTTATCACATCTCCATATATGCCTCTCGTGGCTGTGGCAGTTTCTCAAAACTTCCCTTACTTTTGATGACCTTGACAGTTTTGAGGAGTACTGGTCTTATATTTTGTAGGATGTCCTAATCATGGGATTTGTCTGATGTTTTTCTCACAATTATATGTATTATCTTTAGGATGCATTTTTAAAAAATCAGCTAAGTAACAAAATCCTTATCTGATTGAATATAAATAATATCGCTTTTGAAATTTGCATTTCTTCGACTCACTCTCCTGATGCATCTGGAAGTTGTAATTTCTAAAAACTGCATCGGCACCATTTTTAAAATGTATACATTCTGTGACCAGTGTCATCAGCACTTACATCATTTCCTGAAGAACTTGAGGAGGAATAGGATTAGTACTGATTCCTTCAATACGTTGACTCCTCTACTTTCACTGTAACCATTAGCCCTTAGCTTCGATACTCATATTTGATCAACTTAATTTTCTGTAGTTCATCATTACCATCACTCCCTTAGCAGTCACTACCTCGGGTCACTTTTCCTTTCCCATTACTTTTTTTCTTTTTTTTTTCTTTTTTTGAGAGGGAGTTTCCTTCTTGTTGCCCAGGCTGGAATGCAGTGGCATGATCTCGGCTCACTGCAGCCTCTGCCTCCTGTGTTCAAGCAATTCTGCCTCAGCCTCATCAGGAGTACCTGGGATTACAGGCACCTACCATCACACCTGGCTGATTTTTTATTTTTAGTAGAGATGGGGTTTCACTCTGTTGGCCAGGTTGGTCTCCAGCTCCTCACCTCAGGTGATCCACCCACGTCAGCCTCCCAAAGTGCTGGTATTATAGTCGTGAGCCACCGAACCCGGCCCCCATCACTTTCCTAGCATGTATAGAACCTTGGATAAATGCAATCATGACAGTACCTCCACAGCTGAGCACCATTGAAGAAAATCTTGTAAACAGATCGTCTGGTGTGATGACAAATCACAAACTAGTCATCTGCGCACTGCAGTGTTTTGCACTTAGATATGTTTTTTTTTTTTTTTCTGAGCCCATAGAATGTTTTGAAAATTAAGATTTAAAAAAATCAAAATTGCTGGCTTCCATTGAAAAATCAGTGGCTACCCCTTTAGATGGGGCATGCATTCTTGAGTTCCTCAGTCACTCAGTCTGCTTCAGTCATTTACCTGCCTGGCCCCCATTGGCATTTGTGTTTTTAGCCCCTCCTATAAATTCAGGATCAACCATTAACAAATGGGTACTTTATTGTTTAGCATCCCCACTGCAATTCCTGGGTTAATTTGCTTAACTGCTGTCAACTTAAAAATCAAGCTTTTACATAATTAAAGTTAATTTTATTCAGAAGTCTTACTGAGGGGTGTAGACCAAGGTTTACACCCTGAGGGCAGTTCTTTCAAAGGGCTGCACAGTGATGTTTCAGCCCATTGCTTCTATGTAGATTGTGGGGGTTCTGTGTGTGTGAAATCTCATTAATGTTTGGGGGTAAGAGTACATCTGTTTATAGATTACTAAAGTACATTTGGTTATAGATTTTAGAAGCATAATCACTAACCCTCTCAGACACTATCTTCTTTTTTTTTTTTTCAATCAATGAGAGCTTGTAAGGTTGCTGAGGTTGGTTGGCCTTGAACTCTTGGCCTCGCCTTCGCAAGCGCCACGACATCCGGCCGGAGCCACTTTGGGCCCCTCAGACACTATCTTCATGTAGGAAAAGGCAAGGTCAGGTTCACTTACTATTTCAGGAACATTGTAACTCAGGCAAGTGACATGGGGGGCCATGTGCTCTATCCTGTTTTGCGACGGAGTCTTGCTCTGTCGCCAGGCTGGAGTGCAGTGGAGTGCAGTGTCGTAATCTCGGCTCACTGCAACCTCCACCTCCTGGGTTCAAGCGATTCTTCCACCTTAGCCTCCCGAGTAGCTGGGACCACAGGCACGTGCAACCACGCCCAGCTAATTTTTGTGTTTTTAGTAGAGATGGGGTTTCACCATGTTGGCCAGGATGGTCTCAATCTCTTGACCTCTTGATCTGCCCGCCTTGGCCTCCCAAAGTGCTGGGATTACCATCTATCCTGTTTTAAGATTCTTCCTGAGGAGCTGCATTTCATTTCATCATAGTCAGGGGTTCAAGCAGAAATAAGCAAACCTTCTTAACATTTGCTAGTTTGTCTCACATTACTCTATATATATTTAAAGATTATTTCATGTCATTTCTTTGATTATCAAACCTTCCTTCCTTCTCCCACCGTTCTTTCAGGGGATGACTGCCTCTTTTTTGAGAGTCTCTCTTGGTTGCCCAGGCTGGAGTACAGTGACATGATCTTGGCTCACTGCAGCCTCCACCTTCTGGGTTCAAGGAATTCTCATGCCTCAGCCTCCCAAGTAGCTGGGATTACAGGCGTGTGCTACCACACCTGTCTAATTTTTGTATTTTTAGTAGTGACAGGGTTTTGCCATGTTGGCTGGGCTGGTCTTGAACTCCAGACCTCAAGTGATCTGCCCACCTTGGCCTCCCAAAGTGCTGGAATTACGGGAATGAGGCACCTCACCCAGCCAACTCCCTCATTTTACCTTGTAAAAACACGCTCTGATGCTCCACCTAAAACCATCAACCCTCTTCTTTCTCACTCTGCTTGATGTCACATTCCCTACTAACTATTGCCCTATATGTTCATTTTTCTTCTGTCAAATGAAAACAGAAAAGAGGAGTCATGAAATTTTTGGTTTTATACATCAAAAATTGTGAAAGTTCAGCAGTGTCGTATATACATGAGCACTACTGTCTCTTTGTCATCTTTCATTCATTTTTCAGTTTCATCTGACTTCTGTACTAGTCATGTCACTCACTAAAGCTGCTCCTGTCAAGGCATCAACTGCTTACATGTTGCCAAAGGCAAAAGACATTCCCTGTTCTTTCATGATCTGCACAAAGCACTGGACTCTGTTGGCCACCTCTTCCTCCATGACACACTACCCTTCCTGACCACTCCACAGTCTGTTTTGCTGTTTTCCCTCCTCTTTCTGTCGTATAAATAGTCACTACCTTTCCCTGGATCTTGGAGCTAGGTCCCCTGCTCCTCTTTCTATATTGCCTTCCTGGGTAATTCTGTTTACTCCTGTAACTGTAATTTTAAATTTTATCTCTATGTTACTTACTACCAGATTGATTTATTTGATTCCAGCCTTTCCTCAAAATTTCTATTCAACTTGACATCTATTCTTAGATACTCTTTAGCATCTCAGCATGTCCAAAGGCCTTTTTTCTTTTTTAAACTGCTCCTTGTGGAGTAGGGCTATCCCATAGGCAGAGTGTCTAGAGTAGCCAAAATTAATTGTACATGTCCTTTTTTAAGTTTTAGGGTACTTTTTTTTTGGAGACAGAATCTTGCTCTGTTGCCCAGGCTAGAGTGCAGCCCCTACCTCCTGGGCTCAAGCCATCCTCCTGCCTCAGCCACTAGTGTAGCTGGTATCACAGGCATGCACAACCACGCCTGGCTAATTAAAAAAATTGTTATTGTAGAGATGGAGTCTCCCTTTGTTACCCAGGCTGGCCTTGAACCCCTGAGCTCAGGCAGTCCTTCCATGTCAGCATTCCAAAGTGCCGGGATTGCAGGCATGAACCACTATGCCCAGCTCGTAAAACTTTATTTTTTGCCAGATGCAGTGGCTCACGCCTGTAATCCCAGCACTTTGGGAGGCTTAGGCAGGCGGATTGCTTGAGCTGAGGTGTTTGAGACCAGCCTGGGCAAGATGACGAAACCCTGTCTCTACAAAAATACAGAAATTAGCAGGGTGTGATAGTATGCGCCCATAGTCCCACCTACTTGTGGGGGGGTTGAAGCAGGAGAATCACTTGAGCCCAGGAGGCTGAGGCTACAGTGAGCCGTTTTCATTTCACTGCACACCTGCTGGAGCGATAAAGTGAGACTGTGTCTCAAAACAAATAACAACAAAAACTTTTGATTTTTACCCCGAAGCCTGTTTCTGCCCCAGTATTTCCTTCCTTCCCATTCAGTAAATGGTATAATCAGGAAATCTTGGTTTCCTCTTTGGGTTTCCCCTTATCCCCTCCATATGGAATCCATTGGAAAGTTTTGTTCCAGTTCTGATTGTAAAATATTAATATATCAATATATCTCCAGCTCGCCTACCTCTTTCCATCTCTGTGGCTGCCGCCACTGATACTCTCATTCTGAACTACAGCAATGGTGTCTTTATGGCCAATTTTTCTTCTCTCTTGCCCCTGTTCTCTCCATTTGCTATATAGTAGCCAGGGTGATCTTTTAAAAATATAAACCTGATTATATCACACCCTTGCTTACAGCCCTCCACAGGCTTTCTGTTGCTCTTAGAATAAAATCTAAATTCCTTACCTTGTCTTATAAAGTCTTGCATAAACTAGATCTTGCTTATCTTTTCAGGTTCACTTGGGGCCTCCTATCTCCTCCCTCACTTCCTTGTGTCTCCTGCTGCCTTCTTTAGGTACATAAGCACTTCAAGTTCTTGCTAGCCTTGGGATCTTGATGCATGCTCTTCCCTTTGTCCTTCAGTAGCTTGATCTTTCTCATATTCTTGATTCCTGAAAGAGTCTTCTAAAAGAAGTGATGCCCAAGAAATTAAAACATGAATGGGCATAAGGTGAAGACAAAAGAGCATTCCATTGCAGGAGACAATGTAGCATGTGCCGGTGAGTACAAGCATGTAGTGTCGCCCATGCAAAACAAGAAGGATGTAAAATAAAGCCAAATATAGATGGTAAAGTTTCTTACCATGGTGCCAGAGAATGCTGAGTCAAGCCGGTGAGGCTGGAAGCAGGATGCAGTCAGCTATGCTAGACTTATCTCACTTTCATAATCTTTGCAAAGGTGGTTTAAACCTCATGTCACATACCTTAGAGGTCAGTCAGTCTTGGACACTAAACCTCTCAAAGGTTTTGGCGAAGATATGTATTTTCACAAGTTTATCAAATATGGAGGTTTTAGCACTAGTATTCTGATTGAAGATCTCCCCAGTTGGAATAACTTGCACATTACTGGATGACTCCAAAAACCGGTGAAAATTATAGCAATGAATGAGAATGTCACTCTCAGATCAGCCCTTGATAGAAATCTGGAGTGCTGTGACTGCTGTTTTCCTCATGCTCCCCAAAAGCTTTTCCGAAGGCAGCCTCTCTACAGAGATTGCGGGAGCCTCCTATTCAGGTTAGTATTGGTTGGTGCCCAAATGTTCTGCAAGGAGGAGATTTGTTATTTGAAGACTGCAGGTAAGCTATCCTCACTAGGCACTGGAGCTGCAACAGTCTTAGTAGTAAATCACATCACATCATGCAGGGTTCCTGCGTTAACCCTGTAATTTGCCTTTCTATCTCCCAGGTCTCCTCTCCACACCTCTACTACATTTACTGTACCAGGGTAATTTTGTTTTTAATTTTTTTTTTGAAGCAATTTTAAACTTACAGGAAAGGTTCAAGGGTAATACAGAAAACTGTATGCCCTTTCCCCACATTCACTGATGTTAACATTTCATTACATTTGTTTTCTTATTCTTTCTGTGTTAGTGGTTTTCAAAGTTTAGCATGTATCTGAACAACCAGGAATGCTCAGGTTAAAACACAGCCTCCTGGGCCCCACCCCAGACAACCATTTTAGTAGATTCTAGTTAGGCCAGATAATTTGTCTTGCTAACAAGTTCCCAAGTGACACTGCTGCTCTTCCAGGGATCCCACTTTAAGAACCACTGTTTTCTCCATATATGTAAACACACTGTATATATATATTTTTAAAGTATTTGAGAGTAGGTCACACATATCTTTTCCCCTTTAGGCCATATACTGTACTCGTTCATGTCTCCTAAGAATAAGGACATTCTCTTATATAACCACAGTACATTTATCAAATGCAGGAGACTAAACACTGATACACTGCTTATATCAATTTTTTTGGGGGGTGGGGACAAGGTCTTGCTTTGTGGCCCAGGCGGAGTGTGGTGGCATGATCCTAGCTCACTGCAGTCTCCACCTCCTAGGCCCAAGCCATCTTCCCACCTCAGCCTCCCAACTAACTAGGACCACAGGTGCCACCATACCCAACTAATTTTTAAATTTTTTGTAGAGACGGGGTTTTATCGTGTGGCCCAGGCTGGTCTTGAACTCCTGAGCTCAAGTGGTCTGCCCGCCTCAGCCTCCCAAAGTGTTGGGACTATAGGCACCCAGACTGTATCAAATTTACAATCCACATTTCAAATGTCAGTTGTCCCAATAATGTCCTTTATGGCATTTATTTCTTTAAGTACATGATCCAGTCAGAAATCATGTTGTATTTATTAATAGTTGCTGTATCTTTCTTAGCTTTTAATCCGAAACACTTCAGCCTTTTCTTGCCTTTCATGACATTCACATTTTTCAAGTCTGCAGGTCAGTAATATTTCCCCTAGTATAAGCAGTGTTTTCTCCCTTAAGTGCAATCTGTTTGCGTGAAGATCACGCAAATATCCTGCTTCTAAACAAACTTTCCCTCCTGGATTAAGTATTCATCAGTGATTCTTGAAGCAGTTTTTACTATGATGGTTACAGAGTGGTGATTTTCCAGCTCCACTTCTTCACATTTAGGAAAGGCTTTCTGTTTTTCTCCATTCATTTATTTTATTCATTTACTTATTTGTCTAAATTTTAACTTCTTTTCCCTTTACCTTGAAACCAATTGTGTTCCTCAGGGATGTCAGAGCCTCCTTTAAAGGACAAGGGGGAGGCTGGGCGCAGTGGCTCAAGCCTGTAATCCCAGCACTTTGGGAGGCCAAGGTGGGTGGATCACGAGGTCAACAGATCAAGACCATCCTGGTCAACATGGTGAAACCCCGTCTCTACTAAAAATACAAAAAATTAGCTGGGCATGGTGACTCGTGCCTGTAATCCCAGCTACTCAGGAGGCTAAGGCAGGAGAATTGCCTGAACCCAGGAGGTGGAGGTTGCGGTGAGCCGAGATCACGCCATTGCACTCTAGCCTGGGTAACGAGGGAAACTCCGTCTCAAAAAAAAAAAAAGGACAAGGGGCAATGTGAGAGGGTAGAGCCCAGGCCCCACACCCTTGCTACTTCCTGAGGAGCAGCACATTTATCTGTTTCCTCTAGTAAGGTTCATGTAAGATTTCGGTTACAAAACAAGCGGTCTGCTACTTTTTTAAAAAAGTTTGAAAACCACCTTCTTAAATATATACCCTCAGTGCCCATTAAAAAACGAAAAAAGAACGCTGAATCTTTTTCTATAGACAGTTGAGAATCTGCTTGTTTTAACTAGAGGCATGGCGGTGGTAGTGATAGCTAATATCTCCTGAGGGCTCATTCTATATGCCAGTAAGCACTTACAAATATTATCTTAATTAATTCTTATGAAAATCCTAGGAGGTAATTGGTGCTACCTGTTCTTATGTGTTCAGAAGATTCTGCAGGGCACAAAGGGTTGCTTTTCAGGTTTTTTCGTTGCCGTTTTGGGATTGAGCTTTCTCAAGTCACCTATATCAGCTGGCACTTGTCCTTTTGTTTTTCAGCCTTCAAAATGTTGCTTTTATTTTTTATCCTCCTTATGCATATGCTTTAGGTCTTTAGAGACAAACACACACACACACACACACACACACACATTTAATGGGATTCTAAGGGAACAAAATTAGATGAGGGTATTTAATCCATCCTTTTAATGTGGAGGCCCTAAGGATTAGTTATTTAGATGCAGGGTTCCTAATATTTAGTTTAATTCATATATTATTTTAGCTGAATTGGATGTTGAAGGAGTTCCAATACTAAATTAGGGGTTGGGTTACAAAGTGGACATTGGGACATTGTTTTTTAGCTATTCAAACTCATTCTTTCTTCCTACTAGACCTCTATTTACTTTGGGGGCCTTAGCTCCTATCTCATGTGCATATTCTTAGGAAGGTACTCCCTACCCACATCAAAACCAAAGGAACCAGAATTGCCCTCTCCCTGCTCCAATATAACAATAGAGTAGACATCCCTTCCTGCCAACCCCCCTCCCGCCTAAAAACATACGATATTCTGATTTCTGATTGATACTTTGATTGATCGAGATGGGATCTTGTTATGTTATGTAGGCAGATCTTAAACTCCTGGCCAGTCTCTAATGATCTCCCACCTTGACCTCCCAAAGTGCTGGGGTTACAGGCATGAGCCTGGCCAATATTTTGATTTCTATAATCATAAGTTAGTTTTACCTAATCTTGGATTTCATATGAATGGTACCATACAGTTTTTACTCTTTTTTCCTGTGGCTTTTTTTGTTTACCTGAATGTTGTTAAGAATCAATCATATTGCATGTATTAGTGGTTCAGTTCTTTTTATTGCTAAAGTAGTATTCCACTGTATGAATATATCAAAATTTGTTTTTCTGTTCTTTTGATGGCAATTTGTGGGTCTCACTATGTTGCCCATGCTGGAATTCTATAGTGTGATCGTAGCTCTCACTAAAGCCTGAAACTCCTGGCAGACAATTCCCCTGCCTCAGCTTTCAGAGTAGCTGGGACAATGGATGTGCACCACTGAGCCCAGCTTAGGAGTTAGATCCCTTGATCATAAGGTAGGTGTGTTAGTCCACTGGGCCCAGCTTAAGAGTTACATCCTTTGATCATAAAGTAGATGTATTAGTCCACTCGGACCAGCTTAGGAGTTACATCAGTTGATCATAAGGTAGGTGTATTAGTCCGTTTTCACACTGCTGATAAAGACATACCTGGCAGTGGGTAATTTACAAAAGAAAGAGGTTTAATTTGACTCACAGTTCCACGTGGCTGGGTATGTTCCACAATCATGGTGGAAGGTGAAAGGCACGTCTTACATTGCAGCTGGCAAGAGAGAGAATGAGAAAGATACAAAAGCAGAAACCCCTGATAAAACCATGAAATCTCATGAGACTTATTCACTACCATGAGAACAGTATGGGGCAAACTGCCCCCATGATTCAAATTATCTCCCACTGGGTCCCTCCCACAACATGTAGGAATTATGGGAGTACAGTTCAAGATGAGATTTGGGTGGGGACACAGGGCCAAACCATATCAGTAGAATGTATGTCTGACTTCATAAAATATTGCCAAATGGTTTTCTAAAGTATACCCCAATTTTTTTATTTAGCATTTTCCTCTCAAGAGGATAAGCCATTTATTTTTACTATAGGCTTTTAAAATATATTTGTGTCGCAAGTACACGTATGTTCATTGTGGCACTGTTTACAATAACAAAGACCTGGAACCAACCCAAATGCCCATCAATGATAGAGTAGACAAGGCAAATGTGGCACATATACACCATGGAATATTGTGCAGCCATAAAAAATGATGAGTTTGTGTTCTTTGTAGGGACATGGATGAATCTGGAAACCATCATTCTCAGCAAACTGACATAAGAACAGAAAATCAAACACCACATGTTCTCATATGCGGGTGTTGAACAATGAGAACACATGGACACAGGGAAGGAAGCAAAAAATGACACAAGAACAGAAAATCAAGCACCACATGTTCTCATATGCGGGTGTTGAACAATGAAAACACATGGACACAGGGAAGGAAGCATCACACACTGGGATCTGTTGTGGGGGAATAGGGGAGAGACAGCGGGAGGTAGGGAGGTTGGGTAGGGATAGCATGGGGAGAAATGCCAGATACAGGTGACGGGGATGGAGGCAGCAAACCACATTGCCGTGTAAGTATCTATGCAACAATCCTGCATGTTCTACATGTACCCCAAACCTAAAGTGCATTTAAAAAAAAAATACATGTTTGTGTCATTAGCTCCATTGTACAGATCTGAAAAACAAAGTGGTTTCCTGAGTCACTAATGGTCAATTTGTCTCTAGTTTCAGAGCTTTAAAGAGAAAAAAGGATTGAAACTAAAAGAAATTCGAAGTAAATTACATGTAGAAAAATAGGAAATTAAAAATACCTTCAATATTTATGAGCATCTAGATTAAATCAGGTACTCCACTAAGTGATGAGACTGTGAACATGAATAAAACATGATCCTTGCCCTCAAGGAACCCACAAAGAGTCTGGTAGAAGAAAAAAGTGAGTTCATTACAATATTCTAAGTGGTTTAATAGAGGACACTGAAAATGAGTGACATGGGAGTTCTGTGGAGTAAACCACTGCACCTAGGTTAGAGGAAGGAGATGGGAAGAGAGAAGAACACTTGAACAAAACAGGGAGCTTCACAGAGGTTTGACTAGATTAGAGTAGCACTTTAATCAGAAAACGACAGTAATGGCATTTAAAGCAGAGGAACAGCTTATGTAAAGGCATAGTGATGGATAACAACTTTAGGATCTTGGAGTAGTAAAAGTTGTCCAATAGTCTTAGAAAGTAAGGCCAACACTGGGCATGGTGGCTCACGCCTAAAATCCCAGTACTTTGGGAGGCCAAAGCAGGTGGATCATGAGGTCAGAAGATGTAGACTATCTGGCTAACATGGTAAAACCCCATCTCTCCTAAAAATATAAACAGCCGGGCGTGGTGGCACCCACCTGTAATCCCAGCTACTTGAGAGCCTGAGGCAGGAGTATTGTTTGAACTCAGGAGGCAGAGGTTGTAGTAAGTCAAGATCGTCCCACTGTACTCCAGCCTGGGAGACTCCATCTCAAAAAAAAAAGGAGACCAACAAGTGAACAGGGATGTGGCTTTTTAAAATGAAGGAACTTTATAATTCTGCACTATGCTTGAGTGAAATGTTACACAAAACACAACTTTAAGCTAAATTTACATCGATACATTTCTATCTTCATGTTTTCCTCTGTGAAGGGATTTTAACAAAGCTGATGTTTTGTTTTATTTTAGTGTTCAGAAGACATTGGCTGATTAATTCTAGGAGGACAAATTTTCCAAGCTGGGAGAAAAAAAAGGTTCTGTCCTTTATGTGAGAGGCTCCAGTTGGTTGCCTCTTTTGAGTATCTCACCACTCACTATTTGTTCTTTGTCCTGGTAGATCGACAGGAGAGCAATTTCAAATAGGAACTGATTAGGAGTTTCTAATGTAGAAGGTATATAATGAGAATTCTTGTCTCCAGAAAAATGTCACTCCGTAATGACAGCTACAGTAATGAGGGTTAGAAATACTATGAATAATTGAAAAACATATGAAGAATAATTGTGAAAAAATCTTTTTTCCATCAATTTTTTTCTTTCTTTTTGAGAGTCTCACTCTGTCACCCAGGCTAGAGTGCAGTGGCATGATTTTGGCTAACTGCCACCTCCACCTCCCAGGTTCAAACAATTCTCCTGCCTCAGCCTCTCGAGTAGCTGGAGGCACCGACCACCACACCCAGTTTTTGTATTTTTAGTAGAGACAGGGTTTTGCCATGTTGGCCAGGCTGGTCTCAAACTCCTGACCTCAGGTGATCCGCCCACCTCAGCCTCCCAAAGTGCTGGGATGACAGGTACGACCCACTGCACCTGGCCCCATCAAACTTTTTATTTGAGATCCTGGAAAACAGCAGAATGAACAAGACAAAGATCTATTTTTTATTTTATTTTTGTTTTTTTGCCACTTACCCTGAAGTTCTAAAAATCTGTTTTTTAATTGAGCAAGGCAGATTGTGTTCTTCCTTTCAAAATCTGATTCTTACCTGAAAAGCCTACAGCATAAACAGGCTTGTAACCATGTGATTGGACATTCACATTGAATCTTAACCCCCAAGCACACGTCCTCATTGTCTGCAGCCAGATTTTTCTGTCTCAATCCTGGTTTTTGTTCTAGCTTCAAAAATGTCTTCAGCTGCTCTAGACTCTAAGGCCAGTACAACATGAGGCAGAACCAATTCAAATACCAGAGGTATTTAGATGGGAAATGTGTTGAAGTGATGAAGCAGTTGGGGAAGTCATTGCAGTGGTTTAGAGAGGCTCAAGCTATGTTTCAAGAATAGATTATAATTTGGAATATGGAAACAGCTTCGTTGTCAATATTAGACTTTTGAAGTATATGGGAAGCACTTAGTGACTGTTAGGACTTATAATGAATTCTAAGAGACCAACTGATAGTTGAAGTCAACAGTGTTCACTTCTAATAATTATATTAGTTTTTCTAGGTAACACACCTGGAGTTGTGCACATATTTTCCTGGCAAAGTTACTTTTTGTATTTGTAAAAAAGGAAGGAAGAGGTTCACCCGCTAATCCCACACGATTGCTTTCTAATGACTTTAGGTAAGGCAGACAAACACATTTTACTTCTGATGTTAGCCCTGAATAATTGATTGATTATGGCTACCTGGACCTGAGTTGAGAAGGTTCTGAGGCTAATTTCAGGCTTACTGAAAATTAAAGATTATGAATACCTGATGAAGATATTTCACTGGGAAGAAAAGTACATGTATATGCCATATTTTTGTCACCTCTGATTTAGATAACTAGTAGTAGAAATAATTCTACTCAAAGAGGCAAGGGCCTGCACAGGGTGGAGATTGCATGGGGGATATGGCTTGTAAGAGGGCACTGTAGAAGAGCGGGGTCCCTGTATCAAAGCTAGATATGAAGAAGATACCTTGGGTGTGATGGCTCACGCCTGTAATCCCAGCACTTTGGGAGGCCGAGGAGGGGGATCACCTGAGGTCAGAAGTTTGAGACCAGTCTGACCAATGTGGCAAAACCCTGTTTGTACTAAAAAAATAAATAAATAAAAGAATTAGCTGGATGTGGTGGTGAGCACCTGTAATCCTAGCTACTCGGGAGGCTGAGGCAGGAGAATTGCTTGATTGAACTAGGGATGCCTAGGTTGCAGTGAGCTGAGATTGCACCATTGCACTCCAACCTGGGCAACAAGAGTGAAACACTGTCTCAAAAAGAGAGAAGATATCTTTTTCCATTGTTGGAAAAAAGCAAGAGTATTGGAGCCAACAGACTAGCTTCCAGCTCTGTTCTGCAGCTTTCTGTAAGCCTGTTTCTTTGCCCTGAAAATGGAGGTACAGATACTTGTTTAAGAGGGATTTGGGTTTCTACTACCACATGAGACAAGGAACGTAGAACATCTTTTCTGTTTTGTCCAGTACCTGGCAGCTGGTAAGTACAAAGTGTATCACCTTCCTGCTGTCCTTGACCATTTCTCTCCTCCTAGCCCACGCATACTCAGAAGTCTGGTCTGTGCAGTCCTGAGTGTCTGAGACTTGCAAGAGATCTGTGAGTCCAAACTGTTTTCATAATAATGCTAAGACATGATTTACTTGTAATGTTTTACCCTTGAGTCTATATTTTCCTTTTTTTAGAGCCAGGTTCTCACTATCTGATCAGGCTAACCTCAAACTCTTGGACTCGTGTGATCCTCCCATCTCAGCCTGTTTAGTAGCTGGGGCTACAGGCAAGGGTCATAGAGCCCAGTGTCCACGTCTTAATGATCTTAAGTGTTTCATACTTCCTGCTTTGTCACATAATATTCATTAAGAGGCCAAGGCAGGAGAAGTACAGCAAGGAAACGTGCCTTCTAATCAGTATGGTGTTAGCTGGAGGAAAAGTACTTCGCTGTTGTTTCACTTGACAGCTGAACTTCACCACCACTTTATTCCATTGAACAGTTTTTATTTGAAAGATTGACAAACAATGGTGCTTCAGACTTGGATATTTGACAGACGTTTTTGAAAAATGAGCTAATCCAGATTGCCACGTCAGTGAAAACAACTGATAATGTTTGTTGCCAATGAAAATTTGAGCTTTTAAGTGAAAATTTGTGTTTTGGAAAACTGTATCCATAACTGTGAGCTTTACAGGTCCCAAAACTTATTTTTCTGATGAGATCAGTGATGGTATTAACAAATGTGTTTTGTTTTACAATGTATAAAAATGTGTTAATATTTGGATAATCTGTGTAACTGAGTAAACCATATTTTCCAAATGACCAGTACATAATGTTACAAACTAATAAATGAGAAAACATCCATTTGAAGTGTAAGACAGAAAAATAAGTTTTAATGTAGAAGAGTAGGAAAACTTCATTGCTAGGGTTTCAGATTTCACACTGCAACTCATCTTTTAAAAAAATCTGACATTAAGCACTGGGATAGGATCAAATAAGGATAGCTGCAGTTATCTGGAAAGGTTACTGAAACACCTCTCCCTTTGATAACATCTGTGTGAGGCTGCATTTTCTTCATATTCCTGTACTTCAGCCAAACAGCATGTGGCAATAGATTCAGCACAAAAGCAGATGTGAATATCTAGCTATCTTTGATTAACCTAGACATTAAATAAAGACATTGCAAACACTAAAAGCAATACCTCACTTCTTACATTTTTTTCTGGAAAATGTTGTTATAAAATATTGTTTATGTTAATATGTAGAATTTAAAAAAATATTTTTAAGAAAATTAATGAGTATAAAATTCTTCATTTTGACGTCTGATATGGTTAATATTGTTAGATAAAATCACACAAGCAAAGGTTGTTATTGATCCTCAGTAATTTTTTGACAGGTAAAAATTTCCCGAGACCAAAAAGCTTACAAGCACTGCCCCATTCCACTATTTCTTCTACTGGTTCTGCTTTGACTCTCAGAGGAAAACCAGGGTTCTCACTGGAAGTTCCTAATTTCCTTTTTTAGCAAACTTTGATTATTATATTATTTGGGTGAGTCCCAGACCAAAATATACTTGTTCCCATGGTGATCTTGCTTCTGCTAAGTTTTCCAGGAACACAGACTCATGGGATTATTTCTGTTTTGCTATGTTTCTAGGCAGGTCATAGTACAACTTTGCTGAATTGCCTCTAACTGAAGTCTAGGATTTTTACTTTAATTTGTCCTGTAATTATGCTGATTTTGCTTCACTGATATTCTGTCATGTCCTTAGATTTCTAGTGAAACTGCTTACAAATCAACCAGGTAAAATTTTATGGGAAAGTCAGTGAACTAGCGGTTGGTTATGCTTGTTTAAAAAGAAACCCACAAAATTTTTATCAAAACAGTCTTTCTGGTTGTCAAATGAAATAGGTGAGCAACTAGACTTATGTCTGATAAGTAGATTAAAATATTTCTGCTGACTCTAGTGTCCTTTCTGTACATTCGAGCCATCATTCAGATACTTGGCTGTCCTCTGAAGTAATAAGAAGAATCTGTGGTTGAAATATTTTGACTACAGTACTTGCTGACAAAAGACAAAAACCTTTTTAGCCATTAGAAAAATTACTCTGGCTAAAGTTTCATGTATGCCAGGAATTTTTGAAATAGACCTTATTTTTTGAAAACTGACGATAATTTTAACCACTGTAATGAACCACAATGCCAAAAAAATATTTCTGCCCAACAGTTGATATGAAATGCCTTTAAAAGTTTTTGCACTGGGATTTGTAGCTGGAGCATAAAATGTGATCTGAAGAACATTTGTCAGACATAAGTTTAATGCTACTAATTTGTACTTAGATTTCAAAATCTATAAATGCAATTTTACTACTAATTATTTTCTTCATTTAAAAAATACCCATGATGTGGCCGGGTGTGGTAGCTCATGCCTGTAATCCCAGCACTTTGGGAGGCCGAAGTGGGTGGATCATGAGGTCGGGAGATTGAGACCATCCTGGCCAGCATGGTGAAACGCTGTCTCTACTAAAAATAAAAAATTAGCTGGGTATGGTGGTGCGTAACTGTAATCCCAGCTACTCGGGAGGCTGAGGCAGGAGAATCCCTTCATCCTGGGAGGCAGAGGTTACAGTGAGCTGAGATCACACCACTGCACTCTAGGCTGGCGACAGAGCGAGACTCCCTCACAATATAAATAAAAGTAAAAATACCTGTGATGCTTAACTTTTCCCTTCTCTAGTACAGTCCTCTCTCAATATCTGGGGGAATTGCTTCCAGAACTAATCAGATACCAAAATTCATGAATGCTCAAGTCCCTGATATAAAATGGCATAGTATTTGCATATAACATACACACATCCTCCTAATAGTTTAAATCATCTCTACATTAATACCTAGTACAATGTTATATAACTATTATACTGTATTGCTTATTATATTGCCATTTTTAATTTTTTCCAAATATTTTTCATAAAATATCGTTTGAATCCACAGATGTGCAACTCATGATGTGGAGGGCTGACTGTATTTGAAAGCTGATTTATGTGCATGAATTTGGCAAGGTTTAATGTAAACTGTTCACTGGACTTCTATTTAATTTTGGTTTATCTAAGAGAAGATTCTTGAAACTGGAAAGTAAACTGGATAAAGCACCTATGGGGACAGTGGTCTGAGTAACTTTGGCATGGTGAATTTCAGATAATTATACTGCAAATTTCATAAGGGTGTGGGCTTTGTCACTGTAGGTTCACCACTTTATATCCAGTGCTTAGCAGATAGCAAGTGCTCAAGAAATATTTGGAAAGAGAGATGGAAAAGATGAAAGTGGAAGGGAGCAATGAGCTAGCTCAACAATATCAGTGTTATTACATGTAGTTTTAATAGAATGACAGAATTTTAAGAAAATGTTGTTCGCAGTTGCAGAGACTTACAGAAAGAATTAGTGTTCAGGGTTCATTTGAGATTAACCAATGAATCTGACTTAGTCTACTTCCCAGCTGACTGGTTTCCTCAAGCAGTTCTCAGGATATTAATTTGTTCATGAAGCATACATTTATTGGCCACCTATGTTACAGGCACTGTGCTGAAGATACATGAGAATAAAACAGACGTCCCTATGCATTTGAAATTTACATTCTAGTGAGAAAAGACAATAAATATTACATTAGTTACCTGATTACAATACATACATTATAACAGATGGAGAAAAGTGTCACGGAGAAAAAAATGAAAGGGGAAATGAGCAGACATTACCATTTAACATAGAGTGAGCAGAAAAGACTTCACCGAGAAGGACATTTGAACAAATGTCTGAAGAAACTGAGGAAGGGAGCCATGCAGGTATCTGAGAGATGAGTATTACAGAGAAGAAACACAAAGATCCTGTGGACAAAGTGTCTGATACATTTAAGCAAGGGCATGGGAGGTCAGTGGCTGGGTAACAGGAGAAGGAGCATAGTGCAGAATGCAGGGAGAGGTAATGAAGCACATTTTGTGAGACGTTTAGGTATTGCAGGTACTTTGATTTTTACTTTGAGATATGAAGGCAGTAGAGGGTTTTGAAGAGGAGTGATGTAATCCCTATTTTTGTAAAAGATCACTCTAGGTTTGCTGTTAAGAATAATGAGAAAGTAATTGAAGGGAGAAATAAAAATGCAGCAAAACAAATGAAGACGTCAGTATTCCTCTCTCTCTCTCTCTCTCTCTCTCTCTCTCTCTCTCTCTCTCTCTCTCTCTCTCTCTCTCTCTCTCTCTCTCTCTTTGAGTCAGAGTCTCAGTCTGTCACCCAGGCTTGAGTGCAGTGGCCTGATCTCAGCTCACGGCAACCTCCGCCTCCCAGGTTCAAGTGATTCTACTGCCTCAGCCTCCAGAGTAGCTAGGATTATAGACGCATGCTGTCATGTGCAAATAATTTTTGTATTTTGAATAAAGGTGGAGTTTCACCATCTTGGCCAGGCTGGTCTCAAACTCAAGTGATCCACCCCCCTCAGCCTCCCAAAGTGCTAGGATTGCAGGCGTGAGCCACCACGCCAGCCACTCCACTCTTTATAATAGATAAAACCTGAACATATAATTAGCAAGAGTGAAGAACACTTGAACAATATTATTGAATGTGTATAGAACATTCTAACAACAATAGCAGACTAGACATCTTGTTAAGTGCATATGGAACATTCCCCAGGATAGACCATATGCTTGGCCATAAAACAAGTCTCAAAAATTTTAAAAGAATTAAAATCATACAGAGTATTTTCTCAGGCCACAATGCAAACATAAATATTTTGGAAAATACAAATATGTAAGAATTAAATGATGCACTTTGTTACCAATGGATTAAAAAATAGAAATTATAAAATTATTTGAGATGAATGAAAATTAAATACAAGAGCCTGGTGTGGTGGCTCACCCCTGTAATCCCAGCACTTTGGAAGGCTGAGGCAGGAGGACCACTTGAGCCCAAGAGTTCAAGGCTATCCTAGCAACATAGTGAGACCCCTGTCTCAAAAAAAATTAGTCAAGCATGGTAGCACATGCTCACTGTCCTAGCTACTTGGGAGGCTGCGGTGGGCAATTCGCTTGAGCCTGAAAGGGCAAGACTGCAGTGAGCTATGGTCATGCCACTGCACTCCAGCCTGGGCAACAGAGTGAGACTCATCTCAAAACAAGAAGGAAAAAATTTTAAAAAGCATCAAAATTTCTGGGATACAGTGAAAGCAATGTACAGGGAATAGCTGTAAGCTCCTGTATTAGAAAAGAAGATCTCAAATTAATAACTTGACTTTAACTTTTGGAAAGTAGAAAAAGAACAACAAACCCAAAGCAATCAGAAAGAAGGAAATAGAAGAAATGAGTAAAACCAAAAGTTAGTTTTTTGAAAAGATCAAGAAATTGACAAACCGTAGTTAACTGACCAAGAAAAAACAGTGAGGTCTCAAATTATTAAAATCAAGAATGAAAACATGGACATCACTACCAATCTTACAGAAGTTACAAAGATTATTTTAAAAATACTGTGAATAACTGCATGCTAACAAATTAGTCAACTTATGTGAAATGAGCAAATTCCAAGACTTACAATGAAACTGACACACGAAGAAATAGAGGCCGAGCACAATGGCTCACATCTGTAATCTCAGCACTTTGGGAGGCTGAGGCAAGCAGATCACTTGAGCTCAGGAGTTTGAGATCATCCTGGGCAACATGGTCTCTACAGAAAAAAGTGCAAAAATTAGCCAGGTGTGGTGGCACATGCCTGTTATCCCAGCTATTTGGAAGGCTGAGGTGGAAGGATTGCTCGAGCCCAGGAGGTCAAGGCTGCAGTGAGCTGAGATCACACCACTGCACTCCAGTCTGAGTAATAGAGTGAGACCCTGCCCAAAAAGAAGAAATAGAAATCTAAGTAAATCTAAAACAATAGATTGAATTATCAATTAAAAATATTCTCCAAAAGAAAAGTCGGCTCAGAAAATTTCACTGGCATATTCTACCCAGATTGAACAAAAATTGCTTACAAATCTTTCACAAAATCTACCAGAATGTAGAGGAAAGAAAGCTTCCCACTTGATTCTGTGAGGCAGTATTACCTAATGCTGATACTAGGCACATAAAATAACTGCAGACCAATATTCTTCAGACATTAAGATGCCAAGAAACCCTTAACAAAATACTAGGAAACCAAATCCAGCAACTTATAAAAAGGATTATACAGTTTGACTAAATAAGACTTATCCTAAGAATGCAAGGCTGGTTTAATATATGAAAATCAGTTACTGTAATACATTTTATTAATAAAAGACAAAAAACATGCTCACTAGAATAGATGCAAAAAAGCATTTGAAAAAATTCAATACCTATTGATTTGTTAAAAACCTCAACAAACTAAGAAAGAAAAGACTGTCTTCAACATGATGAGAGCATCTATGAAAATTCTACAGCTAACATCATAATAGTGAAAGACTAAATGATTTTATCTTAAAATCAGAAATTAGATGTTTACTCTTACCACATCTATTCAATATTACCCTGGAGGTTCTATCCAGGGTGTTTAGACAAGAAAACAAAAAGGCATCTAGAAAATTAGGAAGTACAACTGAAACCGCCTTTGCAAAAACTAACATAATTATTACAGTGAAAGAGATCTGACCTAACCGACTTCATTTTGCTTCTAACCGGCAAGAACTGTCCTTGTTCATTCCTGGATGTAGGCTGAACTAACTTTGGGAGGAACTTAGTTCATAGTTTAACTTTGAAACAAAGACAATAACAGCCCTTTCCCAAAACAAACCCCCTTGTTGGCTGGAGACTAGACTGCCTTTGCAGGACTAACAAATTCGCCACAAGATTAGAAATTATGATTTAGGAGTCACTGTTGTAAAACCTGAGATCAGTGCTTGAGATATTTTGCAGACCCTGCATTCCAGTGCACCACCCGGATCGATAAATTAGCTCGCCTGGTCTTGTGGTCCCCACCTAGGAACTGACTCAGCACAAGAGAACAGCTTTGACTCCCTAAGATTTCATCTTTGACCCAATCAGCGCTCCCTACTTTCTGACCCCCTAACCACCAAATTATCCTTAAAAACCCTAATCCCCAAATTCTGCGGGAGATTGATTTGAGTAATAACTCTTTCTCCCACAAGATATGGCTGGCCTCGTGTCAAACTCTTTCTTTACTGCACTGCTGTGGTCTTTATCGTGCAGCGGACGGACATAACCCATTGGGTGGAGGCAGTTACAAAACTGCATTTCCAGATGACATGACTTTGTATGTAGAAAATTATGAACAGTTCACTATAAAACTATAAGAATTAATAAACAAGTTCACTCAAGTCACAGGATATAAAATCAGTATACCAAAAATCAAACGTATTTCTGCATACCAGCAATTAATATTTCAAAACTTGGCCAGGCACAGTGGCTCACTCCTGTAATCTCAGCACTTTGGGAGGCCGAGGTGGGCAGATCACGAAGTCAGGAGTTCAAGACCAGCCTGGCCAACGTGGTGAAACTCCATTTGTACTAAAAAGACAAAAAAATTTAGCTGGGCATGGTGGCATGCACCTGTAATCCCAGCTACTCAGAAGGCTTAGGAGAATTGCTTGAACTTGGGAGGTGGAAGTTGTAGTGAGTCGAGATCATGCCACTGCACTCCAACCTGGGCAAAGTTTGTTGTGGGGATGATGGAAATGGTCTAAAATTAGATTGCTAGAGTTCTTTATATATTCTAGATATGTCTCTTATTGAATAGATGATTCATAAATATGTGGATAGTTCTATGCCATTGTGTCACATGCAGAGGTTCCTGCATGAGTGCACACCACTACTTCATGACACAGAACGTTAGATCACCCAACAGCTCCCTTTTCAGTTACACTGCCCCTTTCTTCCACCGTACCTCGCAGCCACTCATCTGTCTTTCCTCTCTGTAATGTGTCATAGTGAGAATGTTAGATAAGTGGAAACCATAGAGTAGATCAGCTTTTTTTTTTTTAACTTGTGATACCCTTGAGGTCCATCTAAGTTGTGTTCATCAACAGTTTGATTTCCTTTCAATACTTGGTGGTATTCCATGGTTTGGATGTGCCAGTTGGTTTGACCATTTACACATTGAAAGACATTTTGATTGTTTCCACTTTGGGGCTATTTTACCAGCATTACCCTTTATGAAAGTAGGAAAGCATTAACCAATGCTCTTGAAACCCAGGACACAAAACTGAGAAACGACTATGGTTCCACAAAGGAGAGGTAAGCCTTGTTCAATTGAATGAGAAAGGCTATTCAGTTGACAAGGTTCTGAGAGAAAATTAAGCTCTCAAGTTCAAGAACCTCAGGTTTCTTCATTCCTTCCTTAATAGTATGCACCCTTTTCTCCATCATCATTCATCCTTCAAACCAGAAATAAGAAAATTTTTAAAAATTATAAGGTCCTGGTTAGGTGCAGTGGCTCATTTCTGTAATCCCAGCACTTTCAGGTGGACGGATCACCTAAGGTCAGGAGATCTGACCTTTATTTTCCTGTTGACCTGGGCAACATGGTAAAAACCTGTCTCTACTAAAAATACAAAAATTAGCTGGACATGCTGGTGGGCGCCTGTAATTCCAGCTACTAGGGAACCTGAGGCAGGAGAATCACTTGAACCTGGGAGGCAGAGGTTGCAGTGAGCTGAGATCACGCCACTGCATTCCAGCCTGGGTGACAGAGCAAGACTCCATCTCAAAAAAAAAAGGAAAAGAAAAAAGGGCAGGCACAGTGGCTCATGCCTGTAATCCCAGCAGTTTGGGAGGCCGAGGCAGGCAGATTGCCTGAGGTCGGGAGTTTGAGACCACCAGCCTGGACAACACGGTGAAACCCTGTCTCTACTAAAAATACAAAAATTAGCCAGGCGTGGTAGCACACCACCTGTAATCCCAGTTACTCAGGAGGCTGAGGTAGGAGAATGGCTTGAACCTGGTAGGCAGAGGTTGCAGTGAGCCAAGATCATGCCACTGCACTCCAGCCTGGGCCACAAGAGCGAAACTCCATCTCAATAATAATAATAATTGTCCTTTTCTGATAAAAAAGTTCTGTGTGTGTGAAACATATTTATTCATCCATTTCTTATTAAGCAATTCGTTATGGGCCTCTTTGATACTGGGACTTGTTCCTGAGATGGGAGCAAGTCGATGCCTTTGGGGAAATTACATAATCTCCAGAGAGACAGAGGCTAAACTTAGAAGATTATTTTAAAATAATTTTGTATGTATCATAAAGGACCAGCTGAGGAGGCTACCAGAACATTAACATGATCTTTAATCTGAGAGATCAGGACGGATTATGCAGAGTAGGAGGCATGAAACTAAATGAGTGGGAGAACAGCACAGGGACATATGATTCAACACATTTTTAATCATTACCTGATTTATATGACTATATACCCTTGAAAAGTACTCATTTTATTAGAGGACACAAAATTGTGAACCAGTTATTTATACTAATCAATGATATATGATACAGGTATAGGAAAAAGATGTACAAATTTCTATAAAGTGCAGGCAGATTATTAAAAAGAATTTTTTTTTGAGACAGAGCCTCACTCTTTTGCCCAGGCTGGAGTGCAGTGGTATAATCTCAGCTCACTGCAACCTCTGTGTCCCAGGCTCAAGTGATTCTCCTGCCTCAGCCTCCTGAGTAGCTGGCATTACAGGTACCTGCCACAATGCCTGGCTAATTTTTGTATTTTTAGTAGAGATAGGGTTTCACTATATTGCCCAGGCTGGTCAGAATTTTCTGTATAAACAATAAAAGTTGACTTTTTCAGTTTTAGTAATAAAAATATTTTTTAATTTGTTAATTTTTTATCATTTTTGGTATATTTAACAAAATTTTAAGTGTACACTTATTTGTATTGTGCATGTAGGTGTGTTTCATTATGTTTAGAATGAAATACAGAACCACAAATTAAAGGAAATTTATTTTCCTGTTGAACACTGAGCACACTATATTTCGTTAGGCATTTTCTACACGAAGTAGGTACCAACTAGAATTTTGTTTGATGGTTGAATAAATGTATATCTTAACAAAAGTACTAATCTTGGAGTCCTACATAAGTTGGTGAATTCCATGCCTTGTTTTTTTCCTTTTTAATTGAGATAAAATAAACATAACATAAAATTTAGTATAGTAATCTAGCCAGGTATGGTGGCCCACGCCTGTAGTCTCAGCTACTTCAGAGCCTGGATTTCAAAAGTTATGGTGCACTCCAGCCTGGGCAACAGACCAAGACCCTGTCTCTAAAACAACAAAAGCAACAAAACCCATTTTAAGTGTACAATTCAGTGAGTTTTTTAGTCCATTTGCAATGTTGTGCAGCCATCACTATCTAGTTCCAGAACATTTGCATCCGCCTAAAAGGAAATATTTTACCCAATAAGCAGTCATTCTCTACTGTTTCCATGCCCCATACCCTGGAAACCACTAATACGGGATTTGCCTATTCCAGATATTTCATGTAAATGGAATTCATATAGCCTGTTGTGTCTCTCTTTCATGTAGCATAAATTTTAAAATTTCATCCATATTATAGCATGAATTAGTACTCCAGGGTTTATTTTTAGTTAAAGAGCATATTTACCTTTGTAAATTCACCTTATTTCCAGACACATTCATTTTTAATAAGCTTACAAAAAAGCCAAATATCTAAATAAGCTCTAAATAAGCATTTTATTCTTGCAAGTTGTTGTCTTCTAAAGTTATATACTTATTCTAACAACGTTGCCATTTCTTGAAATGTTTTTGAGATTTTTTTTCCAAAAAAATTCTGGTAATCTTTTTGGAAAAAATTTAAAAGATTTTTTTTAAACTATGGCAAAATTTACATAACATAAAATGTACTATAGTAACCATTTTTAGGTGTGCAGCTCAATGGCATTAAGTACATTATCTTATTATGCAACCATCACCACCATGCATCTCCAGAGCTTTTTCATTTTCCCAAACTGAAATTGTAACTTTTAAGCAATTAACTCCCCCAATTCTCTCCTCCTGCCAGCCCCTGGCAACCACCATTCTATTTCTCATCTCTATACATTTATCTACTCTAGGTGCTTTATGTAAGTGGAATAGTACAATTTTTGTCCTTTTGTTTCTGGCTTATTTGACTTAACATAATGTTTTCAAGGTTACACATATCTCTCAGAATTTTAATTCTTTTTTTAAACTTTTAAGTTCGGGGTATATGTGCAGGTTTGCTGTACAAGTACACTGTGTTTCACTGGGGTTGGGGTACAGAGAATTTCATCACCCAGGTAATAAACATAGTTACCCAATAGGTATATCATCTGATCCTCTTCCTCCTCTTATCTTCCACCCTCAAAAAGGCCCCAGTGCCTGTTGTTCCCCTTCTAGTATCTATGTATTCTCATTGTTTAGCTCCCACTTAGAAATGAGAACTCATAGTATTTGGTTTTACTTAGCTGAGGATAATGACCTCCAGCTCTATTCATGTTGCTGCAAAAGACATAATCTCGTTCTTTTTTTTGGCTGCATAGTATTCTGTGGTATATATGTACTACATTTTTTTTTTTTTTTCTTTTTTTGAGACGGAGTTTCGCTCTTGTTACCCAGGCTGGAGTGCAATGGCGCCATCTCAGCTCACTGCAGCCTCCGCCTCCTGGGTTCAGGCAATTCTCCTGCCTCAGCCTCCTGAATAGCTGGGACTACAGGCATGCGCCACCATGCCCAGCTAATTTTTTGTATTTTTAGTAAAGACGGGGTTTCACCATATTGACCAGGATGGTCTCGATCTCTTGACCTCGTGATCCACCCACCTCGGCCTCCCAAAGTGCTGGGATTACAGGCGTGAGCCACCGCGCCCGGCCTGTACTACATCTTAAAAATCCAGTCTACCATTGATGGACATGTAGGTTGATTACATGTCTCTGCTATTGTGAATAGTGCTGCAATGAACATGCACGTGCATGTGTCTTTATGGGAGAACAATGCATTTTCCTTTGGGTATATACCCAATAATTGGATTGCTGCATCAAATGGTAATTCTGTTTTACATTTTTCAAGGAATCTCTGCTACTTTCCACAATGGCTAAACTAACTTACACTCCCACCAGTAGTATTTAAGTGTTCCTTTTTTCTGCAACTTGACCAGCATAGTGACATGTAGCATTTCTTTTCTTCTTTTTTTTGTTGTTGTTGTATTTGGGCTCTGGGGTACATCTGTTATTTTTCTTTTTTCTTTTTTTTTTTTTTTTGAGACAAAGTCTCCCTCTGTTGCCCATACTGGAGTATGAGATCACACCATTGTGATCTCATCTCACTGCAACCTCTGCCTCCCGCGTTCAAGTGATTCTCATGCCTCATGAGATTACAGGCATGTGTCACCTTGCCTGGCTAATTTTTGTATTTTTAGGAGAGACAGGGTTTCACCATGTTGGCCAGGCTGTCTTGAACTGACCTCAAGCAATCCACCCTCCTTTACCTCCCAAAGTTCTGGCATTACAGGCATGAGCACTGCGCCTGATGTTTTTTGCTTTTTAATAACAGCCATTCCAACCGGTTTGAGATGGTATCTCATTGTGGTTTTGATTTGCGTTTCTCTAATGATTAGTGACATGTAGCATTTCTTTTCTTCTTTTTTTTGTTGTTGTTGTATTTGGGCTCTGGGGTACATGTGCATGTCCTGCATTCTGCAGGACTGTTGTATAGGTACATACGTGCCATGGTGGTTTGCCATCTCCATTACCCCCCTGCCATCACCTATGTCAGGCATTTCTCCCAGTGTTATCCCTCCACCTCCTCCCTGCCCCCGCCACTGGCTGTCCCCTCTCCCTTCCCCTCCACCCCCACTACCTAGCCCTGTGAGTGTTGTTCTCTTCCCTGTGCCCAAGTGTTCTCACTGTTCATCACCTGCCTATGAGTGAAAATATGCAGTATTTGGTTTTCTGTTCTTGTGTCAGTTTGCTGAGAATGATGATTTCTAGGTTCATCCAACATGGAGCATTTCTTTATATGCTTGTTGGCAATATGCATGTCTTCCTTTAAAAAGTGACTGTTAATGTCCTTTGCCCACTTTTAAGTGGGACTGGTTCTTGGTTTTGTTTTTGTTTTTTTGGCTTGTACATTTGTTTAAATCCCTTATAGAGTCTGTGTATTAGATCTTTGTTGGATGCATAGTTTGCAAATATTTCTTCCCATTCTGTAGGTTGTCTGTTTACTCTGTTGATAGTTTCTTTTGTTGTGCAGAAGCTTTTTAGTTTAATTATTATTATTATTACTATTATTTTATTTTTTGAGATGGAGTTTTGCTCTTGTTGCCCAGGCTGGAGTGCAATGGCATGATCTCAGCTCACTGAAACCTCTGCCTCCCAAGTTCAAGCGATTCTCCTGCCTTAGCCTGCCAAGTAGTTGGGATTACAGGCATCTGCCATGCCCAGCTAATTTTTTTTTGTATTATTAATAGAGAAGGGATTTCACCATGTTGGCCAGGCTGGTCTCAAACTCCCAACCTGCCCCCCTCAGCCTCCTGAAGTGCTGGGATTACAGGCATGAGCCACCCTGCTCAGCCTAGTTTAATTATTAACAGATCCCATTTGTCAAGTTTTGTTTTTGTTGCAATTGCTTTTGGCATTTTTGTTGTGAAATCTTTGCCAAGTCCTATGTCCAGAATGGTACTTCCTAGATTATCTTCCAATGTTTTTATAGTTTTAGGTTTTACATTTAAGTCTTTAATTCCTCTTGAGTTGATTTTTGTATGTAGTGTAAGGTTGGGGTCCAGTTTCAATCTTCTGTATATGGCTAGGCATTTATCCCAGCACCATTTATTGAATGAAGGTCTGTTCACCATTGCTTGTTTTGTCAGCTCTGTCAAAGATCAGATGGTTGTAGGTGTGTGGCATTATTTCTGGGCTGTCTTCTGTCCATTGGTCTATGTGTCTGTTTTTGCACTAGTACCATGCTGTTTTGGTTACTGTAGCCCGTTAGTATAGTTTGAAGTCAGGTAGTGTGATACCTCTGGCTTTGTTCCTTTTGCTTAAGACTGTCCTGGCTACTTGGGCTCTCTTTTGTTTTTTTATGAATTTTACAATAGTTTTTTCTAATTCTGTGAAGAATGTCATTACTAGTTTGATATGAATAGCATTGAATCTGTAAATTTCTTCAGGCAGTATAGCCATTTTAATGATATCCTTCCATAAGCATGGAATACTTTTCCATTTGTTCCTGTCATATCTGATTTTGTTGAGCGGTATTTTGTAATTCTTGTTGTAGAGATCTTTTACCTCCCTGGTTAGCTGTATTCCTAGATACTTTAGAATTTTAATTCTTTTCTTTTCTTTCTTTCTTTTTTTTTTTTTTTTTTTTTTTTTGAGACAGGCTCTGGCTGGAGTGCAGTGGTCCAGTCTAGGCTCACTGCAGCTTCTGACTCACTGCAGCCTCCGCCTCCCAGGTTCAAGCAATCCTCCCACATCAGCTTCCCAAGTAGCTGGGACTACAGGCATGCACCCCATGCCTGGCTAATTTTCATACAGTTTTGAAGAGACAGGGTTTCATCATGTTGCCCAGGCTGGTCTCAAACTCCTGGGCTCAAGTGATCCACCTGCCTCAGCCTCCCAAAGTGCTGGGATTACAGGCATGAGCCACTGTACCCGGCCAAATTTTAATTCTTTTTATGGCTGAATAATATTCCATTATATGGACATGCTACTTTTGTTTATCCACTTATCAGTTAATGGGCATTTGGGTTATTTCTACCTTTTGGCTATTGTGAATAATACTGCTAAGTATATGACAATATTTTTAGTTCCTATTTTCGATTTTGAGTTTCTATTTTTAATTGTTTTGGGTAAACACCTAGGAGTGGAATTGCTTACTCTTGTGTGTATTTCTTTGTTTAACTTTTTGAGGAACCACCAAACTGTTTTCCACAGCAGCTGCACCATTTTACATTCTCATCAGCAATGTACAAGAGTTGCAATTTTCTACATCTTTGCCAACACTTATTTTCCGGTTTAAAAAATGTTTAGGCTGGGTGCAATGACTCATACCTATAATCCCAGCACTTTGGGAGGCTGAGGCAGGTGGATCACTTGAGTCTAGGAGTTCAAGACCAGCCTGGGTAGCATGGAGAAACCCCATCTCTACAAAAAATCCAAAATATCCAGGCATGGTAGTGCATACCTGTAGTGCCAGATACCTGAGAGTCTGAGGTGGCAAGATCACCCTCCTGAGCCCAGGAGGTCAAGGCTGCAATGAGCTGTGATCATGCCACTGCCCTCCAGCCTGAAAACAAAAGCAAAAACAAGTTTTTTAAAAATTAAAACCATTCTTAAAAACAAAAACAACAGCAGAAAATTATAACCATCCTAATAAGTATAAAGTGGTATCTTGTGATTTTGATTTGCATCTCCTTTGTGATTAATGGTGAGCATATGTTTATGTGTTTACTGGCCATTATAATGTCTTATTTGAAGAAATATCTATTCATGTCCTTTGCTTATATTTTATTTGGTTTGCTTGTCTTTTTTCTTGTTGAATTGTAAGGGTTCTTCATGTATTAGAGGTATTAACTCATCAGATAGATGATTTCCAGTAATTTCTCCTGTTCCAAAGGTTGTCTTTTCATTTTCTTGATAGGGTCTTTAGATGCACAAAAGTTATTATATTGATGAAGCTCAATTTATCTACTTTTACTTTTTTTGAGACAAAGTCTCAATCTGTTGCCCAGGCTGGAGTGCAGCGTCATGATCTTGGCTCACTGCAACCTCTGCCTCTCAGGTTCAAGCAATTCTCTTGCCTTAGCTTCCTGAGTAGCTGGGATTACAGACACCCACCACCACACCTGGCTAATTTTTGTATTTTTAGTAGAGACAGGGTTTCACTGTGTTGAACAGGCTGGTATAGAACACCTTACCTCAAGTGACCCACCTGCCTTGGCCTCCCAAAGTGCTGGGATTACAGGCACTAGCCACCACTCCTGGCCAATTTTATTTAATTTTTCTTTTGTTGCTTGTGGTTTTTATGTCATAGCTAAGAAACCATTGCCAAATCCGAGGTCATATAGCTTGTACCTCTGTGTTTTAGAGTGAGGGTTCACTTTCTTGCCCAGCCCAGAGTGAAGTGGCTATTTACAGGTATGATCAAAGCTAACTGCTCAAATCCTGGATTCAAGTGATCCCCCCACCTCAGCCTCTTTACAAAAACCCCGTCTTTACAAAAAATACATGCACTGCCACCTGGGTCTACTTTATATTCTTTAGTTATTTTCTTAGTGATTATCCTGAGGATTACAGTTAACATTATAATTTATAACAATTAAGTTTGAATTTATACCAGGTTAGTTTCAATAGCATACAAAACTTTGTTCCCACATTGTTTCATCCCTCCTTTTAGGTCGCATTGCTACAAACTACATCTTCATACATTTTGTGCTGATTAACATATATTTATAAATATTGTTTATGCACTTATCTTTTAAATCATACAAAAAAGGGATTTATAAAGCAAAAATGCCATAATGCTGGCTTTTGTAGTTATGATACCTTTGCCTATGTAGTTATAATACCTTTCCTGATGTTCTTTCTTCATATGGCTTCAAGTTACTGTATGTTGTCCTTTCATGTCAGCCTGAAGGACTCCTTTTAGCAGTTTCTGTAGGGTTGATCTACTAGTGACAAATTTCTGCAGTTTTTGTTAATCTGGGAGTGTCTTAATTTCTACTTAATTGCTGAATGTAGTTTTGCCAGATAAAAATTTTTTGGCCAGGCTTGCTGGCTCATGCCTGTAATCCCAGCAGTTTTCGAGGCTGAGGTGGAAGGATTGTTGTGAGCTCAGGAGTTTGAGACCAGTCTGGGCAACATGGCAAAACCCTATCTTTACAAAAAATACAAAAATTAGCCCGGCATTGGTGGCTTGTGCCTGTAGTCCCTGCTACTCGGGAGACTGAAGCTGGAGTCACTTGTGCCTGGGAAGGTGAGGGTGCAGTGAGTTGAGATCATCCCACTATACTCCAGCCTGTACTCCCTTGTCTCAAAAGAAATTTTTTGTTCTTGACACTTTTTTTCTTTCAGTACTTTAAATATGTAATCCACTACCTGTGGCTTTCATAGTTTCTAATGATGAATCAATTGTTAACATTATTTAGAATTTCTGGTAAATAATGAGTTGCCTCTCTTTTGCTGCTTTCAAGATTCTCTCTTTGGCTTTTGATAGCTTGGTTATAATGTGTCTCAGTGTATAATACTTCAAGTTTGTTGAGTTTCTTGGATGTAAGGAGTCATGTCTTTCATTACCTTTGAGAAGTTTTGGCCATTATTTCTTCAGATACTCTCTCTGCCCCTTTCTCTTTCTCCTCCCCTTTTAAAACTCTTTTTTTTTTTTTTTTTGAGACAGTGTCACTCTGTCACCCAGGTTGGGTGCAGTGGTGTGATCTCTGCTAACTGCAACCTCTGCCTCCCAAGTTTAAGCAATTCTCATGCCTTAGCCTTCCGAGTAGCTGGGATTACATGTGTGTGCCAGCACACCCACCTAACTTTTGTATTTTGTATTTTTAAAATTGTATTTGTTTATTCATTTATTTTGAGATGAAGTCTCATTCTGTTCTGGAGTGCAGTGGCATAATCCTGGCTCACTGCAACCTCCACCTCCCAGGTTTAAGCAATTATTCCAGCCTCCTGAGTAGCTGGGATTACAGGCATGTGCCACCATACCAGGCTAATTTTTGTATTTTTTTAGAGACAGGGTTTCGCCATGTTGGCCAGGCTGGTCTCCAACTCCTGATCTCAGGTGATCCTTCCGGCTCAGCCTCCCAAAGTGCTGGGATTACAGGCATGAGCCACTGCACCTGGCCCAATTCCCTGGGATACATGTGTTTTAATTTATTTTCTCTTGCTAGTAACAGAATACCTGAAACTGGGTAATTTATAAAGAAAAGAAATTTATTTCTTAATTTCTCCAGTGATGGAGGCTGAGAAGTCCAACTTCAAGGGACTATATCTGGTTAGAGCCTTCATTCTGATGAAAGCCTTTGTGCTCATGGGACTTTCTTCAGAGTTCCAAGGTGGTACAGGTCATTACATGGCGATGTTGCTGAGCACGCTAGCTCAGGTGTCTTTTCCTCTTCTTATAAAGCTACCAGTCCCACTCCAGTGATAGTAATTATTTAATTCATCAACCCATTATCTAATTCATTAATCCATGAATAGATTAACCCATGAGGCCCCTGCCCTCAGGGCCCAATCACCTCTTAAAGGCCAGACCTGTCAATATTGCTATAGCGGGGACTCAGTTTCAACAAGAGTTCTGAAAGCAACAAACATTCAATCCATAGTAACATGAGAGCTTTTCAAAACTCTTCTTTGCTGAAGTATGTCCTTCTCCAGCTTCCTTTTCCCCCGGCTTTTTGGTTTTTCTATTGCTTACACAACTGTTACCTTTGCCACAGGTGGCAATAATTAATACCTTTGCCTTTAAATAGGTTTCACAAATGTCACCCTGGAAGTAGCCTCAACTCTGAGGAAACTCAAAGGCAAGTAAAATACAGGTAAGCCCTTGAGCAGATCCTTCAGGTAGCTACCATATGGGTCAAAACACAGAACAACTTTTATTTGAGAATAAAGTCTGTACTGGTCCCTCTGTTAACAGCAATCAGCAGCAGAAAAATGGGCTTTAGTATTCAAGTCTGCAGCTGAGTTGGGGAGCTGGGGACAGTAACCAGGTAAGTTAAAATTCACAAAGCATTCTTTTATTTATTTATTTATTTATTTATTTATTTATTTTTGAAACGGAGTTTCGCTCTTGTTAACCAGGCTGGAGTGCAATGGCGCGATCTCGGCTCACGGCAACCTCTGCCTCCTGGGTTCAGGCAATTCTCCTGCCTCAGCCTCCCGAGTAGCTGGGATTACAGGCATGTGCCACCATGCCAAGCTAATTTTTTTTTGTATTTTTAGTAGAGACAGAGTTTCACCATGTTGACCAGGATGGTCTTGATCTCTTGACCTTGTGATCCACCCGCCTCGGCCTCCCAAAGTGCTGGGATTACAGGCGTGAGCCACCGCGCCCGGACCAAAATTCACAAAGCTTACTTATTGAAAGGCAGCTTTTTTTAATCATTAAACTCTCCCCTGGTTGTTGTTTTTGATGAGGTTCTAAAGTTCTGAAAAAGTTCATTGTGATAATTTTTGCAAGCTTATTTGTTGCTTTTGTGGAGACATAACATTTTGGAGCTCTCTACTCTGATTTTCAATGGTATCTGTCCAAAGGAGAGACTGGGAAAGATGGATCTTATATCACTCAATAAAAGGGCAGCCTTAGTCCAGATCCCATTAGATTTGGCTGGGAGTCTAAGTTACATACCCTGTAACCCAGAAATTTCACTAATATATACCTACAACAACTTTTGCGCATGTGCATAAAAGAAATTCATAAAGGCCTTCATAGCAAGAGCAAAACCTTTTCAGCCCACTGCTGAAGTCACCTAGAATTTTAATTATATGGATAATTCTTTGGCAGAGTGCTTAAGAACAAATTTAAAAAAAGGGTTTCAAAAAACTACTCTTTTTTTTTTTTTTTTGAGACAAAGTCTTGCTCTGTCAGCCAGGCTAGAGTGCACTGGCATGATCTCTGCTTACTGAAAACTCCACCTTCTAGGTTCAAGCAATTCTCCTTCCTCAGCCTTCTGAGTAGCTGGGATTACAGGTACCCACCATCATGCCTGGCTAATTTTTGTATTTTTAGTAGAGATGGGGTTTCACCATGTTGGCCAGGCTGGTCTTGAACTCCTGACCTGAGGTGATCGCCCCGCCTGAGCCTCCCAAAGTGCTGAAATTACAGGCATGAGCCACCACACCCGGCCTCATTCTTTCTTTATTCTGGATAATTTTAACAGATCATCTGATTGGCAAGCTACCACTAATAAAATGTAAACTGAAAATAGATTTTTTTCTTCCTTGTCTAGACTATTTAATTTTGTTCTCCTTTGCTATTGTCTAGTTCCAAAAAAAGCAGCTTAGTGTGAAATTTGTGGGAAAGATGCTGTTTAGAGTTTAATTTTATTATTAAACTCATGAAAATCCAGCAGAAAAAAAAAAGGTAAATATTTTTAGGAGATGGTAAAAACTATTTGAAAAATGGGAATTTCATTGACATAATTTTTTGGAAATAGAACATTCAGTCATTAGAGTTGAAAGCTGAATAAATGAATACATGATTGAATAAATGGTTGATTCTAAGCGTCATTAATTAATTGGAAATAATTGACTGTGTCACTTAGTCCTAAAAATATTCCTCTAAGAAATCATTAGCATTATCTGGAAAACTTTAAAAAGTGATACCCAAAGCCCAGTTAAATGGAATCAGTATCTCTAGAGGAAGGCCTTAGCCAATAGGTTTTGTTTTTTGTTTTATCTTTTCTGAAATGGAGTCTTGTTTTGTTGCCCAGGCTGGAGTGCAATGGTGCAATCTCAGCTCACTGCAACCTCCACCTCCTGGGTTCAAGCGATTCTCCTGCCTCAGCCTCCCAAATAGCTGGGATTACAGGTGTATGCCACCATACCTGGCTAATGTTTGTATCTGTTGTCAAGATGAGGTTTCACCATGTTGCCCAGGCTGGTCTTGAACTCCTGAGCTCTGCCTTCCAAAGTGTGGATATTACAGGCATGAGCCACTACACTTGGCCCTTTTAGACCTCTTTTAATTTTCGGATTTCTTCAAAACCATTTGCTTTCCTTACAATTTATTTTTGGGATAAACCAGTTGGTACTATAGGGCTTCCCACAGTTTGGATTTTGCTGATCATAACTCTATGGTGTTATTTAACATGTTCCTCTATCCCCTCTATTTCCCATAGATTTTTCATCTGGTAAAGAGACAAGAAACTTATTAAATGTTAGTAACAGTCCATTGTGTTATTCCTTCTTGGTAGGGGGTAAGAATGATGCTGCCTTCAGAAAGGGGTCTGCATGTTGAGGTTGCTCAGGTCAGAGTGCAACTAGGATACACAATGGAAGTTGAGGCCATCATTGTGGGGCAGACTAGGGTGGAAAATGGCATGGAAGCTGCTCTTTGCCTCACCCCCTCACAGCCTCTGTCTCTGACATCTGCCTCTCTCAGAGTGGTGTGCAACTTGTCTCTTCTCTGGACTCCCTCTCCTTTTGTCTTTTTACACTGGAGACATTGCTGGAGGCATTTTTGGCACCTGGGAGAATCAAAGAACCAACTAATTTGTGAGAATCTTTCCACTTATCCATTAAGACCCAATTCAAATCTTTCATTTTGGGGTGGGGGCAGTGGTCCTGTTCCCCCATACCCACCCCCATCTGGAAGCACAGCTGATCACTCTCTCCTTGGTAGAACAGTAGTATGCCTCACATACTGTTACGCATTTTGTTACATGTCATTTCAATTATGTATCTCTACATAATTGTTTCAACTCTAAGAGGCACAAGTTCCTTGAGGATGAGAAACAGGTCTTTATTTTTAAACCCCAGGGCCATGGTTGTACCAGGCAAGTTCCTGGCAGGAAACAGATGGTGCTCTCAAAATGGATAATCAAGGGAAATTTAACAAAGGGATGTTATAGCCATGTGCAGTGCTCATGCCTATAATCCCTCCCACTTTTGGGAGGACCGCTTGAGCCCAGGAGTTCGAGGCTGCAGTAAGCTGTGATCAAGCCACTGCACTCCAGCCTGGGTGACAGAGTGAGATCCTGTCTCAGAAAAACAACAAAAGAAAACCCTAAAGGTACTATTACAAAGGTGTAGGCAGGGTTCCATGAAAGCAACAAGGATGGTGTGGTACACCCAAGTTAATAACAGGGCTCGGTGGAGGGGCAAAGGGAGAGAATGGTTACCAAAACCCAGGGAAAAGCTTTTAGTAGAGGGCACAGCCAAAATTGGAAATAGTGACCCCAACTTTATTTTTCTTCACCGTTTGATCTCCTGCCCATGTATTCTATTGGCTGAATCTAACCAGAACCCAGAGGGCAAGAAAACCCATTGCTGCAGTCCGTACAGGTCTGCCTCCCTGGTCTGAAGATAGCTAGATGTGGCAAATGAAAGTTATCCAGTATGGGATCCCCTCAAGCATCCACCTTTATCCTTTTGCCAGGTGAAATATTTATGTTCCCAGCAGAGGGCACCCACAAAATTCCTATCAACTGCCGTATCATTGCATGGTGATTTCAATTCAGTCAAAGTCTAAACTCGAGTCTAAAATGGTAGCCATTGCCAGTGCCCATCATTAAAGGTATGAAGAAGGGTGAGATTCAAGGAGACTTGGGTGGGGGGGGCAATTAAAACAATTAAAATGAAACATAACTGCTATTGAGCACTTTTCTGGAACAAGTCATGAAGCCCACGCTGATAATCATAGCTTCCTTCTTCCACCACCCATTATCTCCTGTGGGCTGAGTGGGGTTTGTTACTTGGCGGGGTGATCCATACCTTCACCTGTGATCTGAGTCCTCAGTGAACCTATCTCTCTGGGTTGTACAACTTTCCACAGACTACTAGAATAAGAGATGCCTCAGTGAATCTCTTGGAAGAGTCTCTCCTGTTGGGTAGCAGCAAAGGAATTTCCTTCTAGTCAATGGGACCAGCCAGTACAGCAACTGCTTTCTCTGCCTTTTGGTTTAGCAGCATGAGGAGCCCCAGATGACTGAGGGTCACACTCAGTTTCAACTCCCAATGGAATGGAACTTTGTGTTCTTTGTTGGAAGTATTTCTTCTAGGTCAGCCACTGAGCCCAAGGTCAGACAAAAAGCAAGAATTCTTTCCATGGCGAAATAGTATAACAGTGAGAAGGACTGCTCCTGCCTCCACCCTTCATTTCTCAGGCTGATGAAATCTGATTATGGGGGAGGTGGCACCACTGGCCGCTGCTAGTTTGAGTCAGTTACTGCATCTTGTAGGAAAGCATCCCACCCTGCCAGGCATTGCCTCTCAGCTGTCACTGTGTCTGTGTCTTCAGCAGGCCATTTTGCCATCCAATTAATCCATACTTTTCAGGAGAATGAATCATGTGGTAAAACTAATGAACTCCATGACCATGAGCCTGCTTTCATGTTGTCACCTCTGAAAAGTGTGTCCCTGCAGGGAGATGTTTGAGTTTTGACACAATTTGGTATACAGAAGACATTCTTTAAGTCCATGAACTTTGGTGCTGGCCAACATCCTGGGGACAGGAAAGGCAAATCCATACTTGGAGCAAATATTTTTCTCTCTGAGGCTAATTGTGCCTCCTACCTGATGAAAGGGATCCAAAATTATCTACCTGCAATCAGCTGTCTTTGCTTGGTCCCCTGAAGGAATAGTACCATTTTAGGGTCTCAGTGTTGATCTGCTGTGGCCAATTGGACATTGAGCTCTGACAGAGGCCAGATCAGTTTTGGTGAGAGAGAGTGTGCTACTGAGCCCATGGGTATCATCCATCCCTGCCGTATGTGTGCTTTGTTCATGGGCCAATCAAGTAAGCACATGGGAAGTGAAGAAAAGAGATCAATAGATATCCGCAGATTGGATCATCTTGACCACGTGATTATCATTAGAAACAGAATTGCCGCCACCAAATTCACATAGTGAGGTCCTAATTTCCCATGTGATTATATTTGGAGATGGGAGATAATTGAGATTAAATGAGATCATAAGGGTGAGGCCTAATCTGATAGGACTAATGTCCTTACAAGAATCGGAAGAGACAGTGAGAGCGCTCCCTCTCCACACACACACAGAGGAAATGCCACGTGGGAACAAAGAAGGCAATTGTCTACAAATCTGGAAGAGAAGCTGCAGAAGAAACCAACACTGATGGCACCTGATCTTGGACTTCCAGCCTCTAGATCTGTGAGAAAATACATGTTTATTGTTTACCCCACCCAGACTGTGGCACTTCGTTAGGGCAGCCCAATCACCAAAAGAATTAATGAGAGGCTCCTTCACAGTGGTTGCTGTGGGGGGCATTTACATGGTTTAGAAACATCCTCACATTCTGTGCATAGTCCACACACCTCTTCCCCAGCCCTCCATGTCACCAAATATGCAATTTACTCTTTCTCCGATTCCTAACCTGGTGAACCTGTCAATGACTGACCATGGATTAGAGCGTCATTGCTCAGACTGTCTTCCCTTCCATGCAAATAAACCAGACCTAACACCTGAAGCCCACTGGAAAGACTGTCTTTCACCCCCTCTTTCAGCCTATTCCTGTGTGGGGTATAGCTTAACACCTCATCATTTCTGGCTGGTTCCATCCTACCATGAAGATCCATTAATAAACCTGACCCACATTTCACCCCCCTCTATTTAGTGGGCGTAGGGAACTCCCCGTTAGGCCACGGGTATGTGTTGAGAGAGGAACGAGGCAGTGGGAAAGGTACCATGGGAGCCTCCACCACTGTGTGCTCCTGAAGTCTCTGTGTGGTTTCCATATCTGCCAGAGCCTGGTCTCATATATACTGATGTGGTACAGGAAATGCCACCTGGAAATATGGCGCCTTGGCATTTGAGGACACAGTAGAAGAAGGTCATAGAAACTAGAAAGGATTTCTCTTTGCTCTTTGTCCCTCAAAGGAGCCATAAAACCTGACATGAGTTTCTTCTGAAAATAAGTTATAAGATCCTTATTCCAGAGAGGTCCTGCCCTGTGCCTGGAGGAAAAGAATGAAGACACAGGGATGCCTTGAAGAATCTGAAGAAACAGGCCTTGCTAAGTTCCCCTCAGTTTATTGACATTAGATTAGACCTTTTGTCCTCCAATTACACCACTGTACGACTGTTGATGAAAATACATTATCCCCTGTTTTTATTGGTTCTTCTTCATTTCTGAAGATTCCCATGTCATGTCAAATTTATATTAAGCAAATTTATATGCTTTCCTCTTTTTTGTTGTTGTTCTTGAGATAGAGTCTCACTCTGTTGTCCAGGCTGGAGTGCGGTGGCGCAATCTCAGCTCAATACCACCCTCCGCCTCCTGGGTTCAAGTGATTCTCCTGCCTCAGCCTCCTGAGTAGGTGGAATTACAGGCACACACCACCATGCCTAGATAATTTTTTGTATTTTTAGTAGAGATGAAGTTTCACCATGATGGCCAAGCTGGTTTCAAACTCCTGACCTCAAGTGATCTGCCCACCTCAGCCTCCCAAAGTGCTAGGATTACAGGTGTGAGCCACCATTCCTGGTCTCTCTTGTTAATCCGTCTTTTGTTATAGGGATCTCAGTCATGAACTTTGTCCTGGGTGAGGAAAATATACTAGACTACATTTACATTTTATAGTGAACACGGCTGAACAGGCCCAGGTCATCATGTGCAGTTCACATCACATAGTCATTTGTGACCCAGAGTCAGATGTCCGGTCTCTGTCTGAAACCTCTAAGTCCAGGAGCTGCTTTTCCGGTGAAGAACAGTTGTCAGTAGAAGAGGTCACAGCTTTACTCAGGTTGCACTGGGTCTTGCCAGGATCCCCATATAGCAGTTCTGTCTGCCACAGTTTCTTCCACTCCACTGGGTCTGCTGTCAGACTGCTTGTGATGTGGCTTGGACTTGTCAGAACCTCTTTCTACTCTGTGCCCATTATATCAGGTGAATAATCCAGTAATAAGGTTAGAGGAACACACCAAAGTATGATTCATGTTGTCTTTAAAGTCCAAAAAAATCCACTAAACGTTGTGCTTCCTACGTGACAGGTGGGGAAAGGGGTAAGCGTGGTCTCTCCCTTTTCCTTTTAATGATTTTTTTTTCCTTTTTGAGTCAGGGGTTTCTCTCTGTCACCTAGGCTGGAATGCAGTGACACAATCACAAGTCACAGCACACTTGACCCCGAGGCTCAAGCAGTTCTCCCACCTCAGCCTCCTGAGGAGTAGTTGGGACTATAGGTGCATGCCACTGTGCCTAGAATTTTCTCCCTTTTTTTTTTTTCTTTTTTGATAGAGATGGAGTCTTACTATGTTGCCCAGGCTGGTCTCAAATTCCTGGGCTCAGGCATGAGCCACTGTGTCTGGCTGATCTTCCCTTTTAGAACCGGATATTCCAACAAACCACTGGACCCTCAGGAACTTCATCAATGTATCAGGCTACTGGACTTCCCAGGGGGTTATTTCCCAACTCGTTGGCAAGCATGTGTTTTACTAATGGATCTAAGATGCTTGCTCCTTCCTGCTCACTAGATTCAATTAGCATAATATCATTCATGTAATGAACCCGTATGACTTTCCGTAGAACAGCAAGACAAACAAGGTTCCTCCAGATTATATTATGACAGTGGGAATTGACTTAGCCCTGAGGTAGGACAGGTAAGATATTGCTGTCCTTGACACATGAAGGCAAACTGCTTTTAGTTATTTTTGCTGATATGAAAGGGGGTTAGTGAAAGGATTTTCCAGGTCCTTGGTAAATGAGGTGCTGGGAAGTGTTGCCTTTGAAGCAGTCAACCCACAGCAACCCTGCTGAGAGAAGGTAGGTTGCTAAATATGTCCACCTCACTTGGCTCCTGTATTAGGGCTCTCCAGAGAGACAGTACCCATAGATGTATATCTAATATATCTATATCTACATATAATATATATGTATTAAATAGATATATGAGAGCAGATTTACTAGAGGAATTGGTCCACTTGATTTACAAAGGCTAAGAGGTCCCACAACAGGCCATGTTGAAGACACCCTGGGATTCCAGTAACGTGGTTCAGTCCAACTCCAAAAGCCTCAGAATCAGGGAAGCAGATAATGTAACTCTCAGTCTGAGGTTGTAAACCTGAGAACCAGGACAGGCTACCGGTGTACACCTTGGAGTCCAAAAGCCAGAGAGCTTGGGATTCTGACATCCAAGACAGGGAAAGAAGAGAATATCCCAGCTCCCAGAGAAAGAGATGGATATAACTTTTCTGTTTGTGTGCTATTTGGGACTTCAGCTGATTGTATGGTGCCCACCCGCATCATTGAGGCTGGTCTTGCCCAGTGAGTCCACTCAGACTTACATGCTAATCTCTTCTGGAAACACCCTCACGATTCCTTATTATTTTTTTTTTCTTTCTCAGACTGGATCTCAAAAAGAGACCAGGCTGGAATGCAGTGGTGCAATCTTGGCTCACTACAACTCTGCCTCCCAGGTTCAAGTGATTCTCCTGCCTCAGCCTCCCAAGTAGCTGGGACTACAGGTGTGCACCATCACACCGGGCTAATTATTGTATTTTTAGTAGAGACAAGGTTTCACCATGTTGACCAGGCTGGTCTTGAACTCCTGATCTTGTGATCCACCTGCCTCGGCCTCCCAAAGTGCTGGGATTACAGGCATGAGGCACCATGCCTAGCCCTTTTTTTTTTTTTTTTTTTGTATTTTTAGTAGGGATGATGTTTTGCCATGTTGACCAGGCTGGTCTTGAACTCCTGACCTCAGTGATCTGCCAGCCTCAGCCTCCCAAAGCACTGGGATTATAGGCTTGAGCCATGACACCTGTCTTCTAGTTATTCCTTAATTCAGTCGAGTCAATATCTTTAAAAAAATTCTTTTTTTTTTTTTTTTTTTTTTCTGAGACGGGGTCTCTCTTTGTCACCCAGGCTGGAGAGCAGTAGGCCCAAGAGACTTTCCCACCTCAGCCTCCCAAGTTGTTGGTACCACAGGCACTTAACACCATGCCCAGCTAATTCTTTTGTATTTTTTTAGAGATGAGGTTTTACTATGTCACCCAGTCTGCTCTTGGACTCCTGGGCTCAAGCAATCTACACGCCCCAGCCTCCCAGAGTGCTAGGACTACCAGGTGTGAGCCATCACACCCAGCCTTTAAGACTTTTTTTGGTGGGCACAGTGGCTCACCCCTGTAATCCCAGCACTTTGGGAGGCCGAGGTGGGCAGATCACCTGAAGTCAGGAGTTTGAGACCAGCCTGGCCAACATGGAGAAACCCATCTCTTTTTTTAAAAAAAAGGACTTTTTAAAAAACCTAATATTGTGAAAGACCAATTTGAGCCCAATCACATACATTACTTCAGAGAATGGGAGACATGTAATGCAAGAAATAGAACTTAAAAAAAGACCTTTCTAAGCTGAGCCCCAGAAGACATGCTATTTATCTATTGAAAAAAAGAACAGAAACAGATGGCCATGAAAAAAGAACACTCAGAAAATATGAAAAAATTCTCAAAAATTAAAATCATGATTGCCAAAATGAAAACCTAAAATAGAAGGACTGAATGAAGTAGAAGATTGTATAGTGATCTAAAGATATGGACAGAGAGGTGTTCCAAAATATGGAGCCATAATGAAGGAACGTGAAAACACAGAGAGGACTCAGTATCAATCTAATAGAAGTTCCAGGAGGACACAATGGTGGATGAAGAGAAAGCATTTGAAGGTAAGAAAGCTAATTTTCCTGAACTGAAGAAAGCTTCAAGTGTTCATATTGAAAGAGACACTAGTACCAAAGACAATGAATGGAAAAAAGAGGATCACACTTAGACATACTATGGTGAGGTTCAAGAGTGCCAAGCTTAAAAAGGAAAACCCTAAAGTTTTACAGAGAAGAAATAAAAGTTACTTAAGTGGAAATGAAGAACAACTTGTCATTAGATATAGCTAAAGCAACATGGCTAAAAAATAACGGAACAGTGACCCCGTATTTTTAAGGAAAACTGATTTCAACCTACAAATGGACATCTAGTCAAACAGGCAGCTGTGAGAAATAAAAAGCACTCACAAAGTTTCTCTCTACATGTACCCTTTCTGAAAAAAATAACTGAGGATGCTCTACTTCCAACCGGAACAGGAATCCAAGAGGGAGACATGGAGCCCAAGAACAAGGGCACTGACCTAGGAAATCATTGAGAAGGAAGCTCAAGTGTCATTTGTGTAACAGGCTTAGAAAGTTGTCAGTTCAAGGCCAGACGAGATGTCTCACGCTTGTCATCCCAGCACTTTGGGAGGCTGAAGAGAGTGGATCACCTGAGGTCAGGAGTTCGAGACCAGCCTGGCCAGCATGGTGAAAACCTGTCTTTACTAAAAATACAAAAAAATTAGCTGGGCATGGTGGTGGCAGGCATCTGTATTCCTAGCTACTCGCAAGGCTGAGGCAGGAGGATCATTTGAACCCGGGAGGCAGAGGTTGAGATCACACCACTGTACTCCAGCCTGAGCAACAATGCAAGACTCCATCTCAAAAAAAGAAAAAAAATGTCATCAGTTCATATTAAAACAGGAAGTCAAGGAGCTGCCAGAATAATACCTCTTTTTTTTTTTTTTTTTTTTGAGACAAGGTCTCGCTCTGTCACCCAGCTGGAGTGCTGTGGCTCAAGGTAGCCTTGATGTCTCAGGCTCAAGTGATCCTCTTACCTCACCCTCCTGAGTAGCTAGGACTACAGGCATGTGCCACCATGCCCAGCTAATTCTTTAATTTTAATTTTTGTAGAGATGGGGTCTTACTATGTTGTCCAGGCTGGTCTTGAACTCCCGATCTCAAATAATCTGCTCACCTAGGCCTCCCAAAGTTCTGGAATTACAGAGGTGGGCAGATGGCTCGAGCTCAAGAATTTGACACCAGCCTGGGCAACATGGCGAAACCCCGTCTCTACTAAAAATACAAAAACTAGCTGGGCATGGTGGCACATGCCTGTAGTCTCAGCTACTCAGGAGGCTGAAGTGAGAGGATTACCTGAGCATGGGAGGATAAGTCTGCAGTGAGCCATGATCACACAAGTACACCTCCAGCCTGGGTGATAGAGTGACACCCTGTCTTTAAAAAAAAAAAAAACCAAAAAACAAAAACCAAAAAAAAATTGAAGCTAACTAAAATATGACATGATTTTCAGCTACATATAGAATTTGGAAAATATTCTATTAAATCATGGCAGATTTGATAACATAGAATATGTTTCCTTTTCTATGGGTTTAGTCATATTACTTGCTTCTGCAGTGCACCTAAATACAAAATACAAATGAATCATAAAGAACAGAATGAAGATGTAAGGGCAGTGGCAGAATTGAATAGAAATCAGGCAAGGGGAAGCAAGGTGGGAAGGCCTGTAGATGCCACGCGTCCTCATCTTACAGGAGTGGCCCTCAGGAGGGCTGAAAGGGGAGTGGTTACCCCTGGGGAGAGGGAGCGGAGCAGGGGCTGGAGAAGAGGAGGAAAGTGATTTCTACTGCAGGCCCTGGCTTCTACAGACATCTGGCTTTGATCTCTAGTGTCAGGTAGAGCATGCTTTACTAGAGAATCTGGACTCTGGACTATCTCTTCCTGTTTGAGACCCACAACCCCTGCTCCTAGTTTTTGCCTCACTCAGCTCTTTCTGTTTCTGGCCCATGTAAGTAACTGTCTTGTTTCTGAGCCATGCTATACTTTTTTATTTTCTTTCTTTGTGTTTTGGTTTGACATTGTTGAATGTGTGTAGCAGATGACATGCATCTTACTGGGCCGTCATGACTGGAAAGCCATTGTATTGCTTTTATAATTTAAAAGATGAGATCTTAAAATACAGAAAGGACATTCCTTTCTACTGGTAGGATCTCTTCTGCCACATACTGATATTGTTTAGTCATTATTTTCTGTACATCTGCAAAACTAGAGTGTATCTTTCAAATCAATATAGGATCTCTTTTCTGAACTGTAACATATAGTTATTCCATGAGGGAAACTGAGACACAGAGAAGGAAATCATAGATGTTCTGGTTGTTCGCCCTCCTACGACCTGTGAGCCCACCCCACCTCACCAAAACCATCAACCATTGCTTCAGGGAGGAGCACATTCAAATCCCGAGGTGGTCAGAGATGTCAGTGTATAATCCCCACGTGCTAGATGTTTACACCATTTCCTGTATTTTGACAAGCATCCCCTTCAGCACATTTGATCTTTCAGGTCTCTTTAAGTCACTCCTGCTCCTGTTTCCTTCCATTCAATACCTAGTAGAGGTGACCATGTTCCTGGTCATCCTCCTCCTTCTCCTCTCCCACTCCCTCCTCTTCTGTGCACAGTCCTTCCTATAGCAAGTGATCATTATTTAGTCACCCTCTAGCCATCTCTTTCCCTGGCTGACTCATTCCTTAACAGTGCACCCTAGGTCTCATTGTTTTGAGCTATTAGTCATCCGGGTGGCTTTTCTTTGAAATCCTCCCTAAGTACCTTCCCTTTCCTTTACACTGTGGAGGTTGAATGGGACACACACTCTGCCAAGCATTTCCAGGAGGCCTGAGGACATAATTCAGTTTATGATTCTATAAGATGCAACAAATAAACTATTGACGATTATGTGCTAACAAATTAATAAACAAATAAGTCAATCTTGAGGCTGCCTTCCTGTGTTTGAATCTTTTCGTTATGTTTCTTGCTCAGATCCAGTTTGTTATCTACTGGGCTGAGGAATGGAATGTTCTTTTCCTCGATAATACCCATTCTCTCCTTTGTCTGTGCTACAACTCCCATTTATTAGCTGGGCACATGCCCACCCAGAATAAAGACTACTTCCGAGTGCTAGATGAGACTCTGAGACCAAATTTTGGCCAATGGAAGTATTGGATGTAACAGCTTATCAGCTGTTTTTTTTTTTTAATTTTTTGATTTATTTTTATTTATTGATTTATTTTGGAGACAGAATCTTGCTTTTATTGCTCAGGCTGGAGTGCAGTGGTGCCATGATAGCTCACTGCAGCCTCCTGGGCTCAAGTGATCCTCCCACCTCAGCCTCCCAAGTAGCTGGGACCACAGGTGTGAGCCACCATGCCCAGCTAATTTTTAAAATTTGTGTAGACACAGGGTCTTCCTATATTGCCTATCCTGGTCTCAAACTCCTGGGCTCAAGCAGTTCTCCTGCCTCGACCACCCAGTGTGCTAGGATCATAGGGGTGAGCCACAAAGGCCAGCCTGAGGAGTGTTTTTAAATGGTAAAGTGTGTGGATCTAGTTTTGCATCTTCCTCCTTCTCACTGCCTGGAAAAGGAGATGAGATGGTAGGAGCCAAGCAGTCTTCCAGGTCCAGGAAGCAGATACAGCAGGAGTGGAGAGCCATGCAATGAAAGGAGCCTGAATCCAGGTGATTGTGCAAGCCTGGGCTGCCTACTTTCTGGCTTATTTTATGTGTGAGAGAAACTAATTTCTGTATTTCTAAACTGCTAGGGGTGTGTGTGTGTGTGTGTGTGTGTGTGTGTGTGTGCATGTGTGTGTGTCTGAGTGTATGGACATGGGGTAGGATGGCTATTGGTTAATTTCAGATAGCTAAACCTAATCTTAACTGAGTCAATGGCCCTTCGAGTGTGTTTCTATTTTTTTGTTTTGTTTTACTTGCAGAGGCTATTATAGATAGAAAGTGTCTAGCTGATGGTGCTATATACTTTCCTCTGTGTGTGACTTGCTCAGCTATACCAGATGCTTATTCTCTACCAGGTACTTTTTGTGTCTTGTCTCACTCAGTCTTGACATAAACCTATAATACTACTATTATGTCCATTTTAAATGAGTGTACACCAACACTTGGAGGTTAAATAACATGTTCAAGGTTACAGAGTTGGTAAATAGCAGACCCAGATTGGCATCTGGGTGTCCTGGCTCCAGAGCCCCCGTCTTGAGTGCCATACCATGAAACTCTTTGAAAACTGACTCTATTCCCCAAGGACCTACCAAAAAGGTGCTAGTAATAGCAACCTCTCTGGAGTCGCTGCTATGTGCAGGTACTGCACTGTACAGAAAGCAGATTTGAGAAAGGCTCCCTGGCCTTGAGCGGAGAGAGTGCAATGTCAGTGAAGTGGCAAGGGGCTTGAATCATGCTGCACGCTCACCTTGTCCTGGGCACCTTTCAGTGCTTCTGGCTTCTGCGGTTCCCTTTTCTCTTCACTGATTTATTTTGAAATAGTGATTGATAGGTGACTTCCTCTTTTTTTTTTTTTTTTTTTTTTCAGACAGCCTCACTCTGTTGCCTACACTGGAGGGCAGTGGTGTGATCTCAGCTCACTGCAGCCTCCACCCTCTGGATTCAAGTGACTCTCTTGCCTCAGCCTCCCAAGTACCTGGGATTACAGGCACGTGCCACCACACCTGGCTAATTTTTGTATTTTTAATGAGATGGGGTTTCACTGTGTTGGTGAGGCTGGTCTTGAATCCTTGACCTCAAGTAATCCACCTGTCTTGGCCTCCCACAGTGCTGGGACTACAGATGTGAGTCACCACACTGGGCCAGATGACTTCTTTTTGAAATTCAGTAATCCGAATGAATTCCTTTTTGTACTTTTGTCTAAATATTCTCCTTAAATTGTTTCATATGGACTTTCTTGTTGTTTTATGTTAAGATTTTTTTTTGGTATCATAAAAATCTTACTCATCATACGTTTATACTATTTCTGGAAAGTGGTGACACTGAGGTACATCTTCTCTTATTGACTCACATTCAGACTCATCATGAGATAAAAGAATACGAGGCATAAAAATAAGGTCATTTGTCAGCTCCAGGCTAGTACCTGAAGATAATTATAGATGAGCTAAGCTACAAGTCAAGTTGAATAATTAAAAGATTTTTTTTTAAACTGTTACTTTTATAAACTAACAGACTAACACTTTAAAAAAGTATCATAGGCCCCGTGAGGTCACTCACACCTGTAATCCCAGCACTTTGGGAGGCTGAGGCAGGCAGATCTGAGTCCAGGAGTTTGAGACCAGCTTGGGCAACATAGTGAGATGCTGTATTAGTCTGTTTTCACGCTGCTGATAAAGACACACCCAAGACTGGAAATTTACCAAGGAAAGAGGTTTAATGGAGAACGCACAGTTCCCTGTGGCTGGAGAAGCCTTCAATCATGGCCAAAGGCTAGGAGGAGGAAGTCACATCATATTCGGCAGGCAAAGAAAGAGCCTGTGCCCGGAAACTCCCCCTTACAAAGTCATCAGATCTCATGAGACTTATTCACTATTATGAGAACAGCACGGGAAAGACCTGCCCCCATGATTCAATTATCTCCCACAGGGTCCCTCCCATAACATGTGGGAATTCAAGATGAGAGTTGTGTGGGGACACAGCCAAACCACATCAGACTCCCTCTCTACAAAAATAAACAAAAATTAGCTGAGTATAGCGGCACATACTGGTGGTCCCAGCCACTCAGGAGACTGAGACAAGAGGATTCTTCGAGCCCCAGAGGTCGAGGCTGCCATGAGCCAAGATTGTGCCACTGCATTCTAGCCTGGGTGACAGAGTGAGACACCCTGTCTCAAAAATATATATTCATTTCTAGCCTAAAACCTTTAGAAAATTCAGTACTCAATATATTTAATAAACTGGGATGGGTGTGGTGGCTCATCCTTGTAATCCCAGCACTTTGGGAGGCTGAGGCGGGCAGATTGCCTGAGCTCAGGAGTTTGAGATCAGCCTGGCTAACATGGAGAAACCCCATCTCTACTAAAAATACAAAAAATATACATATATTTAAAAAAACAGTTGATTAATGACACATGAAAACAGCAGTTCTTATTTATCCTCCTTACTCTTTAGCTATTCCTGAACAGGAGAAGACACATTTCCATTTCCATATCAAACAATTATGAAAGCATGATGAACATCTGATGTCAAATTAGGCTATCCCTTCCTGTAAAATTCTGTCATAAATTGTTATGCCTCTATATAATTATTGAATATCAACCTCACCTTTATTATGAGTCTTACAGATGAAAACATGACTCAGAACCTAGAATAAATCCTACATGTTATGATCTTGAACCAGTATTTCAAAATAGATTCTCTGACATTTTTTTCTTGTTGATGCCTTATAATAATACAAGCGACACCAGTTGCAGGATATAAGAACTGCTTTTCATAGGAAAATTGATTATCTACATAATAGGCTATGAACTACCCAACTAGTTCTTGAATATGGAAGCAGTATAATTTCTGCAGTACTGTGAAGTACTATAAGAAGACATGGTTAAGCATAAAAACAACTTGAAAAGAAACAATGATTTTGATTACCCATACAAAAAAACTTTGTGTTAAAAATATGGCATACAAAAAATGAAAAGCATACTACCAATTTGTGGATATATTTAAGATGAAAACATAGAGAACTCAACAGAAATAACTTAAAAAGCCCTAGAACAAAGACGGAAGCCTGGGCAAAGATGACAGATATATAATTCACAAAAAAGGAAGGGCAATTGCTAATAAACGTAAGAAAAGTTCCTCTTGCAACAAAGCAAAGAAATGTAATTTGAAATGCAGAGTGATTTTAAATAGCTCCTATGAGCAAATATTTAAAATAATACACTGTCTGATAGAAGTGATCTTAGTGGACATCCTTTGTTCTTCATCTTGGGGAAGAGCTTGGGTCTGTCACCATGAAGTACAATGCTAGTTGTGCATTTTTCATAGGTGCTGTTGATCACATTGAGAAAGCTCCTTTCTGTTCTTAAATTCCCTTTTGTTCTCTATTCCTACTGGCAACAATGCAACAAAACGGACAGGTTCCTCTCCAGTGGGAGTGTAAGTTTGTATGCTTTCTTTACAAGTCAATTTAACAACCTGCATTAAATATTTTAATGACATATTTTATGTCGATACTTTTATTTGTAGATATCTGACTTAGGAGAATAAACTGATATACAATTAAAGCTTTATTTGCAAAGATATTCATCACAATGCTATTCATAATAATGACAAATTAAAAGTAACAAGTCAGCATAAGATAATTATGGTCAAACATAAAAGAATAATATGCAGCCGTTCAACTTCTTTTTACAGGCCGGGCGTGGTGGCTCAGGCCCGTCATCCCCGCGCTTTGGGAGGCTGAGGCATATGGATCACCTGAGGTCAGGAGTTGATGAAACCCCATCTCTACTGAAAATACAAAAATTAGCTGGGCTTAGTGGCACATGCCTATAATCCCAACTATTCGGAGGCTCAGGCAAGAGAATTGCTTGAACCTGGGAGGCAGAGAGCTGAGATCACACTACTGCACTCCAGCCTAGGTGACACAGGGAGAATCTGTTTCAAAAAAAAAATTCTTTTTACAAAGGCTTTTTAATACTGCGGGGGGAAAAAGACAAATGTAATAAAGATTAAAGATCAGATCTGGTCTGGTCCATGAAGTTGGTTTCAGAGCCAAGTAGCTGAGGTAACGGGATTTAAGGTGACAGGGTCAGTATCCCAGTCAGGGGCGTGACATTGGAACCAGAGATCTGAGTGAAGACTCAAGTTAGGGTCACAAGACCAGAACTCTGGGTTCAATGAGGGAAGGGCTAGAACAAAATAGGAAAAAGAGAAAGAGAGGAGGTCATTAGTTGGGAAAGGTAGACCAGAAAGCAGACAAAGACCACCTGACCTTAATATGGAAAACAAAACGTTTTTTCTTAGGTCCACCCATGCTCAGCGCCACTGTGAAGTCCAGCTCTCCAGTTTTCTATATGCAGAGAAGAAAGACAGGAAGGAAATACACCAGAATAGTCACAGTGGTGAATTATGGCTAATTCTTTTTCCTTTTTATATTTTCAATTTTTTTTTTTTTTTTTTTTGAGATGGAGTTTCACTCTTGTTGCCCAGGCTGAAGTGCAATGGCACGATCTCGGCTCACTGCAACCTCTGCCCTCTGGGTTCAAGAGATTCTTCTGCCTCAGCCTCCTGAGTAGCTGGGATTACGGGTATGCACCACCACACTTGGCTAATTTTGTATTATTTTTAATAGAGATGGGGTTTCTCTATGTTGGTCAGGCTGGTCTCGAAATCCCGACCCCAGGTGATCCACCCACCCTGGCCTCCCAGGCATGTGGCCATATTTTTACATTTTTATAATAGCACAGAACTATTTTTAAGAATTTCTGACTACAGAAAGTTGTTTTTTTAATTTAATTTTTAATTGGTGTCAAGTTCAGAAATATACCATAATTGAACAAAATAACTAAAAGATGGAAACTACTTCAAGGTATGTCCTTTAATCGACAGGCCAATTTCCAGTCGCTTTACAAATGGGCTTTTCTCCCCACATCTCCTCAGGGCATTGCAATCACCTATACCAACTTGAGAATTTTCAGATACATGTTTTTTCAAACTGTTGAGTCAAGTTTGGCAGCTGGAGGGTAATTTTTTTCTTTAATAACTGCTCTTAATATATTCATTCATTCATTCACTGTTTCCATTAGATGTCGAGGGTACTACAAAGTTGAAGTACCTCTGCAGATCTTATGTTCAAGCCCCTTATGCAGTATATTTTCTTTTTCTTTCCCTCCCTCCCACCCTCCTTTCTTTCTTTCTTTCTTTATTTCTTTCTTTCTCTCTCTCTCTTTCTCTCTTTCTTTCTTTTTCTTTCTTTTCTTCCTTCCTTCCTTCCTTCCTTCCTTCCTTCCTTCATTCCTTTCTTCCTTTTTACAGATGTGGTCTTGCTATGCTACCAGGGCTGGTTCTGAACTCCTAGGCTCAAGGAATCCACATGCCTTGGCCTCCAAAAGTGCTGGGACTCTAGGCATGAGCCACCGTGCCCTGCCATGTGGTATGTTTTCTAGTTGTGCAAATGAAGTGAAGCAGGAGTCTTAAAAGAATGAGAGAATACTGTGGAAGCCTGATTTCTGCCTAAAGAGATCAGGCTGACTTGGCCTGATCTCTTTAGAGGTGAAATTTGAATTTTACCTTAAAGTAAATGGATTCCACCAGGTAGAGAGGGGAGGGTGCCATAATATTCCTGGGTGCAAAAACTATGTGAATCTGGTTCCCTAGTGATTGCCCAGTAACTAGCGTTGGCCCTGACACCTAGTAGATGTTGCATAAACATTTATTTAATGAATGTTTTAGGGCAGGGTGGAGATAAGAGACAGCATAATCAAATTCTCACAGGCAGAGAAACAAGTTTTATTCATATAAAAGCTAGTTGACTCTTTCAGAAGGATAAGCCATATGAATAGCAATATTGGAAATTTAAACTGGACAGCTATATTGAGTCAAAGTTGTGCTAGACTTCTCAGTTAATAGATAATCATGATGGTGGTGACTGGGTGTGGTGGCTCACACCTGTAATCCAAGCACTTTGGGAGGCCAAGGTGGGTGGACCACTTAAGGTCAGGAGGAGTTCAAGACTGGACTGGGCAACATGGTGAAACCCTGTTTATACTAAAAATACAAAAAAATTAGCTGGGCATGGTGGCATGCACCTATAATCCCACCTACTGAGGAGGCCGAGGCACAATAATAGCTTGAACCTGGGAGGCAGAGGTTGCAGTGTGCCGAGATTGTGCCCTGCACTGTAGCCTGGGTGACAGAGTGAGACACCAAGAAAGAAAGGAGGGAGGGAAGGAAGGGAGGGAGGCAGGGAAGGAAGGAAAGAAGGAAGGAAGGGAGGAGGGAGGGAGGAAGAGAGGGAAGGAGAGAGAGAAAGAAGGAAAAGAAAGAAAGAGAAAGAAAAGGAAAGAAGAAAGAAGGAAGGAAGAAGATAATCATGATGGTGGATGGAAATGTTAATCTAGAATGATTTTCAAAATCAGTAGGCCAAAAAAAAAATCAAACTCAGTAGGCTAGATCAAAGGTGAATAAAGCAATTATAAATCTTTTAAAAAAGAATTGGGGAAATATGCACAGGAACTGGATATTTAATGTGGAAAAAATATTGTTCATTTCAGTGTGAAATATTTTGGTTATCTTTTAAAGAAACATAAGAAACTATTTACAGAGAAAATTATTTCTGATGTGTAAATTTGCTTCTAAATCATTTGTAGGGTATTTGTCTAAATGAAACAAGCATGACCAGGTATTGAAAACTGGTAAACCTGGGGGATGGTAAAGGAACTTTCTGGGGTGATGGAAATGTTCCATATGTTAATTGTGGGTGGCAGTTAAACAGCTATATACATTTATGAAAAAATTGATGCATTTTACTTTTTTTTTTTGAGACAAAGTCTTGCTTTGTTACTCAGACTGGAGTACAGTGGCACGATTTTGGCTCACTGCAGTCTCCACATCCTGGGTATAAGCAATTCTTTTGTCTGAGCTTCCTGAGTAGCTGGGATTACAGGCTCCCGCCACCACTTTGCCCAACCTTTTTTATTTATTTTATTTTAATTTTTTGAGACACAGTCTTGCTCTGTCATCCAGGCTGGAGTGCAGTGGTGCAATCTCGCCTCACTACAACCTCCACCTCCCAGGTTCAAGCAGTTCTCCTGCCTCAGCCTCCCAAGTAGCAGGGACTACAGGTATGTGCCACCAAGTCAGCTAATTTTTGTATCTTTACCATGTTGGCCAGGCTGACCTTGGACTCCTGACCTCAAGTGATCCACCACTTCCAATTCCCAAAGAACATGTCCAAAAAACAGAACCTATTGCCGTTCTCCCAAAGTGCTGGGATTACAGGTGTGAGCCACTGGACCCAGCTTAGTTTTCTTTATTTGCATGCATTTTACTATATATGCATTTTATGTAGAGAAGCTGGATGATGTATAGATTAATTTTACAGTTCCAATTTTTTTAGGTTAGATAATTTCCATAACAAAGGTTAAAAAAAAGAAAAAAGAAAGAAGGAAAGAAAGCAAAAGGAACAACTCTGCTACAATATTGGAAGCAGGCAGATTATTTAAATTACAGTGGTGCCATGGAACAAGAGAAGGCAGATGAAGAGCAACACCTTTCAAGTTAACACAGGTAATGAATCATTTCCACGGAGCGGGTTCTGCCTCCCTGGATCACTAACACAGTACTCAGTATGGAAGAAAACCAGATGGGTTGCTTTTACTCCAGCATTAAAAGGGAAGAGCACAAAAGAATTATTCCATCTTTTTCTGGTTCGGTTTCCATTAAAATGCCCACTTGATATTCTCATCCATAAACTTGCTATCATCTTTCAAGGTAAAAACGGTGAGAAGAAGAAACTTTCTTTGATGTGCTTTTGGTTATAGGATTGAGACTTTCTGAGACGACTTAATAATACACCCAGGAGGAAAGGTACTGAGGGCTTTCCAGGGCAGGGCTTAATCCTGAAGCAATCTAGCAATGAGATTAGTGTTCCTGATGTCTTGTTTTTGTCAGAACCACCTCCGAAGAACAGACCCTATTGCCATTCTCCTTTCTCTAGATTTCTGTTTTTATTTATTTAGATGGAGTCTTGTTCAGTTGCCCAGACTGGAGTGCAGTGGTGTGATCTTAGCTCACTGCAACCTCTGCCTCCTGGGTTCAAGCGATTCTCCTGCCTCAGCCCCCTGAGTAGCTGGAATTACAGGCATGCGCCACCATGCCTGGCTAATTTTTATTTTATTTTATTTTTAGTAGAGATGGGGTTTTGCCACATTGGCCAGGCTGGTCTCAAACTCCTGACCTCAGGTGATTCCCCCACCTTGGCCTCCCAAGTACTGGTATTACAGGTGTGGGCCACCATGCCTGGCCTGATTTTTGTTTTTATTTTTAGTATTTAAAGGATAGCAATCTCTCTGGGTATACTTTTCTACAGATTTGATATCATGATAGATAAAAATATTGCTGAAAGCAAAAATTAGGTAGCAGCGATGGTGGAGGAGTTTTCATGACAAGGGTCACTAGTGTTGAGTATGTACAACCATAAACAAGTGATCCTCCTGCCTCAGCCTCTGGAGTAACTGGGACTACAGTCATGGCACCACACCTTGCTAATTCCTTCTAGAGATGGGGTCTTGCTATATTGCCCAGGCCAGTCTCAAGCTCCTCAACTCCAGCAACCCTCCAGCTTTGCCTCTCAAAGCTGTGGGATTACAGGCTTGAGCCACCTTGCCTGGCCCTGTGCTTCTTCCCTATTCCAGAATGCTTGTTTGGTCAGAATGGGGCCCTCTTCCCTCACATAGCCTTGTGACTTAAGGGGAGCTGAGCCCTTGACCCAGCTCCATGAGCAAGGTTGCTTAATCAGAGGAAATTCTGAACCTGTACCCTCAACAGTGAATGGTTCAGAAATTAACTTCTGTCTTTTCCCCCTACTTAAAGGAAAACTCCAAGAGGGAGTGGATGTTTATCTATTTTGCCAAGAAACTAGAACAGTGCCTGGCATATAGTTCTTTTTTTGGGCGGGGGGGAGATGGAGTCTCATTCTGTCGCCCAGGCTGGAGTGCAGTGGCACAATCTTAGCTCACTGCAATATCTGTCTCCTGGGTTCAAGCGATTCTCCTGTCTCAGCCTCCCAAGTAGCTGGGAGTACAGGCTCATGCCACCACATCCAGCTGATTTTTGTATTTTTAGTAGAGATAGAGGTTCACCATATTGATCAGGCTGGTCTTGAACTCCTGATCTCAGGTGATTTGCCCATCTTGGCCTCCCAAAGTGCTGGGATTACAGGCGTGAGCCATCATGCCCAGCCATAGTTCTTACTTAGTAACTTTTTTTTTTTTGAGACAGTTTTACTCTGTCACTCAGGCTGGAGTGCAGTGGCACCATCTTGGCTCCCTGCAACCTCTGCTTCTGGGCTCAAGTGATTCTCCTCTCCTGTAGCCTCCCTAGTAGCTAGGGCTATAGGCGTGACCCACCACACCCGGCTAATTTTTGTACTTTTGGTAGAGATGGCGTTTCACCTTGTTGGCTAGGCTGGTCTCGAACTCCTGAGCTTAAGTGATCTGACTGCCGCAGCCTCCCAAAATGCTGGAATTACAGGCATGAGCCATTGCACCTAGCCCTTACTTAGTAACTATTTAATGGATTCATTTTTTCATTCCTCCACAGCAAATATTAAGTGAGCGTATGCAAGACTCAAAAGGTCTACTAGGTATGACTAGACATGTAAACAGTTGCCTAACAATGCATACTAGTAAACACTGTCATGAAGTCATGCGTAACAGGCTGAGGGAGCCCTGAAGGAGAGGTCAGGACTTGGCCAGGCTTCCCAGAGCTTCTGACATTAAAGCAGATCTTGGAGGATGAGCAGAGATTTGCCAGGTGAAGAATTAGGGCAAATGTAATCTGACCATGTAACTTGTTCAAACCAGGACACTTGGGAAGCGGGTGGGGAGGGTGGTTAATTAACAATTACACCAGACAATAGGCACAGACAGAGATTGTTCTGGGCAAACCAAGCCATGTGATCACTCTTGGCAGAAGGAGCAATGTGGACATAGTTGGAGGATGGTGGAAGCCTGTGGGAAAGGCAAAAGGTTCATCGTGTTGGATGAGTGTGGCCTGCAGGAGGAGGGCTGAGCTGGAGTGGTGATCTGGCCAGAGTGAGAGGGCACAATTCCCGCAAAGAGCTTCATCTTGGTTCTCTGGCAATGGGAACCTGTGGAGGTTTCTCCGCAGGGCAGCACCGACCAGACTTGCAGTCACTCTAGCAGGGTGTAAAGAACTGGAGGACACAGACTAGAGGCTAGAGGTGAGGCAGGAGGCTGGACAATGGTTTACTGGGGGAATGATAGGCCCCGATCTCAAGCTGTATGGGGATGGGGCTTCAGAAGGAAATACGTACACCTGGGGTGGAACATTCCTGGAGTGGAACTGCCTGGCCTGCGAGCAGGGACAGTGGAACTGACTGGCTCGCAGGGATGGGAGGGCTGGGAAGGAAAAGAAGAAATGATGCTTAAATTTCCAGCCTGGGCAACTGGTAGTGTTGGCTCTCTGTCCCCATCAGTGGTGACAAGTTGAAAATGATCTCAGCTGTTTGGCTGACTCAGAGTTGACAGGGAGCAGATACAGGAAGCTCAGTCTTGCAGGGACCAAGGGCCCAGCCAAGTGGCCAATCCAAAAGCTGAGTCACTAAGCCAAAGGGTCAGCACAGATGGAAAAGGAGACAGGGTGCCCAGGGGAGGTGGGAAGTCTGTCAGTGAGAAGTGTGGAAGCAGACAGGTAGGAAAGCAGTATTGGAAGCCTGGTTTTATGTTGATTTGCAAGCACACTTTGTGCATTTGCACCCTTTACTCAGAAAGCAGCGGGGATCCCTGGGCTGATACGTGGAAGAACCAATAAGCTGTAGCCCCCAGTGGGCCCATGGACTGTGGGGGTAGAAGAGTGGATCTGTAAGCAGGTCACAGTCTTGGAAGTGATGGTGCTCTGGGGACCTGGAGGAGGAAGGAAATTGGTGTAAATTAACAAATTGGCGTTCTGTTTTGTCCTCAAGTCCCTTGTGAGGATTTTTCTTTATATCCTTAGTTTATGATTGTGGTAAAATATACATAATACTTATCATTTTAGCCATTTGTCAACATATAATTCAGCAGCTTTAAATACATCCGGAGGGTTGTGCATCTATTACCGTTATCGATATCCCAATTTCTTCATCATCCCCAATAGAAACGCTGGACCCATTAAACAGTGACTCCCCTTATCCTCTCTGATAATCTCTAGATTACTTTCTATGTTTATGAATTTGACTATTCCAGCTGTTTCATATCAATACAAGTGAAACCATACATTAGTCGTTTGTGTCTGCCTTATTTCACTTAAAATGTTCTCCATGTTCATCCACGTCATAGCATATATCAGAATTTTATTTCTTTTTTTTTCAAAGATAGGCCTTGTTATATTGCCTAGTCTGACAAAAAATAGGTCTTGTTATATTGCCCAGGCTGGCCTCAACCTCCTGACCTCAAGCAGCAGACTACAGGCATATGCCACTGTACACAGCCTTCATTCTTTTTTATGGCTGAGTAATATTCCATTTTATGTGTGTACCACATTTTAAGTGTATCCATTCAGGCATCATTGGACACTTGGGTGCTCCACCTTTTGACTATTGTGAATAATGCTGCTATGAACATGAGTGTGCAAATATCTGTTGGATTCCCTGCATTCAATCCTTTTGGGTATATACTAAGATGTGAAATTGCAGAATCATATGGCAATTTTATGCTTAATTTTCTTAAGAACTGCCATACTTTTTTTTTTTTTTTTTTTTTAGATGGGGTTTCACCATGATGACCAGGCTGGTCTTGAACTCCTGACCTCAGGTAATCCACCCACCTCGGCCTCCCAAAGTGCTAGATTACAGGTGTGAGCCACCACGCCCGGCCTGCCATACTGTTTTTTAACTGGCTGCACCATTGTATATTCTTATCAGTAATTTCCTCACATTTTTAGAGGAAAGAGTTCCAATTTTCTCTACATTTCTCTATATCTTTGCCAATGCTTGTTAGTTTCATGTATATATATACGTATATATAGTTATATATATATGTATATATATACATGAAACTAACAAGCATTGGCAAAGATATAGAGAAATGTAGTACATATATATACTATGTAGTATATATATATACGTATACACGTATATATATATACATATACGTGTATACATATATACACACATATATATATACACGTATATGTGTATATATATATATACGTACGTATATATATACGTGTGTATATATATATATACGTGTATACATATACGTACGTATATATATACACACATATAATGTATATACGTATATGTATATACATACGTACGTATATACATACGTATATATATATACATGTAGTATATATATGTATATATATGTGTGTGTATATATACATATATATGTGTATGTATATACATACATATATGTATGTATATATATATACGCGTATATATACATACATATATGCGCGTATATATATATGCGCATATATATACATACATATATGTGTATATATATACACGTATACACACACACACACAAGTCTCTGTATACAAATAGAGAGAGAGAGATCCTAATAGGTCCTTGTGAGGTTTGTTTTTCGTCTGTCTCTCTTGCACCAAATGTGTTCTTTGGTAGAAAAATTGAGCTTCAGGTCTGATGACGATGACTTGCCTCTGGACCCCATGACGCACTCTGTGCTGTCCTATCTCAGCTGCCCTTTCTCTAAGGCTTTGAGTACATATGCCAGCAAAGAAATTTATGTGGGAGTTTTCACTAATTTATGTAAGATTCTTACAACACTCTTTACACACTATATCTTGGAAAATCTTTAAGTAGGGCACTAGTGATGGCAAGTGGGAGAACCAAGACTAGATTCCTCCAAAGAGACGCTTCATTCAGACCATATTTCATCATTTTGCAAGGTGGCTCATGGCAACTTTATGAATGGACCTCATAGAGGTGCCAACATGATTTCCAAAGGCCTGGTTATGCCTGTAACACAGTGGATGGCTTAAAGAGCAAAGACAGAGCCTCACAATGCTTCCGTGTTATCCAGTTTCCATCAGATCCATGGTAACTCTATCATGTGAAGAGACAGCAAGAAGCTACAGGGCTTGTAACCTTGAAACACTATTTTTATTATAAAAGTAATACATTTTCAATATGAAATGTTAAACCACAATGAAGGACACAAAGAAGAAAGGGAAAGCCTGTATAACTCTAATCACCAGAATTAATCACAATTAATAGTTAAATTTATAATCTTCCAAATATTAGGTGTTAAACTATACCTGTTCTCTTACATCTTATCTTGAAACTTGCTGTTTCCTTTTTCTTTCTTTCTTTCTTTCTTTTTTTTTTTTGAGATGGAGTCTCACTCTGTTGCCAGGCTGGAGTGCAGTGGCATGATCTCAGCTCATTGCAACCTCCACCTCCGGGTTTCAAGTTATTCTCCTGCCTCAGCCTCCTGAGTCACTGAGACTACAGGCATACACCACCTTGTCCAGCTAATTTTTGTATTTTTAGTAGAGACGGGTGTCATCATGTTGGCCAGGATGGTCTTGCTCTCTTGACCTCGTGATCTGCCTGCCTCAGCCTCCCAAAGTGCTAAGATTATAAGCGTGAGCCACCGTGCTCAGCCATGGTGTCTTTTTTTTTAATTTAATAATAGATTATGGATACCTTTGTGGGGTGCTTCTTGTCTTATTATTTTATTTTATTTTTGATAAAGGGACTTGCTCTGTCACCCCAGCTGGGGTGCAGTGGTGTGATCACCGTTCGTTGCAGCCTTGACCTCCTGGGCTCAAGTAAACCTCCTTCCTCAGCTTCCCAAGTAGCTGGGACTACAGGCATGTGCCACCATGACTGGCTAATTTTAATTTTTCTTAGAGATGGGGGTCTCACTATGTTGCCCAGATGGTCTGGAACTCCTGGGCTCAGTGATCCTCCACCTAGGCCTCCCAAAGTATTGGGATTACAGGTGTGAGCCACTGAGGCTGGCCTTGTCTTAATCTTTTGAAGGCTCAAATAATATTTAGTTGTGTGGATGCATCGACATTTATTTAACCATTCACTATGACAATCGGTGCTTACAGGGAGCATGCCTGAACATACTATCTTCATGCTCTTGTGCGATAGGCTTAGATTTTAAAAGAATAACAAGAATTAGCATTGTGATTTAGGAAACACTCTGCAAAAAAATCCATTAAAGATGCCTGCTGCAGGTTGAGTGTCCCTAATCAGAAAATTGAAAATCAAAATGCCCAAAATCCCGAAGACACTGAAAGGAAATGATCATAGAGCATGTCGGGTTTCAAATTTTCAGGTTTAGAATGCTCAACCAGTGAGAATAATGCAAATATTCCTAAATCTGAAAATATCGTAAATCCAGATTACTCCTGGTCCCAAGCATCTCAGATAAGGGATAGTCAGCCTGCCTTTGGACTGTGCTTTGGTGTTTATGCAACACTGTTACAAGACACTGACTTCTTTTTTTTTTTTTTTTGAGATGGAGTTTCGCTCTTGTTACCCAGGCTGGAGTGCAATGGCGCAATCTCGGCTCACGGCAACCTCCGCCTCCTGGGTTGAGGCAATTCTCCTGCCTCAGCCTCCCGAGTAGCTGGGATTACAGGCACATGCCACCATGCCCAGCTAATTTTTTTTGTATTTTTAGTAGAGACCATGTTTCTACTAAACATTAGTTTCACCATGTTGACCAGGATGGTCTCGATCTCTTGACCCGTGATCCACCCACCTCAGCCTCCCAAAGTGCTGGGATTACAGGCGTGAGCCACCGTGCCCAGCCAAGACATTGACTTCTGATTGAAGAAGTAACTGACAAACTGAAAGGGTCAGGTCTTTCCCAAGTTTAGCTTGCTAACCCCTGTACCAAACTGCCTCTCATCTTCCTCTGAAGACTCATGTAATAGGCTTTATTATTATGTAATCATTTTAAGTGCACAGTTAAGTGGCATTAATGACATTTACCCTGTCATGCAACCATTACCACCATCCATCCCCAGAACTCTTTCATCTTGGAAAACTGAAACTTTGTGCCCATTAAACAATAACTCCCTCTGACCCTCTTCACAAGCCCCTGGCAACAGCCATTCTCCTTTCTGGCTCTATGAATTTGACTACTCTAGATACCTCATACAAATGGAATCATACAGTATTTGCCATTTTGTGACTGGTTTATTTCACTTAGCATAACAGCCTCAAGGTTCACTTGCGTTGTAGCATATGTCGAGATACCATCTCTTGTTAAGGCTGAATAATATTCTATTGTATGTTTATATTACATTTTGGTTATCTATTCTTCTGTCAATGGACATGTGGGTTATTTCCAGCTTTTGGCTGTTGGAAATTCATTACTTTTTGAGCCAAAGAATCACAAGCTATTTTGACTGAAGTGTCCTGTTAAGAACAGGTGAACAACCATGATTCCAGGTGAACAGCCATGCATTCCTTTTATCTCCTTTGTCCTGTGGGCTTAGTCTGGTGCTGAGAACTTATGTACAATATCTTATTTAATCCTTTCAACAACATGATGAGGTGGGGGTCTTCACCATTGTATAGTGAGGAAACTAGAGCTGAGAAGGTTAAGTGCTTGTTCAGAATCATGAACTGGCCAGGTGCGGTGGCTCACGCCTGTAATCCCAGCACTTTGGAAGGCTGAGGCGGGTAGATCACCTGAGGTCTGGAGTTCAAGACCAGCCTGACCAACATAGTGAAACCCCGTCTCTACTAAAAACACAAAAATTAGCCAGGCATGGTTGCGCACGCCTATAATTCCAGCTACTCGGGAGGCTGAGGCAGGAGAATCACTTGAACCCGGGAAGCAGAGGTTGCAGTGAGTCGAGATCGTGCCCCTGCATTCCAGCCTGGGTGACAGAGTGAGACTTGTCTCAAAAAAAAAAAAAAAGTCACAAACTGAACAAACTGCATGTGTGTTTGTGTGTGTGTATAGGGAAAGCCAGTCAAGCCTTCAGACATCCTAAGTCTTAACTTGAAGCCCTCTAGCATTTCAGGGTCAACCATTCCTACTATAGAACTTTGTGAACTTTGACTTTTCCATGTTCATTATTTTGTTGTCTATTTCCTGTTTCCCAGGAAAAATTAACAACAGAATCCTTAAGATGTAAAACTCCTTGCTCTTTACCAGCAGCAGAAGAGAGGAAGAATGGCTCTGGGGACAGGACATTGTGTGCCAGTCTGCAGCAGTTTGGCTGGAGAAGCAGGCCTGGCTTGAGCCTTGGAGAGATAGATGTGCATTTACTTGCTACCTGGAAGACCTATTAAAAAAAGTTCTGGTAAATCTGTCACTTGTGTGTCCTCAAGGTTTGTGCCAGAAAGCAGATATATCTGCTCCCGTGTGTAACTGTTGTTTAAAAAAAAAAAAAAAAAGCAAATGAAAGTGCACAACATACCTAGCAGAATTGACCAGAGGGAACTGGGAAAGACCAGAGTAAATTCTTCTAAAAAATAAGGCAGCAAACCAGAAAAGGTTAAGATGGAGAGGAGCTTAGAAGAACAAGTACTTTTCCTGTGCTGGGGAAAAGGCCTAGTGGGGATTTTAGTGGGCAGGTGAGGGCATTGATCATGTGATGGACTGGGGCCCACTGCATCTTTTTTCTTTTTGGGTCTTGAGGATGAAGCGGCAGAAACACGAGAACAATGAGAAAATTGGGGGTTCACTTCCCTTCTTCCCACCTCTCACTTCCTCCATAATGTCTTCCTTTTGACAGTGCTGGAAAAACAACACAAAGCCAGCCCTCTTGAAGCAGACAAATAGATGCTTGCCCTCTACTTCACGTATGAGAGATTGTTTTCTTTCTTCACCCAGAGAGTCAGGGCCAATAAAGGTGGAAGATAAGCACCTTGAGAGAGCCCTAGGGAGGGAGTGTCGGAGTACATGTGTGTGGTTTACTTAGGCAGTGAGGAATCAGAGTTAAACTCGGCTCACAGTATATTACTTTTTTTTTTTTTTTTTTGACAGTCTTGCTCTGTTGCCCAGACTGGGGTGCAGTGGTGCGATCTTAGCTCACAGCAACCTCTGCCTCCTGAGTTCAAGCAATTCTCCTGCCTCAGGCTTCTGAGCAGCTGTGACCACAGGCATGCACCACCATGCCTGTCTAATTTTTTTCTGTTTTTAAATGGAGATTGGGGTTTCACTATGTTGGCCAGGCTGCCTGACCTCAGGTGATCTGCCAATCTTGGCCTCCCAGAGTGCTGGGATGACAGGCATGAGCCACCAGACCCAGCCAATACATGACTTTTAAAAAGAAAAAAAAAATGTCAACTGTGCCCTACTAATTTTAAAATAATGTCACATAAATATGTCTTTTAAATTTTAAAAATACTTACTTTACTGAAGTTTTGAAATAGTTATACATTGCATGTGTAACTCAAAAAGTATAAAAAAAGTATACTCTAAAAATTCCCTCCTCCACCTTCTCCCCTAGTTCCCATTTCCTCAAGTCCAGGAAATCACCGTTAACAGTTTCTTGTGTATCTGACAGGAGTTTCTTTATGCTAAATATATTTTGGAATTTTTAATTTGGTTTAACATTGCTGTGCTTAGCTATTTTAATAGAGGTTTTTTTTTTCTTTTTAAAGAAGAAGTAAAAACCATATCTATTTCATCAACTAAGGACTCAGCTTGAACATTTCGGGAAACCCCAACATGACACATTACCTCTCCCTGGGTACCCTAGGTAGGCTGATGAAGGTCAAGTGGCAAGGAGGCCCCGTGGGTGCCAAAATGCAAATCTGAATATGAAACTGACAGCAAAATCACAACTTACACCCAAAGGTTTACAATACAACTCCAAACAAATGGTTAAACCTTGGTAAAGCATATGGAAAAAATACTCTGAAAAATGTGAGAAGTAGGTAGTAGAAAGAAGGCAAGATGAAGGAAGACACTATATCTGTAGGAAAAACTCTTAAGGACACAAATAAAATCAGAGATGGGAATGGGGAAGTTAGACCTTGATGCTGGAGACTTCTCAGAGTCCAGAGGATGTTTCATTTTCTTGTGCTATTTTTTTTTTCTGGTGAACTTTCTCATTAGAGCTGAGCAAATGCTTAAAAGAAAATGGGAAACTCCAACTTGAAGAAGAGATTGAGAGAAGCAGGCAGAATATCTGTTAGTGCTTGAGGAGCCTTGACGTGTATTGTGTTGGACGGAGAAGATAAAACATCCCTGTGTATCAGAATTATTTTACTTTTATTTGTTCTGGAATGGGACATACTTAAAGTGTAGGTGTTCATCAGTTTCAGTTCTTTTAGTAACAAATATTTCTTTCTCGGGTGTTAAGAACAGAGCTATACAAATGGACATGGCTGCTCACAGTTCTCATGAGCTTACACTGCCAGGATGGCACCAGGCATTAGGCCAGGTTTCCTTGAGAAGGTGACATGTGACATGAAGTCCCATGCCAAAAGCTTACTGTGCAAAGAAGAAGGGAGAGTGTTGCCGGAGAAGGAAAGGCCAGGGCGAAGGCTCGGAGGTGCTGTGGAGCTTGCTAGTGTTTAAGGAGCAAGCGGGAGGAACATAATGTATGAGGGGAGAGAGGGAGGAGGTGAAGCGGGAAGGACAGGTGAGAGGAGGAAGGGAGAAGAGGAGGAGGAGATGGAGAAAAACAAAAAGAACAAGAATAATAATGAGGAGGAAGAGGGAAAGAAGAAGGAGGAGAAGAAAGGAAGAGGAAAAGGGGGGAGGAGGGGGAAGTGGAGGAGAAGGAGGGGAAGAAGGGAAGGAAGGAGGAGCAGAAGAGACTCTAGTATGTAGTAGCTGCTTTTTTTTTTTTGTTTTGTTGTTGTTGTTTAAATAGAGATGGGGTTTTACCATGTTGCCCAGGCTGGTCTAAAACACCTGCGCTTAAATGATCTGCCTGCCTGGCCTCCCAAAGTGCTGGGATTACAGGTATGAACCACCACAAACTGTGAGGATACCTTTTCAAATGCTTTCATTAGACACTGTTTTCTTCTGTGAAAAGGGAGACAGAAAGAGCTGGCCAGGCATGGTGGCTCACATCTCTAATCCCAGTACATAGGGAGGCCGAGCTAGGTGGATCACCTGAGGTCAGGAGTGTGAGAGACCAGCCTGGCCAATATGGCAAACCCCCGTCTCTACTGAAAATATACAAAAATTAGCCAGGCATGATGGTGGGTACCTGTAATCCCAACTACTCAGGAGGCTGAGGCAGGAGAATTGCTTGAACTTGGGAGGCGGAGGTTGCGGTGAGCAGAGATCGCACCATTGTATTCCAGCCCAGATGACAAGAGCAAAACTATCAAAAAAAAAGAAAGAAAGAAAGAAAGAAAGAAAAGAAAAAAAGAGAGAGAGAGAGCCATAGAATGTAGAACATGTTGACAACCTGGGACATTAACACGATCCCTTCTGATTGCTCGATTATTCAGCAATGCACAGTATATATCTGAATTCTGTTTACTTAGTCAAGAAATATCTACCTAGTACCTCTGAGGCAAGAAGAAGGAAGACACCGTATCCATAAGAAAACTCTAAGGGCACAAATAAAGAAAATCAGAGTTAGGAATGGGGAAGTTAGACCCTGATGCTGGAGGCTTCTCAGGGTCCAGGGGATGTTTCATTTTCTTGTGCTTTTTTTTTTCTGATGAACTTTCTGATTAAGAAAATGGGAAACTCCAATCCAAAGAAGAGATTCAGAGAAGCAGGCAGAATATCTGTTAGTGCTTGAGAAGCCTTGAAATGTACTGTGTTGGTTGGAGGTCAGCAGTTCGAGACCAGCCTAACTAACATGGTAAAACTCTGTCTCTACTAAAAATACAAAATTAGCCTGGTGCAGTGGCTCATGCCTGTAATCCCAGCTACTTGGGAGGTTGAGGCAGGAGAATGGCTTGAACCCAGGAGATGGAGGTTGCAGTGAGGAGATTGCACCACTGCACTTCAGCCTGGATGACAGAATGAGATTCTGTCTCAAAAAAAAAAAGAAAGAAAAGAAAGCCTTGAAAAGTAAGTCACTGATTTGGTGATTCAAGCCAATAAAAATTACTGTTTTGATTGACATCTACTGCTGGATGGCTGGATGATATTAATGAATGCCACCAAGAAGGTTGATTGCTTCAACTATTAAGAAGTTGGGTAGAGAAGCAGAGAGACCACAGGTTTTAGCGTCAGAGCCTCTGTGTGGATCCTGGCCCTGTATGTGCTGGCTAGTGCAATGATGAATGTCATATTCCCTTGTGTGTAAAATAAGCAGGAAATGATGGATCTGTAAGGTCACTGTAAGGGTTACATTGGAATATGTATATAAAGAATTAATTAGGTGACTGGCACATAGTGGAGGCCCATTAAATCTGGAGGAGCAAACTGGCAGCCTGGGGGCTGTATTTGCCCACCCCAACTTTTAAAATGTTGACTTTGAATGGCCATTCTAAGCACTCCACTTTGTGTTGAGTGCCAGGCACTATTTTAAACATGTTTTACCCTTGCAACATAATTATTACCCATATTTTCCATATGAGGAAAGTGAAACAAAGAAGTATCTGTTTGAGTATATTTTGTAGATAAAACCTTCATGTAAGTCCAAAAGGAGTCAGTACCTCTCAGCTTCATCCTGTTCAAAATCAAAATGAAGTACTTTTACAAAGCTGATGTAATAGAGTGGACACAGGTGTGGCCCCTGGAGACAGGTTCAAACCCTGATTCCACTGCTTACTAGTTAATTGAGCAATCCTGGAAAGATTATCTTTGTGCTTTGGTTTCCTCATCTAAAATCGGGGCTAATCATAACCTGCTTCGTTGGGTTGTTGTGAGGATTAGATAAAATGCTTACACCTCTTCTTGGACCTCTCCTCACCACTTTCTTTCCCAACCCATCACAAGCAAAGCTGCACTCATTTATGTGCGCTGGTATAAACCCACATGCCTTCAGAGAGAAGAGAGAAGAGAGGTGGCAGAACTATGTAAGGTGACTTATGTTAAACTGTTGAACAGAATGAATAACGGAAAATTTGAGGCAGACTGTAAGAAACTGGAGAGTGTAGGATTGTGCAAAGGTATGCAAATGAAAAAATTATAAAATGCTGTGCTGACTAGGCTGGGCGTGGTGGCTCACGCATATAATCCCAGCACTTTGGGAAGCCGAGGCGGATGGATCACGAGGTCAAGAGATCGAGACCATCCTGGTCAACATGGTGAAACCCTGTCTCTACTAAAAATACAAAAAATTAGCTGGGCATGGTGATGCGCGCCTGTAGTCCCAGCTACTCGGGAGGCTGAGGTAGGAGAATTGCTTGAACCCAGGAGGCGGAGGTTGCGGTGAACCGAGATCGTGCCATTGCACTCCAGTCTGGGTAACAAGAGGGAAACTCCATCTCAAAAAAAAAAAAAAAAAAAAAAAAGCTGTGCTGACTAAATGGATTAAGGTTGGACATAATTCATTTACTTGCCTGGTCCCTGAGGCATCTGGGTATATTTCGTAGTTTGCAGATTCAAGAAGGCCCAAAAGGAGTCAGTTGTACACAAACATATTTTGCTAGGCACAGGAAGCTCTTTGTAAAACCGACTACACAGCTGTGTAAAGCCGTGTTCTAAAGCTAGATTACCCTTTCCTAGCTCAGGGTGCAAAAGTGTAGAGTTTCAGCCAAACTTATTCTACAATGCATTACATATGGTAAAGAACACTAAGTACAACACCTAGCACACACACCTCTCTTTTACACAATTAGTATATATACTATTAAATAGTATATATCTATTTAATATAATATAATAATATATACTATTAAATATATATCACAATATATACTATTTAATATTTAAATATCAATATGGTATTTAATATATAATAAAATATGATATTAAATATTAATATTAATATTTAGTATATAACATTATTGATATATTATACTAATGATATATATGATATAACCTCTGCGATTAGGTTTCATGACTTTATCTGTGAATTTAGATGGCTCCAATATCAACTAGACATGACTCTAGATAATTCTATCAGAAATCCATTTTATTTACTTTTTAATTTAATTTAATTTTTTTTTTTTTTTGAGATGGAGTCTTGATGGGTCACCCAGGCTGGAGTGCGGTGGCATGATCTCAGCTCACTGCAACCACTGCCTCCTGGGTTCAAACGATTCTCCTACCTCAGCCTCCTGAGTAGCTGGGATTACAGGCACCTGCCACTGTGCCCAGCTAATTTTTGTATTTTTAGTAGAGATGGAGTTTCTCCATATTGGCCGGGCTGGTCTCGAACTCCTGATCTCCTGATCCACCTGCCTCGGCCTCCCAAAGTGCTGGAATTACAGGCATGAACCACTGTGCCCAGCCAATTTAATTTAATTTTTGAGACGGAGTCTCGCTCTATCGCCCAAGCTGGAGTGCAGTTGCAGGATTTCAGCTCACTGGTTCCTTCCAGGTTCACTTGATTCTCCTGCCTTAGCCTCCTGAGCAGCTGCGTGCTCGCAACCATGCCCAGCTAATTATAGTAGAGATGGGGTTTCTCCATGTTGGCCAGGCTGATCTTGAACTCCTGACCTCACGTAATCCACCCACCTTGGCCTCCCAAAGTGCTGGGATTACAGGCAACAGCCACTACGCCTTTCTCATTTTATTGTATTTTTGAGACAGGGTTTTGGTTGTTGCTCAGGCTACCGTGCAGTGGCTCAATCATGGCTCACTGAAACCTCAATCTCTTGGGTTCAAGTGATGTTCCTACCTTGCCTCCCAGGTAGCTGGGACTATAGGTATGCACCGTCATGCACCACTGATTTATTTTATTTTTATTTTTAGTAGAGACAAGGTCTCACTATGTTGCCCAGACTGGTCTTGAACTCACTGGCCTCAAGGGAGTTGGTCTCAAGCTCAAACAACCCTCCTGCCTCAGCCTCCCAAAGTGCTGGGATTATAGGCATGAGCCACTGTGCTGAGCCTAGAAATTTATTTATTTATTTATTTATTTATTTATTTACTTATTTAAGAGAGAGTCTCACTCCATCACCTAGGCTGGAATGCAGTGGCGCAATCTCAGCTCACTGCACCTCCACCTCCAGGACCCAAGCTATCCTCATGCCCCAGCCTCCTGAGTAGCTGGGATTACAGGTGTGTACGTGGCTAATTTTTGTATTTTAGTAGAGATGGGATTTCATCATGTTGGCCAAGCTAGTATCCAACTCCTGACCTCAAGTGATCCTGACCTGCCTTGGCCTCCCAAAGGGCTGGAATTACAGGTATGAGCCACCATATCTGGCCTAGAAATTCGTTTTAGAAAAGCCTTGTTCCTGTGATGTGTTAGGATTAATGAGCAAGGAGGCATCCGGGTGGTGAGTGTGGATGGAGGCAGGGCTAAAATTCTGGCACATCAGACCTGTTTGCTGGAATAGAACGGCAAGTGGGAAGGACAGGATGACCACAACTATTTATCAGGATGGACAGACAGACATGGTTCAGAGCCATAGTGACACTGGGACAAGGCCCAGGTGGGCTGTAGAGGTTTAAGATGCAGAAGCCTTGTCCAAACGGGGTAGAAAAGAGCAAGAAAGAATTCAGGTGGGTGATGCTATCAAATCTAGACAGGGAAGCCCCTGGCTTGGGTATCAGGGCTTTTGGCTTCCACGCAAGCAGGCACCTGGAGAACCAGGCTGGATACGATGGGACTTGGCTATATTCAATCTGCATTCCCCCCTACAAGCAAGCTTATAATGGAATCACTATGGAAACAGTATTCATGTACCAGAAGTCTATTTTTCACTTACATTTTGTTTGAATGCTTTTTGTTTTTGACTGCTTTGAACACGTGAGGTGAGGCACTTCTGATTTTAGAGCTGTCTGAATTCAGATCCGCAACCCCACTGAATTAGGGGAACCTAGAAAAATACCCCATCACTTCAGCAATTAGAAAATACCACGGGCCAGGCGCGGTGGCTCAAGCCTGTAATCCCAGCACTTTGGGAGGCTGAGGCGGGCGGATCACGAGGTCAGGAGTTCATGACCAGCCTGATCAACATGGTGAAACCCCGTCTCTACTAAAAAAATACAAAAATTAGCCGGACGTGGTGCCAACACGCCTGTAATCCCAGCTGCTGGGGAGGCTGAGGCAGGAGAAATGCTTGAACCTGGGAGGCAAAGGTTGCGGTAAGCCGGGAGCGCGCCATTGCACTCCAGCCTGGACGACAGAGACTCTGTCTCAAAAAAAAAAAAAAAATCACGAGCTTTCTAACATCATAATTTATGAAGCTATTCCACTCACTTGAACTACTTTCTCAAATAGGAAAAAAATAAAGCTAAGCTGCCAGACACGATGAACTGGGTGCAATGATGAATTTTACAAGAGGAGAAAAGAGGAACTACCCATGCCAGTAGCCAGCACTGCCTAAGGATTTCTCACAAGGCATTTTTCTTGCTTGCGGGCTTCTTGTTTCTGGTAATATCATCATCACTGCTGGCTTGAGATCTTCTCTATTCTGCAGCACAATGTGCAGATATTTAGAAGCCTATTCTAAATTTATGGCCAACAGGCCGACAGGATTCGTTGCTTTCCCCACTTCCCCCATTACTTATCTTTCTTCTTAATTCAAAGAGTTAAACGTGTAATTTGTTCTTTGCCGCTTAATTTTTATTTAATTATTTTGTCTTTTTCTAAGTTGTGTTTGACTCCAGTAATTCATCCAATACACGTAAAAAGAAACAAACCAAGTACTTGGGACGCATACCCGGGTTATCTTAAATGTGCAGAGCATGTTTCCGCACGAAGTTACCCAGATCATCCCCTCTGTTTTCTGTTTAGGCAGCGGGGGATCACTATCGCCTCGCCCGCGGTGGGTGTCGCAGTCTGGCCCCTCCCGGGTTCTCACAGGTCGCCGCCGCCGCCCCCGCGCCTCCCCGCCGCCCCTCTTTCTACGAGGGGGCTCCGGGTCCGCGGCACTAGGACCGCAGGGACGCAGGCAGAAGACAGTGCCCGCCCTCGGTCCCGCCCTCGGCCTCGCGCGGGGTGGGGCCGGGCAGGAGTTCCTCGGCTCGCGCTCCTGGGCCGCCGAGAGGGGCGCCGAGGGGTGGGCGGGGCTGGGGCGCCGACGGGCGGGCGGGGCTGCGCCGCCGGGCCGCGCTGCTGCGTGGCAGGCCGGGCATTAGGGCCTTGGCGGAGCCCGCTTCCCTGCGCGCTGGGCGGGGTGGGTGGCGGAAGGCTTCGCGGGCAGGCGCGGGCCCGGAGGCAGCGGCTGCGCCCTGCGCCGGGGCGGAGCCGGGGGCGGGCCGGCGGCCGGCAGGCGGGGGGCTGGGGCCCGAGGCCGGGAGTGCCTGAGCGCCGGCGGCGACGACGGCAGCGGCGGCCCAGCGGGCTCGGTGCGTGGGTCCGCGGCGGCTCGGGGTCCGCCCGCGGGCTGCGGTGCGAGCGGGCGGCCCGGCTCCCCTCCTCCCCCGCCCGCCGCCGCAGCTGTGATTGGGTGGAAGATGGCGCTGGGCGGATGGAAATCCTAATGACAGTCTCCAAATTCGCCTCCATCTGTACCATGGTAGGTGCAGCGGGCGGACGGCGCTGGACCCGTTTCTCCCCGTGGCCGCCCGCGGGGCCTAGCGCGGGCGCGGGCGTGCGGGCGTCCCGGGTGGGGGCGGTCGGTCGGCGCTCGGGCGGGGAGCACGGGGGTGAGCGGCCCTGGCGTCCGGGGAGGGGGCGCCTCCTGGCGGGCCGGGGCTGCGCGAGGGTGGCGGTGAGGGGGCCACGGTGCGGTACGCGGCGAGGGGCGGGCACTGGCCTTCGGGAGCCCCCGACCGAACTGCTGGTGTCCGCGCCGGGCCAAGGGCTGAAGCGTGCCTGGCCTGTGGCAGGGCAGCGGGTGGGCGCGCGGGATCCGGAGCGCGGCCCTGGGCTAGGGTCGCCGATGAGGGGACGAGGAGCTGCGGAGCCGCGCGGGCTCCATTTCCTCCTGGCCGCGCGCCGAGAGGGAGGTGTCCCCGGGTAGGGTGGGGGTCGGCGGGCAGGAAGGAAGGGTCTCTGCCGGGGCGGGCTGCGCTCTTTCCCGCCAGGGAGAGGACGGAAGTCAAGTGCAGATTTCCTCGCGCCGCTGGCCGGGCCGAGTTCCCGACCCCGCGCTGGGGGAAAGGGGCGTGTGTAAAGATGGAAACTTTAAATAAGTGCTGTTGAAATTCTCTCCATTTTCTCCTCGGAGAGGCACGAGCTCTCGTTTCCAGCCGTGTGTCCAGGTGGCAGTCTTGTCTGTGGGAATGCACGTTAATCTTGAAAAGCATTAGCTTTCCTGTCATTTGTTTACTTCGGCCCACCAGACACATCTGTTTGTGGTGAAGCGATGTCTGTCTGTGTGCGGGGACCGCCTGCCAATGCGATGGTATTTGTTTTCTTAGGGCGCTTAAATAGACTATAAAGGAAAAGCGCTAATCCTCGCTGGAAGCCCCGAATTAAGCAAAACGTGGGCGCGTTTAAAACTTGGTGTTTTGTGCTTGGCCAGAAGGACCACAGTTTTCCACAGGATGAGACAAATTCGTTTCATTAGCGCCTCATGAGCTTATATGTAGGGATCATAATTTATGAGTCATCACCGAAAAAAGTTGTTCTTTGCAACTTGGACCTATTGGTTGTTATTAAAGACTTCTCAAAGCTTGTGTTTGATGCCTCACTGGTCCTATTTATGCAACCGATTTCATATAGGAGAGCCTCAAGCAATTTTCCATCTAAGGATGGTCCATTGTATATATTTTTCTTTGAGGAGTGGTGAATCTGATCTGAAAGATGCTTTAAAAGCAGATTCTTTGCTGCATGCTGAGGAACAGTACAAAAAATGGCTGAAATCAGCTGGACATAAAATCGACAGTATTTAAGAAATCATATTGAAGACTCCATTTCCCAACTGGATGGTTGTTCTTTCTCAGAGTTTACGTTTTAGGAAGGCATTGGTATTAAACGGACTATTTTAAAGTGATTTTCAAGAATTGTTTGGGCCAATTATTATCTTACTCAGTTTCAAAAGAAATGCGATAATTAGGTCTTTTCCGGTGATACCAGATTGCTGAGCTGCACACATTGTAATGGTCATAGTTCATTGTCAAAGACTGGGCTTTCAGGAGTGGTGTGATACTCTTATTCATTCACTCAAGTACTGTACATCTACGTTTAGCAGCTACTAAGTGCTAGAGGCGGGGCTGAGTGCTGGGGACGCTGTAGTGGTCAGGATAGCCCCGGCTTTCATGGTGTTTACGTTCTTCATGGACACAAACAGTATTTAAATTAATATTAATAAATATGTGCTGTAATCACATTAGGACAATGAGACACAGGGATTTGCCAGCGTCGCACACTTAGTAAGTGGGATTCTGATCTCAAAGATGTCAAACTCGGTAGCTCTTTCTAGGGCTTCCACACAGATGAATTAATTACAGGTGGGGTGTGTGTATTGTTGGCAAATACAGAAAGTACCTGGCCGAACGAGATTGTTCGAAAGGTACTATTAAAATTGGGTGTGTCTTTATTCGTATTTGAATACATTCTAATGTACCCCCAAATAGTGCTAAATATCTCAAAGTAGTTTGCAGTCTTATGCTTTAAAGAAAATGCTATCTGTCCTCTTGAGAATCACAAAATTGAAAAGCAAAGATACCTCTTTAGCTTTAGGTGCCGTTTTGCTAGGCTTGGAATGCTTCCTCTGCCCTACCCCCCATCCTTGTATTGCGAGTATGTGTACCTTTTAAGCAGGGAGCTTTACTTGAATAATCTTACCCGTCTCCAACCCAACCCTCCATCCCCCTCATACAACTTCATGCCATTTTTGAAATGTCAGTAGCACCTATCATAAATATGACTGTGTAGTATATTTTTCTTTGAACTCTTACTCAGTTGTGAGGGCCTTGAAGGGGAAGGACTATCAGACTGTCATTTACATTTACTTCTACAGTTTGATCTGAAGTACTAAGTTCTGCATTCAGTATAAAAGTGTTAGAAGTCCTTCCTATCTCCTGGAATGCTGGGTGAAGCAGGGATGATACTGGGTGTGTGTGTGTGTGTGGAATGGTGGAGAGAAGATGGGCTGGACTTAAATGGAATACTTTTCAGAAAATCAGCAGCTGTGAAAACATTTAGGATGAGTTGAAATATCATTCTATAAATACTGAAGTGTACATAATTTTTTCATTTGTCAAAATAAGGTACCTGGACACATGTGCAATACCTTAATTGGGTTAAGTAACTGTTAATAGTTTTCTTCAGCTGTGTTGTATTTTAGATCACTAGTGTTCTGCTTACATGTGAAAATTAGTAAAATTTATTTTTCATAAGATAGTATTATAGACTGACCCAAATGATTGATTATGTTTAGATTGCAGTGAGTACATTTTCAAGGGAACCTCTTGAAATACCTCTTTTTAATTGGTTCTTGAAATAATACATTTTCATTATCACATGGTGTTTATTTTGACTTTGAAGTAGTTTCAGACTTCAGGGCCTGGCACAGAGTACCAGTGTATCTGATAATTAATATTATACTTAGTAAGTGTGAAATAATGGGAAAAGTGACAGAATAGTTGTAGAAAGGCTCCATTTTGCAGTTGAGGTGGCTAATCCGGGTGGTCCGTCATGACTGTTGTTTGCATGGAGGCAGGCACTGCTTACTGTTAGCTCCATAAATGTTAGCTCTGCCTCTGGTCATCATTCTCTTTTCCTATTTGGGTTGTAGGAGTCATAGTTAGGAAGGCGTTGTCGGGAGTGGGACTGGACAAAGGAGGAGTTGTTGGTGCAGGGGGTGGGTAGAGTTAGATCATGGGGTGGCATGGCCTGGCTGCTTGCCCACCCTCGTTTACAAGGGCTTGAGATTAGATCCAGAACTTGGTGGTAATACGGCCAAAGCCGTAAGGAAGGTGCTGGGAGAGTCCGATGGGCTTTACTTCTGGGAAAGCGTGTGCCTCGCCCAGCACACAGAGCATAGTAAACTTTACTTGCTGAAGAAAAGGCACAGGTAAAGCTGGCTGTCTTTTCTTTTTTGTTTGTTCTGTTTTAATAACAAAGTTGTTTAAAATATATAAATTAGAAAGGACATATATGGAAAAATGTTTGCCTGTTCTTACTGCCTCAGTCTCACTGGGATCCAAATAAGAGTATGTGTGGTCAGCGTAGTTTATCCTTACTACAGAAATAAAGGCAAGGTGGGGCGAGCCTCAAATCCCATGCTTTGTTGGGAGTGTGTGTGTGGAAGTCTCCTCTTCATATTATATTAAATAATAAAATTCCTTTTTCCTTCTTTAAGAAATAGGGTGGATATAGTTCTTTTATTAATAAAATATTTCTTATTTTTAAATGAGTATTTTAGTAAAATGGTACTTTCATGATAGGAGCATTTAAATGTGAGTTGCCATGTTTTACTTGTCTAATTTTTGCTGTGTTAATTTAAGAAGGAAGAAAACATAAGCTTCTTAAGCCTGCTTTTTTTTTTTTTTTTTAAAGACAACATCAAAAATAAGGAATCTTCTATTACATAAATGTTTGGTCAAAGGAATGTTTGAGCTTGGTGGAGAGAACATTTAGAATAAGTATTATAAAAGTTTTATTTAAGCCCACTGATCTTTTGAATTTGTCTAAAATACATTTTTAGACATTAAAAATGATACATTCTCATAGGAGATCTGGAAAATATAAAAACTCTAAGAAAGCCAAAGGAAGATCAGTTATTTTACCTTCCAGGGCATATTTTCTCGGACTTTTTAAAAAAACTCGAGTTATATTCCCTAGATATAATTTTATATTGTTTTCCCATAGATGTTTATCATGTTATAAAATTTGCCCAATTTTAGGATGAACATGAAGAGTTTAATGTTAGAAAATGATGAGGTGTTGAGATTAGCTGAATAAAGCATAGTGGTGGGGACTATGTCATTGACAGGTTATATGTTTAATGATTATTAGAGGGTAAAGTAATATAGTTAGTAGAAATGGAAATTTATAAGAGGTGATGGTTTAATCAGGCACTTAGTTATTACAAAGGTAAGACTTGTTAGGGTCTGAAATTTTTAATATGCTTAAAAACGCTAGTTTTAAATACCATATTCAATTATGTGGTGTGTGTATAAATAGTATGGTCTTATTTTATATCATATGGCTTTGCTTACCTTCTGGTGGCTTTCTCCTTTCACCTTTCGCTAATAAGTGGCTAATAGGTCTCAAAGTAGGTTAATTATCTACCCTACCAGGATCCATGTTGGCCAGTTTCAGCCAGATGTTGTCACAGTCTTGTTGTTTTGATTCTAGACTTGTACCAAGTTCCCCCAAATTGAGTCTGCCTCCTTTTTGTCATTTACCAAGTTCCTTTCTTCCTGCCTTTACACCCGTATTTATTCTAGCTCTTCTGGGACTTTTATTGTCTTAGGAAGTATCATTTAGGCATTTGTATACTTTGTATATTTCTTTTCCAGAAACGTTTTTAGATTTAAATAATTAATTTTGTTTTGGTTTCTCTTTTAGTAGCCCTATTCCAGAAATTTAATATGATATTTTATTGTATATTTGATAGCATGGTATAATAAAAAGAGCAGTTGGACCAGAAGGTAAATTCTAGTCCACATTTTGACATTTAGATTTGTATATATGGGAAAGTTTCTTAAAACTTTGAGGTAATTTTTCTCTTCTGTGAAATAAAGGGGTTGGACTAGACACTCTTTAATAGATATTCCTTATGTGCTTGTCTCCTTGATCTAAATTCTGATTCTTTGATAGTTTATAAATGATTATTGGTGTCGTTTTCATCATTTTGGGAGCTTTTTTTAAAAAAATTATTTTTTTTTGCTCTGTAGCCCATTTCTGGAACATTTTGGGAGTTCTTAATTATGTTTTACAAATATAAAACGCATAGAATGAGATATAATTAAGCATGAATTTCACTTAGTTTCCTAGTTTTTACAGTTTAAGTATATTTTTCTTCCTTTAAAACCATTTACTGGAGGTTACTTCATTTTAGTCACCAACAGGTTGATAATCCACAAAGCTATTTACCAATTTTTGACACTTTTTTTCTTTGCCAATACCACTAAAAAGAAAAACGATTTGAATTTTTTTGAGGTTCCACATTTATTTCTTTAGTTGTGAGTATGACCTTGGACAAGTCTTACTTTTCTGTACCTGTAAAATGAGAGTAAAATAACATCTAGTTCATCAGGTTGTTGATTAGTACCTGGCCCATGGTAACCACTGTGTCATGTTGGCTGTTACTATTAACCTTCTAACATGATTTGCCCCCCTCCCTGTGGTAAAAAGTATTCATTGGCACTACTGATTAATCTGTTAGCTCAACATATGCTAACCAAAATGGAAATTTGTTTTGTGAAATACAATTGTCTGTTCCTTTTCTTCATATGAAATGTTACTTTAGGCCGGGCACGGTGGTTCAAGCCTGTAATCCCAGCACTTTGGGAGGCCGAGGCGGGTGGATCACGAGGTCAACAGATCGAGACCATCCTGGTCAACATGGTGAAACCCCGTCTCTACTAAAAATACAAAAAATTAGCTGGGCATGGTGGCACGTGCCTGTAATCCCAGCTACTCAGGAGGCTGAGGCAGGAGAATTGCTTGAACCCAGGAGGCGGAGGTTGCAGTGAGCCGAGATCGTGCCATTGCACTCCAGCCTGGGTAACAAGAGCGAAACTCCACCTCAAAAAAAAAAAAAGAAATGTTACTTTATTAGTAGTATGGACCCCTGAGAAAGCACTAATTTATTTTGAAATAAGGTGGAGTAATTGATAATATGAAAGCTAAGAATGTAGATTGTCCTTTTGCTGTAGTTTGAATAGTTTCTAGAAGAATTTATTTCTTTGGGAGTAAAAATAACTGGTCTAATTTGTGACATTCTCAGACATGTTTTACAAGTTTAGGTAAGTTGGGAATGTCAGAAACCACAATTACTTTTGCATCAACCTTATACTTTTAGAAGGAAAATCTGCCTTACCTTATTTTATACTAAAAAGAAAAAAAAGGACACTGCTTTTTGTCATTACTAGAACAAGGTGTGTGTATTCAAGTTAGCTTCAGGACTTATTTCCTTGCAGATTTTTCCGTTTACTGAAGCCATGTTATTATATTTAATTTTCTTATGCTCTATCTTTTAGGGAGCATAACAAGAAAATAACATCTCTTGTTGGCTTACAATGCACTTACCCACCCTGGTATTAGATATCTTGTCTAAAACCTGCTGTCCCAATCTCATAGTCTGGAAGAGGGTTTTTACATACATATACTGTACTTTAAGGTGTTGGGAGAAAATGGTAAGTGAAGAGTTGTATTATGAAGAGTTATGCTTGCTGAACTGAAAACTCTCAATCGGAGGCCCGGTATTGTTGAAAATACTTATATATAACATTTGATCGTTTGATATCTTATGTGCAGAAGTTGTACTGGGAGGTTAGAGTGGCAGTTTATATACATTTATTTTGGAAGAAAAACTACTAAGTCTTTGCTTTTTCACAGCAAAACTCAAGAAGACTTTTGTGATAGTGTAAAGTATAAGAAATTTAATGTAGAGCTCCACTGTGTGAGGTGCTATAGCCCTCTCTGTTCCCTGGCTTATGCTTTTCTGCTGCTTCTCTGTTAAGAAGGACCATTAGCTGCTTCTAAACAGTGTGTTATGTCTAAAGAAGAGATGTATAAGCTTGATTTATTTATCTGTAGTGATCTACATGTCCAGAGCTATCTACCAATCAAAATTTATTTCCAACTTAAAACAAGAAGTAGATGTTTATTTCAGTGATAACTGACAGATGTTCTTACTGAAATGCTTCATAGGTAATCATCCATGCATTCTTTATTTGTAAATGGGGGTTTAAACCGTAATATTGGTGGAGTTAGAGTACTGTTGCCTTTGATTTTATTTTAGTGCTTTTTATTTTAGTGACCTAGTAAGCCTCTGCCTGATAGTGATTTTTCCCCCCATTTTTTGGGGGGTTAAAGAGTGCTTTTTCCTAAGTACTTTGGGGAAGGATTCATGGAGACCTACGTTATATCAGGCTGTATGTGGGTTCTGAGAATATGGATGACTATGACAAACTCTGGTCTTACAGAACTTCAGTGTGGAACTTCAGAATTACATTCAGTATGTCCTGAGTGGGTTATAGTTGTGCTGAGGAAGTAATCCTCTTGACCCCTGGACAGCCTGGAGGTATCTGGGTTGATCAGAGGCACTTAGTCCCACTCTGGTGAGAGCAGACTTAGCTGTATCTTTATTTATTAATTTTTTTTTGTAGACAGAGTCTTCCTCTATTGCTCAGGCTGTCTCCTACGTTTAAACTATCCTCTTGCCTTGACCTCCCAAGGTGCTCAGATTACAGGTGTGAACCATTGCACCTGGCCACCTCCATATCCCTGTGAGCGCTATATATACTATTTCCTCTGTGTTTCCTGATGAGAAAAAGATTGGAAACCAGCTCGACTTACAGTATTGTAGAGGAGGATGAACATGTAAGACAAATGCACACAATGAGATGTTTTTCTTATTGCTATAAGTAATGGTAATTATATGTGAAAGAGAAGGTGGTTATTTCTCTGGGAGAGAAGAGAAGAGGACTTCAGGAAAAAAGCTTAAAAGAGAGTTGAACTTTGCAAAACGAATGGCCTTTATTATGTGGACATGGAGGGATGGGATACCAGGTGTAAGCAGATAATGTGTTACTCTTAGGCTCTGTAGTGATTTGGCATGAAAGTGGGTCTTGTGAACAGTAAGGCTGGAGAGTAGGAAGGGGGCATATTTAAAGAAATACCAAGAGTTTACCAACTGTTGATTTGCATTAAAATAATGATTGAAAGGCTGTAATCCCAGCACTTTGGGAGTCCAAGGCGGGTGGATCACGATGTCAAGAGATTGAGACCATCCTGGTCAACATGGTGAAACCCCGTCTCTACTAAAAATACAAAAAATTAGCTGGGCATGGTGGCGCGTGCCTGTAATACTAGCTACTCAGGAGACTGAGACAGGAGAATGACCTGAACCCAGGAGGCGGAGGTTGCGGTGAGCCAAGGTCGTGCCATTACACTCCAGCCTGGGTAACAAGAGTGAAACTCCGTGTCAAAGAAAAAAGATCATTAAAGTATGTGTTTGGCCTGAGGAAATGTAAGTCCAGTGGACAGTCATGAGCATACAAGAAACAATGGAGTTGGTAAAAATATGCTAAATTGAATTACATTGATTGTTCAGAATTTGCTTGTATCTTTTTTTAAAGATAAAGTGACAAGAAAACAAGATGGATGGGGTAGAAGGGCAATTCAGTGGGTTGTTAAAACTTGTTAAGGGCCTGCTTATTTAAGAGCCATCTAAACAACCACTGTTGGAAAATTTAGGGTTTTATATACGTGTTAAAAAATTAAGGATAAATACACAAGGAGTGAATTTTCTTGCTTCCATGCCAGCAGACATTTAAACATTACCATTCAAACTCTGAGAGAAGGAAAGTAGGAAAAACAAAATGGAAAAGAATGATAGAAAACACAGGTGGAAGAAATAAGCTCTAGTTCATTAGTCATAATCCAAACGGATCAGACTTACCTTAACAACAGTTTTTTTTGAGATATTTCAAAATAATTTTGTTGTTGTTAGTCTTACTGTATCTGTCATCTTGAAGATTCAGAGTTAGGAAAAGTTAGGTAATGTTAGCCACATTTTCACAAAATGGAAAGGAAGCTTAAAGTCAATCCTGCAGCAACTAGGGATGGGGTGCAAATTTCTAGACATCCAAACTCATTATGACATCTATGGGCCAATGTGTTGCAGGTTTGATGGTTGAGACAAAATTATTCCTTTTCAAACAAGAATTGGGGAATTTTTATTCCTGACTTCAGCTGCATGTCTCTGTGTGTGACTTTGAGTCCCACTTCCCTCACCAGTTATTTTCACTTGGGTAGGCTGTATAACTGGTTTCTGTTATGAAATGAAATAATAATTTCCCCATTAGAGCAGCTGAGATGACACATGTGAACGTCCTTTGTACTATAAACACACATTAACATCACCCTTAAATGGTCATTATTGGTAAGACTCCATGCCCTGCTAAGGAAAGGATGGAAAGCACATTAAGATACTGTGAGACTGTAGGAGTTATAACAGGGCTCACAAGTTACCTTTGACACAGTGTAGTCACTTCAAAGTTTGAACATGAGTATTTTAATCTACGAAGCATAGTTTTAGATTACTCTTAAAATCTTTTTACTTTGTTAAGATTTTATAGTTCATAAAGTGGCTGTCTTTTTTTTTTTTTTTTTTTTTTTTTGATATAGAACCTTGCTCTGTCGTCCAGACTGGAGTGCAGTGGCACAGTCTCGTCTCATTGAAACCTTTGCCTCCTGGGCTCAAGCTGTCCGGGACTATAGGCACACACCATCGTGCCCAGCTAATTTTTCTTTTTAATAAATTTTTTATGTAGACAAGGTGTCACCATGTTGCCCAGTCCTGTCTCAAACTCCTGAGCTCAAGTGATCCACCCAGCCTCCCAAAATGCTGGGATTACAGGCATGAACCACCACACCTGGCCTGTAGTTAACTTCTGACGTCAGTAAACTCTGCAGTTCCCTTCTAGTAACATTTCTTTTAAGGTCTAGAATTATAGTGAGTAAATTGCCTTGATTTCTACAGTATTCATCTACCTAGGTTTTTCAGGAATCCCTGAAAAGAGACTTTCAAAATTAGAGCCCTTCTGGGCACAAGTAAAATAAGCCTTAAAGTACTTAAGTTGTAGGAGTAAGGAGACAATGAAATGAAAGGCTTTTGTTCTTTGAAATGGAAAATACATTTATAATTTGAGATTTCTATAGATGAACATTTATTCTGCTTTGTATGGGATTATCTTAGTCCAAAAATCTAGCTGTTAAAACTTTGAAGAAATTATTTCTATCGTTTCTCTAGAATATTGTTTCACAGTTTTTCTTTGCTGATGTTGCAAAGGTTCCCTGGTTGTTTAATTTGCTTAATGAAGATACTCATATGCAGGATGAAGATACTCATATGCAGGATGAAGATACTCATATGCAGGATGAAGATACTCATATGCAGGATGATTAAGGTGGTACCATGATACCACGTAGCTGGGACTTTGAAGTTTTCATGAGAAAGGCGTATCTTAAAATAATAGAGCTGGGGCATTCTCTTTTCCACAAAAGAAGGTTTCAGACTTAATGGCCTTGAGAGATGACGCTTTGTGGAGAACACCATACACTGGGACCTGGGGAGAGGACGGCTGGAGGGAGAGCATCAGGAAGGATAGTTGATGGATGCTGGGCTGAACCCAGGGAGATGGGTTGAGCTGTGTAGCAGATCACCATGGCACACGTTTACCTGTGTAACAAACCTGCACATCCTGCACATGTGCCCTGGAACTTGAGGTTAAAGAAAAAAAAAAAAAAGAAACATGATGCTTTGGTTTCTTTTAAGAACAGGTGAGGAATAGGAATCAAGTGGTTTCACTGTTTGTTATTTGATGGACCTAGAGGTTGCTGATAATTTCTTCAGGCTGATGTAGTCAGGGTTTTTATGTAAAGGTGGACAAAATTTGGAACACATTTGAAACACCAAAGGCTCAAAACTAGATACAACTGACCAAAAACACAGCCAAAAATGTTGTGCTTTTGGCTTTGCTGGGCAAATTAGAATCTTTTTGTTGTCTTCTGTTACATACTGTTTTTAAAAGGCCACTTTTTTTAACTTTACTGGTTAGTTTCATTTGTTTTTCTGCATTTTTTTCAATGTGAGGATATTTTTCAATTTCTCCTTCACAGGAGACCCTGCTGAACGAGGACCTGTTATTGTCACGTGACTGGTTAAAACTGAGGTCTTGACTTAACTTTGCAAATGAAAAGCTAAAAGGAAGCAGCGTTCACTTCTGGTTGTTTTCTCACTGTACACATCAAGCCTTAGCCTGATAAAAATGGGATATTTGCATCATTGTCTTAGTTGGAGTCCTTAACTAAAAATATGTAAGTGAAATCTGTCACCTTTTTTGTTCTCTGTTGAGTTTTTCCAGCTTTATTGAGGAATAATGGATACATATGGTATATATATTTAAGGGGGTATTTTCGTTCTTTAAAGACTGCACAGTTGCCTTTGCTCAGGTTACTGCTTCTGACAAGTGTTCCCACAGTTCCACTGTTTCAGGTTTTTACTTCCTTGTGTCTATGAAGCCTCTCTTCTGTTACACATTTTCAACCCAGATGTTAGTTGATTTAATAGTCTACTATCTTTCCTTTTCATGTCTGAAACTGGTTTGTAATTATTACACCATTTCAGTGCCAGCAGCCTACTGTGATCTTGTCATTTTATGTTAATGATGACTTAGGTCATCTTTGCTGGCTTGTAAAGTTGAATGTGACTTCTGTCATTTTAGCTTTTCCAAGGAACTTACATCAGAGTCTGACATTTATTGAGCGGCTAGTCAGTGATGCTATTGCTAGGCATTTCACAGATTCAGGTCTCACAATAATAAAAAGTAGAGGTGTTCCCCTCCATAAAGCTTCATCTCTCAAGGCCATTAAGTCTGAAACCTTCTAAACATTATATCCTGTTTTGTGGAAAAGGGAATGTCCCTGCTCTGTTATTTTAAGATGCACCTTCCTCATGTAAACTTCAGTTGAGTTTAGATAAATGTATAGATGATAAATCTAGAACATATTGTTAAAGAGTTAGGATATTTGGGTACATTTTTGGTTGACATCAAAGTTAACAAGGCCTTCTGCAAATGTTACTGGATATTGATAGAGAAGACTGGATTGAGTAGGTGTGGCGTAGTTGAGAAATGAAATTCAATGATACAACACTTGTAAAACACCAGAATTATATGCCTGATGCAAATGGAATGGTGTTTGAAAAATCCTGTTTTCGGCCGGGTGCGGTGGCTCAAGCCTGTAATCCCAGCACTTTGGGAGGCCGAGGAGGGCGGATCACAAGGTCAAGAGATCGAGACCATCCTGGCCAACATGGTGAAACCCCATCTCTACTTAAAAAAAAAAAAAAAAAAAATACAAAAATTAGCTGGGCATGGTGGCATGTGCCTGTAGTCCCAGCTACTCCGGAGGCTGAGGCAGGAGTATTGCTTGAACCTGGGAGGCAGAGGTTGCAGTGAGCAGAGATTGTGCCATGGCACCCCAGCCTGGCACCTGGTGACTCTGACTCTGTCTCAAAAAAAAAAGAAAAAAGAAAAATCTTATTTGCCTCTTGCCATTTTTGGGAACAGCCTGTGTTTGATATGGACTCTGAAATACAAGGTCATGGTAACTTTTGGAAATTGGATGGTAGATATACCCTTGTAATTTAGTAATTCATACATTGTTTTTTGAACTACCAAAGCGAGGAATTTAAAAAAATTAAATTACTCAGGTTTAACTGTATGTACTCTTAAAGAATAAAGTGATATCTGATTACCTTAGAAATAGTAGTTTCTTTTAATTTTGCATTTTAAAAGTTTAAACAAAAGCAAATCACTATTTTCAAAAGTGCTGAATTGTATGAATTAAAAAATCCATTTCTTATAAGGAGAAGAGGCCACCCTTTACTAAGAACTAATTGTTATAAAGAATCGGGATATATGTGTATATTTGTTGCCAGATATTACCTGTGCATATACAAACATGAGGTATTGTGTGTATGTGTGTGTGTCACCCCTCTACTCCCCCCAAAATTTAAAACTGCAGGTTTATTTGCTTTTTTTCTTAACATAGAGTGTGCATTTTTGGTTGTCATCATGTTTCATTCCGTGTCAGAACTCTTGTGTGCATTTTAATTTCCCATTGTCTTCATGGTCTATCATATTGGAAAGTTTGGTGATATACTGTTTGCACATTTTCATTTTATTAAACAATAATTAGTTTCCTATAGCTGCCATAGCAAAGTATCAGAAACTGTGTGTGTGGATTATAATACTGTATTGTTACTGTACCTTTTGTATGTTTAGATGTGTTTAGAGACAGGAATACTTACCATTGTGTTACAGTTACCTGCAGGATTCAGGAACAGTCATATGCTGTGCAGTTTGTAGCCTAGGAGCAAAAGGCTAGACCACATAGCCTAGGTGTGTCACGGGCCGTACCATCTAGGTTTGCGTGAGTACACCCTGTGATATACGCACCATGGTGAAATTGCCTAACAGCCAGTTTCTCAGAATGTATCCCTTTCATTAAGTGATACATGCCTGTAACAGAAATTTATCATCTTACAATTGTATAGGCTAGAAGTCCAGAATCAAGATGTGGACAGGATTGGTTTCTTCTGAGGGCTGTGAGGAGAATCTCCTCCATTGTCTGTCCTAGCTACTGATGGTTTGCTGGCATGTGGATGCATCACTCCAGTCATTTCACATGGCCTTCTCCCTGTGTGTCTGTCTCTCCACCTTGTCTTCCTTCCATGCCTGTGTCTGAATTTTCCCTTTATACACGGACGCCAGTCACACTGGATTAGGGTCTACTCCAGTGACTTCATTGTAACTTGATTACCTCTGTAAAGACCCTATTTCCAAATAAGGTCATATTCTGAGATACTGGGGCTTAAGACTTAAAAGTATCTTTATTAGGGAACACAGTTCACCCAATAAAACCAATGGCGCAATCAGGTGCATTATTACAATCAGTATCAAGGAGTATTCATCAAGTTGGGTTATGTGCTAGACACTAGAGATGCAAAGCTGTTTAAGTTCCTTTTTGCTTGATAAGTTTTATAGACATTAAGCTAAAAAAACAGAATGCTGTAGTTGAGATGAACCTAAGAATGAATTTGAATTATGCCTGTAATTAGCACTTTGAGAGGCTGAGGCGGGCGGATCATAAGAGGTTGGGAGTTTGAGACCAGCCAACCAACATGGAGAAACCGCATCTCTACTAAAAGTACAAAAAATCAGCTGGGTGTGGTGGCGCATGCCTGTAATTGCAGCTACTTCCATGTAATCCCATGACTGGCCAGTCTTTCTTTCATTACCTCCCTTGGACAGGGACTCTCCTATTTTCCTCTTTTGCTTACAAGACCCTTGTGATTACACAGGGCTCACCTGGGTTATCCAGGATAACCTCTCATCAGGGTCGTTTGATTTTAGGAACCTTAAATCTTTCTGCAACTTGAATTCACAGGTTCTGGGGATTAGGATCTAGACGTTTTGAGGGAGGCAGTTATTTTTCTACTACCACAATGTGTGCACCTTTTATTTAACCTTAAAAATATATTAGAGGTGAAAATCAATTCCAGATATGCGTTTAATGAATTTTAGGTTGTGGTGAAATACTGGGAAGAAGTTGAGTGGATTTGTGAACATAACACCTTTTGTGCTAAGTGAACGTTAAGAGGTGGTTATCTGTTGTAGTTTTTGAAGTAACAGAATGGGAATTTTTACTTCAGGTACTGTTAGCACATTACCAGTCTCAGCAGGAGAAAAGTAAATATGCAGTGGAATATTCAGGAAAATTAGCTACCAGTACTTTTACAACTTTTTTTTTTTTTTTTTTTTTTTTTGAGACGGAGTCTTGCCCTGTCGCCCAGGCTGGAGTACAGTGTCATGATCTCAGCTAACTGGAACCTCTATCTTCCGAGTTCAAGCGATTCTTCTGTCTTAGCCTCCTAAGTATCCGGGACTACAGGTTCATGCCACCATGCAAGGCTAATTTTTTTTTGTATTTTTAATAGTGATGGGGTTTCACGATATTGGCCAGGGTGGTCTCGAACTTCTGACTTCGTGATTTGCCTGCCTTGGCCTCCCAGAGTGCTAGGATTACAAATATGAGCCACCATGCTGGGCCACAACTTTTGATAAGTAAGTAAATATTGGGTTGGTAGCATGAGAGGTTATGAAATGGATGAAATGAATAAAACCTATACTACATGGCCTTGCTCAACAGAGCATATGTGAAACATATTTTAGCGTTTTAAGATTAGATCAGAACCTTTTATATTTACAGTATAATAATTTAAATGATGGTTGGGTTTCATTAAAAGAAAGTCTTGGAGGTTTAGAGTGAAACATATTTTAGGGTTTTAAGATTAGATCAGAACCTTTTATATTTACAGTATAATAATTTAGATGATGGTTGGGTTTCATTAAAAGAAAGTCTTGGAGGTTTAGAGAGAAGGCCTTACTTAGGCTGTGTGCTTTCTAAGGAAGAAAGGGCAAAAAAAGGGCAACTGACATTTTCTTAGGCAAAGGGGAAAGATGCAGAAATGTCTCTGGGATGTGAAATAGATTTTTAATGGTTAAAGATAGTATCAGAAGAAACTCTAATTTGAGGATTGCCAGATCTCAAAATAGTTTTGTTTTGCACTTATTAAACGACTGCCATAATTAGATTTGATGTCTTAGTAAACTCACAACATAGGATGAAACATAGAACCTGGACTTTTAGGGACTTTATGTTTCTCTAGAGCAAGAAAGGCCAAGAAAAGAGAGATGGTAAGGAAGACAGAAAATAATACTCAGTAGATATTTATGTATGGGCTGTGCTAGGTGAACTGTTAGGTATGAGTGGGTCTTACTCTTAAGGAACATAAGGTCTTGTTGGGGAGATGAGACTTAAAATTCATATCCAACAGAATGTATCAGAAAAGTAGGTGTATGAGGTCTCTGAGGGTGATTTGTGGAAGGGGATAGGCTAAACATTTAATTCTTAAATATTAAAAAGATCTGAAACTCTAATGTACCGATTAATGGATTATAGAACAGCTTTTCACTGTTACAGAAGTGATGTATCCACTCAATATTTTTGGAGTTTATTGTTGTTAGATTTTATGGAACTTATTTGAACCTAGAAAATATTTCTATTTCATTATTTTATATGTTTTTGCATGCATATGTTTATATGTTTTATCTAAAAAACAAAATTTATATTGAAGACTTTAGAAGTGAATTTGAGTTTTGGACACTAAGCTTTATTTATTTACTAATTTTTTTCTGAGATGGAGTCTCACTCTGTTACCCAGGCTGGAGTGCAGTGGCGCAACCTTGACTCACTGCAACCTCCGCCTCCCAGGTTCAAGCAACTCTCCTGCCTCAGCCTCCCAAGTAGCTGGGATCGCAGGCACCCACCACCATGCTCAGCTAATTTTTGTATTTTTTGGTAGAGATGGGATTTCGCCATGTTGGCCAGGGTAGTCTTGAACTCCTGACCTCAGATGATAGGCTTGCCTTGGCCTCCCAAAGTGCTGAGATTACAAGTGTGAGCCACTATGCCCGGCCTGGACACTAAGCTTTTTAAATGTTGAATATAAACAATTCATTAAAAAAGACTCCCAAGTTAACATACACTTAAACCAGCTTTATTGTGATATAATTCACACATCAAAGAATTCACTCATTTAAAGTGTACAGTTTAGTGGTTTTTAGTATGTTGACAGAGTTGTGCATTTATCACCACAGTCAATTTTAATCCCCTCAAAAGAAACTTTAAACCCTTTAGCCATCATTTTCCTCCCCTTCCTTCTTTTTCCTCCTCCTTCCAGCCCTAGACAACCACTGATTTACTTTATATGTTTGTATATTCTCTGCTTTGGACTTTAGTGTGTAGAATCATAGAGTATATATATGGTCTTTGGGACTGGCTGCTTTCGCTTAGCATATTTTCAAGGTACATTTATGTTGTGACGTATATCAGTATTGCATTGCTTTTGATGGACAAATATTGTTCCATTATGTGGATATACTACATTATTCGTTCATTGATGAACATTTGGAGCATTTCAACCTTATGGTTCTTGTGAATAATACTATTGTGAACACTGGGGGTGCAAGCTTTTGTATGGACATATGTTTTGTTTTCCCATGTGTCTGTACTTTGGAGTGGAATTGCTATTTAATTATTTGAGGATCTACCAGATTGTTTTCCAAAGAAGATTCACCATTTTATGTTCTGCCGACAGTGTACGGCTGTTCCTGCTTTTCTGCGTCCCCATTGGTACTTGTTACCTTACTTTCTGATTGTAGCTGATGTTGAGCACCTCTTTATGTACTTACTGGCCATTTGCGTATCTTTTGTGGAAAATTATTCACATTTTTTGGCTGTTCTTTGAGTTGTCTTAATTGCTCTAAGAGTTTTTTTGTTTTTTCAAGACAGGATCTTACTCTGTTACTCAGGCTGGAGTGTAGTGACATGATCATCCCTTGCAACTCCTGGTCTCAAGTCATCCTCCCACCTCAGCCTCCGGAGTAGCTAGGAGTACAGGCACATGCCCCTATGCCTGGCTAATTTTATACTTTTCATAGACATGGGTTCTAGCTATTTTTCCCAGGCTGGTCTTGAACTGCTGGCCCTCAGGGGATCCTCTTGCCTAGTCCTCCCATAGCACTGGGATTACAGGCATTGGCCACCCTTCCTGGCTCTGTTGTCTTTATATATTCTGGATACAAGTTCCTTGTTGGTTTACATTATTTGCTAATATTTCCTCCCATTCTGTGGGTTGGTCTTTTCATTTTCTTGATGGTGCCATTCGAAGCACAAAATAATTTTGATTTTGATGAAGTCTAATTTATCTGATGTTTTTTTTCTTTTATTTTTATTTATTTTTTTTTTTTGGAGACATAGTCTTGCTTTGTCCCTGGATCTCGGCTCACTGCAATGTCCGCCTCTGGGTTCAGACGATTCTCATGCCTCAGACTCCCAAGTAGCTGGGACTACAGGTGTGTGCCACCACACCCAGCTAATTTTTTTTTTGTATTTTTAGTAGAGATGGAGTTTTGTCATGTTGGCCAGGCTGATCCTGAACTCTTGGCCTCAGGTGATCTGCCTGCCTCGGCCTCCCAAAGTACTGGGATTGCAGACATGAGCCATGGCATCCAGACTAATTTTTTCTTTTGTTGCTCGTGCTTTTGATGTCATATTCTATAATCCTTTGCCAAATCCCATGTCAATCCTTTGCCAAATCCAGTATTTTCTTTTTAGAGTTTTCTGAGTGTTGCTCTTTCATATGCTTCTTTGATCTATTTGGAGTCAGTTTTTTGTACATGGTTTGAGGTAAAGGTAACTTCATTCTTTTGCACATGACTGTCCATTTGTCCCAGTGGCAGTTGTTAAAAAGACTATTCTTTCTCTGTTGATTGGACTTGGCACCCTTGTTGAAAACCAGTTGATCATAGATGTATGAGTTTCTTTCTGGATCCTTAGTTTTATTTCATTGATTTGTATGTCTACCTTTTTGCCAGTACCACACTGTCATCGTTGCAATCATAGCTCACTGCAGTCTCGAACTCCTGGACTCAAGTGATCATTACACAGGTGAGCCACTGAGCCCAACCTCCATATAAATTTAGAATCAGCTTGTTAATTTCCATAAAATTATTAGCTGGGATTCTGATAGGAATCTCATTGAGCCTGTAGATGGGTTTGTATTGCCATTTTAGGTGTTAAGTCTTCCAGTCTGTGAACACGGTATGTTTTTCTCTGTGTTTAGATTTCCTTTAATTTGTTCCAGTAATATTTTGTAGTTTTCAGAGTTTTGAAACTCTGAAATGTTTATCTCTTTTTTTGTTAAATTGATTCCTACTTAAATCATTTTGAATGCTGTTGTGAGTGGAGTTGTCTTAATTTCATTTTCAGATTGTTCAGGACAAGCATATGTAAATGCAATTAATTTTTTTGCTTTTTGTTATTTTAAATAGACATCATTGTACATATTCCTGGGGTACAGTGTGATATTTTGATACATGTATGCAATGTGTAATGATCAAATTGGGGAATTAGCATATCCATCACTTCAAACATTTATCATTTCTTTGTGTTGGGAACATTCAAAATCTGCTCCTTTAGCTATTTGGAAATATACAATAAATTGTTGTTAATTATAGTCACCCCACAGTGCTATATAGAACAGGGATCTCCAACCCCTGGTCTGTGACCTGTTAGGAACTGGGCCATACAGCCGGAGGTGTGTGTCCAGTGAGCAGCATTACTGTCTGAGCTCTGCCTCCTGTCGGATCAGTAGGCATAGGAGTGTGAACCCTGTTATGAATCGCACATGCGAGGGATCTAGGTTGCACACTCCTTATGAGAATCTAACTAATGCCTGATGATCTGATAACAGTTTCATCCTGAAACCATCCCCCTGAATCCGTGGAAGAATTGTCTTCCAAAAAGGTTGGGGACTGTTGCTGTAGATCACTAGAACTTATTCCTCCTACCCAGCTGTAATTTTGTATTCATTGATCAACCCTTGGCTATTCTTCCCACACCCTACATCTCCATCCTCTATTCTAGTAACCACTATTCTACTCTGTAGTTTTATGAGATCAATACAATTGATTGCTATGTATTAATTTTAGAACCTGCAACCTTGCTGAACTCATTTATTGTGGTAGTAGTTTTTTTAGTGGATTCTTTAGGGTTTTCTATATGATCGTGTTAGATACAAATAAAGATAGGTTTACTTCTTTCTTTCAAATTTGAGTCCCTGTTTTTCTTGCCTAATTGCTCTGGCTAGAACCTACAGTACAGTGTTGAAAAGAAGGAAAAAGAGAATTTCCTTGTCTTTTTCCTAATCTTAGGGGGAATGCATCCAGTGTTTTCACTATTAAATATATTAGCGTTAATTTTTTACAGATGCCTTTTGTCAGATTGAGGAGTTCTTTTCCTCTTCTATTTTCTTTCCCTCTCCCCCGATGACAGGATATTGCTCTGTTGCCCAGGCTGAAGTGCAGTGGTGTGATCTTGGCTCACTACAACCTCTGCCTTCCTGGCAAAAGTGATTCTTCCACTTCAGTCCCCTGTGAAGCTGGGATTACAGGCGTGTGCCACTATACCTAGCTTTTTTTTTTTTGTATTTTTGGTAGAGATGGGGTCTTGTCATGTTGCTCAGGCTGGTCTCGAACTTTTAAGCTCAAGTGATCTTCCCTCCTCAGCATCCCAAAATGTTGGGATTACCGACATGAACCATTGTACCTGGCCCATAAATACAATTTTTATTGTATTCAGAGAGCAATTCTTTTCTATTTCTGTCCTTTCGAGCATTTTTTTAAAATCATGACAAGGTGTTGGATTTCTGTCACGTGTGTGTGTGTGTGTGTGTGTGTGTGTGTATTAATATGATTCTGTGATTCTGGTTTTTTTAATTCAATTGATACATTGTTTTACATTAGCCCATTTCAACCTACCTCTTTTGTGCTCTCGTTGGTTTATTATTTATATATTATATTTCTATGTGACATAGGCCGAATAATATATTCTATATATAGTTTTATACAGTTGCTTTTTAAATCAGTTAAGAGATGAAAGGAGAAAAAAATATACATTTATAATGTCCTGTAATTAACAGTTGCTATTACAGGTACTCTTGTATGTTTTTTCATGTGAACTTGACTTGCTGTTTGAGAACACTTGCTTCTAGCCTGAACAGTTTTCTTTAGTATTTCTTGTAAGGTATATCTGTTAGCATAGCAACAAATTCTGTTAGGTTTTTGTTTCAGGAAGGTCTTTTTTTTTTTTTTTGAGACAGGGTCTCGCTCTATTGTCCAGGCTGGAGTACAGTGGTGCCATCACAGCTCACTGCAGCCATGACCTCTTGGGCCCAAGTGATTTTCCAATCTCCTGAGCAGCCTGGGGCTACAGGTGCACACCATCATGCGTGGCTAAATTTTAAATGTTTTGCAGAGATGGTGTCTCCCTGTGTTTCCTAGGCTGGTCTTGATCACCTAGGCATCAGCGACCCTCCATCCTCAGCCTCCCAAAGTGCTGGGATTACAGGTGTCAACGACCATGCCCTTATGGGAAAGTCTTTATTTCACATTTAGATGAAAGCTTTGGCAGATTTGGCATTCTTGGCTGACAGTTTTTTCTTTTTTCTTTCTTTGAGCACTTTGACTATGTTACCCCATTGACTCATGCCTATAATCCCAGCATTATAGGTTCTGCTTAGAAGTCAGCCTTTTTTCTTACTGGAGTTTCCCTTATAAGTGATGCATCTTCTTTTCTTGCTTCGTCTTTTTGTCTTTGACTTTCAGCATTTTTATTATCATGTGACTATTTTGTTGATGTTTTGTGTGTGTTTATACTTTTTTCTTTTTTATGACATTTATTCTTAAATTCTAGCTTATGCTAAATGCCTATATTCTTCAATTAAGTATTTTTTAAAAAAATTGGATACTTCAGTTGTAGTGTATTAACTTTGTAGGCTAGAATGTTTAGATTCAGAATTGTTATGTCTCAGCTGATAACATATTACTATAGTTAAATATTACAGACATTCTCATAGAAGACATTTGTAATCAAATTGGAAGCAAACTAAAATAAAGTGGTGATACGCATTTCTTTCATGAGTTGTGTGTTGCTTAGACTAGGTATTATTCTATATGTAAAATTCTGCAGGGCTAGCTCTTTAAAGGTAGTGGCTCTGTGGAGCCACACATGCTGTGTGGAATTTGTAGGATGGTGTATCCGTTTCCTAGGGCTTTCCTAAAATGTACCGTAAACTGAATGGCTTAAACAGCAGAAATTAATTATCTTCCGATTCTGGTTTCCAGAAGAACAAAATCAGCATCTTGCCAGGATCATGCCCTTTCTGAAGGTGCTGGAGAAGGGTCTTCCCCAGGCCTCTCTCCTTGCTTCCTGTAGCCTCAGCAATTCCATGGCTTATAGATGGCCCTCTTTTCCCTGTGTATCTTCACGTCTTCCTTGTGTATCTGTGTCCAAATTTCCCCTTTTTATAATATTATTAATAGGATGCCAGTCATACTGGATTAGGGCCTACCTTCATGACCTCTTTTTAACTTGATTACCTTTGTAAAGACTCTATTTCTAAATAAGGTAACATTATGAAGTACTGAGGATTAGGACTTCAATTTATCTTTTTTTAGAGGAGGGTGTGCGTGGTTCAGTCTGTAACGAATAACTTAAAGGAATATTGCCATCTTATGTCTCTTCTGAAACAAGATAGAGAATCAGGGAATCATACTTTTTCAAGGGGAGTAGCAATTGGTTCTTTTTAACTAACTCTAAAGCTACTTATAAGCCAACATTAGAACTCTGCTGTGGTAAACTGACAGTTAATTTTGCATTAATCTTATAATGACTAACATTTCCTAGAAATGGATATAGTTAATTGCCTGATTCTATCCTCTCCATAACTGCTTACTCCCCTTTCTGCCTTACACCCCTAGCCTTTAACCCTAGGCAATATTACATAGGTACTTTTATTTTTTGAGACAGAGTCTGGCTCTGTTGCCCAGACTGTAGTGCAGTGGTGTGATCTTGGCTTACTGCAGCTTCCGCCTCATGGGTTCAAGTGATTCTCCTGCCTCAGCCTCTTGAGTAGCTGAGACTATAGGCACCCACTACCATACCCAGCTAGTTTTTGTATTTTTAGTGGAGACGGGGTTTCACCATGTTGGCCAGGCTGGTCTTGAACTCCTAACCTCAAGTGATTCACCCGCCTCGTCCTCCCAAAGTGCTGGGATTACAGGCGTGAGCCACTGTGCCCAGCCTAGTTCTATAGGCACTTTTAAAGAAATTTTAGTGTTTTATAAAAGAAGTTAAGTATAATCAATATGTAATGTGATGTGTATAAAGGTGTCAAGAAGAAACTGAAAGTCACCTGTAACCCATTAATAATTACTTGTAACTGGTATTGTTGTGAGTGTGTTCCCAGTTTGTTTATGGCAAACATGATTGTTGGAACAAAATCTGGATCATTACATAGTCTTTTAACATTGTTCTGTAGATAATTATGAAGACTAGTACTCAGACTATTTTTGCTTTTCTTCAATTTTGTAACCTTTTGGGGACCAAGACACATTTCTTTTCATTGTTTCTCATTTTCTCTATTCTTAACAAAATGTTGTGTTATAGAATTGCAGACTTTTGTTGATAAAGAAGGGACTTTAAGACAACTAGACCTTTACAGAAGTGACAAATGAGTATTGCAGGGGAACTAAATCTGAGATCATGACATTTCACAGTGATGAGCAGATTCTAAACGAACTCCTTTGGCATAGTAATTTAGATTGAAGTCAACTGTGGGAGCTAGTTTGGGTTTAGGTTATTATTAAATGTCTTTCTAACTGAAAAGCTGCTAAACTAGAATAACAGGCATTGGAAGAAAATAGTTGTGCAGGAAGCCTAACTGATAGATTTCCAAAGATGATTTTTTTAAAGTCAATTGTTGGGAGCTTATTCATGTCCCATGGAAACCATATTTCTTGGCCAAATGGGTAAAGTGTCTTTTAGCAATATTGTTACTATATTGGTTCAGCGCTGTGGGGAAAAGTTGATTCTCAGGGGCAACTATTGCCATATGGAGAAAACTTGGTCCAGAATTTCATGGGTTTTTTTGCCTTTTTCTTGAAGAGTAGTTTCTTCAAGAAGGAAACTCACTGGGAAATACCTTACACTTTTGTAGTTGAGGAGACCTGCCATTTGTAAGGAAAGGAGGAGGTTCAGTGAAGAGTGGGAGGTCTACATTTGATACAGAGCCCAAGACTTGTGTTCAGGTCCCCTCTGCTGCTTATTAGTTACTTCTGTGGGCAAATCTTAGTCTTTGAGTTTATTTCTCCTATAAAACAGGCCAAATTTAATATCTGCCAATAATGGAGTAGTACTTAGTTTGTGCTTGATGTTGTTCTAAGCTCATTACGCATACTTAATCACTTCATCTCCACAACTCTACAAGGTTGGAACCGTTACCTTTTATGGATAAGAAAACCGAGGCACAAATAGTTTAAGGAATTTCCCAAGGTCATACAGTAATGAAGCTGATAGAGCTAGGATTTGAATCACTATGGTCTGGATTCAGAGTGTCTCTCTCTCTCTCTTCTCTCTCTCTCTCTCTCTCTCTCTCTCTCTCTCTCTCTCTCTCTCTCTCTCTCTCTCTCGACAGAGTTGTGCTCTTGTCACTTAGGCTGGACAGAGTGCAGTGTTGTGATAATGGTTCACTGCAACCTCTACCTCCCGGGTTCAAGCCATTCTCCTGCCTCAGCTTCCCAAGTAGCTTGGGATTATAGGCACTCACCACGATGACCGGATAATTTTTGTATTTTTAGTAGAGGTGGGGTTTCACCATGTTGGCCAGGCTGGTCTCAAACTCCTGACCTCAGGTGATCTGCCCACCTGAGTCTCCCAAAGTGCAGGGATTCCAGGCATAAGCCACCATGCCTGGCCCAGAGTCTCTCTATAGCCATCCTACTCAACCACCTGCCTGTTTAAAAATAGTGCATAAAAGGTTATTGGGAGAAATAAATAATGAGTGTATATCCGATGCCTAGTTCAGTAAATGTTAGTTGACTTATTCAGCTCTTCAGGTGGCTGCTAGCAACCCTGTATTTTCATGGCTGACCATGTACTTATAACCACAATTTATGTGTTCTTCATATCAGCAAAATAAGCTTTAGTGACATCTTACCTCTCTTGAGTTCTCCACACATTACCTTCTTACTGAGGTGATAATTTTCAGTCAAAATTTAGGGTGGATCTTGGGTGAATAGAAGGGGGAAGGGAAAGACATGGGGAGAGCTCTGAGGAGCACAGTGGCAGTGCCACTCGATGTCAGGGACTTCTCCCCTCAGGTGACCGAGGGCCTTCTCTTTATACCCTTGAATTATACTGAATCTCTTCCTTCATTTAGGTTCTAATGAAACATTTTAACCTTTAAGTGAAAAGACAGGCGTATTTGATGAGAGTATTAACTACAAAGGAATGAATAGTCAGTGCTTAGATGCGTCATTGAAAAATAAGGGCATACTTCTACATGTAACTCCATTGTCTTCTCAAGAAAAGTAATGGTGATTTATTAATATCATCTAATATTCAGGCCATATTCCAATTCCCCGAGTTCTTTAAAAAAAAAAATACCTTACGTGCTGGGTATGTTGGTGTGCACCTGTAGTCCTAGCTTCTTAGGAGGCTGAGGTGGGAGGATGGTTTGAGTCCAGGAGTTTGAGTCTGGCTTGGGCAACATAGTGAGACCTCCTATCTCCCTTTTTTTGTGGGGTGGGGGAAGACAGGATCTCATCTATCACCCATGCTGGAATGCAGTGGTGCAATCATGGCTCACTGCAGCCTTGACATCCCAGGCTTAGGTGATTCTCCCACCTCAGCCTCCTGAGTAGCTGGGATTACAGGCACATGCCACCATGCCTGGCTAATTTTTTTTTTTTTTCTGTAGAGGTGGGATTTTGCCATATTACCCAGAATGGTCTCAAAACTCCAGGCATAAGGGATCTGCCTGCCTTGACCTCCCAAAGTGCTGGGATTACAGTCAGGAACTACCATGTCTAGCTCCTTCCCATTTCTTAAAGCCTTCAAAAAAGAGTCTTCTGTGGTTTTCTGTTTAATTTTTTTGAACCACCGTCATTCCATCTAGGTTCATGCTTTGCATTTGGTTATGTCTCTTTAGTCTCTTTTTTAAAAAATTTATTTACTTTGCTAAATGTATTTACATTTCTCATACTCAGTCTTTAGTCTCTTTTAATATGTAGCAGTCTCAAGTTTTTTTTTTTTTTTTTTTTTGTCTCTGTGACTTACCTCCTCTTTTTTTTTTTTTATTAAGAGACAGCCTGTATCCTGGCACTTTGAGAAACCGAGGTGGGCAGATCAATATTCCTTATTGATACAGATTTAAGATTTCATATTCTAAAAGTTTTGACTGTGTGTTTTCATAACTGTGCTGAATTGAAAATGAAAATTTCACATCATTTTCAATGTAAAATTTCAGTGTAAACTTCAGTGAGTATTCAGACAAACTACACCTATGCAACTGGATCCAATATTAAAAATTAGAACATCACCAGCACGTTGGAAACCACCATTCAGTCCCTCCCAGTCATTATACAACATCTGTGCTCTCAGGACATTGCATGAGTTTTACGACTTTTTGTTTATTGTGCCCTATTCAAAACATGTTGTTTAAAAATAACTGTTTTGAGGATTAGAAGTGCATTAGATAAGAAACTTGAAATGGGCTTTGTAAATAGTTTTTTATATTGCATAGTGTGATTTTTAATGTAAGTACAGTAGTAATGTATTTTGCAGGTAGGGAGTATAGTTTTAATTTGTATTTTACTCTCTTAGAGGGTAATCAGTAGAACCTTTTTGGGAGATAATTTTTTTCACTATCACTTGTTTATTTTCTGTGAACTACAAGGCAGAACCTCTGTTTCCTTTTATGTAAGGATAAGTCATAACTTTGTATCACCGGTCCTTAGCATAGTTCCTGGCACACATAAGCCATATAAGAAAATGTTTTAAAAATAAATATGTGAATCAGTCTAGGTAAGTGCATGTTCACACTTGTATGTGACTTCACCTGCATTTATTTATATATGAAAGAATTTAGGGTGGGACTTGCATGTGTGAAATTGCTGTAGGAGAGCTCTATTTTCATTATCAGTTTATACAAGAGTGACTGTTTTGCTTTATTTATGTTTATTTTTGGGTGATGAGGTCTCACTCTGTCTCCTAGGCCGGAGTATAGGGGTGTGATCTTGGCTCATTGCAGCCTCTCCCTCCTGAGTTGAAGTGATTCTCTTGTCTCAGCCTCCAGAGTAGCTGGGACCACAGGTGCATGCCACCACGCCCAGCTAATTTTTGTATTTTTAGTAGAGATGGGGTTTCACCATGTTGCCCAGGCTGGTCTCAAACTCCTGACCTCAGGTGATCCTCCCGCCTTGGCTTCCCAAAATGCTAGGATTATAGGCATGAACCACCACACCTGACTATTTTAAAAAACAACTTTATGCTAGTATGTAGCATAAACTGTAGGAAAATTACAATTGTAAGAATATAGGGTATATCAGCATTATATAAATTAATTACTCAGATGAAGGGTAAAATATGAATTGATACATAGAAAGCTCTGTTAAGTGTGTCTGCATCTTAGGTACTATATCTTGATCTGTATGTTGAACCAGTTTCTCAAATCACAAATCTGGGAAAAGTCCAGCAAAATGTTACTGATATTAGAAATGGATGCAATAGTAACACACTGAAAAGAATAAGAATCTTCCTTGGAAAGATGCTGGTTAATATATAGGATGCAGTTATAAGGCTGAATGATCATATACCTTACCGTCTAAACTGGGACACTTTGGGAGTGGAAAGGCATACTATTAATTATGCTATGACAGCTGGAACAAACTGTTTCTGGCAAACTGGGACATCTGGCCATTCTGTTACAGGGTGAATATGAGTTTTTCTGTTGCATCCTAGAATTCTAGAATTCATATTTCCTTAAACTCAGAGGGAGTAATAGTAGAATAACTAAAAAGGCAAACACTACCCTAAACATAGCAAATGTGGAACTGTCAAACTGAAAATATGAGAGTAATTATAGGAAAACAGCCTGTTGCATGACAAGAGTGACACCTTCTTGAAGTGAAACCAGTCATAATGTCCAGTGTTTGACTCTGCATACCAAGGCTTTCCCGCAGCAAAGTTAAAAGCAAGGCCTGTAGCATTGATAATGCCTCATGGAGGTGGTTATCTAACCTCTCCAGTGGTCGCAAGTTTCCTAAGGAAGACTGAGGCATGTTAAGCTGCACATGTGTTTGCTCTAAAAGTTTGCTCTATCTATAAATGGTGTTTTCTAGAGGGTGATACGGGATCCGCCATTTCTTAGTTGCCCAAGACGTTGCTTCTGTTCATAAGTCCCTATTACATGTTTCTTTCTGAGAAACTGGATTTGTTAGCCTCTTTGGCCTCTCAGCTCCTTGAGGCTTTGGGATTATGTTTGCCATATAGGAGCAAAAGTTTATAGTTAAATAATTGGTTGTATTACTCTTCTATGCTGTGTAACAAATTATCACAATATAGCAGCTTAAGGGAACACAGTTTATATAACAGTTTCTGTTGTAGATAAGCCGTGCCTTCTGCAAGGCTGTAATCAGTGTGTTGGCCAGGGCTTAGGTCACATCTGCAGTTGTAGCTGGCAATGGATCTGCTGTCAAGCTCACTTAGAGTGCTGGCTGGTTGTAGCTGTTAAGACTAAGTGAGGGCTGTGGGCTTTTTCTGGCTGCTGATTGGCAACTGCCCTCGGTGCTAAGCGGCTGCCTACATTCCTTGTCATGTGGCCCTCTGCATAAGCCCTCTCTGCATGGCACCTTGCTCCTTCAAAGCCAACGTGGGAGTCAGGGAGCAAGTCTGCTAGCAGCGTGGAGTCTTGCATAATGTCACATAGTCACAGAAATGACATCCCATTTCCTCCGTCATTTTCTACTGGTTAGAAGCAATTCACAGGTCCTGCTCATATTCCAGGGGAAGGAATTATACAAAGGCATGGGTACTAGAAGGCCTACTATCCATGAGATGAGGGGGAACACTTTTACCACAGGACAGCATTCACAATAACTTATCAATGAGAAGTCTCTGACTGAGGTTTAATCAGTGTGGTATCTTACTTGTGATTATCTTTGTGAAATCTAGCATAGTTTGTTAGAACATGTCTTCTTTCATTTAAGTGTACATCTATTTACAGCACTTTTAAATTCATTTCTGATGGTGAGCACAGTGTGTACTGTGGCTTGGGATAGCATTTCCATTTCTATAATATTGACAGTTGATTTTGTTGTTTGCTAAGATCCCCACTTAGATCATTGATAACTGACTTAGTCTTTTTATAAAACAGATCGAAGATGGCTTGTTTATTATGACACCTACTGTGTACAGTTGTGACATCGTATCTTAAGCATAATTAATAAAGTGTTCAAGTTCTTCTTTAATGACACCTAAAATTATTGTTTAATTGAGGTTGTTTTAGGCTCATGAGGCTTTCTTGGACAACCCTTTGTTCAAAATGAAGGAATTGAGGGAGCATATTTTGTAATATGGAAGACTACTGGCACGTGTCACCTAATGAGGAGAGGTGTCTCTTTCTGAACAAATGCAGTAGTTATCTTTGTCACTTATTTGGCAGTTAATCATGTATTTTGCTTTGACCATATCTAGTGTTTTTTATTATAGAAAAACTTACATGTATATTGAGGTAGACAAAATAGTAGTATGTACCTCCAAGTACCTATTGTGCTTTAAGTTAAAGCAAAAAACATCTCTTGACCAATGTTGTGTCTTTTTTATTCGCCGCAACTTAAACCTTCCCAGATTCTTTAGGGGCAAATTCCAGATATCATTTTATTAAATATTGTATATTTACGCTTTTAATATGTCTGATCTAGGTTCTCCTTTTTTTAATACTGAATGCTCCCTGAGCATGTGGACCCTATAATCCTTATTTCAAGTTTCCAATGCCAAATTTGGAAACTATATATAAGTATACGCTTAGAAAAGTCTGCCTTCTCAGATTTCATGTGAATTCAGTCTACAAAGTCACCTAGGATAAGTTATCTATCTGTTCTCTCCATTGAAGAGGAATTTCACTTTTTTGAATTACTTAAAGGGCGTTTATTTATTTGTTTATTTTTGAGACAGGGTTTCATTCTTGGTGCCCAGATGGGAGTGCAGCGTCATGATCTTGGCTCACTGCAACCTTCGCCTCCTGGGTTCAAGCAATTCTCCTGCCTCAGCGTCGAGAGTAGCTGGGATTACAGGCATTGCCACCACGCCCAGCTAATTTTTGTATTTTTAGTAGAGACGGCTTCACTGTGTTGGCCAGGCTGCTCTCAAACTCCTAACCTCAGGTGATCCACCTGCCTCGGCCTCCCAGAGTGCTGGGTAATTACAGGCGTGAGCCACTGCGCCTGGTCAAGGGTCTTTATTAAGGTTTGCTTTCTTTTGGTTATAGACTTGGACTTAGGAGCCTTGAAGTTTTGGTGCTTTTCTAACAGTCGTGTTGTCTGTTTGTTTGTTTGTTTTTGTTGTTGTTGTTTTGAAAGGAAGGCAGTGGGTTAAACAGAACATGGAAAGTGGTTTACTTTATTGTAGTCACCTAACTCTCCCGCTCTTAGCAGTGTCACAGAAAATTAGGGTCTGTTTTAAAATAAAACTTCAATCTCAGGGCAGGAATCATTTGAGAATCCTGTAACAGAAACTCATGATGCTGCCTGAGTTCTATATAAAATGAGCCCTGTTAAAACAAAATTCATATGCTTTGGGATGGGATATTTTAAAATTCAACTTGGGGAGTAAAGAAAAGCTTGTTTTCCTTCATTGCTATCTTCTCCCCTCCCTAGCTAGCTTCTGTCAGTGTTTATATGTAGTTATATACCCATGTGTAAAATAGCAGATTTGAATTTATGTATTCCTTAGACCAACATTTATATATTTTTTATTTTATTTATTTATTTATTTTTTGAGACAAGAGTCTTACTCTTTCAATTAGGTTGGAGTGCAGTGGTATGATCTCGGCGCACTGCAACTTCCACCACCCTGGTTCAAACAGTTCTCATGCCTCAGCCTCCCTAGTAACTGGAATTACAGGTGTGTGCTACCATGCCTGGCTAATTTTTTTTTTTCGAGACGGAGTCTTGGCCTTTTTCCCAGGCTGGAGTGCAGTGGTTCAGTCTTGGCTCACTGCAACCTCCACCTCCCGGGTTCAGGCAATTCTCTTGCCTCAGCCTCCCGAGTAGCTGGGATTACATGTGCCTGCCACCATACCTGGCTAATTTTTTGTATTTTTAGTCAAGATAGGGTTTCACCATGTTGGCCAAACTGGTCTTGAACTCCTAGCCTCAAGTAATCTGCCTGCCTCAGCCTCCGAAAGTGCTGGGATTATAAAGTGAGCCAGCCTCCATTCACCAATATTTAAACGTTTGAGTATATAAATGTTTAGGGATTTAGATGTAATTAAAAGTTTACTTAAAAAATTTATAAATGTTATGATAGAGATTTGAGATCAAACAACATAAATTCTAAATGTTTTCATTCATTTTATGATTATTTATCTGAGAGAAGGTCTTGCTCTGTTGCCCAGGTTTTGTGATTGTGGCTCACTGCAACCTCTGTCTTCAGTGATTCAAGTGATTGATCTTTCCACCTCAGCCTCCTGAGTAGCTGGGACTACAGGTGGACGCCACTGTGTCAGCTAATTTTTGTATTTTTTTTTGGTAGAGACGGGGCTTCACCATATTGCCCAGGCTGGTTTCAAACTACTGGTCTCAAGAAATTTGCCCACCCCATGCTCCCAAAGTGCTGAGTTTACAGACATGAGCCACAGCACCTGACCTCATTTTATGATACAATCTTATTTTAACTGTTCATAGGTATTTTCAGCATCTGTGAAATATTTAGTTATTTTTTATGAAATCTAGCATAGTTTGTTAGAACATGTCTACTTTCATTTAAGTGTACATCTGTTTACAGCACTTTTAAATTCATTTCTGATGGTGTCAGTGAGTACTGTGGCTTGGGATAGCATTTCCGTTTCTATAATATTGACAGTTGTTTTTTTGTTTGCTAATATCCCCACTTAATAGATCATTAATTACTGACCTAGTCTTTCTATAAAACAGATCGAAGATGGCTTATTTATTATGACACCTATCTTGTACAATCATGACATTGTATCTCTAGGTATAATTTAAAAAGTGTTCAAGTTCTTCTTTAATGGCACCCAGAATTATTGTTCATTTGAGGTTGTTTTAGGCTTATGAGGCTTCTTTGGAAAACCCTTCATTGCTCAAAATGAAGTCATTGAGAAAGTATATTTTTTAATCTAGAAGACTTTAGGGGACCTGATAAGAAAGTAACTCTGTTTTCTGACAGATTTGGGAGAAAGCTTACCTTATATGTGGGTGAGTTGAAGTATGTTTTCTCACCTTGAAACTCAATGATATTTTATTTTTCCACCCTCTCACTTGCTGTTATTCTCCCCTTTTTTTGTGTTTCTTATTTAGAATATAATAGAGAATGAGCTTATATGGCAAGCCAGATGTGGCAGGGAAATTTTAGAAATGGAATTTCTTTTGATCAAAACACTTTCTTGTATGTTACCTTTCTACAAGTTCTGTCCTGTGAGTTGTTAGTAAGCCTATAGAGAGAGCTTCTTTTGTCTTTTTCATTTATAGGGCAGTCACACATTTCAGTCATAACGTGCGACTGACAACATTTATTTTTCACAGGGTTTGGCTCTGTGGTCCAGGCTGGAGTGCAGTGGCATGATGATACCTCACTGCAGCCTTGACCTCCTGGGTTCAAGCTGTCCTCTTGCCTCAGGCTCTCAAGTAGCTAGGGCTAAAGGCATGCACCATCTAATGGGCACACCCAGCTAATGTTTTCATTTTATTTATTTAGAGATGAGATTTCACTGTGTTGCCCAGGCTGGTCTCAAACTCCTTATGTGATCCTATTGCCTCAACCTCCCAAAGTGGAGGGATTACAGGCATGAGCCAACACTTCCAGCTCCAATATTGCTTTAGAAATTAGAATAAAATTAGAAATTTTTTCTGAATAATCTATACATTTTTTTTTACATTTCTATATGTAGTATTTAAGAAAACATTGTTGGTGATTATTATTGGAATAATGGTCTGAATGAAACCTGCTTTGGTATGAGCTGAGAGTTTTCGATCAGATTGATTTAGCTCCAGGTATTCCTCCCATTATTGTAGATGCTTATTAGCAAAGCTTTTTATGTAATTTGTATTCTGGGAAGAGTAGACTATTTTTGAAGTAATACTATTCTTGTTAAACTATGTTGTAAAGAATCCTGAGATCAGTCTAAGCATGTGCACACCCATTTCTTCTAAAATTTGTATAGAAATAACAGAAAGATGTCATGGTGAGTGATGGTGAGTGATGTTTGTGTTAAGTTTATTGAACTGTAATAGAGCTAGAGGATAGACTATGTTATTAATTGACAGATATTTTTGAGGATTCCTGGAGGATTGCAAGATAGTAAATAGGATTAGAGAAACAACAGCTAGTAGAAAAAGTTGCAGAAGGAGAAAGAATAATTAAGTGTTAGTTTACTCAAGAGAGCCCTGGTGGAAGTGTGAGTTTGGAATCAACAGTTCATAGTGGGAGCATGGCTGTGTTGCCATCACCATGGTAATTACAGAAGTTCATTTAGAATAGCAGGCTCGGTGGAGCCTTCTTTCTGTCCCCTTCAGAGTAGCTGGTATGCCAGGCTTTCACCTTTAGGATAAAACTAGAGTCATGGTCTAGCCAGAAAGTGGGTGATCTTTTATCTGAGGAGAGCATGAGAGTGGAGAGAGCAGAAAAGAGCTCATGGCACTTTGGTTTTTACAGCAGACACGGGACAAGGACATTCCTACCTTCAGAATACTGCTCTTCTTGTTAACATGCCCACCAGCTCATCATACACACAGAACTTGAAACCAGCGGTCTTTTAGGACAACCAGACCTACACAAATGCAGAGGAAACCCACATGATAGACTTACATTAACTATCTTTCATTCACAAAGCCGAACAGCCAACCAGGGATTTCCAGACATTTGAGGAAAACCAAGAGATTGAAACATGGAAGAGTCTCCTTTGAAGGGCAGTAATTATGAGTGAGGACTATATTTCTGTTCCTTTGCTTTTTTTTTTTTTTGCCTTCCTATACTGCTTTTTATTGGAATGATATTTTGTTTATTTTGTGCTAGTAACCTGTACTTTTTTTTTTTTTTTGAGACAGTCTTGCTCTGTCACCAGGCTGGAGTGCAGTGGCGCAGTCTCGGCTCACTGCAACCTCTGCCTCCTGGGTTCAAGCGATTCTTCTGCCTCATGTGTAATGAAAATTTTCTTAAGTTTGAAGTTTACTAACATTTCTACCGACCCCTCTCTACTTCACAAACCAATCTCCTTAGCACATGTTAGCTATCCTTCAAGTATCTACTCTTTCTAGTTGATTGGTTTTTGAATACACCAAAGATAAAGCATGGAAGATATCATAATTATAGAAGGAAATATAAATGTTATAATCCCTGAATATATGAGGAAGTGGCTGGGGGTGGAGGAAATGAGGGATAGCAGGAAAGGTGATTGTGCTTCTTTCCTTTTGTTTCATAGCCCAGATTTCTTATGTGCTATATGAAAACTGGTAAATCTAGCTAAAGATTTAGATGCAGAACTAGTTAGTAGAAGCACTAGAATAATACTATACCCAATGATACATAATAAAAATTAGGAGGTGGTCTGGGAAGGAGTGTTGGGGGTAGTGTGTGCGCCAGTTTCTCTTCTGACAAAGTGCAGAATTAAGAGCTGTTGACTGAGGCATGCAATATATTATTTGAAGTTATGATAATCATCATTAAAAACTAAAATTGTTAATGCAGATTGTCTCCAGAGAAATGAACCCTAAGGGAGGGAGTGGTGAATAATACTTCAAGTTTTATACCCTCTTTACAGTTTGAATTATTTTTAGATTGTGAACTTACGGTATTCATAAAGTTTTATACAAAGCATATGAAAAGGTTTTGGTGCTTGTTCTGCTATTTTAACTGTCCATAGGAAGCTAACTTCAGACTTGTACATAGGTTCAAGATTGGTATCTTTTCTTTACATTAACATAGTAGCTTTCAAAACCAAGTGTGCTTGAACAAGGTACTTCCCTCTCCTGCTGCAAGTTTCCATCTTGCTGCTTACTTCAATAAAACGATTACTTAGGAAAAGCTAAATGACTCCTGTTTCTAGTCATACCTTTACATAATGCTTTCTGTTTTACAGCACTTTCACATTCACTATTTGATTTCCACAACTCTGAGGTAGGCAGAGTAGGTATTTTCCTGTGTGATATGGTGAGGAAACTAAGACTGAGAAAGTGACTCGCCCAGTCGCGTGGCTTGAGAAGTGGTGGTGGAGCTCACTGCTCACCCACTCACCAGGAGGGTTTCATGCCTGCACAGCCTTCTGGCCTGCAATGGCTAAAGTGTCTCTCTTACCAGTTCTTACCTTTCTTCTTTATGATGTACCCACACTCAAGTTCCCTTATTAATTGCTTCCTGCATTCTCAACTTGTATTCAAATTGTGCTTAACGTATATAAATGTGTGTTATTTTAAAAAGTGAATTTTACTGCATTTTGAAAATGCCACACATAAACTTTGAGTGTGATTCAGCTCTTGTTATTTCTGCAGCTGCACAACACTATTCCTTCCTTACCTTCATGAACTCATCTTTCTGTCCAGAATTTTTCAGACACCCTTGTTTTGAAGCATCATGGCTTGCTGAAGCAAAGTGGTAGAATTTAAATGTTGTTGCCTTCAAGAATTAACTAATCTTTTGGACTTGTGATACTGTGTAATCTTTTTGGACTTGTGATTTGGCCTCATTTGAACTCGGCAGAAATGGTTCTCATCCAGGAAATTTTGGATTTCCACAAGTGACTCACTGGAAAAACTACGTTAGTCGTGGGGAAGGAAGCGTGCTCAGCTCTTGTGTTGGGACCCTTGATACGATTGATTTAATAACTTTGACTAGTAATTCCCAATGTCTGTAATTTCTCAGGGATAGTTTCTGTCAGATTCTTTTTTCCTGAAAATACACCATCTTTTCCTCTTTTTTTTTTTTCTTGGCGTGTTTTGTGATTTTTTTTGTGTGAGAAGTGAACAGTTTGAATGTTGTAATGTTGTGACTCTGAAAATCAGATTCTCCACCTCCTCAGTGATTGCTTTTTTGAGGCTTGCAGTCATCCATTTGTATAATGACTTTTCTAAACCAGTTTTGAAAGTCTGTATTCCTTGTTGTGTGTGGTCACTGAAGTTTCTGTCTTAATATCTCGGGACAACTGTAATTTGATAGAGATTTACCAATATCTGGATCCCTATCCCCCCAGTAAAGAAAGGTTGCAGTCTAAGGGGATAAAAACAAAGGCAAGCATCTGTGCTGTTCCCCCAGGCTACTGCCAGACTGAGCAAAGTGCACAATCCCAAATTGTTGGAGGGCAAGATTCCCGCCGCCAGCCCTGGTACTAAGAAGCTGCTCTAGGAGATGCTCCTATGCCCGTCTCTGGTGGGGTGAAGGGGCGCTGAGAAGTAGGAGTTGATAGCTGGTTTGCATGCTCTGCTTTCTTCTCCCTTCATCAACCACTGCCCTGGGTGTTTAGTTTAATGTCTGATTAGGCTCCAAGGTTCAGAATAGTTGATTCTGATGTATTTTTCAGCTTAATGGTTTTGGTGGAAGGGGTAATGCCTGGAGCTTTCTACTCTGCCGTTTTCCATGTTGGTGACTCCGCTCTTGTTTTGGATGTGACTGCACTTCATGCCAATTGTAGCCAGTTCTTTTCTACTTCCCCAGTATTTATCAAACAATGGTGCTTTTTTGTTGTTTTTTCTAAAGAGACTGAAACTATATTAATGGTGTAAAATATTTTGCAGAATTTCCCCAATATCCTTCACAAAAATTATGCTTACATTTATTTTTATTTTCTATTATTATTGAGGTAGGGTCTTACTGTGTTGCCCAGGTCATAGCTTACTGCAGTTTCGAACTCCTGGGCTTAATGATCCTCCTGCCTCAGCCTCCCAAGCAGCTGGGACTGTAGGCGTGCTCCACATCCAGGGAATTAATTTTTTTTTTTTTTTTTTTTTTTGTAGAGACAGTCTTGCTGTGTTGCTCAGGCTTCTCTAGAACTCCTGGCCTTAAGCAGTCCTCCTGCTCTGACTTCCCAAAGTGCTGGTACTATGGGTGTGAGCCATTGCACCTGGCCTATGCATACCTTTAGAGTGACACTGTTGTTTTCTGAGCTGTTAACAGTGTGGTTGCTAAGAATGATTTTTATTTTTGTAGAATTTAAAAGTTGTTTTCAGTTCTTTCACAGTTTTATAGCTGGAAAATGGCAAGAGAGAACCACATTTTATAGCTCAAGGGAATCAAGGTCTAGAAAACAGGACTGGCAGAGATGCTACTTTGTTCTTTCCACTCAACCCTGGTTTATTATAATATTCCTGTTGTCTCAGTGACACAGAAAGAGCCACAGGTCACTTTCTTATTGTGGTGAGAGTGAAGAACTCTTTCTGAGACAGTTCACGATGTGAGTACCTTATTTTGTTTGAAGTGTATGGAATATTTTGAGTATTTGATAAAACTATGTAAGTTTGATGATAATTTGCTTTTTTTTTAGGGTGAGCCAGATTTCGCATATGGAATCTGAAGAATGAAGAATGTTACTATAAACTAAGTCAGACCATAATGTAATTTGATTTTGGTTTTACTTCAATTTAATAATACCTTGTATTTATTTATATAGTGATTTTCTTCTCAGGAGTGGTAGGTACTTTACAGACACTTCATTATACTACAACATTGGCATCTGGAAAACTAGAGGTGTTCATGTCTTTATAAGTGGAAAAACATCAACACAGGTTTTCTGATTGAGCATAATCACAGAAATCTGTTACCCAAGTCAGGTGTGTGGATGGTATGCAGGGGGGCAATCCAGGGATCCTTGCTTTTTATAGAGCTGAAACATTATGTGGTTAAATAGATACAGAAATTGTCAAGAATATGGTAGAAAGAGCATGATGAAACATTCTTGTAATTTGTTCTCCAAAGTGGGTAAATCCTTGCATTGAAGACAATGTGAAGATGCTGTAAAAAACACATTCTGCCCCTAGGTGCAAGTTACGGAGTTCAGATATAGTTATGTTTTAAATGTTTAGCTATTCACGAGAATATTTTATGAATTTTTTGAAAGTTTTCTTGTATTGACAGGAAAGTAAGAGCTGTAATGTTTAATCGTGCACATTTAACTATGTTGTTAGGCTGAGTTTGGTCATATTTGAGAATTTTCCTTTTGATGTTATTGTTAAGCCAAATGTGAAGGCTTGCCAGAGTGGTTCTTGGAAAGGCCAATATTACTACTGTTACTTCTGACAGAGATGATGTAATGAGATTTCTTTCAGTAGCTCATTGTCTCATTGTCAGCATTTACAGATCAAAAGCTTGTTTTTTGTTTGTTTTTTTTTTTTGGTGTTCAGCGTTCTTGTATTTCCATATCTTGACTGAGTTAAAAGACTTTAAGATAAATCTGAATCTCTGTAAGTATTCTCTATAACACATTTAGCCATGAATTATATGGTGAAACTTTTCATTGAAAATACTGAATCAGATAATTGGAATATTGTGCCTTTTGACACGTCTGATAGGAACCTTGAGTTTCTAGTAGACATTTGAACTTTTGAAAGTTTAAATTACATGCCTGTTTGTTTTGGTTTATTTACTTTAGCAATGAATTATAATATTGATTCAGATATGTAACTTGTTCTTATTACATAAGTGGTGTCCTCTGAGTAAATTTAAATTTGTGGTTATTTGCCCTGTGATTAATCATATAATTAGATTTTTCTGAACTGATTAGATGAGAAATCTACATGTTTAATATGTTACATATGTGCTTCTGTGGTGGCAGTTGAAGGAGAAAGTAAACTAGTTTTAATTTCTTCTGGAAGAAATTCTGTTTTTGAAAACTTGCCAGAAATCTTCCCTATCAGGTTGAAGATTTTTTGGAGTGATATGGAGAGTAGGTGAGAGGATGGGATGAATACACAAGCATAAACAGTACTGGACAGTAAATTTACATGTTTCTCTTTCCTCCTGCAATGAAACAAATGGCTTTCAGAAGACCTGTGATAGAGAGAAACAGAGGCAACGGCCCTCTGATCATATGATTATTAGAGCTTGATAATTGGTTGTACAGTATTTCGTTTCTCTCAGAGTTAGCAGCATGTTCTGACTTCTCTATTAGTGTTGACAACTGAACCTCTCTGTTCCCTTTTGTGTCATTGGTACCTTATCATATCTTAACCCCGAGGGTCACTTTGCTTTGTGCTGATTTCTGATTTTAAGCTTTTGCAGGCTTCTGTCATGTGTGCTGCAGTGGTGCAATGCCAGTTTTAGTTCTAGACCCTTCTAAAAATCCCTCGTACTTTTTATGGTGTGCTTTTTAACTTCGATGGGATAGTTAAAAACAGAGGAGGCCGGTAGAGGAGTTATAGACCAAGATTCTTAGGATGACCACAGATCAGTGTGGAACTCCCAGATACTTTCCCTCCAAGTCACAGAAATTTTGTCAGGACTGTGTTTTTCGAAAGGCTCATCTGAGAGAAGGGGTAATAGATGGCATTGTAGTTGGGTTGGAGGAAGATGGGCAGAGGAAGTGTGCTTTGAGCCTGTTGTGCCAGGCATTGTTCTGAACATCTTCTATACATTTTTCACGGAAACAGACCATGTTCCGAGTCTTGTTTGCCCCTTTTTTGTAGATTAATTTGACGCTCAAAGGGGTACAATATTTGTTCTAAATTTAAACTTTGGTAACTCTATAGTAGTGCTGCTTTTTTTGAATTTTAGCATTTTGGATTTGCAGTAGATAGTACAAATCTGGTCTTCCCCTCTTGCTGATGAGAAAACTGAGGCAGTGTTTTATTGCAATGGTTTGGTAGTTTCTGTTAGAATGGGGACAGCAATGCAGCCGCCTGGTTTGAAGGCTGTCACTCAGTCCCCTGCTCATCCTGCAGTTGGATGGTTTAAATGCGTATTCTTTGTAGTTCAGGGCTTTCCTTTTACCAACATGAAAAGCTATAATGAAATACCCCGAAGGAAGAGTCAAGGCTTGGCTTGTTTCATTCCATCTGTTTGTGAAGCTTTTCCAAGTTCTCCAGCACTCACTGTTGTTCCTGTCCAGACGTGCTATAGTACCTCCTGTGTTATGACATAGTTTTGACGCTTATTCTCTTATCTCTGCATCTTTAAATTTATTTTAAATAGATTTTTATTTATATGCAATAATGAAAAGCTCACCAGTTGAATTATGATTTTGAAATTTTTCTTACGCTTTTGTATATAAAATTAAAAAATTTCAACATACAGTGAGAAATAGTATGAGACCTAATATATACATACTTATATATGGAAACAAAAGTTTCAGATGCCTTTGTTTACTGCTAATAAAGATATGTATCTGATATGTTTTACCGAAAAAGAAGCTGGTAGTTGCGGTCTACAGCAAAGACCTCACCGCTCACTAATGAGTGCCACACTTTGAATATCATGTTCTCCAGCTTCTAGTACAGGGCTGGAGAGAACACAGATAGTCAGTTACTGAATCTCACATATCCCGAAACCTACTGCTTTGATACTCTTTTTATGATTCCTCAGACTCATAGATACAGTGTGTTTTGTTATAAATATTTTATTGCTTTTGATTCGGTTTCAGAGCACATGGTGTTTTCTAGAACAGGTATGAGAATTAAGTCTTCTCTTTGACTTTTTGTACTTCTCACTTATGAGATAAACTTGTTTTGCCTTTATACTTTGGATTCGTCTTCTTATGGCTCACATTCTCTTCTTTGTTGTGTTTATACCCTCACACCTTCACATGGGCTGTTTCCTGTGCCTTCACAACTTTTCTTATTTTACCGAGTCACGTGCTTTTCCCACCTCTGGGAAGCTTTTCCTGCCTGATTTGGCAGTTCTCCTTTGTGTACTGACTTGATCTAACTTAAAATGATACGCGCTGCATTCTAAAATAGGATTTGAAACATGAAACTGGAAGAGTATATTGAATTTTCTGTTTATTTGTATTAAAAGAAAGTTGTGTGGAAACTAACAGTTTGGCTATTTAAGTACATTTTCCAGATGATAGATGTGCATTCTTTTATGTTTTCATAATTTTTAATTTCTTGGTAAGGTATATTCTCTACTTTCTAAAAGAGTGTATACTGAATATAATTAACTTTTCAAAATGACATATCATTATAGACACCATTTTTTAGCCATAGTCTAGCTTTAGATGTAGATGTTGTGAGCCAGGAGATTTTTAAGTTAGGGAATTATGTTAATTCCAGAATGAATTAATTATTTTCTTGAAAATGTTCCAGGTTATCAGTTTACTTTTGTGTAATTTGTATCTTTTTCATAATGACACAGTGAAAGGTAGTTGTATGTTTTCCTTGGTTGACTATGTAAAAATTATTTAATTGCAGGACAGCCATATCCCATATTATTGTTTTTTTCTATTTGCAGATATTTTGAGGTTGCTTCCAATATTTAATATATAGTTACTTTTATATTATCAGAATAATAGACTAAAGGTATCTTTGTAATTCCAACCTATTATTTCACTTGGATGGCAATTTCTGGGCATGAAAAGAACAGCCCTCATCTTTTCAAGAATTCATGCTAGGTAAGTTTAAGGAGGTACTTGCCCTGTGGCCTATGTACTAGTCCATTTTCATACTGCTGTGAAGAAATACCTGAGACTGGGAATTTATAAAGAAAAAGAGGCTTAATGGACTCATAGTTCTTCATGGCTGGGGAGGCCTCAAAACCATGGTGGAATGAAGAGGATGAACAAAGGCACGTTTTACATGGTAGCAGGCAAGAGAGTGTGTGCAGGGGGGCCGGGCACAGTGGCTCACGCCCGTAATCCCAGCACTTTGGGAGGCTGAGGCGAGCAGATGACAAGGTTAAGAGTTAAGAGATCAAGACCATCTTGGCCAACATGATGAAACCCCATCTCTACTAAAAATGCAAAAATTTAGCTGAGGTGTGGTGGTGTGCGCCTGTAACAGTCCCAGCTACTCAGGAGGCTGAGGCAGGAGAATCACTTGAACCTGGGAGGCGGAGGTTGCAGTGGGACGAAATCATGCCATTGCACTCCAGCCTGGTGACAGAGCGAGACTCTGTCTCAAAAAAATAAAAGTAAGTAAATTAAAAGAGAGTGTGTATAGGTGAACTGCCTTTTATAAAACCATCAAATCTCATGAGACTTATATCACGAGAATAGCATGGGAAAACCCATGCCCATGATTCAGTCACCTCCTACTGGGTCCCTCCCACGACTTGGGAATTATGGGAGCTATAATTTGAGATGAGATTTGGGTGGGGACACAGAGCCAACTCATCAAACTATATCAGCCTACAAATTTTTAGGATTGGATTATTATTACTATTATTGAGGGATGATGCTGTTTCCTAACTCATTCAGGACTTTGTTAATGTTTGACTTTTAATAGACTGTCCAACATTGTATATTTCATGTTTTAATGAGAGCTGATAGATTCATATGTTACTAGAATGTGGGGATGGAAGGTACTATAGACAGAGGTTTTGTATCTGAGGAAACTGAGGTCTGGAGAGAAGCATTTGTCTCAAGTCATTTACAACTTACTGTCATGGCCAAGACCAGACTCTAGTTCAGTGCTACTTGTAGTATACCATGGTCTCTCTACAGCAGTTCTGTAATGGATTCATTCTCCCATGAAATCTTCTCTGTAAAATGTTTCCTATTTTTAATGAAACTTGAGTTTTCTATTAATAACCTTTCATTGACAGGAATATTGGCTAAAAAATTCTATCTGATATTAACCTTGTTTAGTTCTTAAGCATACCCATTCAATTTTTTTTAATTTAAACATATTTTTGTTTATTTATTTTGAGGTGGGGTCTCACTCTGTCATCCAGGCTGGAGTGCAGTGGTGCAGTCCGGGCTCACTGCAGCTTCCACCTCCCAGGCTCATGTTATCTTCCCACTTCAGCCTCCTGAGTAGTTAGGACTACAGGTGCCACTATGCCTGGCTAATTTTTTGTATTTTTGATAAAGATGGGGTGTATTAGTCTATTTTCACACTGCTGATAAAGACATATCCCAAGACCAGGAAGAAAAATAGGTTTAATTAGACTTAACAGTTCCACCTGGCTGGGGAGGCATTAAAATCATGGCGGGAGGTGAAAGGCACTTCTTACATGGTGGTGGCAAGAGAAAATGAGAAAGATTGAAAAACAGAAACCCCTGATAAAATTATCAGATCTTGTGACAGTTATTCACTGCCATGAGAACAGTATAGGGGAACCACCCCCATGATTCAGATTATTTCTTACTGGATTCCTCCCAGGTGGGAATCATGGGAGTACAATTCAAGATGATATTTGGGTGGGGACACAGAGCCAAACCATATCACGGGGTTTCACCATGTTGCCCAGGCTGGTCTTGAACTCCTAAATCCACCTGCCTTAGCCTCCCCAGAGTGCTGGGATTACAGGTATGAGCCACCATGGCTGGCCACACCGTTGAGTTTTTAACTTCAGCTTTTGTAACTTTTATATTTAGAAGTTGTATTTAGTTCTTTTTAAAAAATCTACTTAGAGTCTCATCTTTGTTCTTATAATCAAGTCATTGTCATTTCCTGACACACATTAGACACTTGTTTTGTATCCTGTGTCTGATAGTCTGGTGTTTAATAACTTTTTGAGTTTAATTCTGCTGTCTGCATTTCTTCATGAGGCTCTCACTCATGGGGCTTGCTTTTCCTGTGTATTTTTGTGATTTTTGACTTAGGAACTCAAATCTCTTGGCATTATATTTGTAGGAATTCTTTGTGGGTGGATTGAATTTATCTCCTTCCAGAGTGAATTTGTAATTCTGCCTTTTGTGGAGTGGAAGGGGGTACTCACAATTTAGGATTTCTTTGAATTCTCTACTGAGGTGTTTTTTGTTTGGTTGTTTGGTTTGTAGATCACGTAGCTTGTGGAAATTTGGGTCACAAACTTTTACGAGGGCCTAGTTACGGTTATGAATTTTGGAAGAGATTTATTTCTTCTTTCTTCCTGTCTCTACTCCTAAGTGCCAAGGACAAGCCAAGCAAGTTTTCTTGCTGTTTCTTGTGGTATGGCTCCCTTTTAAAATCAAGAGAAACCCTTTGGGGATCTCAGCTTCACGCTGGTATCTCCTGTTGTCCTCCCTGTCTTGAGTGGGCCCTGTTTTAGTACCTGTTTCTGCACTCCATTCCGTTCAGCTGTTAGAAGAGAATTTAAAGGTCACTAAAGTCAAAGATACCCACAGTGGGAAGTCTTTGGTGTTTGCTTCTCTCACGTAGTTCCCCCATCGCTTTGTTTTTTGATTTCTGCAGATTATTTTATCACTAGCTCAGTTAATTATTGTTATTTTTTAATTTCTTCCATCTTTTGGTTGTTTTCATTAGAAGAGTCTGAGTATCTAATTTTTTTTTCATGATGAATTCTATAGTAAGGGTACTAAGTCTAAAATAATCTTTTGCCTAAGTTACAAAAATGGGACAGAAGTCAGAAAAAAATGTTCTCTTCCATTTGTGTGTGCCATGTATTCAGACATAATAAATTCTGATACCTATCAAGGCTCCAGAGCAGAACTTGTTCTATTTTTTTTTTTGAGACAGAGTTTTGCTCTTGTTGCCTAGGCTGGAGTACAGTGGTGTGATCTCAACTCACTGCAACCTCTGCCTACCAGTTCAAGCGATTCTCCCCCCTCAGCCTCTTGAGTAGCTGGGATTACAGGCATGCACTACCACACCTGGCTAATTTTCTGTATTTTTAGTAGAGAGGGGGTTTCACCATGTTGGCCAGGCTGGTCTTGAACTCCTGGCCTCAGATGATCCACCTCCCAAAGTGCTGGGATTACAGGCATGAGCCGCCACATCCGACCTGGAGCAGAACTTCGTAAGTCACCCCCATGCTTTCCCTTTATCCCAGTAAAGAATCACTGATTTTATAAAAGCCATTGTTAGGTTTGATAGGGTCATGTTTCTCAAATGTGGGAATGGAGCTATTATTATTGAATGTTTACTTTTTCTAGGCTCACTTTAAATTTTCGGGTGATTGTATGACCATTATGTGACGTAGTAGAATTTGTCAGTCTTCAACAAAATCCTTCAGGAATGTCTTAAAAATGGTAACAGTTGGCCAGGCATGGTGGTTCACGTCTGTAATCCCAGCAGTTTGGGGAGGCTGAGGCGGGTCGATCACCTGAGATCAGGAGTTCAAGACTAGCCTGGCCAACATGGTAAAACTCAGTATCTGAAAAAAAAAAAAAAAAAAAAAAAAGATGGTAACAATTGTACAGCAAAATTTTGACTTTGCAGTTGGTTTTCACCAGTTATATCTAACTTTGGTGTTAAAAACTCTTAAATTTATAAACAACTCAGCAGGAACCAATTGCTTAGTATAAGCTTTTGCCTTTTTAGTTAGCATTAGGCTAGAGAGAGGAGTGTACTCTGATCATTTCTGCAGAGGAAAACCTTGAATCCATGCAGTAATCATGCTTCTCCTGCATCTGCAGAATCTGCTGTGCAGTGTCATTACCACAGGAAGGCATAGTTTACGGTGCCGTGCCGTAGTTTAGAACTGTAATAAGGTGAGTGTGCTTTCTTTGTACATTTCATTTCGATCTGCTCCCCTCCTTCCATCCTAACCATCATTCTTCAAGCTGTTGAATTGTGGGCTTGGCATATATTGGTTGCCTTGGACTTCCCTGGAGTTTTGTGTTAATACATGGATGTCTTCAGAAGCATCGATGAAAGTGATGGAAAATGGTAGAATGTTGAATGAGAAGTGAGAAGAGATTTTAGAAATCACACAGTCTTTTCATTTTCTGAATAGTTTTAGCCATGAAAATCTTAGTTCATGTAAAGGTTACTTGAAAAACCCAACAGATAAATTTGGAACTGGGAATTCTGAAAATCGCTGAGGATTCTGACCCTTTTTGCAAATGAAGATTCTTCAGTCTAGAAGGGTTAAACGATTATGATCTACAGCTCTTTCCAACTTGCCCTTCTTGGCCTACTGTTCCCAGACTTCTGAATTGGCTTATGATTCTGCTTTGTTGTTAGGCTGTGTGGTGGAGAGTACAGTGATGATATCTCTGGGGGCCACTTCGTGGAATTGGCTCTTGTCTGCCAAACTAAGGAGAGTATCTTTTTTTAATATTATAGCTGTCTTGTTTTGTTTTCTGATTTTCTTCTTGTCATTTCTTAGCTTTTGCATGGAGCAGAAAAGATATATTACTGTGACTGGTTTATTTTCTTTGTGTTTGAAAGGAAGGGTGAGAAGAGGACCAGCATTTATTAGACACCTGGTTATGTGCCAAGCACCATTAGCTGCCTTAGAAAAGTTAAAATTCTGTTAATTTATAGTCACCCTAAAAAGTAGTTGCTAACATTTTTAACAGTTGGGAAACTGAGGCACAGAGAGACAACACCTGACCCATAGTTGAATCTGCTGTGAGGACAAAGTGGTAGGAGAAGAACTTACTAAGCAGGTGTAAAAGTACATGATACATATGGTGACAGGTGGACATCAGGGTGGTTAGAATACAAGGCAAGTGGCATGTGATTTGGCTAACAGTGGAGAGAGAACCTTTACCTGTTACCCTGTTCTTTGTGCATCTTAAGGGCTAGAAATGCCATCTAAGGTATATTCACTGGTATTTTATTTTTCTAGGTAGGTAAGTGTTTGAGGTTGTATTCTGGATGATGGCACCTTTTCTTCTGTTTTGGTGGGGGAAAAGGATTATACTCATTTGAATAAGCCAATATCAGTTTGGATTTTTACAACAGGTGGTATCCCAGCACTTTGGGAGGCCGAGGCGGGTGGATCACGAGGTCAAGAGATCGAGACCATCCTGGTCAACATGGTGAAACCCCGTTTCTACTAAAAATACAAAAAAATTAGCTGGGCATGGTGCCACGTGCCTGTAATCCCAGCTACTCAGGAGGCTGAGGCAGGAAAATTGCCTGAACCCAGGAGGCGGAGGTGGCGGTGAGCTGAGATCGCGCCATTGCACTCCAGCCTGGGTAACAAGAGTGAAACTCCGTCTCAAAAAAAAAAAAAAACCCTGGGTTTATTGATTATTTTCAACATGTGTGAGGGACTTTTGTAACAGGGTACTTGAGCTGGCAGGGTAAAGGGTAGTAGGGCTTGCAGTATTCCCATCAGTTTTTAGTGGATCGTGAAGTTGCTGTAATAAATTGGATTCGGTATTGTTAATGACATTAATTGCTATCCAAACTTAGAAATAAATGATATCTATTCACTAGTGATGGTATCAAGTTTTTATATAAAACCTAAAAGTAATTCCCAAGTTAAAAAAATAAAGGCAGTATCATGTATATAGAAGGGCTGGTTGGCTGGAGGGTGTTAGAAGAAACGTCTTGTTTTGGTGGAACTTGACTGCCAACTCACTGTGTACCTTTATCAGTCCTCCTTTTCGGCTTCAAACTGTCAGGAAATTGAAGACGCAGTGTCTAACAAAGGTTCTGAGCTTCCCAGGTTCAGAAGTCACGTGCGGAAAGGAAGCAGCAGGTGTGGGTTTCTGAGCGCTGGTGTGTTGCTGACCTTATGCCCCGTGTAGCTGAGGAGGCACATTGTTTCTGCAGCTCTTCACAGTGACGTTGGGTATTTTTTGAGTAGTGTCCTATCAGTTATATTTATCTAGTATGTTTTCTTGGGAATTTTCAAGGTAAACATAGTCCAAGTTATATTAACAGAGTTGCTCTTAATTCCTTTTCAGACTACATTTTAGAGTCCATTTAGTTGTATTTATTTATGTATCATCACTCAGAATGGTGCTCAGGGCCACATTTGCCCCCCTCCCTTTCACATGGTTTTCAGGGACCACAGGTGCACAGAATTGAGTTGATCACATTCTGGAAACTGTGACATACTACTACTGTGCGGCCCTTGTTTCTTTCATTTTGTTTCTTTTCTTCTTGTGCTCCATTCCCAATTCCATGGCCTATCCCTTTTCCAGCACTAACTCAGGTATGTAGTATATTTAATATATACTCTTCAGTCTACTTTCCATGTGTTATTAAACACACACACACGGTGGTGTTTTATGTTAATCTAATTTTTCTTTTTTTCATTTAACATTGTATTTTTGAGATTACTCATGTTTCTGTGTGTAAACCTCGTTCATTTATTCCGGTTCTACTATGTAGTATGCTGTCACATTTTACGAATCTATTTCTCCAATGATGGACCATCTAGACTGCTGTCAGCTGCATCCAGACTGTTGTCAGCTGCGTTCGTAAATGACACTACAGTAAACATTCTTGTCAGCTTAGTTCTGTGTAAGAATTTCAGGCTTATAGTTCAGAATTGCTAGGTCACTGAGTATGTACATATTTATATTTAGCTTCACAGAATTTCGGCTCTCAGAGATGTCTGCTATCAGATTACACTCCTGTTAGAGTACAAGATACAGCAGGAGATTTCATTCATTACTTAGGAAAAAGACATGAATGTAATTCCTCGATCCAGGCTTTGGTTCTGTGAGAAAGTTCCTGTAAACCAATTTTTAGTCATTATCAAAAGCCTTTACTCTTCAATATTATTATTTCTCTTCTACTTTTTCTTTTCTTTTGTGTTATCTAGCAATAGGGATCATAGATAGGTTTTTTTACAGGATGTCTCTAACACCTGTGTAATTGTGACAATATTATGAAAATACAGTTATTTATGTGTAACCATGGGAACATATTATGAGAAATGCATCATTAGGCCATTTTGTCGTTGGGCATGTGCACATCATAGAGTGTTCTTACACAAACTTAGGTGGTAGAGCTTACTGCATTCCTAGGCCAGATGTTAGAGCCTATTGCTTGTAGGCTACAAACCTGTACACCATGTTCCTGTACTTTTTAGGCAGTTGTAACACAGGGGTAAGTGTGCATCTGAACATATCTAAACCTAAGAAAGGCACTGTTAAAAATACAGTGTAAAGGATAAAGACACACCTGTTTAGGGTGGCTCCGTTGTAATGTGATAGGACCATCATTGTGTTGCAGCCTGTCATTGACTGAAGCATCATTATGTGGTGTAGAACTGTACTATAAATACTAAGATTTTTGTTTTTCATTTTATAGGGCGCCAATGCTTCGGCATTAGAGAAAGAGATTGGTCCAGAACAGTTTCCGGTCAATGAGCACTATTTTGGATTGGTCAATGTAAGTATCCATTGTACACTTTTAGAATCATGTTCGGAAGCAGTTTGAAAAATGATGAATGCATTTCATAAGTTATTAAAGAAATTTTTTTTTTAATCAATAGAGTGAAATGCCAAGAGACTTGATTGGGAATTTTGAAATGATCTTTAAGGGAAGGGAAACAAAGTTGCCTAGCATCTTAAGAGTCTTAGAGATAGAATAGTTTCTAACTTGTCAGCCTGATTGTTCCTATTTTGTCAGAAATTTCTCATAGCCAAAATTTAGTATTAATTTATATTAATAAATGATTTATTTGACTAAGTGGTACAAATGTACAAGTATAAATTTAGCTTTGTGAATGCCTCCATGTATCTATGCGGTATTTGACAATTTACTTCTGTAATTGTACCAGTGCTATAGCTATAAAAGTGTGAAATGTGGGAAAAAAGTACATCCCATTTCTTGTGGAGGTATTTCTAGAAATTATACATTTTTGAAACTTTGGGAAAATTTGAGAAGTTTTACCAGATTGTTATCTGTTCTGAGCCGCGGGAGAATACCACAAACCTGTGCTATGTAATTGTTGTGGTAGTTCATTTCATACTGTTGTACTGTACTATCAGGTGAATCTATGGTAGGTGTTTTAAAATGCATATATTGATAAAATAGGTAACACAGTAAGTTATATTGAACAAACTGGTGGACTCTAAATATTGGTCTGTACATAGGACATATGAGAGGGGTTTCTCATGGATTTGATGAAAGCAGTTGAAGTGATGTGTGTGATTCCCTGTACTTTGGGAATTCTTTGTGTGTGCACTATGCATAAAACCTGTAACAGAATCAGCACTCCCCCACCCTTCTCTGTCTTTCAGAACAGGGTACTCATTATTCCTCTTACTTATTTTATTCTGGAATTTAGCCTTATGTTCTAATTTTAAAAACAGCATTTTAATTAGAATTTTAAAATAACAATAAAATTAAGAGAAGCAGGAGAGAATAAAGTTCCTAAGAGACCATCAGAAGACGCTTTGTCTTCGTTCCCTGGAGAGATTCATTTGATGAGTAGAAATACAGCTTTTGGTCTGTGTGCCTTGTTATTATACAAAAAATTAACATCTCTACAGGGGCCACAGCTCCACCTATTAAAGGTTGGTGAACATTGTGAATGATACTCAGAAATAAAACTGTGGCTAGAGTAGATGCAGCAAAACTAGTAGAGGGGTTAACTCCAGGCAGCAGGCTGGAGTGTGGTGTTTCTGTCACAGCTCACTGTAGCCTCGACCTCCTGGGCTCAGGCAATCCTGCCTTAGTCTCCTGAGTAGCTAGCACCACACACATGCACCACCATGCCTGTCTAATTTTTAAAAAAATTATTTATAGAGATGGGATCTTGTTATATTGCCCAAGCTTTTTTTTTTTTTTAATGAAGAGCAGAAAAATAACACAGTTTAACCTAGCAGAAAATTAAACGGACTGGTTACTTTTTAGTACTTTAATGACAACCTGTTTTCTGTTACTTTCAGTTGCAAATATTTTTGTCTCGGAAGAATATTTTCAGAGATGATAGCTCTTATGGCAGCTTACTCTTAATGAGGGATAATTATGTGTAACTATAATTTGTATAATACATGGAATGAGGATTTCTTCTTAGCTTATCTCCTATAGATACAGTACTATTCCTGATGTTATTGAAAGTAGAGAGGAGAAATACTAGTGTGGCTTGAGGACCTTTGGATGGGCAAAGGAACCCTTGGAAGCTTTCTTTTGCTGTAAAGTATCTCACATACAGGCCAGCTTTTTACATAGCTAAATTCTTTGAAAACAAGTTATTTTAACCTGGTAAGTCAAATTGCCTTTTTTCCTTTTATATTGTAGCTGATTGCTACTTATTTTAGAAGAGCTGATAGTAGAGAGTAATTTAAACCGCAATTTAGTGTATCTTTCCTACTTGTATGTAGTCTGTGCATTTTTTGAATAGCTTTTTTTTCATTGTTTTATCATATGGTTCTTATATTAATTTTCTAATACAGGTAGGCCTCAACACACAAGTAGGCAGGCCTCCGTAGGTTCATTTGTGAGGCTACTGGGAAATGTGCTTTTCCTATCTTCTAAGGTTTTAGGTTGTTAAAAAAAAGAAAAAAAGAAAAAAGAAATGTGCTTTCTTTCCCTCCAGAATCTTTATTATAAAATTATGATTGAATTCTTAGTCCATCATATAAAAGTCTATTTAACCTGAATACTGGTCATTAGTTGGAGCAGGGTCCTTTGTAGAAATAAATACAAATGAAACTTTCCGTTTTGGGTTATAAAGTTCATTAGGCAACGTCTGTTGGTTCTGTGTTTTTTTTTTTTTTTTTTTTGCTTTAGTTTCATTCTCATTCAGTTTCTCACCATCTGATAGCTATAGTTTACTTGAGGTTTACATTGTTGTAGAGTCCAGGGAATATCCATATCAAACCTGGCAAAAGAGCTCTGGCCCAGGTCCTCTGGCTAGACTGTATGGAGTCTCCAACCCCATTGGAAGGGCTGTAAAAGGGTTTTGATTGATAACACAACAGTAATTTGCATAGAGAAGAGAAAGCAGTTCCTGTAAGGAAATATTGGGGGCAGTGGAGTAAGCCTGTAGGGTAAGGAACTGACATCTATTGGAATATGAAAAGACGACTTTCGGGTTAGCTACTCGGCCCACTCTGCTACAGTAAGAGTGGTGGGTAGGAGAATGTGTAAATACAGTGTTCTAAAATATGCTCACCTAAACAAGAACTGGTTGGTGGAAGAGGACATTCCCTTCGAACATCTTAGGATGTTCATAGAACAGGCACCATCACCTACGTCCAGCAGCCCAGCATCAGGGACAGGGAAGAAGTTTTTTTTTTTTAGAAAAGGTCTTGCTCTGTCATCCATGCTGGAGTGCAGTGAGTGATCATGGCTCACTGCAGCTTCACTTCCCTGGCTCAAGACATGCTCCCGCCTTTACCTCCTGAGTAGCTGGGACTACAGGTGCATGCAACATGCTCAGCTAATTTTTCAAGGTTTTTGTAGAGGCAGGGTCTCACTATATTGCCCATGCTGGTATTGAATTCTTGGTCTCAAGCGATCCTCCTGCCTCAGCCTCCCAAAGGGCTGGGATTAAGGCATGAGCCACTGTGCCCATCCTCAGTATTTAAACAAAGTAATGCTATTGACAATGCTGTTCCTGATGTTATTGGAATTGGGTTAAAACCAGTAGTCTTGAAATGAAGCATGTAAGATGATCCATTAGGAATGGGAAGAAAATATTAGAATTTCTGATGTTTTATTTTTATGTAAAAATGATAGACTAAGCATTATTTTTAACATATGGATGATACTGGTGTCTGTACTCTTTTTATATATGATATGGTTATATGTTACTTCAGGTTCCATGATGTCAGTATCACTGTCTCTCATTTATTTCTGCTATGGCAGATCTATTATAATTTAAATGTAGTTTTAGAGAATTATATAATTGAATTTTAGTTAGCTTAAAAGGTTGTTTTAAAGTAACTATTGGCTGGCTGTGGTGGCTCATGCCTTTAATCCCAGCACTTTGGGAGGCCAAGGTGAGAGGATTGCTTTGAACCCAGAGGTCTGAGACCAGCCTGGGCAATGTAGTGAGACTCTGTTTCTACAAAAAAAAAAAAAAAAGGCTGAGGCATAGTGGTACATGCTTGAGGTCCCAGCTACTCCAGAGGCTGAGGTGGGAGGTTCTCTTGATCCCAGGAGGTTGAGGCTACAGTGAGCCGTGATCATACCACTACACTCCAACCTAGGTGACAGCAAGACCCTGTCTCCAAAAAAAAAGAAAAAGAAAAAAAGGTAGCCATGAAATGATGAAGGGCCAGGAATTGTTCTGAGTATTTTAAGTGGATGATTCACTTAATTATTTAAGAAATTCTAAGAGCTAAGTGCTGTATTACCCCCCTTTTTCAGATGAAGAAACTGATAAACAGCATTTTAGTAATTTCTTAAGGACAGATAGTGGAACCAGACATGAACCTAGACAGTTAGGTTTTAGATCCTGTGTGCTTTATTACTGTGCTGTGCTGCTCTCAAGGCAGACATTTTCTAAGTGAATTCAAACTAATTTGGTCAATAAGACGACACATTGGATACCATGATTTAGAAAATAAAGGTAGGTAGTGAGACTCTCCTTCCCTTACACTTACATATCTTGATGAAGGTATCTTTTTCAGTTTTGATAGCCATTAAAACCACCTGTCCAAATAACTGAACATAAACCCAGACTATCAAATTGCTGTTTTAAAATCTAAAATCTATACAAAAAAAATACTCAATCTCATTGCTCTCACTTAAAACTAGTAATTTTTCGTGAAAAAATAGCTTGTGTAACAAATAAGACAAAAATCTAAATGTGCATTTTCTTAGTTGCATTCTTTTACATTTTTTAATATACATAATGTACATATAATTTATAAATATGTTTAAGGGATGTGTGCTCAAAATGGTCTTAGTGATAGAGATATAAAAAATATTTGTGGTGGGGTGTTTGTTACAGTTTGGAGAAAAAGGCATTAGAAAAAGCATTTTGAGAGCAAGAATGAGTCATTGTGTTCACTAAGCAATCAAAAAAATCAATGATCAGACCTTGAGTAGGGTGGCAACTTTTAAAATGCCTTCTCTCTGATCTCAACCTACCTTGATCTTCAAAACCAGCTGAGATAATACAGCATAGATTTCAGCACTAAAGCAATTTTTTTTTTCTTAAGACATTGAGCATTCACAAAGAAGAGTATAGAGGAACTCATCCCAGAAAACCTTTTGCATGAAGGCTATACTCTTGAAAGTTAATTTTTAGGTCTTAGGACCTTGAATGAAAGTTAATTTAAAAAATCAAGGACATTGAAGGAAAAGTTTCAAAATTATTAGTAAGATTGAAAGCTAGCTTATTCTGGAGAAAGAATAGTAGTTTCAACCTTTAATTTTTCTTTAATGGGGTTGATGAAAGTAAATACAAGAAGATTCTAATAGCAGGCCTCAAAGAATTGATTATAATTTTACTGTTGCTTTGTATTCAGAAGATGAGCAAGTTATGTTGGATAGAAGTGTGAGCCTGACTTCCAGTAGTCTACAAAACAGAGACTCCCTCTTGTTTTTTAGCTTATCCTATTTGCTTCTTATATTTTTTTACAGATGGGTCAATACTTACTATCGTAATATTTCTCATATACTCTGAGATGATCTCTTTTGCTTTCATTTCCCTACTCGGTGGTAGTTGTTCATTTCCCCTGTTACCTATTCTAAAATATGGAGATTGTGTCTTCTCTTCGATTAATATAACCAGATTTGTTGGTTGTTAGCCTCATTAGATTGTGGTACAATATGGATATTTTTAAGAAAAATTGATACTGGATACTGGATAAATTAATCCTGGCAACATTGTAGATTCTACTTCCGGTGTACTTAACCCCTGGGTAGGCTTCATTGAAGTGTATCTGTAGTTACATTTATGATCATTGACATCAATATCAGTACCCTTTAATCACATGCTTCTTAAGCTTAAGCACCTCTTTTTCTGAAACCAGTGCTTGTCTCCTGCTAGCAGTGTGGATGTGAGAAGCTGTTGTCCTCACTAGGTCTCAGGATCTCAGCTGGAGAGGGCACGGATCTCCAAAGCCTCTTGAAAAAATTGGTAACTTTTGTTTCAGTGGGGCAGAGGGATCTTAATTGTTTAATATCTGTGGAAAAGAAGAAATATATTCAGTTAGATTGAACATAGCAGAGCTTTTAAATTTTTTCCCCTGGAATTATTGGTTCTGCCTAGTCTCTGTCTTCACTATGAATTTATCTGGTTAGGTTCTTTATTTGCTATGATTTTGACATATGATGACATGATGATTTAATTTACTTCAAAGATTAAACACCTCCTTTGAAAAGTGAGAGGAGAGGTTAAGCATAATGAATCACCATGAACCCATCCCCCTATCTTGAACAATTAACAATATTTTCATTCTCTTCCACTTATCCTTTTTTTTTTCCTGGAAAAGGAAATCCTAGTCATCAACGTCATTTTGGCTATAAATGGGACGCGTTTAATTGCGTGTCTCAAGGCAGCAGGAACATTGTAAAAAATATGACCATCTAATGGTCACACCTAACAAAGTCAACAATTTCTCAGTATCATGCAATGGTGGTATATATTCAGATACCTTCTTTTGTCTCAAAGATGACTTTTTTTTTTCTTGAGATGGAGTCTGTTGCCCAGGCTGGAGTGCAGTGGCGAGATCTTGGCTCACTGCAACCTCCACCTCCCGGGTTCAAGCAGTTCTTCTGCCTCTGCCTCCTGAGTAGCTGGGTTTACAGGAGTGCATCACCACGCCCAGCTAGTTTTTGTATTTTTAGTAGAGGGGGGTTTCACCATGTTGGCCAGGCTGGCCTCGAACTCCTGACCTGGTGATGTGCCCGCCTCAGCCTCCCAAAATGCTGGGATTACAGGCATGAGCCACTGAGCCTGACCAAAGATGACTTTTCATAGTTGGCTTATAAATCAGAATCTAAGTAAACTCCAAGCATTTACATTTTGCAACTTGATTGTTGTATCTCTTGAGTCCTTCTCAACGTTTTTTCTTTTTCAAGCCATCGATTTTCGGAGAAACTAGGTTGTATGTCCTAGAGACTATCCGCATTTCAAACTTGACCTTTTCCATCTTTACGTTGTCTCTTCCGTTGCCTGTCTTGTAAATTAGTAGTTGCATCTAGAGACGTGATAGAAGTTTAATGGTTTTGTTTTTTTTTAAGGTAAGAATACTTCATAGGAGGAAAGATATGTTAAAAGACATACAATATTCAGTTGTTCACTTTCAGCGATGCTGAAATGCATGGGAGGTTTAGGTCTGATCCCTCTGTTTTAAAGTTCTCCGTCAACCTTTAACCTAATCCTTTGAGCATCCATTGATAATTATTGCTTAATCCGTTATTTACGGATTTTATTCTGATTTTATTCACTGGAATTATTTTATAAACAAAAACTTCCTTCATCAACTGTTTAGTGCCCCTGAAATATGGTTCTTACGATAAAGGCAAGATGAATCTTTAATGTTTTCCTTTTATATGTTAGTTTGCAGCTGTCAGTGGAGACTAATGAGGGTTTCCTTTTTAAAAATGTCATTATGTACGTACACACACACACACACACACACACACACACACACACACACACACACACACACACAGATGCACCCCCTCCTTTTTTTTTGGGGAGGAAAGTCTCATTCTGTTGACCAAGCTGGAGTGCAGTGGCACCATCTTGGCTCACTGCAACCTCTGCCTTCCAGGTTCAAGGGATTCTACCACCTCACCTTCCTGATTAGCTGGAATTACAGGTGTATGCCACCACACCTGGCTAATTTTTGTAATTTTAGTTAGAGACAGGATTTCACCATGTTGGCCAGGCTGGTCTCAAACTCTTGACCTCAACTGATCCACCTGCCTTGGCCTCCCAAAGTGCTGGGATTTTAGGCTGGGAGCCATTGCTCCCAGCCTAAAATGTCATTTTAAATTTATGAATTTTTATATAGTTGGTGTATTTTAATCCATTGCAGTAATCCTTTTGTATTAAAGTTGACACTTGACATTCAAGATATCCCAGGCTAATCTTGCACATTGTACATTTCTTGTCCCGAATTTTATAAGAGCCATATCTTCAAGATGTCTGAGTTCCTTTTGATGGAGAAAAGGTGTTTAGAGAACACAATCTGGGTATAAGAGAAAGTTGTTGCTGCCACACCTTTTCAGTGGACAGAGTTTGAAAACACGTACCCACAAACATATATGCCTACACACAGATGTACACTTTCAGAGTTATAAAAGACATTAGTTTACGTTGATATTTCCAACTTAAATTTATAGGGCTTTTACTTTTCTGATTTTTATTACAGTGTCTTCTTTTCCTTTACATTAAAAATTTTGGGTCCTAAGGTTATTAACATAATTCCTTGTTTGCTTTATCCTATGATATAGCTACAATAGTTACAAAATAACAATAAATTCAGGGTTTTGTTTGTTTGTTTTTGAGACAGGGTCTCTTTTTGTCACCCAAGATGGACTGCGGTGATGCAATCTCGGCTTACTGCAACCTCTGTCTCCCAGGTTCAAGTGATTCTCATACCTCAGCCTCTTGAGTAGCTGTAATCACAGGCATGTGCCATCACGTCTGGCTAATTTTTATATTTTTAGTAGAGATGAGGTTTCACCATGTTGACCAAGCTGGGTCTTGAACTTCTGATGTCCAGTGATCCACCCTCCTCAGCCTCCCAAAGTGCTGGGATTATAGGTGTAAGCCACCATGTCCGGCCAGAAGATTTTTTTTTTTTTTTTTTTTTGAGATGGAGTTTCGCTCGTTACCCAGACTGGAGTGCAATGGCGTGATCTTGGCTCACTGCAACCTCCGCCTCCTGGGTTCAAGCAATTCTCCTGCCTCAGCCTCCCGAGTAGCTGGGATTACAGGCACGCGCCACTATGCCCAGCTAATTTTTTGTATTTTTTTTTTTAGTAGAGACGGTGTTTCACCGTGTTGACCAGGATGGTCTTGACCTCGTGATTCACCCGCCTCGGCCTCCCAAAGTGCTGCGATTACAGACTTGAGCCACCGCGCCCGGCCACATTTTTTTTTTTTTTAATGCTTAGACTGTATCTCATTAGGCATGTATGGTAAACATTCTTTGTTTTAGGTCACCTGAAGTAATTGTTTTCTCTGTATTTCTACCATTGAGTTCATATACATTTAGGTTTCGTTTATTTTTGTTTTTTAATTTTAGAAATTTCTTTTTTTTTTAATGTTAGAAGAGATGGGGTACAAAGTAAATGTTTTATAACAACATACTTTTAGAAAAGACTTACTTTTATCTACCTCTTCATTATTTTTCCTGTTCTCCTATAAATAACTTTTTATTAGCTTTTTATCTTTCCTCATTTTTTTTTAAATATAAGCAAATGGTCTATGGACATACATTTGATATCACCCAATCTTATTTTTCTCTGCCTAGCCTTTTTAACAATACTGTATATACATGATCTCACCCTAGAGTAGAAATATGAGAATGGTCCTCATTTCTTTTTTATAGTTTCATAGCGCTCCCCAAATCTTCACGACTGACTTTTAGGTGTTTTATTAGCTAACTTTTAGAGCCAGTGTTTATTAATGGAAGGGAAAAGAAATGCAATACATATTTGTCAAACTGTGTGTCATTTACTCTCTGAAGTAGGGTTACTTCCCTGGCCCCCAAATACTGGAGTGAAGTAGAGTTCAGTAAGATGTACATACTCCCAATGACATGGCTAGTAAGAGAGAAATTCATAGTTAAGGATTTGACGTGAACATCATGAGTACTGTGACTTGGCATTTCAGTGGTTGTTAGACTTGTCATACCAGTGACTTTGTAATGTAACATTTCAGGGGATCTTTTTATTTTTTGTTTTTGTCTGTTTTTGTTTGGATGTACCTAATACAAAACCTTACTTTTGTGATTTCTAAAGAATTTTTGGGAGTTGTATTTTAAAATATATACTATAATGCAGCCAGTGTTACAGTAGTAACCGATTGTTATCTCTCTCTCTTCTCTCAGTCATACACCAGGAATTGCTCTCTTGAAAACATGTTGCCCTAAATTTAACAAAACTTTTTTTTTCTGTTGCAGTTTGGGAATACTTGCTACTGCAATTCAGTTCTTCAAGCACTTTATTTTTGTCGTCCATTTCGGGAAAAAGTTCTTGCCTATAAGAGTCAACCTAGGAAAAAGGAGAGCCTTCTTACATGCTTAGCAGATCTCTTCCATAGCATAGCCACTCAGAAGAAAAAGGTTGGAGTAATACCTCCTAAGAAGTTCATCACAAGATTACGGAAAGAAAATGGTAATTTTACTTCCCACTGTGTTAATGACATGCTAGGAAGGTTAAATATAGCATGCCATAATTCCAGCACTTATTGAGCATCATCTGTAGGCCTGATAACATGTTAGCTGTTGAAGAAACAAAGATGACACTCCTTTCTTCAAGGAGGCACTTGTTGAGTGAAGGAAATAGTCTCACAGTCATTAATACAAGATACAATTAATGTTTGCATTGCATTATACAGAGATAAAATTCTGTGTGGCAGCAGCAAATGAGAAATCATAATTTCTCTTTTTGCTTACTTGGCTTTTCTGTCAAGAATGAAGGGTATTTTTTTTTTGCATGCTTATGCATTTGTCATTTTCAGAATGCTTTCGTGTGTGTTAACTCATTGGATCCTTGCAGTAGCCTTAGATAGAGAGCATGTCATTTCCCTTATTTTAGTAGTGAAAATCAGAAGCTAAAAAAGGCTTGCCAGGAGCCACGCTCCAGGGAAAGAGCCAGAAAGGACCTTCTGGCTTAGAGTAGATACTCTGTCCTCTTTTAAAAATAGTTACTGAGTAAGCCCCACCTCCCTTTTCTCTTGAAATATTGTTTATTTAATTTTCACATGCCAGTAAGATAGACATTATCATCCTCTGAGATAACTGAGGCTCAGAGAGGTTAATTTGTCCAAGATCCCACAGAGTTAGTAAGTGGTAGAGCTGCTATACAAACTTACTTCTCCCTGATAAATAAGCCCAGTGTTCTATCTAATGTGGTATACACTGCCTCAAAAATTCAAATGGAAGTTAGGTAACATGTAGAATTCTGACTTTTGTTTGATGTAGGCATTTCAGTAATTGTAGAAACAAAATTGAATGGCATTTTTAGTTTGATTTGTTACCTATTAAATAGATGTTCACAAATAGGATTAGAGAAATCTTTAAGATTGATTATTAAATGCCCTAATATGTAATCCTGCCCTTAAATTAGTCTGTTGACACTGTGTATTATTATGTGAATTGAGATAAGCCTGCATCGTGTCTAGTTCCCTAAAATATAAGATGACCCAGAAATAGGCTATAGGCTATTATTCTTGAATTTGATACACGTGTTAAAGATTTGTTCATTTTCCCTACATACACATGTAGAATAATTGATTAGTTGCTCACAAATCACTTCTTGTTTCCCCTAATGAAAGCTAAACATATATACTCTTTGATTATAGATCTGTATATGTTGTGTTTTTAGAAAATAAAATATAGCCTATTAGAATGTGGATTGAGCAATTAAGTCTTCTCTCTTTTTGTTTGTATCTGTATGAAACTTAACAGTTTTGTCCTGGTAAAAAAATTAATGTACTTGGTAATTAAACACAGCACCCTTTCTCAGTGACTTTATTAGTATCTTTAAAATGTTCATTGGCTGGGCATGGTGGCTCTCACCTGTAATCCCAGAGCCCAAGAGTTTGAGACTAGCCTCGGCAGCTAAGCAAGTCCTGTCTCTACAAAAAATTTTAAAAATTAGTCAGACGTGGTGGTTCATGTCTATAGTCCCGGCTTCTTGGAAGGCTGAGGCAGGAAGATCGCTTGAGCTCAGGAGGTCGAAGCTGCGGTGAGTCCTGATTGCGCCATTCTCCAGCTTGGGAAACAGAGCAAGACTCTGTCTCTTTAAAAAAAAAGTTCAGAAGTATGCAGCTCATGCAGAGCATACATTGTTTCCCTTTTCGTTTAATAGTACATTTGTCTTGCCTTTATTAACCTATCTTATGTGTTCTTTAAGTATACATTTATTTATTTATTTATTTAATTTTAGGTTGACTCTCATGCTGAACAGAGGTAAAATACAGTTATGTACTTAAGACTTTATATGTTTGCTTGTCAAACCTGGGACATTTTTACAGTGTTTGCTATTTTTTCCAGATGGGCTTTTTTTCTTTTTCTTTTCTCTCTCTCTCTTTCCCTCTTTTTTTGGGGGGGAGGGGGTGAGTAGAGACCGGGTCTCGTTATTGTTGCCCAGGCTGGTCTCAAACTCCTGTCCTCAAATGATCCTCCTGTCTCAGCCTCTCAAAGTGTTGGATTATAGGCATGAGCACTGTGTCTGCCCTTATTATTATTTATTTTTTTTAACAATTCAGTAGTTTTGGCCGGGCACAGTGTCTGAAGCCTGTAATCCCAGCACTTTGGGAGGCTGAGGCGGGTGGATCACAAGGTCAAGAGATCGAGACCATCCTGGTCAACGTGGTGAAACCCCGTCTCTGCTAAAAATACAAAAAATTAGCTGGGCATGGTGGTGTGTGCCTGTAATCCCAGCTACTCAGGAGGCTGAGGCAGGAGAATTGCCTGAACCCAGGAGGCGGAGGTTGCGGTGAGCCGAGATCTCAGAGACTGAGTCCAGAATAAATATTTATTCCAAGCCCATCTTCTCATAAGTTTTGCTACATTTTTCTAAGCTTCAGAAATAATGCCTAATAGAAAAGCCATTTTTTAAATGGAAAAGCATTTTTATTATTTGATGTTGCTGACATTTGCAAATATGTTTTAAAATATGTTTTTGGCTTTTGAATTTTCCCTTAAGAATTGTGTAGAGAAGACTATACAAATCAAAGAGGATTTAATATATTATTCACTGCCTATCTTTCCTTCTGAGATTTTGATTGTTTTAAATCTTTGGAAAGTATGTTACTCATTTCAGTATTTCCACGAACTTTCACTGTTAGCTGGTTCTTTCTAAATTAATTTCCTTCTATACTATGTTAAAAACTTTTATTCTCAATAGATAATTAGCCCCATATTGTTTTAACCACCATTGCTTTATGTTACTAATCTTTTTGATGTCCCTGGAGAGAACTGATTTTAATTTCTATTTATTAATGAATTTTTGTTTTTACAGTTCTAACTCATGTTACCTAATCATAGCATAAGAGGACTGTTGCACAGTGCTCCTACATAGAGTACAGCAACACTGGCTCCATGCATGCTGCCTGCTGATGAGATGGATGCTAGCTGAGTGTTTGAGTAGACTAATTATGACAGATATATTTCCTTTTGTGTGCCAGACACTGTCTAGGAACTGATGATACAGAAATATGCCTTCCAGTACGTGACACCATCTTGGGGAAGCAGACAGCCATCAGTTGTATGATGTAATGTGTCACTGCCACGATAAAAAGAAGACTGAGAAAGGGGACAGAGGATGAGGGAGTTGCTAGTTTCTATATCAGTGGCTGGATCAGAAATTTGAAGAGAAAAATACATCATTTGAAGATCTGAGGCAAAAATGTTACCGTCAGTAAGGAGAAAGTGCAGGTTGCCTGAGTGCTTGAGGGAGGGCGAGCAAATTAGCATGACAAGAGTAGAATAAGATGAAGATAAAGTCAGAGAGGAGAGCTGGGGCCTAAAGCTTGGGTTTTATTTTGAAAGCCATGAGAGGGTTCTGAGTAGGTGGAGGATATGTTCTGATTTGCATGAGAAGACCCTCTGGCCGCAGGGTGGGCACAGGCGGCATGAGAGTTGAGGCAGGAGATCAGCCTGGAGGCTGTTGCAGTACCAAGGTAGGAAATGGAGTCATCTCTTTAAAGGTGTGCAGGTACTGCCTCTGGGTGGTCTACTATTTTGGAAGAAATACAACATAGGTTGGTGATCTGATTGTGTTAGCTAGAGTTGACCCTCAGCTGAACTGTTTGAGGTCATTTAAGGTGGGCCTGAGGGTCATATCAGCTGGCATCTGTAGCCGTGTGCTCTGATTCACTGAATCTTAGCAGCGTCAGTCATTTAAGTTATTGTCTGGGAGCAAGTCTGTCATCATCTTAGCCGTTTCAATCCCTATTGTCCATCCATCCATCCATTCATTCATTCATTAAAAAATGGGAAATACATCTCATTATGTGGCAGGCACTATTGTTAGTCCTGGAGATACAGCAGGGAATGAGATAGATAGGGTCCTTGTTCTTAAGGAACCTGTGTGGACATAGCAGTGTTTCATGTGCCATGGAGAGATACAAAAAACAGATATATTTAAGTCTTGGTCTCCCTCAAGTGAGGACATTTTAGTTGTCCACAAATAATACCTATTAAATATATTTGAGTAAATGACTTCTTATATTCATTTCAAACAATTATTTTTCTTCAAAAGAGCATAAATGGTATTTTATGTAATGAGAGCTATAGCTATTTCTGAATTATGAGGAGAACATAACCTATTTTTTAAACTGATTTTGTTTTTCATTTTTTTTGCATTAATGTTGCAGATATATCAGGACGATAGTAGTTTATAATCATACATTTATTTAATAATGAAATTGTCTGTCTCTCCCACTAGACTGTCAGTTCCATGACGGAGGGAACCCATTTGTTTTTGCTCACCATTGTATTCCCAGCACATAATCCAGTTCCTGGCACATAGTAGGTGCTTACTCAATATTTATTGAATGAGTGAATGAATGAATGAAATTGTTTAATTTCCAAAGCAAGTTTGAAGTCTACCTTTCCCATTATGCTACTTAGCAAAGAAGAAAGCAAACCATAAGAAAACCAGGGTTTTATAAACTAAATATAGTCTGCGGCCATACCACCCTTAATGCGCCTGATCTTTGTCTGATCTCGGAAGCTAAGCAGGGTCGGGCCTGGTTAGTACTTGGATGGGAGACCACCTGGGAATACCGGGTGCTGTAGGCTATAAAAAATAAATAAAAATAAAAAAATAATAAATAAATATAATACAGTTCATAGGGATTGTCCTGAGGTCACTCATCAGTGTTATTTTGCTGTTTATGCAGTCCTGGTTGTTGTTTTTAAAACTATAGTGGCAGCTTTCTGGTACAGCAAGATTCTGGTGTATTTAATATACTCTGGAAAATGGATAGTAAATAATTTTAGAAATATTTCAATAGAAGTTTAAATATTTTTTTTGTTTACTTTGCATCTTATTTCCAGAGCATGCAAGTCAGTTGAGGTATTTTTGTGAATATGAAATCATTGCTCTGTGTTAAAAGAGCATCCAAAAAAATGATGTAAATTTTTAAAAAGCAAAAACATTTGCACATTTTTGCTTAGAAAGTAATTATTTTGAAAAACATGTATATGCTAAAATCTTTTTTTTTTTCCCCACAGAAGAATTAGACCACTTCAGATTGTGGCATCATGCCAGTATATAGGTAGCCACTGTGGTGACTTAACCTTAACTAGGTCTTCAGCAGTGCCTATAAAATTTTTTTTACTAGTCTTCTCTGGTTATCGTTTTTAGATTCCTCTAGGACTTTTCCAATTGGTTTCTACTTTTCTTAAGCCCCTCAACTCAACTCTAGCATAATTATTTTCTACTCCTTGACATAGTGGATTTGTTTGTGGTAGGTAGTTCCAGATTTGTGACCCGGGAATGGGTGGATGAGTGAGAGATAAAGGTTCTTGAATTGTAAGGGATTGAGGCGCATACACGTCAGGAAGCTGCCTAGGCACTGAGGTGTCAGGGTTGGTGCAGGAGGCATAGTGGAGAGAGAAACTGTGAATCAGGCCATCAATGGATGAGGAGGAGGCTGGGAGATGGCCAGAGAGAGAGAAGGGTTGAGGTTCATAGTATGGCCGGATCTTGGGCATTTTTGTGGTTGAGAGCAAGTAGCAGCAGGGAACTAGAAAATGCCGAAGGTTGATAAGATGGGGGAAAACAGAATGCAGGACCTTGAAGGAGCAACAAAGAAAATCCCAAGGACGAGAAAGGAAATACAAGGTACAATAAGCAAATGAGAGTAGTAGGGGATAGGAGATTGCGGTTGAGAGGTGAAGTGTTTATTATTTTCAGGAATGGAGGATTATTGCATTGAGGGGCAAGGTTAGATAATTTACTTCAGTTAGCTCAGCTGTGGTCTAGACTTTTCCAGTTGGCGGAGCCGTGTGAGGTTCTTTGCACAACTTGGCCTGGCCTCAGAGGGATGGAGTGGACTGCTGAGGTTTGTGAGTTGCAAGCTGTCTCAGTGTTGGGGGAGGCTGCAGAGACTTCTGCTCTGAGCAGGGAGAAGGGAATGGGGTTGCAGTGCTTTAGATCCACTGTCTCTTGTGGACAAAAACCCACACAGTATACCAAATTCAAGATCCGTTAGTTGTTAAGTCCATGTAGGCTAATACTGAACTGTTAGAACTCATGACTTTTCTTGTTCTTAAATATAACATGGGGAGTTTGCTAAAGGCTAATAGGTTCCTCAGGCTAAACTTAGAGCAGAAAAACGATGTAGCTTCAGTTTCATTCTTAATATTATTGTGTTTGATTTGAGACCCAAATTTGTGGAATGGATTTGGATATGTGAAAATAACTAAATGATGAACATGAAAAATGTATTGTGAGTTTTACCGTATAATGCAAGAGATGTCAGGGAAAATTCGTAGGGAGAGATTCAGGGTCTCTGAATTAAGCTTGTCTATTTGCAGTGTGAAACTGAAGGAAAGGAGACTTAGTGGGTTAAGTGAAGGGAGCTGATATGAATTAAGTAGATTTAAATGGAAATGGAACAGACTAGACATATGCAGGAAATGAACTTTAAAAATTGAAAGGGCTTGGGAAGTATTGGATATGAATAATATGCAACAGGCAGGCAGATTGCTTGCACCTAGGAGTTGGAGATCAGCCTGGGCAATACTGTGAGACCCCCATCTCTTAAAAAATAAGAGAATGTGTAGCAGGCAGTGATAGGGAGCAAGACAGTAGAGTTTTTGTATGGAAAGTTCTATTTTATTTTTTAGTATACGATAATACATGCATACATTCTTATAATTTCAGTACCAAACAAACCTAGAAGTTTCCCTGAGTGCTATGCTTTCTCCCCAGCTCCTCAGTCTCATCTTCCTTTGAAATAAGCTGATCCTACCAAACGTTTTCTATGCATTTAAATGTATATGTCCAAATAGGAAGCCAGAGTTACATTTTATGGGGACTTATGGTGGTTGTTTCTTTTTCTTTTTTTGATACAGAGTCATACTCTGTTGTCCAGGCTGGAGTGCAGTGGTGCGATCTCAGCTCAGTGCAACCTCCACCTCCCGGGCTTAAGCGATTCTTGTGCCTCAGGCTCCCAAGTAGCTGGGATTATAGATGCCTGCCACCATGTCTGGCTAATTTTTGTATTTTTAGTAGAGATGGGGTTTCACCATGTTGGCCAGTCTGGTCTCGAACTCCTGACCTCAAGTGGTCTGCCTGCCTCAGACTCCCAAAGTGCAGTGGCTCAGCAGATGTGAGCCACTGCTCCCAGCCGGTTGTTTTTCATGAGTGGGATCCACACATGTTCAGCATCCTTGTTTTGCTTCCTGTCTTGGAAGTTTTGCCATGTTAATTCATACGGAGCTGCTTCCATTTTAACCGTTGCTGAGCATTCCCTAACAAAATTATAGCATAATTTAAATCATTCTCCTGTTGATAAACATTTAGGATATTTTCAGACTTCTGCTGTTATAAATAAGCAGCCAGATTTATGCTTGTTTCAGTACATGCACAGATACTTAACCTGGCATCGCTACCTGGGAGAACTAGATTGCATTATTTTAAATGTGTTACCAAAGTTGCCTTTACAACATGCCTTAACACTTTATACCCCCAACAGCAATGGTTGAGAATGTCCATTTCTCCAAACTCAATCTAACACTGGATGGTCTCTAAGTCAATTTTTATTTTGCCAAAGTGATGGGCAAAATGATATTTTGTCATTGTTTAAATTTTTTATTTCCCAGTCACTTGTCATGTATTACTTAGGCATTTGTATTTGTACTGTGAATTGTCTGTTATTTTCCTTTGCCAGTTTTTTAAATTGGTTTTTTCTTTTCTTGTTTTGTAAAGGTTTTTTTTTAAAAAAATTCTATATATTAATCCTTTACATAGTCCAGATATTAGCATGCAAATAATTCTCCTTATATGTCACTTGTCATTTATGTTGACTTTGCCATACAGAAGTTCTTAATTTTTATGTAGTCAGTCTTTGATGTGTTCTGTATTCTGTTCAGTAGCAACAATAATAATGTAGGTTGAGCATCCCTAGTCCAAAAATCTGAAACTTTTTGAGCTGCATGATGCCACATGGGTGGCTGAGTTAGCAACATCTTTACTTTCTGATAGTTCAGTGTACACAAATTTAGTTTCCTGTACTAAATATTTAGAAATAGAAAGTCACCTCCAGGCTACAAGGTGTATATGAAACAAATTTCATGTTTAGACTTGAGTCCCACCCCCGAAATATCTCATCATGTGTATATGGTTATTCCCAAATCTGAAGCAGTCTAAAGTCCCAAACAGTGCTGGTCCCAAGCATTTTGGTTAAAGGATACTCAGCTGTGGTAATATTGCCAATATTATTATTGTGGTTGCTGTTGAACAGAATACAAAACCTATTGTTGTGTTCTGAGCACTCTTGATTTTCCTACCAGCCTTGTGAGGTGTAGGTACTGCTGTGAGCCCCAGTTTTCAGATGAGGAACTATGGTACAGGGGAGGTTGAATAAGTTGCCTATGCTGCGCATACAGTTAGAGGTAGAACCATAGCACCAACCCAGACAGCCTTGCTCTAGCCGCTGTGCCCCCCCATAAATAGTTTTACTCGTTCCCTTTCTATTTTTACAATAACTTGCAAAGAAAGATGGTATTCGGGGTTTTTTTGTGTGTGTTTTTTTTTTTTTGAGATGGAGTTTTGGTCTTGTTGCCCAGACTGGAGTGCAATGGCGCCATCTTGGCTCACTGCAACCTACACCTCCCAGGTTCAAGCGATTCTCCTGCCTCAGTCTCCCAAGTAGCTAGGATTACAGGCATGCACCACCACGCCTGGTGAAATTTTTGTATTTAGCAGAGACAGGGTTTTACCATCATGGCCAGGCTGGTCTCCAACTGTTTACCTCAGATGATCCACCTGCCTCGGCTTCCCAAAGTGCCGGGATTACAGGCATGAGCCACTGCACCTGACCTATTTTTTTCTTCTTCCCATGGTATTGGACATTTTCTCATGTTTCTTAGCTTTTTGATTGTTTTCTTTTCTTATACATTGTTGATTGCAAGTCCATTGCCCACTTTGGTTTTTTTTAATAAGAGATTTTCTATGTTATAATTTTAATAATTTTCAGGTTTCACTTTTTTTAACCTTTTAAAATATTTCTAATACACAGAACTTAATTTTATATCTGTATCTCTTCTAAAATGTAATTGTTAATTGCTTTTATCTTAGACTTTACCTGAATTTTTTTCTAAATTTGTATGCATTTATTTTTAAAATGTAAAATCTTTCTGGAATTTATTAAATGTACATTGAGGATCTAAAAATAAAAATTTCTAAAAAGGTTGTTTTTCTCAATGCATTTTATTGAATAATTCATGTATGTTCTCATGTGTGGGCTCACACTGGGTATTACTTTGTGTGTGGCATGGTGGAGTCAGGCTGCCCAGTTTGAATCCTGGGTCTGCCATTTCTTGGCAGTGTGACTTTACCCTCTCTGGTCCCATCTCCATATTTAAAAATAAAGTTAATAACAATATTACATGGTTGTTGAGGATCAAATGAGATGCTATCGCTGAAGTCCTTACTGTTCTATGGTAGAGTTGTACGTTGCCAAGCACAGGGTAAAGCGCTTGATGTTAGCACCACCAATATATCCATTATATTTACTCATTTGTATAACTTCAGAGAACATTTCATGGAATTATAAAATCCGACATTTGGAAGGGACTTGAGATTATCTAGACTACATAGATAATTATTGATAACATGATTCTCAACCTGACTCTACATCAAAGTTACTTGGAGGAGCTTTGAAAAGCCCCACATTATGGCCTCACCCCTTACCAACTAAATCAGAATCTCGGGGGTGTACGGTTCAGTAAGTTATTTTTGATGAACTTAGTGGTTCTTAAGCAGTTGGCTTGGCATTGGCAAATGGTTGTCCAACTTCTTTAAAGCTTGCCATGTTGAAATATTTGTGGAACAATAGGTTAGATAAGCTAATAAGCAATTTCTTCTTAAATTCTCAGTATCTATTATGCTGATGTCTGAGGATAGCTTTTGCCCTTTTCTCATGGATCAGTTAGTAGTATTTTTAAACAAGATTTTAATTAATTTTACATTTATTTTCCCCAAATTTAGATGAAAGTTTTAGATGTGAAAGTTATTTATTTTTTACACCTTATAAAAACATTGTGCATTTATATTTTAGTTCTGATCCAATACTAGATATCTCTTTGATAAATTGGTTTTTCATGAAGTTGTATGTTTAGAAATAATTCTCTAATACTATGTTTTTATTTTTAGAGCTTTTTGACAACTACATGCAACAAGATGCCCATGAATTCTTAAATTACCTACTAAACACGATTGCTGATATTTTACAAGAAGAGAGAAAGCAGGAAAAACAAAATGGTCGCTTACCTAATGGTAATATTGATAATGAAAATAATAACAGCACACCAGACCCAACGTGGGTTCATGAGATTTTTCAGGGAACATTAACTAATGAAACCAGATGTCTTACTTGTGAAACTGTAAGTATATCATACAATTTTGTGTAGAAAAAAACTGAATCATTACATTAAAGGTTATTCTTTGTGGAAGAGAGGATGGAAGATGAACTTGAAAGTTGTAATTCTTAGATATAGGTGTTAAAGATATATTTTTTGGTTGAAAGGAATCTGTCTACTCTTAATGTAATATTGCTTATGGACGATGAATACCTGAGGTGATACAAAGATACTTACTGTAGATTGAACTGTTTGATTTTCTTTCAGTTTAGGAGACCATAGAACCATGTTGTGGAAATTATGTCTTAGGACATAATCTTATAGGATTATACAGATCAGGGAGGCATATTAATTTGTTTTTCCTTTTTCTACGATTACCTTCAGTGTCCATTGTTGGAATAAAAACTAAAGCATATAGTGTACCCTCAACAAGGGGAAAATATTTCATTTGCTGGACACTTTGTAAGGATGAAGCTGGAAAATTTTTACATTTAGTCTAGAGTGCAGTGGCCAATCTCAGCTCACTGTAGCCTCTGCTTCCTGGGCTCAAGCAGTCCTCCCATCTCAGCCTCATGAGTAGCAGGGACCACCAGCATGTGACACCATGCCCAGCTTATTTTTAAATTTTTATTTTTTTAGAGACAAGGGTCTTACTGTGTTGCTCAGCCTGGTCTTGAACGCCTGAGCTCAAGCAATCTTTCCACCTTGGCTTCTCAAACTGCTGGGATTACAGGTGTGAGCCATTGTGCCTAGCCAGTAATATTCTTTATAGCATTTTCCCCATTCAGTACAGAATCCAGTTTAGAGGTGGACATTGCATTTAGTTGTTTCTTTAGCCTTCTTTAACCTGAAACATTTCCATAATCTTTTTCTTTTTGTCGTTATCACAGTTACATTTTTTAAGAATATGCCTCCCCAACCTTTTTAAAATCAGATGTTCTCATATTTAGTTTCTCTGATGTTTCTTCCTGGTTAGATGCAGGTTATGCATTCATGGCTAGAATAATACATCGTTCATGTTGTGTTCTTCTTGGGGTATCACATCTGTAGGCACACAGTATCTGTCTGCCTCTCGTTGGTGAAATTAATTTTTGATCACCCAGTCAAGGTGGTGGTGTTCCCCCACTTGATTTAATTTGGACACAGGTTCTTGCCCTGTTGCCTAGGCCTTAGTGCAGTGACACTGTCATGGATCATTATAGCCTCAAACTCCTTGGCTGAAGTGATCCTCCTGCCTCAGCCTTCTGAGTAACTAGGACTACAGTGCATGCCATCACCCCTAGCTAGTTTTCAAATTTTTTGTAGAGATAGGGTCTTGCTGTGTTGCCCAGGCTTGAACTCCTGGCCTTAAGCAACCCACCTGCCTCAGCCTTCCAAAGTGTTGGGATTACAGGCATGATCTACCATGCTGGGCCAGTTTCTCCACTTTATGATGACTTTTTTTTTTAATCTGTTTGCAATTAGTAGGCAGTCTGGGGGGAGACACAAATACCTCCCTCCTCATCAAAATCTTGCCTAAGATTTAGTATGCATTTATGATCTCATCTTTACTATGAAAGTTCCACTGCTAGGATTTAATACCATTGGAAAAGAGGGTCTGTAAGCAAGAAAGCTAAGAGTCCTATAAAGCCTTCATAGTTTTGCCTTTTCCAGAATATTGTGTAGTTGAAATCATATAGTAATGCAGCCTGTCTGGATTGGCTTCTTCCACTTAGCAATCTGCATTTAAGGTTCCTCCATGTCTTTTATGGCTTTTACCTCATTTCCTTTATTTTTGACTGAATAACATTCTAATGTATGGATGTGCTGCAGTTTTTTAAATTTATTCACTTACTGAAGGACGTCTTGGTTGCGTCCAAGTTTTGCCAATTGTGAATAAAGCTGCTATAAACATTTGTATGCAGGTTTTTGTGTGGATGTGAGTTTTTACTTTGTGTAAATATCAAGGAGCATGATTAGTGGACTAGACGGTAAGAGTATATTTAGTTTTATAAGAAGCCACCATTCTGTCTTCCACAGTGGCTGTACCATTTTTCCTTCTAACCAGCAGTGAGTGAGAGTTCTTGTTTCTCCACATCCTTGCTGACATTTGGTGTTATCAGTGTTTTGGATTTTGGTGATTCTAAGAAGTGTGTAGTGATATCTCATGTTAATTTGCAAGTCTCTAATGACATATGATGTTGATCATCTTTTTGTCTTATTATTTATCATCTATATATATATCTTTAGTGATGTATACAGATCTTTTGTCCATTTTTTAATCAGGCTGTTTGTTTTCTTTGAGTATTGCCGAATTTTAAAGTGGCTTTTTTGGGGTATAATTTTGGATACTAGTTCTTTATCAGGTAGGTCTTTTATATTTTATCCCAGTCTGTAACTTGTTTTTCATTCTTTTAACAGTTTTTGGCAGAGCGGAAGTTGTTTTTTGTTTTTTTTGTGTTTTTTTGAAATGGAGTTTCACTCTTGTTGCCCGGGCTGGAGTGCAGTGGCACTTTCTCGGCTTACTGCAATCTCTGCCTCCTGGGATCAAGCAATTCTCTTGCCTCAGCCTCCTAAGTAGCTGGGATTACAGGCATGCACCATCATACCTGGCTAATTTTGTATTTTTGTAGAGAGAGGGTTTGTTCATATTGGTCAGGCTGGTCTTGAACTCCTGACCTCAGGTGATTTACCTGCCTTGACCTCCCAAAGTGCTGGGATTACAGGTGTGAGCCACTGCACCCGGCCAGCAGAGAAGTTTTTAGTTTTTTAAGTATTTGTTTTTAATTTTAATAAAGTCCAACTTTTTCTTTCATGCATTGTACTTTTGGTGTTGCATCTAAAAAGTCATCAATAAACTAAATGTTTCTTAAATTTCTCCTATGTTACCTTCTAGGAATTACATAGTTTTTCATTTTATACTTAGGTCTGTGATCTTTTTTGAGTTAATTTCTGTATAAGATATTATAAGGTTTGTTCTGAATTAATTTTTTTGCATGTGGATGTCCAGCTGCTCCAGCATTTGTTGAAAACACGATTCTTTTCTCCATTGAATTGCCTTCGCTCCTTTGTCAAATATGAGTTGACTCTATTTGTATGAGTGTCTTTCTAGGCACTCTCTTCTGTCCTGTTGGTCTGTGTATCTGTTCTTTCCCCACTACCACACTGTCTTGATTACTGTAGCTTTAGAGTAAATCTTAAAGTCAGGTAGTGTCAGTCCTCTGACTTTGTTCTCCTTCAATATTTTGTTGGCTATTCTAGGTCTTTTGCCTTTCCATGTAAACTTCAGAATCAAATTTATCAATATTCACAAAATAACTTGCTGGGAGTTTGATAAGGATTTTGCTGAACCTATAGATCAGTTTGGAACAAAATGATATCTTGACAAAATTGAGTCTTCTTATCCAAGTACATGCACTGTCTCCCCTTATTTACTACTTCCTTGATATCTTAAATTGGAGTTTGGCAGTTCTTTCTCATGTCCGTGCTATGCATGTTTTGTTAGATTTATATTTAAGTATTAATTTTGGGGGGTGCTAAGCACCAGCTATGCTGGGTAAAAGAACGTAGAAGATAAATAAGACATAAGCCTCTGATCTCAAGATACTCATAGGTAATGAAGACTGGTGAGCCAGTGTTCAGGCGATTCCAGTACAGTGTGTTATTGTATGTATATGCACAAGACACCATGCAAGACAGAGAATGGTAGACCTAATCCAGGTGGGAGTGAGTAGGATTTGGGCAGGTGAGAGGTGGGCTTCCTAGAGGAGCTCATGCTTGTATTTTAGAAATGCAACTGGTCATGTCTCAGGTGGTAGGAAGCTGGTGTCTATAATACCTTTTTCTGGTGTTCTCCATAAGGGTCCCTTTTCAGTCTCATTCCTTGGCTTCTCTTTTTCCATTCTCTCAATGTGGGTGTTCCCCAGGTTTCATTGTCAGTTGCTTCTCACTCTGCATTGGGAGGATCATGTTCTCTTTTATTATTACATGTGCTGATGAGTCTCAAGTCCCCATCTCCAGCCTAGACTTCTTCCCTAAGATTTAGACTGGGGTCTCCCCATATTATACATGACATGACATTGGGACATATTAGTCCAGTAGCATCCAGATGTCTTCACAACCACTTTGAAAAGTAAAATACTGCCTTTCTTGGTGACCCCTTGGCATCAACCCAACTGCAGATATAAATGTGGTAACTCATGCACCCAGGTGATGTGTAGAGCATTCTGTGCCTAGGTTTTTACATGATCATAAAAGTGAACATTTCAAATGAACACCCCTGGGGCAGTGTCTGAGGACTTCATTTTGAAGAATACAAAATTGACTTTGAGAAACACTAGACTGTATAACCTTTGCTTCTCTATAGCTTACATGTAAACTCCTGCATGATCTGGCTTTGGCCTACCTCTGCCATACTATCTCTTGACACCCTACCTAATTTTCTATAAAATTGATGTGTTTTCCTTAAACCTGTTGTGTTCTCTTGTTTTCTCTGTGAGTTGTCTGTGTTCCCCCTTCTTTTTCACTGGACTTTTTGAGACTCAGGTCAGTTATCTTGTAGTGTTGCTATATCTTCATTGTACAGTGGAATGGCATCTTAGAGAATGGGTTTAGGTCCTACGGTTACCTTAATGTTGAAATCAAGGAAAGTCAAAATCACCATTGGAACTCCAACTATCTATAAAATATGCTATGCACAGTACTCTAGTTTACTTATATTTGCATAAATACATAATATGTACGGCCACACGATCTCTGACAACTTACTGAGCTTATAACCTTGATGCAGTATAAAATGGGAAAGCAGCCAGGCGCAGTGGCTCATGCTTGTAATCCCAGCACTTTGGGAGGCTGAGGCAGGTGGATCACGAGGTCAGGAATTTGAGACCAGCTTGATCTACATGGTGAAACCCTGTCTCTACTAAAAATACAAAAATTGCCCAACATGGTGGTGCATGCCAGTAATCCTAGCTGCTCAGGAGGCTGAGACAGGAGAATCGCTTGAACCCAGGAGGTGGAGTTTGCAGTGAGCCGAGATCATGGCACTGCACTCCAGCCTGGGCAACAAAAGTGAGACTCAGTATCATAAAACAAAAAAAAAGGGGAAAGCATTTGCTTAACTGAATGGATGAGAGGCACAGGGAGCTGAGCCAGATGTATCTCCTGTTGCACATGTACCTTCAGGATGGACTTGCTGAAAGAAATAGCTAAGAATTCATGTCTAAAATTCTGTCCTATTCCAAGTCACATGCACAAGTGATAACTTTATAAGATTATTTACCCATAAATCAAACAAAACTTTATATTAAGTTTTTAAGAGAAAGTTAGTCATAAATGAAGAATGTAATTTAACATTTTGGGTTTTTTTTTAATGATAAAACAATACAGATATCATGTCCCGTTTGAAGCATTTTTATTCAGTCTTGGCTTGTTTTTTTAAGAATCAGTGTGTACAGTACAGTTTGTTTATGCTTTAAAATAACACAAAGATTTTGGAAAGTCATGAAATCTCACATCATACTAACCTTTGCCAATGAGTCAGTCAGTCAAAAATGTGCTTTGGTGTTTTACTTATATGTCTGGTATGGGTTATTTATTCAGTGTCCTTTTGGATAATCCAATTAAGTAGTTTTCTTTTGAACTTGAGGGAAAAGAATTGTTTACTTACTTACTACCTATAATAGAATGCATTTAATTCTGTTAATTGGGAACTGTGGTTTACTAGTATTTGAAAAAAATCAAAGATAATTCACTATTTTTACAGATAAGCAGCAAAGATGAAGATTTTTTAGACCTTTCTGTTGACGTGGAACAAAATACATCAATTACTCACTGCTTAAGGTACATAGAGAATTATTTAATTTGAAATTTATAATTATTTTTAGTTTGGAATATTTTTTAATGGGTACATGCCTTCCTGGTATCTACAAAATAAATGTATTTTGAATTTCTCACAGGGGTTTCAGCAACACTGAAACTCTATGCAGTGAATACAAGTATTACTGTGAAGAGTGTCGCAGCAAACAGGAAGCACACAAACGGTAATTTAGTGCTTTACGGATTTTTAAGTGTTTTTTTTTGCAATAGATGTTGTAGATGGGCTTCGAAAAACAATCTAGGAAAATTTACATTGAGTAAAAATTCTAAATTTTGTCACTAACAGTTAATGTTTATTAAGTATTACCTGGTAAATGATACTCTACTTGATGTTTCTTTTGACAAAAACTCTGTACACTCAAGTGATTTTCTGTGTCTAGAGATTATTTAATCATCATAAACCAGTACAGTTAAACTATTTGGCTTTGAGGCTTTCCTGATGATGTAAACTTTTTTCTTGGTTAAGAGGGTTGAGGGAGAAAGTACTCCCCACTCCCCGTCCCCACACCCCCGTTTCTGCTTTTCCTGCGTAGGATCTTGTATGTTCTCTTAGCGTGTTACTGTAAGAGTGGTTTGGTGTCAGATGGAATAATAAACATCATTATCATCATTACTTCTTATTTCGAAACAATCTCAAACTCAGAGAAAAGTTGAATGAATAGTACCAAGAAAGTCATGAAATCTCATGGTACCAAGAAAGTTTTTTTACCCTAAACCATTTGAAAGTAAGTTACTGATATGTACCTCATGATCGCTGGCACTTTAGTAGGTATTTCCCAGCCACAGGGACATTTGCTGTGTGCCCACATCCATCTGAATCAGGAAAGAAACACTGACATGCTTCTGTTACTGCAAAGCTTACTTTGGTATCGCAGGGTGTCCTGGTAATGTCCTTTATAGAAGAAGTATTCTGTCCACAATTACACATTACATTTAGCATTCAGTCTCTTTAGTCATTTTCAGTTTAGAACAGTTTCTCAGTCCTTTCTTGACGTTAATGATGCTGACTCTTGAAAATCATAAATTAGTTATTTTGCAAAATGTCTCTCATTGGAGTTTGTCTTATGTTTTCCTGTGATTAGATTCAGGTTATGTGTCTTGAACAGGTATCTTAGTGTTTTTCTCATCATGTCCTGTTATGTGTGACTTGATTTGTGCCATATGTTGGTGTATCCCCAGGACCATTCCTGGGACAGGTGATTTCTTAGAAGGACTCACAGTGTTCAACATCCAGGCGTGCTCACAGCTAAGATTTATTACAGGGACAGGATACAAAACACCGTCAGCAAAGGGAAAGCCAGCAAGCGCCCAGGAGTCACTGCCTCAGTGGAGCCACACAAGATACTTAATTCTTCCCACATTGAATTGTGGCAATACAGGTAGCTCATTACATACTGAGTACCCTGGGTTTTTACTAGAGGCCGGTCACATAGGTACTCTCTGCCTACCATGCCCCCAAATTCCAGACTCCCAGGACGACAGCAAGACTTCAGCATAAACTCTCTTGTTTGTTCAAACAATTTAGGCACAGCAAGACACTCTTATCATTTGGAGAATGGTGGGAACTTGTCCTAAATTCAAGTTTCCAGATGCTAAAAGGACCATCCATGCAAGGGGGCCTTTCTAAGGATAGTTTGAGGCCCTGTGAATCCTTTTCTGAACCTCCCATTATTGTTCTTGGCTCTTACCAAACACTTGAGTGAATGTTCCCCAGACGTTTTCCAGAGTTCTTCACTATTAATCTTCACTTTTTCTCATTGTAATTTCGGAGTATTTTGTGTAGAAGTATTTTGAGATTATAAATATTCCTTTCTTCATTAAACTTTCAATTTATTCACTTTTAAACTCTTATGGTGGACCTAAAGTTTCCTGTTGTATTCAGTGGATTGTCATCCATTAGCATTCTTGCTTCCATGCTCACATTATCCCCAGTCTGGCCAGGGGGAGCTCCTCTAAGCTGGCTCCTCTCTTCTTGATGTGCCCCATCGTTCTCTAGTACTTATTTCCTTTCTGACTCAGGCCGCTCAGGCTCATTTTGGTCTTTGTTTGCCCTTACTCTGGAACAAGCCATTTCTCCAAGGAGCCCTGATTTCTCTTAGGGGAGTATGAAAAACTAGGACCTTGTATCATTGTGCTCGTTGCTTTTGGGATGTCATTATTCTCTAGCCCCCTTAATGAGCAGAGCTAGAGAACAAATGTGTATTTGTAGAAACACACACTTTTACATCTGCATTTATTTCTTTTCTCCATCTATTAATCTCTTTATCTGTTTTGAAAACCATGAATACACGGTGATATCTTGTTATAGGCACCCCCTTGATATTTGTAATTCCTTTCTCCAACAGTACAGTTGGCCACCGTTATCCTCACTACATTTACTTATTGAGTCAGTGTACCTTTAGGTAACCCAGCTTATTCTCTCTTCCTCTGCTCCCTGCATGCACACGCACACATACACACACCCCCCCCACACACGCACGCATACACACAACCCGCACACAAACACATATACACATCCCACACACACATGCATACACAACATGCACACACACACATATCCCACACACATACATACACCCCCCCACACACACACATCTTTCCCCTCTGCTTGGCCTTCCTCCTCTCCTGCCTGTATAGATGACTGTGCTATTTGGCCCCATCCAATAGTTGAACTGAGTTGTTCATTAAGGGAGGGGGAAAAGCTCAGATTTTTAAGTGATTATATTTTCGTTTTGGACACAGACATATTTCCTAGGAAGGGAAGTGTTTTTGGTGATGGACCACAAAATCAAAACAGATTACTCATTGTTTCTGTCCGTTAGTGCCTATGATGGGGAGCACCTCAATTAAGTTTAGTCAGAGGGATAGGGGCTGAGGCATTATATTCATCCTGAAAATGCCGTAGAAAGTACCTAAGACCAGCCAGGCGCGGTGGCTCATGCCTGTAAACCCAGTACTTTGGGAGACCGAGGTGGGTGAATCATGGGGTTAGGAGATCGAGACCATCCTGGCCATGGTGAAACCTTGTCTCTACTAAAAATACAAAAATAAGCTGGGCATGGTTGCACATGCCTGTAATCACAGCTACTGAGGAGACTGAGGCAGGAGAATCGCTTGAACCCAGGAGGTGGAGGTTGCAGTGAGCAGAGATCATGCCACTGCACTGTAGCCTGGGTGACAGTGAGACTCTGTTCAAAAAAAATTTAAAAAAAAAAGTACCTAAGACTGTTGGATAAGTTAAGAGTCAGGGACTAAATGTAGCTAAGAGAAATACAACTTTCAGACTTTACTGACTGTAGGGAGGAAGGCCCATCTGTGAGCAAAAGCCACCCTTCCCCTAGAATTATGGTTATACAAGTAATCACATGTGAGTAATTGAGAATTGTCTGTAAAGTTGAGCTCTTTGTTTTAAAGACATGAGATTTTAATGTATTAGAAAATACATGGAATGTATATTCTTTGTAAATAAATTAGAAAATACAGGTAAGTGTAAATCAAGAATCACTATAAAAGCTATAAAATGTTAGCATTTTTGTGTATATCTTAGATTTTTTAAGTGTGTACATATATACACATGTTGTGCCTAAAATGTTATCAAACTTTATATATGAGTTTGAAACTTTTTTCACTTCAAAAATTGCGACCATGTCAATGAAGAATTTTTTTTTTTTTTTTTGAGATGGAGTTTCACTCTTGTTACCCAGGCTGGAGTGCAATGGCGCCATCTCGGCTCACCGCAACCTCCGCCTCCTGGGTTCAGGCAATTCTCCTGCCTCAGCCTCCTGAGTAGCTGGGATTACAGGCACGCGCCACCATGCCCAGCTAATCTTTTGTATTTTTAGTAGAGATGGGGTTTCACCATGTTGACCAGGATGGTCTTGATCTGTTGACCTCGTGATCCACCCGCCTCGGCCTCCCAAAGTGCTGGGATTACAGGCTTGAGCCACCGCGCCCGGCCTGAAGAAATATTTTTATATCATTCTTAGGAGGTGCTGCATATGTATATGTATATGTATTTTTGTTTTTAAAGAGGCAAGATCTCTCTCTCTGTCACCCAGGCTGGAGTCCAGTGGTGTAATCTTAGCTCACTGTAGCTTCAGACTCCTGAGCTTAAATGATCCTCCTACCTCAGCCTGCTGTGTATGTAGCTGGGACTACAGATGTGCGCCACTGTGACTGAGTAATTTATTAAATTTTATTTTTATTTATTTATTTTTGCAACAGTCTTGCTCTGTTGCCCAGTCTGGAGTGCAGTGGTGTGATCTCAGCTCACTGCAACCTCTGCCTCCTGGTTTCACTCGATTCTCCTGCCTCAGTCTCCCAAGTAGCTGGGATTACAGGCATCTGCCACCATGCCCAGCTAATTTTTGTATTTTTAGTAGAGACGGGGTTTCACCATGTTGGTCAGGCTGGTCTCCGACTTCTGACCTTGTGATCCACCCACCTCGGCCTCCCAAAGTGCTGAGATTACAGGCATGAGCCACCGTGCCTGGCCTTGAATTTTATTTTTTAGAGACAGGATCTTGTTATGTCACCTAGCTTTGCCTTGATCTGGTCTCAAGCAGTGCTCTGCCTCAGCCTCTGGAGTAGCTGGAATTACAGGAGCCAGCCACTATGCCTGCTGCATAGTATTATTTTTTTGTATGAGTGTACCTTAGTACCATATATCTACCAGACTTTTTACACTGTTATAAACAGTGTTTTGATGGAATCCCCACATATTTTTGGACATTTTGTAAAATAAGTTTGACAACTTTACAGAAGTTACATATTTCTCATTAGGATCTAGTATCAATCTTTCTGATAATTTATGGTGTGATGTTGAGCAATTCATTTAGTTTTTTTTTGAGACAGAGTCTTGCTGTGTTGCCAGGTGCCAGGCTGGAGTGCAGTGGCGCAATCTCGGTTCACTGCAACCTTGGCCTCCTGGGTTCAAGCAGTTCTCCTGCCTCAGCCTCCTGAGTAGCTGGGACTACAGGTGCGTGTCACCATGTCCACCTAATTTTTGTATTTTGTGGTAGAGACAGGGTTTCTCCATGTTGGCCAGGATGATCTCGATCTCTTAACCTTGTGATTGGCCCACCTCAGCCTCCCAAAGTGGGATTACAGGCGTGAGCCAGTGCCCCCGGCCTCATTTAGCATTTTTGATCTTTACTTGGATGAGTTCGCTCATAATGTCGCTACAAGCTCTAAAAGTTTATAGTTTTCAGCCTCGGAATAATAGGATAAGCTTGTGTTGAATATACAAACTATAGTTCTTACTGAAAAAAAAAAAAAAAAATCAATTTGACAGCCAGATGTGGTAGCTCTCTCCTGTAATCCCAGCACTTTGAGAAGCTGAGGTGGGCACATCACACGAGATCAGGAGTTCAAAACCAGCCTGGGCAACCTGGTAAAACCCCATCTCTACTGAAAATACAAAAATTAGCTGAGTATGGTGGCGTGCACCTGTAATCCCAGCTACTCAAGAGAGGTGCGATTTTGGCTCACTGTAACCTCCACCTCCTTGGTTCAAGCAATTCTCCTGCCTCAACCTTCCGAGTAGCTGGGACTACAGGCACTCTCCACCATTCCTAGCTAATTTTTGTATTTTTAGTAGAGATGGAGTTTCACCATGTCAGCCAGGATGGTTTTGATCTCTTGATCTCATGATATACCCACCTTGGCCTCCCAGAGTGCTGGGCTTACAGGTGTCAGGCCACCGTGCCTGGCTGAAACTCTTATAAGAAAACGTAGGGAGAAAGCTTTATGACATTGGATTAGGCAGTGATTTCTTAGATGTGACTACAGAGGTATAGGCCAGAAAAACAAACACAGACAGATGGGACTACATCAAACTTAAAAACTTCTGCAAAGCAAAGGAAACGACAAGAATGAAAAGGTAACATATGGAATGGTAGAAAATGTTGGTAAACTGATAAGGGGCTAAAATGCAAAATATATAAAGAACTACAACTCAACAAAAACAATAATCCAATTTAAAATGGGCAAAGGACTAGAATAGACACTTCTGCAAAGAAGATTTACAAATGGTTAACATCCATATGAAAAGATGCTTAACATTAATAATTATCAGAGAAATGAAAATCAAAACCGCACGGTGTATCTATCACCTTGCACCTGTTAGAATGGCCACTATCAAAAAAAGCAAAATAACCAGTGTTGACTAGGGTTAGAACCCTTGTGCAGTATTGGTAGGAATGTAAAATGGTATAGCTGCTATGGAAAATAGTATGGAGGTTCTCAGAAAATTAAAAATAGAGAATTACCATATGATTCAGCAGTCCCACTTCTGGGTATGTGTCTGAACTAATTCAAAACAGGATCTTGAAGAGATATTTGTGCACCCATATTCACTGAAGCATTTTCACAATAGCCACGAGGTGAAAGCTACCTCAATGTTTATTGATAGGTGAATGGATAAAGAAAATGTAGTACATACATACAGTTGAGTATTATTTAGCTTTAAAAAAGCAGAAAATTATGTCATGTGTGGCATGGATGAACTTTGACGACATTATGCTAAGTGAAATATGCTGGTCAGAAAACACATTTCTGCATGATTCCACTTATATGTGGTATCTAAAATAGTTAAACTTTATAGAAACAGTGGAGGGTGGTTGCTAGGGGTTGGGGAGGGGATCACAGGGAGGTGGTTGTTCAGTGGGTATAGAGTTTCAGTTTGGGAAGATGAAAAAGTATCTGCTATGCAATAACGTTCATGTAGATAACTCTGCTGTACCTTACATGTAAATGGTTGAGGTTATAAATTTAATTATGTTTTTATTTATTTATTTATTTAGAGACAGGGTTTCACCATGTTGGTCAGGCTGGTCTTGAACTCCTGACTTCAGGTGATCCACCCGCCTCGGCCTCCCAAAGTGCTGGGATTACAGTCATGAGCCACTGCGCCCGGCCCTATCTTTTTAACTAAAATAAAAATATACACTTGAGGCCAGGTGCAAAGGCTCATGCCTGGAATCACAGCACTTTGGGAGGTCAGGGTGGGCAGATAACGAGGTCAAGAGATCGAGACCATCCTGGCCAACATGGTGAAACCCCGTCTCTACTCAAAATACAAAAATTAGCCAGGTGTGATGGCACGTGCCTATGGTCCCAGCTACTTGAGAGGCTGAGGCAGAAGTATTGCTTGAACCCAGGAGGTGGAGGTTGCAGTGAGCTGAGATTGTGCCACTGCACTCCAGCCTGGCAACAGAGCAAGACTCCGTCTCAAAAAAAAAAAAAAAAAAAAAAAAAACACACACACACACACTTGAAGTTTGTCACTCATAAATCCGTGTTTGCTTTTATGTATATAAATTCTTGGCCAGGTGCGATGACTCATGCCTGTAATCTCAGCTCTTTGGGAGGCTGAGGTGGGCAGATTGCGTGAAGTTAGGACTTTGAGACCAGCCTGGCCCACATGGTGAAACCCTGTCTCTACTAAAATTACAAAAATGAGCCAGGCCTGGTGGCAGCCGCCTGTAATTCCAGCTACTTGGGAGGCTGAAGCAGGAGAATTGCTTGAACCTGGGAGGCGGAGGTTGCAGTGAGCCGAGATTGTGCCATTGCACTCCAGCCTGGTCAACAAAAGCGAGACTTTGTCTCAAAAAAAAAATCTTCTTCCAAAAAGGTTCATCCTGGAACACTGAAGAATGATTTCTGGAAATGTTAATGATGTGCCGCAAAATTAGTTTTTTTCTGATCAAATGAATTTGTTGTATAATAACATTTTATCTTAGATATTCATGCTTCTGAAGAATCACAAAATAAAATAAATTTAAGTTTATCCAGCCTTTTCCAGAATTTACTTTCACATAGACTCCGTTTATATAGCATGTCATTTGAATTCTGTAAATAGCACAGTTCAGGAAAGATAGCAGTTTGAGAAATGTCACTCTAATGGTCATATACATTTATCCCACAGGAGGTTAAAGCATATAGGTGAGAGGAGAGTGATTGCCCTGGGAACTGTAACGAGAAAGGATGGATGGATGTTTCAGGTGTTGTTTTTTTGTGCCTGGCATTGGCATGGGGGTTAGAGGGAGGCTGGGGCTCAGGTCTTAGAGAACAGCACATTGCATTTCATTTTACAGCGCCTCACAGATCCCATGGTTTTTACAGATCGAAGGTTCGTGACCACCCTGTGTTGAGCAAGTCTATCAGTGCCGTTTTTCCGACAATATGTACACATTTCCTGTCTCACATTTTTGGTGATTCTTGTACTATTTCAAACTTTTTCATTATTATATGTGTTATGGTGATCTGTGATGAGTTATCGTTGATGTTACTATGGTAATTGTCTTGGGAGCACCATGAACTGCACCCATTTAAGATGATAAACTTCAGTGTTGTGTGTTCTGACTGCTCTACTAACCTGACGTTCCCCTACAACACTCTCTCTCTCTCTCTCTCTCTCTCTCTCTCTCTCTCTCTCTCTCTCTCCCCCCTCTCTCTCCCCCCCTCCCCCTCTCCTCTTTATTCCCTGAGACACAAGAGTATTGAAATTAGGCCAATTAATAACCTTACAATGGCTTTGAAGGGTTTAAGTGTAAAGGAATAGTTGCAATGTCTCACTCTAAATGAAAAGCTAGAAATGATTAAGCTTAGTGAATAGGCACGTTGAAAGCCAAGACAGGCTGAAAGCTAGGCTCCTTGCACCAAACAGCTGAGAAGTGAGTGCCAAGAAAAAGTTTTTGAAGGGAATTAAAAGAGCTACTCCAGTGAGCCCACAAATGATAAGAAAGCAAAACAGCATTATTGCCTATATAGAGACGTTTGAGTGGTCTGGTTAGAAGATCAAACCAGCCACAACATTCCCTTAAGCCAAAGCATAATCCAAAACAAGTCCCTAACTGTCTTCAGTTGTAGGAAGGCTGAGAGAGGTGAGGATGCTACAGGACAAAATTTTGAAGCTAGCAGGATTGGGTTCATGAGGTTTAAGCAAAGAAGCCATCTCCATGAGATAAAAGTGCAAGGTGAAGCAGCAAATGCTGATGTAGAAGCTGCAGTAAGTTATCTAGATTGTCTAGCTAAAATCGTTGTTGAGACTACCCTAAACAACAGATTTTCAATGTAGAGGAAACAGTCTTCTATTGGAAAAAGAGGGTGTCTGGGTCTGTCATAACTAGAGAGAAGTCAACGCCCAGCTTCAGAGGACAGGCTGATTCTCTGGTTAGTGGTTAATGCAGCTGGTGACTTTAAGTTGAAGCCAGTGTTCATTTGCCATTCCTAAAATCCTTGGGCCCTTAAGAATTATGCTGAATTTACCCTGCCTGTGCTGTAGAAAAGAAACAAAACCTGAATGACATCACATCTCTTTACAGCATGATTTACTGAATATTTTAAGCTCACTGTTGAGACCTACCACTGAAAAAAAAAGATTTCTTTCAAAATATTACTGCTCACTGACAATACATGTGATCATTCAAGAGCTCTGATGGAGATTAATACTGTTTTCCTGCCTGCTAACATAACATACATTCTGCCGGCCATGGATCAAGGAGTTATTTTGACTTTCAAGTCTTATTATTTAATATTTTTTAAGGCTCTGGCTTCCATAGATTAAGATTCCTCTGATGGATCTGAGCAAAGTGAATTGAAGTCCTTCTGAAAAGGATTCACCATTCTAGATGCCATTAGAATATTTGTGATTCATGGGAGAAGGTCAGAATGTCAACATTAACAGGAGTTTGGAAGAAGTTCATTCCAACCCTCATTGATGACTTTGAGGGGTTCAAACTTTAGCGGAGGAAGTCACTGCAGATGTGGTGGAAACAGCAAGAGAACAAGAATTAGTAGAGCCTGAAGAGGAGACTGAATTGCTGCAATCTCATGATCAAACTTGAATGAATGAGAGGTTTCTTCATATGGATGATCAAAGAATGTGGTTTGTTGAGATGGAATCTATTCCTGGTGAACATGCTGTGAACATTGTTGAAATGACAACAAAGTATTTAGAATATTACATAACCTTAGTTGATAGCAGTGTCAGGGTTTGAGAGGAGTGACTCAAGTTTGAAAGAAGTTCTACTGTGGATAAAATGCTATCAAACAGAATCACATGCTCCAGAGAAATCTGTGAAAGGAAAAGCCAGTCAATGTGGCAGATGTTCTTTTCTTATTTTAAGAAATTGCCTTAGCCACCTCAACCTACAGCAACCACCACCCCGATCAGTCAGCAGCCATCAGCCTTGAAGCAAGACCCTCCACCAGCAGAAAGTTTATGATACACCAAAGGCTCAGATGATCATTAAGTTTTCAGCAATAAACTTTTTAAATTCAGATACGGATATTTTTTTCATACATAATGCTATTACATAATAGACTATAATATAGTATAAATCTAACTTTATATGCACTGGGAAACCAAAAATATGTGTGGCTTACTTTATTGTGGTCTTCCCTTTATTGTGGTGGTCTGGAACTGGACTTGCTGTGTCTCCAAGGTATGTCTGTATTTCTATGACTACTCTGTGGGATCCAGTGATTAGTGACTGGACTGGGGGCTGAGCTTCTTGCCTTCTCATCTTTCCTCTCTCAGTTCTCTTAACTCTCCCTTTAATCCATATGTGCCTGACTCCACTTCTAGGACCAGTCCTGTCCTTACCCGGTATTGAAGAAGACCCATTCATGGCCAGGTGACTCTGTATTACATTGTCATGGCTACAGTCCCTCTCTGAGTATCTGCCCTAGGTTTAATGATTGAGTTGCTTCCTGTTTCTGAGATGAAGGCCCTACCTTTTATTTCATCTTCCCAACTAGATTCGTATCTTATTCCCCTGTAGCCAGTCCCAGTCATTGGTTATTTGTGTAGTATCATGTCAAAATCATATTGGCAGTAGGGATTTGCCTTGCTGTAGTCAACATCTCCAGCTGCCTCTTGCACACATACCCTCATGCAAGTCTTCTGGAATCTGAGTTGGGTGGGTCCTTCCATCTGTTGAGAAGTTGGTGCCACCTGGCTCCCTGCCTGCTTGCATGCCTGCATGGATCTCCAGATGTCTGTCACTCAATACTGTGTTCTGTACGCATGTTAGGGTATGCCATGGGCCTCACTTGTGCCTGTGACCCATCCCTCATTTTAACACATGCTGGGGATAGGTTCTGCCGCCTAAATGTCCTCTCATTGCTTCTATCTCACTGAGTTACTTTAGTGTCTTTCTCACGTAAAGCATTCTATTTCCCCTGACCCCCTCATTGTAATGTGCCACAATTAATCCTTGTTAATGGTACATTTTAAAAGAGCATGAAATTCAGTCCTTAGAACTGTGTGTCTGTAAAATTATTAAGCTTTTCTGTGTGGCCAGGACTTCTCTGCTGACAGGATGTTGGAAAGTTCTTAAGTGCCTGTGGCTGGATATTATATTCATCTGTGGTAGAGCTTGCAAATAGTATCCTCTGGATCCAATTCCATCTGTAGAACCCTGTTTGGCTTACACAGTTTATAAAAATGGGAAATTTACTTTAAAAATTGTTTCTGACTATTGAGAAAAACACTTCAAAGATGAGACTCCACTGGATTTCAGGGTCTGCGTTCCATCCTGTAATGGTGTTGCTTGCCTGCGGCAGGGTAGTTGGTATTCTGGTTGTGGGTGGTTGCAGGCGATGTTGGTCCTTTGTCTAGCTTCTCCATAGTCCTTTGGATTGTTTTCTAATATGTAGCACCTGCTGGCTTTGGGGACTCCCCTGTGGGCTTCTGGAGAAGGGAGTTTCTGGCAATTTGGTTCAAATTCCCAGTCTTTGACCAGCCACTGACAGGTGCTGAAGAGCATATGAAAGCCCAGCTACCTTGTGGTCAAGATATATCTGAGGTGAAATTTAGCTTCTGGGGTTTCTCTGTGACACTGGGCTGAAGCCACCCTTTCTGAGATTTTGCTTGAGATTGAATCCTTAACTGTTTTCCTTCCCTTCCACCCCTCCCCCTTCCCAACACACACACACACACACACACACACACACACACACACACACTCTCTCTCTCTCTCTCTCTCTCTCTCCCCCCCCTCTCTCTCTCCCCCCCCCCCATTAATAAATCACAGGCCTGGGACTTTTTATCTCAGTCTGCTCTTAGGGAACAAGATCTAAAATGAGAGGATGTGTACTCTCATAATAATCATCCATTTAAAAATACATTCCAATTTCTTTTGTGATGTTCTGTTTGTCCTATGGGTTATTTAGAAATACGTTGCTTAGTTTCCATATCTGGGGGGATTTTCTAGATTTTTTTTTTATCAGAGGACGTACTCCAATTTCATCTTTTTAAATTTATTGAGACTTATTTTATTGTTCAGTATATTAGTGAATGTTTTGATTGAACTGGAGAAGAATGCATATAGTGCAGTCTGGGGTAGAGTATTCCATAAATGTCAATTAAATCCATAGTTAGGTTGTTCATATTTTCCTATCCATACTGATTTTTTTTTTTTTTTTTGCTATTAGTGAGAGAAGTCTGTAAAGATTGCAATTCTGATGATACACTTAACTGTTTACTTCTATAATTCTTGCCCATTTTGGAGCACATGCTTTTAAGATTGTTATGTCCTCTTAGTGAATTGACCTTCGTTATTATGAAGTATTCTTTATCTCTGGTAATATTCTTTATCTTGTCTGCTTTGTCTGACATTAGGATAGCCCGCTTACTTAGGATTGGTGTTTACATGGTGAATCTTTTCCCATCCTTCTGCTTTCTTTTCTGAATAGTTTTAAATTATAATTAGACATTATCAAGAAAGGCAACCCTTATTATGTTAGAATACAGAATGGATGCAATTTGTCATTTTAAAGACATAAAAGCAAGAAAATGCCTACAGTTGTGCCTCAGTATCAATTGGTTCCAGGGCCCTCACATACAGCAAAATGCATGGATGCTCAAGTCCCTGATATAAAATGGCATAGCATTTGCATATAACCTATGCACATCCTCCTGTGTGCTTTGATACATAATATAATGTAAATGCTTTATAAATAGTTGTTACACTGTATTTTTAAAAATGGTATTATTTTCTTGTCATTCTATTTATTGATTGATTGACTGAATATTTTCAATTCATGGTTGGTTGAATCTGTGGATGTGGAACTCCCAGATGTGGCAGGCCAACTGAATAACAGAAATTCATCCGCATTAGAAGTAGTTGTTTATGTGATTGGTAAATGTCATTAAAAAATAAATTTTAATAGAAAATTAATTTTATCAGTTTACAGAATTTTAAAAATCATTGTCTATTCAGACTTTAAAAAGGAAAAATATATTCTCTATCCTCCTGTTTTTTTCTTCAAAATTTTGTCTTCTGTAGATAACATGTTCTAAGACAACTGTTGTTTAAAACAATGACAGTGATCAAGAGCTCCCTAATATAAGCTCCCTCCCCACAAGTTTGAATAGAAGGAAAGCCAGAATCCTATAAATTCTTTGGTGTTTTGGTGGTCTTGGTGTTTCGAACAGGAAAGCAACTTTTTTCTTCCTTCTGCTGCAAAATCTACATAATGAGTTTCACACTCCTTACACGTATGTTCAAGCAGTTTTCTGCTTTTTCTTCTGGAACCATTTCAATATGAGGGAAATTTTGTAAGCTAGTCTCTCAGCATCTTTAAAATATGGCTCCACACATATTTTTGCATGACAGTTCCATGGGCAGTTGGTTTCTTTGTGGTAGCCAACAGTTCTCTGGGAGGATCTTTGGCGAATAGGATTCATCTTCTTCATGTGTTGTCTGATGAGACATACTGTATCTGCTATTATTTAGATATTTTCTTTTTTCTGCATTTGGACTTCCCCTCTTTAATTTCTAAAAGCACATTTTCCCTAACCATCAGGCCATGTTCATTCTCTTTCTTCTTCCTAATCTTACCTGACTGCCATCTATTAATAGTACACTGACACTCATTTTATGCTGAGAAAATTCTTCTTTTGCATCTGCCATTCATTGGAAATTCGCAAAGGATACCCTGCTGTTTTGTAAAGATTTTGTTTCAGTAACTATACATGGGTTTAATCAAAGATCTCATGTTTCGTAGTTGAATTATTTTATGTATAATTTTATATAAGTTTTAACTTGTATTTTCCATTGTCACCTAGAAACTTTCATCTGCATTGTTTTATTTAAGTTGTATAACACTCTGTTATGTTTGCATTCTAATTTATTTTAACATTACCTGTTACTGAATAGTTGGGATTTTTTACAGTGTAAAAGAACTCTACAAATAGATTATTCTCGTAAGTGATGTTTTGAGGTTATATATTTTAATTTATGTTTCTAGAAATAGGATTACTGAACCAAAGGCCATAAAAGCTCTTAATTCGTATTGCTGGGTTGTTTACCTTTACTTTGGCTAATGTTTCCAAAGGGCCAAGTTAGTTGAATAGTAAGTAATTTAGGAATAATAAGCTGTCTACCATATCTAAGATGTGTGGAATGCAGATTTAGTATAATGTTATAAAATGATTTTTTTTTTTTTTTTTTACTTACTAGAGGCAGTGGCTTACCATTTACCATTTCTTTAAATTGTGAGGAATATTTTGCTTCACTAAATCCATTTCAAATCCAGTTCTGCAACATTTGGCATCTATCATATGCCAGGCATGTTGCTAGATAGTGGAGAAATAAAAATGAAGAGAATGCTTTCTAGCTGCCAAAGGTCCAAGGCCTAGAAGAAAAGAACCATAACCACCTAAAACTTTTACCATGTAACAAGCTTGACATATATAAAGTGAACCTGTAAAGTGCTGATGGAGGATTGAAGAGAGCAGGTATTTGTGCCAGAGGGTGTGACATTTGAGCTGAGCCATTAAAAGAAGAATAGATTTTTAGGTGAAGTAGGAGTACAAAGGCCCTCTCAGGGAGAAATAGCATTTAAAGGCATCATAAAGACTATTTTGAACATTAAGAACAGCCTGTGTTTCACAATTAAAATCTTAACTCCTGAGTTTCCAGGTTATTTTATTCCCTTTCTAGGCTGTACATAGCCATTGTTCTTAATATGGAATTATTTCTTGTCTCTGACAAGCACCTTGAATGGTCTTTAGTGCTTTTATTATTTTAGTCTCCTATTGTCAGTCTGTATCTGCATCACATAGACTGATAGAAAAAAATGTATTTCAGTCCACTCAAGTCCAAAAGAATTGTCCGTTTCAAGAAACTTGTTTTTCCTCTACCACTCTTGAGTACCCTGTGCATTCAAAGAGATGTGTGTTCGAAATATACATATTCCTTAACCAAGGACTAATGCCATTCCATCTGTCTTGGAGCTGTATTGAGTGCTGTGTCAAATGATGTGGTGTGGTAATGATAGGTAGGGTGGGGTCGTCTTAGGGTGTTCAGAATATTGTTTTGTCCGTATAAAAATAATTGGTAGAAATATGCAAAACTGGGCAATGCTGGGCTATTAAAACCAACCCTTGGCTGTCTATTCATTGGATATCATAAAGTTTGATAATTCAAGGATATGGTGGATATCTTTTATGAAATTTTGTTTTCATTTTTATTTTTAATAGGATGAAAGTTAAAAAACTGCCCATGATTCTAGCTCTGCACCTGAAGAGATTTAAATATATGGATCAACTTCATCGATATACAAAACTCTCTTACCGGGTAGTTTTTCCTTTAGAACTTCGTCTATTTAACACTTCAGGTGATGCCACCAATCCAGACAGAATGTACGACCTTGTTGCTGTTGTGGTTCACTGTGGAAGGTAATTGCAACTCCGGGTACATAGTAATGGAATTTCTAGGTTAGAAGAGCAGTGTACATTCAAGATACTCATGAATGATTCAAATATAGAACTTTTATAAGTTCTATATCCTCCTCAAGACAATTTTATTTCAAAATGGATTTTTAGCTTTACATTTTATCACTCCTTAAAATTTTTATATGTTAAATATATTATTTTTATTTTTATCATTTGTTACTCTACAACTACTATATCTTATTTCCTAGAACTTTGAGGTCTCTTTGTTTTTCTTTTCCTTTTTTAGCGTGTGTGTGTAGAGGGTTGTTAAAATAAGTCACCTCTGAGTTTAATTGCATATGTTCATATTAATGGTCATAAAAGCATTTAAAATGATGTTGGAAATAATCTTCAAAGATTCATTTTCTGATTTTACCCATGTGTGTAGTTGTCATTTCCTATTAGCCAATTTAGTGTTTTGTCTACTTTTCATCTTTTCCAACATGGTATACACATCTCTGTATAATGTACATACATATAACTGACCTTATTAAATACCTCAAAATATTTTCAAACTGCAAGAGTATCACATAATCAAAACTTGTATTTGGAACCTACCGTCTTCATTGACTGCTTAGAATTTCTTTTAATAATTTTAAAACAGGCACTCATCGATGCTGGTTTTGGGAAACTTGTCCTAACAACATGCTTTTTCCAAATAAAAAGACGTCCAGCTCTCCCATCTTCAGCTCTCCTCTCACCTCTCTGATCAGAATTTTTAAGGACAACCCGGAGGGAGCAAATGCTCTGTAGTAATCATCTTCCACCTCTGTTGCCCTGGGTCAATCTTGGCTCCCGTCTTTCATCCTCAGCAAGAGTCTTTCTTCTACTTCTAAATTAAGAGTGATCACATCTTAAAGGAGTGAAGCAGTGTCAGATTACTTAGAGAACTTTGGTGTGGTGATTCAGATCAGGTTTTCAGAGTGAGAGAAACCTGGGTCTCAGTACCATTTCTGCCAGCTGTGGGCCCTGTGACATCATGCCTAGCTTCCTGAAAAAGCATCAGTTTTCTCTTCTAGAAAGTGTCAATAATACTAACTCATTGCTTTGTTAGGATTCAAAGGGAGATGTAAATCACTTAGCTGCTGCTATTGTTTTAGTAGCAAAAATATAATATTACCTTCTCGCATCCTAACTTTATAGTTACTTTCTCACACCCTAACTAGACTATTCTTAACCTCTTTAAATTTAGTGACAGTCCTACTCTACTTAAATTATGGTAGAATTTTAGAATCACTATTCACGAGATATTGAGCTGAGATTCCTAACTCAGATGGCAACTGGGGTCCCCTCCCCACTCTCCTTTTAAAAGTAATCCAACTCTTTTCCCACCCTTAAATCCTCACTCAAGTCTCTTGACCCTTTCCCTTTTTAACCTTTTCTTTGGCCTCACTTGCTTTTCCCAACTTGAACTCACAGTCAGTTATTTAAAGCATGTACTTACAAGTACTGTAAAATCCTCTTGCCAACTGTGTGAATCCCTACTGTCAGAATTCTTGCAGAGAGATGCTTATTGACTTTCCTCACAGCCCTAGTGGTCTGCCTTCAGTGGGAACTCATGCCTGGTGCAGTCTGGCACAGCCGGTCTTTGGGACTCCCACCCCCACTCCAGGGTTTTACTCTTTCCTCCTGTCTCACTCTCATCGCCTCATGCCTTCCTGCCCCTTCTCTCTGGATGTCTTCTTTGATGCTCTTCTGCCTAGCCCTGTCCCCACATGGTGCTGCTCCACTGTCTTCACATAAATACTAGATGTGCATTGCTAACCCTGTCTTAGTGCTTTGTGTACTGTATGTATGTATAAAAAGGATGTATGTCTGCTTCCCTTGTGAGAACAGGTGCTTTCTAAAACAGGAAATAATTTGCTCACTAATAACAAACTAATCATATTTTAGAATATTTTTCCATTGTGTATTTTATCTATCAGACTTATTTGTAGATTTGTTTCATATGAAAATGTGGAGGGTGTGCACAGCCTCATTGTCAGCATGTCAGTCCCAGTTCAGCTTGCTCCTTCTCTATCCCCAGTGCCCAGCCTGGAGGAGATTTCCAGCAAATGTTTGCTGACTGAGTATTACCCTTCAAGCTCATGTCAGATCTGGGCTCCATTTCTTGATTCCCCAGCCCTCTCTCCCTTCCACCTTCTCTCTCACTGGATGAGGTCTCTTCTATGGCTCTACTTTTATATCATATTCTGCCTTGGATTATGTTTTTGGAGTAGTTATCTACTGTACTAATGGGGTCTTTGGGCAAGAAGTTGTTGATATCTCCATCTCCACAGCAATCGACAGTTATTTGCATATATTCGGCATTTGTACTAGTCAACCGAGTATGTTTAATGTCCAGAAATCGGATGCCTAAGAAACAGCTTCCTTGGGTGGAAGTTCAACCCTTCATCTCTCCTTTTATTTTTAGTTTATGAAATTAACTTTTGTCTGCCGTTCTAAGGAAAAAGCCGCCTAATTTTTCTCACTTTACTAGTCCTCACCCCACCCACCTCCTTTCCTTCCTCCCTGTGTTCTGCAACCTTTCTTTGTTTTTTATTTCACCTTTCATAATTTTTTTTCATTTCTGACCCTCTCCTCGTAACACACGAGACCCTTTAGATGAGTCCTCAATAAATGTAGAAATAGACTTAATAAAGCATTAAATGCTTTTTTTTAAGAAAAAGTTTTGAGGTATCATCCTCCATAGTTTAAAAAAAAAAAAGTATTTTTGTTGATATTATTCTGTCACCTAAGATATTTATCTCCCCTACTGGATCAATGATCTGAGAAACATAAGACATGGTAGGAGGTGGCTTATTCTAATGTCTGGTCACTATTTTTAAAATAGTGTTCACCATAAAGAATAATTTATGTTGAAAAGAATTTCAAATTCTGTATTAATTCTAGAATTATAATTTAATAAAAATAATTATATAAGCCTTTATAATGAATCATACTTTAAAATGGAAGAGGTTAAGACCTTTGTCATATCTTTTTATAAAGCAAAGAATCACTTTTAAAAGAAATATGCCTCCTTTATTTTTATGCATGTGTACATTTATATATTCCAGGTTTGTTTAAAATGAGATACAGGGGCAATCATAGTAATAGTTATAGTGGTATTAAGAATTAGGTACTTAATAATGACTCACCATTGAGCAAAGGTCATTTGCTTTTAAAGACATTTTATGAAGTTCAGGCTTGATTTTGGAGCCAAGGATTTGATATCTTTGCCTGTTTCAAGTATCATGTTGGATCTTCCCTCAAGAAAAAAACCTTTGCCAAGGGAGTGAGACTTAGAAATAATTTTATATGCATTGTTTTGTAGTTTAACTCAGCATGTTCTGCTGTGATTCTCCTCCCTTATAAAATGATAGAAAAAATTGTCTTTGATTATAGAAGCAAAATTGAAAATTATTACAAAGACAGTAAAGAATTTCAGTAATACAGCTCTGTGAATAGAATACTGATTATATCGCTTTGAGTACTAATTATTTGATTTTAAAATTGATTACCGGTTCAACTCAGTGTGGCTTTGTCTTTTTTGGAAAGAATAGGTAAGGGGTATTTTTACCTGTTTCAGTGTCTCTACAAAACATAAAATTTAGAGCATGAAAGAATGATATTACTAAATATCCTAATAAGTTAACTTTTCTTTTCTGTTTGTTTTAGCGGTCCCAATCGAGGCCATTACATTGCAATAGTTAAGAGTCATGATTTTTGGTTGTTGTTTGATGACGACATTGTAGAAGTAAGTAGTTTCTTTCTCTCTCTATTTTTTTGAAGGTTGTATGTATATGTTGCTCATCACTTTTTTCTTGTAGTTTTTTATATATGTGTGACTGGTGATGAATATGAGACAAGTGTCTGGGCCTTTAGTTTGTAGTCCAGTTCCTGCTTCTTACTCTGCAGTGTCCAAGCCCAGCTGTTGAGTGGTCACCTAACCTTTACATACCAAGAATGAAGCAAGGGAAAGCTTTCAACAACAGAGCTGGCTTTTTTTTTTTTTAATGTTATTAAGCCACGTAACATAGTAAAGTATACAAATCTGAATTGGATGAATTTTTATACGTGTGTCCCCCCATGTCTTACACACACACACACGTTCATAACTACCATCCAGATACATGTGTCCCCCCGTGTCTTACACACACACACACACACACACACACACACACAATGTACATAACTACCATCCAGATACATGTGTCTCCCCGTGTCTTACACACACACACACTTGTAACTACCATCCAGATCAGGATATAATTCATTTTTGACACCGCAGTAGGCCCCCCTGTTCCTCCTTCTGGTCAGAACTTACTGCTCTTTGAACTTTTATCATTATGATTAATTTTGCATATGCTTTAATATAAATGAACTCATACAGTATGATGTCATTTGTGCCAGACTTTATTCACTCAGTATATTTGTGAGATGCATTCTTGTTGCCTGTGATAATAACAGTTCTTTTTTACTGCGTTGTCATTTTCTACTGTATGAATATACCAAGTTAGAAATTTGGCTTTTTGTCAGTTAATGACTTCTGTGAATTAAAATGCATTGGTCATCTTGTACAGCCCCTTTTGCTGGACATATACACTCATTTGTCTTGGGTATATCTTAGGTTGGACCATTGGAAGTTGCCATTTTGTAGGTCCAAAATAGCTATTAGTGGTTTCGTATAATTCATCCTATACCTGGAAGTAGAATTGCTGGATCAAAGGGTAGTTGTATGTTCAGCTTTAGAAGATAGGTATTTCTAAATATTTTTTTAGAGTGCCTTGGCTATTTACATTCCCTCCAGCTATGTATGAGAGTTCGCTCCATTTTCCCCAAATACTTGGTATTGTCAGTCTATTAAATTTAAGTCATTCTGGTTGTATAGAGCTCATTTATGTACTGATGTTTACATTTTGCCTCACAGAAAATAGATGCACAAGCTATTGAAGAATTCTACGGGTTGACATCAGATATCTCAAAGAACTCTGAGTCTGGTTACATCCTTTTCTATCAGTCTCGGGACTGAGGGGGAACCGTGATGAAGAGATACTTTCTGCCTCATTTCTTCTCTGGTTATTTTGGAAAGGATCAAGCACTGATTTTTCAAGAAAAGAGAAATGCAGGAAGCTCAGGGGGCAGTAGCACACTTTGCACACGATAAAGCAAAGACGATGGATTGACAAGCCCTTCCGATCATGGTAGTTGATTTATTTGCTCAGGTATCATGCTGTCTGTACAGTTCCATACAACAAGGAGGTGAAATCAGAGATACCAGCTCCTCTTGTAAAACAGCCTTCCAGTCATTGACACCCATTTTCTCTTCATTAATTGCACCAATAATGCTTTGAATTTCTTGGGGGTGCAGTAGAAAGAATCGGAACCTGTGCTGTATTGATAAGGAGATGATGTTGAACACACCACATAAATTTGTTCAGTATGTATAGAAGCATATTAAGTGGTCTTTTCAAGAGTAAACCAGAAATACTTTTGGGCCCAACACTTGCAGTTGCCTTCCTGATGTAAAAAACTAACGTGCTAGATAATCCAGTGTCGGGAAGACAAAGATGTTTTGCTTCTCTGAAGAAGCTTATAATAATATACAGTGTATGTATATGTAGGGAACAATTGGTCAAAAGTGGCTTTTTGTTTCCCCCAGGGGAAAGACTGGCTTTGTAATTATAATTTTTTCCTTATTTATTTTACCTAAAACTGGTAGAATCTAAGTATTGTATGAAGTGCCCATGATTCTGTCAGTAAATTTGAGCTTATTTTATTAGTTAATGTCAGTTTAAGTAGTCCTTTTGTTTGTTTCTATTTTTAAGGTGAAATTTTAATTCTATCTGAAATCAGTAAGATACCTTGAGAAGAACTACAATGAGAGGAGGTAAATCTCTTTTTTCAGGAGGAACTGATATCTCTGGCTAAATATGTGTCCTTTTATCATGGTTTCTAAATCAATTATTTTCTTCAGCTTTAATTTTGTAAAATTAAAAAACTATTTTAAAAATTCCTGTAGTTGTTGGAATAATTAAAAATTCTGGTGCAGTGGTGGTATACCAATTTTTAGAATTCTTAAGTATTCTGATGTTTCAAGTTGAGGTCATGCTTGGGAAAATCATGTCATAGCATTTATGTTATTTTCAAATGCCATTTTTCACCCTGGAAAGAAGTAATAATGTTCACCATAACCCTAGCAGCCTGGATAGTGAGCTAAATAAACCCTCTGCAGATTAAATTTTAATCAAATAGACTAGGAATACAAAAAACAAATCCTTCCTCTCCTTCCCCCACCTTTACAAATCTTACTGGAAGGGTGTTCAGAAATTAAAAATTGTGTTTGCTAAGAGTTTATTCTGTTGGGGGTTTTAACAAGTAATATATGTAACGTAAAATGTATGTAAGACATTGCAGTTTTTTTGGACATTTTTCTGTGCATCAGTAAGTTGTCTGACAGTAGCTGAATGTAACTTGCAGAAAATAATAGAAAGTTATATTCAGAATAATAGCAATCAGGCCTTGGATGTTCTTTATTAAACTCTTTTCAGGCAGTAAATTAAAAAAAAAAAAAATCTGTCATTTTCTAAAGTTCTTTTGCTAAAACTGTTGACTATGGAAAACAAACCACAAAAAGGAATGTTTTTAGTGTGCTGCTATTATTAAGATTTATTAACTGTATCTTTTGGCTCAGGAAATGACTTCACCTATTTGTTTCATAAGCAGATCTTTAACAGGGTCACTTAGCTAATTGGGCTGCTTAAACAGATGTGCTGGGAGAAAATTATAATATTTAGTATTTGTACTAAATATCAAAAGTATTTTGACAGGTTTTTTTTTTTTTCCTAAGATAGTTTCTAAAGCCTTACCCTGGCTAGAGATGTTTTGTACAAATTATTTATAGCCTGCCTGATCTACCAGCATGGCACAGAGAATCACAATCAACAGGGAAAACCAGGGCGGGGGAAGTGGATGTACACTTTGTATTTTGAGGGCTTAAACCAGATTGTCTTGGAATTAAAGGTGTATTTTTGCAGCTTTCAGTACAGAGAAAAAGAGGAAAGTGAAGCTGTGTCAGTTTTAACATTAGCTATATCACAGCATGTTTAAAAAAGATAGATGAAGTCATTTGCATAAAGGTACAGCATTGAAATACTACGTTGTGTTTGTTTTTACATTTTTGCATTAAAAAAGAACATGCAGTAAAAGCCAAGTTAAATTCCATATCAAAACAAGTTCTAGTATTTGTATTGAGTTCCTGGTAGTCACATACTTTGTTCACAGCTACACCATACTTGATAGTATGGTTTGTCAGGGGAGGCACTGTGGGGTGACAGTTTTACATTTACTTTTTCTTCTTAATGCAGCTGGATCTAAGTAAAATTTATTTAAGCTTATTAGAAACCCAATATACTTTTAAAACATGTAGGGTAAGTGTTGGGGGAAAAATACAGGTACAGGAAGGAAGAAAAGTGACCCATGAAGAAAGCATTGTGAGGGTGTGTGTCAGTTGACTGTGATTAAAATGCGGGGCCGGTTTAGGTTGTAAATGGTGGCTGATTGCTGTGTAACTATGTACATGATTGTTGGGATGGCTGTCCCATATTTTGTATATTGGAATAAAAGTTTCTATAAATTATTGTAACTAAAAGTAAATATTCTAAATTAAGTACCACTTCTTAAGTCACATGGCTTCTGTCTTGGAAATTTTACCTTTAGAAGATTTTTTAAGACAGGAACCAGGAGGCTTAGGAACAGGGAAAGAAGGAAATGTTGTATTATGTGGGTCTTGTGGCCTCTAACCATCAGTATACGGTTTTTTCTTTCCTTGATGGCAGTAGAAAGACCTCATTTTCATAACATAACTACTCTTGATACTTTCTTTAAAGACACTTTTTATTAAAGATTCTATCATGAGGTATTTGGCTAGGAGCTGGGAGGCTAAAGCGCTCATGTCCTGGCTCTTCAGTGAATTTAACTGTGTGACCTTGGGCAAGTCACTTAACCTCTCTGTGCTTCAGTCTCCCTGTCTTGTAAAATGGGAGTAATACCTACCTCACAGGGTTGTTGTGGGGATTAATTAGAGATAATGTCTGTAAAGCATTTAAGGTTCTTGAAGAAGGCGCTATATAAATACAAAATAATATCTATTAAAGTTGGTTTATTTGTGCCTGTGGGTTTTAAGTGTGTTTTTTCCTTTTTGCCTAAAATGTATTTGCAGAGTAGAAGTAGATGCTTTGGAAATTGTGTTACTGCTTTTGCTCAGGCTATGACTTCTGTATCCAAAGAGATTTTCCCTAGAACAGAATTGCATATGTGTAAAATAAGATTCTACATATGCCTGCATTTATTTAGCACGTAGCTTGTGTTATGTTTATGTGATAGCATGTCTGTGAAAAGTTCAAAGTTTAAATTTGAAAATTGAGAGTCATAGAATCTTAGGGGGTAAAATACTGTTAAGGTCACTGTTTCTTCTGCTCTTCCTCCTTTCCTGTGTAGTAATTGCTCCTGTAAAATCTGTGTCACAAATGGTCAGTCAGCCTGCACTTGAGTTCTGGGAGCCTGTTCCATTGTTAAATAACTTGAATTGTTATTTATGTTGTCATTTTCAGTCCATCTTTCTGTCTCCCAGTGTGCTTCTGTTCTCAGGGCTCATCTTTGTATTACATGGCTTTCAGAGACTTCATCCTTCTTGGGAGCCCTGTTCTGGAAGCACTCTTTTTCATTCATGTCTCTGAAAGAGTGTTCCTAGAACACAATAACAGGTGAACTAGACTGTCGATGGGGACCTAAGATTACATTCTCTTTTCTAAGCATCTGTATCACACACTTCATATTGAACTTTTAGTGAATGAAATCTTGTATGCCTAAGAGTTTTTCATGAACTGTTGAAAAGCCAAGAGTCCCTTGCCACCCACCCTTGCCTTTAGTTTTTAGATTGCCTAATACTACCCAAGATTGCCTTTGACAATACGACCCAAGGCAATCTAAAGATTAAATTGACTTAACAATTTTAAGTCTTCTAATCTGTGAATATGATGTCTTTCCATTTATTTAGGTCTTTAAGTTCTTTGAACAATGTTTTGTTTTTATTGTATAGGTCTTTTAAGTATTTTATTATTTTTGGTCTATGATAAATGGGATTGTTTTCTTAATTTCCACTTAGGATTGTTCATTGTCTGTATATAGAAATGCAACTGATATTTGCTTGTTCGTTTTGTGTCCTGCAACTTTGCTGAATTACTAGCTTTGTTAGTGTGAAATCTTGAAGATTTTCTACATAAAAGATCATGTCATTTGCTAACAGATAATTCTTTATTTTTATTTTTTGAAATGGAGTCTTGCTATGTTTCCCAGGCTGGAGTAAAGTGGCATGATCTCAGCTCACTGCAACCTCTGCCTCCCAGGTTCAAGTGATTCTCCTGCCTCAGCCTTCTGAGTACATGGGCCTACAGGCACCCGCCATCACACCCAGCTAATTTTTGTATATTTTGTAGAGACGGGGTTTCACCATGTTGGCCAGGCTGGTCTCGAACTCCTGACCTCAGGTGATCCACCCGCCTCAGCCTCCCAAAGTGCTGGGATTACAGACCTGAGCCACTGCACCTGACCTGTTTTCAAATTTGGATGACTTTTTTAACTCGTTTTGCCTAATTGCTCTGGCTAGAACTTGCAGTATTATATTGAATAGAAGTGGTAAAAGTAGGCATCCTTGTCTTGTTTCTGATTTTAGAGGAGAAGCTTTCAGTCTTTTACCACAGTACAATACTATCTGTGGGTATTTAATATATGGCCTTTATCATGTTTGTTTCAATTTGAGTATGATTTTTTAAAATCAAGAAAGGGTATTGAATTTTGTCAAATGCTTTTTTTGTATCAATTGAGACGATCATGTTTCTTTAATTGTATCAGTAATTACAGTGTTTTTCACATGTGAAACTATCCTTAAATTCCTGGGATAAGTCCACTTGGTTATTGTGCATAAATTACTTTTAGTATGCTGCCGAATTCAGCTTGCTAGTATTTTGTTGACAATTTTTGCATCAATATTGATCAGAGACTTTGGTCTGCAAATTTTATTTCCTGTAGTGTCTTTGCCCAGCTTTGGTGTCTGGGCAATGTTGGTGTCATAGAATGTGTTAGGAAATGTTCCACCTTCAACTTTTTCAAAGAGTTTGAGACTATCAAAAGATTTTTACCAATAACCAGTACTTCCTTACTGTAAGTCATTATTAAGAAGATTGAAGGCCTAGTTTTTGCCCTTGAGGAATTTATCATCTGAGAATGAATCAAAGGAAACCTAGGAAAATCAGCTGTATAAATGGACATTTATACAACTCTTCAGGGTAGGTGGAGGAATGCAGGGTAGGAAGGTATTGGTAAAATCGCAGGGATGCAGTCAGATTCCCAGGCCCAAAATGGGAATCTGGAAATCAAAAACTGTCAAAGGGACTGAAAATACTAAGTATAATAGGAATTTAAGAATATTATGATAATGTTGGGTAGTAGAATTTCTAAGACTGCGTCAGACTAATTTTTTCCCCCTTCCTTTCCCTAAGGAAAGGCCCTAAATTACTCTTGGGGAATTTTCAGGCAGCCACTGTAGAGCCCCGACTCCTGAGAAAAAGATCTTACTCTCTTTTATATTATATACACCTGTTATAATGCATCTAAATAACTGGATCCTTTAAAAAATCACCTGTTCTAGCCATGTGTTGTGGCCCATGCCTATAATCCCAGCACTTTGGGAGGCCAAGGCAAGAGGATTGCTTAAGCCCAGGAGTTCGAGACCAGCATGGGCAACATAGGGAGACCGTGCCTCTACAGAAATACAAAAAATTAGCCAGGCGTGGTGGTGTGTGCCTATAATCTCAGCTCCTTGGAGGCTTGAGCCCAGGAGGTTGAGGCTGTAGTGAGCTATGATTACACCACTGCAACCCAGTTTGGGTGGCAGAGTGAGACCCTATTTCCAAAAACAAAAGTAAAAACCTTTCTCAACAATTTGCCATATAATTAAATTGTGATGTAAAACATTGAGAAAAGCTCATACCTCCTGCTTGTTTCCCATTAACCAAACTGTCTTAAGTAGTCCCGCTATACTGATTTGATCAAATCTGGATGATTAGTAGAATGTTTTGATTCCTGTGATCGATCCCTGAAGATTTTGATCCACCAGAGATGAGAAAACTAGTTTTCAGAAGTTCCCTGGTGATTCTAATCAGCCAGGTTTGGGTGATTAGAAGTCCTGCGATGCAGTTTCTCTGGAGTTCTCTAGCATGCTTCTGTAAGGTTTCTGCCAAGCCAGAGTTGACCTGACATGGAGAGAGTTGTCAGAAAATGGAATCATGTACGGATTGCTCAGGGGAAACTTAAAGCGGGTGTGGCACTTGTCTTCTCATACAGCATTTGAAGGGCTGCTGTCTGGGGGTGTGTTTTGCTTCTCGGGTTGAATTGGGACTGCATTGAAAGGGACAGAGCCACATTCTGAATGCAATGAAGAGCTTTCTGGTTGTTCAGCAGGGAGAGGAGCTGACATACTAAAAAATAAAGGGTCAAACGTACATCATTAGGCTGTTTGTAGGTGGGCTTCTTAACTGCCTGGAACAATCTTGCCCAACATGCGGCCCATGGACTGCAGGCCGCATGTGGCCCAACACGAATTCGTCAAGTTTCTTAAAACATGAGATTTATACATGAACCCCTTTTAAAAATTTTAGCTCATCAGCTATTGTTAGTGTGGCCCAAGACAATTCTTCCAGTGTGTCCCAGGGAAGCCAAAATATTAGATACCTCTGGGCTAGAACTTTGTGCAGAATAACCTAAGCTTCTTCCCAGATGAGGCAGCTAAGACTGGGGGACTTACCCAAGGTCACTGGTAAATGGCCAAGCTGGTGTCTGGGCCCATATATTTTTTGGGGGGACGGAGTCTTGCTTTCTCACCCAGGCTGGAGTGCAGTGGTGCAATCTTGGCTCACTGCAACCTCCGTCTCCCAAGTTCAAGCAGTTCTGCCTCAGCCTCCCAAGTAGCTGGGATTATAAGTGCCTGGCTAATTTTTGTATTTTTAGTGGAGATGGGGTTTCACCCTGTTGGCCAGGCTGGTCTCCAATGCCTGACCACATGATCCGCCTGCCTCGGCCTCCCAAAATGCTGGGATTACAGGCATGAGCCACCGCGCTCAGCCAGGGCCTATATTTTCTATTCCGGGGCTCATATTTAGTTCTGCATTGCCCTGTCCTTTGTCCTTTAAAATAGCTGGACCTAGAGTGCTGTAACACACCACTGGGAGAATCCTGCCACCGGTCATTCGGACTAGAATAGAGGTGGGTTGAACAAAGCACACCAGCCTGAAGATTTTAGAGTGGCAGTCAAGTTTATACCACCTTCAGTTTGAGCAAGCGGGGTGATATCAAAGTGACGTTACTGGTATTGAGTAAGTCTATGCTGCATTAATAAAACACTTCCCACCATCTCTCAAAACACCTTTGTTTGAAGATTTAGGTTCTTTCAACTGAGGAACCTCAGAATCGTGACCAGCTTGATAGAAGACTTACATTAAAAAGTAACTGAGAGATGGTCTGTTCACTTTGCATGACTGCCATCTTTAGTCCTCCCATCAATCCTTGAAGTGCACATTGGGTCACTTGTAAGGAATATTACAGAAGAATAAGAATTTTGATACCACTCTATTCACCATGTCATTACAAAGTCTTTATCCACTGTCAGGCCCAGAAACAAGATAGTAATATACTGTCTGTGCACATTTTGAGATGACAGATGTGATGATTGTGTTGTTTTTAAACTACTTGCTGGAACTTTTTTTTTTCTCTGTTTTTTCCTTCAGTTAGAAACCATTTTCCAGATGATGTTCTTAGGCCACAAAAATGAATGTTTTTGTGGGTGGACTTTTACTGGATGCTAGTTATTTGTAACCTGTCAAAGTTTTACATTTATTTTAAGAAGAAAATGGTAGAATGATGAGGAAAGTAGACACAAAATTTCATGTTAATGGAGTAGATTATTACATCTCTTAGATGTAGTATTGGGAACCTCAGATGGGCAAAACTTGGTAGGATTTGAGATTAGTTAGAGTTGAAATTAGGATTCTTAATTAAACCCTTGTTTTTGGTGTACTCACAGACTGTGTTACAAAGTCTGCAGTGATTCTGAGGCATTTGATAATTGAGGACACACTGCTAAAACCAAACCAACAGCCTCATGAAGAGTGCTGGTGGGTGGCCATTGAAAATTCCTGCCAGCAACTAGTTGCATCCGTATCATTTGATCTAGCATAAAACGTTTCCTTTTCACCTATGAAAATATACATCTTTAAGACCCTTGAAAGGGTTTAGGACAAGAAAAAAAAGTGCATTTGCTGGGCAGTTTGCACATGTTTGGAGAGAAGTTTTGTGAAGTTAATTGACTGCTAGATAGGTTAAAGCCAGTTTAATAGCAAATGGAATTGGCCCAGAACCTAGGTGTTGCTTTCTGTGATACATGCAGACGTTTCAGGCAAACAGGAGGTAGGATGACTGGACTGCATCCTGGTGTGACGGCTCCTTGGGGTTAGGTTTGCTACCAGCCTCTCCAAGGGAATTCTGTCAGCAGTTACCTGTCACAGTGTCCCATTCTCTGACACAGGTCTATTGGTGTCCTTCCTAGCACCAATCTAATAACCAAAGTGGTAATTTTTGTTGACCATAAGGTGTTTTTAGTTGTTGTTCTTCGGTTTTGTTTTTGAGACAGTGTCACTCTGTCACCCAGGCTGGACTGCAGTGGTGCAATCATGGCTCACTGCGGCCTTGACCTTCGGGGCTCAAGCGATTCTCCCACTTCAGCCTCCTGAGTAGCTAGGGCTACAGGCATCCACCACCTTGCCTGGCTAATTATTTTATTTTTTTTTTGTAGAGATGGGGTCTCACTCACTGTGTTGCCCAGGCTGGTCTTGAACTCCTGGGCCCAAGCGATTCGCCTGCCTTGGCCTCCCAACTTGCTGGGATTACAGGCATGAGCTACTTCACTGGCTGATCATGTTTATTGCCATCCCCTTTGTTATATTTGATTTTATTTTCACTTTTTTTTTAAGAGGCAGGGACTTGCTCTGTCACGCAGGCTGCAGTGCAGTGGTGTGAAAATGGTTCACTGCAACCTCAAATTCCTAAGCTCAAGTATTCCTCCTGCCTCTCAGCCTCCTGAGTAACTGGAACTACAGGCATGCCACCATGCCTGGCTAATTTTTAAACTTTTCGTAGAGATGAGGTCTTGCTACGTTGCCCAGACTGGTCTCAAATTCCTGGCCTCAAGCAATCTTTCTGCCACAGCCTCCCAAAGTGCTGGGATTACAGGTGTGAGCCACTGTGCCCAGCCATGCCTTTTCCTTTGCATGTTGAGCTAAGCATACCCACTTTAAGTGGGCAGTGAGCCAGCCCTTCACAGCCTCATGACTTTGAACAAGTTGCATAGCCCTCCTAAGCCCACATTTCTCATGTATAAAATGACTAAAGTAAGACCATCTCGTAAGATGTGAAACTCAACTGAGAAGCTTAACTCCACACAGTTCATGGCAATAGTTCCCCAAATAGCGTCATCTGGAAACATGCTAAAATGCAACTCTAATGTCCCAGATATTTATTGAACACGTGTTATGTGAAGAGCATCGTATCTGTTGTTGCAAGGAATGTAAAGATGCCCAAGGCAATTTTCATTCTCATGGAGCTTTCCAATGTAGAAGAGAAGTTTTTGTTGTTAATGGCTAGACAAAAGCTATGTAAAATGTTCTTTGGGTTCAGAGAAAGGTGTTACCAGAGGAAGCCTGCTGTTGTTAAGAGTCCAGCCTCTAAAGGCAGACCACCTTCACAACCCAGCTCCACTCCTGGTGTTGCCCTGGGCACCCATGCCTCAGTGTCCTCATCTATAAAACAGTGTGTCGTGGATGCCTGCTTAGCTCAGTGTTAGGAGGATTCTGTGAGTGAGCATTTAACTGAAAGTGCTTTGTAAATGTTAGTGATTATCTGTTTATTCAGCACATATTTATTGAGTACCTACTGTATTCAATTACCAAGAACAGCAAGTTGAGTGAGATTTTGTATGTGCCGTTTGGTGAAGGAAACCGACAAGTTAGTAATGAATTGTAGGGATACAGTGTTGAGAGCCATAATGGGAGCATGAATAAGTTGATGCAGGAACACTGGGAAAAGGCAAAAGTCATCTAAATCAGATTGCTGGGCAGAAAAGGCCTCACGGGAAATAGCGCATGTAAACCTAGCTTCAAAGAAGTCAGGGTTATTTAAGATCAGAGAGGGTGGAGGCAGGCAGCATTCTGGGTTTAAAGAAAGCCCATGAGAAGGCGTGGGTGGTACACAACAGCGAATGTCTGGGGAGTCCAAGTTTCATGTGGCTTCAGTACACTTGGCACTTTGGGGTAAGAAAAGGAGGACTGTAAGCCCTAAGTGCCCTTTTTATCCAGGTAAGGAGTCTGGCTTTTCCTAAAATGGACATAGGGAACTTTTGAGGAATGTGAATGACTGATTTCTCAGAATGACATTTTGATAAAGTCATTTCAGTGGCAGCGGTGCAGAGGAGGGCCAACTGGAAAAGAAGGACCCCTGAGAAGATAGTAGGAATCTCATTGAGAAGGGACAGGAGCCTGGGCAAGGTGAGGGCACTGGGGCTGGAGGTGGGGGCTCGGGACTTGAGGCACTGTGGGGAACCCAGGGCGTGGTGGAGGGTTTGCCGTGGACGTAAGCAGGAGGGAGTCTATTCTTACCACAAAAGTTGATGTTCTGCAGGGCTCTGTTCTAGGCAGTTTGCTCTCTTTAGGCTCTTCCGAAACAACTTTGTCCAAACAACTTTGGTTTGGACAAACCGAAACAACTTTGGTTTATCATATGACAGTGCCTATCAAACCTTTAGCCCAGATCTCCCAGGTCCCAGGCCTGTATCTCCAGCTGTGTCCCCTGTGCGGCACCCAGTTAGGACACAGACACCCCAGACAACTTGCTCTACCCACTTCCTGCCCCGACACTGACCTTCCTGCAGCTTCCCTCACCCTGCACGGTACCATCATCCACCCATGTGCACCTGTCGTCTGAAAAGCTTCCTCTAGTCCTTCATCTTCCTCCTGCACTGGCATTCAGCAAGTACTGTTAGTAGGACTGGCTCTGCAAACTCTCCTGAGCCTGTCTTATCTTTTGTTCATTGCCTTGGCAAGGCTAGTCACCAGGGTCTCTTGCTCAGCCTTTTTGCCTGCAGGTTTGGCCTGTGCAAACACATTCTCACGGTGCAATTTGAGGGCTCTTTTTAAAGTGTACACATTTATTGAATAGATGCTGAAAGAACTCTCTGGCTTAAGACACTACAATGACTCCATGTTCCTCTGGGTAAAATCCATTTTCTTAAACAGGTCCCTGAGTGCTCAGCTCCTACACACCTCCTGTCGCTTTGTCTCTCTGTCTCATCTCTTTCACACACACACCCTCACCCTCTCCACAATCTGGGCATCTGCCATATTGATTTAGTCCCTGGAATGCATTGTGCATGAGACCTCTCCCTGCTAAACATGTGCACATGTCATTTCTCCTGCCTGGAACACTCCCACCCCACCCCAACCTCTTTGAAAACCCAACATCCTTCAGGTTTCGGCTTATGCTGCCACCTCTGGAAGTCTTTGCTGATTCCCTCCTGAGTGTCTCCATAGCCCCAGCACTTCCTCCGTCACAGCATCTCCATGTTGAGATGTGACTGCCTGTTGACCTGGCTGCCAACTCACGGCCCCACACCACCAACAGACAACCTCCCCACCTCAGTGGATTCCACATTGTGAGGGCAGGGCTGTGAGTGAAGTGTGCATCTTGTCCGCATGCACCTAAGGAATGGCATATGAATACATGAATGAGTGGGTGACTGGACGTCCTCATTTCTGGCTTGGTTGACTAGTTAATAGGACCTATGCTCAGAGAACAGGGGAGGATGAATTCCTATTGGGGAATGGTAATGTTCTATCCTGACCTGGACGAGCTCCTGCTGGATTTAGTCCCTGGAAGACAATGTGCATGATCTCTCTCCCCTCTAAACATGTGCACATGTCACTTCTCCTGCCTGGAACACTCCTACCCCACCCCTGCTTCTTAGTTCAAAACCCAGCCATCCTTCAGGTTTCAGCTTATGTCTCAAGCTCTGCTTGTCTCCTGCTGGAGATGCCCAGCAGGTAGTTAGACATGTGTGGCAAGAGCTTAGGGAGGGCAGTGCTCACTGTGGGCTTGAGACTCATTAGTGTGGAATTGCTATTTGAAACCATTAATTTAGAAGAGGAAGCGTGTGTAGATTAAGGTGTACAGGGGCCCCTGATGGTGTCTTGGGGAACACGGAGGAGGTGCAAGTGGGAAACCGGCAATGTAGGCAGAAAAGGCAGCAGGGGGAGACCTGGAAGAGAGAGCAGCCCACAGGGTCAGATGCTGGACAGTCACGCAGGGTAACGATAAAAACATGCCCCTTGGATTTGACAATGAGGTCACATTTGATCTGGGGGTGGGGGTACGAAGTGCAAGCTGGATTGCAGAGATGTGACTGCATGGGCAAGAGGAAATGGAGGGCTGGGCTGACCGCTCCTTCTAGGAGCTGCCTGGGAAGGGGAAGAGGGAGAAAGTGAAGAGAGGGAAGGCAGGAGGTTGCAGCCCTTTGCACATTCCATGTTTGTAGGGTCTGGTATTTAAATTTCATTTTACAGTCCCTGTCATTGCTTATTCTCCCTGGTGTGGTAGAAACGTCTCATTAGAGATAATTTAGAACACACAAGATATAAAGAAAAAAAATGCAGCTGTAATTAACACAGCTAAGACAGCCAGTGCTGACATGTTGGTGAATTTACCTTGAGTGTGTGTCCGGATGTCCCCAGCACTCATCGTGATGAGAGCACCAGGCCGTGTGACATGTGCATAGAAATGGCTCAAACCCATCCCACTCCAGTGGGAAGTCTGGCCCCACAGCAGCACCTCCTTCTTCCACACACATTATCTCTGGGGATTCTTGGTGGTGAGGGGAGATGATGAAGTTTCTTCCTAATCACTTTTTTTTTCCAGATTTTCTAAATTTGCTGTCTTTAAAAAATTGCTTTTGTGTGGAGAGAATGCAGAGTTTCTTACTTGCATTCCCTCCATCTGTCCTATGTGTTCCAGCTGCATAGTGGTGAGCCGCTCCCTCCTAATCAGCCTCAGGAAGCCCTCTGACTCCCAAGGCAGCTGTGCTTTTTTTCCTCATACATGGAGTGTTCCTCAAGGAAAATATATTACGTAAATGCATGACTATATCCCTGTGTCATTAGAATCTATCTAAATGGGTGTATAATTTTCCATACATTGGATGTTTGGTGGACATATGAGTCCATTTTCTATTCCTTAGAAGTCCAAGCTCAAGGGAGTATCTCTAGTGAGAACCTTTTTGCTGATGGGGACTTTGAAGTCCTGAGGTGGCAGAGGGCATCACCTGGTGAGGGCCAATTTCTTACCAGGGGACTGTGCATGCTCACATGCTAGCTCAAGTTGCTGTTCAAACCACCAGTCCCCACTCCTGTGACAATACATTAACCCATGAATGGATTAACCCTTTCATGAGGGCAGAGCTGTCATGATCTAATCACCTCTTAGAGGCCCCACCTCTCAATACTACCACATTGGGAATTAACTTGCAACCTTAATTTTGGAGGAGAAAATGTATAAACCACAGCCATGGGCTCAGTTATTCTAAATGTTTTAAACTCTGAGAAAAACATGGTACCAACCCAAATGCCCATGAATCAATGAGTGGGTAAAGAAACTATGGTATATATGTATATATATGTACATATATACATACACAATGGAATACTACTCAGCCATAAAAATGAATGAATTAACAGCATTTGCAGTGACCTGGATGAGACTGGAGACTATTACTCTAAGTGAAGTAAGTCAGGAATGGAAAACCAAACATCCCATAGTCTCACTGATATGTGGGAGCTTAGCTATGAGGACACAAAGGCATAAGAATGATGCATTGGACTTTGGGGACTTGAGGGGAATAGAGGGACGGGGCAAGGGATAAAAGACCACAAATATGGTGCAGTGTATACTGCTTGGGTGATGGGGCCACCAAAAATCTCACAGATCACCACTGAAGAACTTATATATAACCAAATACCACCTGTACCCCAGTAACTTATGGAAAAACATAAATACTTAAAAGAATATAAAAGCATGATGTTTCATAGGACATCTAGACTGCATCTTGAAATGAGTAACTGGGATTATAAACAAATCAGTTTTCCACATAATATTGCTGCCTAAAAAACTAAAATTTAATGGTGTATGATAACCATTTTACTATGTTCATAAATTTTCTGGTTCAGGACACAGCAGGAACAGCTTGCCTCTGCTCCACAGTATCCGTGGCCCCAGGTAAGAAGACTCGAAGGCTGGGAACAGCCCAATAGCTAGGGTCCAGATCATCTGAAGGTTGATGTGGGCTGTCAGCTGGGATCTCATCTGAACTGTTGGCTAAACTACCTATACCTGTGGTCTACAGACCTTTCCATGTGATCTCTTCATGTGGGATAATTGGGCTTCCTCACAGTATGGCAGCTGAAATCCTGCGCAAGCAAGGCAGAAGAACAAGGCACTTTTATAATCTCTCCTCCAAAGTCACATAGCAATACATCTGCCACAGTAGGTTGGTCAAGGCAGCCCCAAAGTTCTGCCCAGAACCAAGGGAAGTGGACAAATATGCCATGACATGGTGGAAGGCATGTCAGGGTCACTGCAAGAACAGGTGGCCTGGGAGAAAGATTGCTGCTACCATGTTTGGAAAATAAATCTGCCACACTGAGTGCCACATTTCTTCCCTAGCTGACCTCGTATAGGAGACCTGTCATCTAGAGAGCATGTGAGGTTATATATTTAGTAAAAGCTTTTCAGGCATGTCTGTTACAGAAAAGGCCAGGACAGAATGTGCTGAGGAAAGAAGTAAAGACTGGGGAAGGGATTCCGGGCTCTGGAGGTGCCACCAGTCAGACGTTGGGAGCAGGTTTGCGTGCTGGCCTTGGTCACATGTGTAAGGACGTTTCACAGTCATATGCCATTATTCTACCTGTGGGTAAGTGTTTCTGGGTCTGATGCTGCAATGGGCACAGAAAATAGAAGCAGTGAGAGGGTGCCTTACCTCATATGTAAGCAACACACACACACAAGTGCACGCATGCACATGTGTGTACAGCAGCTTTTCTAGACAGAACACTGGGTGGGAGGCTCCCTTGCCCAAGGCATTCAGCATGAAATCCTGAATGTGGAACCATCAGGTTAGGGATGCATGAGAGTCAGTAAAGAAAGTGTGGTTTGGAAGCGATCACTGTCATCTTTTGGTGTCAAAGTATTAAATATAATCAGCCAACATGTTAGTTGCTGAAGTTACAAATCAGTGCATTACCAAAGAGACATGAGCCAGCACCCATGTGTTAGGATGGCCATGCTGGGGAGGCCTGCTATAGACTGGGTGGCCAGGGAAGGCCTCTCTGAGGAGGCAACCCTTGAATGGAACTTGTGGGATGAGAATGAGGGAGCGTGCAGGAGCTAGATGGGGACTGTCCTGGGCACGGGGGTGGAAATGCATAAGCCCTGAGGTGGGAATGAATTGGAGGTGCAGACTGCAGCGGGAGCTGCTTCAGTGGGAATCCCAAGCATGAGTCATTTTACTGCTGTCTTCAATATCATGAGTTTTTTTGTTGAGTGCAAAACTGAATATTCATGGGGTGAGTGTTTTAAGCGACTTAAAAAGTATTATGTCTGTTTTGTGTCCACTTCCCAGAAAATTTGATAAAAGGAGTGAGGGAGGAAATCAAACAGCTAGCCATTTGTTCCAATGTCATTCATTAAATAAAACCTCACTCCCATTGGTGTGAAATGCCATCTCTGTCATGTACTGAAATCCCATATGCTCTTGTAACCACAGGGCTCTCTCTTCAGTTTTATCGGTCTGTCCAGTCCTGTTCTTGGGACCATATGATTTTAGCCTCTGTGATCTTCCATGTCTTAACTACACCTTACTGAGAAGTAATAAGGATGACTGTATAGGCATGTTGAGTGTTTTCTTGCGTTGCTGGTGTTACGTTTCAGAAGGGAGTGTATTTAGGCACCAACTTTGTTGTTATGGAACACTAGCAGCATCCCAGGGAACATGCATGTTTCTTAGATTCCAGTTTGGGAATCTTGTACCATCTTGCTTCTAAAAGACTTAGAAGGCCCGGGGTTGACCCTGGAGGAACTCAGATTCACAGAGCATTTACTGACCACGTGCCAGGCATCATGCCAGGTGCTTTCAAGTGTGTCATCTCTCTTAACCCTTCCTCCAGAGGTTAAGGGACTGTGTTACAGCAAGTGCCCAACCTGTACCAAGTGACATGCTACATGCTCAGGATGGGAAGTTACTTCTACTCATATCCTATCCTCCAGTCAAATTGGAATGACTGATGTACCCCCAAATAATCAAAATAATAGCATATTGATGGAAAGCTTGCTGTGTGCCAGGAATCAGGCTTGTCACTGAAGGTGATCTTGTCTTACCCTCACAACAACAGTGTGTGCTCTTGTGGGTACTGTTCTCCTTAACTCTAGGCTTCCTTTCATAAGTGGTATAGAGGAAAGGGTGTGCACCTTGCATTTAGACAGAATTGGTTCCCATTTCGTGGGTGTGGCCATGGAAGTGTGGAGTGGTTAACTTACTTGTTGGCAGAGCCCCTCTGCTAACAAAGTGATGACGCTAGGATATGGACCCAGGAGAGCCCAGGCTGAGTGCAGAGTCTGCCCAGTCTGCCTGAGCTCTTCTGCAGGCCTTAGAGAGTGTGCCATTCCCCTGCCCTCATTTCCGTGTATTAGGGTTCTATGCATACTTCGAGGCCTCTCAGGCAGTAAGAGATGAAGCTGTTGCTTTCTGCACTCTCCCATGATCTGCTGGGCCTGGGGCTTGGCTAGGCAGGCTGCTCTATGGAGCTCAGCCTCCTTGAGGGCGGGGCCACAGCGGGAGGTATCTCTGGCAGCATGTAGCACAGTGCCCTATATTTGCTTAATGTCGAATTGACTCGGGAGGGGCCAAACCCAAGAACTGAAGACGTTACACAGGGAGAGGAGTGGTTGAAGGTTGGGCCTGTCATCATGGAGAGATAAGAAGTCCTCTCAGGACAGAGAAATCGTATGAGACTGAAGTTAGAGCTGAATTGAAAATCAGTCACATCGCTTATTAGCTGTGTACTCTCTGGAGCTCATTTGGGAATTGTGAAATTTATTTATTTATTTATTTTTATTTATTTATTTTGAGGCAGAGTCTCGCTCGGTCACCAGGCAGCAGTGCAGTGGCACAATCTCGGCTCACTGCGACCTCAACCTCCCGGTTTAAGCAATTCTTCTGCCCCAGCCTCCTGGCTAACTGGGACTACAGGCACGCACCACCACACCCAGCTAATTTTTCTATTTTTAGTAGAGAACAGGGTTTCACCATGTTGGCCAGGATGATCTTGATCTCTTGACCTTGTGATCCACCCACCTCAGCCTCCCAAAGTGCTGGGATTACAGGCGTGAGCCACGGGGCCCAGCCGTGATTTATGTAAGATGAATGCATTGAAGGTATAAAAGCCCCTACCGAGCTGCGGGGTTATAGCACTTCCTTCCCCCATCTCTTTAAGTCAACACATCTTTATGAACCTTCTCCTATGAAGCTTGAAAAACAGTGCTAAACAGTGGATTCCTCAGTTGTTCCTAGGGAATAGTATTTCAAGGTTCAGTCCAGGAGAACCCCAAGAGCACCAGAATAGAGAGATGATTACCATCCCATAAAGCTGAGGAACACATCTACCTGTGTTTTTATGAGGACTCACTGCACTGATACAACAGATGACACCTTCCCTCAACACCCTTCACCATTGATTCTGAGAGTTCCTTCTTCTGCTTATAACAGAATGGTCACTTCATAAGCAAGGTAGGACTTTTCACAGGGTTTCATGCAAGGCGTGTATGGATAATTCAGCCACGCTCTTCAATCTCCAGCAGTGATGGAATCGGGAGCTCGCTTGTCTGGTCCTCTAATGACTCAGCCACAGGGTCATCCTCTTGGGGGTGTGAGGAGAGAAGGGAGGCCTCTCCCCACAAGTGCTTTCGGGGTGATGCCATGGCTTCTTTGTACCTCAAGGAGTTACTTCGGCAATTAGAGGGACTTTCCCTCTTTTGGCATTTTATGCATATAATTCCACTTTTCTATGTGTGAGTCTTGTCAGATTCAGGGACAGCAATAAGTCTCCAAAATCAGGGTCAGAGTGAGTTTAATGAAGAAGTTACTGGTTTCTTAAGGATGAAAATAAACAGAGAGCATGGGTTATTACATAATCAATAATGTCAGCCTCTTGATGAAAACACAAATGCTATTTAGCCCAAAATTATTCTCTAGTTTGCTGTTCTACAGAATCATGATGATAATAAATGATTGGCCCTCTCGAACACAGGCAGGTGGCAGGGTGCTGATAGCCTGTGGAGGAGCAGGCTTCCCGATCCAAATTTCCTACAGATGAAAGTTTAGGAAGACATAGTCCTGATCCCAGCATCTTACTCATAGTTTCTGCAATTATTAAAGGCTAAAAGACAACACGCATAAATGGAAAAGCTTAGACTTTTGAAATCAGAGGCTGGATTTAGACAGTAATTTCTCTGCTTAATTAGTGTGCACATTTTGTTTCAAGTTACTTAATCTTTCTGAGCCTGTTTTCTTAAAACATTTTGAAGTGGGGTAACAATAGCTACTGAACAGGGTTGTTTTTAGGTCTTCATGTACTGAATGTGGAAGTACATAACAGTGCTTAGCCCATTTTAGGCCTGCAGTCTATGGTAACCAATAATGTTACAAGTGCTTGGGCTAATACAGATCCGAAGACCGTTCACATAGCTTCCAGCATCCAAGGGCTCTGTCAGTTAGGTGCTCTAAGCCCATGGTCCTCGACTTTTGCTGTTCACTAGAATCTCCTGGGAAGCTTTTAAGAAAGCCCATTGTTCCAGCTTCATTTCTTAAAAGATTCTGATTTTAACTGGCCTGGGGTGAGGTTGTGTGTCTCACCTTTAAGCCGACTCCAACAGAAGACAGATAATCAGAATGCACAGGGCAGAGGACATGGTTGTATGGTTTGCGTGTTATCTGGTATCTGGTTTGAGGGCCCATAATGGGGATGTGCCCTGCAGGCAGGCTGGGTGCTGCTTTGCTCCCACGGGGGTACCTTCTTACCTGTGAACGGAGTCCACATGGGCAGGTCTGGAGTTTGCTGCTAGGATAACCCTTCCATGTGCTCCAGGTCTCCCTGCCCATCCCCCTCTCTGTCTAGCACGGTCACATCATGTCGTGTCAGGAGCTTCATTCAAGCCAGCCACAACTCTCAGGTCTGGAAAACCTTTTTGCCCTTACAGTGATTGACGCTCTCCTGTGGATCCCCTTCACTCTTGGTTTTGTGATTCTTCTTGCAGGCCACTATCATCAGGCCATTTAGAAATGGATCCATACTGTGAGTCCAAACAGTAGGCCCTGCCCAAATCTTACAAAACAACCCACCAGTGTGCCAGAAAGGGGTTGTGTGAGCCTTAGCGGGGCTTGGATGAAAAGCAAGATGTCACAAGTGTTCATTTGCATGCCCCAGCAGAAGGGACTTGGCCTTGGTCTTCATCCTTTTCATTCCAGGGGGCATTTGTGGCCTTGAAAGCTGTAACTAAAATGCCTGCAGGATCATGAACATCTGGCTTTGCCTTTAGCGCCTGCGACCTGATCCTGCCTGTCTGACCAGGGTGCAGCAGAGAGGAGTTGCTGGGCTTCCCAAGCCCGTGCATCTGGGAGAGAGGGAGGGAGGATGATGATGACAATGACAATGCCCTGTGGCAAATGTGTGTGTGAAGGTCAGGACCCCAGCAGTGAAGATCTCAGAAGAGGGTCTCCTTGAGAAACAGGAGGAAGTGTTGAGATCCACAGATGGGCCCGTGTTCTCTATGGGCGTCTAACAAATGAACAGAAGAACCCGTGATGGTGACGCCTGGGCTGGATAAAGTTACTCAATCAGGAAGCAAGAATTAAAAGTGAGAATTCACTTTGGGTTCAGAAGCCTGTTTGTAAAAATACCTAGAGGTACTAATTTATACAGGATTTAAAGGACCACAAAAGAAGAGAGAAAGACACTTCAGTCGTTATTACACAAGAATGGCAACCAGGCTAGACGTGGTGGCTCACACCTGTAATCCCAGCACTTTGGAAGGCCAAGGCAGGCAGATCACCTGAGATCAGCAGTTCCAGACCAGCATGGGCAACATGGTGAAACCCCGACTCTACTAAAAATATAAAAATTAGCCTGGGGTGGTGGTATATGCCTGTAATCTCAGCTACTTGGGAGGCTGAGGCAGGAGAATTACTTGAACCGAAAAGGCAGAGGTTGCAGTGAGTCGAGATCGCACCACTGCACTCTAGCCCAGGTGACAGAGCAAGACTCCATCTCAAAAAATAAAAATAAATAAAAACCAAGTTCAGCTTACTAATGATACAGGCCAATTCTGTGTCTAGGAACTCAACATTTACTGTGGCTGTTATATTTACCTCAGTTCTTTCTCATGCAGGAGGAAATTTCCTTGGCTAGGAAAGGCTGAGGGAAATTTCTTGTTTGAATCCTTGTCACATTTCGTGCGCTAATTTTACTCTTCCTGTTCTCTTCTGTGGGTGGCATGTCAACCCCATCAGAATGAGTGTGTGCCTGTATCCAGGATATGCGTACTACAGAACCAGCTCTGTCTTCCAACCTCTCTTAGCTGACTCATGGAGCAAATGCGCCAGCAGGTGCCCATGGCCCAGTGACCACCGGCAAGTTCTCCCTCCCAGCCGCACACCTTTGAGTTGAGTAGTGTTTTTCCCTAAACCAGCTTACGCCTGTAATACATGTCATTGTGATTCAGTAATTTAATTACAGATAAGTAGGCAAATTATGTAAACCAGTATAATGAGCACAAAAAGAAAGAGTTGTTTCTTGGAAACTAAGTTGAATGATTTGGAAAGACTCACTAAGGGCAAGTTGACTTAAACATTTGCTTTCAATTAAGTATAGGAAGATTAGGGGAATGTAATAAAAATAAGGAAGTCCTCTGTGCTGAAACTGCTTTTCATGAGTCTTTAAGATCTTATGCTGCTTCTTTAAAGAAATTAACATTTGGCAGTGGTTCATGCTGTAATCCCAGCACCTTGGAAGGCTCAGGTGGGCGGATCACCTGAGGTTAAGAGTTCAAGACATGGCGAAGGCCCGTCTCTACTAAAAATAAAAAAATAGCCAGGTGTAGTGGTGTGTGCCTGTAGTCCCAGCTACTCAGGAGGCTGAGGCAGGAGAATCACTTGAACCCAGGAGCCGGAAGTTGCAGTGAGCCAAGATCATGTTACTGAACTACAGCTTGGGTCGACAGAGCCAGACTGCATCTCAAAGAAAAAGAAGAAATTAACATGTGAAATTGTGGTGAATGCTTTCTAGATAGGATTTATGTAAGAAAAGGGACAGGCTCCCTAGTGGTAGCACCACACTTAAAGAAAGGCTTTGGCCCTGCGTCAAAATTCTAGAAAATGAATTTCCATACGTGGAAATATTTAAGTTAAAATAAAATGTTTAAAGTATTCATGTAATTTTTTTTATCATTGATTCATTCATCTGACTCATATTTTATTGGGTGTCTGTTATGTGTTGGTATTCCACGTTCAGGAGATGCAGAAATGAATAAGATCAACAAGGCCCCTGCCCTCTTAGGAATTCCATTCTAGGGAATGAGCCTGAAGTAGACAAGTGCATACTACGTCATATGTGATGCATTGCATCATGCACATGGGATGCCCTGTGCAGGTGGAGAGGCAGGGATGGGTAAAGAGGCTGATGTGGTGACCATCTCGCTAATGAGGAAGCATTGGAGCAGAGATGGTCACCTCCACCTCCTAAGTTCAAGCTATATTCCTGCCTCAGCCTCCCAAGTAGCTGGAATTACAGATGCCTATCACCACGCTTGGCTAATTTGGTACTTTTAGTAAAAGAGTTTCACCTTTTAGTGTGGGCTGGGGAGTCAGGCCAAGAAACAGGGCAGAAGGACCTCTGAGGGGAAGCCCTGAGCTGGGCCTGGGCTGAGGCATTTCAGGAAGAGTGAGCAGGCAGCCTGCCTGGAGGGGGCCGGTGGGAGGTGGAGAGCAGGGGTGAGAGCAGGGAGACTGCAGGGCAGATTGCTCAGGCCTTGGGGACCCTGCTGAGGACTTTGGCTGTCATCCTGAAGGCCATGGAGAGCCCTGAGGTGTTAGGAGGAGACTGGCCAGGTCAGGTCTGCTTCCCAGGATGCCATATAGAGAACTGGCTGGAGGGGGGCAAGAGTAGAAGCAAAAAGTCACAAAGGGAACAGAGAAGGACCAGCGGAGGGTCCAGGACCTCCTGGAAAGGACAGTGGGAGACTGTCCAGGTGCGGACTGTGGGTGGGAGCATCCAACCCCAAAAGGTGCCTGGAGGCAGAAGCTTCCAAGGACCATGCGGGCAGAAGGGGGCTGCAGGGCTGGAGGAGGCGAGAAGGAGAGGAGGTGAGACCCACCTCACCCTCTGCAGTCCTCGCCTTCTGTGGTAGCTGGAATGGAAAGGCAGGAGGGATGAAATGCAGCGTAGGGAGGATTTATCAGTGAGGAGGGAGGCCCTAGTGCTGACTGGGGAGAGGGACCTGCCTCCAGCTAACTGCACCCCGGCGGGCACAGGCCCAGCCCAGCTCCCACAGGGAAGGTGAAGGTGGAGTTAGCTCTATTTACTTCCACAGGACAAAGCAGAACTTGATTTCACTGTTAGAAACCATTTTCCCGACTTGGGAAGTCTTGGGCGCTCTCTCCTTCTGTCTTCTGCCCTGTGGCTTTCTTTTCCCCCTAGTGAGGAGGGCAGAGTAAGGAGATGATGAAGCCTGCGTTTTGCTTGTCTCCACCGCAGACCTGACTGGGGGCCGGGCAGCTCTGCGGAGCCTGTGGCGGGCCTGGGGAGCATCAGGGAGTGCGGGCCTGCTGCCCTGGGGTGCTTCTGCCCAAGTTTGGCAGTCACTGTTGGGGAATGCCGCAGTGAGCTCCCTGTTGGAGGAAAATGAGCCCAAGGCTTACATTTCTCAGGCTTTAGGTAAACGCTCTGCGGTTTAAAAGCTTTTGGAAAATGCCTGTTTATGGGAGTCTATTTTATGTACAGCAATCTATCTGGAGAAAAAGTGGTTCCTGGAAGCCTAGGAACCTGGCTGGGACCCCGGGGTGGACTGGAAATGCCTCAGCTCCAGCTTGCTTTTGGGGACCAGGTAGTTCTGGCTGAGGAACGGAGGGAGCATGTTCCAGGGATTTTACCCCAAAGGCCTGGCTCTAATATTCTGCCCTGTTTGCCTCCACCCTTGGGACTGGGCTTTGGGAACAGATGATGCCACAAGGTTGAAGAGCCTGAGTGTCTGAATCCTGCCCTCACACAGCCCTTTCTCTCCTTGGTGTCCTCAAGACAAGGAGGTCAAGGCCAGTGTCTGCTTTGGATCCTAATGTGGACTGTGTGGAGAATGCCTCTTTACTGGGCAGGTTGGGGGCCCAGGACCAGGTCACGTGGTTGTTCCACCAAGCCCACACATGCATCTTTCTGTGGGAGGAAAGGCCTGCTTGGGAAGGAGCTGCCCACCAGGGAGAGCCAGGGGCTGGGAGCCTTCACCCCAGGACCTGAGACGTGGCAGGTCTGGACCAGCTGCTGCCCAGAACACGTGGGGGTGGGGGAGACCCCCATAGATGGGGAGACTGGAGGCTCCCTTGCCTCTCAGCAGGTGGAGTGAGAGAAGAGAGGCAGAGCTTCTCTGGGCAGGATAGTCCCAGCCAGGGGCAGTCGAACCCGCTGGCCCCAGCTTTTCCCAGATTTTTGAAAACATTGTTTTTATTGGTAAATACACCTCACGTACATAAACTTGCATAAAAGCATATGTCCAGTTGAATGAAGAATTATCACGTGGACACATGGGTAATACTCATTATGTCAGGAACCAGGCTAGAACTTGTACACGGGAAGCCCCTGGGTGTGTCTCCCTGGCCAAACCTTCCTCCTCGCAGTCACCATCCTCTCTGCTTTTGGGATGGCCATCTCTTTTCTTTCCTTTACAGTCTGATCACTTGCATATGTATTCTTAAATAATGGACTTTCACTTTGGCTGGTTTCAGCTTGATAGAAATGGAGCCATACTGTATGGATTTTTTTTTTTTTTTTTTTTTTTTTAGATGAAGTCTTGCTCTGTCTCCCAGGCTGGAGTGCAATGACACAATCATAACCTCCACCTCCTGAGTTCAAGCTATTTTCCTATCTCAGCCTCCCAAGTAGCTGGGATTACAGATGCCCACCACCACGCCTCGCTAATTTTAGTATTTTTAGTAGAGGTGGGGTTTCACCATGTTGGCCAGGCTGGTCTCGAACTTCTGACCTCAAATGATCCACTCACCTTGGCCTCCCAAAGTGCTGGGATTATAGGCATGAGCCACCGTGCCTGACCTGGATTCTTTTATCTCGCTGCTTCCCTTTGACATTGCTTTTTGAGATGCATCCTTTGAGGTATGTGTGGCTTAAGTTCACTGAGTTTTCATTGCACTATAGGATTTTCTTGCATGAATCTGCCACAACTACCTATTCACTTGACTGTAGATGGAAAATTGGCTGTGGAATGGGTTGTTGGCAGTGGACAAGGCTGTGATGAATATTCTGAGGGTGAGTCACTATGCACATGCACTCAGGTTTCTCTGTAGTCTGCACCTAGAATTGGAAGTTCTGGGTTTTCATATCCATAATTTTAAAGATAATGCCATTCTTTTCCAAAGGGATAAATTGAGTTTTCCAAATCTTCATGGATTTGTCTGGCATTTTACTTTTGTCATTTTTTGGCTTTATATATTTTGAAGCTATGTTATTAATGCATAAAATTATATCTTTTGGTGAATTAAGCATCTTTAAAAAACACTTTTGGCTGACATTCAAAAATGTCCGTAAGAGCACTGTGCACTGCCAACACTGAACAACGTGTAGAAATCTCACCAAATGGCATCTTTGTATCGTTAAGAAGTGACCCAAAATGATCTCTGCTAACGCCTTTTGCTTGTAAGCCTATGTTGTATTTGTAACCTTGTTGCCTCAGGATCTTGGGAAAAAGAGACCAGGAGAGAGTGAAGTTGGTAAGTGTGAGCCATAGGAGACTGGAGAAAGAAGCAAGGTTGCTCCCCAGTGAGGGTCTTGGCCCTTCTCCCTTCTCTCTGGGGATGTCATATTATTATAATTCCTCCATGCTCAGGGAGGCAGAGGTGTCCTCAGTTCTCTCCTCACGGGACCTGGAATGAGGCAGAGGAGGTGGAGCAGAAACTCGAGGACAGCCAAAAGCACCTGCCGGTTCCCAGAAGCCGAGCAACAGAGACGCAGCATGCATAGGTGTGGCCTCTCCGCATGCTCACCTGCCACCCCAGGGGAGTTGGTGGCTGGTGCCCCCCTTCCTGGATTTTTCCCTTGCATGTTGATTTTCCTTGAGTTCTGGGTGCAAGAATGCTCACAGGTGCTGTATTAGAACAATGTGCTTCCTCTCAGCTCAGACAGAGGGCCAGATATTTGTCAGTTTTGTTATTCTTTCATTCCTTTATGTATTAATCAGTCCACAAGTATTTATTGCGCACTGCTCTGTACAGGCATTAGGCTGTTCCAGCTCTTCTTTTTGAGTCTCCTGGCCACTGTTTATGAACACTAGACAACATTGTCTTTGAAAGGCCAGAGATGCACTCCGAGGTCCTACGGTGGCCAGGAAGGCTTTGGCCAGTTAGCGGGGGTGAGTAGGGGTACAGCAGAGTCTCCCCACTTCCTCGAACTCTTCTCTTCACAAGTTGGAAATCTCTGATGTGAACATTTCTTGCCACAGGGTAACTCTGCTTCTGAGAACCAAGAAGGCTGGTGACAGGAAAATGCCCCACTGAAGCTGGCTGGGGATTTCACTTAGGGGTGACACAAAGTGAGGAGTGTGCTGCCAAATGTCCCCGATTCTTTCTCCCCAAACTAACAAGATCTTAATTAAGCTTCACTCCGGCAGACAATTCAGGGATAAACCAACTGCCGGTTGCCAGGGGGCTTCCAGAGGCTGAGGCTTTACCAGCCCCCATCCAGACATGGGAAGACTAGGATTGGGAAGTGGAATTTTATTGCCAAAGTCGGATGCTTTTGAGAGTTAAAGAGGTGCTATTAAACGTATGCAGGAATAACAGCTGTAAACCAGAATTTTCTTAGGCACTGGATGAAGGATCACCCTTTCTAGAATGGTGTTTTAAGAAGCGACCTGCAATGAGAAAATGTAGTCTGCTGTTCGGAATGAAATCCAGAACTCCTGCTGACTGACAGAAATCCTCCAGACAAATCTGCCGCCTCCTTCCATTTCCCCTAGAGCACAGAGAAGGAGCACAGCCCCAAATGCTGCTGGGTTGGGGCCACTTTATAAAGCCACTCTGGACCTCCAGGACATGGAAAAGACGCATGCAGTGCTCCTCTGGGGAATCAGCAACCAGCCTGGAATCTCAGGGGCTCTTTGAAGATGAGCAGGCAGGAGGGAGGAAATGATTGTAGCTCGGTGGGGTCAGAACACAGGCCGTTGCTCCACACTGACATTTTCTTCAAAGGTCAAGAATGTGTTTGGGCTTTGTAGATGTTTTACCGAAATATGATTTAAGGGAAGTTCCAAGCTCAGAGATTGAGTTTCTAAGTTTGCTGTCTCCTGTTTCCATGCTACAGAGCATTCATTGACAGTATTTTTAGAAGAGGATCTTTGAAAATGGGAAGGCAGGTATGACAGCAGAGTGATTCATTAGCTGTGCCTCTGCACAGGATGTCTTGTGGGCTGGGCATGAGGTCCCAGAAGTGTGTGGATCACAGAGGGGCACGGGCTGGAGCCATGAAGCAGGCAGGAACCCAGAACACTACGACTGCGCTGTGAGCCCTTAGACCAGAGAGGTGAGGCAGGAACCTGGAATTTGGATGTACTTGCAGAGCTGGGATGGCACTGACACAGCGTCCTGGGTCTCAGCTTCCAACTCTGTGCATGGATCAGAATGAGCACCAGAGCATACGCAGGATCATGACTCACCTCTCGCCCATTCCCCCTTGCCTTGCCGTCAAGACTTACTACCGAGATACCACGTGTGCAGCTCTATGTGTGCTTGGGCACATTAACAGAGAGATCTGAGATCTGGTCAGCTTTCTACTTAACCAGCAAATGTCCCACCTTCTGAGACTTCCCAGATGCAAAACTCCAGCATTCTCCTTCTAGTGAAAAGGAGCTGTCCTGCAGGGACAGCCAGGCACTGACTGACCTCCGGGCGGAGGCGATGACAACCCACAAAGATTTCCCATGACTTTTTTTAGTTCTATAAAAGAAAGAAAGAAAAATAAAAAAAAAAAAACAAACAAAAAACCCAGGAAGATTGAAAGAATGGTTCATAATTCTTTTTTTTTTTTGAGATGGATTTTCATTCTGTCACCAGGCTTGAGTGCAATGGCGTGATCTCGGCTCACTGCAACCTCTGCCTCCCAGGTTCAAGCAATTCCCCTGCCTCAGCCTCCTGAGTAGTTGGGACTACAGGTCCAGGCCACCATGCCCAGCTAATTTTTGTATTTTTAGTAGAGACGGGGTTTCACTATGTTGGCCAGGATGGTTTCGATCTCCTGACCTCGTGATTTGCCCACCTCAGCCTCCCAAAGTGCTGGGATTACAGGCATGAGCCACCGTGACCAGCCATAATCGATTCTTAACAAGGAAAGATAATTAAAGGAACAATAGTGCTAATGATAATAATTACTAAATAAAGTAGCCAGCATTCTTGAATGCAGCATTTCAATTAATCCTCACAAGGAGCCTCTGAGGTTGGTATCATCTCCGTGTTTGAGATGGGGAAAGAGAGGCTGAGTTGCTGGCCTGACGTCCCACTGCTGGGAAGTGGCGCCCATGTGGGAGCTGGCCTGGTTCTTGTGGGATGCAAGACAATGACAATTGGCCAGACAAGAATGTCCTTGGGCTCCCACCACCAAATCCCATCACTTCCCCCGTGCTTCTCTCTATCCTTTCCTCTTTCTAAACCCTAAGGAAGGCAGAGGTGGCCCCGCTTGCGTGTCCAAGGCTTGCGCATCCTAAGGGGCCCTTCTCTCTCTCTCTCTGCTCCGGCTTTTCTTATTCCCCACTGGGTCCTCCCATCAGCACTTATGTCTCCTGTTTCCCATGAAAAAGAAACAGATCAAAGCGCTCTTCCTGGAGGGCTTCCTCCCTCTTCCCTTTGCTTCCTTCCTCTGCCACTAAATTTCTAGCAAGAACTTGGATGAGTTCTCTGCCTCCACTTCACAACCCGCTGCCATCTGCATTCTGCCCCCATCAGCACGCCAGGGTCACCGATCAGCTCCTAACTGAACCTGGCGTCTGCCTCTATCCCTGTCCCGCTCGCCTTCTCCGGGATTCGTGAGCGGCCACTCCTTCCAGGCTTCAGCCTCTCTCTGCCTTTCCTCATCACACCGCCTCCCGATTCTCTGTGTCCTCCCTGAGCCGCTCCTTCCCAGTTTGCTTTACAGATGCTCCTCTTCCTGCCCACCCGTGTGGCTGAATTTTAGGTGTCAGCTTGACTGGGGCGTGGGGTGCCCACATATCTTGGCTTTGTCTATGAGGATGCTTTTGGACCAGGAGCGTTTGAATGGGTGGGCGGAGCAAGGCAGACGGCCATCCCCGGTGTGTGTGGGCCTGGGCCAACCGGCAGCCGGCCTGAATAGAACATGAGGCGGGTGGAGGGAGAATTCACCCTCCCTGCCGGACTCTCCACGAGCTGGAACCGTAGTCTCCCGCTAGAACTTACACCATCAGCTCTCTGCTTGTTAGGCCTTTGGACTCAGACTGGAACTGGGTCTCCAGTTTGCTGATGGCAGATCTTGGGACTTCCATCTTCACGACTCTGTGAGCCAATTCCTTATAATAAATCTCTGTATATCTGTATTTATGTATAATCTATGGATTCTTTCCCTGGATAATCCTGAGTAATGTGCTCTTCCACAGTGCTGGTGTCCCTGAGCACTCTCCACTCCTCCTTGCTCCTGTAACCTCATGTCTGTGATAAAAAATTGTGTCACATTGTCATAAGCCTAATAGGATCCTTGAGGGCACAGATTGTGTCTTATTCATCTACCTAACCCATAATAGGTGTTCAGCAAGTGTTTGAACAAATGAATGAACAAACTACAAACTTGAAGACACAGAGAACCAGGCATAATACATATGACCATGAGTGATTCTCATCCACTGTCTGTGTACTCCTCACTTTGACGATGGGGACTGCCATCCAGATGCAGAAAGCTAGAGATCCCCTCCCTGGAGGCCAGACGCAGTGGCCCACATCTGTAATCTCAGCACTTTGGGAGGCAGAGGTGGGAGCATCGCTTGAGGCCACAAGTTCAAGACCAGCCTGGGCAACATAGCGAGACCTCATCGCTACAAAAAATTTTTGAACATTAGCCAACTGTGGTGACATACATCTGTGGTCCCAGCTACTTGGGAGGCTGAAGAAGAAGAGTTTGCTTGAGCCCAAGGGTCCGGGGCTGCAGCGAGCTATGATCGTGCCACTGCATTCTAGCCTGGGTGACAGAGTGAAACACCCATCTCTTAAAAAAAAAGAAAGATAAAAATAAAAAATAAATAAAACAAAAATAAAATAATATCCCCTTTCTGGTCCTCTGCACCCACCACCGTGAGTCCTGCTCACACCCTCAGATCACCCTGGCAAGGGTGTGTCCAGGGTACCTCACACTCCCTCTGACCCTGAAGGCAAGAATTTTTACCTCCACTGCTGTGGTTATTCTAAAAATCTTTCATCCATTTTTGTCTCTGCGTTGCATCACACTGCTAAAATGGAGTCTCTTCTCTCCGTTCAGAAAGGCAAGTGCTCAACTTTTCTTACCCATTACACTGCAGGAAATGGGCTTACACTGGACGCAGTCACCGGTGCAGTGACTCCGGGCTGGCTGAACTGGCATTTCTTCTCTTTGTGCCTGTTTGTTGTTGTTGTTTTGTTTTTGCATCTGGCATTTTTTTGCATTTAGCCACCTGATCCCAGGCCTTGAGCCTCAGGACTTTCCTATCACACTGGGAAGTTAAGAGGTACACGGCTTAAAGTAGTTTGCTTCCGGTCTCCTGCCTCAGTCCCTCTCTATTTCCCCCATTATTTTCTTTATTAATGATGTGCCAATGTTTGTCTCTCTCTGGACTGCCCCACTTGCCCCTGCTCCAGAATGTAAACCCTTAAGATAGGTACTTTGTCTTGCTCATAACTGTGTCCGTAGCACCTAGGACACAGCTTGGCCCAATCCATATTTATTGAATAAATATCACCAAATGAATATTTCTGTGTTTGTTGTGGTTACTGTGCTGAGTATTCTGATCGAGACAAGACAGAGCTGTCTTATTTGTCTGGGTTGTCTGCCTCTAATGTCCTGGTGATCCCTCTGGTCTCGAAACCCGTCTGTGCTCTCTTCTCAGTGTTCAGATGGGCAATGCCTCATGGCAAGACATCTGGAGGAAAACTTGAGAGTACAGATGGTGTCTTATTCATCTCCTAACCCATAATAGGTGCTCAGAGAGTGTTTGAACAAATGAATGAACAAACTACAAACTTGAACTCACAGAGTAAAACATCTTTTCATTCATGTTACTCTGCCATTTTCTTGTTGATTGACTTTTAGGATGTCTGTAATTCAAGAACCAGAAAATATAAAGTTATAAATTGGTGGGCCATAATGGTCACAATGAAATTGTTCCCATGGAATCATCCTCATCTTTTTTGAGTTAATTTTTGTGTAAAGTATGAAGTGTAGGTCAAGGTTCATTTATTTTGCATATGGATGGCCAATTGTCCTGTTTGCTGAAAAGACTGTCTTCTCCACTGAATTGCTTTTGCACCTTTTAAAAAAGGCAGTTGGCCATCTTTGTGTGGGCCTGTTTCTGAATGCTCTACTCTGCTCCATTGATAGATGTGTCTGTCCCTGCACCAACACTGGATTGTGGATTTACTGTAGCTTTGTACGTCTTTGAATCAGGCAGTGTGATTCCTCCAACTTCATTCTTTTTCAAAATTGTTTTAGCTATTTTAGTTCCTTTGCTTTCCCAGATAAATTTGAAAATCAGCTTGTCTATATCTATTTTTAAAAGTCTACTGGAATGTATCTACTGAAATTGTGTAAAATCTATACATCAAGTTTGGGAGAATGGACAACTCTTACTACATCGTGTCTTCCAGTCCATAAGCATGACCTGTTTTTCAGCTCCTTAGCTGATCTTCTTCGGGTCCAGCCTGGCAACATGGTGAGATTCAATCTCAATTAAAAAGAAAAAAAAAAGAATGAGTAATTTTTTTAGAATAAGTATGTCCCATGCAATACTTGGGACAGGCTTCTACTAAAAAAAAATGTGTCATTTTGTATCTGAAATTTGAATTTAATTAGGTATCTTACACTTTTATTTACTAAATCTGGTGATTTTAATAATTTCATTTTGGGGGAAAGCTATGACGGATGGTATTTTTTAAAATGTTGGGTTTTAATTGTCCATTATTGGTATAGGAAAATATGCTTGATTTTTGCGTGTTGACCATGCAGCCTGCAATATTCCTGAATTTACTTACTGGTTCTAGGAGATTTTAAATTTTTTATTTTATTTTTAAAATTCCTTGGGATTTCTTTCTGTTCCTAGTTTACTGAGAGTTGTCATCATGAGTGGATGTTGAATGTTGCCCATTTTCTTCTACATTTATAATCATATTGTTTTCAACTTCCTTTCTTCTTGTTGCTTTGGGTTAATTTTCCTCTTCTTTTTCTAGTTTTTTATGGGTTCAGCTTAGATTATTTTGTTAAGAACTTTCTTCTCTTCTAGTCTAAGCATTTTAATGCTCAGCACTGCTTTAGCTGCATCCCACACTTTTTATTTTTTATTTTTTTAGATGTAGTCTTGCTCTGTCGCCCAGGCTGGAGTGCAGTGGCGTGATATCACCTCATAGCAACCTCTGCCTCCTGGGTTCAAGCGATTCTCCTGTCTCAGCCTCCTGTAAACCTAGCTGGGATTATAGGCACAGACCACCATGCCCAGCCAATTTTCGTATTTTCAGTAGAGATGAGGTTTTGCTATGTTTTGGCCAGGCTGGTCTCAAACTCCTGACCACAGGTGATCTGCCTGCCTTGGCCTCCCAAAGTACTGGATTATGGGCGTGAGCCACCGCACCCAGCCTTCCCACACATTTAGATATGCTGTATTTTCATGTTTTTTCAGTTCAAAATATTTTCTAATTCCCCTTAAAACTTCTTTTTTGAACCATTATTTAGATATGTGTTGCTTAATTTTCATAAATTTGGAGATCGTTTTGTTATCTTTCTGTTATTTGTAGTTTAATTCCAATATATTCCATACTTGGTATGATTTTAATTCTTTTACTTTTGTTAAGGTTTGTTTTATGATCTAGTATGTAATCTATCTTGGTGAATGTTACACTTGCACTTTAAAAGTATGTATAATTTGCTGTCGTTTTGTATACTCTTTATAAATGCCAATTGGATACAGTTGGTGTACGGTACTGTTTGGTTCATCCACATCCCAGCTGATTTTCTACTAATTCTGTTTATTAACAAGAGATGACTGTGGAAAATCTAACTAGATTTGTAGATTTATTTTTCCATTGAGTTTTGCCAGGTTTTGCTCTTTTTTTTTTTTTTTTTTTTGTAGAAATGAGGTCTCACTCTGTTGCCCAGGCTGCTGTACAGTGGTGCAATAGTTTACTGCATTCCGAACTGTTGGACTCAAGATCCTCCTGCCTCAGCCTCCCAAGTAGCGGGCGCTAGGGACATGTACCACCACACCCTGCTAATTTTTCAATTTTTGCTGAGAAGGGGTCTCAGCATGTTGCCCAGGCTGGTCTCTAACTCCTGGGCTCAAGCTGTCCTTCCATCTCAGCCTCCCAAAGTACTGAGATTATAGGCATGAGCTACCGCACCTGGCATGCTTCTTGTATTTCAAAGCTCTATTTTTAGGTGCATACACATATAGGATTGTTTGGGCTTCTTGATTAACTGACTCTTTCATCATTACATAGTTTTTCTTTATTTCTGACTGTTTTCTTTGCTGTGTCTACTCTGATACTGACACCTAGCTGTCTTCAGTTCGTGTTTGTATGGCATATCTCTTTTCATCTTTTTTATTTTTATGAATATAACATAGAATATTTATATTTAATGTTCTTAGTGTATTTTAGATTTAGTCCCACCGTTTTATTATTTGTATTCTATTTCTTTTCTCATTCTTGTTTCATTCTTCTGTTTCCTCCTTCCTGCTTTTTGTTAGGCTATTTGTTTTTAGTCCCTTTAATTATTTATTATTTATCTCCTTGTGCAGTTTTTACTTACTGCTTTAGGGATTACAATGTAGAGGCTTAATTTCTCACAGTCTACTTAAAATCAGTTTTTTACCACTTAAGTGGAACTCTTACCACCATATTGGAATCTATACCCACCCACACCTCTTATTATTCTTGTCTTACAGATTGCATCTATATGCATTGAAAATCCCACCAGACAATGTTGTAATTTTGTCTTTTAACTATCAAATATGGGTTAAATAACTCAATAGGAAAAGAAAAGTCTATTATATTTACCTCGGTATTTACCATTTCTATTGCTCTTCCTTCATTCCTGATGTTTCAAGTTTCCTTGCGATATCACTCCCCTTCTGTCTGCTGAGCTCCCTTTAGCAATTATTCTAGAACATGTCTGCTGGCAATGAATCCTGCTGGCAATGAATTCTCTTCTTTTTCTTCTTTTTTATCTGAGAATGTCTTTATTTTACCTTCTTTCTGATGGATATTTTTAGTAAATAGAGAATTGTAGATTGACAGTGTTTTTTCTTTCAGCTCTTTGAAGATACACATATCCGTTTTTGCTCTCATGGTTTTCTACGAGAAATCTGGTCAATGGAGTCATTATTGCCCCTTAGGTAATAAGTTTGCTCAGTGTGAGATCAGCTAACACTGTCTTACTGTTATTGCTGCTTTCAATCATACATTCCTTAAATCTAGTGTGGAGCCTAAACTCCTCAAATGCACTACTTCAGGTAGGCCTTCTGTGCTCAGGTCCCGATTCCTGTAGGTTCAGTAAACTAACATTGAGAAAGAAGGGAGTAAACATAGATTCTCCTCCTGAGCTTACAGACCCAACTTCAAAACCACATCTCCACCCAAGGACCTGGACTCCCTTTCACTGGGTCCCCTGTGCCTTTATTTCCCTCTCTCCATCCTTCCCCTTACTGTCACTGACTGATATTTGAAGGGTAGAATTACTAGAGAAGAGAATAAGCCTGGATGTCTCTTTCCTGTAGTTAGAAATTATTTGGCAGGTTAACAGTTAGCCCTAGGCTTTGTTCTGTCTTGAATCTGTAGACAGAGTATCTAAATTCCCTGAGGCTGACGTGAAACAACAACCTGTTTGAGCTTTTCGGGCCAGCAGAGACCAGCCTGCAGAAGCCTTTACAAACAGGGCTGTGGAAATGTTGGAAGGCAGGTCCAGGCCTGACGGCTGCTGGTGGTGACAGCCAGAGACAGTCCTGACAGACGCTTATAAAAAAGACAAGAACAGAAAAACAGGTTGCGAGAGTTCATAGGCCAATTAAGTAGAACATTTCATCTCATTCCTTGTGTTGTTTTCCCAGGAACATAGAACTAGGTTTTCCTCCACGGGCCATGTGCTTCGCCTGGGACAGAAGGCGGATGTGGAAGGACTTCGGGGAGGTGCCAGTGCTCGCCTGCAGGATGGCGTCTGTGGCATAACCCTGCCTCAGCTCCTGCTTTTCCAGAAACGCAGGAACATCAGCTCTCGTAGGCATCTACTTCCAAAGTACAGTGTATGGAGCATACATTCCATACACTGGAATACCTTTCCCCAAAACTCTTATTAAGCATCATGAAGTGTAAGACATTGCCCACAGCTAGATTGTCACATTGAAAATGGCTGGGATGCAAATTGGTGCTAATCAGAGTGACACAACTCCACGAGGCATATATAAGGCTGACATTCTTTTTTTAATTTTGAGAGGAACTCTAGGGATAAAAGTGATCATGCCCACAGTCCAAACCTCTACTGTGTGCTTGGGATTTCTTCTGAGTTCTTACCTATATGAGTAAGTATGTCGAGCACATCTTTGTTGGAAATAACAGCAAGGAGGCGTTGACATTGGATACTTTTTTTTTTTGAGACAGAGTCTCACACGGTTGCTTTGGCTGGAGTGCAATGGCACGATCTTGGCTCACTGCAACCTCCTGCTCCCAGTTTCAAGCGATTCTCCTGCCTCAGCCTCCTGAGTAGCTGAGATTACAGGCATCTGCCACCACGCCCAGCTAATTTTTTGTATTTTTAGTAGAAATGGGGTTTCACCATGTTGGCCCTGGTCTCGAACTCCTGACCTCATGATCTGCTGCCTTGGCCTCCCAAAGTGCTCGGATTACAGGCGTGAACCACTGTGCCTGGCCAACATCGGATACTTTGTAAGTTTGAAGTTAATGAGTTCGTGAATTGTTCATCGTTCCTCTTGAGCTACCTCCGTGCCTCTTGTAGCAGCTCCCCTCAATGTGTGCCTCTTCGGAATCAAGCCCTTTGCATGTGACACTCACTCCTAATCAAGCAGATCCCTTTCATGGCTAAGGAAATCTGAGCCTAAAGAATTCTGCCGAGGCCCCCATGCTACAGAGTTAGCCCTGCTATTTCTGGCTCCACAACTCCACCCAACATCATTTTCATGACTGTTTTTGTCTTTTTCATTCTGTTTCTCTCAAACTATCAAGAGAAGACTCATTTGCTTTGAGACTTGGCTTTCTTGGAAGTCCTGGAACACCTGCCAAATGCTCCTGCACTTTAAAGTCCCCTTAGGTGCCTCTGGCCTCTCCCTCCTCTCCTGTCTGCGCCTGTTTCATGGCCTAGGCTGTGCTCTGCTGGTTGGCAGTCTGCATGTCATTTTTGCATTCAGGGTTGAGCCCCAGCTGGAGTACTGTAAGTGCTCGGTATGGACAAAGCCTTCCTCCTTCTTCAGTTCCCACTGTTCCCGGCTGTCCTTCTGCCTACCTCCCAGCTCCTGCCTGTGCCCTCTAGTATCCTACCTGGCTTTCTCCAATACCCAACACTCTCTCTGGCTGCCAGGTCTTTGAAGGCACCTGAAGTCTCTCCCGCCCTCCCTCTCACACATCTGGGTTGCAAGCCCTTTGTGTCCAGTGCCCTGATACAGATTGTGCTCAGATGACACGTTTCTTCTCTGCATTTCCCACTGCTAGACCATGACCCTGAGGACAATGAGCCCTCAGAAAATACCCAATGCCCAACAATAGGCACATCCCTGGGAATGCAACTGTGAATGGGAAACAGTTCCTGTCTTCAGGAGCTCCTGAGCTATTAGACTAGAGTTGGCTAAAACTCGGTTCTTTTGTTGCCAGGACAAACAGTATGAAAAGGATGGAAAGTGTCCCTTGTTTCAGCAGTACCATGGTCACTGGTGGCAGGTGAGGGTGGATGGTCTTGCAGAGGACCAGGAGCCCAGCCAGGGGCAGACGGGCATGAAGACAGTGAAGGTGGGCACAGCTGTCGACAAGCTTGGCACTTGTGGGGAGCCAGGGGGAGGGGGAGTAAAAGCAGCGACCTATTAAAGCTGCTACTTTTGTTGTCATTAACAATGGAAGGTTTGACCCCGTTTAAAATGCGGTAGAGAAATGATGTCATAGGGGAGACAGAGGTGTAGAGGAGGAGGAATCCTTGGTGAAATGAATGTGGCTGTTGTAACAAATGACCACAAAGTAGCAGAAATGTGTTTTCTTGCAGTCCTGGAGGCCAGAAATCGGCCCTCGAGATGTTGGTTGTGCTGGACTCCCTCTGAAGGGCTGCCTCTGTGGTCACACCACCTTCTCCTTTTCTGTGTTAACTCTCCCTGTACCTCACTTTTTCTTTTTTTAGAGACAGGATTTTGCTATGTTGCCTAGGCTGGTCTTGAACTCCTGGACTCAAGCAATCCTCCCACCTCAGCCTCCTGAGTGGAGGTACCTGAGGACTACAGGTATGCACCACTACATCTGACAACCTTCTTTTTGTAAGGACCCTTGTGATGACATTTAGGGCCCACCGGATAACCCAGGATGATCTCCCCATCTCAAGGTCCTTAACTTAATTACACACCTGCAAAGAACTTTTCTCCAAATAAGGTAACATTTAAAGTTTCCCAAGATGGGGACTTGCAGTCCTGGGGGCTGTTACTCAGTCTGTTACCATCTGTGAAGAATGGGAGGTGAGGGGTGGGATTCTTCATGTGGGCAGAAGCCTGGAGCTGGGCAGGAGGAGGGACCACGTCCACTGTAAGCAGAGGAGCTGCAAGGATGGTTGGAAATGCAGACAAGTTCAGAACAGGAGCTGAGGGTGCAGAGTTGGGAGATAGAACTGGTAGGAAAGGGCTCAGAAGAAGATTGAAGTCTGTGCAAAATCACTTTTTTTGTTGTTGTGTTTTTTTTTTTTTTTTTGACACAGAGTCTCGCTCTGTCACCCAGGCTAGAGAGCAGTGGCACGATCTTGGCTCACTACAATCTCTGCCTCCTGGGTTCAAGCGATTCTCCAGCCTCAGCCTCTCGAGTACCTGGGATTACAGGCGCGTGCTGAGTACCAGCCTCAGCCTCTCGAGTACCTTGGATTACAGATGCATGCTGAGTACCAGCCTCAGCCTCTCGAGTACCTGGGATTACAGATGCATGCTGAGTACTAGCCTCAGCCTCTCGAGTACCTGGGATTACAGGCGTGTGCTGAGTACCTGCCTCAGTCTCTCGAGTACCTGGGATTACAGGTGCACGCCACTGTGCCCTGCTAAATTTTGTATTTTTCTTTTTTTAGTAGAGACAGGGTTTCACCAGGTTGACCAGGCTAGTCTTGAACTCCTGACCTCAGGTGATCTGCCTGCCTCAGCCTCCCAAAGTGCTGGGATTATAGGTGTGAGCCACCATGCCTGGCCATGAAATAACTTCTGAGAGAATTAGAAGTGACTGAAGACGGACGGGGAGGAGAACTTCCAGGCAGCACGAGGGCCACTTGTAGCTGGAGGCCATGGATGGGTGGTGGCACCAAACTCATGCTAGGGAGACTCTGATAGTTTAAGCAGCTTGGGTGTGCATGTGTGTGAACATAAGGCAGAGAGCTGACTCTATTCCGAGTCCTGGTTTAGCAGGGCGGGTTTGCAGGGAGGATACGGCGGGATCGAGGGTGCTGGAGTAGGTATGGTTTAAATGATGGCATGGCAGTGGTTTAGGCTGCACAGGACAGGAAGAAATACAGGGAGGATCCGGACTGACTAAGGATTCATCATCTCGGTGCTGTTAAAGAGCAAGGATGGTGGCTGTCACTGGAAAGGCAGAGTTAAAGTTCCAGAATTGCCAGAGCTTGGGTAATGACCAGGGGCCTGGGTCTGTTCCTGATGTCCATGGCTGAGAAGAAACGAGGTAAAGAGCTCTGGAGCCAGCCTGTGAGATGGGTCCCCCAGGTGATAGATGAAATCTTCTGGGACCACGGCAGGACTTACAGGTGGAGGGAGAACAGGCATCGGCCCGTGGCCTTCCGGTAGACATGGAACAGATCCGTCTAAAGGCTTTCGCCCTAACTTTTGTTTCTTTAATGCAGACCTCTGCTGAGGCCCAGATGGTAGGGGAAGTTGGCATTTATGTCAGCAGCTGTTCCATATTGGGTGGTTTGTTCTGTGTTTAAAAGAGGTAGCTAAAGGTTAGCACAACCCAATGACAGGCAGTTTCAGAACAAAGGAAGAAGACATGGTCTATTCAGCACTTCCAGCCTGATGTATGGCTCAATTGCAGAGGATAGACATTTATTTGCATAAGGGAAGGTCTTTGTCCAAGAGGTCTGCTGAGCTTAGCCTGGGTAGCTGATGGGAGTCCCGGTAGTCAAGGTGAGAATAAACACAAGGCCAGGGGCTGGTGATGGGTGGTTGGGGAATAGCCCACTGGATCTCTGGGCTGATGGGCCGGAGAACCCTCCTTATGACTGTCTGGGCTCAGTCTACCCTCTGGCAGCAAACTCGCGAGGGAGAGTCAGAAACTGCAAACAAGGGAGGGCTTCAAACCCTGTAGTACAAGATTGTCATGTCCTAGAGGTGAGTTTGACTTTCATATTATATATGAAGTAAATAACAACATAGAAATAAATACAAAGCATCAAGGCAATGATTTCTTTTCTTTTCTTTTTTTTTTTTTTTTTTTTTTGAGATGGAGTTTCGCCCTTGTTACCCAGGCTGGAGTGCAATGGCGCGATCTCGGCTCACCACAACCTCCGCCTCCTAGGTTCAGGCAATTCTCCTGCCTCAGCCTCCCGAGTAACTGGGATTACAGGCACGCACCACCATGCCCAGGTAATTTTTTGTATTTTTAGTAGAGACAGGGTTTCACCATGTTGACCAGGATGGTCTCGATCTCTTGACCTTGTGATCCACCTGCCTCGGCCTCCCAAAGTGCTGGGATTACAGGCGTGAGCCACCGCGCCCGGCCCGGCAATGATTTCTTAAAACACAAGGATCTTTAACCATTATTATGTATTTTGCCTTAGAGTTTGCAGAGTTCTCTTTCCAAAATTAACAGCATGAGGTTTCAAGTTCTTCTTTTATAACATATTTGGTCACATCTAATTTCTGCTCCAAAGTTAATGATTCCCAGCAAAGTTTATACCACTTGCACATAGTGAATACTTCGATGACATTTTTATAGGCTCTGAAAATATTTTAAATTATGCTAGTGAATGATAAAGCACACTCATCATTCAGCTCACTCTAAGGGCTTCTGAGGTTCAAGCACAGCCTGGCTCAGGGTCTGATGAGCCCAGGGATTTCAGCTAAAACGTCATCCAATCCCTTTCACAGCACCTTCTGGAGCCCAGACCCTATTTTGTAGGCGCTGGAGATTCAGCAGTGAACACAACAAAGCCCTCACTCCAAGGACTTTAGAGCCTAATAGAGAGGCTGAAAATAAACAAATAATAGATACATAATGTGAGGTCAGCTAAGGGTAAGTTCTGTGAGTAAAAGTAAAGCAGGAAAAGGGACAAAGGAGACTAGAGGAGAAGGTGTCATTTCAGGTAGGGCACCAGAGGGAGCTGTGCAGATACTGGAGGGACAGCGCTCTAGACAGAGGGTGCAGCAAGCGACAGGTGCCTCCCTGTGACCACCTGGCTTATAAAGGACAGGGTCTGGCGTTGACATACCAGGTGGATTAAACTCACTTGTTACGGCATCAAAGCCCAGTTTTGGCCAGGCAGAGTAGTTCACACCTATAATCCCAATACTTCGGGAGGGTAACGCGGGAGAATCACTTGAGGCCAGGAATGAGAGACCAGCCTGGGCAACAGAGCAAGACCTCATCTCGGCAAAAAATAAACATAAATTTTAAAAATGAGGGAGGACTGCTGGAGCCCAGAGTTCGAGGCTTCAGTGAGCTGTGATCGTGCCACTGCACTCTAGCCTGGTGACACAACCAGACTCTGCCTCAAGAAAACAAACAAATAAACTTAAAAAACCCCAGCTCTACCACCTACTGTGTGACTTCAGGCAAGTGATGTGATTAATTGTCCCAAGTCTATGCTTGTTTATCTGTTGAGTCAGGATGATAGTAACACTTGGTTCATGCAGTTGTGGTAAGACCCTTATCTCTGACCCTGACACATAGGATGTGCTCCAAACAAGAGGGCTGCCACTGCTAGTATGATAAGCACCAGGAAGAGTAAGCCCTTGGAAAGCAACATTTGTGTGGTTGCTACTGTCAACGCATGGAACTTGGGCAGAGTACAGAGGCTTGTTTCTGCTGGCAAATGTCTCCAAAATGTAAACACATCTGTGGATGTTCAAACACACTCCCTTCCCTCCTGACAAGTGCTGGTCAGGGCCCAGGGCAAGACAGCTCAGCTCAGAGCAGCATGGGAGAGTGGAGACTGAAGTGTAAACAGGACCTCGGTGTAAGAGGACGCGTTCACCGCTTTCCCGTGAAGACTCCTCACCAGCTGGGCCTTGGGCTGACAGAATGGATCTTCCCTAAGCACTGCGGCTGTGGCAGGCAGAGCCCATGGCAGTGTGCAGAGAGCCAGGCTGGCCTATGTGGCAGCTACTGGCTCACCACTGCAGGTGCTATCTGTAGAACTGGCCGAGGGCTGTCTACTCACAGCTCCTAGATGCCCGAATGCCCTGCACCTAGCCCAGCCTGAGGTGACCAGAGCCATTGGGCAGAGCACCCACTGAGTACAAAGCAGAGAACAATGGTTGGCTGGCAAAAGGGAGCACTCAGGTGTTCATAAATCTAAAATGTAAGAACTCATGCATATCTGATTCCTGTTAGTGCATGCCAGCTGTGTTATAATTGCCTGTTAGCTTTCCTGTCTCTCCCATCAGAGTGTGAGCTTTCCCGTGCAGACTCCTCACCAGCTGGGCCTTGGGCTGACAGAATGGATCTTCCCTAAGCACTGTGGCTGTGGCAGGGAAGAAGCACTTGAGGGCAGAAACTATGTTCTTATGTCCCTAAGGTCAAATGCCTAATAGATGTTTAAGAATGAATAAATGGGCCGGGTGCGGTGGCTCACCCCTGTAATCAAAACACTTTGGGAGGCCAAGGTGGGCACACTACCAGGTCAGGAGAGACCATCCTGGCTAACACAGTGAAAGCTTGTCTCCACTAAAAATACAAAAAATGAGCCAGGCATGGTGGTGGGTGCCTGTAGTCTCAGCTACTCGGGAGGCTGAGGGCAGGAGAGTCGCTTGAACCTGGGAGGTGGAGGTTGCAGTGAGCCGAGTTGGTGCCACTGCACTCTGCCAGGGCAATGTGAGCAAAATGCCATCTCAAAAAAAAAAAAAAAAAAAAAAAAGAATCATTGGATGAATGACTCAGATGTCATGAAAAGAATTCACAATAATCATTGACCTTAATAGGACTGTGTACTTACTTTGCACTTTATAGTTTACAATTTATAGATCATGTTCTTATTTTATTTTATTTTATTGAGACAGTCTCACTCTGTCACCCAGGTTGGGGTGCAGTGGTGCGATCTGGCTCACTGCAACCTCTCCTCCTGGGTTGAAGCAATTCTCCTGCCTCAGCCTCCCTAGTAGCTGGGATTACAGGCCTGAGCCACCACGCATGGCTGGATTGACTTTAGGTCAGCAGTCCCCAACCCTTTTGGCAGCAGGAACCAGTTTCATGGAAGACAGTTTTTCCACGGACTGGGGAACAGGGGCAGGGGTGGTTTCGGGATCTGTCCCACCTCAGATCATCGGGCATTAGATTCTCAAGAGAAGCGCACAACCTAGATCCCTCGCATGCGCAATCCACACACAACAGGGTTCACGCTCCTATGAGACTCTAATGCCGAGGCTGATCTGACAGGAGGCGTAGCTCAGGCGACCGGGAGCTGGGGAGCCTCTGTAAATAAGGGAGGAAAGCAGCAAAGCACACTGCCATGTGTGTACCTCTGCAACTATCTTGCTCGTTCTGCACATGTACCCCCAACCTATAATGCAATAAAAATTTAAAAAAAAAAAAAAAAAGATATTAATATCCCTTCTTTGACATCCCAAAAAAAAAAAAAAAAAGAACTTCACTAGCTCGCAGGCCATTCACCTCCTACTGTGAAGCCCTATTCCTAAGAGGCCATGCCCCACTACTGGTCTGTGGCCCTGGGGTTGGGGACCACTGCTTTAGATGACATTAAACATTTTTATGAACACCTTTCTAAAATTGACTTCAAATTTCCTTTGAATTATTCCAGACTACAAAAAGCAGCTTTGCCCTGCGTCTTCACATCTCCATGAATCCCTTCAGGCCTTGGGAGGGCTGCTTGCCCTGCGCGGAGCCAGCTGAGGCCACCCTCCTCCCTCTCCCGCACTCCACTTTCCCTGGCATCCGTTCCTTCCACTCTGGCCTCACTCAGCACTCAGCGTTGTCACAGCCCTGCTCTCTGCCCACACCGCTGTTCCCATTGCCTCTGACCTTGCTGGGCACACCTGCCAGGCACCTCTCTCTGTGACATGCTTAATTATCGTTTTCCTCTTTTTTCCTTACCACTGCGTTGTGACTAATGGCTTTTGTGATAGAAAAGCTTGGCCCAGCCAGCCACGCTTCATCAATAGTAGCTTTCTTTTTGTTTCCTGCTTGGCAATGGACCCACATTCTCACGCCTCCGTCAGCCTTCAGGTGCGCACAGGTGTATACAGGTGCATCAGGCTGCTTACCTGGGAAGGTTTTCTTCTGTGCTTTCAGGTTTGTAGGTATTTTTGAGATACTGGGTGTGCAGGTGGAAGTGGTAGCTACAGAATTTGGGGATAGGACAGGTGGAAGCTAGTGGGATTTGAGGGGTGCTTGGAAAACCTTGGTGAGGAAGAGAATCTTGAGCCAGAGTCTGTTAGAAAGGAAGGGCCTGCTGCACCCCAGGCAGCCAGAAGATCTAGGTTGTGCGCTGGAAGGATAGTGGGGGAGGGGCATTTCCTGGACATAGGGAAACAGGTGTTTCTTTGGAATGGTCTGTGGAGTGCTGACCACTCTGCTTGCCTCGTGTTTCAGGTGAAGCCTGGTCTGGCCACGCTGTAGTTGCAGGGTCGGCATATATTTTCAGTAAAGGGCCAGACAGTACATATTTTATGCTTTGTGGGCCATATGGCCTCTGTCACAACCACTCCACCGCTGTCGGATACAAAAGCAGCCATAGACCATACATAAACCAGTGGACCTGGCTGTGTTCCGGGGAAACTTTATCTACAAAACATGCCACAGCTACATTTCTCCCGGTAGTCTGCCGACTTCTGCGCATGCAACGGTGGCTGCCAACTCTCCAGTGAGTGCCACACACTCCCCAAACCTCACCACTGCAGCAGAGGTCACAGCATGACACAGGCAACAATCATACCCCGTAGCTGCCATTCACTCAGTGTTCACTTTGAAACAGGCACTGGGAGAAGAGCTTAACCTCGTTTCATCTCCTCAATAACCCAATGTTGGTTTTCTTGTGCTTTTTACAGATTATGAAACAGCTCTCTGGGAGGTTAAATAACTTGCCCAAGGCCGCTCGTGTGGGCGTGGTCCATGGAAATAGCCTGGTGGGCAGAAACTTGACCTTCACAGTTCATCATCATGACCAACTCTCACACCCACGTCTTATTTTAAAGATTTTTAAAAAAAATCTTAAGAATAGCTTTTTGAGGAAGACAACAGTGGCAGGTGCTGTGGAGCTGTGGTCTGCCCGCTGCTGCTCCCAATTCACCATTATCGGCTCTCGCCGAGGAAAAAGCCGGTCGGTCAGGAGCTACAGTGCAGCCACCGATTTTAAAGACCCAGAAAAACACCCATGGAGCTGGACGTGGTGATTCACTGAATTCAAATCACTCTAACGAGCCGCCATATAAACTCCCTGGAGAAGATGTGTGCTGACTTGGTCAGAGGAGCAAAGGCAAAGAATCCCAAATGCAAAGGACCAATTCGGATGCCTACCAAGACTTTGAGAATCACTAGAAGAAAAACTCCTTGTGATGAGGTTCTAAGACATGAGATTGTTTTCGGATGAGAATGCACAAGCGACTCATTGACTTGCACAGTCCTTCTGAGATTGTTGAGTAGGTGACTCCCACCAGTATTGAGCCAGGAGTTGAGGTGGAAGCCATCATTGCAGATGCTTAAGTCAACTTAAATTGATTACCAGTTTTAAAAAAAAAAAGAACAGACTCAGCCACTTTACCAGTCTGTGACATTGGGCAAGTTACTTCATTTTCCATGCCCTTGTTTCCTCAACTGTGAAATGGGGATCTGAACACCCTTACCTTTGTAAACTAAAAATAAAACCCTAAGCCCTCCCACCCACCCCCGACTGGCTGAACAGACCCCCCCGTCTTGGCCAAGGGAAATCCAGAGGAAGCTTAAAAACTGAGTTCCCAGCCATGATGGGATGAGAGGTCAGACACACCTTGTTATACCTGCTCCCTTTTGCAGTTTAGACACAACTGACCAGCATTCATGGTAAAATAAAGATCATAAGGCTGACAGAACAGACTGTGGCGATAAGACACCAGACTGTAAATAGGACCTAAGGCCGTGCCAGGCAAGGGTTAAGTCACACACACCTGTGATTCAGAAGTAAACTATGCCCATATGCCACAAGGTTTTAGTTTTTCCCTAGCAGCTAAACAAGTGCTGGCCTTGAGATAGGCAATAGTAAAACCATTTTCAGCCTACCAATCATCAGATGCTGCCAAACTGACCCTCAGTCCCTGTGCCACCAGCCACAACTACTGCTTTCATTGGAAAAGAGGCTAATTTCAGTAACTTTCTCCTGATGAGATCACCACCCATGGACTGGTTCTGGCCAGTTTAGGGAGGCTGCGCACTGAGTACCTTTGTGTCCTCTGCTTCACCTTTTAACTTATAGGGTCTAATTGCAATGCACTTAAATGTTAGGTCTCCACCCCAAGGCGAACATGGGTCATACATAACATGCAAGTTTATTCAATGTGCATGCATCAGGACCCTCTTCATGAATATTTATAGCTCACCCTGTAACCTGTTGAATATGCATACTTGGCCAACCTGTTTAGCATAAATTCCTGCCTCAACTCCTCCTCCTTTGAAATGCCTGTCTCTCATCTTTGTGAGAGGCTGTGCTTCCCCTGTGGGATGGCCACCTTGTATGCTGTAACCCTTTATAAGAAATAAAGTCCCCTTTTCTAAATTTGTAGATCTTGTGATTTTTTTTTTTTTTTTTTGAGATGGAGTCTCATTCTGTCACCCAGGATAGAGTGCAGTGGTGTAATCTTGGCTCACTGTGACCTCTGCCTCCCTGGTTCAAGCAATTCTCCTGCCTCAGCCTCCCGAGTAGCTGGGACAGGCACATGCCACCACGTCTGGCTAATTTTTTTGTATTTTAGTAGAGATGGAGTTTCACTGTATTGCTGCCCAGTCTGGTCTCGAACTCCTGAGCTCAGGCAGTCCTCCCACCTTGGCCTCCCAAAGTGCTGGGATTGCAGGCGTAAGCCACCATGCCCGGCCCCGATCTTGTGATTTTTTTTTTTAGTGAACACCTTTTAGGATGATTGTTTAGTTAGAATGAATTACTGTATTTTAAGTGTTTAGATAGCGGCTGGCATATAGCAAATGTTCAATGGGATGGTGCTATTAATATTAGTTATTAATATTACTTTAGAAAATTTGAAAAATGAAGATTATACAGCAGGGAATAAAAAATACCTTTAACTCCCCTGTCCAGAGGCAGCCATTGTTTACATTTTATACTTTTTTTTCTAATCATTTTGAAGGTATATATTATAATATAGTTGATATATATAGATATAAACATTTTTAATATTTATCATACAGATCACATGTAAATTATAGAACATAACATTTTTTTAAAAGTCACAAAGAAAACCAGTTTTCTTATTTACATTTATGTGTAAATCTGACTATAATATGATTTTGTAACTTGACCTCTAAATGTTCCGTCATAAAACCTCCCCCGCTGCACAGCGTCAGTAAGGTCCGTTTAGTGCCCCGCAGCTTGGCGTGGAGGTGAGTGGCCAGCCCTGTGTGGTCATCAGGCGCCTGCATTGCCAGTGGTTTCCCTCTGCTCGGGCCTCTTCCTGCAGGCTCCCCTGGCTCCTTCCAGCAGATACTGGAGCTGGCGGAGGCACTCTGGGATTTCATGGTGATGGTCTCCAGGCCTCCCAAAACGGCATATCTGTGCGTTCTGAAAATGGGGAGCAGAGTGGCGGAGGTGAGGAAGGGCCCACATTTTTCCACCTACCGTCTCAAGCCGCCTCTCTGCGTATCCTTGCTGGGGGGCCTGGTGCGGGAAGGAGACTACCACACACAACTCTAGCCCAGCCCACTTTGCTGAGGTTCAGAAATCCCTCCCTCTTCTGCCCAATCCCCTCACCTGTGTTTCAGGGCCCGTCCGGGAGGCTCCCAGCGCTGGGAGGGGAGCCGGCCTGGATACAAAGGGCACTGGGTGCACGTGGCTCCCTCTCTCTGCCCTCTCCGGATGTCTCCGACTTTCCCTACGGCACTGCTACTCTCCCTCTTGCTCTGTTCTCCTCTCTGTTGCCCCCCTTGCTGCTGTAATGGGGCTGGGAGATCAACCCGTCCACATTGACTTTAATGGGGCTCTGGAGATCAACCCTAGCATTGTTGAGGTGGTAACTTCTAGGGCTGAAATTAATATTTAGGTTCATGGAAAATAATGGAATCCAGATACCAATAATGCAGTCTTTAATATTTTTATCGTGTTCTTTTGATATTAAGGAGCATTTTTCAAGCTCCTGTCAACTCCCTGGCATTAGGCTCTGATGTGCTAAGACACGCATGCGATGCACACCTCAAATATTTATCGGCTACCTCGGTTCACCTCGTACGTTATCCCAGAGGGCTATGTTTTGCTGTGCTTTTGCACATATGAGCTTTTCTATATTAAAAATCCACTCATTCAATATCTCGAACACATCTAATCCTCCTGGTTCAGAATGCCAAAGACTAGGTGTGATGAAGAAAGCATTATCTCTATGTGAAGACCTTAAATGGAAGCTGCCAAGTCCTGCAGGATCTGGGAACCTGTTCCAAGATTCCTCAGTACCAGGAATGACTGATTTAGTGGTTCCAAGCATTGCTGTGATTTCCAAAGCTATGAGTGTAGATGAGAAAGTCCAAATGAATTTCTAGCAGTGATGCAGAAGTTAATTCAGAAGTCTATCTATTCGATCGCGTTTTCCCTTCTTTTTTTTTCTTGAGGTGGAGTTTCCCTCTTGTCATCCAGGCTGGAGTGCAGTGGTGCAATCTCGGCTCACTGCAACCACTGCCTCCTAGGTTCAAGCAATTCTCCTGCCTCAGCCTCCCGAGTAGCTGGGATTACAGGCACACGCCACCACACCTGGCTAATTTTTGTATTTTTAGTAGAGATGGAGTTGATGGGGTTTCACCATGTTGGCCAGGCTGGTCTCAAGCTCCTGACCTCCTGCCTGACTTGGCCTCCCAAAGTGCTGGGATTACAGGTGTGAGCCACCACGCCCAGCCATTTTAAACTTTTTTTTATAAACACGTGTCTCAAAGGACCTACATCTCAAATGCAGAAAAACATGCTCTAGGATTTAAGGATATAAAAGATTGCTCCCCTGTGATGCTTGGTACCAATACAAACCAATGTCAATAAGCCCCATCCATGCATGCAGTTGTTACAACTTTCTGTATGATTTCAGATAATGCTCCTCCCACCATTTACAATGGCACAGCAGCCCCAATGCTTCCCAGCCCGCCTCCATAAGCAAACTGCAGCCTTTTTCAAGGTACAGTGACATTTGCATTATAGTATCTTTGTATTTCTTAACCATGTAATATATGTAAAACTGTGCAACTGTCTTTATTAATTTTTAAAGTGTTGCTGATGATGGTTAGAGTTTTTCCCCCAACCCCATTTACTCCCGGAAGCCCTGTGCTGCCTACTGAGTGATTTTGTGGTGTGTGAAAATTTTGGGAAGACACACGTCACATTTGTATTTGGAAATGGTTTGTCAGCTGCATTACTTAAGTAGGCTTAGAAATCTTGCCACATGGCCCTGAGTGACTCATGAGGGATGGGGAAGGGATGGGAACAGAGGAGTTTGAGCCTGTTCCAAGATTTTGAGGAGCCTTTCACCTATTTATTTACCATTTTTGCCCTTTCTATTTTTATTGCATAAATGTAAGTATACAACATGATGTTTCATATGCACATTGAAGTGGTTACAGTCAAGAAATTAACATATCCATCACATAAGTTATCTTTTTTTGTTGGTAGTAAGAGAACCTAAAATCTCTCTGCAAATTTTCAGTCTACAATGCAAGTTAACCATAGTCTTCATGCTGTGCATTAGACCTCCAGACTGACTCATCCTACATAGCTTTATCACTTAGGATTCTTTGACCTACTTCTTGCCATTTTCCCACTCCAGGTTACCACCATTCTACTCTCTGCTTCTATATATTTGATTAAAAAAATTCTACATACAAATGAGATTATGCAGTGTTCGTCTTTTCATATCTGGTTTATTTCACTTAGCATAATGTCCTCTGGGTTCATCTTTTTTGCTGCAAATGATAGGATTCCATTCTTTTTCATGGCTTAGTAGTATTATATATGTATACAAAAATTTATTTATCCATTCACAAACACAGGTTGATTCCATATCTTGGCTATTGTGGTTACAGTTGCAATGAACAGGGGAGTTCATTACCATTAAGTTTCAGGTAATTTTTTTGCTCTTTTGACTGATAGGGAGTAGACTCACAATACACGTGTACTGAGTGAACACGTTTGGTGTGTGCATTAAGACAAAACAGTGAAAACTACGTACAATTGCAATAGGAAAGTCAGCAGCTAGTACCTTCTCAGCTAAGAGAAGACAGAAAGCAAAGTTTCCTCTAGTGTGTTTCCACCTCCCGTCACTCTCCTTCAGCCTGCAAGTCTGAGTGAGCTGGTACCCCATGGCTGGAAATGCTGTGCTTCTCCCAGGTGTGTAGTTGGTGGGCAGTGATTACTCCTGTCCTCCATTCCACTGGGGAAGCTGGCTCAGCTGTGCCTTGTCACTCATCAGCCACCTTCCTCCAAGGCACAAGTGCAGGTGGTTGTTTTCTGAGTTCCTGTGTCCTTTAATTACAGGGAGTCCAACGTGGGTTTGCTGCCTGGTGCACTCATTTCTCCTTGGTGCTCGTCAAGCTGGTGGACCCCAGCATACAGGATGACCAGAAGACAAAGACGCAGAAGCCCTGAGGGGTAACAGCGCAGCCCCTAAGTGTGCCTAGTTCAGCTCATAGCCCAGCGCACCTGACAGTGGAGTGGGGCCAGTTGAAAGGTCAGTGCATTGAAAGGTCAATGCGACAGGAGGTAGAGTGCCTCTTTTGGGGTAAAATATGTGTTCTTTGGCACTGGAATCACCCAGGCCAAGAGTCTGAATTGGGATCAAGGTCCTTAATCTCTCCCAGTTTCTCCTGTAAACTAGAGATAAACGCACCTCCCTCATCAAATTATTAGGATTGTGTGATAAGGCAAACTTTCCCTATCACTTGCATTTCTTATGATGAACTAAGTCAATTATCTTCTCTCTACCCTTTGAAACAAACAAGCTAACTAGTCTGCCTATCAGACATGTCTTAACTCTAAGCTATCGATGAATAAAACTGAACTTTTCCACCTTACATTTCACACAGGGAAGCCTCTGGGTAATTCTTTACACAATAATGGTAACTGGAAAAGCTGATATATTAATATGCTCTCTGTCTCTCTCTGTTTTCATATGTAACTTGCTACTTACACACCCTTGTTCTTTCATATAAATTTCAGAATGAGTATGTAGAATTCATCTCCCACCACCAAATCCAGCTACAAACATAACTGAACAGATGAAAAGATTTATTTCAAGTGACTTTGAGCAAAAAAAAAACAAAATCAAAAACCACAACTGTGATATATCCTAAGATCAAAAATAACAGTGACAAAATTTTAAATTTTGTTCAGTTTTACTAATTGTAGTAATTTTGAGATGAATGTATATTATAGGATAAAATAAATAGGTAAATTTGTTGATATAATATGAACCAAGATTTTCAAGGTAAGAAAAATGAAATATAAATATAACATTAAAGAAGGAAACAAACCTTTCATGTTGAGTTGATACTACTGATGTCAAGTATAATTAAAAAAAAAACTGTATTTCCAGCTAGTCACAGTGGCTCACACCTGTAATCCCAGAACTTTGGGATCACTTGAGCTCAGGAGTTCAAAGCAGGTGGATCACTTGAGCTCAGGAGTTCAAGACCAGCCTGGGCAACGCAGTGAGATCCTGGCTTTACAAAAAAATTTAAAAATTAGCCAGGCCTGGTGGCTGGTGCCTGTTGTCTCAGCTACTCAGGGGGATGAGGCACGAAAATCACTCAAACCCAGGAGGTGGAGGTTGCAGTGAGCCAAGATTGTGCCACTGCACTCCAACCTGGGGATAGAGTGATACTCTCTCGCAATAAATAAATAAATAAATAACTTGCATTTCCCAGCTCTGTCCACTGAAAAAGCTAGACACAGTGACATGACTATGGTAAGGAAGATGCTTAGAATCTAGGCCTTGGTTTCTTGTGTTAGGTTGAAGCATTACTATAGAAATTACTGTTTTTGCATGTCAAAGATGTTGTCAGCAATTTTGTATAGTTAAGTTCCTCACCAGGGAACCAGGGCTTTTGAAGAAATGGCTGTCTCCAGATCTAGCCAGAGAAAGTATAAGATGAGTCTGGTTTCATGGACCAGAAAGCAAGGAAGCTGTGAGAGTTCAATGGGCTGCATCAAAAGGACACAGAGCTCGTCAGTATAGTGGCTTACGCCTGTAATCCCAGCACTTTGGGAAGCCAAGGTGCGCAGATGACTTGAGGTCAGGGGTTCGAGACCAGCCTGGCCAATACAGTGAAACCCTATCTCTACTAAAAGTACAAAAATTAGCCAGGCATGGTGGTGTGCACCTGTGATCCCAGGTACTTGGGAGGCTAAGGCACGAGAATTGCTTGAACTGGGGAAGAGGAGGTTGCAGTGAGCTGAGATCATACCACTGCACTCCAACCTGGGTGACAGAATAAGACTCTGTCTCAAAAGAATAAAAATAAAAATAAAAAAATAAATAGTATTGAGACATGACTGATATATAATAAGCTGCACATTTTAAAATGGGACAATTTGATACATTCTGACGTGTATATGGCTGTAAACATTACCACAATCAAAATAATGAACATATCCATCACCCCCAAAAGTTTTATTGTGCCCCTTTTTAGTCCCCCTTGCCCCCTTCCTCCCTGTCTCATTGATCTGCTTTCTTTCATTCTAGGTAAGTTTGTATTTTGCAGAATTTTAAATAAATGTGTTATTAACGGAATAACACATATGTGTTCTTCCAAAATTTATATATTGAAATCCTCACCACCAATGTGATGGTATTAGGAGGTGGGACATTTGGGAGGTGATTAGGTCACAAAGGTGGAGCTGTCATGAATGAGATTAGTGACCTTAAAGAAGGGACAGGAGCACCTGCTCACTCTCTCTCTGCTCTCCACCATGAGAGAACACAGCAAGAAGGTGGCTGGCTGCAAACCAGGCAGAGAGCCTCGCCCATGACCTGACATCCTCGTATCCTGATCTTGGACTTCCCAGCCTCCAAACTGTGAGGAATAAATCTCCATTGTTTAAGTCACCCTGTCTATGGTATGCTGTTATAGCAGCCCAGACGGGTTGACTGAGACAACCTAGAATCATACAACATGATTCTTCTTTGGTCTGGTTTCTTTCACTCAGCATAATTATTTTGAGATGCATCGATGTTATTGCATGTGTCAATTGTTCATTTCCTTTGTGAGTCATATTCCATTGCAATGAATATATTTTGAGATTTTCCACTTACGTATTGATGGACATTTGGGTGTTTTCCAGTTTGGACCTATTACAGAGAGAGCTACTATGGGCATTCACATGCAAATCTTTGTACATCCATATGCTTTCATTTTGCTAAAGCAAATATCTAGGAGTACAATTGTTGGACTATATGATAGGTTCATGTTTAGCTTTTAAAAAAACTTCCAAACTATTTTCCAAAGTGATTGTACCATTTTATATTTGCATCAGCTGTGGGAGTTCCAGTTGCTCCATATACTCACCACGCTTAGTATTGCCAGTCTTTAATTTTAGCCATTCTTAATAGACGTATCGTGTTATTTGTCATTTTAATTTGCATTTCCCCTAATGACTAGTGATGTTAATCATGTTTTCATGTGCTTATTTGCCACTTGCATATCCCTATTTGCCATTTGAATATCTTCTTTGGTGAAAAGTCTACACATTTTTTGCTCATTAAGAAAAATTGTGTTGTTTGTTTTCTTACTATTAAATATTAAGAGGTTTTATAAAACACATTGGAATACAAGTTCTTTATCAGATATATTATTTCCAAATATTTTCCATCAGTCCATGGTTTGTCCTTTTGTGTTCTTCCTTTTTTTTTTTTTTAGGACGGAATCTTGCTCTGTCACCCAGGCTGGAGTGCAATGGCGTGATCTAAGCTCACTATAGCCTCCACCTCCTGGGTTCCAGCAATTCTCCTGCCTCAGCCTTCTGGGTACCTGGGACTACAGGCACATGCCACCATGCCTGGCTAATTTTTTTTTTTTTTTGTATTTTTAGTAGAGATGAGGTTTCACAATGTTGGTCAGGCTTTTTCTTTTCTTAATAATGTTTTTTGAAAAATAGAAGTGTTAATTTTGATAAAGTCTAATTTGTCCTTTTTTTTTTCTTTTAAGGATCATGCTTTTAGTGTTATGTCTAATATCTTTGCCTAACACAAGATGTAAAGAATTTTTTCCCGTGTTTTCTTCCAGAAGTTTCAGTATTAGGTTTTATGCTTAGGTATATTCTTTTAAGTTGATTTTTATATATGGTATAAGATTTGAATCAAAGTGTTTTTTCTTTTTTACATGTAGATATCCAACTTTTCTAGAACCATTTATGGAAAAGACTAACTTTTTTCGGAGTTTCCTGTGCACCTTTGGCTAAAATCAGTTCTCCAGGTATATGTGGGTTTAGTTCTTGAATCTCTATTCTGTTTCATTTGATCTGTTTATCTGTCATGACACTGATACTGCATTGACTTGATAACCATAGCCTTATGATAAGTCTTAAAATTACATAGTGTTTGTCCTCCAATGTTGACTTTCTTGTTCAAAGTTGTTTTTGCTACTCTTTACATTTTCATATGAATTTTAGAATCAGCTTGTCAATGTCTACCAAAAATCATGCTTAGATTTTGATTTTGATTGCATTCATTCTGTAAATCAATTTGGAAAAAATTGATATTTGCCAATACTGATAGCCCTCCACCCCATGAACATGGTATATCTCTTTAATTACTTAGGCCTTCTTTAATTTCTCACAGCAATGTTTTGCAGTCATCTGTTTGCAAGTTGTGGTTGGCAGAATTCTAAGCCTCCAAGATTCCTGGTATAGGTGCTTTGCATAATTTCATTTCCTTGATGGGGATGTGGGCAGAAACCTGTAAATATAATGGGATTTCACACCTATGATTAGATTACTAGTGCACTGATTTTGAGCTAATAAAAAAGGATGTTATCTTAAGTGGGCTTGACTTAATTAGGGGAGTTCTTAAAAGAGGCACCAGAAAGACACACTGCTATTGGCCTTCAAGCAAATTAATTTATCTATGAGCCCTATAGCTGCAGGAAACTGAATTCTGCCTAAAAGCTGAATGAGCTTGTGAGAGGTTCTCACGCATCAGATTGGTGATCTCAGTTGTGACCTACACCTTGATTGCAGCCTCCACAGACCTAAGCAGAGGATTCAGCTTAGCTTTGCCCTGGCTCCTGACCCATGGCAGCTGCAAGTGCTTTTCGAATATGCAGGTCTTGCACGTCTTCTGTCAGCCTTATCCCTATTTTATATTTTTAGCTATTATGAATGGAATTGTTCCTTATTTCTTTTTTCAGATTTTTTTTGCAAAAATGCATAAATATAATTGATTCGTATATGTTTATCTTTTATCCTGCAACTCTGCTAGACTTGTTGATTAGTTCCAGTAGGTTTTTTAAAATCATATTTCTTAAGATTTCCTACAAAGTAATGTTGTCTGTAAAAAAAAAAAAGTGATTTCTTCATTTCCAATTTGCATGCCTTTCATTGATTTATCATGCCTTATTACTCTGGCTAGAACCTTCTTCCCTTCAGTGTTGAATTGATGTGATAAGAGAGGACGTCTTTGCCTTGTTCCAGATCTTAGGGAAAAGAGCTCACTTACATCCTTAATTATGACATTGGCTTAGGATTCTTTTTTGAAAAAGCTGCCAGTTATTAGGTTGAGGAAGTTCTCTTATATTTCTAGTCTGCTGACAGTTTTTATGAGAAATGATTGTTTAACTTTGTCAAAATTTTTTGTGTCTATTGAGATAATCACATCATTTTTGTCCTTTATTTTCTTCATATGGTGAATAATTCTGATTGGTTTTTCTTAGGTTAAAACTAAATTTGCATTCCTGGGATAAATACTATTAGACTATGGTGCCTCGTGTATTAAATATGTTGTTGGATTCTATTTGCTAATATTTCATTTAAAATTTTGTATACTGGTTTGTAGTTTCTTTTCTTGGAATTTCTTTGTATTTCTTTTGTAAAAATATTTCTTAAGTCAGTACTTTTTAATGTATTATTTTAATTTCTATTCCTATCTTTATTTTTAAAGTACTTTATTCCTGCTCCAGGAGTGAATGTGTACATTGAAACATCACAATTGACTTCAGTCTGATACTGACTTACTTCTGCTAAAATATGGCAACTTTGTTTCACTATAACTCTATTTCCCTTCCCACCTTTTGGTTATTATTGTTATAACCAATTGCAGCAGATGTTTCCCTGAACCTGGTATCCCTCTTGCCATTCCTATCTGAAGGGGGTCCCCATTGAGCCCGCCCTTTCACCACTCCCATATCGAGTCATTCATGAAATTATGAAGTCCTATAGACCTATTCTCCTTTGTATGTTTGCTATTTATCCCCTTCTCCCCAGCCTCCTGACCACTACTTTGGTTCAGACTCTGATCATTTCTCATGTAAATTACCGCACAGACAATGGTCATCTTGCCTTGAGTTACGTCTTCCTCTACTGTGTTCTACAGATGTAGCCTAGACGGAGCTTTTTAGAATGTAAGTCATCATGCCACTCCCCAGATTAAATCGTAAGTCAGGTGGCTCCCTACAACCTTTGAGGTAACTCTGAATGCCTTAGCCAGAGTCTAGGACCACTCTGTGATCTATACTGTAAGCTGCATGAGTGTAGGAAACACCGCTGTCTCATGTATGCACCATCTCTAGCCAAGTGCCTGGTGCTCAGTAAGCGCTTGTTGAAGGACTGAGTGAATGAATGATCTGGCCTCTGCATACCACTGCAACTGAATTTCTTAATGTAGCCCCCACTCCAGCTTTGCCCATGCTAAAAAAAATACCACATACTCACATGTAACTGAACATATCATCTTGAGACAGCTGAGATTAAGTGTCTGTGGCCCACAGAACAAGTGGTATCTCTTCTTTCCCTGTCCCCAAGTATCTATGTATGGCTATGTATGATTTAAATGAGCATTGAGAAGTTCCCTGTGGAAAACATTTAAACTATATCCAAGCTTGGGCTCCACACACATTCAGGACCATTTAATTGTGAGGCTAAAACCAGGGTGTGGAGTGTGGGCTGATGGACAGGAGCCACGATGTGAAGAAGGACCCTGAGGCGTTGGAGAGAATTCGTCAAGGGCTCTGTAGGGGAATGGGGAATGGAATCAGGAGTCATGTCTTCAGAAGCAGGGTGGAGGCGAGCATGCAAACTTGCTCCAACCCAACCTCAGTGATGAGGTGTGTGCTAAGCGGAGAGAAAGACCCTGAGTGTGAATCTGGGGGACACTTCCCTAAACTCAGTACCCTCCAGCCAAGCAAACCTGATGTGGGAGCCATTCCCATTCTGTCAATCCTAGGTCACCATAAGTCTGAGGTCCATCAATAGAGATCTAGGGCTTGGAGCAGAGGGGGCTGCATAGCAGAGCTAGGAGCCCCCACAAAGGGCAGGGGTAGTGAGGGGCACCACTGCATATGAGGAAACAAAAGACCCGACTTTGGGGCTGCCAGAAATGAATGGGAGTGAGGAAGTAGACTGGTGGTGGAGGTGGGCACTGAGAAGCATAGTGGTTTGGATCTTAGCTGTGTGGCTGTGTCGATTGCCTACCCAATAGCTACTCTTCCTGTCCTTTGCTAAAGAACCCAGTTTGATTCCACCCAATGTTGGTGGCTCTATGCACACAGAATTGGATCCAACCCTGGAGGGTTGTTTAAAAGGGTCCACTCCCACTTCCCTGCATGAGTGTAGGAAACATTTGGTTTAAAAGTGGGCATGGTGAAACATACAGTGGGCTGGCCGAGGATGTGATGATTAATTTTATGTGTCAACTTGCATGGGGCATAGGGTGCCCAGGTATTTGGTCGAATGTTATTCTGGGTGTTACTGTGAGGGTGTTTTTGATAAGATTAACATTTAAGTCAGTGGACTGAATAAAGCCAGTTGCCCTCCTGAATGCAGTGTGTCTCACCTAATCCGTTGAAGGCGCTGAAGAGAACAAGGGCTAACCCTCCCCAGAGTAAAAGGGAATTCCCCCTGCCTGATGGCTTTTGAACTGGGACATGGACTATTTCCTGCCTTTGAACTTGAACCAAAATATTGGCTCTTCCGGGGTTTTAAGGCTGGAAGTGCACCATCAGTGCTCCCGGGTCTGCAGCTTGCTGACTCAGCCTGCAGCTCTTGGGACTTGTCAGCCTTTTTTTTTTTGGAGACAGAGTCTTACTCTGTCGCCAGGCGCCAGGCTGGAGTGCAGTGGCACAATCTCGGCTCACTGCAACCTCTGTCTCCCGGGTTCAAGCAATTTTCCTGCCTCAGCCTCCCAAGTAGTTGGGACTACAGGTGCACACCACCACATCCAACTAATTTTTGTATTTTTAGTAGAGACGGGGTTTCACCATGTTGGCCAGGATGGTCTTGATCTCTTGACATTGTGATCTGCCTGCCTTGGCCTCCTAAAGTGCTGTGATTACAGGTGTGAGCCATTGCGCCCGGCCTTGTCAGCTTTTTAAATCACATAAGCTCATTCCTTATCACCAATTTCTTTATATGTATTGGTTCTCTTTCTCTGGAGAACCCCGACTAATACAGGACACCTCTGAGAAAGACTTCTCCTCCTGATAAAAAGAAAGAGCCCGTGTGGAGAAGCACTCTCTGTTCCTGTCTGTGATCCCACTGCAGGAGCATGGGATGTTTGCGGCTGTAGCACTGTCTTTAGATTGTGAGGACATAAGGTAAGGAGGGCAGAACAAATGACCAAGGAGCCTGAACCCTTGGTGACATTGATGAGCCACTGAATCCACCGCAGTGGAGCAGCCTGGTCCAGGCATCTTGCTATGTGAGATCAGACTTCTTTTTTTTTTTTAGAGACAAAATTTCACTCTTGTCACCTGGATGGGAGTGGGATGGCATGATCTTGGCTCATTACAACTGCAGCCTCCCGGGTTCAAGCGATTCTCCTGCCTTAGCCTCCCGAGTAGCTGGGATGACAGGAACCTGCCACCACAGCTGGCCAATTTTTGTATTTTTAAGTAGAGATGGGGTTTACCATGTTGGCCAGGCTGGTTTCGAACTCCTGATCTCAGGTGATCCACCTGCCTCGGCCTCCCAAAGTGCTGGGATTATAGGCGTGAGCCACTGTGCCTGGCCAGAGATCAGACTTCTCGATGTTTGATCCTTACTTCCCAAAGTGTGAGCTTCCCACAGCTCACATCAATCGCATTATCAGTTATATTGGCCAATTATGTTAGTAATTAGATTCTGCATTTCTAACGAGCTTGTGCAAAATCTCAGGCCCCACCCCTGGTCTTCCCAATCAGTCTTTATTTCAGCAAGATTCCTGGTGATTTGTGTGCACACTGAAGTTTGAAAAGCACCAGTTTGACTTTTAGCTGGGCATTCTGTTTTTTGCATTGGGGAACACCTTAATATAATTGAGGTGACCTCCTTTGGATCTGCAGACTAAGATTTGTGAATATCTGGCACAGGTATATTAGTTTCTTGTTATGACCATCCTTGTTCCTCTGGATGGTCAGTTCTGTCCTTCCTCTCTCTTTTTCATGTGGTTAACACATGTCTCCTTTAAGACTCAGCTAAGGCATCACCTCCACCGAGAAGCCTCCTTGTCCCCTCCAGGTTGAATCAGGTGTGCTGTGTCACATTGTATTTGCATCATTACTTATTTGACTCTTCAGGTTGAACTCAAGTGCAGTGAGAAAAATTCGTTTTTAACTCTTTGTATCCTTCACACCTAATCACTGTCCGGCCCATGTAAGGAACTGAACGAGTGTTTTTAGAAGACAGAATGAATGTCACTTTGCCAACCTGCTCCTTGCTGCTATGCCCCGCCCCCCCCCACCCCATGAGGGCTCCAGGCATCTGAGGCACTGATGTGGCAGGAAGCCAGGTGTGGGATCAGGGAATTAGAAAGCCTGCTTGCCCGGCAGCTGTCTCTCCCTCCATCCCAGCCCCTCGCCCTCTAGAGAGCACACATTTCAGAAGCAGCTGGAGGGTGCCCTCCCCACCTCCTCCTCTCTGCTCTCTTTTTCCCATGAACAAATGTCACAAGTCCCACAACAGCGGAGGAAGAAATCTGTGACAAAGAGAAGACCCAACAACTCTAAGCCCCTGGAGCTGGAAGCCCTGCACCAGCCCTCCTGAATGGGAGCCCATCTGCGAATGTCCCCAAAGCAGCCCAGGCACTGGCCATGGGGTGGGGGCAGGGGGAAGAGGTAAGAAAGCCTAAGAAGGGCTGGGCTGGGCGGCACTCAGCACTTGGCACTTGGCACTTGGCACTCAGCACTCAGCTGGTTATATGGAGCCTATATGCAGTTAATGGCAGTTTCTCATTAAGCATTGTTAAAAATGAGGTAGCTCTTCCTTGCTACGTTCTATGCCATCCATTCCTACGCACTGAGATCATCAGTAAAACCTGGCTGGCTTCAGTCTGGAGAAGCATGGGCCATTGCTGGGGGCAGCACTCCCAGGACGGTGCGGGAGCCAGCTGTCCAGGCCTGCACCAGGGATTCTGCTGGGAAGGCAGAGGTGAGAAGAGAGGTCCTTATTTCCCAGCAGGTGCGGCACGGTGGCTTTCCTCATTAGCAGGAGCACTCCAGGTGTCTCTGGTGTGCACACATGCTGGGGTATACTTGGGAAATCAGTTCCTGAGCTGAGATGCGGCCACTCCAGCTTGGGCTGGCCAATTGAGGCCCAGCGGTGCTAATGGCATGGTCTGACTTCATGCAGAGGAAAGTAGTGAGGACTCGGGAGGAGGAAGCAGGAGGCCTGTCCTCATGCGGGCCCACAGGGAACATTCCTTTGGGAGACGGTGAAACTTTGCAAATGTTAGCTGAGCAAGCCTCTTTAACCAAGACCCAGGCTCTGCAATGGGCTCTTGGGATTCAGATGTGGATAAGTTGTTCCTGCCCTCCCTGTGTCCAGCGGAGGCGATAGACAGACACAGCCACATCCAATCTAGCATGGCAAGTGCTGCAATAGAGGCCAGTGCCAGGCTTGAGGGGAGCAAAGAACCCAGACTGAAGAGCAGAAGCACTTCCCTAGGGAAGGGGCCGCTCTGCTGTTTCTCAGAAGGACGCAGGTGGAAGGGGGGACACTGACACTCAGTGCCATGTGCCAAGCACTGTGCTGGGCATGCCCCCCTCCTCTTGTCTCTTGACTTCCTCTATGGAAGGGGAACCAAGGCTCAGAGAGGGCACCTGGCTGGCCTGCCATGGGATCTGCCTGAGCCTCTGCTGTGCCACGCTGCCCACCCCTTGCCAGGGCTGAAGAAAAGATGCTCCAGGCTTTGTGAACCATGTTTTCTAATCTCTGTACTGGATGCTTTGACATCTGGGGACTTGCTGACCTGGAAGGGACTGCCCCTACCATGGGTTCGCTGATTCTTAGAGAAAGCAAATGATGCGGCCAGGAGCAAGCGTGAGCTCTCTCATTCCAGGGTGCTAGTCCCCTGCCTGATCACCCCAGAGCCAGACACTGAGCAGCTGGGGGCAGCGCCTGTGCGCACCCCCCAGCTCTGCAATCACTCAAGCCAGCTAATCCTGAGCCTGCTCACTCCCCCTCACCCGCTCCTTCCCATGGAAACCACAGGAAAGGCTCTTGCCCACATATTCCCTGCTGCCTCTGCCACCAGGCAACCCTGGTACTTCATGTGTGGCGAGGCGTGCCCACCCCCGTCCCGGGATCTGTCGTAGCTATCTTTTCAGTAGCAGTCGTCTCCTGATCTATTGGCCTCACCATACCCGAAAAATAATATGACCTATATTTTAAAACACAGGCAGAGGGAGTCGCTGGTGTAACTCCAACAGGAGCGAGTCATGCACATCCTGTGAGCTGTTTGTGGGGTGGGGGCCCGGGAGGGCGGGCAGAGGCCGGTGGGTCCCCGGATCAGCCTTGCATCCTGGAGGTGCTTAGGGGGTTCCTGAGAATGTGAAGGAGGTTTGTTTATAGCGCAATCCACCAGGAACATCATACACAGATGAAAGAGAGGGGGAGAGAGAGAGAGAGAGAGAGAGAGAGAGAGAGAGAGAGAGAGAGAGAGAGAGAGAAGGAGGGGGGGGGGAGAGAGAGAGAGAGAGAGAGAGAGAGAGAGAGAGAGACAGGATCCCTTTGTCATAATCCTAGTGTGACAAGAAGAGAAGGAACTGGCTGGGCGCGGTGGCTCACACCTGTAATCCCAGAACTTTGGGAGGCCAAGGCGGGCGGATCACAAGGTCGAGAGATCGAGACCATCCTGGCCAACATGGTGAAACCCCGTCACTACTAAAATACAAAAATTAGCTGGGTGTGGTGGCACACACCTGTAGTCCCAGCTACTGGGGAGGCTGAGGCAGGAGAATTGCTTGAACCTGGGAGGTGGAGGTTGCAGTGAGCCGAGATTGCACCACTGCACTCCAGCCTGGTGCCTGGAGACAGAGCCAGACTCTGTCTCAAAAAAAAAAAAGAGAGAAGGAACTGAGGCATGATTGGTGGGAATGGGGCAGAGGGAACAGGTCTGAGAAGTCTTGCAGAGACAAAGTGGTGTTGGTTTAATGAGGTGGGGTGGCGGGGAGGAGGCGGGGTTTGGTGAGCAGGCGCATCGCGGGTGGCAGCTCACTGAAATGGGACCAGCTCGGTGGACTGCCTTGGGACGTCTCATCCTCATGATGGGAGCCACAAGACTTTCAGATCTTTGGATTCAGGGCTCAGAAAAGCAGATTACAGTAGAGGATTAGAGTTCTGTCTGAGGCTTGTCCTTTTATATAACAGTGCTAACCTCATTTATCTTTTGTAATTGGTTGTTAAACCACTCACCAAAATTTAACCAAAGGCCTAACTGCAAACAACCACGTGACAAGGAATAAGCACCTTTTATCTGTCAAGCTCTCCCCTTAGGGAACTCAAAGATGCTGTTTGTCTGTGTCCCTTAAAAAAAGTTACCACCTCTCATGTGAAAGGACCTGGGTAAGCTTGGGTTTAGAAGTAGAACAACTGTGTGAGGCCTTTACAAATGGGTTTTGATTTGAAATCTGAGATTGATCTGGCAGGCATCCAATACTCTGCAATCACAAGCATTCAAAGTTCAGACAGATCGAAAATGACAGATGAACAGAAGAAAGCATCTGTGTGCAGGTTGAGGACCAGAGGCAGAAGTGGGTCCCAAAGGTGGGATTTCCGTCCTGGGCCAGTTGCAAAAGGACCATGGGAATTGTCTGGCCCTGAAACGGGGATTAGGTGAGCCCTGGGAGCTCACCTCCAGGTCCTGACAACTGAAAGATTAAAAAACAACCATGCATGCGTGTGTGTGTGTGTGCGTGTGTGTGTGTGCGTGTGTGTGTGTGTGTGCATGTGTGTGTGTGGTGCAGGGGAGGTGATCATGAGCTTTTATTGCGGTTGTGAAAAGGCTGCTGCAGGAGAGCCTCATAGATGTTAGGTGCTCGAGAAATCCCAAGGGAGAAGATGCGATCCTTATTCCCAAGAGCTTCCAGACTATGGAGGTGACCAGGCATATGCGAAAGTTCTTCAGATACTTCTGAGGCAGAATGAACACTGTGCGAAGGATTCAAGTCGTAGCTGTAAGGGTTACAGCCATGTGAAGTGAGGGCAGATCCCCTTGGGTGGTGTGGAGAAGGTGGATGGAAAGGGCTATGCCCCAGAGTGGAACACTGTCTTCTAATGCCTGTCCTTCTCAGCACCACGTTCCTCCCCCTGAATAGTGTCTTAAGAGCTGAGGTTAGGTCTCCTGCCCCAGATGGGTTCATGCCTTTAAGACCTTGGAAAATAGTAAGGGTTCCCGTAGAGTCATGCACTAGTATGGGAAGGTGCCATATAGTGCAGCACAGGAGACCATCCTATCCAGAGATGGATTTTTCTTGGCATTTCCTGAGAGGAGAAGGGGGAGCGCACAAGCTTTTTTTCCATCTCCTAAGGAATCACTGAGTCCATTCAGCACCTTAAAAGCAGAAAAGGCAAAATGACCATGAATAGAATGAAAAAGCAAAAAATGAAACAGTACTTGCCACATGATGACAGATGAAGAGTTAATATCCTTACTCTATAAAGCTCATGTGAATGGGTATGAAAAATACCGAGGCTACAGCAGGACCTGCGCACAGGATGTATGGGAACACCTCTTCCAGGCTGGGAGAGGCCACTCCCAAAATAGAGGCAGAGAAATTCCGGGAACTCGCAGAGCTTCCCTTGCAACTATGATATGGACGTGCATTCCTGGGCACATGTCCTGCGACACCACTAAGTTGAGTAGGATTCTGAGGCTTTGGGAAAAACACAGGAGAAAGCAGCTGCCCACATTCCTTGGCTTGTGGCCCCTTCCTTGTGTCACTTTCACCACTGCTTCCATCACACCTCTTTCTCTATTTCTGAGTTTCCTGCCTCCCTCATATAAGGACCCTGTGATTACATTAGGCTCACCTGGGTAATACCCCATGTCGAGGACCTTAACTCAATCACATCTGCAAAGTTCCCTTTGCCATGATAGGAAACACATTCACAGTTTCTGGTGAGTAGGAGGGAGACATCTTTGGGAGGCATTATTCCAACCACCCCACAGGTATTTCAAGCCTAACTTGTCGAAAACTTAAATCCCTTATTCCTGTCTTCCCCAAACATTATTTGTCCTATTTTCCATGGAATCTCTGTGGTGTCATGATCTACACAGTTGTCTGGCCCAGCAACTTGAGTGTCAATCTTCGGCACCTCCTCTCTTACCTCCCACACCTTATAGCCATCTGTGAATATTTACTGAGTGTCTACTGTGTGCCAGGCACTTGTCTAGGCTCAGAAGACATAGAGATGAACAGACTTATGGAGTCTCTGCTCGGAGGGCAAATAAGAAAATATCACTTTAGTATGCAGTGCTTTTAAAAAACAGGCAGTGTGATGTATAGGCTTGCTGGAGGTTACTTTAAACGGTGTGGTCAGAGGAGGCCTCTTGGAAGATGTGACATTTAATCTGGGATTTGATAAGAAGCAATCAGTCATGCGAAAGTTTCCAGGCAGTGCAGCCAAGATTGGGGAAACAGCCTGGACAAAAGCTCTAAAGTAGGAACAAGCTTGTGTGGTTCAAAGAGCAGGAAGAGTGTGAACGTGGCTGGAGCTCACAGCGAAGAGCGAGATGAGGCTAGAGAAGAAGGTAGGAGTGGAGTCTCCAGGGCCTGTGAGCCCCAAGCAAAGACTTTGGATGGTACCTTCAAAATGTAAGCTTTAATCTCTCGTCTCCATCTCCCCCCTGCCCTTTTAGCCTGACCAACCACCATCTCTCACTTGGGCTATTGCAGCTGTCTTCTATCCAGACTCCCTCCTCCACCTTTGCCTCCTCTGATCCAGTTTCTATATAAACACCAAAGTGATCTTTTGAAAAGGAGGCAATGCAGTACTTTAGTGTATTCAACATCTTTTCCAACCTCCTCCCAGTGTGCCTTTCTCTCCTGCAAAGGCTGGAAAGGTGAGGACTGTATTTCCTAGACTCCATAAACTGTAGATTCCAACTTAGGCTCTGCTTAAGGCAGATATAGGTGATCTGAGCTAGTGCAGAGCGAGGCAGGAAGAGAGGTGGCAGGGTGCAGGCGTTCACTTCTGCAGGTGGTTCCAGCAGGTGCGGGTTTAGGGGCTGTAGCTCTGGCAGGTGTAGGTCTAACGAGTTTGGCGCTAGTAGACATGGGTCTAGGAGGTGTGGCTTCAACAGGTGTGGGTCTAACAGGTGTGGCTCCAGCAGGTGTGGGTCTAACAGGTGTGGCTTCAGCAGGTGTGGGTCTAACAGGTGTGGCTCCAGCAGGTGTGGGTCTAACAGGTGTGGCTTCAGCAGGTGTGGGTGTAGCAGATGTAGCTCCAGCAGGTGTGTGTCTAACAGGTGTGGCTCCAGCAGGTGTGGGTCTAACAGGTGTGGCTCCAGCAGGTGTGGGTCTAACAGGTGTAGCTCCAGCAGGTGTGGGTCTAACAGGTGTGGCTTCAGCAGGTGTGGGTGTAGCAGATGTAGCTCCAGCAGGTGTGTGTCTAACAGGTGTGGCTCCAGCTGGTGTGTGTCTAACAGGTGTGGCTCCAGCAGGTGTGTGTCTAACAGGTGTGGCTCCAGCAGGTGTGGGTCTAACAGGTGTGGCTCCAGCAGGTGTGGGTCTAACAGGTGTGGCTCCAGCAGGTGTGCATCTAACAGGTGTGGCTCCAGCAGGTGTGGGTCTAACAGGTGTGGCTTCAGCAGGTGTGGGTGTAGCAGATGTAGCTCCAGCAGGTGTGGGTCTAACAGGTGTGGCTCCAGCAGGTGTGGGTCTAACAGGTGTGGCTTCAGCAGGTGTGGGTGTAGCAGATGTAGCTCCAGCAGGTGTGCGTCTAACAGGTGTGGCTCCAGCAGGTGTGGGTCTAACAGGTGTGGCTCCAGCAGGTGTGGGTCTAACAGGTGTGGCTCCAGCAGGTGTGGGTCTAACAGGTGTGGCTCCAGCAGGTGTGGGTCTAACAGGTGTGGCTTCAGCAGGTGTGGGTGTAGCAGATGTAGCTCCAGCAGGTGTGCATCTAACAGGTGTGGCTCCAGCAGGTGTGGGTCTAACAGGTGTGGCTCCAGCAGGTGTGGGTCTAACAGGTGTGGCTCCAGCAGGTGTGTGTTTAGCAGGTGCAGTGCAGATCTGCAGCTGTGGTTGCAGCCGTGGCCTGTGGAAAGTGGATTGCTGCCCGTACGTTGTGCTCTGAGGCCAGCAGGTGTAGCTCATTTTCTGATTCCCCAGCTTCCCCACTGAAGCAGAGGTGGTGGCTCCCCTGGTGGGTGAGCTCTGCTGTGATGGTCTAGGAATCCCTCTTTGAGACCCAGGACATGGCCTGCTCCTCCAGCCCATCTAATGACTTGTAAGCAGATAATTCTCTGTATTAGATACCTTTCTTCTCAAAAAGCAAGAGTGATTTCTTTCATGTTTTGTGGAACTCTGAATACAAAGGCCACCCTGATCAAGTCACTTCCTGGCTCATTGACCATAGAATAATACCCAACATCCTTCACGAGCCCATCATCCCTGGATGACTTAGAGCCTGGCCTCCTTTGGGCACACACCACTCCCTTTTCTTTTTTGGTGACTCCCTCTCATCATCCAGGTCACAGCCTAATGTCACTTCCCCAGAGAAGCCTCCTTCTACGGTTGCCAAAACCAAGTCCCACAGACTGGGTGGCACCAACAACAGGTATGAGTTTTCTCCCAGTTCCAGAGGCTGGAGGTCGAAGGTCAAGGTGTTATCAGGGTGGTTCCTTCTGAGGCTCTGAAGGAAGGATCTATTCCCACCTATGCTCCTGGGCTTGTAGAAGGCCATCTTCACGTCCACATGGTTTCCTTTCTGTGTGTGCATCTGTGTGTGTCCAAATTTCCCCCTTTTATAAGGACACCAGTCTTAATGGATTAGGGCCCACCCTGATGACCTCACTTAACTGAGTCAATCTACCATGACCCTAGTCACAAACTCCAATTCCACTGTACCTGACAGGTACTGGGGGTTAGGACTTCACCCGATGAATCCAGGAGGATGGACACAATTCATCCCCTAACAGCCAGGGTCTCAACATCTAACCTCTTATCAAACTCTGCTTCTTCGCAGAGCGAGTGCTCAAGAGGTACTCGTTGGATTTGTGAATGAATGAGTTGAGGAATAAACGATTCTTTCTAATAGCTGATGAATGACCTAAAAGGCCAATGATAAGCAAGTGGCCAAATCACCTGACACAGTGGTTCATTACAGCTGTTAAAATGTTTCTGAAGACTTTGTGACAATGTGAGAAAATGCATATGATCTGATATTGAATGACGTGGTCGAATACAACAGTTTATGGACTATTACATGAAAAAAGAACAGAAAACTGAGAGTCCAGTGTTTAACTCACAAAAACAAAAACAAAAAACCCCACATAAATTGTAATCAGGTTTTCCACATTAAGTGCATTAGTTCTTCTGATTCATTAAACAAACAACTTCATGTCAAAGCTAACGGAAAATTAGCATCCTTAAAAATTGGGATCCTGTGAGCTACGCTTTATTCATTTTGGAGTAAAAGATGGGGATGGGAGGAAACGCGCAGGGCCTCGCTTCCACTTCTTTGGGAGAATCTCATTTTTAGTAACTCACTTTGCCATTAATAAAACCATGTCTGATCATATGTAAAAATGGTGGGTTTGAACTTCTTATTTTGCATATTTGCTCTTTAAAATTTTTTTTAAACATTATTTTCTGTCGTCAGAACTAATGCCTGCTCATTAAAAACATTAACTATCAAAGTAAAACAAAAATGTAAAGCAACCTAAAATTGTGCCTCAGAGCCATAACCATTAATTACATTTTGGTAATATTCCTCCAGAATTTATTATAAATACACAGATATGTATAATACACATACACACAGACACACCCACACACACACAAACATTGTGCAGAAATGAATCTGCACTCTATGACAGGCCACAAACTGCTTTTTCATTTGAAGATATTTGTGGCCCATGTCTGATGGCGTGGTCCCTATGCTCCCCTCTCCTGCTCTTTTTACCCAAGCAGAGACTCAGATGTGGAATCATCAACCTAGGGTCTGAGAGAAGCAGCAGAGGTACAGGAAGGGGCTTGGCCCTCTTCCCATGGGCAGAATGAGCAGACCCGGGGTCCCTGACTGGGTCACGCTCTCTGCTGCTCTGTGAGCTGGCTGTCCTTTTTTGTCAGGAAGACCAAGTTTACCACCACGTATATGCTGGTGCGGTTGGATGGGCCATGTGTGGCGTCCTGGTTGGGTGGACACTGCCATGTAAGCAGCAAAAGAGCAGAGCCAGGGCCATCCTGCGCTTACTAGAGTTAATTAAAATCCCACCACATTTGCAGAATTCTCTAAAGCTTCCCAAGATTAATGGAGTTATTTCCATTATTCAGAGCTGTGACCAAATTTGTGAAACTGTATAACATGGTTAAGAACACGGATTAAACATCTTTTAAGGGGGCAATGATGTTGGTATGGGGTGTGGGTTCTGTGCGTGTGTGTGTGTGTGTGAGAGAGAGAGAGAGAGAGACAGACAGACTGTGTGCTTTACTAGCAATTTAGTAAATTATAGTCTTCATATTTTGTTGTAAACTCATAGTCCTTGTGTGTCCTCAAAATTTCTGAATGATCAATAGACACTGTTTCATGTTTGGTGAGTAAAAAATTTATATCTTTGGGAATTTTGATACATCTGAAATATCTGAATAATATTTTGAGGTGTCTGATGGCAAAAAGTGGTTGCTGCCGAGTCTGTAAATGTCTTTCTCCTCTCAAATCTGGAATCACATAAAGCCGGGTTTTAATAGATGCTTCATGGCTTCATGTTTCCCCCGGATGAACTCTTCCCTGCCCTTTCTGTTTCCTGGCTTCCTCTCTGGTAACAGCATGTCCTGGGAGGACCTCGTGTCACAGTCCCAGGGAATAATGAATCCCACCGCAGTGGAGGTGAACAAGGACACCTGGCTTCCAGCAGCAGGAAAACCAACCTCCATAGTGAGGATATTTGCAGTTATTTTTAAAAATTTGAAGTTCTTTATGTTTTTAAAAATCATCTCATTGTTTTATATTACAGAATATTGTAAAAGATAAACTATTAATTATCTCAAGCTTTGGACAGTTTTTCCATTAATTTAGCAGAGTAACTGTTCACATTCACTCAAGGCAGAGTACAAAATTTAACAGCCGATAATTAGAAGGGGCCCTGGGGAGCATTATTCCTGTCCATGGTGCCTGTATCATCGATGTTTATTGACTTCACCTTTGAAACTAAGCAAGACACAAACACGTCGTCCTTTTATGTCAGAATCAGATTTGTTTCCAAGCACAGCAGCTGCACATCACTTCACAGAGATGAAGACTTAGGTGGAGCAAGGGAAGAGGAAATGCAAAGAACCTTGACCTTGAAGCTTTGTTCTTGCATGATCACTGGTGCCTTAGGATGTTGTTTTTCCTGTGGAACTTCCCGGGGGCAGAGAGGAGGGAACTGCTGACCCATCTCTTGGGTACCCCACTCAGGTGACATAGACTTATGCCCGTTGCTGAGGGAAGAGGGTTCAGGGCTTTCCCAGACAATCTGTACCTCGAGCTGGGGGCATCCACACAATAATAACACAGTGCCTGGCAAACTTGTGGGTGGCTCTGTCACTTGGGGCTAATTAACTTGGAAAATTCTGCATTTCAGCTGGGCATTGTGGCTCATGCCTGTATTCCCAGCACTTTGGGAGGCCGAAGTGAGTGGATCACTTGAGGTCAGGAGTGTGAGACCAGCCTGGCCAACATGGTGAAATCCTGTCTCTGCAATACAAAAATTAGCCTGGCATGGTGGTGCATACATATAGTCCCAGCTACTTGAGAGGCTGAGGCAGGAGAATCGCTTGAACCTGGGAGGCAGAGGTTGCAGTGAGCCGAGATCAGGCCACTACACTCTAGCCTGGGCCACAGAGTGAGACTCTGTCTAAAAAAAAAAAAAAAAAAAATTCTGTTTCTAGTGTTTTTTCTTTTTCCTGGAAGAAGCTCAGGAAACAGAAGCAGATGGAGGTTGGTGTTAGATCCAGCTTTATCCCCACTGCACTCCTCACTCTGGATTATATTTTTGTGCTAATCTGTCTTCCCATGAGACAGGGGGACAGGTGGGCCCAAATCTGGGTGGCAGACCCTCAATTGCTACTTCCTGATGAATATGTAAATGAGCCTCTGGGATGCATTTTAGAACATAGAACACCACGGTCTTCAAATGCCTGGCTGAGCAGGGCCTGGTGACTGCTTAACCAGTAGTCAGCTCCTCAAGCCCTTAGGGACGTGGCATTTCCTCAAGGGCAGGATGTGGTGGTGTTTTGCTTCTGTTTTGGGAGGTTATTCTTGTTTCTTTAAAGAGATAGTAAATTCTCTCATGTCAGAGACCGTGGAATGTGCTTCTTTCATGGGAAATGCAGAAAGCTATGAAACAAGCTATCTGAAGTGGAATTGAAAGGGGACAGGGAGAGATGGGCAGGCAGGAGGAATTTATTTTGTGCTGGCTTGCAAGCTGCAGAGCTCCAGCTTTCCATGCATATTACATTAACTCATCCTCACCTGCCCCCACCCCAAAAGGCTCTGACGACAGTATTATTATGCCCATTTAAGAAATATTAAAAACCAAAGCACAGAAAGACTGTCTCATCCTGGGGCATGGTTATGATGTGGCAAAGCTTGGTTTGAACACTGGTGTGGCCTCCCTAGTCTAGAGTTGTTTGTGCTGAGATGGGACCAGTAAACATGAGGAGGCTGATGTGTACCCTAGCATTTAGTATCAGATTCTAAATGGGTCTTCTCAGACATGTGTGTGTCACGAAAGATACATCACAGTTGTCAGAATTTCACAATTTGGAAGAAGAGGCAATAACTCCTTAAAGAATTTTTGTATCATTTTGTGTCAATAGAAATTTTAAATATTTTAAATATATAACTTACTGTATTCCAGGCAAAATGCTAAGTGCTTTGCATATCTTACCTCATTTAATGCACACACACACACACACACACACACACGTGATCCAGTGAGGCAGGTGCAAATATCATCCCCATTTGGCAGATGGTAAAAGTAAAGCTAAAAATACCATACAGCCAAGAAAATCTCGAAAAAGAACAAAGTTGGAGGACTCACACTTCCTGATTTCAAAACTTATTACAGAGCTACACTAATCAAAACTGTGTGGAACTGGCATAAAGATAGACATATAAACTGATGGAATGAAACGGAGAGCCCAATAAACCATTTCTGGTTTATTTGCCATATATGGTCAAATGATTTCAATGAGGGTATCGAGACCGTTCAATGGGGGAAAGGGCAGTCTTTTCAACAAACAGTGCTGGGGAAACTAGATATTCACATGCAAAAGAATGATATTGGAGCCTTACTTAACACCATATGCAAAAACTAACTCAAAGTGAATCAAAGACCTAAACGTAAGAGCTATTACTACAAAGCTCTTATAAGAAAGCATAGGGAAAAGCTTCATGACGTTGGATTTGGTAATGATTTCCCTTTTATAACACTGAAGGCTCAGGTTAAAAAAATAAACAAATTGGACATCATGACAGTTAAATACTTTGGTGCATAGAAAGTATTTAATAGTGTAAAGAGACAATCTATAGAGTGGGAGAAAATATTTGCAAATTATATACCTGATAAGGGATTAATATCCAGAATATATAGAGAATGCCTAAAACTCAACAACAAAAACTTCAACAACCCAATTCAAAAATGTGCAAAGGATTTGAAGAGATATTTCATTAAAGAAAATATACAGTTGGCCAGTAAGTACATGAAAGCATGTTCAACACCTCTAATCATTAGAAGAATGCAAATAAAAATGATCATGAGCTAAAACCACACACCTGTTGGGATGGCTAAGAACAACAAAAAAGAAAAGGAAGTAAAGAACCAGCGTTGGTGAGCATCTGGAGAACTTGGAACCTTTGTGCACCGTCGGTGGGAATGGAAATGGTGTAGCTGCTGTGGAAACAGTATGGAGGTTTCTGAAACAATGAAAAATAGAACCCCTATATGATTCAGAAATCCTACTACTGGGTATATTCTCAAAGCAGGGTCTTAAAGAGACATTTTTATACCATGTTTGTAGCAGCATTATTCACAATACCTAAAACATGGAAGCAACCAATCCAAGTGCTCATCAATGAATGAATGGGTAAAATTCATTCAAAATTCCAAATGTGTATGTATCGAAGGAAATATGACTTAGACTTAAGAAGAAAGGAAATTCTGGCATAGGCTATGACATGATGAATCTTGAGGACATTATGGTAAGTGAAATAAGCCAGTTAAGAAAAGACCAAGACGGAATGATTCCACTTACATGAAGAACCTAGAGTAGTCAGATTCATAGAGGAGAGAATAGGACGGTGGCTGCCAGGGGCTGGAGGGAGGAGAGGATGAGGGCTGGTTTAATGGCTGTAGAGTTTTAGTTCTGCAAGGTGGAGAGAGTTCTGGAGATGCATGGTGGTGATGGTTGCACAATAATGGGAATGTACTTACATCCATGGAACTGTCCACTTAGTGGGAAAGATGGTAACTTTTATGTAATATGTACTTTTACAAAATAAGAAAAAGTTAGGGGAAAAATATGGCTAGTACATGATTTACTCTGTCTTGAACTAGTTAACAGTGGAGTTAGGATTTAAAGTCAGGTTCTTCTGATTCCAAAGCTATGCTGGACACATGGAGCATTGTGTCTGTTTGTGTGGCTCTCGGTGGCTTGATTGAATATTTTGCCACCCAGGTGGTTGTGTGTGTGGCACGTGGCCATGCAGTCCCTGGAAAGCAGCCACCTGCAGCTACGGTTGATGCTTCATGCAGAGGGAGAGCAGAGGACCTCTAGGAAGAGCCCGAGGAGCCCCAGAAGAAACCATGGGGATGATGAGATGCAAGATGAGCTCAGAAATAATGACAACCATGAGCATATGCATTGCTCCAGGACCTCAGAGGAGGGCAGAAGGGGACCTCCCTGGCCCTAGGCTCCTGTCTGCAGCCCAGCCCAGTGCCTCTGCTTCTGCTGCAGGGCAGAAAGAAATTAGGCTCTGGCTGGAAAAATTAGACAAGTGAGATAGAACAAATCCCTAAGTATGCCTGGAAAATTCCACTGGCTAATTAGAAATGCTAAGGATGCTAACAGAACAGACACAAAGTTCGCACGTGTGGTGAAATCTCTTATCTAGATCTGAAACCTTGCTTTTCAGATAAAGACACCGGGGTAGGGTGCAAGTCGCTTATCAGTCATACCAGCCAACATGTAAGGACCGGCCGAGTGCCAGGCCCTGAGACAAGCCTGTTCTGTGTGGCTCCCCGACCTTCCCTCACTCTCAGGAGGTGGTATTGTGGATTGCTGAGCCTTCTTCAGCTCAGGTCCTTCTTGGATTTTATGACATACCACAGAATCCTCTCAATAAATCACTTTTTTCTTTTTGGCTTAAGCCAGTGCGAATGGGTTTCTGTTCCTTTCGTTTGTTTTGAGACAGGGTCTCACTCTGCTAACCAGGCTGGAGTGCAGTGGTGCAGTCATGGCTCACTGTGCCTCGACCTCCTGGACCCAAGCAATCCTCCTGCCTCAGCCTCTTGAGTAGCTGGGGCCACAGGTCTGCGCCATCACACTCAGCTAATTTAAAAGAAATTGTAGAGATGCAGTCTCGTTGTGTTGCCCACGCTGTTCTTGAACTGAACTCAAGCCACCCTCCCATCCTGACCTCCAAGTGCTGAGATTACAGCATGAGCCACCATGCCCACTGGGTTTCTGTTACTTTTAACTGAGAGTCTGTGACTGAAGTGGTTGTGCCCATTTTATAGATGATGAAACTGAGGTCTGGAAAAATTAAATGATATTTCCAAAGCTGGTAAATGATGGCACCAGAATTTGGCCCCAGGTCTTTTTGGCACCAAAGTCAGCCCCCTTGGCCATGCTGCCTCCCCAGGTGGGCAAGCTCACCTGGTGGGCAAACATCACCACTGGTCTAAGTGGAAGAAAGAGGGAGGAACTGGGCAGAGGTCTAAGGCTGGTGACTGAACAGGCCTGCAAGGAGAGCTTTAGCCAAGGGGTGCAGGTGGGGGAGGACCACCCAGGGAAATGCTTACCTCAGCTTCTCCGGCAGAGCCCCTCACCCCCCACACCCAGCCTGCTAAGAACACTAACAATTAGCCCTGCCCCTTCAGCCCCAAGAGGAGGCTCCCATTCTGGGTTATTAAATCACAAGCACTGGCACAGGTCTTGGTGATGCAGGCTTTTGAGAGAAGTAGGATTCAAAATCAATATCTCATTTTGAAAACCATTAGCTTAAATGCAGTTTTGGCTGGAAAGCCCTGGGGTGTATTTTGATCTCCTACCTTCCTGGTCCCTGCCCTGCCACAGCTACATGCCTGCACCAGCTCCTGCATACCTGGTCATCAGAACCCCTGTCTGCCGAGGAAAGAATGTCCCTGCTGAGGGACCAACGACCCGTCCCAGACACTTGCCCAAGCATGCAGGTGCTGCTTTGGAACAGAGAAGTCTCCACCACCACGTGAGTTGTTTGCACCCCCAATCCCCCCCTGCATGTTGGGATCACCAGCGGCGGGGAGGGCTCCTAGTGAGAGCTGCATTAGGCAGCCCTGGCCTAGCTCGGGAAGTTTTTCCACAACCGGAGGATGCACTGTGGGATGTGTGCTCTGCCAGAGGAAGCCTGCCTTGCCTATGTTATTTTTCTGAAGACAGCCAAACATGTGTCTAGATATAGACAGAAAACTTTTCTGACAGGTGCTTGCCTTTCTTTCTTTCTTTCTTTCTTTCTTTCTTTCTTTCTTTCTTTCTTTCTTTCTTTCTTTCTTTCTTTCTTTCTTTCTTTCTTTCTTTTCTCTTTCCTTCCTTCCTTCCTTTTCTTTCTTTCCTTCCTTCCTTCCCTCCTTCTTTCTCTCTTTCTTTTTCTTTCTCTTTCTTCTCCAGGCTGGAGTGCAGTGGCACAATCTTGGCTCACTGCAACCACTGCCTCCCAGGTTCAAGTGATTCTCCTGCCTCAGCCTCCCAAGTAGCTGGGATTACAGGCACCCACCACCACGCCTGGCTAATTTTTGTATTTTTAGTAGAGACGGGGTTTCACCATGTTGGCCAGGCTGGTCTCAAACTCCTGACCTCAGGTGATCTGCCCAACTCAGCCTCCCAATATGCCAGGATTTCAGGCGTGAGCCACTGCGCCTGGCCTGGTTGTTGCTTTCAAAGAGTATGCTGAGGCCGGCTGGAGCAGAGCGAAGTTAGTACCTGCGCTTGTCTTTATACCTGGGCCATTGACCTGAAAGCAGAGGCTGTCAGGAGAGAGAAACCTCATGCTGGGGTGAAGCAGGTGGCTGTGCCCGGCTGCTCCTGTCTCTCTGGCCTCAGTGCATGAACTAGCACTACCCAGGGGCTTGCCCTCTTCTGGGAAGGTGTGGGTTACCACTGCACCCCTTTTGGCATTCTGAGATAAAACCTGGGCTGTTCTTAAAACACAGGGACTTACGGAGATTGGGAAACCATTATAATATTGCAGAGAAAGAGCAATAATGGAGGCCCCATATTTATGTATATGGAGAAAACAGTATGCAGATTTCTCAGAGAACTGGAAATAGAATTGCCGTTTGTTCCTGTTGCCCCATCCAAGGAGACAGGGACCAGGGACAGCACTGCTAGCCCGTGCTCTGCTCCCCATCTGTGGCCTAGGGAGAGCCACAGTGCAGAGGGAACTGGGTTCCCAGGCCTCATCAGGCTCTTCCAGCGGGGTCCCCATTTCATGGGATCCTTCATGCTTTCTGGTCCTTGAAGCATCAGTCCATTCTGGCAGTGTACAAGTGAAGAGTCCTTGATCAGAGGAGGAGGGGACACACTCTGTGTCCTGTCTGTGACGTGTGCAATGGCCAAAGAGCCAGGACCGAGCCCACCTAGGTCTCCTGAGTCAACAGCATGGCTGCGTTCAGAGTGCTCCTCCGGGGTGAGGTCCTTGCTGTCCAGAGGGATCTTGGTCAACTAGACAGAGGTTGGGTGTTGGGAGGCTGGAGAGGGGCTGGGCAGGGCAGAAGGGAAGGAGAGAGACCCTTGCTGGTCCGCTTGGGGTCTTGTTTATGTAACTCAGTGGATGAGGGCTGGGCTGAGCTAGGCTGGTTTGACAAAACCGCCGACCCTGGTTTCTTTCCTCTTACCCTAACTGTGTCATCTAGCCAAAAGGGGAATGACTTTAGAGGAATGCCGAAACTAGAATAGAAACACGGTTCAAGGTTGGGGAGAGTAATTGTGCAAATAAACCCTCCAGTGTCGTGGAGGAGCTGGGAGTGGGGAGGAGGCTGCGGGGCTGGCGTGTTTCCAGGCCTTTTCCATTCATTTCTGTGACGGTTCTGCTCCGGCCCCGCCGGTGTTACAGGACAAAAGGGAGTGACCTCCTCTGCTTTTGGACCCAAAGGATTATAAACTTGTGCACTGAGGTGACATTTCTCCAGAAAGGGCTGGGTACACCATAGTGGGACAGGGTGCCAGGAGACTCCAGGATGGGACCAGCCAGGTAGCTGGGTTCTCCCCTGAGCTCTGCCCAGTTACTGAAGCACCAATAAGCTTATTCTTCCACCTGCTGGCCTCAGTTTCCACACATGTGAAATGGTGCCATTACCAACTGTCTTACCGTCTCACAGGATGGTGGTGAAGACCAAGGACCACTATGAATGGAGAAGTGCTCTCTCATGCATTTCTTTATCTATATTGTCCCCAAAGTCACCTGCAGAAATATAAGCAGGAACCAAAAAGGTAAAAAAGCAAATAACATTGAAGTAATGGACAATGAGAGCAGGAAAATGTGACAGGAGGTGTGGTGAGGTTGGTAGCCAGGAGTGCTGCCCATGACCCTGCACAGAAGGTGGAGTGATGGGTATGTGAGGGTGTGGTGGGAGGGGACAGGCCCAGGGACACATGGAAGGCCAGTGCAGAGGATCGGGGGTGGTCAGTTGGTGGAGGCAGGGGCTGGAGGAGACAAGGAGGACCTTAGGGTTTTCCAGCTTGGGCAGTTGGAAGCAGCAGGGCAGGAGCCCGGGCGTGGAGCGAGACTGTGAGTTCCTCCAGAGTGTGGAGGCAGAGGGGGTCCTCACATTCCCATGGAGACATCTGCAGGGTTTGGGGGCTTGACAGATAGGTCTGGACTGGAGGTGCGAATTTTCCAGTTATTGAGAATTGAAGCAATGTGAGGATGGATGAGGTCAGGTGAGTAGAAGACAAGAGAAGAGGAAGCCAGGTCAGGCTGACATTCGCTCCAGAGGAGAGGCGGTGGTGGGGCTGGTGAGAGAGAAGTGGCTCCAGGAAGCTGAGGTGGCTTCTGGCTGGGGTGGGGGCCGGTGCTGTGTTCTCCTGGTCCCTGCCGTGCCCCTCCTGCCATGTGTGATCCCAGCAATAACGGTGGAGTTTCTGGGGTTGCACAGAAGCTTCTGAGCTGGCTTATTGCCCAAATCGAATCCATGCTTTCCTTGTTACAGTGGTTGATAATGAATGTAAATCCCGTGCCTTAGAGGTCCCGGCAGCCTGCTGCAGAGCAAGTGTTTCTGTTGCAAGCTCATTTCCAAGACAAGGTGGCATGCACAGGGAGAGGGAAGGGGATGGTCTGCCCAGTGAGGAGCGGGTTTGTGGACCCTTCGCAGCGTGGGTATGGAAGGAGCCTCACGTGTCAAGGCTGGAGACTCAGCTGAGTGGAGTGTTGTTGATGAGGTGCTCCAGCACAGGGCTCTCCATCTCTCGCTGTTGACTCTTGGGGCTGAACTGTTTGTCTGGGGGCTGTCCTGAGCTCTGTGGGATATTCAGCAGCCTCCCTGGCCTTGGCCCACTTGATGCCAGTAGCATCCCCATCCCCAGCTGGTGACAACCAAAAATGTCCTGGCGGGAGGGGGAGCAAAATTGCTCCTGGCTGAGACCTGCTGATACAGAGCGGAGAGAGGGGATGACCTGTCCTCCCCGCTCCTGACCCTGCTCCACGCCCAGGCTTCTATTGCTGCCACTCTGCCTTCTGGAAACAGTTTGTGTCCTGTTACTCGTGAGTTCAAAATCTCCCGTGGTTCCTCAAGGTCTGCACAAGCTCGCTGGTGCTCTGCCTCCTCTCTGCACCACCTCCTCTTCCGCTGAGTCTGCCAAGCCCCACTCAGGGCACGCTGGGGCCCCTGTCCTATGGAGGCTCTCTGGGGCGGCCAGGTGGCCCACCTGTGGTGCTCCCCTTGGAGATATGGGTCACTTACTCCACTGGCTCATTTGATCTCCTCACACTGTGTGCCCCAGCTCCCAGTACCATTCACACCATATTTGTAAAAAACAACAGAGAACCGAGGGCAAGAGTGGCAGACCCCAAAGGCAATGATAATCCAGGGTGCCAGAAATGGAAGTGAGGGCGGTTTGGTAAATGAAGCATAGACTGGTGTAAAGCTCTGGATGGAGAGTACAGATGCCGTGAGTGGAATTTGTGAGAAAGCCAGGAACACACATAGACATTTTTATTTGCAAGAATTTGGAAAGGGGTGTGGTTCACACCCAAAAATGTCACAGGATACCTCTCCTGGGAAAGTACCCAGAAGGGTTATTATTCATTATTAAATCCTCTGCTCTAGTAACATTTGTGAGCTTTTGGATGGCAGACACTGCATTTAAGGCAACCGTTTGTTCAACTTATAGCAACAGCAATAGTAACGGTAAGCCTTCATGGGGCACTTCATCTGTAGCAGGCACTGTTTGAACAGCACTTGGATCTGTGAGATAGCTAGCGTTATGGGTTTATACTAGAGGGAACTGAGGCACAGAGAGGTCACAGCATCCAAGATCGTGGACCAGGATTATACAGTGGCGGAGCAGGAATTCAATTCCTGTACTTGGCACAGGGTGGGTGCTCAGTAAATGCTTGTTGAATGAATGGGTAACTAAATAAACACCTGGTGCATTCAAAGCTCTGCGTCCACATTCTCCTTACTGAACTCTCATCTTTTAAGGTCAAAGGCCACCCTCTCTCTGAGGCTGCCTCCCATTCTGTCCCTGCATGTGACTCTGCAACACTTTGGGTCTCAGCCAGAGAGCTGGTTCCACTTTGTGTGACAATGCAATGAACTGTGCAGGCACCTCACCCGAGGGTATGGATGGGAATATCTTCACATCTCCTTAAGTGCTTTGGGCCTGTAGGTGCTTAATACATGATGATTGACTTGAACCACATTGAAGTTGTAATAGGAGCCAAGATACTTACTGGCAGAAGTTAAGAGCAGCTAGAACCCAAAGGCCATCAGAAACAGGGCCAAAGAGGCAGTGACCCTGATATCTGGTGAGCAGCCAGGAGGAGCAGAGAGGATCGGGTCGGAGACCTGACAAGGTCCCAAGAGGACAGAAGACTGAACACTTCTTTGGGAGTAAGGCAGAGAAGGCCTTTGTTGAATTAGTGAAGGTGGATTCAGCTTAATATTTAAAATTTGTCTGAAATTTGTGTTTCCATTAACTGTTGCTTTAGTGGCAACCACAGTTCATGAGCTCAGAACCAAGAGCAGAGGCTGAGATTTTTTTTTTTTTTTGATATGTTTTGCTCATGTTACCCAGACTAGAGTGCAGTGGTGCAATCTCAGCTCACTGAAACTTCTGCCTCCTGGGTTCTGCCTCCCAAGCGATTCTCCTGCCTCAGCCTCCCCAGAAGCAGGGATTACAGCTGCCTGCCACCCTGTCCAGATAATTTTTTTGCATTTTTAGTAGAGATGGTGTTTCACTGTGTAGATCAGGCTGATCTCGAACTCTTAACCTCAAGTGATACACCCTCCTCGGCCTCCCAAAGTGCTGGGATTACAAGCATGAGCCATCGTGCCCGGCCTTAATAAGCTTTTTAATAAGGTTTGATGTTGGTTAAAAATTCATGAATGGGTTGTGTTTTGCACTATTCTGAGTCTTTACAAATAGTGGCTGTTTCATCATGGTCATCATCATCAGCAGCACTGTCATCCCATTTTGCAGATGAAAAAACAGATCTACAGTGAGGCTGAGTGACTTGCCCAAGGCCAGATAGTTTGAAGTGGCAGAACCGGGCAGGAAGCCCATAATTCTGGCTTTGGAGTCTCTGCTCGTAACTGCAATGCTTTGCACAGAGAGACAGCCTATCTCTGGAATCTGTGTTTCTCTGATCACAGCAACTGATAATGAAACGTGAACTGGCTGCCTTAGCGGGCTCAACAGCCCCACCAAGAACTAGACTCTAACTGTAAACTAATTTCAAAGACCAGGTGGGATGATAGGGAGAGGGAATGAAGGCCAGTTCTCCTGGACTTGTCCTGCAGCACATCGTGGGTGCTGAATGAGCCATGTGGGTAAAGCGGCTGACCCCTGGGTCTGGTTTCATGGACTGGGCATCAGCATCATGAGTTCTTAGAAAGCCGAGGATGAACGGTGTCTCTGGCCTTGCTGGGGAATCCAGGGGTTTGCTAAGTGTACTTGCTCTGAAGAGGCAAAGTATGAAGGAAGAGAGGAAAAAGGGTTGGAAGTGGGAGACAGCTGAGCACACGTGAGGTTTGAAGAGGAAAATAGGAAATGTTCTTTCTTATAAATATTTCAGCCTTGAGCTGAGATCTTAAGTGACATACCTCAGATCTGAATATTTAATTTGCTCAGCATTTTTGTTGAATAACATCCTTTTTCTTAATCCTCTCTGAGAATCCTTGAGGTGGAACCAGTGCACAATCAATTAAGAAGTAGATGACTGCTTTTTACGGCCATGCAAACAGTGAGTCCACACATCCAGGCTCTTGCTGGGGCTCGCTCCTGCAGGATGAGGTCTGATTTTTGCAGCTGGCATGCTTTAAAACCACACGGGATCTTCATTGAAAACAGACAGGCTGTGATGCTGGGTGAGGGGCTGAGGCCACCAACCATCGCTGACCCCCTGTGACTTACGCCTTGCTAGACAATTCCTGCTGCCATCATCACAGTTACTAGATAGACTAAATATTTTGTAACTGTGAGCCAATTGAACCTCTTCAAGCCTCAGTTTGTTGATCTGTAAAATGGGAATAATTGTAATACCTGCCTCATGGAGTTTTGAAAATTAAAAGAGAGAAAGTATGCAGCGCTTCTCCCAGGGCCAGGCACAAGGGCATGCTTCGTGTGGGGTCTCAAGTGATGACGACAGCGAAGGAAACCCAGATTACAGGGTCCTGGCCCTCGCTGTGCAAGGAGCTGGGGAAAATGGAGAAATGAAATCCAAAATTCTTTGGTGCCTCAACTGCCCATTTAGCATTTAATCATGTTCCGTCCGTTTTGGGGGTGTCCGCTGTATGTTAGCTTGCTGGTACGTCTGGAAGACAACAGAAGTAGCAGGTATTTGCTGAAATTCTTCTCTGTGCCAAGCCCAGTCCTCCATGCAGGAGACCCGGTCGACTGTAAGGTTTGGAGGAGGAGAAAATTCATAGCTAGAAGACAGAGACCCTGCATTAGGGGCACTTTATACTTTCCAACACCAAGCCACAGTCCTGAGTATAGAACCTCAATAACTATTTTCTGATGCTACAGTAAAGGCAATGCCTCAGTGACTTTGGGGAGCTCTCATTGCAAAAAGCCCCCACAATTTAAGTTTTTAGCTTTTTAAAAAAAGTCTCCAAAGTGGCTGGGCATGGTGGCTCATGCCTATAATCGCAGCATTTTGGGAGGCCGAGGTGGACAGATCACCTGAGGTCAGGAGTTGAGACCAGCCTGGCCAACACAGCAAAACTCCATCTCTACTAAAAATACAAAAATTAGCTGTGCATGGTGGCAGAAGCCTATAATCCAAGCTACTCAGAAGGCTGATGCAGGAGCGTGGCTTGAACTCGGGAGGCGGAGTTTGTAGTGAGCCAAGATCGTGTCACTGCACTCCAGCCTGGGTGACACAGCAAAGATTCCATCTTTAAAAAAAAAGTTAAAAAGTCTCAATAGCATCACATCCCAAGTTGTATAGTTTTTCTAACTTAGCAGAAGTGTCTATATTGAAATAAATTACTGGAAATCAGAAAAGAAGTCAGTTTTTCTTGAGTTCTATTCTCTAAGTATGGCCTGGGATTAAGAGAGAAAAAGAAAAAAGTTGAGAAAAGGAGCTGTGATTCCTATAGGACTTTTTGCTCATTAGACTGGTGGAGTAACGACAGACATTTGCGTTATTTGACAATGCACCCACACCTGCTCTGAGCCCCGTGTTTCTTCCGGAATTTTGGCTGAGAGAGGCTGTTCATCAGCCGGGTGGTGCTGCCTTGCAGAGAATAGGCTGTCTTAGTCTGACATCTGCTGGCCAGCCTTGTAGCTACATGTTGGTTACGTTTGTTTTCTAACTTGTACACCTATAGTGGCCACATGGTTTTTAATATGAGAAGCTGCGATTCTTCCATGACTGCACCATTCTGCTCTTATGTCCAGGCATTACCCTCCTTAGATTCTAACAACTGGGAAGACTCACCCTCTCCCGTCGTCCTCTCGCTTACCACTGGCCTTCCTTTTCAGCCTGTGAAACATCTTTTCAGTTGGGTACAGTGGCTCACGCCTGTAATTCCAGCGTTTTGGAAGGCTGAGGTGGGTGGGTTGCTTGAGCTCAGGAACTCAAGACCAGCCTGGGCAACATGGGGAAACCCGTCACTACAAAAAGTACAAAAAAAAATTAGCTGGGCATGTGGCATACACCTGTAGTCCCAGCTACTCGAGGATGGCTTGAGCCTGGGTGGCGGAGGCTGCAGTGAGCTGAGATTGCGTTCCAGCTGGGTGACAGAGCCAGACCCTATCTCAAAAAAAGAGAAAAAGAAAAAAGGCTGAGCACAGTGGTTCATACTTGTAATCCCAGCACTTTGGGAAGCCAAGGTGGGAGGATTGCCTGAGTCCAGGAGCTTGTGACCAACCTTGGGCAACATAGTGAGACCTCATCTCTACAAAAAAAAAAAAAAAAAAAAAAAAAAAAAAAATTAACAAAATAAAAGTTTTAAAAAGAAACATCTTTTCATTTTTTTTTTCACTTTATTGTCCTTGAACTTATTTCCTAGCCAATGTCCAGTGGTGGCATTTCTCCATGCCGGTTGCCAGCTCAGAACAGAACAGAATCTTGCCACCATTTAAGACCCAAATAGAATATTTCCATCAGACTCCAGAGCCAATCTGGTTTCTCGCCAATGATGAAACTCCTCCAGGAAGGCATTTCCAAAAGGGCTTCCAGGAGCCTGCGGCAATGCCTCACATTATTGGAGGGGTGGCCAAGCTTATTTTAAACAGGATCCTCACCAGAGCCTTTAGGAGTGGCGGGAGGCACCGTCACTGTGTAGGGAGGGTGGGCACACTGATTTTCTCCAGAACAACGTGGATCAGTGGCACCAACCTTCCCATCTTCAGCAAATCACGGAGTGAGGGCAAGTTCACATGCAGATTTGAATGGAGCAGGAGTGAGGGAAACGTGACAAGAAGAGTGAAGCCACATGAGGACCAGGTCTCACCATTAAAACCCATCGGCCATCAAGGAAGAGAATAAGTCATAGCTTCACATGCCAATATGGATGACTGCCACAGACAAAAGGTGCAGTGGGAAAGGTGAGACCCAGGAGGGTAACTGGTGTGTGATTCCATTCGTGTAAAGTTCAAAGTCAGGCAGTGCAAACCCACGGAGGTGGAAGTCAGAATGGTGCTATGTCTTCCAGTCAAGTGCCTGGAGGGGGTTGACTGGGTACCAGGAGAGAGCGTGAGGAGGCCTCCAGGGGACTGGAAGTGCCTGTGTTGTGAGCCGGCTGCTGCTCATACAGATAGAGGCAGATAGTAACGTTCTCTTAAAGTTTATGCACCTTATTATATATAGATTACACCAAAAGTTGAGAAAAGAAAAAAACTGAAACCCCAAGCATCATCATCACCAAATAGCATCATTGCCTGACCATTTGCTGGGAACCCAGAGCAAAGTGACCAGCATGCTCTCAACTCTACCGGGAGGTCAGTGGGGTTGATCCCATGTGCATGAGGAGGGCTGGGCTCGAGTTTGGGTGGATGGGAGGTGGGGAGGGGGAGAGTTATCAAGAGATCTCATTAGTTTTAAATCGATTATAATTTTTTTCTCATAGTCATCGCTTTTAAATGACAGTCTCCACATCAGCCAACATGTGGCTGCCTTCCGCTTCTAGGGTCTTCTACCTCAATGGCAGTCAAGTTCCCTGGAGGGGCCTCACTTCCAGGAAGCACCTTGACCTTCATTTGCAGCAGCGGGAGGAGAAAGCTCTGCTCAGAACCTGAGATCCTCCCAGATGCCGGTGACGTAGCTTCTTGTTTCATGTGGATCTCTGAGAAAACTGGCTCCAGGAATTTTCAGTTGGCTGCATTCTGCTTTCTGGGAATTGGAAGGCCTTGCAGCTGCCATGGAATGTGCTCGGGCTGCCCGGGCCTGAGGGCCAAGCAGGCCGAGTTAGGGAAGGAGGACGCTGATTAAACAGTCATTTGTAACCCTCAGACAGGTAATGTAAACGTCCCTCCCCCAGCATGCTGGCCACATAACTCTACCGTTGCGGAAGTTATATGAGCTTTTTATTGGTGCTTCAGTGTGACATTCTGAACGGCCATGGCGCTTACTCATTTCTGGTTATCAGCCAGCTGCAATGTTTCAAACTGCCAGTGGACAGTCAGAGATAAACTTGGGCCAGCTTCAGACTGAGTGGCGCCCGGGACGTATCGCGTGTGTTGTGTGTTTTCTTTTCTTTTCTTTTTTTTTTTTAACTGTGGGATGATATATTATTTTTTGACCTGAATATGTTTATGTAAGGTACGGGAAAAAAAATCCCCTAAATCTAAGGGTAACGAACCCTACTGACGTGCTGCTCTTTTCTCTTTTCTTTGTGCTTATTTTTTCTCTACCTTTGAGGCCCAAAGTGGCAACAACTGAAAAAAGTCACAAGAGGAACAGTCCAGGTTTTGGAGAGACAGGTCCTGGGAGAACGGCCCAAGTAGGGTGGGCATGCGCACAGCTACTTCCCACAGACTCTGTGCGTGGGGTCTACACACAGGTTAGGCTCTGACATCAGTGTGAAAGGCAAAAATCATGTTCACATTTAAATTATCTCTGAAATTCCCTTAAATCCCCCATAAAGTGCAGTGAGATGGTTTTGGGTAAACAATTCTGCAGAATAATTCTGTACATGGAAGTTTGAGAACAACTGAACGCTACTGGAAAGATATTTTGTATGGTGATATTGGGGCCTTATATAAGAAAACTGTCAGTCTCAAGTTGTGCATAGGATAGAGGTGAAGAATTCTAAAACCTCTTTTTGCCAATAGAGATCTCCCCATCTTATGAGAGTCAATTTCTTTAACTGTATTTATTTATTTATTTATATTTTAGACAGGGTGTTGTTCTGTTACCCAGGCTGGAATGCAGTAACATGATCTTCCTCACTGCAACCTCTGCCTCCTGTATTTAAGCGATTCTTCTGCCTCCCAAGTAGCTGGGATTACAAGTGTGCACCACCACACCCTGCTAACTTTCGTATACATTTTTTAAGACAGAGTCTCTCTCTGTTGCCAGACTGGAGTGCTATGGCACGATCTTGGCTCACTGCAACCTCTGCCTCTTGAGTTCAAGTGATTCTCCTGCCTCAGCCTCCCGAGTAGCTGGGATTACAGGCACATGCCACTATGCCCAGCTAATTTTTGGATTTCTAGTAGAGACAGGGTTTCACCGTGTTGGCCAGGATGGTCTCCATCTCTTGACCTCATGATCTGCCCACCTTGGCCTCCCAAAGTGCTGGGATTACAGGCGTGGGTCACCATGCCTGGCTTTTGATTTTTTTAAGTAGAGACAGGATTTCATCATGTTGGCCAGGCTGGTCTTGAACTCCTGACATCAGGTGATCCACCTGCCTCGGCTTCTCAAAGTGCTGGGATTACAGATGTGAGCCACTGTGCCTGGCCAACTTCTATAACTTTAACGCCTGGTAGTAGATTTGTTGTTGTGAAGAGTGAGAACATTAGTCCCCCATAGCTTAACTGTGTGCATGATGTCACCACAAAGGGAAGGCTTTGAATACAGGCTACTAACAAGACCTTTGGAAACTTTATGTTTTCTGATGCCATCCACAGGACTGATTAGAGCTCTGCAGTCAGTATCTTTTTCTTATCTGAAAATCTCTGTCCCCTTCCCCATCAAACACCAAGCACGGAGCTCGGGTGCTCCCATCACAGACCACCTCAGTCAGCAAGCATGGGGGTGGGGGGTGAGAACTACCTACTCATGTTTCCTTTGTGCCTCCACCACTAGACCATTCCCTGACAGCTGTTCTGCTTCTTTAGGAATCTCCCTGAAAACCAGATTCCACAGAAGGCTTCCAAGCATCGTTAGAGGTCTGTGTACTTGGACACTTTTGGGTTCCTCCATTTTATTTAAGATAGCGGAGGGGGCCAGGCACTGTGGCTCATGTTTGTAATCCCAGCACTTTGGGAGGCGAAAGTGGCTGGATCCCTTGAGCCCAGGAGTCGAGACCAGCCTGGGCCACATGGCAAAACCCTGTCCCTACAAAAAGTACAAAAATTAGCCAGGTGTGGTATAGTGGTGCATGCCTGTAGTCCCAGCTACTCAGGAGGCTGGGGCAGGAGGATCACTTGAGCCCAGGAGGTCGAAGCTGCAGTGAGCTATGGTCACACCACCGCACTTCAGCTTGGGAGACAGAGCAAGACCCTGTCTCAACAACAGCAACCATGCCTGGCTAATTTTTGTATTTTTTGTAGAGATGGGGTTTCACCATGTTGTTTAGGCTGGTCTTGAACTTCTGGACTCAAGGGATCCACCTGCCTCAGCCTCTCAGAGTGCTGGGATTACATCTTGAACCACTGTGTTGGGCCTAGTTTTATTGATTTTTTTTTCTGAGCTCGAGTCTTGCTCTGTTGCCCAGCTGGAGTGCAATGGCGCAATCTTGGCTCACTGGGTGGTTCCAGCTGCTTGGGAAGTTACGGTGGGTTGGAGGATCGCTTGAGCCTGGGAGGTGGAGGCTGCGGTGAGCTGAGATTACGCAACTGCATTTCAGCCTGCGTGACAAAATGAGATCCTGTCTCAAATGAAAATAAATAAAGCTATTAGTGATTTTACTAAGTAATTAAATATGGCAAATTCAAATTTATATTCCATGTTTTAGTGGTTTTAAAGGAAAATTTAACCAAAATGGACAAAGTCGTTTGAATGCACTTTCCTGTGCATCAGCTGCCACACACAAATCTACAATATATGCCTCTGTACATCCTGAAAACAAAAACCAGCAACAACAACAAAACCGATTGGATGGAGTGTGAGTGTGTTTTGTGCAAACCAACAGATATGCAATGGAAACAATGCACTCTGAGTTGCCAGAACAAGGTCAAGCAGCGCCCTACCAGCCAGGGATGAGAGCCGCTTGTGACATGACCACCTGCTGGCACCAGAGTCCCCTTGCCACCCCTGAAGGGCTACGACTCCCAGAAGCACAGGTAACACAGCCATGCGACTCCCAGGTTGATGTGGGGACAGATGGCTGAGCGACTTTCCACCTCTGCAGCTTTAGCTAAATTATGGAGGCTGAGATATGCAGAGAAACATCTTCAGGAAATACACACAGGAGGTGCAATAAAGCACTTCTGGGGCTATGTGTGTTCTGTTTAGTTAGCAGTTTGTGAGGTGAAAAACACATCAGAGTAAACCACTTTTCCTCCAAGCTTTTATGCTCAGTGTTAGGATTACTTCGGGCTTTAGAACACTCAGCTCATTTTCCTTGAACACAATTTAAATTATAAGCTGAGCCAGGAGGATGTCTTGGCAGAAAAAAATGTGTTAATAAATTGAGTGCCGACCACTGCTGCTGCAGGATTTGTCGCTCCTGTCACAGAGGTGGCTTGTGTGGATGCCCTCCCGGAAAGGACTCTGCAGTATCCCTTGGCACACCGCCTCCTGGGCACTGGGGATGGCCTGCAGCAACAGCCAGAGCAGCTGAGAGCAACAGAGAGGGAGCATCGACCACGCAGCGGGTGGGCCAGGACTCAGACATCTGAGTTCCGATCTCTCCTGTCTCACCACCCACATGGTCACCTCTTCCCAGTTCATCACTTCCCCTCACTTCTGATTTTTCAAGAAAGGATGCTGCTGCTGACTTCTAGAGAGACAATGAAAACGGTGATGAAGGGACTGGAATTGCCTGTCTGCCTGTTTCCTCCCCTTTCCCAAGTGCCTGGGTGAGGCATGGAGGAGGGGACTAGAAATGAAAGAGAAGGAGAAACTTCTAGAAGGCTGCCCTCCTAGTGGGAACGTGGCCGCTGGTAGGAAAAACGAGCAAACCAAGGCAGTCTGGGAGATGGGTGAATGGGTCATGGGGTCCCCTGCAGAGCACACTCAGAAAGGGGCTCCCAACTGTGACAGTGCTTCAGGGATTGCTGGCCGCTGCCTGGCTGCTGGCTGGGGACAGGGCCTTTCTGGATGTAGGGCTGGCTCTGCTCATCCCTCGGTGAGTGAACATCCACTGCTTGTGGTTGGGAGGGGTTCAGCACCAAGTCTTGGAGAGAGCTCTTGTTTCTTTAGCCTCTGCCACTCCCATGTGTTAAGGATTCGATCACAGTTATGGGATTCTGAAAGGGAGACTTAGGGTTACTGTGGCTCAGAGACGGGCACAGCCTTTCCAGTGTCTGGTCAGAGGATGGCGCAGCAGCAGAGACGTGCCCTCTGCAGAGAGCCGGTGTCAGGCAACTTCGCTTTACAACAGCCCCGACCAATGGTGTGGACATTGACCCGGCCCGTGGCCAATGGCCTGCCTATGGGGAACTTCTGCTGGCAGGAGGTGGTGGCAGCTTGGGGCAGCACTCAGGGCTTCACTACAATGGTGGCATGGGTCATGGGGAAGGGAAGAAAGAGCACAGACGCCCTGTCACAAAGCTTGGTCCTTCTGGATTAGAACCCAGCCCCTGGAGGCAGCAGAAATCACCAACAATCTTCTATTTTAAAATCTATTGTTAGAAACTTAGGCACCCACCAATGTGCTCAAACCTGGCTTTGAACCTGCAGAATGGTTTTGCTTGGTCCTGAATAAATGAGGCTAGAATTCTTTCCCTGGCATGTCCAGGGGGCCCTCTGAACCCAGAAATCGTCCCGTGACAACATTCACTGTCCCTATTGTCATGCCCTATTTAATGAAGTTCCCTCCAGACAATAACGTGGAAATAAATAAGTCACCTGTTGTCTCGCCTTCCAGAGATAACCTCGGCTCATATTTTCGGCATCTATCCCCCCACTGGCCTTTTTCCTGTGCACACACACTTTTTTGTTTTGACAGCAAGCAAAGAACCAGGGAGAGGTGGCCTCCTAGGCTATTCAGAAATGCAATTTAAACAACTAGGCATGGTTTGCAAACTTTAGTGCTCATAAGCATCACCTGGAGAGCTTGTAAAACACATTCCCAGACCTGACCCTCAGGAATTCTGCATTCTCGGGGTGCTAAGAGAGACAGGCCTGCCCATCCAGCCCAGACTCCTCAGAAAACCACTGGAACCTCCAGGCTCAGGCACCACGGCTTCCTGAGGAGGCCTTGACCTTAGGTCATGTTCCAGCTGGGCCTTCAACGATGAGTTTATCAGAATGAAGAAGAGGGAAAGAATGTTCCAGGTAATTGTGCAGGGCAGAGAGCCCTCCAAGGTCATGGTCACTGGGTCCATGGTGGTAATTAAATAAGGCATGTAAAATGCCAGGTATAAGCTTCACCCATATCATGTGACCAGCAGGTAAGTCCTGACAACTCCAGGATCCACCAGCACCCTTTTAAATTTTGAATTTTTCTCATCGTTGAAAATTCAAGCATGGGCTGGGCACAGTGGCTCATGCCTATAATCCAGCACTTTTAGAGGCTGAGGTGCGAGGATTGCTTGAGGCCAGGAGTTTGAGACCAGCCAAACCCCTGTCTCTATAATAAATTTTTAAATTAGCCAGGTATGGTGGTGTACATCTGTAGTCCTAGCTACTCCAGAGATTGAGCGGGGAGGATTGCTTGGGCGCAGAAATTTGAGGCTGCAGTGGGCTGTGATCACACCACTGCACTCCAGTCTGGGTGACAGAGTGAGACCCTATTGCTAAAAAGAAAGAAAGAAAAAGTCAAGCACTCACAAATGTAACAAAATGAGTACAAGGACCATCCTTTCACCCATCACGCCGATTCAACAATTGGCGGGACTCTGCCACCCAAATGGCCTTTTACAGGCTCAGGTCTGGTCCAGAGGCCCAGAAGCAGGAGCAGCAGGAGAACCTTCAGGGAGATGCCAAGGGAGAGGGGGGCGGTTCCCAGCAGCAGCCACCCGGGAGCCGAAGCGTGGGATGGCAGGAAATGAGCTGCCATCGAAGCTTCCTGAGGACCAGTGCATGAACCTGAGTTTGAAACAAGCAAACTGAGAAATGCTTCTCTGACTCACCCATCCAGGTTTGAAATGGGTCATTAAACCTGTCCGTAACCTGGTCAACCAATCTGACCCCATTCATCTGCATGGACGCGTAGTCCTTGGCACCAATGTTGTGGTTGCTGGTGGAGCATTTCCACGGGATGTACAGATCCACACGCTCACTGGCATTGTTCTGTGTATTGAGGCCACGCTAGGCACAAGCAGAGAAAGTAATTTTGTTTTGTTTGGTTTTCCGACTGTTGAAGCTTTCCGCACATGCTGCTGCTCCCTAATAGCCTGTTTGTGTGTAGGGGCCAGCCAGTCACTAGAAGGTTTCTTGGAAGCTCTGTGCATTGTTGTAGACCGTTGTTCTCAACTGGGGCGATTTTGTCCCCAGGAGGCATTTGGCAATGTCTGGAGACATTTTTCATTGTTACCCCCATCAAAGTGCTGCTGGCATCTAGTGGTAGAGACCAGGGATGTTGCTCAACGTCCTGTAAGGCACAGGACAGTCCCACAAGAGGAGCCAGCCCCAGATGCTTCGCGCCAGGCTGAGAAAGCCTGCGCCAGGGTGATCAGGCGGGCACCAGCCCTGTCCTTCATATCTTTCTTTTGAGTGGATCAGTTTCCCTCCTGAGAAACCCATCCCTCACCAAACTTGAAAGGCAGGGTGTGTGGCTCCAGCATTTGGAAGCCAGGTGCACTCAGTAAGTAGACTTTCAGGTACACCCGCTGTTTTCAGTGTAGAGTCTCTGATACGAGGAAAACAGTGCAGAACTTTTCTGGGTCAGTTTCCCCTGAAAGCAACCTCCTGACGTGTGAGGTGGGCAGGTAGAGTGGCCAGGCTTTGTGGGCTTGGGAAGAAGACCTGGTGTGGGAATGTGTGGGGCGTTGGAGGGAGGGTCATCTAGCTGCTCCCTGTGCAGAATCCAAACAATCCTTCCGCTCTTTGCTCCGTTTTGCACTCCCACCTTCGCTGACGCTGGGCACCTTCCATTCCTGAGCCACCCTGAGATGTTCACTGCGAGTAGCACTGCTTCCTGCAGGCAGTCAGGCATCCCTCTCTGGTTGAGGTCCGTGACCCTGTGCTCTGTGTCTTCCAGCATGCTGTTGCTGGCCCCTGGTATGGCCTCCTCTCCACATGCGTGTCTGTATTTACCCCTTTGCTGTCACGTTAGTGAGGCTTGGGAAAGGCGTGGAGATAAACATGTTGAGTTTATCATCTTAAACCAGAAGTGGTATCCTTGTGTGCTGGAAAACTATAGATTTCATTAAAAGCTCTCAAGTGTGTCTGGCTTCTGAGGAGGACAAAGTGCCAGTGCTGGAGCTCTTCTGGCTTACCTAGAGGCAGGAATTGAGGGATGGCATGATATGGGAGGTAGAAGAGCTCTGTGACCTTCATCTTTCGGAGCCTGATGTGTGTGTGTGAAATGTGTGCTCTCAGTCCTGCTGGTACAGATGGAATAAGGGGAAGGGTGGAGAAGAGCAGAGGGTGCTGCAGAGAGCTGTAATTTATGATTGCCGTCCTCATGGAGGGAGGCATGACCATCATCTCCTTTAACTGCATGACCAAGGCAACATGTCACCTGGGCACGGCCACAGACTGTGCTTCTCTGGTAGACAGGCTTAACCCAGCAGATGGGCATGAGTACCAACTGCCTCGTTTTCTTGCCAGAGGCCTCCAGTTGGGTTGGCAGAGTGGTGACCAGCTGACTAATTGGACGGGGCTCTTTAATATCACAGATGATCCAGCAGCTCAGAGCGGCGTGACTCCAGCTCCAGGTACAGATCCCTGCAAATGGCCAGGGACAGGGAAAGGCTGACCCGGGGTGACCCTACAGCCCTTGCTCCATTGTCCACCCCCGATGGTGGAAGAAGCAGGCTCGCTTCAACGGCTCAAAATGCCCTGCATTTTGCTATCCCACCTGGTTTCTTTAACTTGAGGGTGAATGAATTCGAAGGATGAGGAATAGGACCCAACCACAACGGAGTAGGGATTCACTGGCCCCTTCTTTCGGGGATAGGGTGAGGAGACTTGGTCTCAAGCTTCCATTTAAAGGTGGGGATCAAAACCCTGTCCCTGCTGCAGGGATTTCAGCTATCAGCCAGCAAGTGTGTGTAGGGGTGTGTGTGGGGGTGTCAGACAGGGTATTTTCATTCTCTGACTGGGAGTCGGTGTTGAGTGGGATATTTTATTTTCTGATTGGCCAAAGCTAGTGCATCACCTCAGAAAGAATTTTTGACTGGAGAGGATCCCGGATGTGGAATATTTGCCTAAATAAATAGTGAGGCCAGGCACAGTGGCATGAGCCTGCAACTCCAGCACTTTAAGAGGCCAAAGTGGGCAGATTGCTTGAGCTCAGGAGTTCGACACCAGATCGGGCATCATTGTGAAACCCCATCTCTGCCAAAAGTACAAAACATAACTGGGTGTGGAGACTCTTATTCTAAATGAAGTAACTCAGGAATGGAAAACCAAATATTGTAAGTTCTCACTCATGTGGGAGCTAAGGATGAAGATGCAAAGGCATAAGAATGACACAGTGCTCACGCCTGTAATCCCAGCACTTTGGGAGGCCGAGCGGGTGGATCATGAGGTCAAGAGATCGAGACCATCCTGGTCAACATGGTGAAACCACATCTCTACTAAAAATACAAAAATTAGCTGGGCATGGTGGTGCACGCCTATAGTCCCAGCTACTCGGGAGGCTGAGGCAGGAGAATTGCTTGAACCTGAGAGGCGGAGGTTGCAGTGAGCTGAGATCGCGCCATTGCACTCCAGCCTAGGTAACAAGAGAGAAACTCCATCTCTAAAAAAAGAATGACACAGTGGACCGGGAATGGTGACTCACGCCTGTAATCCCAATGCTTTCGAGGCTGAGGCAAGTGGATCACCTGAGGTTAAGAGTTTGAGACCAGTCTGGTCAACACGGTGAAACCCTGTCTCTACTAAAATACAAAAATCAGCTGGGCATGGTGGTGCACGCCTGTAGTCCCAGCTACTCAGGAGGTTGAGGCACAATAATCACTTGAACCCAGGAAGCAGAGGGGCAGTGAGCCAAGATCACACCGCTGCACTCCAGCCTGGGCAACAGAGTGAGACTTTTTGTCTCAAAATAAAAAAAAATTAAAAAAAAAGAATGACACAGTGGACTTTGGGAACTCAGGGGAAAAGGAGGGAAGGGGGTGAGGGATAAAAGACCATACATTAAGTGCAGTGTTCACTGCTCCAGTGATGGGTGCACCAAAATCTCCCAAATCACCACCAAAGAACTTATACACGGAACCAAACACCACCTGTCCCCCAATAACTTATGGAAATAAAAGAATTTTTAAAAAGAAATGCTTCTTAACAACACTGGACTCAGCCATAATCTCAAATTGCTTCACGCCGCTATTTCTAAATACTCCTCATCAGTATCAAGTCTACCGTCCATGATCTTCAGTCCTACTGTCTCCCTAGGGGCTCAGCAGGTAACCTGGGGGCTCAGGAAGAACGTGGTGATGGGCCATCTCCAGGCACAGGATCCCCGCAGGGTCTTTCCTGCTTCCTTGGCCTCGGGATCCCCAGCAAGGATTGCCATTGTGACCCGACTTGCCAGTTCCTGGCCCAAGTGATTGCAAGGTTTTGCAAGGAATAAAATATACTGTCCGATCTCTCGGGACTGTGAAAGGGGTGACGTGAGAAGTGGAGAAGTGGAGAGGGAAACATCTGATTTATAAAAACCAGGAAGGGAGGATGCTATGGATGGCAGGTGCCTTCCTGGTTTCTTTGTGTCCTGGGAAAGTGAGGCAGCTGGTACAACAGTAGCCTGCCCCAGGCCCTGGGTTCTCAGCTAGGTTGTCAGGGTATGATTGTGAACAAATCACTTAACTCTTTATCTATGAGAGGGACATACTAATCCTGCCTAGCTGGTCAGATAAGCCGAATCCACACTTTTACCAAAATGACTGAAAAGCAGACGTCTACCCATTTAAGGGGCTATGTCCACCTCTCAGTCCTTCCCCACCAGCAAAAGGGAAGTGTGAATTCAGGGGTGCTTTCTATTCTGAGGTCTTAGGATGAGGATTTGGGGGTTTCAAAGTTTATACAACTTGGGGAGTCTCTTTAAGAAAAAGAACTTACTTTTACTAAAGTTTACTAAAGTTTTTACTTTTAGTTTAAACTTTCACTTAAGTTTATTAAAGTTCTTAGGATCTGATAGCTGACAACAATGTGTCCTCCAGTGAGTCATTCTTTTTTACTGCTTTACATTTATTATTATTATTATTATTATTATTTGAGACAGGGTCTTGCTCTGTCACCCAGACTGAAGAACAGTGGTTCCATCACAGCTCACTGCAACCTCGAACTTTTGGGCTCAAGCGATCCTCCCACCTCAGCCTCCCCAGTTGTAGGACGGGAGGCTGGCACCACCACACCCAGATAATTTTTGTCTGATGGTGTCTTTTGTGCTGACAGAGTCTCATTATGTTGCCCAGGCTGGTCTTGAACTTGTGATCCCAAGTGATCCTCCTGTAAAATTTTAAGTTACAAATTTTAAAAAGCGGACAAATACCACTAAGAGAAAACGAACGTGGTTATGAATCAGCTGTCCAGCACACCTCTATGAAACTTTTTTCATTTTTTCACTTGCATGCATTTTGCCTTTGTAATGTTGTTTTCTTCTGTAGAGAGCATAGAGAGGGCCAGCCCCCAGCCCCTGTACACTTTCATTGTCTGAGTTCTGGAGAATTTGGTTCCAGAATGAACCAAAGCAAGATGTAAAGAGGACTCCTCTGTGAAATGGGAGGAAAGAGGAGGCATCATTTTCCCCATGTCTCCGGGTTTCACCTTCAACTCTGCCTGCATTTTAGAGGTTTACGTATTTCCATTTTCCAGCTGTGCTTTCTCTCCTGCGTGGTTCCTGGACTCCTGCCTAACACCTCCTGATTCACAAACCTGTGTTTGTGTGTGTTGTGTGGGTGTGTGTGTGGTGTGCATGTATTGTGTGTATTGTGAGTGTGTTGTATGTTGTGTGTTTTGTGTATGTCATGTGTGATGTGTTATGTTGTGCAGGTGTTTTGTGTGTGGTATGTGATGTGCCTGTGGTGTGTGATGTGTGTGGCATGCATGCGTGGTATGTGTGGTGTGCATGTGGGTTGTGTGTGGTATATTATGTGCGTGTGGTGTGGAGTGAGTGTAATATGTTTGGGTTTTGTGTGTTGTGTGTGTAGTGTGCATGTGTTGTGTGTGGTATGTGATGTGTCTGTGGTGTGTGTGTGGAGTGCATGTGCATGTGGTGTGTGGTGTGTGTGGTGTGTTTGTGTTATGTGTGTGTGGTGTGTGGTGTGTTTGTGTTGTGTGTGTTGCATATGTGTCGTGTGTGGTGTGTTTGTATTGTGTGTGTTGTGTGTGTTGTGTGCGTCATGTGTGGTGTGTTGTGTGTGGCATATGTGGTGTGTGGTTTGTGTTGTGTGTGTGGTGTGTTTGTGTTATGTGTGTCATGTGTGGTATGTGGTGGGTGTGTGGTGTGTGTCATGTGTGGTGTGTTTGTGTCGTACGTGTTGTGTGTGATGTGTTCGTGTTGTGTGTGTCATGTGTGGTATGTGGTGAGTGTGTGTGTGGTGTGTGTAGTGTGTGTTGTGTGTGTGGTGTGTGGTGTGTTTGTGTTGTGTGTGGTGTAGGTTGCGTGTGTGCAGATGTGCGTGTGCTTTTTCCTGGAGAAGGAAGCTCTGCTACAGTCTGACACATCAGCCTCGCATCTATCAGAACAGTTTACGGAGAAGCTGAGTGGGCCTCTTCTCTTCCTAGAGTATAAATAGAATGAAGTCTTCCTCTCCAGTCCATCGTCTTTATGATACTCTTAAAGAACAGTCCTGGTCAAAGCACCCTTCTGAAAAGTTTCTAAATGGCTTCCCACGGCCTTCCAAGTCCCTGGACCCTGGGCGGCATTCAGGGCCTCTGCAGCCGGCCTCACCTGCCTGACCCTTAACTGCTTCCGGAACTTCCCTCTGGGCTCAGCACTCCCTCTACCGGTGAGCGTGTGCTCCTCCTCCACATCCACCTCCTGAGAGTCTATCTGTCAGAGGCCAGCTCAAATGCTACCTCCTCCAGAGAGCCTTCCCTGATATGCAGAGAGAAGTGATCCTCTTGGGCCAGACCCCTCAGTGGTGTTTACCGCCCCAGTGGCCCTTCTCCCATCCAGCCCTGTGTGACAGTATTCTGTGGACATGTTCCTTGCTCCCTGACTGCAGGGATGCTGTCTACCTCATTTTACATCATTCACAAGTGTTTGTTGAGTGAACAAGCCTCTCTCTCTCTCTCGCTTTGTCTCTCTCTCTCTCTCTCTTTTTGAGACAAAGTCTGACTCTATTACCCAAGCTAAAGTGTAGTGGTGTGATCTTGGCTCACGGCAACCAACCTCTGCCTCCTGGGCTCAAGCCAACCTCCCCCCTCATCCTCCAGAGTAGCTGGGGCTACCGGCACACACCACCATGTCCAGCAAGTTTTTGTAGAGATGGGGTTTTGTCACATTGCCCAGACTGGTCTCAAACTCATGAGTGCAAGTGATCCACCTGCCTTGGCATCCCAATGTGCTGGTGCTGGGATTACAGGTGTGAGCCACCGCACCTGGCCTGATTTTCCTTTTTAGATAGAGGAAAACATTAGCTCTCAGAGAGGTTAAGTGATTTGCCTGAAGTCACTCAGCTAGTGAGCGGCAGAGTCAGATCTGGAGCCCAGGTCTGAAAACTCAGGCCAACATCACCTCCTGCTCCCGCATTCGGTGTCCCTGGAGCCGTGGTACTGACTCTGATTCAGAGTCCGATGGGTCTGTGCGAGGACAGCAGAGCCTCCACACGCTCATCGTCCCCCACCCCAGGAACTGTGCTAGTTCATGACCCTCAGGGAAAGGATGGCTGGTGGATGGCCCCTGACCAGTTCACAAGGTTTGCATCAGCTTAAGGTCAGCAGGGAGGTGAGGCAGGGTTAGGAGCTAGGCAGAGATTTTGATTCTTTTTTCAGATTTCTGTTGTCACTGTCTCCCATCCCTGTGGGTTACAGAGAGGTGATTGGATGTTATTTTGGATTCGTGTCTGAGTGTAGATGGGAAACACTTGTAAGTATCTCTAACCCATTATCATAAAACATTTCACAAAAGTAGAACAAATGATACAACAAACCCCATGTGTTACCGCCCAGCTATGACAGGTGTCAGCTGACGGGTAGTTTCCACATTCTGGATTCTGCCTATTGCAGCCCTGACTGCCCTTTTAACATTCTGTCCTAGTCTTATATTTCCTGTAAACCAGTAGTTTAAACTTCTAGTTCTAGAAGCTGGATTGGGTTTGATTTGTTTTTCTTGTCAAGCGTGCTTACTTTCCAGGTGGTGCTGTTATTTCTATCAGGAGCACACAATGTTGTGGACACTTTAATGTTTAATGTATTTAACAGCAGATTGGTGCCGTCACACACAGCTGAACAGTGGTGTGAAACCCGACTCACCCAAAAGACACTGGGAATGAAAATGGCTTCCTCTGGGGTGGTGTCTTAATGGAAGTTAGTTGATGAATTAGATGACGCAGGAATCACACCCCTCGGGATTGGCCTCTTGGTGTAGGAAGAACTCAGAGCTGGGAACTTGTCTTACCTCAGCACTGCTACCTGCTCACCCAGGCCAGGGTGTCGATATTTGGTAATATCCTGGGATAGCTTTGAGCCACATGTGATGGGTGTGTCGCAGGAATTGGGGCCAGTTTTCAAGGAAATATACATAGCTCCTTTTATACATGAAGGTGCTAGAAAGTGTTAGAAGAGCCTCTGGCTTCAGCATTAGATAGAAATCATGTTCTAAACATCGTCCTCAGTTGAGAGGAAGACAGGACAAAGGAATGACAGATAGTGTGACATGGCTATGAACTGGGACTCAGTGGACGGGAAGACAGGCACAGGAGCTAGCCTTGGGAGAGTTGCTCACAGAGCTCTTCTTTTCTTTCTTTCTTTTTTGAGACAGGGTTGTGCTCTGTGAGGCTGGAGTGCAGTGGCATGATCTCAGCTCACTGCAACCTCTGCTCCCCAGACTCCAGCAAGTCTCCCACCTCAGCTTCAGCTTCTTGAGTAGCTGGGACTATAGGCACACACCACCACTCCCAGCTATTTTTTTTTTTGTAGCTATGGGGTTTAGCCATGTTGCCCAGGCTGGTCTTGAACTCCTGGACTCAAGCGATCCACCTGCCTTGGCCTCCCAAAGTGCTGGGGTCGCAATCCACTGCGCCCAGGCTTCACATGGTGCCATCTTGCTCATGGACAACTGTGTCCTCAAGTGAATCATTTCTTTTTCTTTCTTTCTTTTTTTACATTTATTTTATTTTTTGATTTTGAGACAGGAGTGAGACAGGCTTTTTGTTTTGTTTTGTTACTCAGGCCAGAGTCCAGCGGCGTGATCATGGCTCATTGCAACCTTCACTTTTTGGGCCCAAAGTGATCCTCCCACCTCAGCCTCCTGAGTAGCTGGGACCACAGGCATGTGCCACCATACCTGGCGAATGTTTTGTTCCTTTGTTTCTTTTGTAGAGATGGGGTCTACCTATGCTGCTCAGGCTGGTCTGGAACTCCTGGACTCAGGTGATCCTCCTGCCTCGGCCTCCCAAAGTGCTGGGATTACAAGGGTGAGCCACCATGTCAGGCCAAGTCATTTCTAAATGACTAAAGAGGGGACGGACCTCTTTGGTCCTCAGCTGACACTATGATTTCCTAGAACACAGAGAGGCTTTAGAGACCCTTCTCCTTAAAGTTTTTTCATTATTATGTTTTCCTCTAGGTTAGCTTTGCCTCCCCAGTGAGGGAATTATTTTTCACTCTGTGCAAAGCACCCCAACTAGACACATAACAGGGCCTTAGAAACCTCTCTTAACTCAAACCAAGGCCGGAGTTCTGTGCTGGAAGTTGTTCCGGAATTTCAGAAGAAAGTTGTTGGAGAATTCCACTGCAGGATACAAAAGCACTAGAAAAATCAGAAAGCAGAAAGTTCCGCTGAACACCATATTCTAGTCTCACTCAAGCAGAGTGGCCCCCACTGTCTTGAGATGCGCAGGCAATAAAGATAGGCACAAAGTCAGGTCTTGGAAGGGCTTGTCAGCCTCCCGTTGGAGGAGACTGAGCCTTCTGGGAAGATGCTGTGGTTGGTTCTTTCCGGTGTGGATTTTACCAGGGCCCCAAGGCCCTGCAGTTGTGATGTCAGCTCCCCAGTTCTCAGGAAGGAGGTGAGAGGGGCTGAGGCTGTTTGGTCGTTGAAAGGAGAGGGGCAGGAAGTGTTTGCCCAGGAGTCGGCGCCAGCAGGGCCCCTCCCCAGGCCCTCTGCACTTGAGAGAGTTCAGGGAAACTTTCTCATTATCTCTCTGACCTCCAGGACCCCTGGCTGCCAGTTAATCATTAGCCTGGCATGGCTTTATTCCTGGGCTCTCTGGCCTGTTTTTTTGGCCGTGGGTTTATGACCGGCCTGTCCACCCGGCCCAGGCTGGTGTTTGGATTGTGCGCTGATAGGCTCCGGTTGGCTCCAGCTCGGCCCTGGCTGGATGCAGGAGTCAGGCCCCTTTCGTGGAGCTCAGTTGTCTGCACCCCCTTCCCCACGCTGCTGGGAGGCTCCGGCACTGAGTGTTCCAAGTCTCTACCAGGAGAAAGCCCCAAAACGACGCTGGGTACAGGAGGCCCAGAGCCACAGATGAAAACCTTAGAGATGGGAGGGAACAGAGGCTGGGAGGAGCCACGGCTGCAGTCCTTGTCCTGGTCCCAGTCCCGGCAGCTGGGGCTTAGGGATGATCCTGCTCTGAAGTTCTCCCCTCTCCATGGGTTCTCCCTCTTCCTCCCACTATGCATCTGCATAGGAGCAGAGAGAAGCCAGGGTCCCTCGCTGCCTCTGTTGCAGAAGCAAGATGTCTGTCGCCAGCAGCGTCACCTAGCTTTCTTGCTCATCAGAGGAAAGTCCCCAGAAATTAAAGTCGGGAAGGGTCCTGGTGATCCCTGATGATGCCCCCTCAGCTTCTCAAGTGTCACAGGAAAGCCCTGGCCCCCACAGAGTCCCTGCATCCTGAACGTGCTTTGTGTCCTTGCTTTTCCAGGCCTCTGAGCTGTCTCCCGTCAGGCCCATTCCCCAGGGGCCCTGTCTGCCCCACCCCCCCGTTGCTTTCCCTCCTCCTCACTGATCAAACACCTCCTAGACACTGGATCTAGAGTGGCCTTCCCTTCTCAAAGCTGGGCAACAAACGCGTTGCGTGCTTCAGGCCCCGCTGCAGGGGTCGGCTGTCTTCTCTCTCCTGCACCCTCAGCATGCATGCAAGCAGTTTCAGAGCTGAGGGCAGCCCTGCGGCGACTACATTTATTTGGATCTGAGTTGATTCTGTATTCTCCTTGAAGTTCGGCCCCCTTGGCTGGGGCTACATCTCCCTGGTCCTTTTTATCACTGCAGGTGGCACGGGCTCTTTTCAAAATGCAGGGATGACCCCAAGACCGAAGCAATCCCTCATCACATCTGTGTTGCTGGGAAAACCAGGTCAGGCTTGAGGTCAGCGTTTGTGGAGTAGAAAAGGAGAAAGGTGATTCTCCTCTGTTTCCTTCCCCTCCCGTGTGCTGAGAGGGACACAGAGGCCCCACCATGCCCTGGAGCCCACATCGAGGCTCTTCTGTGAGCCTCTCGCCCTGCAGCAGAGAGCAAGTCCTCCTTGGATACAAACCCAGCTGCGGAGCTTAGGGTCCCAGGCAGGAGACGGGAACAGGGCTGGGGCCTGGGAGTCTCCTGCACACATCCTCCCCTCTCCCTTCCCCCATCCCACTGCCCTTCAGCCTCACCCAGCGCCAGCCCGGCTGCCTTCCCATGGCCACATGTGCAGATCTGGTGAAGAGAGGAGCAAACACAAGCCACCTGGATGGGCTCAGGGAAAACCTGCCCAGGGAGCCTGGAGACAGGACAGGATGCTGGTGCGGTGCTTCCAAGGCGGCTCCTTGAACTTGGATTTGGCTGGGGGTCCGCTGGCTTCCTTAAGGAGATAGGAGAAAGAGTGGCTGGGGTCAGGTGCAGAAAAGGCCAGCTACAGGACCCCAGGCATGAGCCCCCAGCAGCACCACAGCCATGGAGTTGACATCAGACAGGCACTGCCAGGGTCTTGGCTACGGCTGCCGTAAGCTAAGGAGAGGGTGGTGGCGAGGAGGGGAGCATCCTCCTTTAGGGGTTCTCCCTCTCTCTTTATAGTATTGACTTTATATTATCGACTTTTACTTAATGAAAGTGGGTATAAATTCAGGGAGAGAAAGAGATGACATGCTATGGAAGTGCAGACCCACCTTATACCCATTTATACCCACTTTCATTAAATAAAAGTTGAAAAGTTTAAACATCTCTAGACAGAAGACCTTCCTTCTACTACCCTCAAATTGGTGTGGAAGGGAGCTGTTCGGTTTGCACAGAGCAGAGAATGCCGCTGAGAAAGTTACCTGGCACCAATGTGGTCTACACGTCTGAAGCTGCCTCCTAACCTTCCTTCAGGGCTTTATTTCGGAGCTTGGTGAATCAAGGCGAATTTGTCATTACAAACGAAGCCTGCTTCCGCTCTTTTATTACATAGCTGATAGCATCAGTTTCCTCTGTGATTTCTTTTATTACTCTCCATTTTTATTAATCTTGGGGCTGCTAGTGATAACAATCTCATACAAAATAACTGGGTGACCTATTCTGGGAGGCCCACCTGGATGAGTTAAGGTCTTTTTTCTCCTGAGCATAGGGGGGTGCTGGGCACAAGTGCAGGCTCATTGGTGCCTCCGCATCGCCTCAGATATTTATGAGGATGGTCCATATCCCGCGGCAGACATGCGCAGTGCTTCACAGCAGTGTGAGTCCAGGTAGAGCCCCTGTGACCCATTAACTTCACAGTCAAAGGGCTCGGGTGCAGCTGGACGTGTCAGGGGAGATGCATCTGCCGAGGTGCTGAGTCCTGGGTTCCAGAGAGAATGGGGCAAATTCAGCCAAGGAGTGGATGGGGTCAATTTGATTCATCAATTGCACTCGAGGCAGCCCAGAAAAGGGGACACAGCACCTCCCCGGAAGGTTAACTGCTCCGCTAAGAAGCCCCCAACTTTCCTCACATCCACCTTCATCTTTCACTTCACTTTTCTACATCAAAATGGGCTTTTCTTGGGCTTCCCTGCCCTCCTCAATGGCCACACTGCATGGATCTTCAGGAGCAAAGAAGAGCTCCAGGGCCTCCCCTACGCCAGGAGGGGGGCGGTCTTTCCCACCAGTGGGAGCGCAGATCGGAACCTTCCTAGGTCCAGTGGCAGCTGCTGGGAACAGCGGGAGAAGCTGGCCCGCTGGCCGGGGGCACGTTAGCTCTGTTTTTCTCAGTGTTTACATCCACTGCCCATGCAGGGGGTGCCGGTGTAGACTGGATGTGGGACTCCTGAATACGGAGCATGCTAAAGTGGCCTCAACCACTTGGACTTTGCTGCAGTCAGCTGTCACTGGGCATCGGTCCGAAGCCACCATGGAACGCTCTGCCCCCGACCACTTTCCTTAACACTTACAGTGGCCTGTCAGGGATTCCACCTGTGAAGGGATTCCATCTGTCAATGTTTCTTTTTCTCTTTTTTCTGCCACCCATTTCTTCTGACCCTCAGCGAAATCCAGATATTCATGGTGACATTAATTTCTTGGGCTTCTCTGTCTTCGGCCCATTCTGATCTAGAAAAGCAAAGCGGGGTATGAGGAAAGTTGGGCGCTTCTCATTAGAACACCTAACCTTTTCTGGACAGCTTTGAGTGGGTGATATTAACATCACCATGAATATCTGGATTTAACTGAGGGTCAGACACATCTCCTGTGTGTGTGTGTGTGTGTGTGTGTGTGTGTGTGTGTATGAGGTGGGGTCTTGCTATGCTGCCCTGGTGGGAGTACAGTGGCCATTCACAGACACCATCATAGCACACTGCAGCCTCAAACTCCTGTCTTCAAGCCATCCTCCCACCTCAGCCTCCCGAATAGCTGTGACTACAGGAGCATGCCACCTTGCCCAGCTATTATGGTAACAGTATTAAAAAGAGGCACCCTTCCTCTGGGACCCTTGCTCGTTTTTCATTTAACACAAACTGAGGAGGGACTTTATGGAACTTTTCATGAAGTGAGGAAGTCTTGAACTGTAACACAACTCGATAGGTGCACATCACCTGGTCTCACGTTTCCTGGTCTGAGGCTCAGAGGTTGGGCTGGGCCAGAAGAGCGAGGTGACACACGTGGAATGGAGAAGTCACTCTGCTTATTGCATGAGAAGGTGAGGGAATTTCCAGAGATGGAGAAGTGGAGGCTCAGGTGAACCTCTACAGCCTCCAGCAGCATCCATTGGGGGGCAGGTGTGCTGCAGAGGGGCTGGCAGCCGTGCTGTTCCTGTCTGCATCCACTTGCTGAGTGCCTCCCCACCTGGCACTTCCTGCTCATGGACAGGGTCCTTGGGGAGTGAGTGACTCAGCTCAGCCCAGCAGCACCAGTGCCTGTCCCTTCTCCCATCAGTCCTGCCTGCACTGAACACTCTCCTCAACCCCTGCCTTTCACCTGCCCCCTCTCATACACGTCATCTCTGCCAGCCACATTTACAACCCACTTGCTGGGAGCTGTGATATTTTTACAAGCCATTGGCCTGCATTTCCAGTAACATGTTATCTCTTTCTCTCCCTGCATTTATACCCATTAAGTATACGTCGACATTATACAGACATTCCCTTTTCATATCCATGGCTTGCCTAACTCAGAGAGAAGAAGAACCTTGCAGACCCCATCACGTCCAGCCGGTCCCAAATCCCAGTGTGCACACAACAGAAATGCCTGCACGGCAGCTTGCCCATTCCAAGTGTATTGCCTGGCTCTTCCTGCCCAGACCAGTCTGAGCATCAGCCCAGGGAACGTGAAACCAGCTGATTTCCAATGGGACATGTGTGTATACCAAGCTGCGTCATGGTTCAGGATTTCTCCGCCCCATGAGAAGTTCCAGAAGGCCATTCGCACTTTGTGTTGAATGAAGACTGAGCATGTACTAAAAGTACATGTACGTGTATTTTACTCACTGTAAACGACCTACACATCCATTAACAGTAGAATGGGCAGTCCAGGCGCAGTAGCTCATGCCTGTAATCCCAGCACTTTGGGAGGCTGAGGTGGGAGGATTACTTGAGCGCGGGGGTTTGAGACCTCACCTCCCTGGGCAACGTAACAAGACCCTGTCTCTATAAAAATTTTTTAAAAATTAGCTGAGTGTGGTGGGGTGCACCTGTAGACCCAGTTACTCTGGGGGCTGAGGTGAGAGGATTGCTTGAGCCCAGGAGTTAGAAAAAGTGACAGTGAGCTGTGATTGTTCCACTGAACTCCAGTCTGGGCAATAGAGTGAGACCCTGTCTCTCTCTCTCTCTCAGGAAAAAAAAACGAAAACAAAAACAAAAAAAGAAAACCCACAAAAAACTAGAATGGGCAAATACTATGTGATGCATTCACACAATGGAATACCACTCAGCAACGAGAATGAATGAACTACCACTGTGAGCAACCACAGGGATGATCCCTCCTGCATCAGGCCAAACAAGAGCAGCAGACACCAAAGAGAACTTGCCGTATGACTCTTTCCATGAAATCCCAAAACAGACAACATCTGTGGTTTTTGGAGTCAGGACAGTATTACCCGGGTTGGGTAGAAAGGGGCTTCTGGGGTGTTGGCTGTGCTCTGTGTTTAAATCTACAGGTACAGGTTACATGAGCAGGTTCACTTGGTGAGAATTTATCAAGCCGTACACTTATGATGTGTATACTTTTCTGTATGTATATTTCAAGAAAAGGCTTTCTGGAAAAAACCTGCCTCCCCCCACCCCCTGGTCCAGCCACCAAGTTCTCTCTGGATTTGGTGCCCTATATAAATGTATTTCAATCAATTACCTGTTGACCGAATGAGCTGTTCTTCAACTGTTCCCAAGGACTGCCCTCGGGCATACGCATGGCCTCTGAGCACTTCCAGGCCTGTGTCTATGTGGTTAGTAACCTTCTCTTACCTAATTCTACTCCAAAGCCCTTTGCAGCACTTATTGGTGTGATTAGCAGAAAGGCAATAACATTCTCTCCTTCCCTGATTGCTTGAAGCTGAGGGGCAGAAACGAGACGTGGAGATGCTTATCCTGAGGGCGTGTGGGGATCTTTCATGCCAAGGTGTTCTCCCAACCATCCCGAGCCTGATGGGTCTCTCTGAAGGTGGGGAAACTGAGGCCTAGGAAGGTCATGACCTTCCCCAAGGGTCTCAGAAAGCAGGACCCCATATCGCTGGCCATCATAGCACTTTAGTAAAGTGGGGCTTTTCCAGGAGACAGGACTTTTCCAAAATGTGGCCACCGACCCCATGGCTTTCCGAGGTCTGAGTCTGACCTTGACAGCACAACCTCTAAGGAAGAAGGGAAGAGAAAGGAGCACTTGTCTGAACCAAGGAAGCTAAGAGAACCTCACCCCTCAGATTTCCACCCCAACCCCTGGCTCTCTCTGCCCCATCAGCAACACTCTAAGCCTGTGGTGGGTGCCAGGAGGAGCCCTCAGCACCTATTCACCCAGGGTGGCAACAGAGCCTCACCCCTGTGGGGCAGCCACAGTCAGTGCCCAGACATCTGTGGGTAGCTGTCCCTCGGGCTCCTCATTCTGTATATCCTTCACCTGGAAGAAAACAGACTCCAGAAGGCTGCCTTCCCATAAAAACATGAGCCTATCACTGGCACTGTGTCCAGTGTGCACTAGTGAGTGGCCTGTCTTCCCCTCGGGAAGTGGATGGAAGATTGCAGGAGGAGAGTGAGTGGCCTGTCTTCCCCTCGGGAAGTGGATGGAAGATTGCAGGAGGAGAGTGAGTGGCCTGTCTTCCCCTCGGGAAGTGGATGGAAGATCGCAGGAGGAGAGTGAGTGGCCTGTCTTCCCCTCGGGAAGTGGATGGAAGATTGCAGGAGGAGGTGTTTCCACTCTCAGATGCCACCCCTTCACCTTCAAGCTGCACTTTCTTTTCTGCAACATGGAGCCATCATGCCTGAACCTGATGCCTTGTCATCCTCCAGGGTCAGAGTCATGCGTGGAGCCACACCCATCTCTGTGGCCGCCCCCACCCACGGCCAGAGGACTGAGGCCTGGAGACACTGGCCCTGTCGGGCAGGATGAGGGCAGGGCAGCTGCCTGCAGAGCCTCTCCTGGGTTTCAGCTCAACCCCCCTGCTGTGGGCAGGGTCTGTGCCTCAGCAAAGGATAAAGTGGCCTCACCAGGAGTGGGAAGCAAAGGCCTGCATCCAGCCAGGTCTGTGCACCTGCCTGAGAGTGGCACTCACTGGTTATGCATTAACAGGGGACCGGCCACGTGGCAGGCCCAGGGCCGCAAGTGAACACCCAACAGGCATGTTTATCACTGCAGCCTTCCGATAAATTACCTCTCTTGTCAAAAATGTGCCCTCTCCCCTTTCCACGTCAGGCTTGTCACAAAGCTGAAATGACAGGTGGGCAAACAGCAGGGATGCTGAGCTTGGAAACTCCCTGCTCCTCAGCAGGTCCACACAGCGCCCCTCAGCTTGACCTGAGCTGCCGTATGGCCTAGGAATAGTCTGTAGATAGCAGGAACCAACAGGGGGTGGGAGGGTGGCCCCAAGAGGCTCCCTGGGAGTGGGGAGGTACAGGCAGGCAGCAAGGGAGGGGAGCTTACTTGGTCTGCCTTGGCTCTGAGAGGGGCTTATGAATTTCTTGCCGTAAAATGTCAAGATGCGATAAATTAAAAAACAAACAAACAAAAAACAGCCCTAGCCTGGTGGCTCCTGCCTATAATCCCAGCACTTTGGGAGGCTGAGGTGGGAAGATCGGGGTAAGGCCAGGAGTTCAAGACCAGCCTGGGCAACATAGCAAGATCCTGTCTCTACAAAAATTTTTACAAAATATAAAATAAATAAGTATATAAATAAATATGATGTCAGGAAGCAATTGGGCGGCAGGGAGGAGTGGCCTCTCCATAGGTCCCAGTGGGCACTGGTGGGAAGCAAAGGAATTTGAAGGGTCTAAAACTCCACGGCCACTGAGGCATTTGCCTAGTCCACTCCTATTCCACCGCAGCTTTCAGGATTCTGGGTAGTGAGATAACAGAAGGAGGCATCCAGTCCTAAAATACAACCCCAGCATCCATGGCTGGCCCATTCTCAGGTCATGTCTGTGCAGGTGAAGTGGAGATTAACACTGGTTGCTATTGCTGTATCTCCCCTCCATCTATTCATTCTACCCATCTCTCCATTCCTCTCTCTCTCTCCCTCATTCCCTGGCTTCTTTCTCTTCTCCCTTCCACACGTGTCTTTTGAGCATGAACTCTGCAAGGGTCTGCAGGAGCAGCTGGGAATACAGAGGGAAACAAGAATGGTGCCTGCTCCGGGCAGCTCCTGGTTGAGTAGAGAGGAAGCAGGTGTGCACGCCCTCCCTTATGGGAATTGAGGAAAGTGCACTTCCGGGCAGGCTGCCCATGGGCAAGGGTTTGGGGGCATAGATGGCATCTTGGCACCAATTAGGAAAGGGCATCCTTCCTCAGGGGAGAAGCTGCCCTGAACCAGGATGCTGAGCGTGGTGAGCAGGAGGCTGTGAAAGGAGACAGGGGTGTCTTTGGGGTCCAGGGAGAGCGCCTGCTGTCAATTTCCCCAGAGGGTGGACAGTGGATCCCGCTGTGTATAAAGGTGTCAGGACCCAACATCCAAACGTTTTTCTTAAACACTGTGATAAAATACACATAATGTAAAACTTAGCAGCTTCACCTTTTTAAGTGTGGCACTAAGTACATTCACATTGTGCAACCATCATCACCATCATCTCCAGAGCTCTGTCTTGCACCACTGGAACTCTGTTCCCATTAAATAGTGACTTCCCATCCCCCTCCCTTCCAGCCCATGGCAAGCAGGACTCTACTTTCTGTGTGGGTGAATTTGACTGGTCTAGGGTCCTCATATAAATGAAATCATACAATATCTATCTTTTTGTGGCTGGCATATTTCACTTAGCATAATGTCCTTGGTTTCATCCATGTTGTAGCATCCGCCAGGACTTCCTTCCTTTTTAAGAAATGGCCTCCCACGTGTGCGTGTCCTGCGTTCTGTTCATTCATTCATTCTTTGATGGGGACTTGGGTTGCTTCTACCTCTCCGTGATTGCGAATAATGCTGCTGAAAATACAGGTGTGCAAAGGCCCATCATCGACTTTTCAACCATTTGGAAGCCCACAAGGTGTGCCAGGGTGTGGACTCCCATAGTGGTGTGGAAGGAAGTCAGGGGATGCCACGCTGGGGCTAGGTGGTGAGCTGGGGACAGGAATGTCTGTGTGAGGGCGAAACACAGCAGCGGTGTGATGTGGTCCAGCCTCTCGAGGCTCATGCTGGCCAGCCCTGCCCTGACCCAGCTCATCTGCAAAGCTTTGGCCTGCCATTCAGTCTGAGGTCTTGTTTCCCTTAACTAAGGTGTCCTTTGTTCCAGTTTAACAGCATCTGCTCTCCCTCTCGCCACCGTCCCTGCCTTTGGGTCTCCCCTCACCCAGCCTCTCCTCCAAGCGTGGTTAGAGCGGAGTCAGCAGTCAGAGCCTCAGAGGTCAGGCTCAGGGTCCCACTCTTGACCAGCCATATTCTGCAATGCTGGACACTGCACATCTCCGCAGCCTTGCCCGTGAGATGGGGATGACAACCACGCCCACTTCATGTGTATCTTGTGATCGTTGAATGTGCAAGACCACAGGAAAGAAAGTTGTTGTATGTAAGATCCAGGCTGAAAATGTAAGTGCCATGAGAAGGGGCAGGAAATGCCAAACTTCAGGGCAAAAACCAGGCTTCACACAGGATAGTCTGTGAACATGCGAAGCACCTGAAAATCGCTAGCTGTTCATCCAGAACAGCAATAAGCACGGGTGCTGCTGCCACCCCATGACAACAACGACGATGGCCGACAACTGTGGAATCCTCTAAATGACACAAGTGCGTCATGACCCTCAATTTACAGCTGAGAAAACTGGGGTGCAGAATTGAATGTTGAAGGTCGTAAGTGCAAGACCTGGGTAGAGAATCTGGGCAGTTGATAGAGGCTTGTGCTTTGGACCTCCACGCATCGTGGCCTCTTGATTTGTGGAAAATGCTGGGGATCTGCCCTGGGTAACAGGACCTGTGTGCCTGTGCTCCAGGGGCTGCTGTCGCCAGAGCTTCTTGTCCTGCCTCCCCTACAGCCCTTTCTGAGGGACCAGCACTCCCCTCTCCTCTGGGTTGCAACTCACAGCACTGGAGTTCTCTGGCCCAGAGACAACAGTGGACAGGAAAAGCCCCAACTGATGGGGCTTCCCGAAAAATGGCTGCTTCCTCGGGCTGGATTCCTCATGAAAATAGGCTCTAGTCCCTAGTCCCTGAATCACTTAGGTACACTTCAGATCTAACCCTAAATAACACGGCCTATGAATTAAAGGGGCTCTACCTCTTGTCCTTGGTCCCCAGTGACAGTTGAGCCTCATCTCTGCTGCTACTACTTCCCCAAGCATCCTCAGTCTCAGTGACTTTAACACAGAGGCCTACCAGATCTCACCTGCCTGTGGAGCCCTCCCCTCCTGCCCACCTGCCCATGGAGCCCTCCCCTCCTGCACATGGAGCCCACCCCACCTGTCCGTGGAGCCCAGCCCACCTGCCCATGGAGCCCGCTCTGCCTGCCCATGGAACACGCCCCGCCTGCCCATGGAGCCCACCCCGCCTGCTCATGGAGCCCAGCCCGCCTGCACATGGAGCCCAGCCCACCTGTATGGATCCCACCTGCCATGGAGCCTACCCTACCTATCTATAGAGTGCCCCCTCCACCCACCTGTCCATGGAGCCCTCTGCTGGTCATTGCTGGGCAAGTGCATGACCTGATCATGGAGGCAGGAGCTTTCCCAGTCCTCACCCTTTAGCACTATTCCCTGGACGACCCTTCTCATCAGCTCCAAATGCCCAAAGGATGCTGAGGCAGGCACCTTTCAGGGTCAGTGAAACAGCAGTGGCCTCTGCCCTCCTGAACACAGAAAAATTGACATAGAAAACACACAGAGGAAAACAGAGCACTCACCACGGCTTGGGGGCCATTGTGTAAGGGTTTGTAAGGACTTCTTTTTGTTAGGCAGTGAGGCAAGTGTGGAGGACTGAGAGAGAAGGAGATGAGCATCCCAGAAGGCGCTCTCTGAGGAGGATGCAGGGGAGGCGTTTACTAGCATGGGCATGTGCAGGAGAGAGGCCTTCCACGCAGGGGAGCTGATTGGCCTGGGGAGTTCGCTCATTAGGCTGCCTTGAGGGTCCTTTTTCTTTTTAATTAGCCACTGGTTGGCTGGGACAGAAGAGGTGAAAGACCTGGAATTTTTTTCCCCGAATCAATTCTACGATGTTTCGCTTTTGTCACTTTTCATCATCTTGAAAGCAAGGTACCAGAAAATAGTGTGCTTGTACGGAATGTATGGTTCCTCAGCTCATGCACTGTTTATCTTTGCTTGCGTGCTTGTGGCATCATCCATGCTTTCTCTGGCTCACCCATTCATCATGCAACATATGCGTACAGTGCACTTCTTTCTACTGTGCTCTGCCAGCAGCAACTTTCGCTGTCCTGAAGCATATTAGCACCCCCTGAAGACTGTTCAGTCACCTGCTCTCAAGGCATTCGTTACTTCCCCATTTTTGAAGGCCTCTGGTTTAGCAGCTCAACTCCTCTGACACTTGTCCAGGAAGGTCAGCTGAGAAAATTCCCAGAGAGTGGGGCATGGTTAGGACTCTGCCTACTTCTGCTAAACTCAGAGAGTTCAATTAATTTTCCCAGAAAATTAAGCAGAAGTTCAAATAAATCCAAAGTTACATTTTATGACGTGCTACTAAAATGCTACGCCTGCTTCTGTTTTCCAGACTCAATCCTAGAATAGTAATTTGCTTAGGGACATCAAATGGCTCTTTATTTCTCCCTGACTGCATTCTTCTCATCCCTCTCGCCCCAGCCCTCTGTGCCCTTTTCCATGTGGAGAATTTCAGGAAGGGGAGGGGAGGTGGTTTCTGAACATAGGTAAGACCCCAAACAAATTCTGCTAATCTCAGGGTTTGGTGAAACTCTTTGCTCAGAAACTTTATGGCCAGTGGGAATTGATGGTTTGTGTTTGCTCTTCAAATAAAGAAACCTTGACGGTAGAGAAGGGCATTTTCTGCGGAGCTGCTGACTTTTGAAATCTTGAGCCCTCTTCCTTATCAGCCCATTTATTATAGGTTTCATAAATGTTTTATGAGGGGCTGGTGAGGCACTGCTGACTAGGGGTGGTGGCAGCTGTCTCCAACTTTCTACATTGTTGACAAGATCAAAGGACAGATTTACCACCTGATAAGATAGGGTGGATAAGACAGGGCGGAATCCCGAAATGACTTCTTGCCTCCTTGCACACAGGCAAACAAATTGGCTTGATGGGCGCCTCTTTCTCCCCTGGCCTGGAGCCCTTTGTTCCTTGTGCCATTTGTGGAACCAACAGGGCCTCCCAAGCAATTCCTGCCCCCAAAGCCAACGGCTAGTCTGCCCTCATGTTGGCAGGTTTGATGCTTATTTTTATGTGTAGTGTACATTTATAAAGAAGATTCGCCTCTTTTTTCAAAAAAGATTCTAAGTGATAAGAAAGTTTCCAGTTTCCACTGATAATAGGACATACTTCCTTGGGATCAGGTTGTCAAGCAGACCCCAAGGACACTTGGGAAGACAAGGGCGCTGCCTCTTTCGCTTCGTGTTTCTGCCTCTCAAAGCTCCCTTCTCCCCATCCAAAGGGCCTCCCTTTTCCCAGGGAGCCCTGATTTCTAAACGTACATATATTTTAAATGTATATTTTTAGGATCTGAAAGTATCTGAGCACTTCAATCCCTACTCCATTTATGTAAATGACACTCATTTTAAAACACTTACAATGAAAAAAAGGAAATACCTGCGCATGGAAATAATTTATGGCCAAATAAATCATCTCCAGAACACTTCTAGTTTTGGGCAGAGAAATTGTGTTGACTTTATTTTCAGCCATTATTGACTTTTAACTACAATTGCCTTGACAATCTTTGAGAATGTTCTTTTAATATGTCTCCTGATGATTGAAAATGGGAAACTTTCTTATCACTAGAATGCTTTCCTTTCTCTCTTTTCCTTCCTTCCTTCCTTCCTTCCTTCCTTCCTTCCTTCCACCTTTCCTTCTTTCCCTCCTTCCTTCCTTCCTTCCTTCCACCTTTCCTTCTTTCCCTCCTTTCTTCCTTCTTTCCTTCCTTCCTTCCTTCCTCCTTTCCTTCTTTCCCTTTCTTTCTTCCTTCCTTCCTTTCTTTGACAAAGGGAAAGATTCTCTCCTGAGTTAAAGGCAGTTTCTCTGACTTCCCAGAAATCCCTCACGTTGCCGGAGCTTGCTCTGCAACTCACCCCTGCCCTCCTTGCCACCTGGTCAGTGTCAGGCCTGAAGGATGGACCCTGAGGCCTCTGCCTGTTTCAGGAATGACTTTGAAGATATCAAAAATGTTCTGGCAATGATAATGCATGCATCCAGGCAACTCGTGACATTGCCAGAGTCTGTCCTCAGCAAAATAAAATATTAAGGAGCTACTTTATAGCCCCCATTGTCCCGGGCAGGTCGTAAAGCAGATCTTAAGGACACTTGCGAAGATGGCTCTGCCTCCTTAGCCTGTGTTTCTGCCTCTCAGAGTCCTTGTCCCCACTTTCTGAGGGTCTCCCCTTTCCCTCAGCACCCTGATTTTTCTCTGTGGTGGTGCTCTGGTAACTTCCCCCCACCTACCCTGCCTTCCCTGCCAGGCCGGCCGTCCTTGTCGAGGCAGGCTCTCTTTCTGTCCATTTAATGTTCTCCCTTTAATGCACCTGCTGTGTGCCCTGAGGCCTCTGGGAAAGCCAGTTGATAAACTAATCCCCATTTAGGTGAGAATACCAGATAGCACTCTAATTGATTCGACATTGCTGCCCTCCCTCAAATGGATGGATTGCGAGGTAGCGGTGACTCTGGAGCGTGAGCGGGGGTCATCCCATGTGCTCCCCACCCTGTGCCCTAATCAGGACCCTGGCTCTGTAAAATGCCGTTGTCTCCCCAGATGCCCCTTTGACCTCAGGCTCCAGCACCTGGATCCAGCCACAAATAGTGAGAACCCAGAGCTTAGAAACACACTCTGTCCCCTAGCTCTCGGCATGGCTGGGGGCCAGGACTCCATCTAACTCTGTGTGGAAAAGTGAAAGCACACCGTTGTTCTGTAAACGCTTCCCAGGGGTGCTGTGGGCTTGTCACTAAAGGACCAGCTTTGGACTGGATCAGGCTTGGAAAGCTTTAGAGAGGAGAAGACACCTGGAAAAAGAAGTATTTTGGGGGAAAAAAAAAAAAAAGAAAAAACAGGACCTGGGAGCTGGCAGCCATGCTGGGCTCTGGAATATGGACTCCAAGTATCCGGAGAGAGGCTGGGGCCAGAGCTTCCACCAAGAGGGGTGCAGGGAGGCCTGCCCTGCAGCCCAGGTGATCAAGGCATGTGTGGCCACAGGCAGCATCCACCTCCAGAAAGGGGGGCTTTTCCCAGAGTTACCAAATCACCATGTGGGCTCGAGGCAGCCCTGCCCCAGTGCTGAGCCCTGCAGGCTGAGCCAGTCCCAGAACCTCCAAGGGGCTGAGAGGGAGGCATCACCGCAGGCTCCTTCCCCCAGAACCAGCAAAGGTCTCTGAGTCCCAGAGGGAATGGCTGTGAAACAAACCTATTCAACACGGAACTAGGGAGGAAGGGGCGGTTTATTCGGCCGGGAGCTGCGTTGGGTCTGAATGCCCCAAATAGCGGAGCTCCCTTGACAAAGTAAATCCCTGCCCTTTTAAAAGCTTACATCTCTAGAAGCTACACGTGTTAGGGTGTTGGTCCATGGAGTAGGCGTGGGGTACGTGACTTAGGTGGGGGTTTGAGTGAAAACAACGCCTTCCGGAAAGATTCCTCCATACCATGCCTTCCATCCATAGGAGGGCGAGTAAAGATGGCACCTGGTCTGCCAGCCTTGACTTCTATTGAAATGCAGTGTGGAAGTCAAGGGGGAGGTGGTCTTAGATGCCTAAGGGTGACTTAGGATCTCCCTCCTCAGTCTTAGTACCAAGTAACTCCAGCCAGGAAGCATCAACACTTTTGACACTGCTTTCCAGATAGAGAAAGTCTAAACTGAACCCCAGTCAAAGGGAGTTAGGGAAAAATGGATAGGACCAACAGCAAAAGAAATAGAGAGACTTCTGTGAAGGCACTGGGTCTTTTCGGGAGTACTGGACTCAAAGCCATAATATGGGCCCTAGGCTCCCCTCTGTGTGTCTGCCTAGCTGGCTGGAGACAGTCCAGGGGCAGCCAGTCCAGCTGCTCCTTTCTCCTGTCCCCTGGAAAGTGTCCCATGCCATTTCCTACGAGGTCCTCTGGAAAACAGTCTCTTTGCAGGAGGAGCCCACCCAGGTGTCTGGGAGCAGGTGAGTCGGGTGGCCCTGCACCCTTTCCTGTGGAAGGGCATCAGCCATCAGGAGGCAGCCTGCTCAGGCCCCGCGCTCCCTGTCCTCGTGGTCAGGCCCGTGTTGTAGAAGGCCATGAAGGGGACTTTTATGAGCCATAGAATTGTTTCCGAAACATTATCAGCTCTGATTATTGGCTACAAATTTTCATCCGAAATCAGAGTCATAGGCTTTTACAGTGCAGTAAAATGCATATTAGCGGGTTCTGGGGTTGTCTTACCTCCCATTTACTCCACAGTTTTATCACTATTGCCATAATTTGACACTTGCCAATAGAGGAAGATTGTAAAGTGTCCATAGATCCTGTAAACCGTACTAAGTAGAGATTAGGATTACTACTAAGTTTAAACCCTAGTAAATGATAATTAAGTTGATGGATGTGGCTGTAAATCTCCCTTTATCAAGTGCTCGCTCTGGCGCGAGCAGCGTCTGGCCTCATTACCTTACAGCATCATTAATGCCCCATAGTATCTAAGCTTCAGTGGATGCTGAGTGAGGAGAGGATGAGATGTGCCACTGGGCCAAAGAAATCTGCGCAGGGGCCCCTCCCTTCCCTTCCCCTTATGGCAGGGCACAGCCAGGGTGGGAGTCTGCACACCAGGACTGCCTGGTGCCCAGGGGCGGGAACAGGGACAGATAACCCCGGGACCGCATTCCCAGCCCATCACCCATCTGGTCTCCCGATCTCTCTAGGGTCGGGGCCCTTGGCACCTAAAGGCTACTGTTTCTGGTGCTCTGGAAACCAACCCTTTTTTCTAGATGCCCCGGTAGAGCCTCTGCTTTCTGCAGAAAGTCTCACACGTTGCCTGATCATGCTGCTTCTGGAGAAAATAAAACTGCCAAACCATAATTCAGCAGAGGCAGCACAAGTGCTGACACGCTCCTCAAAGGTGGCTGTGGTCGGCGCCACACTGCAAGGGGGGGCCCTAGGTGGTAGCCTGCATCTGAGCAGCTCCATCCCAGCAAAGAGGCTTGCTTCACACGTGGGGTCTGCAGGGACCTTGTCCGCCTTTGACCAAGGTGGGAGTTGGCACGAGGGCTGAGCAGAGAATGTTGGCCCTTGGGTGGTGGGCTGTGGGGGCAGCTCCTTTGTGAGGATGCACCCTGGGGCTGCCGTGCTAGGAAATAGCCAGTGCGGTGCCCCTGTCCCCACCCACCCTTCCCACGTGTCCACAGCTGATCTGAGCCTCGGTTAATGGCAAAATCAAAGAGAGCCAAGGTGAGCTGCCTTGGGCCTGGAATGGATTCCTGGTGAGGGGCGGAGCTCCAGAACTTTGAGTCCATGTGTTTGCCAAAAGCTGGCTTGTTCTCCCTCTGGCCCCTTCTCTCCAGGGCAAGAGCTGACATTGCTGCTTGTTTCCCATGCATGACGGTGCCGACAACCTTTGCCAGGCACTGGGGCAGGGAGAATATGGTAGAGGCAGGGGTGGCGAGGGCTAGTTCAGGACTGGGCTGTGCCCCTGGGGCTCTATGTCCTAACTCAGTGTCAGACGGAGGCTCCTCTGGACACCAGTCCTTCCAGACATCCTGATCTAACTCCCAGGGGGGATTTACTTGGATAACATCAACCCCTTTTGAGGTCACGTTGACCAGCACCCCATCACTTATGGAATGGAGGGCCTGGGAGCCAATGGCCTCCTGCGCACCAGCCCCTGACCTTGGACAGGCTCTGGGTAACTGGGCTCAGGGCCTTCGGGCTGGCCAAGTTCTCAGGCCATGGGGTAAGCCGTGCTCTTTGGCTGGCCTTGACTATAGAAACTGGAACTTGGAGAACCAGGAAATAGCCCTACTGCAGAGTCATCTGGGAGAGACTGGATTTAGCTACAGCAGATAAACACGCGTTTTTTTTTTCTTTTTATTGCCCAAAGCGAAGTGATATGTACCTTGGTTGGAATTAGCAGGCTGAAAGTTCAAGAGATAAGCAGCTTCTCTTGGCGTGAGTGATCAGATCCATGGGGGCTTATTCAAGAGGCCCTGCCTTGGGCCTTGTCACCTTTGGAACATTTAGACTGCTGGGCTGGCATGGGGCCTGTCACCCCTGCCTGTTTCACAATCCCTAGCAACAGGGTGCATGAGCAGGAGCTGGCCCAACCTGTCACCTGGGCTTCACCTTTGTGTGCAGTGCTGCTGCGATCTTTACTCCTGATTTGAGACCTGCAGGGCTACTAGAGGCAAAGACAGCAAATATTTAGGGTCCTGGGCCAGGCCTTCCTGGAACCCCAGCCTGGCAGCAGGAAACCCCAGGCAGAGCTTAGCAGCAGACGTGTGCATCAGCCTCTATGCATCTCGCTATGGGAGAAAAGTAGCCTCTGTTGGAACCGAGTTATTTGAACATTTGCCATTACGCGGTGTGCTTGCTAAAAGTGGGTTTCGACCAGGCGCAGTGGCTCATGCCTGTAATCCCAGCACTTTGGCAGGCCGAGGCAGGCAGATCACTTGAAGCCAGGACTTTGAGACCAGCCTGGCCAACGTGGTAAAACCCTGTCTCTACTAAAAATACAAACATTAGCCGGGCAACATGGTGGTGCATGCCTGTAATCCCAGCTGCACGGGAGGCTGAGGCTGGACAATCGCTTGAACCTGAGAGGTGGAGGTTGCAGTGAGCCGAGATCGCGCCACTGCACTCCAGCCTGGGCAACAAAGCCAGACTCTGTCTCAAAAAGAAAAAATAAAAGAAGAAAAAGTCTGTTTTGGCCAGGGGCAGTGTCTCATGCCTGTAATCCCAGCACTTTGGGAGGCATAGGCGGGCGGATCACGAGGTCAAAAGATTGAGACCATCCTGGCCAACATGGTGAAACCCTGTCTCTACTAAAAATACAAAAATTAGCTGGGCATGGTGGCACATGCCTGTAGTCCCAGCTACTTGGGAGGCTGAGGCAGGAGAATTGCTTGAACCCGGGAGGTGGAGGTTGCAGTGAGCCGAGATTGTACCACTGCACTCCAGCCTGGCATCAGTGTGAGACTCTGTCTCAAAAAAAAAAAAAGTGTGTTTTCTGGGGCCCTTCCCCAGGCCTCCCCAGTCAGGGAGTGTGCAGCCACCTTCATGCGCTCAGATGGGAGGACTACTGGCTGGGCCACTGATATTTGATGCTGTGTGTTAAAACCAAGAGCTCTAAGTCTCAAATGTGAAAAGTCACATTTTCTCTGGCTGTGTCTCCTCACTTCCTGCCTCATTCTAGAAGAGCTTATTAAACACCTGGGTGCTAAGCTCCCTCCTGGTCTCCCAGGACTTAACTGAATAAAGTACCAAGTACTAAAGTCCTTGCCCTCCTGGGGTGCCAGGAGGTGGAGGATGCAGACAGGTGGTCTCTGTGTGCTGAACAGAGGGACACAGGTGACCCAGAGCCTTCTTGGGGCTGGACAGAAGCTGTAACTCAGCCTCGAGCCCTCCCCTCCCGTTGTGCAGTGTGTGTGTGAGTGTGTGTGTGCGTGCACGTACGCGCGCATGCGTATGGGGTGGGGTCAGGTCGGCGTGTACCTGCAGACCCCTTGCCCTGGCTCCCAGACCCCATAACACTTCTGAGCTCCGGGCTTCCTGTCCTGGCAAGTTCTCATTCAGAACACTCTGCCCATGAAGGATGTAGCATCTGACAAAACATGCTTTTCACTTGCAGGATATTTTTTGGCTCAATGAGTATGTGGCACATTTGCTAACCGGTTCCTTAAAAGTGTCATCTTTGATCCTTTTCCAGGTGGGAGGAGGGGAGAAAGAAAGAGCAAAACAAAAAACAAAGAAAAGGAAAACAACAACAACGGAGGTAACCTCAGGTGCTCCACCCCAAGTAAAACCTAACCCGAGAGGCCTGAGGCTGACTGTAAAATGCTCTCCATCGCTTAAGCTAATAAACCCAACTATCTTGAAGAGTAAACACCATATTGTTTTGCCAACTATTAGATTTTTACTACTCTCCAATAAAGCGAGCACTTTATTCCTTTCAAATAATATTCCATTCATTGTTTCCTAAAGATTAGCAATTGAAAGAGATGTCAACAATTTTCACTCTTTAAATTAAGTATAATAGGCTTTTATAGCATAGTATAAAGATATCTAAGGGAAAGGCTGCAATCAGAGCGGCTCGATGTTGCTTTTATCTGTCAGTACAGCCCCAATTTGACACTTGGGAGTAGAGGAAGCTTGTAAAGGCCCACGGACCCCATAAAGCTGGTGACACTTGGATTAGCCTGACAGCTCACTTTCTGCACAGTAAAGTGATCATTTAATTAACTAATGGGGTTGTAAGCAGGAAAGTTTATCTAATTAGCTGTCTTTCCCTTTGCCTCCTGGTAATTCCAGCTCTCGGTGTTTACATATGAACGATAGCCTGGGCTGGGACCTGCCTGAGAGAAGAGCGTTTTGCACAGGCCTCTCTGGGTCTCTAATTCGGCTTGTTGAAGGTGCCTCCGTCCAGCTGTGACATCATTCTTCCCAGAGAAAAACAGAACGGCTTCGATACCAGAGCTGGTTGGGATGGTTTCACAGAGGCCGCCAACACCTGCTCCTCTGGGGTTTCTATATTGTCCATGCACATTTTAATCACATCGATTCAATCATGACCAGTGGTGGGTGTGTGCAAGTGTGAGAGTCTGTGTGCTTGTGTGATGGTGCATCTGGGAGAGACTTTCCCCTCTGTGCAGAGGCTTCACCTCTGCTGTGGACAATCCCCGTCCCAAATCCACCACCATCATGCCAGACTTTGCTACCCTGCTCCCCACAGTACAAAATAATGAAAATACTCGTTTCTTTTTTTGAGATTGGGGGTCTCACTCTGTCACTCAGGATAGAGTGCAATGGCATGACTGTAGCTCAGTGTAGCTTCACCGCCTGGGCTCAATGAGCCTCCCAACTCAGCCTCCCGAGAATCTGGGACTACAGGCATGTGCCATTGGGCCAGGCTGATACTTTTGATAGAGCGTGCCTTTCTACCTGTCTTGACTAGACATGGATCTAGACAGCCCTGGCTGTGGGAATTCTTAACTGTGGCTCCTGGCATGAAGGGCCGGGATACCTTTTGCAGCTCTGGATTCCTTGGGGCTTACCTCGGGGAAAATGGAAATTGCAGCTGAGAAAGGTCACTCTGTCTGCAGGTCCTGCCTGCTTTCTGCGGGGCTCCAGGGGCCATTGAGCCTGGAGGGACCAATATGTGGCTCCGGGACTGAGAGACCAACCTGAGCTTCCAGAGGCTGAGGGGTGAGGGGTGTTTTCTGCTCAGACAACAGTGCTGGAAGGAACGAAAGCTCTTGGTGGAAGTGTCACCTGTAGACCTAACTGCTGGTTTTCATCCAGAGGACAGCAGTGGGGTGGGTGCAGGCCCGGTGAAAGGCCCATTCTAGAGGTCAGTCCTAATGGAAGCTCTCAGTACCTTTTGGTTCAAGCCACTGCCCAAGTGTGAATTTTGGTGACTCCTGTACTCACCCCAGAGTGGCCCCCAGCCACCTGGATCTGAGCTGCTGAGTAGCAGGGTGGCCAGAGGCTTCGAGAGGAGGGGGACCAGCAGAGGGTGGGGTCGGATGTCTTGGGCTGGCGGACTTCCGCAGCCCTTCCTCAGACACCCCCCTTCCCTCCCCCTTCTCTGCCTCATTCTGAGAGTGACCATCTCATCTGAGGACTTTTCAATGCTCCTCAAAAAAATGATTTTGAAAATTTATAAAAGTAACTAACTTTTAAAAAATGGTGGTAAGTATACATCGCATAAACTTTCCCACTTTTACCAATCTCAAGTGCACCAGTGGCAATCTCAAGTGCATCGTTCATGCCATCGCCACTATCTCCAGAACTCTCTCATCTTGAAAAACTGGAACTGTCCTCATTAAACAACTGCCCACTCTTTCCCCCAGCCCCTGGCAACCGCCCTTCCACTTTCTGTCTCTAGAATCTGGCTACTCTAAATACCTCATATGAGTAGAATGACACAGTATTTTTCCTTTTGCAGTGACGCATTTAATTTAGCATCATGTCCTTAAGTTCACCCATGTTGTAGCACGTGTTAGAATTTCCTTCCTTTTTAAGGCCGACTCATGTTCCATTGTATGTATGCACCATATCATGTTTATCCATGCATCTGCTGAAACTATCAAATGCAATCTTTGCTTTCATTCTTGAATAGTTTTTTCATCACATTTTTGGTAAGAAGGCTTAACAAAGAAGGGCTGTTTAATCCTAAACATAATTTCCTCTCATTTAACTAATACTTTAATAGTTATTTTATAATAATTGATTCATGGCTGGGCGTGGTGGCGCGCGCCTGTAATCCCAGCATTTTGAGAGGCTGAGGCAGGTGGATCACCTGAGTTCAGGAGTTTGAGACCAGCCTGGCCAACATGGTGAAACCCTGTCTCTACTAAATACGAAAAATTAGCTGGGCATGGTGGTGCATGCCTGTAATCCCGGCTCCTTGGGAGTCTGAGAAAGGAGAATCGCCTGAACCTGGGAGGTGAATATGGATTCAAGTACAACTGAAGCCTGGTGTTTTCAGAGGGGCAGGAAACTCTAATCACTTCATTTACACCTGTTGTGAGAAGCTGAGGCTAGGGCCACGTGTTAAGAATTTGAGTAGGACAACACTGCCATCTTGTGGCTATTTGTACCAATAGCAACTTGATCCTAAAGCTAGGATTAAGAATTGCTGTGGACAAGGTTACACAGGGATACACTTCTGGTCAAGGGCAGGTAAAAGGTCATAATCTATTAAAAGTATTTCGTACTGCTGGGGGGCTAGAGTCAGAATTATGCCCTGAAGTAACAGAGCCCGTGGCAAATACAGTCCTTGTTCCCTTTGCCTGTCCCAGACCCTGCTTCTTAGAGGAAGTTGTGGCGAAGCCATGGGAGCATTGGCAGGAGGGTTAATTACTGTTCATCCTGCCCGCAGACACATTGGAATCTAGACGTGTTCTCGAACTGTCTTTCGTTTTAGGAGCTCTGTTGGGTGGAAATCTCTCTCCTTCCTTTCTTCCCCCTTTCCTTCCTTCCTTTTCTCATTCTCTTCCTTCTTTCTCTTCTTCATAACTGCTTCACTGAGATATGATTCATATGCCATAGAATTCACCCATTTAGAGTGTGCAGTTGAGTGGTTTTTAGTTCTTATATTCACAGAATTGTGCAACCATCATCACAATTTTATGCCCACCCAGGTAACCGGGGATAATCTCCCCACTTAAGGTCCCTAACTTCACTTGCATCTCGAAAGCCCTTTGCCACGTAATGTGACATATTGATAGGATCCAGGGATTCAGGTGTGGACATCTTTGGGAGCCCACTGTTTTGTGTACCACAGTGAACCGTTTTCTATGCTTTTTTGTTTCAGAAGGCATAGTATGTCATAGCAGAAGAAGAGAAAAACAGAACCTGTTTACTGAACTTGAGTTTCGCGGCCCTAACCAGTCTTCAGTAGAGGACCCCTGTGCTTCGGCAACACAATAAATTGTGGAGTACACGAGGGGCCAGCGGAATGCAGAGGTCAAGGTCCTATGTCGTAAAGGGTGTTCTGGTGGGAATTCTCCGGCTACATAGCAGCCAAAAGACATTTCCAAATGGGCATTTGATATTCAGTATGGAATGATTTCCATCGCTGTTACACAAGCCCTTCTGCAGACCGTTCTACCCCAAACCCAGACGCTTTGTGAGAGGTGTTTCTACGGGAGTTGAGCGGAGGCTGAGGTTCCCATCTAGGTTAATGTGACCTGTGACAGACAGTGGAAGCTGAAGCCTTGGGTAAATAAGTGATCCTAAGAACCAGAGTGCCCAGGAGCTCACAGAAATCCCGAGGAGGAGCCTGGACATCACACAACATGGCATTGAGGGTGTGAGCCCATCTTGTCTAGGTCTAGTGTCAAGAAGCCTTTGCCTGTCATTTGGGTCACACGGGTTAGGCAGATAGGGCCATGTTCCAGGCTCTTGAAAAATCCAGGCTCAGAATTTTAAAGTTTGTCCCACAACCTTTGGGAAAGCTCTGCAATTCTGCAGAGAAGTGATAAGATGAAATCAGTGTTTCTGCAGGAGAGAAGGTAGGCAGGGGGTGTTGGCCAGGAGAAGAGCAAATCACTGTTCTCTGACTGCTTTCTGGGAGGGGCTGGCTGAGTGCTGGCTTACGATTTAGCGTGGCGTGTACTTGGTAAAGAGCAGAAAAATTTGAACTGTGAGATGCTGGCTTGACTGTGTTTCTTCCTAGACTGTGAACTTTTTGAGGACAGGGATTGTGTGTTATTTACTTTTCAATTCCTGTGCTCAGGCCAGGGCATGGAACATGAGTATTCAGCAAATGCTTCCTGTCTGATTCTGTGTGATACTAACAGCAATGCCATTAGAAACTGCTGTTAGAAACAGACTCCAAACGCCATGGCCCAAAAGTGATAATCATTTCTTTCTTTCTTTCTTTCTTTCTTTGAGATGAAGTCTTGCTCTGTCACCCAGGCTGGAGTGCGGTGACAAGATGATAGCTCACTGCAGACTCAAATTCTTGGGCTCAAGTGATCCTCCTGCCTCAGCCTTCTGAGTAGCTGCAACTATAGGCATATACTAGCATTCCTGACTAATTATATTTTTTATTTCTGGGACAGAGTCTCACTCTGTTTCCTAGGCTGGAGTGCAGTGGCACAATCCTGGCTCACCGCAACCTCTGTCTCCCAAGTTGAAGCTATTCTTGTGCCTCAGCCTCCCAAGTGGCAGAACCTACAGGCTCAAGTCACCATGACCGGCTATTTTTTGTATTTTTAGTAGAGATGGGGTTTTGCCATGTTAGCCAGACTGGTCTCCAACATCTGACTCAAATGATCCACCCGCCTTGGCCTGCTAAAGTGCTTGGATTACATGCATGAGGTGAGCTTGGCCCTGGCTAATTAAAAAAAAATTTTTGTAAAGATGGGGTCTTGCTCTGTTGACGAGGCCTGTCTGGAACTCCTGGCCTCAAGCAATCCTCTGCCTCAGGCTGCAAAAGTGCTGGGATTACAGGTGTGAGACATTGCACCTGGCTGGAAGTTTGGAAGTTTATTTCTGACTTGTGAGGTCCAAAAATTGGTGCAGGATATTTCTGTGGGTGGCCTCAGACTGACCCAGTTCTTTTCCCTTTCACACGGGCGGTTCTCAAGAATAACTGTAAAATATGCTTAGAATACAACATCGTGAGATAGGCTGCCTAAAACAGGCTGACCCTTGTTCCCGTCCCTCCTAGAGGATGTAACATCTTGAGTTACATTCTCTAGGAAGTGCCTGGGACAGACAAGGCTTTGATTCTCTCTCCCCTGGAAGCAGGATGCCTCTCAAGGTTTTAGCCCAGTGGGTCATGTGCTCCTGAGTTCTATCACCCAGGGCAGGCTGTCTTTTGAGGGATCCCTCAGCTATGATGCAAGTGAGACATGCACAATTGAGACCCTATTCACCCCAGGCAGCTTTTTTGAGGCTTGCATCTCGAAAGCCCTTTGCCACGAGAGGCAAGCCTGATACGGTTTGGCTCTGTGTCCCCACCCAAATCTCACGATCAGGAGGCCTGATATGGTTTGGCTCTGTGTCCCCACCCAAATCTCATGATCAGGAGGCCTGATATGGTTGGGGGCTCTGTGTCCCCACCCAAATCTCATGTTAAATTGTAATTCCAAATGTTGGGGGAAGGACCTGGTGGGAGGTGATTTGGGGGTGGATTTCCCCCTTGCTGTTCTTGTGGTAATGAGTGAGGTCTCACGAATTCTGATAGTTTAAAAGTGTATGGCTATATAGTCAGTAGTGGGATTGTTGGGTCAAATGGTACCCAAAAGACTCTAAATCATTCTACTATAAAGACACATGCTCACATATGTTTACTATAGCACTATTTACAATAGCAAAGACCTGGAACCAACCCAAATGCCCATCAATGATAGACTGGATAAAGAAAACGTGGTACATATACACCAGTAGAATACGATGCAGCCATAAAAAGGAATGAGATCATGTCTTATGCAGGAACATGGATGAAGCTGGAAACCATCATCCTCAGCAAACTAACACAGGAACAGAAAACCAAACACCACACGTTCCCACTAATATTTGGGAGTTGAACAATGAGAACACATGGACACAGGGAGGGGAAAAACACACACCAGGGCCAGTCAGGGGGTAGGGGGCGAGGGGAGGGAGAGCATTAGGACAAATAGCTAATGCATGTAGGGCTTAAAACCTAGATGACGGGTTGACAGAAGCAGCAAACCACCATGGCACATGTATACCTGTGCAACAAACTTACACATTCTGCATGTGTATCCTGGAACTTAAAAAAAAAGTGTGTGGTACTTCCCCCTTTGCTCTCTCTCTCTCTCCTGAGGCTGCCCCAGCCATGTCTCCTCTACAGCCTGCAGAACTTTGAGTCAACTAAACCTCTTTTCTTTATAAATTACCTAATCTCAGATAGTTCTTTATAGCAGTGTGAGGATGGACAAACACAAGGTCTGGTTCACAATGAATGCTGAGCTATTTTGTCCCTTGCTGCCTACTTGAATGTCACAAATCCACTTCATGTAACTTGTGGCATATGTGTGTGTTCTGTGTTGCTGGACTCAGACAAGTTGGTAACCAGTACATGGTAAACGTGCTTTACAACTGGTTTCCAGATCAGAGAAGGGCTCTTCTCCAGGTAGTGATTCAGGGTCCCAGGATCGTTAATCTTGTGGCTCCCCCTCTTCCACACATCATTTTTGTGCTCTTTGTTTTACGATCTGGCATAAGGGGAAAGTGCACAGAGACCCATACACAGGAAGGTTTTAGGCGCCAGGCTGGAACCCAGTCACAGGACCACCCTACCCATGGGAATCTGGGAAACATAACCCAGTGTATGTCCAAGGAGAAGAGAAGGGCTTAGTGAACAGAATTTTCTGCCACGGATTAATAGGGAAGAACGGAATGAACGAGAGCCCAGCACTGACTGTCACTGTTCACAGAGCAAGTCAGTTTAGTTACTTAAGGTGACTACGTGTCAGCTTAGATCATGATGCTATTTCATGTGAACTCATATGAAAAAATGATGACACTTGTCAGAGGCACTTGTCAGCTCTCTGTAGTGTTCCATTATTGGCAGAGGCTGCAGCAGTGGAATAAAGCAGAAGCTGCCTTCTAAACCAGGAGACTCCACACTCCAGCAGCTCAGTCCGATCAGCATCCTCCTCAGAGAGAGCAGCAAGTTTGCAGAGTGGGCAGGCTTGGCCCTGTGGGACGGGGAACTGGTTGTGTTGGGGCCAATTCAGAGAGATTGCTGAGTGGCCTTGTGTGTGACACTGCAGGCCCTGCCACCACTGAAGTCCTCGGCCATTTTCTTGGACTCCTAGTGGGATGGGAGCTGCTGAGAGAAGCTTCTCCTAAAGGAGGCCCAGTGGGGTCTGGTGAGGCAGGAGTAGGGCCCTGGAAGAGCCCCAGTGAGGAGTAGTGTTCATTGCTAAGTGTTTTAGTCCATTTGTGTTGCTGTAAAGGAATACCTGCGGTTGGTTTATAAAGCAACGGGGTTTATCTGGCTCACAGTTCTGCAGGCTGTACAGGAAGCATGGAGCCAGCATCTGCTTCTGGTGAGGAACTCAGGATGCTTCCGGTCGTGGGGAAGGGGAAGAACTGGGGTGTGCAGAGATCACATGGTGAGAGAGGATGCAACAGAGAGAAAAAGAGAAAGAGAGAAGAGAGAGGGCAGGGAGACGCCAGGCTCTCTTAACAAGCAGCTCTCACGGGAGCTGACAAAGAGAGAACTCACTCCGCCCTGTGAGGACGGCACCAAGACGTTCATGAGGAATCTGCTTCTGTGGCCAAAATATCTCCCACTAGGCCTCACCTCCAACTTGGAGAACAAATTTCAATATGAGATTTGGAGACATAAACATCCGAACTGTAGCATTCTACCCTTGGCACCTCAACTGCCATGCTCTCCTCACAGGCAAAATACTATCATTTCTTCCCCATATTTCCAAAAGTCTTCATTCATTTCAGCATTAACTCAAAAGTCAAAGTTCAAAGTCTCATCTGAGACTCAGGGCAGGTCCTTTACAACTGTGAGCCTATTAAATTAAAATCAAGTTATTTACTTCGAAGATACAATGGTGGTACAGGCACTGGATAGACACTCCTATTCCACAGAGGAGAGATCAGCCAAAAGAAAAGGATGCCAGGCCCCATGCAAGTCCGAGACCCAGCAGGGCAGACACGCGGGGCTTCGAACCTAGATGACAGGTTGACAGATGCAGCAAACCACCATGGCTTAAACACTTTTATTTAAAGCTTAAAAGTAATCTCCTTTGACTCCATGCCCCTGGGCACACTGCTGTGAAGAGTGGACTCCCCTCCTTGGGCAGCCTAGTCCCACTGCTTTTCTGCGCACATCCCCTGCGGCTGAGCTCATGGGTTGTAGCTGAGTGTCCACAGCATTTCCAGGTAGGGCCTCAAGTTACTTCTGACAATGTCGGCAGCCCCCTTCCCACAGTTCCACTAGGCAGTGTCCCAGTGGGGACTCTGTGTGGAGGCTCCGACTCCCCCTACATTTCCCCTCACCACTGCCCTAGTAGAGTCTCTCTCTGGGGGCCCCATTCCTGTGATAGGCTTCTGCTTGAGTACCCAGGCTTTTAGAAATATCCTCTGAAATCTAGGTAGAAGCCACCAAGCCTCCACCATTCTTGTGTCCTGTGTGTTTGCAGACTAACACCCGATGGAAGCTTCCAAGGCCTACAGCTTGTGCCCTTCAGCGTGGTGGCCAGAACATAACCTGAGGTCGTTTGAAACACAGCTGGAAACACAGTGGCCTGGATTTGAAGAGCGGTGTCAGTATCTCAAGGCAGCACAGGACAGCAGCACCCTGGGCCTGTCCCCCGAAATAATTCTGTCCTCCGAGGCCTCTGAGCCTGTGATGGGAAGAGCATCCTTGAAGGTTTCTCAGATGCCTTTGGGGCCTTTTCCTCACTGTCTTGACTATTAGTACCTGGCTCCCTTTTGTCTGTGCTAATCTCTCTAGCAAGTGATTGCTCCACATCACCCTTGGATTCTTCTTCTGAAAATGCTCTTTCCTTCTCTGTAACACAGCCACGCTGCAAATATTCCAAATTTTTAAGCCCTGTTTCCTTTACTCTACCAATTTATCATAAGAAGTTAAAGGTAACCACACAGCAGCCTGAGCACTTTACTGCTTAGAAATTTCTTCCTCCAAATATCCTAGGTCATCGCTCTTAAGTTCCGCTTTCCACAAAGCCCCACAGCAAGAACACAATGTAGCCAAGTTTTTTGCTAGGGTGTAACAAGGGGGACCTTTGTTCCAGTTCCCAATAAGTTCCTCATTTCCATCTTGAGACCCTGCCAGTGTGGTCTTTCTAGTAAAAAAAAAAATATTTACTTTTTTTGAGGGAAGGTCTCACTGTCACCTGGGCTGGAGTGCAGTGGTGCAATCTTGGCTCACTGCAACCTCTGTTTCCCAGGCTCAAGTAATCAATCCTACCACCTCAGCCTCAGTAACCACTCTCAGGCTCAAGTAATCAATCCTACCACCCACAGCATATGTGGTGGCATGTGCCACCACATCTGGCTAAATTTTGTGTGTGCGTATATATATATTTGGTAGAGATGAGGTTTTGCCATGTTGCCCCACTGGTCTTGAACTTTGAACTCCTTTACTCAAGGGATGTGTCCACCTTGGCCTCCCAAAGTTTTGGAGTGTGTTCTTTACTATCTGTATTTCTATCAGCATTTTGGTCATAATGACTTAATTAATCTCTAAGAAGTTACAAACTTTCCCTTGTCTTCTCCTCTTCTGAACTGTCCAAACTCTTCTAGCCTCTGCCCATTACCCAGTTCCAAAACCACGTTTACATTTTCAGGTGTCTTTATAGTAACAGCCTACTCCCTGGTCTAATTTTCTTAGTCCGTCTGTGTTGATATAAAGGAATACCTGAGACTGGTCATTTACAAAGAAAAGAGGTTTATTTGGCTCACGGTTCTGCAGCCTGTACAAGAAACAGGCGCTAGCATCTGCTTCAATGTGAGGGCCTCAGGCTGCTTCTACTCGTGGCAGAAGGTGAAGGGGAGCTATGTGTGCAGATATCACATGGAGAGAGAAGCAGCAAGGGGAAGACGGGGGATGCCAGGCTCTTTTTAACAACTAGCTCTTGTGGGAGCAAATAGAGTGAGAACTGGCTCATTACCAAGAAGCCAGCACTAAGCCATGGTCCCTCCTGGCAGTGGGGCAGAAACGGCTGTGACTGGAGCCTCAGTAGTCCTGACACCCTCAGGCACCCTTGCACACCAAATCCACACTGGATCCTGCATATACACGGCCTCCAGACTGTACTCTAGTCCATCTCTGCCTTTATGTGACCACCTGAGAGGTCAAAATTACTGTGCTCAGAGAGGACAACACCACAGTGGGGAGTAAGTGAATTAACCGTGAAGCCCTGCTCCAGGCTGGCACACAGGAGCGTCTGGTCCATCAGCGCCGGCCCTGTGCCTCTCTCAAGCCTACACTGGCCCCTGACCCCAGGGTCTCTTGCTTCAGTGAAACTCTTACCTCTGTCTCTGCTCCTGTGCTCCTGACTTGTTCGCCCCCCTTGGGTGTCAGGGAAACACTTGCCCCATTTTGTAATGCTGCAATGGAGAACGTGTGGAGAACGTCAAGGAAGTCGGCGGTTCATGCCAAATGCCAAGTGTTAGCAGCCTTTCGACGCCAAGGGCGCCCTCTTGCCTCCCAACATCTGCACTCTGTTGAGTTCACATAGTCCACAGGCGAACTGTGGCTGCTGGAGCTTTTTTAAATGTGATACCCTGGCTTCATCAGTTTTTATGCCAAAGAAGGTATCTTCGTCCATCAGGGCTATGGCAAAAATGCCATCGACCAGGTGGCCTCAACAGCAAGCATTTATTCCTCACCATTCCGAAGGCTGGAAGTCTAAGATCAAGGTGCCAGCAGACTCGGTGTCTGGGGACAACCTGTTTCCTGGCTCACACATGGCGTCTTCTCGCAGTGTCCTCACAGGGTGGGAGGGCCGAGGGAGCTCTCTGGGGTGCCCTTTACAGGGGTGCTAATCCCATTCATGAGGGCTCCACGTTTATGACCTAATCAGCTCCCAACGCCCTCACTTCCAATCACCAACACATTGAAGTTAGGTTTCAGAACATGAATTTGCAGGGACACAAGCATTCAGTCTATAGCAGAAGCAGATATTTTGTAAGTTTTAAGCCTACTTAGGTACAGAGGCCTGCACCGTCTCATAAGCTTCTTCCTCCAGGTTGAACGTGGACTCCGGCTGGGGACCTGGCTCGGAGCGTGGCGTGTGCCATCACTACCATGTCGTCAGAGAATGCAACCCCATTAGAAGGTCCTGTAAGGTCCTGAAAGGCCCACTGCCCCCCAGCCATGCAGTGGCCTTTCCCTGCAAGACCGTGCTGCTCTGGACTGTTTCACTAAATGGTCACGGGCATGAGGCTGGCACCTCCCTGCAGGACGATGGCTGTCACCTGCTCCATGTTCGCCACGTTCAGACATTTATCTCCAGTCTCTAAAACTCCCCCTTAAAGTGGACATCACCCTTCTTTTCATTTACGGAAGTGGAACCTGAGGCTGGAACGTGGGGGCTGCAGGATAGTGTGGTCTTGAGCCCTGGGCTGAGTAGCCCCCTGAAGACCACGTGGCTCTGCTTCCCTCCGCTGGCGACTGAGCGAGGCCTGCTGTCACCTGCCCCAGCCTGCCAGGGCTGAGGCCTCCTTTTCCACCAGCACCCCTAAGGTCTGGGGTCACGTTAGCCTGTGTCTCGGGGCTCGCAGGCGGGCCGGGGCTGAACATTTCTGGAAGGAAATGTCCCGAGCTGGTGCTGGTCCCAGGCCAGGAGCTTGGCTTCCTTACCCCTGGTTGCTGAGGCACAGTGTTTTTCTACTGTAATGGAAGCTGTCACATTGCAGCTGCACTTTGTTCATGAGGACGTGACCGATCTCTGTGCAGTTTTGCGTTTCTTGCCTTGCAGCCACTCATGTATCCACAGTTTGCTGCGAGCCCCACAGGCATCACGGCCGTCTTTCTGCCCATGTCTCTTGCACAGCCCCTCCCACCGAGCTGGCTCACCACAGTCCCCTGCACCTGCTTAGATGGGGATGCCTCTCTTCCCACCAGGCTCAGCACCTTCCATCAAGCTTCCCCCTGGTGATGGCGTGGGACCCAGGGATGGTGTCCCTTCAACAACCAGGCCCCACAGAGTGGCTGACTGTCCAGGAAAGCCCCAGTCTGCTAGGCATCCAGGGACTCTGGTAGCACTTACTGTCTTTTTTGCGCAAATTTTAATGACGTGATCCCTTTGGGCAGAACTGTTAAATAAAGACACCTCTTCCTCCAGGTCAGATGTTGACTCCTGCCAGGGGGCCTGGCTTGAAGTACAGCATTTGCCAAATGTCACCTCTGGGTCTTCCCTCAGCTGGGTGACTTGGTGCAGTGCACGGACTGTGCAACTATATATGTCAGCCCTGTGAGCCACTGTTGCTCCAAGCCCCTGGCTTGGAAAAAGATTTGACATTTATGCCCCTCAACAGTCACTGCCCTGGCCTGGAGACCCCCAGGACAGATGGCTATAACAGGAGCCCCTTGGTTGCAGGCCACTCCATATTAAAGTCTGATGTTTCCTTGCTTCAGTTGTTTAACATGGGTCTCTGCAGCCGGCCACCGCCCATCCCAGGCCTCACGCCTCTTCTCATGCCTGCTGAGACCGGGCCACTGTGACTTCTTTTTAGTTCATCTCTGAACTGGAATCTCTCTTTAGGGACAGAGGGAAGCTCGCGCTGCCTGTGAGCACATCTTGTTCAACCCTCAACTCTGACTTGTCTTGTTTTTTAACTGGTAAGCAATTTATTACAATAGCTGACTTAAGCATCCGCGATGGTGGCTTCCACCTCAACTCCTGCCTCAATACTGATGGGAGTCACCTCCTTAACAATCTCAGAAGGGCTGTGCGAGTCAGTGAGTCGCTTGTGAGTTCTCATCTGGAAATGATCCCATGTCTTAGAACCTCATCACAAGGAGTTTTTCTTGTAGTGATTCTCAAAGTTTTGACAAGCATCCGAAACAGCTCTTTCATTTTGAGATTTGTTTCCTTTGCTCCTCTGATCATGTCAGCGCACACCTTCTCCAGGAGTTTTACGTCACAGCAGTTAGAATGGTTCGGATTCGGTGAGTTGCCACCTCCGGCTCCAGGGGTGTTTTTCTGGTATCCTTAAAAGCCATGGCTGCTGTGTGGCTTCCTGACCAACTTGCTCCTGGCAAGAGCAAACAGAGGTGAGTCAGGAGCAGGAGCGTGCAGACCCACGACCCGCAGCAACTACAACCGTATCTTCCTCTGAGAGGGTCTTTTTTATTTTAGGCAGTTTCACTCTGCCTCCCAGGCTGGAGTGCAGTGGTGCGATCTCGGCTCACTGAAACCCCCGCATCCTGGCTTCAAGTGATTCTTGTGCCTCAACCTCCCAAGTAGCTGGGATCGCAGGCACAGGACACCATACCCAGCTAATTTTTGTCTTTAGTAGAGACAGAATTTCGCCATGTTGGTCAGGCTGGTCTGGAACTCCCAACCTCAAGTGATCCGCCCGCTTTGGCCTCCCAAAGTGCTGGGATTACAGGTGTGAGCCACCGTGCACCCGGCCAGACTTGTCTTTTTGCAGTGTTGGGTGCAGGGTGTTGTTTGTGACACTGCCATTACCAATGCCTGCCAATTACTGAGTGTGCACTGTGAGCCCCACATGGTAATTCATTTAATCCTCCCATCGATCCTGTGAGGAAGGTACTGTCAACCTCTGTTTATATATATAAGCAAACCGAGGTTCAGAAAAGCTTGGCCGCTTGCCCCAGGCCACCTGACCAGAATCCAACCTCAGGAATGCTGATGTCGAAGGCTGGCTCCTGGCTGCCACACCCCGGCCACAGCATGGAGATCTGTCAACATGGAGCCTTTCAGGATGGACATTTTCTTTCTTCTGGGATTATTGTAGAAGGAAATTTGAGGGTGAGAAGAAATGTCAGTTAAAAGAGGCACGATGACTGTCACCATGTGCTCCAGCCACGGAGAGCTGGACTCAGATGTCAGCCCTGCCACCTAAAGGCATGTGACTTAGGGCCAGTTACTTGCCCTCTCTCTGCCTTAGTGAGTTCATCTGTAAAGTGGGATGAATAATGTGCTGACCTCATATGGTGGTTATGAGGAGGGAATGAGAAAATCCATGTCAAGTACTGAACACAAGGCCTGGCATACAGTGAAGGGTCAGTACTTGCTGCTCTTCCTCTTCCTCTCCTTCAACTCCTCCTTCTCCTTCTCCTTCTACTCCTCCTTCTCCTCTTTCTCCTCCTTCTCCTTCTTCTTCCTCTTTTTTTCTGTCTCCCATTGGCTTCCCCTCACTGCCTCTCACTCTAAACAGCCTGTGCGAGCATCCCATCCTACCCTTTTTAGGGGGGATTATGGCTGAATTGTCAGTTTCTGTAGGATAGATCATTGTCCTAAGCTAATGAAAAAGATTCCAGAAAAGACCAGCATCTCCATCACTATCACATTTTCAAAGAATGTGGCCAGGCTGGTGGCTCACGCCTGTAATCCCAGAACTTTGGGAGGCTGCGGTGGGTGGAACACAAATTAAGAGATCAAGACCCGCCTGGCCAACATGGTGAGACCCCATCTATACTAAAACACAACAATTAGCTGGGCATGGTGGCGCATGCCTGTAATCCCAGCTACTCAGGAGGCTGAGGCAGGAGAATTGCTTGAACCCAGGAGGCGGAGGTTGCAGTGAGCCGAGATCATGCCACTGCACTACAGCCTGGCGCCTGGTGACAGAGCGAGACTCTGTCTCAAAAAAAAAAAATAATAATAAAGTAATTTCAGCAGAAATCCCCGTAAGGTCCCAAAGCACCTACTACCCACCCAGCCACACTGTGGCTTTTGCTTACTAGCTGTGCTGCTCTGAGCTGTTCTACACAGTGGTGGTCAGCACAAGGCTGGCAGGCGACCTGCGGCTCTCAGAAAGGAGGCCCCCGAAACCACAAAGCTCCTTACCCACCTCTGGAAAATGATGTCATGAGCATCCCTCCAATGAATGCATTTTCAACTCAAGGCTCAGCGGCTAGGTAGGGAACGGTTACCACCGATCACCGCTGGAGGGCGCCCAAGCCCGCCTCTTAGCCTCTCCAGAGCGGACTCAGGCTTCCAGATGTTGAGAAAAGACTCCGGCATACAACCTTCCTTCCGCACTGCACTGATCTACTATGCCCATTTTAAAAGCCTGTAACTCTTTGATCTCAGTCTCACTCTTTACTTGTTAATATTCTGCCCTCAGTGAAAGGACTGGGAAACGGGTTGAGAAACAAAATATGTATGTATGAATGTATTTGGAGATGTGGTGTCCCTACGTGGCCCAGGTTGGCCTCAAACTCCTGGGTGAAGCATCCTCCAGCCTCAGCCTCCCAAGTAGCTAGGACTACAGGTGCACATGGCATCGTGCCCAGCAGATAAACAATTACTAATGACCAATAAGGAATGCCTTTTGTGGAGCTGTGAGATAAGAAGCTTTCATTCATTCTCTCTGATTCTCACAACAGCCCTGTTAGGAGATGCTCTCTTCTTCTTCCTCCTCCTCCTCTTCCTCCCCTTCCTCCCCTTCCCCTTCCCCCTTTTTCTCTTCTTCTCCTTCTCCTTCCTCCTTGTTCTTCTTCTTCTTCCTTTTAGGGACAGGGTCTCACTTGGTCACCCAGGCTACAGTGCTGTGGCCTGATCATAGCTCATTGAGGTCATTGAAAATGCACAGGGAGGAAAGGTGCTATGACTAACTTGAATATTGGACTTTTCAATGTAATATTTTCTCAATTATATGTCTTGGGAATGCAGTATAAACAGGCATATGACAAATGACTGATCAATTTCCAATAACAAATTACTTATTTACTGAGCAACCATGTTCTTCCCAGACATAGTATAGAAATATGGACAAACAGACACTTGTCCTGAGGCTGCCCTTCCCAGCTTTCTGGTTCTGGAAGGTGAATGAGACTTTTCTTTTATTCTTAAATACAGCCGAGAAGCTTTCCACAATAGGTCATTCCAACGTCTTTCTTAAATGTTAGGAAGGTTTTCTTTAAATCTGGCTTCAAGTTCTTATTGTTCAGTTTATTTATATTTTTATATTTATATATATTTATATTTTATTTATATATTTTTGTTCTTCCACGTTCAAATTTTCTTCAACCTTGTATTTAAGGAGCATCTCTTATACACAGTATGTAGTTATGTCTTTTTAAATCCATTTTGAAACAAAATTGATCTTTTAATTTGATTCTTTAATTTTTTTACATTTATTGTAATTACTGGTAACTTTTGCTCAAATCTCTTATTACTTGTTTTCTATGGATTACTTCTGTTTTATGTTCCTTTACTTTTCTATCTTGTCTTCTAATTGCTCTTTATTTTGCTCTTCTATTAGCTTGTTCAATATAGGCTAATTTTTTAACCCTAGAGATTACAACACATATCCTTGACTTATTCCAATCGAATACAAATTGGGTCTTTTACCACTTCCTGGGAATTTTAAGGGCCTTATACCATTTTAAGTTCTTTCCCTCTGCCTTAAGTACTATTATTGCTTTGTAACTTCTCTCTCTATTAAAAACTCTACAAAACATTAATATTATTGCTCTGTACCTGGTCAGCACGAATTCAGCATTAATTTAGATTTATCTACTATAATATTTATACTTTACACTGTTCTTCATTTCTTCCTGCATTTCCATGCTTCCACTGAAATGGAAATTCATTTTCTTCTGTGTAAAAATATTTTTTAGTGTGTGTGTGCTGGTGGCCTATTATCTCAGGTCTTGTTGTCTGGAAATATTTTTAATTCAACTTAATATTTGAAGAACATTTTTTGGTGGCTGTAGAATGTTGTCAGCTATTTTCTCCCTAGCACTTGGAAGATATGATTTCATGTCTTCTGTCTTCCAGTGTTTCTGGTAAAAGTTAGTGGTCAGCTTATTGTTGCCCCTGTGACTGTGATATACTCTCTCCTCAACAGCTGGTTTCCTTCTAAGATTTTCTATTCATTTTCAGCTTTCAGCACCTTTACTACAATATGCCTCAGTTTCATTTTCTTTATATTTCTCCTGCTTGAAGTTCCTAGTATTCTCAAATCTATGGCTTTGATGTCTTTAATCTGTTTTAAATAACTTTAAATATTGTCTTTTCTCCGTGAGTTCTTCCTTCTCCTCCTGGGATCCCACCTACACATATTTTAAACCTTTTGTGCTGCATCCCGTATGTCTCTTATGTTCTTTTCTGTGTTTTCTACCTTTTTTCTCTCCATGCTTCAGTCTGGATGTTTTCTTTGACATTCTCGACTAATTCTTAAAGACTATGTCATCTACTGCTAAATCTAGCCATTGAATTTCAATGACAATTACTGTATTCATCCTTTTTAAAAATACTCCCCAGTTCACTGCTGAAATTTCCCATAATTTCCCTGAGTTCCTTTAATATTTGAACCATGATTATTTAAAGACCCACGTCCATTAACTCCAGTGTCTGGCTGATCTCCTGCGGGCCCGTTGTAGGCATGCGCCCTGTGGCTGGGACCCATCCCAGGTTGAGAGGTAGCCGCCAATCCAGGTGCACTACACACCTTTCCACGTGTGCTGTTTCAAGTCATTTAGGCCCCTGCTAACGTCTCCTAATACTATCATCAGGTTGTTTCTTTTTTTTTCCAAATGTACTTTAGGTTCCGGGGTACATGTGCAGGTCATGCAGGGTTGTTGCATAGGTGCGTACATAATCAGGTGGTTCGCTGCCTCCATTCCCCCTTCATCTATATCGAGCGTTTCTCCCCAAGTTATCCCTCCCCACCCCCTCCCAACTGACCCCAGTGTGTGATGCTCCTCTTCCTGAGTCCACGTGTTCTCATTGTTCAACACCTGCCTATGAGTGAGAACATGCGGTGTTTGATTTTCTGTTCTTGGGTCAGTTTGCTGAGAATGATGGTTTCCAGATTCATCCAAGTCCCTACAAAGGACACGAACTCATCATTTTTTTATGGATGCGTAGTATTCCATGGTGTATATGTGCCACATTTTCTTTGTCCAGTCTATCATTGATGGGCATTCGGGTTGGTTTCAGGTCTTCTTCCTGGTTTATATTTTCAAAGCATGCCACTTCAATTCAACGAATCTTTGCTGAGGACAACCCTGAAGCACAAACCGGTTAAAAGATTTTTCCCAGTGTTGCTGCAACATTCAGTGACTACAGTGGACATTTGTTATGGTTTCTGGAGCTCAACATCTCAAAGCCCCTCTTATGTTGGAAACAGCAGTCAGGGCTGGGACACTCTCAGCACAAGCACACGACCCTCTCCTCCCCAGCCACATGCTCTCTCCCTGGGCTTTGCATCCGGAGTGAGTGATGCAGAGATTTGAAGGACTCCGTGGAATTTGTGCCAATGGCAGTGGTGGTGGAGGCAGTGGCAGGCCCAGCAGTGGCAGCAGCCTTCGTGCCCACGCCAGACTTGCACCGTGTGGATGTGGCTGTTGTGGTGGCCACGTAGCCTCCCTTGGTTCTGACCTCTCCCTTTCAATTCTGTGAGTTACTTGGTACCCTTCCAATAAATTCCTGTTTTGCATAAACTAGCCAGAGTGGGTTTTTGCTGTTTGCAACCACGGTCATGACCAACACAGAGAACAAGCAGGTGAGAACTCAAGTGTGCCACGTGGCTGCCGCACTCTTCGCTGAAAGCTCAGCTGATAGGTGACTGTTTCAGACTCAGAAACCCAGCGTGGTTCAGCCTCCTTGCCTGGGAATGCTGAACATGCCTCAGTGTGCTCGCGAAATTGTGCAATTTTCCTGGAAAAGTAAAATAATAATTTAGGCCCTTTAGCAGGATGGAAAGGACTCATTAGGGAGAGAACAATGAGAAACAAATTAGGAAGCAAACAATGTGTAGATGATGGAGGCTGGGCCTGTGCCTTGACCTGGCATGACTGGCCTGGTGAGCTGTGAGCTGTGGCCTGCACCACAGAGCAGCAGGTGGTGTCTGCCCCTTCCAGACAGGCCTCACCTCCTGGAGGGTTCAGTGGGTCTGCTCTCGTGCCCGCATGGGGGTTGGTGCTCACTGGGCAGCCAGGCTCTGGGTCCACTCCCTACGCTGCCTCTGACCCTCAGCTGGCTTGCACCAGCCTGGCCACCCATACGCAGTGCTGGAGTTCTTGCGGGGAGGATGAGGACTGCAGGAGCGTGGGATGTCATCTGGGGATGCCTCTTCCCTGCTTCTCTATCCAGGCCACCTCTTTCAGGAGGGCAGTTGCATCTCCAAGAGATGCATCTCTTTCATCTCTTGCACTTTGTACATGGTAGGTTTCAACAAGCGTTCCTTGGCAGTGATGTGTGTGACTGGTTTGTCCTGCTCTTTGCTAACTCTTACCCCCAAACTGCCATGTGCCTGGGCAGTCAGATTTGAGTACAAAGGTACACATGGAGTTAGAGTGTTGCTTCTGATCAGAAGTCCCAGGCTTGGGCTAAGAGGGAGAGGAGAGCTTGGCAGGTTGATGGGTAAGCCTTTCTCCTCTCCTCTCCTCTCCTCTCTTCTCTTCTCCTGTCCTCTCCTCTCCTCTCTTCTCTTCTGCTCTCCTCTCCTCCGTTCCTTTTCCCTTTCTTCTTTTTTTGTTATTATTATTATTCTTTGAGACAGAGTTTCATTCTTGTTGCCCAGGCTGGAGTGCAATGGCACAATCTTGGCTCACTGCAACCTCTGCCTCCTGGGTTCAAGCAATTCTCCTGCCTCAGCCTCCCAAGTAGCTGAGATTACAGGCATCGGCCAGCATGCCCAGCAAATTTGTGTGTGTGTGTGTGTGTGTGTGTGTGTTTTGTATTTTTAGCAGAGATGGGGTTTCACCATGCTGGGCTAAGCTGGTCCCGAACTCCTGACATCAGGTGATCCACCTCCCTCAGCCTCCAAAAGTGCTGGTATTACAGGTGTGAGCCACCGCAACCGGCCACCTTTTTTCTTTCTAGAAGGCCAATTCCTGGCTTGAAGCTTTCACGTACATATCAGCAGCAGTCCACTGATGACCTGTAGGTTGCTGTCGCCCTTGCAGGATGCTGGCATATATTTCTACCTGTGTCTAGGGTGTGTTTTCCCCACATATGCAAGCTGCAGGTGCTTTCCCACCTGCAACCCAGGGTTGACATAGGCTTGGGCTTCTCATTCAGCTTTTCCATTCAGGTACTTTAATGCCACAGGAGAGTGCACATAAGCCAGCATTAGCCTCCTCACTGGGCTCCCCGCCTACTCTCTTGCCCAGGCTGCTATTTAAAGCATAAATCAGGTCAAATAAGTCTCCCAGTGAAAGCCCTCCCAAGGCTTCCCGTCACACTGGGGCTCTTCCTACAATTCTCTGCTGTTTCTTGCCTTTCACTTCCTTGCTCCCAGCACTTTAAGCGCACTGGTCTCCTTCCTATCCTTGGAATATCCCAGACCTCAGGACCTTTGCGCTTGATTTTCTCTTCCACCCTTGGCCCACTTCACCTCCTGCCCCTTCTTGTCATTCAGGTATCAACTAAAATGTCCCTTCCTCTCTACCCATCTAGTTTAGCGGTCCGTTCTGTTACTTTGCTCACTTCCTTCCTTCCTTCCTTCCTTCTTCCCCTCCGCCTCCTCCCCTCCGCCTCCTCCCCTCCCCCTCCTCCCCTCCCCCTCCTCCCCTCCCCTCCCCCTCCTCCCTCCCCTCCCCCTCCTCCCCTCCCCCTCCTCCCCTCCCCCCTCCCCCCCTCCTCCCCTCCCCTCCCCCTCCTCCCCTCCCACTCCCCTCCCCTTCCCCTCCCCTCCCCTCCCCTCCCCTCCCCTTCCTGCTTGCTTGCTTTTTTGTCTGACTCTGTCACCCAGGGTGGAGTGCAGTGGCACGGTCTTGACTCACTGTAACCCCTGCCTCCTGGGTTAAAGTGATTCTCCTGCCTTAGTCTCCTGAGTAGCTGGGATTACAGGGATGCACCACCATATCTAGCTAAGTTTCGTATTTTTGGTAGAGACAGGGTTTCACCATGTTGGACAGGCTGGTCTTGAACTCCTGGCCTCAAGTGATCTGCCCATCTTGACCTCCCAAAGTGCTAAGATTGCAGGCGTGAGCCACCGTGTCTGGCCACTTTTATCTTCTTTACATTTATCCCTTCCTAAGATTGTCTTACTCATTTATTTGCATACCTGGAACCATGCCTCGTGCATAGCAGTTGTTTGGTGAAAGTCTTGCTGAATAAATAAATGAAGACATAAACTAGTGGGAAATATTTTTAACATCCCTAGGAGTGTTTGAAAAAAGTTAATGTGAATTTAGCTTATGTTGGGTGAACCGATTGTCCAATGCATGGATAAATTCATTGTTGAATAAGTGAACGAGTGGGTGGATAAAAAGTTGATGCTGCAGAGAAATGTATCCTTTTTATCCGGTGGTATCTTGCACCTCCTGGCACAACACTGGGTACACAGGCTCCAGAAACACATCGTCCTGTGAATTCAAAGGGAACGTGCTGCTCTGTTGGTTTCTTTCCTCCTTATGGAAAAAGCAGAACTTGCTTGGAATCACAGGGTGTTCTTAAAGCCTGAAGAAGCAGGGCTTTCAAACCGTTCTCTCCTCGGGATGTCACACCTCTCTGTTAGTTTGGACAGCTGACGACTGGCTGCAGTCATGACTCTTGGCCTCACCACTCCAGGCTTCCCACAAAACGGGGGAACAGAGTTTCCATCGCTGCGAGAGCATTTCTTGGCTCAATTCCTCCCTTGCTTCTCATTGAGGAGGAGGCCCCTTAATGATCTCTGCCCCAGCGGATTTTCCAGCCACCTCTTAGATCACTTTCAAGAAAATGATACCTTGCAGTGGATTCCCCTCTTCCACCCAATATCCTCTGAGCAGTACCGACTGGGTATGTGCTCAAGAAATCTCTACCCACGGATTACTGGCATGAAGTTAAACAGATGCAGAAAGGGAAAGTGCTGGGAGGAAATCACAGCGTGTCTCCTCAATCATCTGGAAGTGCCTTTCTCCTTTCAGTGAGGCGAAGTCTTCCTCGACGTATAACTTCTTGTTTATAGATTTTTGTATTTCCTCGGAAGATGACTCTGCAGTTCTGTAACCTGCAATCCTAACTCTGCCATTCTTCACAGATCTCCTGTGAGCAGGGCACTCATGGTCTTTGTTCTGGACGAGTTTTCAAACATGCTTGCATAACCACACAGAGCAGATTTCTTCACTGACCAATATGATAAAGTCTCCTTCTGGGGCAATTAGGCACGTTTGCTTGCAGCCCCCTTATAGGATTGGGGGTTCCCTAAGCACAGGGCTCCTGAGCTGTGAAAAAGATCCACTCTGCGCATACCACACCTGCCCCGCCCTCACGAACTTGGATGTTGTGGGGACGGCAAAAGGATCTGATGCAAATGCTAAGCTCACGCTTCTTGCTCTGTGGCAATAGTCTATGGTCGTTGACCCAGGAGTCTTATATCTTCCACTAACATCCATGAAACCCTGGCAGGCTGACTCATTGGCCGAAAATCAGGGTCAAATCTCAGACCCTTCATAGTTCTCGACACTCCTCTGGTCTATACTCCGTAAATTGACTTTAAGTATGTGTTTCTAGTATGTATTGTACATTAAACTTGTGCAGAATTTCAAGTAAGTATATTTGTGTCCTCAGGGCAGGCAGGTTTCCACCTTGCAAATTATCTGATACATACGGGGCACATGGCAAGTGCCCCACAACTTCCTGTTGTGGCCTGTGGTTGGAGGTGTATCTCTACCATGTCCTTCAAAGCCACCATGTTGACCCCATGGTGATAGCGTATCTCCCAGTTCACAGGGGTCTATGCAGTTCCCCTTTGGCCATCTCCTTTTTACTCATTGCTCAAGACAGCTGTTCACAGGAACAGACCCAGATGCCTCCGCTGGGAGTTCTGGGGCACGAGTTAATGCGACTGATGTTGAGACATGAAGTTCTGGAGAGAAAATATCAACTCCTAACATCTTGACTAAGCATTCAGAGTCTGGGAGGCCGTTCTCCCTGGGAAACAGCAGCTCATTGCCCTGGCGATCAGAACAGGAGACCTGACATGTAGGTCGAATCTGGATCCATTTCAGCCTTACTCTTGGCAAGAGACACCGGGCTGCTGTGACGCAGAAGTGAACCAACACAAGGAAGCCACCAAACCCTCTCTGCATCGGGATTCAGCAGCTTTTCTTTCCCCTTTCATGATGTTACACTCTCATATTATAGACAGAAGAGGCAAGATTCTGTTAACGAAACCCCAAAACTGCTACTAAACATGATTCATGCAGACAGGGAGAGCCAGGCTGGAGAAGGAGAAGGGCTCAGGGCTGGAGCCAGAATCCCGAGTGTGGGTCTTGGCTCTGTCAACAGGAGGCCCCGTTTTTCCACCTGAGCACAGGGCAGATCATAACAGTAACACTGGTTCTGGGTCCACTGTGGCCATAAGGGGAGTGTATAAGAGCACTCAGACAATTGCAGGTGGTCAGGTGAGGTGAGGGAGGGGAATGTCACTCCTCAGGGGGCCGCCAGGGAATGTAGATGAGGTCACTTCCCTGAAAATCCTTCCCTCCAAAGGAGAGCCCTTTTACAGTTGCCGGAACAGCAGCCACACTTCTCAGCCCAGAGTTGGGTTGATATTAATAGTGAAAGCAATAAGTTAGCAGGTGTGTGTGAGGGGCCAGATGCTTCACACATGTAGGATGCTATTTCTAATCCTGAATCATTCTGACATTTATAATATTTATAACAACGCTGACCTATTCTAATATTTCAAATGAGGAAACTGGTTCTTAAGAAATTTGCAATGCCTGTCTGAAGTCCTGCAGTGAGCTCAGAGCTGGGGTCCCTCCCAGGTATGTGTGAATAAAGACTGTCAAGGGAGCCCACGGTCCTAGATTGGTCCTGCGGCCACACAGAATGACACACAAAGGAAGGACAGGTGTCCCCTCCTTGACAGGCGCGCCCCTAGTGTTGGTACCACAGTTGGTAAGAGTGGAGAGTCCTTTCCCAAGGGTTATCTATTTATGCATATTGCCATCTTCTAGGAGAAGACAGTGAGGCTCAAGGAACTGTGACAGCCCCAGAGCCTGCGGAGAGGTGCCAAGGGGAACAAGGCATGTCTTCCCTGGGGGGTGCTGCCATGGAAAGGTGTCTGTTGCAGCTATAAAAAAGAATGAGTTCATGCCCTTTGCAGGGACATGGATGAAGCTGGAAACCATTATCCTCAGCAGACTAACACAGAAACAGGAACAGAAAACCAAACACCGCATAGTCTCACTCACAAGTGGAAGCTGAACAATGAGAACACACGGACACAGGGAGGGGAACATCACACACCCGGGCCTGTGTCGGGGTGGGCAAGGGGAGGGAGAGCATTAGGACAAATACCTAATGCATGTGGTGCATAAAACCTAGATGATGGGTTGATGGGTGCAGCAAACCACCTGGCACGTGTAGACCTATGTAACAAACCTGCATGTTCTGCGCCTGTATCCCAGAACTTAAAATAAAAATAAAAATAAAAAAGAAAGAAAAGAAAGGTTCCTGGAGGTGCTTCTGCTTGCATAGGTGGGAGGGCAGTGCTGGGAGTTCTGACTGTCACCCAGTGACTATAGCGATGGGATTGTTTTGCCAAGTGTGCCCTGTGGTCAGGCCGCCAGGGCCCTGGCTCTCTCCCTGCAGTGTGGGCCTGGACCAGCGGGGCTTCGCTGCCTGCTGCATGTTGCTTGGGCTCCCTGACACAGCTGGTCTAGAGTCCAGCCTCTGAGAAGCATGGGGGCCTGGGAGTGTCCTGGAATGGGAGCCCAGAAGCATCAACCTCTGACACAGACTCTTTCATTCCTTAGGAAGCATGAGACTTTCCCCTTGGCCCAGAGAAGAGCCCAGGAGACATCCAAGGGCCAACTTGATGGCTGGGGAAGCTGGTCCATTGGCAGAGTCCACAGTGGCCACGATGGTTGGCACTCAGGGGGGACAATGCATTTAGACAGCAGCTGGGTGCTGCCAGCACCCCTGGGCTTGCAGAGATTCCACGAGACACCCTTTCTGTTACTGTAGTTGGCTCCCTTACCTCCTGTAAGCTGAAGCTGATGTGAAGCTAATGCCATCTAGCCCAGAGACCTAAAGTAGTTAAATTCCCAACATTTGTCACATGCTCATCACACATCAGGACCATCAGGACCAGGGAAGTGTGTTTTATACATTTTTTATTCACTGCAATGGGCGGTGTGCTCTTATTTTCATTTTACAGATGGAGCCCCAGGTTTGAGAGGTTACCTGGCCTGGCTTTGTGCCCTTGCCTGAAGTCAGTCAGCTGGAGAGCAGAGCAGCGGGGACTCCAAGCCAGCCTCTGGCCCCCGGGCCTGAGCATTTGGTCGGGCACCCAGGCGGCTCCCGGGGCATGTTTGTTTATTCATTCCAGAGTGGCTCAAGAGGTGGGGAACCCGATCTGCTGCTAGACAGAGCTGTCCTGGGTCTTTGAGGGACGTGGCCTTCTCTGCTAAGCACCTGGCTCACTCCTGCCTCTCAAAAACCAATTCAAAAACTTCTGCTTGGAGCTGACCGAGGGCAAGGGGCTTAGGAGATACACCCTTCAGCTGAGGGGTGGCTTCATTTTGCAGCTAAAGGTTAAGCAACAGGGCCAGAAGAAGAACACAGATGCTGAAGACACAATCTTTTTCTGAGCCGGGGCTTGGCTGTCCCGTGAGACCTGGACCAGCTTCCTGGGTATTGGCTGGGGGCTCCCTCCTCCCTCCACTGCAGAGTATGAGGAGAGCAAGTTACCTCACAGGACACAGGGGCCATGTCTGGGGAGCAGACCAGCAGGACACATGCCGCTTTGTAAAGAAGGGGCCTCCAGGACACAGTATGGCGTTGTTCAGCCTCCAGACAGCAATGGCATTGAACTCATTCCTCAGGGCAGTCCAAATGATTGGCAGTGGTTGGCTGGAGCCCTGAGCTCAGGGGGCCACTCCTGGGGGATAGGTTAGTCTTGTCTGCAGTGGGCAGGGTAGGGAGGCCAGTGGTACGTGGGCTGCTCTGGGGCTGAATCGAATATGAATGGCTAAGATGCAGGTTCAGCTGTATGTGACCAAGACTCAGTGTAACAATGGCTTAAACCAGGTAGAAGTGTGTTACTCTCCCTCAGAAAAGCCCTAGCTGGGTTGATGACCCCTCTGCGGAGCCATCGAGGCCCGGGTGCCATCGCTCTTGCTGCCCTGCCTTTGAGGTCATTGCCCTCCACAGCATGGTCTGACTCAGCTCCAGGGACTGGTGCGAAGCTATGCTGTGCCTCGGGAGGAAGACGGGTCTTGGTGGCAGACACCGTTTCTGATGTTAATAGCTCAGGAAAGACAATCAACTGGCACCAGTAGTTCCAGAGCAGTTTACTTCATCCCACACCTGTACAGGTGAAGCTCTGAGAAGGGGAATCAGAATGTTTTCTGGTGCCGCAGGCGGCAAAGTAGTGAAAGGTGAAATAGCAGCTGTGGATCAAATGCATTTTAATTCACTTTATGCTCATCCAGCTGGAGCTGGAGGCTGAAGGGAGGGAAATCACTCCTGTATCAAGGATCTGAATACATAGCGCCAGAGCTCAATTAGCCAGAAAGTTTGGTTCTGCTCCTAACTTCCATGCGGGGGAGGTGACAGTGGAGAGAACAAGAAGTGCTTTGGAGTCTCACAGACCTAGTTTTACATTCTGGTTGTGTGAGCTGCTACCCGTTTGGGCAAACGGCAGAGTACTTGCTCTCTTTTATCTCACATTCCCTGCAGATCTGTGGGAGGTTTCAATGAAATTTAAGTGCCTGGCCTCACTTGGCATAAAGTAAGTGTTCAACTAATAACCACTGTTATTTCAACAGAGGAAATACCTTATGTTCAAAAGCCTACAGTAGGGGTCTGGGTTCCTAAAAAGATTCTCGCTTTCTGATTCCAAGAAAAACGTACTCATGTTTAGAAATTTGGTAGTATATAGTTGCTATTTTCACCATTAAAAAAATTAAGATTTATAAACAAGCACATGAAAAGATTTCAGCATCATTGGCCATTAGGGAAATGCAAATGAAAACCCCATGAGATAGCACTGCACACTTATCAGAACGGTTAAAATTAAAAATAGTGACAAAACCAAATGCTGCTGAGGATGTTGAGAGACTAGATCTCACATACGTAGCTAGTGGGAACTTGGAATGGCATTCATTTCAGAAAAGAGTTTGGTAGTGTCTTTTAGAACTAAAAATGAGACTTACCATATGACCCAGCAATTGCATTCTTGAGCATTTATTTCAGAGAAATAAAAACTTATGTGATGAATAACATGGACACAAACATTCATGGTAGTAGCCTTGTTCCTAGTAGCTGAAAACTAGAAACTACCCAGATGTCCTTCAACGGGGAGCAATTAAACTCCCTGTGGCATATCCACACTGTGGAATACTATTCAGCAAAGGAATGAGCTATTGATATACACAACAGCCTGGATGAATCTCCAGGGAATTACGCTCAGTGAAAACAGCTAATCTAAGAAGGTTACATAAGCTATGATTACATTGATATAACATGCTTGAAATAACAAAAATGCAGAGATAGAGAATAGATTCATTGTTGCCAGGGTTTGGGGAGGGGAGGAGAAGGAGCAGGTGTTAAGGGGTGAAAAGGACAGAGCCTTGTGGGGGTTGAATAGTGCTGTATCTTGATTGGGGGGTGGTTACACTACGCTACACACGTGATACAATTGCACAGAATTATACATCCTCCACACACACAAATACAGGTGTGTGTAACTGGAGAAATCTGCATAAACTCTGCATTGTACCAATGCTAATTTCCTGGGTTTTATGTTTTATTTTGTATTTCTTGTAATACAGTTGTGCTAGATGTTAACTTTGGGAGAGCGTGCATGGGACTTCTCTGTATATTTTGTTGCAATTTCCTGTGAATCTATAATTATTTCAAAATAAAAAGTAAAAGATATCTTAAAGTTTCAGAAAGTAAGGAAGGGCTAAAAAGCAAAATAAACCTACACTGATGGAAATTTATCAAAGCAACACAGGAACCAATGGAAAGAACTCTCAGTGGCCAAATCTGGAACAATTTGAATGACAAAATGATAAAATGGTATTGGATTATGACCCAACATATAAGATAAACACCCAAGAATCCACACTAATATAAATAAATGATTGAATAAATAAATGGAAGAGAAGAGATGATCTCTTTTGCAGAATTCTAAATAATTTATGTAGATCCTTCACCCTAAAGGAGATGACCGTAACTCCCCACTCCTTAAGTCACTAAGCATAGTGACTTCCCTATGAGCACAGTATAGGAAGGGCAAGAAGAAAGAGTAATTTTGTAGGCCAGGCGCGGTGGCTCACGCCTGTAATCCCAGCACTTTGGGAGGCCAAGGCGGGTGGATCACGAGGTCAAGAGATCGAGACCATCCTGGTCAACATGGTGAAACCCCGTCTCTACTAAAAATACAAAAAATTAGCTGGGCGTGGTGGCGCGTGCCTGTAATCCCAGCTACTCAGGAGACTGAGGCAGGAGAATTGCCTGAACCCGGGAGGCGGAGGTTGCGGTGAGCCGAGATCGCGCCATTGCACTCCAGCAGTCTGGGTAACAAGAGCGAAACTCCGTCTCAAAAAAAGAAAAAAAAAAAAAAGAAAGGGTAATTTTACAGTGGAAAAACCACACAGACACTACTTCCTACGATTTGAATGTATGTGTTCCTCCGAAATTCATATGCTGGAACTTAAACTCGACGGTGGTGGTATTAAGAGGCAGGCCTTTCAGGAGGGGTCATGAGTGCTCTTAAAAAAGAGGGTCAGGGGCATGCCGTAGTGCCTTTTGCCTTTCCGCCTCTTGCCACGGGAGGACACAGCAACAAGCACCATCTTGGAAGCCGAGTGCAGTCTCCAGCAGACACTGAATCAGCTGGCTTCTTGATCTTGGACTTCTCAGCCTCCAGAACCGTAAAGCAAACATTTCTGTTCTTCTAAGTAACCCAGTCGAAGGTATTTTTAATATCAGCAAAAATGGACTAAGATACTATCTCAGCCAGGTGATCAAGGCCAATATGAATAATGATAAATCATGCATCTACTCTTGCTACGATGTAATGGGGATGGTACTTTATATTTGTGGTTTTCGTCTCCCAAGCCCATAACCCCAGTCTAATCACACAGAAATCAAATTCTAATAGAGGGATGTCTTACAAAACACTAACCAGTGCTCCTCAAGACTCAAAGTTGTCAAAAACAAAACAAAACAAAACAAAAAACAACAAGGAAAGGTCGACAAACTGCCACAGCCCAGAGGAGCCTAGGGAAAATAATGACTAAAGGTAATGTGGAATTTCCTTTGGGGTCACGGAACAGAAGGACATTAGGAAAAAAAAACAACAAAGAAATCTGAATAAACTATGGACTCTGTTAACAGTGTACCAATATTGGTTCATTAATTGTAACAGATGAACCACACCAATGTAAAATATTAATAATAGGGGAAACTGTGGGTGGAGTACATGGGAACTCTCTGTATCAGATTCTCAATTTTTTTTGTAAACCTAAAACTGCTGTAAGAAAAATAAAGTCGGCTAGGCGCAGTGGCTCACACCTGTAATCCCAGTACTTTGGGAGGCCAAGGTGAGCGGATCACGAGGTCAGGAGATCAAGACCATTGTGGCCAACATGGTGAAACCCTGTCTCTACTAAAAAATACTAAAGTTAGCTGGGCATGGTGGCATGTGCCTGTGGTCCCAGCTGCTCAGGAGGCTGAGGCAGAGGAATTGCTTGAGTCTGGGAGGCGGAGGTTGCAGTCAGCCGAGATTGTGCCACTGCACTCCAGCCTGGCGCCCAGCGACAAAGCGAGACTCTGTCTCAAAAAAAAAGTCTATTTTACCAAATAAAAGTTAAAAGAAATTGAAGATTTGATATACAATTTTTGAGCAACCACTGAGAGCCAGGCACTTTCTTAAGAATGTTTAAGATAAAAATTGCCCTAATGGTGGATTATTAACTCTGTTTCACAGAACACAGACTTGTGCACCCTGGGGTTCAGAGAGGTCAGTTTCCTAGGGTGCCCCCTGGGGAAGTGGCTGAGCTGGAGTGTGTGCTCTTGTCTTCTGACTCCATTCTGTGGGTCTCACATGATGGCATGTTATTGAGTGATGGCAGTGAGACTCAGTTAACCAGCAGCTTCTACTAACCAGAGCTCCCCATTCCACAGCCATTCATGGTCTTGCTGTCTCCAGGGGACTCAACATAACTCCCTGAACTTTACATAGGTGAGTTCTTATTTTCGCAGCCATCCAGGAAGGTAGGAATTGTTGGCTCCATGTTAGAGATGAAGAATCTGAGACTCAGTAACCTTCTCAAGGCCACTGAGCTAGTGATAGGTCAGAATTCAAGTGCAAGGCTTGTGCTCTCCCACCACGCCATGCTGTCCTCTTGTGTGACCAGCATGAGCCCATTGAGGAATTCCACTCAATCCCAGATACAGCCAGGATTCCTTGGTCTTTTTGCTGACTTCTTTTCACTTTGTGGGAATGATTAGTGACTGAGAATTTAGCTTATTTAGTGAGGCAGGTCTTTGAAACATTTTCATAAAGAGAATGGGGAGAGGAAGTCAAAGGGCACATAATAGAATCTGCACCATAAACCAAGTTGGCAAAATAAATTACACATCAATTCCACTGTCCCCACTCCTGCTCCCATGGCAGACGTGACTAATCAATCCAGAGCTCTCTGCTGCCCTGCCTGGACCCAGCTCGACAATGGCTCTCAGCAGGATCTCCAGGCAGCCATCACTCGATCTCAGGGCTGATTTGAAGACTAAACCCTTCTGCCTTCCCAGCTATGGGCATGACCATACTTTTATACCTATAACTTCAACATTTGTAAAACAGAATGGAGCATGCAAAGGGTAGTTATTTCATTTGCAGCTAAGTCACAACACAGTCACAACACAAAATTATTTCTCCAGCCTTTAATCAGGATGTGCATTCACAGCCATATTCTTGATGGGATATGCCCATGCTTGGTGAGGGAGAAACAGTGTAAAGCTGCTGCACATCTGGGCTTCAGTGTTACCCATGCCCCTGTGCCGACCCTGGGTGAAACCACATGGCAGAATGACAATAAGCTTTTGTAGGCCAGCCAGCCATGGGAAGTGACCTCACAGCTTATCCTTGGGAGAAGACCGTGACAGTCGCATGAAATGATACTTGCAGGATGAAGCTTTATGTTTAGCTTCAGACTGTGTGTGAGATCCAGTAACAATAGCAATAACAACAGCAGCAGATGGCAATAGCCGCAAAACCACAGGCTCAGAGCAAGTTAGAAAATGACCCTGTGATCCCTGGTGTACATGCTGACCATACCAGGCCCAGGGAATCAATAATGTGAAGACGCCCAGGCTGTTAATCACAGACGCATTATTCTGAAATATGAAGCCAAATCGTCTGAGACTAATATTTGTGGGAATTTGCCAACTCTGATAAAAGCTTTAAAAAAAATCACCAGGTCACAGTGTGTCTAAGTGGGTCACACGTTGTGCATTTGCTTAACTTGTATTTAACGTTTTTGCTTGCCTTTGTAGCCAGGTTTCCTCCTGTGGCTTCCACATTTCACGATTGAGAGACCACATGGCCCTACATGAACCTAAACACAGGGACATCCGCTTTGCTGTGTGAGTGACCGCGAGGATATTTCCCACACAGGTAAGGATGGAGTGATATTTTGAACCATAGCGCCCTTCTTTCATTCTTAAAGATGTCACTTGCTTCTCTGACACACCTGTTTCCCTGTGAGTCAAAGAAAGGGCAGTCACCCCCACTCCAGTGCACACACAAGGCTTCTGGGGCAGAGCAGGCCTCTGTGGGATCCTCTTGACCAACTGGAGAAAGAAAGAAGCAGGTGGGCTGGGAAGACCCCTGCCTTCCCCACTCTCTTCTACAGGAAAACTTGGTTCTTTTGTGTCTCATCCTGCTCGGGCTGCTATAACAAAAAAGATCTTAGACTGGGTGTCATCATCAACAGAAATTGATTGGTCAGTTCTGGAGTCTGAGAAGTTCAAGATCGAGGTGCAGGCAGATTGGAGTCTGGTGAGAGCCTGCTTTCTGATTGACAGAAGAGTTAGGTAAAGCTTTGTGTTGGGCCACAGCAGAGACTATTGGCATTACATTTTTACAACCCAGACTCGTCTGGAGAAGAGGCTTGGGCACCAATTTCTGTTTCATTTATTCATCTTCTCACTGTGTTCTCACTTGGCAGAAGGGGCAAGGGAGCTATCTAGAGTCTCTCTTCTAGGGCACTAATTCCAAGCATGAAGGTTCTACTTTTGTGACTTGGTTACCTTCCAAAGGCTCCGCCTCCCAACACCGTCACCTCATGGGTCAGAATTTCAACCTATGAATTCTGGAGGGACCCAGATATTCAAATCAAAGCAATCTGGAATTGAAAAACATTCCCTAACAGATTGGGGTAAGTTCTGGGGATGGTGGGCTGAGACAGGTCAGCTCACCTTTGGTGCTGGGGGTTTAGTGAAGATTCGAGAACCTAGTGGCACAGGGCATCAGCTCCTGGGCTGCACTGTCCCTCTGGGTTTCCAGACTGGGGTGCATGACAGGCTTCATGGAGTGTGCTTTCATGACCTCCATACTTCCCAAAGATCTGATGAGGCCGGTTTGCTGCCACCCAATGCAAAACATCTCTTAGGTAAAGCTTTGTGTCGGGGCATAACCGACACTGTTGGCATCACATGTTTATAACCCAGACTTGGCTGCCTTAGCCATGGGCACCAATTTCTGATTCATTTATTTATTCAACAGATATTTATTGAGTACCTACTATGTGCTAGGTACTGGAGCTTCACCAGTAGGTAAGAGGCACTGTCCTGCCCTCACAGAGCTTGGTGGTCCATTGGTTGCAGTCAGAGGAACAGAATTTCCCTATTGACACATGGTGCATGCCATAACAACTTGGTGTAGAAAAACTGCCTATAGTCACGTTCCTTGAAGCAGGCCGTGGGCCAGGTAAGGGTTAAAGGCTTCACGAGCATCTTGTCTATACACTAGAAAGAAGCACTTCCTGCTCTTCTCTGCATCCACTCCAGAAAGCCAGGGTGCAGTGGTAATGTGGTGGGATTTGGGGTCAGACAGTCTTGGCCCCATCCAGCTCAACCCCTTTTTATCAGGGTGCCCTCGGACAAGTCACCTGGCCTTGCTAAGCTTCAGATTTCTTGTCTGAAAAACGAGATGATGACTACAGCTGTGAAATAGTGTTGAGGGGTCAGGCACAGTGGCCCCCTCAGCACTTTGCAAGGCTGAGGGGGGTGATTGCTTGCGCCCAGGAGTTCGAGACTAGACTGGGCAATATAGTAAAACCCCGTCTCTCTTTCAAAAAGAAAAAAACAAAAAACAAAAAAACGCTGAACGTGGTGGTTTGCATCTGCAGTCCCGGCTACTCAGGAGGCGGAGGGAAGGAGAGCACCTGAGTCAAGGAGGTTGAAGCTGCAGTGAGCCGTGATCCCGCCTGCATGCCAGCCTGGGTGACAGAGCAGACCCCATCTCTAAAAACAGAAACAAACGGTGTTAAGGGTTAAATGAATTAATAAAGGCACACAGTAATAAGAGCTCTATAAATATTGGCTGTTATTACTATAGTTCAATGGGCAAATGCCCAGTACTCACCCATTCCGTGATGTGAGCCATAGAAGCAGGGCAGGCAATATACATGGGACGAGGCAGGAGGATGCAGAAACAGTTTCCCCCATAAAACAGTGCAGGGCTTGGCATGTCCTTTTGCCTTCTCCTATAGGCTGCTGATGCTGCCACAAGACCAGCAGCCCCAGAATCGTGATAGTGTAATAGTGACAGCCCTGGGGACGCGCGTTCAGGCAGCGTGTTCAGGCAGTGGGAGCACACACACAGGACCACGGCTCACTTGCACGGCCGGGGCACACCTGCCAGCAGCAGATGTTTGCACCTAAATGCACAGCAACCAGCAACAGGACTTTAGGGGTTCTGTTATTAGGGGAAACGCTTAATGAGCAGATATTTATTAATATTGGGGCTTTATTTCTGGACACGAAAATGGAAATAATCATATTAGTGTTTTACAGAGCTGACGCAAACAATTTTTTTTTTTTTTTTTTTTTTTGAGACTGGGTCTTGCTCTGTCACCCAGGCTGGAGCTCAGTGGATACAATCTCAGCTCACTGCAACCTCTGCCTCCCGGGTTCAAGCAATTCTCCTGCCTCAGCCTCCTGAGTAGCTGGGAATACACTCGGATAATTTTTGTATTTTTAGTAGACATGGGGTTTCACCATGTTGGACAGGCTGGTCTTGAACTCCTGATCTCAAGTGATCTGCTTGCTTTGGCCTCCAAAAGTGCTGGGATTACAGGCATGAGCCACCACGCCCGGCCTTAACTCGGTTTTATCCTCTGGAAACACATGACCTATGTGCAAAGTGAACACAATTCCCAAATCATCTTGCTGCCTCTGCTTTCGGAATTATCTTCTCCGGACGACACTGAGGCAGGCACAGGTTTGACCTCCACTCCGTGGCAAACTATCCCACACCTTCTAGGGCATTTTCTGCTGAAGGGATGGAGGTGGTGCGTTTTGTTTTGCCCTAGTGAGCTGTGGTTTGCAGTTTGCTTTTTTCTGTGCCGTGCACAGCTGCTGGTGTGTTTGCAATCCTCCTGTTGGCTCTGTGCTGGGACCCTGGGCTCTCAATTTGGTTCAGGGCATTCACAGGGCAGCCACCTCTCTCCTTTACCACTTGCTGCTGGGCTGAGTGGGCAGCATCGTGCTCCCCAACAGGCTTTCTCAGTCCACAGCACTCACCACGGCCCCTGGCACATGAGAATGAAGGCAGCCACATCCCTGTCAGGGTCATCTGTGAAAAGGGAAGGGTTAGCACGGAAACTGAGACTAAACACAGATTATGGAAGAATTGGGCCTCTTTCCGCTAGCTGTTTCCCGCCTGCACTATTTCTGAAGCTGGCAAACACAAAAGCACAGTGTGTGAAGTTCAAATCTGTTTCTGCATTGTTAGATCAAGCCTGGGAAGCCGACAGATGAGAGTGCTATTTTGAGATGCAAGATCAGGCTGAAGAGAAGAGGCAGAGTCGGAACATCCCCAGGTTTGGGTCCTCTTGGATGGAGCCTCCTCCGCAGCTGTACTTGTCCCCAGGCAGGAGAGTAGTCACAGCTTCAGGGACCACTCCCTACCACGCCCTGCTGTGACCCCATGCCTGGGAATACACTTGGAAGTGCAGGCTGCCCTACCAAGCACCAGACAAGTGCCCCTGGACTCTGGGATGGATGAAAGCTGATATTGGCCATTTATTAGTATGGAAGTGACTCCCAGGCAGGAGAGAGGAGACCTGGGGCAGTAAGGAGAACAAATCAAAGACGCAACTTAGCAGTGGCGCCCAGTGTTCAAATCAGCCCCCAGGTGACTGCAGCGAGGGCTCCTCCAGGGCTGCCCACACTGGTCACAGAGCACTGTTGGTCCCCTAGTGTGCACCTTCCCCCATCTTGGTTACAGGAGCTCTTGAAGCTCTCACACACGCTTACTGGATGGCAGCTGGGTTTGTGCCATGCTGGTGATGGGCACAAGGAAGCTGCTCAAATGTATAGAGTTAAATGTGCACAGGCTGGAGGCTGGAGACCTCTCTGGGATGAAACTTTCTTTTATTCTTCTTCTTCTTCTTCTTTTTTTTTTTTTTAAGAGACAGGGTCTCACTCTGCCGACCAGGCTGGAGTTTGATGATGAGATCATAGCTCACCACAGCCTCAAACTTTTGGGCTCAAGTGATCCCCCCACATAGCTGGGATTACAGGTATGAGCCACCACAATCTGCTAATTTTAATTTTTTTATTTCTCTAGAGACAGGGGTCTCACTATGTTACACAGGTTGATCTGGAGCTCCTGGCCTCAAGCAGTCCTCCTGTGTCTTCCTCCCAACGTGCTGGGATCATGGGTGTGAGCCACTGCTCTTGGCCAAGGGATGTGACTGTCTTCTAGAGAAGCCAATTAATGAACTTTGCACCCAAAGCTAAAGAGCATTTATTGTCCTGTGAAGTCACTGCCTGTACTTGACAACTGTGTTCAAGATGCTGAGGACAATCCAGGATGCTAATGTGACAGGTTCAGATAATTTTTAAAGCTGCTTCCTTTCTGTGCACTGATCCACGGCTCTAAACTGCGGAACGGCTTTGAAAATGTCCCCAGTGGAGCCCTTCCTTTCCCACTACACATGGAGGCCCATTCTTCATTAATTTGCACGTGTCTGCAGGTACAAAACAGCACTGATTCCCTCTTGGTATGAAAAAGGTGGCCTCGGCATGGTTTCGGAGGAGGGAGTACCGAGGTAGTAAATCAGGTCTTTCATCACAGATAGCGAATAATGAATGTTATTCAGTGCTAAAATGATGGCAATTCTTCACCTGTCAGAGAAAAAGGGCATGGCAAAGAGGGGTTTAAGGAATAGCTTAAAAATAGCACAGCTCACAGCGTGTGATGGTGTGGCTGGGAGGTTGTAAGCTGCTGTCTAGCAGGGAGGCCACGGGGGTGAGCTTCACCCACAGAAAAAATTCATGAACTCCTTGGCTGGGAATGTCTTCCACTAGGATTGAAGAACCAGGCAGGGCTTCTCCCTGGACCACGACCTTGGGACAAGCTCTTACTCCCTCACTTCTCTTTGGAACCTGGGTTTGCAGCCCATCTTCATGCAATTCCTTCTGCACTGAAGACACACACAGAGAGAGCTTCCCCACACACAGTGCTGTGGAGGTCTCCGGGTTTCTGCTTCCCACAAGCTCATTTAGGGACTGTCTGTAGAATAAAGGGGCTGCAGAGAGGTGTTGAGAGGCAGGACTATGGGAAAAACACAGGCTTCGGAGTTCCCTGACCCTGAATTTACGGGGGTTGTACCAATGACTCCCTGTGGGGCCCTGGGCAGCTAACCTGTTCTCTCAAAGCCTGAGTTCTGCTGTGTGTACTGTGAGGACAGGAATACATCCTCCATGGGGACTTAATGACATATTCCACATAAATCACCTCAATAGAGGGTCTCAATAAAGACAGGCTCTTCCCCTTCTAGTTCACCACCCTGGCTGCAGTGCTCTCAACTTCCTACCTCTGCCTCTGTTCTTATAGCTCCACCTAAACTTCCATTCCTTACTCATTTCCATTTTTTAGTGACTCTTTACCTTAAAAAAAAGTCAGCTCCTGAGGGCTGTGACCAGACTCCTCTTGTTCCTCACTCTCACTCGCTGCCTGGAATGGTACCCAGTGCCTGGAAGTTGCTCACGGTTTATTGACTAACCTGGTCCTTTCTAAATAACTATTGGTTTTATGAAAACCAAGGTGGAAATTAAAATGGAAGTTGATTCAATTAATGCTCAGATTATACATTGGCAGCTGAAAGGGTATTTATTATCGATATTTCCACTCTAGTAAAATTTCAACGTGATCTCCTTTAACTAACCATTCCACTTCCCACCCCTGTCGGGACGCCTGCCCACCCAACCCCTGGTAACTTTAGAGAGTCTGTTGTCCCTCAGTAGGCTGGTGTTCCCTCCTTGGAAACTGTGGTTGAGCTGCCATGGATAGAGCTGAGGTGGCAATGGGCAGGCAGACCCCAGCCTTCTGATCCCCAAACCTGCACTTACCAGACAAGCCTTTCTTCCTAGATTCTGCTTTCAGATAGCCAAAGAAAGTAACCACCCTGTGTCATCTATCACTATGCCGGCAACTATCTGGTCATTGTGATAGATTCCATTGTGATGGAACATTTAAAAATACTCAAGAAGATGTCTGTGGCTGGGTCCCGAACATTCAGCTCAGGCTGAGACTAGAATCTGCTCAGGTTGGAGCAGAACCAAGAATCTTTAACAAAGAAACCCAGACTCTGCCACTGAGAGGCTCTGTTCTCTTCCATCTAAAGGCTACAGACATGGCCTGTAGCGCTTTTGTTCATTCACCATCTTCCTGCCTCTTTGCCAAGCTCTCCCCATGGCCGGTAGAGGGAGTCCTCTCTCTGACAGGCAGCATTGCCCCAGGGCTTCCTGGCTAGGAGATGGAAGGATACAAGGGCTCCCAGAGCAAAGCCCAGGTTGGAAGTTTCCATTCCAAGAATTCCAACATGGTGTACTTTATGGAAGGAGCGTTCCAGAGAGGAGAGTCTATGATTGTGTGAGCCAACACTGGCAAGGCCAAGACACAAATCAGCACCTCCCGATGGTGTTTGTTAGTAACTGTGGCTCTAGCAAATTGAACCAAATTCACACCTTCTGTATCTCACACCTTCTGTGCTCTGTTTCACTAAGGCACAGGAAAGAGCAAGGATCTCTGACTCTGCTAAGTGCCAGTTCCCACTACCTTCCTGGCTCCTCAAAGTGCAGTTATGAAATGGACTCACGCTCTTCACTTCTGTTGGAGTCGTCTGCCTCATTCCAGCAAGCTTCCATTTATGTCCAGGGCCAATGAGTTTCCAGGGAAAGCAGTTTTCTCTCTGGAGCCACCCACATTGACCTGTAACTACAACGTCTGCAGAAAAAGTTAACAGTACCACAATTGGAAAAAAAGTTAAAACAGACACACTTTGATCTTTGACATTGCCCTACTAGGGTGCCAGGGATTCTCCAGTGTCAGCCTCTGAGGACAGCCAGAGCATGTCTATATAAACAGACTTTCATACTGAAAACTAGCACAATACCAGGCACAAATGGAAACTAAAGCCAACAAGCTAACAAATTCCCAAATTGATAGAAATGATTAAAAGTCTGGCTGGGTGCGGAGGCTCACACCTGTAATCCTAGCACTTTGAGAGGCCGAAGTGGGTGGATCACCTGAGGTCAGAAGTTCGAGACTAGCTGGCCAACAAGGTGAAACCCCATCTCTACTTAAAAAAATACAAAAATTAGCTGGGCGTGGTGGCAGATGCCTGTGATCCCAGCTATTCAGAAGGCTGAGGCAGGAGAATCTCTTGAACCTGGGAGATAAAGGTTCAAGTGGAAATTGTGCCAGTGTACTTCAGCCTGGGCAACAGAGAGAGATTCCGTCTCAAAAAAGAAAAGAAAGAATGAAACGATGAAAAGTCTGAAGATTTTCAAAGAATCCTTCCAAATATCTTAAGAAAATTGATGCAACATAATCTGCTTATGTTATCCAATGATACCTCTGCATTTTCTAGTGCTGCCATCTATATTTAGAGAATGTAAAAATTGTGGATTTCACTTCTGTGTCTTTCCTTGAGGTAATCAGTGACTGATGATAAATAAATCAGTGATGATTATGATGATGATATAATTAAATGAATCTACCAGAGCTGGGACACTGAGCCTTCATACTGTTAAAATGGCAATATTTTCCAAATTGATCTACAGATTCAAAGTTCTAGCTGGTTGTTTCTGCAGAAATTGCCAAGTTGACCCCAAAATTCATATGGACCCTGAATAGCTGAAGCAATCTTGAAAGGAAGAACAAAGTTAAAGAACTGAAACTTCCTGATTTCAAAACTTACTATAAATCTACAGTAATCAAGACAATGCAGTATTGGCATAGGATAAAGCTATCAAGGGACTAGAATTGGAAGTTCAAAAGCAAATCCTGGAAATTTATTTTTTGACAAATATGTCGAAACAATCCGATGAGGAAAGAATAGGTTTTTTTTTTGGCTAACGCTGTTGAAACAACTGAATATCCACATGCGAAAGAATGAAGTTAGGCCGGGCGCGGTGGCTCAAGCCTGTAATCCCAGCACTTTGGGAGGCCGAGGTGGGTGGATCATGAGGTCAAGAGATCGAGACCATCCTGGTCCATGTGGTGAAACCCTGTCTCTACTCAAAATACAAAAAATTAGCTGGGCACGGTGGCGCGTGCCTGTAGTCCCAGCTACTCGGGAGGCTGAGGCAGGAGAATTGCCTGAATCCAGGAGGAGGAGGAGATTGTGGTGAGCCAAGATCATGCCATAGCACTCCAGCCTGGGTAAAAAGAGCAAAACTCCATCTAAAAAAAAAAAAAAAAAAAAAAAAAGAAAAGAATGAAGTTAGACCCTCATCTCACGACATATACAAAATTAACTCAAATAGGCCATACACCCAAAAGTAAAGCTAACACTGTAAAACATAAGTGTAAATCTTAATGACCCTAGGTTGGTCTTAACTGTAACATAAAACATATAAGCAAAAAAGAAGTAGATACATTGTACTTCATCAAAATTAAAAACATTTCCACTTGAAATCATATCATCAAGAAAATGAAAAGACAAGCCACAGACTAAGAGAAAAGATTTGCAAATCACCTATATGATAAGGAATTTGGGTCTAGAATATGTAAAGAATGCTTACAACTCAATAACAAGAAGATTTTTTTTCCCCAAGTGATCTGAGGCTGAGAAGAGCTGGAAACTTCTGTGACACAGCTCCAAAAGATGCCTGGGTTGGCCAACTCAATCAGTTAATGAATGGAGTAACAGAATCTGTGTCTTTAAAATTATATGCCACTTTGAAAATGGGCAAAGGACATGAGCACACATTTCTCCAAAGAAGGTATCCTGTGACGTCATTATGAGAGCTTCTCATCTACTCACCTACTAAATTGTTTTTAAATGATCTTTTAATAAGAATAAATCCTATGCCCATTAGTTATGCATTTTCAAAAACTGACTCTTGAGAACATCATTTATGTGGGCTGATTGAGATCATGATTTTTCATTATTTGAAGGATTTCTCTCAAATCCTTGATTTTCTGTTTAAGCTGAAATTTTTTTTCCTATCTCATGCAACTCTGATGCTCACCTATCTCAGTGGCTTTCCTCATTACTGCTGCTATTTCAGTTATCTGGTCAACCTGAGTTTATAATATCTTGGAATGTTGTTTGTTAAATTTCATGATTATACCAAGGTCGGCCTTCTTTTTAGGCAACAATTTAGCCCTCCGCATTTGTTATCAGTACTTGCTCATTATGAATCCCAAAGCTGATCACTTGCACTACTCTCGAGAGCTGTGGTTTGCTCATGAAGACGTTTTTCTGCATTGTCATGGTCTTTTGATATTTCAACAAGAGTTTTGGCATCATTGAACATCTTCTCCATTGGACAACTAATTTTCTGGTCTCCGTTATTGGCAGCCAACAGCTAAAAGCCTTTGTAAATGGTTGGTTGTAGGACACCATGGGGCTTCTGCTCTCCAGTACAGAGTAATAAGGGCTGGTGAGGATGTGGAGAAATTGGAACCATCATTTACTGCTGGTGGGAATAGAAAATGGTGAAGCCAGGCTGGGTGTGGTGGCTCAAGCCTGTAATCCCAGAACTTTGGAAGGCTGAGGCAGGAGGACTGCTTGAGGCTAGGAGGATCGCTTGAGGCCAGGAGTTTGAGAGCAGCCTGGGAGACATAATGAGACCCTGTCTCTACCAAAAAAAAAAAAAAAAAAAAAAAAAAGGTAGGTGTGGTGGTGTGCCACTGCAGTCCTAGCTATTCAGGAGGCTGAGGCAGGTGGATCTCTTGAGCCCTCCAGCCTGGGCAACAGTTGTGATGACTCCTAATAACTTCAGTAGGGATGATACCAGGTGGAAGAGGCTGAAGGAGAGACCCAGAGCCAGTGGACAAAAGGTAGGGTTTATCTGGGGGAACGTACTCACACGGCAGTTCTGTGCTGGCAGGCTGGACAGGAGAACAGCTACCACTTGTAAAAAGCATGGAGTTTACTTGGCATTTTCATGTAGCACCCTCAATGCCGGCAACCTCCATGTGGCAGCTCTCATTTCTTAAGTGACTGCTGTCAGGTACATCTGATATACAGTGACAGAGTGAAGCCCTGTCTCAAAAGAAAAAAAATGGTACAGCCATTTGGAAAACTGCTGGCCAGTCCTCAAATGTTAACAGCATTATCTTTGACATCCATCAAGCCTGGACAGGAGGTCAGCGTTATCTCCTTAACCCCGATGGGACAGGGCAGGCAGCAGCAGGCAGCATGATTTTTTTCCATGAGGAAAAAGTGAGGTGCCAAGAGAAATCACTGGCCAAGGTTCACTGGGTCTGACCACGCATGCCCCTCAATTAAATCTCACTCCTGTTCTTTTTCACTCCCTTTAGTCCATAATGTTTAGGCTCAGGACCATGCATCATATGTGCTCTCTTTCAATACTTAGGGCTAACTGATTCCCACTGAAAAAAGTGTTTGCAGAAAGCAAATCTCTAACTGGAAAAAGGAACATCTCAGGAGTGGGATTCTTCCCTAAAGTAGATTTGTTACTGCTTTCACTTTAGTGTGGAACCGAGCAGGAGGAACTGTGAACAGGTCACCATTTCAGTCAGCTTGGTAACATTGGTGTGATGAGGGTCTGTATTAGTTTCTTTTCACACTACTGATAAAGACGTATTTGAGACCAGGCAATTTACAGAAGAAAGAGGTTTAATGGACTCACAGTTCCACATGGCTGGGGAGGCCTCACAATCATGGTGCAAAGCAAGGAGGAGCAAGTCATGTCCTACATGGATGGCAGCAGGCAAAAAGAGAGAGCTTAGTCTTGGAAGCTTTTTCTTATAAAACCATCAGGCCTTGTGAGACTCATTCACTATTATGAGAACAGCAGGGGAAAGACCTGCCCCCATGATTCAATCATCCCTCATTGGGTCCCTCCCACAACATGTGGGAATTTGAGATGAGATTTGGGTGGGGACACAGCTAAACCATATCAGGGTGTATTCATGTAGTACCCCAAATTATGCAATGTCCATCTTGGATGGCATGGGCCCTAGGTGAAGCATGCCAGCAGCCCCATGCTCACCTCACAGGTGGAAAGCTCACAGGTACTTCCAGCATTTCTGACAGGACTGCAGACATTAGGGTACCTAGAACCATGGAGTGTGAAATGTCACACTATTACCTGGGGAGTTTGTTAGATACACCTAGTCCAGGCCTGTCTCACTGTCTTCAAATCTTTAAGCATGGGGATTGGGAGTTTGCATTTCAAACAAACTTACTTTGCAGTAAGTTTAAGAGTGATGAGTGCTCAGCTGAAGTCTGATTCTGCAGACCTAAACCCTGGGGGATTAAACTGCCCATCACTTTCTAACTGTATGTCATGAGAAAAGAATGACTGATTAATGCAAATCTCAGCCTGCTAAATAAAATTAGGGGAGTTTTTTCCAACCCCAGTTTTTTCAATTTTTTCCAACCACAGAGCTGCTTAAAGATATCTGAGGGGTATTTGAATAAGATTTCGTTGACAACATCAGATTCATGTTTTAAGAACCCACAGATTGCAATCATTTTGAGTGTATTTTCCTGGCACAGCCACCATTATCTTTCACCTCCCCCAAGTCTATGCCAGTCTTGATTATCTTCGTCTTGTAAGCCAGTGGTTCTCAACCTTGGCCTCACATTAGAACAATCAGGGGAGCTTTAAAAAATAAATACCAACTCCAGGTCACAGCCCAGGCCAATCGCATTTCAATTTCTGGGAGTGGGACCCAGGTATCAGTGTTCTTAAAGCTCCTCAGGTGATTCCAATGTGCAATCAAAGTGGAAACCCCTGCTCTGAGGGAGCATTTACCCATTTCTATTGGTGTAAAAGTAATTGTGGTTTTGGCCATTACTTTCAACAGCAAAAACAACCATTTCTTTTGCACCAACCTAATCATAGCCTCTCCACCCTCCCACAGTGGGATGGCCATTCTGCCTCCACATTCTTCCCCATGTGTTGGAATGTTCTGTCCCACCTCTCCATCTATCCCCAGGCTTCTAAGGGAAAACCGCCACTGTCTCGGAGCAGCCTTGCAGACCCTCTACCACCAGTAACGTCCTCCCAGCTGGCTCTCGCTGGGCCCAGCCTGTTCTGTCCCGGCCTGCACTAGCGTCCAACTTCTGGCTTGCTGTCTGAGGCTCCCTCTCTCCCTCAGCCTTGCTTTCAGCCCTGACACAACCAAGCCACACAGCTCCTGTCATTAGTATGAAACATTAAAGCCCACCTCTCCAGGAGCACGTCGCTGTTTTTGTTAACCATCTGAGCCAGCTCGCCTTGCCAGTCAATGCCTGGAGGGAGGATGGGAAAGAGGCAACTTGGTGATGAGGCTGACAGTCTTAAAGGTAAGAAGACTGCGTGCATTCCACCCAGAGCCTCTGAAATACAGTGAACTCCAGGAACCCAGAGGAACAAAGATGGCTTTTAGCTCCTTGGGGAGGGGGATGGGTCACAGCTCAGCTAAGAATCAGGGCTCAGCAAACTGGCATGACTGAGCTCTACATCTGGTGGAGAAACGGTATCAACCAGACAAACTTACCCATTCAACTAATATTGTACTGCACATTTACTACGTGCTAAGCCTCGTGCAAAGTGCTGGGGATACGAAATGAGCAGAACCTTCAGTAAGGGAGGTCACCAATTAAGCATTCAACGAAACTAGGTGAGAGGCACATGTGGCATGGCAGTTGGGGAGCTCATCCTAGAGCATTGGAGAGAGATTGGGGGAACTGAAGGGTCATATACCTAGCAAGAATGGAGGGCTGGAAGGCTCCAGGCAGAGTGGACAGTTTCTGTAAAGCCTCTATAAGGGAGAAACTAGCATGTTGTGACCTAGGACCCAAAGGCAGCCAGAATTCCTGAGAGAAGGGAGGAGGCAGCCTTTCCAAGGTGCAGAGCCTCAGCTCTGTTTGCAGAGCAACAGGCAGGCAGCCGCAATTGCTCACGGCACATCTGCACTTCAAATGGCAGCAGACTGGTGATAGGGTAGACCAGTTGGTTGCCTTTCTTAGCGGTGGTGGCAGTAGGAGCATTGGCAGTCAAGATTTTGGTAGCTCAGTAGTCCTCATAGCCTGGAACAGGATGGTGCTGTGAGGATGGGCAGATGAGAGAGGATTCCAGAAACGTGTAGGGGATGGAGTCAGTGGGACGGGACGGTGGGCCAGTAAGTGTGGGACGGGACGGTGGGCCAGTAAGTGTGGTGGGCCAGCTTGGTTTGGTTTTCTCTCCCTGCTTACTTTCTTCCTGTGGCTCAGCATAGACTAACCCCCTTTTAGAGGCAGATACATATTGATTTTGCACTGCACAGGTAGGGAGTCCTTTGTAATACAACTCAAAAGGGACAAAAAGCAACAGAGACATTTTTAGTCTAAAGACATATGGGAGTTATAGAAGAAGTCATTCTTGGAGGCATAAAAGATTCCGTTGTCCTGTATGTGCTTAATGCTGAGGCCAGACCAGTGAGGGCCAGCTTTGTTCGCTCTTCCGCTAAGATGATCTGAAGCCTCCCCAGCTCTGTCCATGGAGATCAAAGACATGAGTGAGCAGACATGGCTGAGGCCAGGAGAGGAGGCGGCAGGACCCCAGGGGTGCCGTGACCTTGGAGTTCATGGGGGAGGGGAGTAAATGGAGCAAGGCAAGTCACAGGGGACTGAAGGACATGCTCCATCCTGGTTGGCAACCTGTTGAGGGGTGTTCAGAGAAGTCACATCGGTTCTGCATGGGTTACACACTGAATAAGTAAATTCACAGACTGAAAAGTGAGTCTGGGACCTGCGTGTCCCTGACCCTGGCAGCTGAACTCCTCAGTGTCTGCAGATGAGCTGCAAGCCAGAGAGAGAGGCCTGGGCCAATTTAGGTTTCCCTAGGTGCTCTCTCTACAGACTTTGTAGCAAGGAGCTCAGATGCCAAATTTTAGTTGATAAAAATTACAGAAATGACAGAGATGCTTTTGGGTCACTTTAATCAGACGGCTAACCAGCTGGTCCAGGCAGATGCTGCATGAAGACAAGCATTGCCTAATTGCGCAATTTATTTTAAATTACATTTTCACTCACTCACTCTCTCTCTCTGAAAAGAGAATGGAATTAAATTCAAAAGTGTTAGGGAGGAATGTCTAAGGATGAGCAGAGTGCTAAGAAAGCTCTGGGGAGAGGAATAACCTGAGCCCCAGTGAGCCCTGTCCCTGTTGTAGAGGTCAGTGCTGACTGGCTAAGGGCAGGAGACAGCAAACAAACTAGCAGCTTCTCCTTGGAGAGCCAACACCAGGTTCCAAGCTCCATCCTTATTCTCAGAGGCCAAGGATGTCTTGTCTTCTGGTGCTCTATGGGGAAGCGTCATCAGGTTGGAGCCCACAGTGGGGATGGGTTTCTTCCTAGCATGGTACAAATGAAATGTCAGGTCGGCTGAATTATGCCACAATGCCTACGGTTTTATTTTTATTTAATTATAATCTTACATTGTTACAAAAGCCACATAATCTTTGCTCTGGTTTCTCAATGTACAAAGTTGCTTTCCTGCACTTTCAGTAGTTTTATTTTCTGATTTCTATCAGTTAAAAAAGAATACATGTGGGAAGTTCCCACATTACCTCCCCAGCCTCACCACTGCAGTGTCCGCTTAGTGCCACATGGATGCAGTCATGGTATTTGCAGGGCTCATGCCTGGTGATAGGGACTGGGCATAGAAGTATGGAGATGTGGCCATTGCCCCCAGCGTGTACCCAAATGCCCGGCTATATATGTGTCACTTCCTACCCAGTGGTTGACTGCAGTGACAGAAAAATATGAATGGATCCCGCATAAGGAATATCACAGGCAGGAACCCCCAAGTGCAGCCTCTGCAACCCGGAGCATCGGTGGGGCTTTGCAAATGAGCCAGGTGCCACCCAAGCCTAATGTGAAGAGGGTCAAAGGCCCCTACATCCCAGCCCACGGCCCAGGCCCAGCCTCTGCTCTGGCTGGCTCCTGGTGTTGCCGCCTGTCTGTGCTTACGCTTCTCAGAGTCCTGCCATCTGAGATTTGGTGAAATCCATGAGCTCTGCTTCCTCTTGGGCCCTTGCATTAGAGGAATCTCAGTCCTCAGGTGGAAGCAGAGCTTAGAGAGTAGAGCAGAGTGAGTGCAGCTTTGTTTACAGGCTAAACCCCTTTCCAACCCCATCCTCATTCTGTCCCCATCCCAGCAGAATTCAGCCTTTGTTAAGAAGCTGTGCAAATGTCCCATCTCAGCCGTGCAGAAAACATTTCTTCTAGGACCGCCTCCTTTCTAAGGGGCAGACACTGTTGCTATCTCTTCTTCCCAGGGCTGGCCTCACTTCCCTCTGGGTTATCCCCACATCTCCGGCTGTGTCTCTCCCAACAGTGACAATGACCCCAGATACTGCAGGGACAGCAGCAGAGGCTCCACTTAAACCCAGCACAAAGGAAAAGCAATCCGTGGGCCGTTACCTAAATGGACCTTGCCTGCTGTCTCGGATGTAGGATTACTATGGTCGGAATGTCTATATCCCCCAAACTTCCTATGTTGAATCTCTGATTCCAATGTGATGGTGTGAGGAGGTAGAGCCTCTGGAAGGGCCTCTGGGAGGGTTAATAATGGGATTAGTGACCTTATGAAAGGGACCCTGGAGAGCTCTCTGGTCCTTTTCCAACATGGGAGGACATAGTGAGAAGACTATGAGCCACGAAACAGGCTCTCACCAGGCGCTGAGCCTGCTGGCCTTCATCTTAAATTCCTAGCTTCCAGAACAGCGAGAATTCCATTTCCATGGTCCAAGCTGCTCAGTGGATGGGCCCTATGTCACAGATGCCCCAACCCTCCAAGACCAGGACCTAGAAACTGTGGCCTGACATTCCAACTGCCACACAATATATCAGTTGCTTGCATAATAGGAATAGTGTGTGTGGGACCATATTAGACTGATGTATTTTTAATGCTGCAGAAACCGGTTGCTGTCCTGATTGTTGTCCTGTGGCCTCTCACATACTGAATCAGAGGAACCAGAAAAGGCAGTCTGCCTTCCCTTCATCCTCCATCCCCATTCCCTCCTCCCTTCCTTTCTCCTTAAAGTAATTCATGAATATAAACTTAAAATACACAGACAGGCAGGCATCAACCAGATAAAATGTAAATAACCTTTGTCCTTAGGATTCCATTTATTGGTGGTGGGGAAAGGGGAGAGTGGAGGGGTGCAGGGCTATCCTGAATAAAGAAATCACCATGCATTTCGAGTCTCCACTTCAAAGAAACGGTAGTACTGAAAGCCAGATTTTAACCATAGAGAAAAGTTTTATATAAAAAGCTTTCCTTTATAGGACAAGGACAAACCTTAGCAGTGTGAACGTAGAGTATTACTGTAAAACCTGTTGTAGAAGGGAAGCAGGATAGGGGTCAGAAGAGAGACTACCGGCCGGACGCGGTGGCTCATGCCTATAATCCCAGCACTTTGGGAGACCGAGGCGGGTGGATCACAGGGTCAGGAGATCGAGACCACCCTGGCCAACATGGTGAAACCCCGTCTCTACTAAAAATACAAAAATTAGCTTGGCATGGTGGCACATGCCTGTAGTCCCAGCTAGTCGGGAGGCTGAGGCAGGAGAATTGCTTGAACCCAGGAGGTGGATGGAGGTTGCGGTGAGCCGAGATCGCTCCATTGCACTCCAGCCTGGGTAACAAGAGCGAAACTCTGTCTCAGAAAAAAAAAAAGAGACTACCACCTAGAAAGGGGAAAAATTCCCTTCTGGTAGAGAAAGAAGGAGAAGTCTGAAAGAGATAACTAGGATGTTGCTTGGGTCTCTGAGAAGCAGCAGGTGAAGGAACCAGACAATAAAAATCTCAGTATACTGACACCCGGTTAAGCAGAGGCAGAGCCCAAGGGCACCAAGTGCTTCTCCCCAGTAGAGGGCGCCCCGGCAGAGGGCAGTGTTAGGTAAATGAGCCTGAGGTAGGGACTGGCACAGTGCCCCCCGCAATCCCCCGCCGGTTCCCAGAAGCCCTGGAAAGGGAGGAGAGAAGCAGGGGGCCTGAGAAAGAGGCCTGCTTGTGCGCAGGAGGCCGGGGTGGGACCTCAGACAGGAATTGAAGGCTCAGGCCCCGGCTGCGGCAGTGAACCAGCCCCGCGCGTCCTGCTCTTGGCCTACGCGGCTCCCCACCAGGCAGCAGGGCTTCAAGCTAGAACAGAGCCGCCTCTTCAATGACTAAGTTAGTGCTAAAGGGAAAGTGAACCCTCTCCCGCTCCCTCCGCTCACAGATAGGAACGCGTGCTCCAAAGAAAGATCAGCTCAGCCAGCGCTCTGCGCCAAGGTGACGGGGAGCCCAGGTTCTCTGTACACTGCACTGCCCTGGGGGGTCACCACCCGGGGCCAGCTCTCCCCAGCAGCTGCTGCTCCATCGCAGCGCCTTCCCTTCCTCGCCTCAGCCCTGGGTTGCCGGGGGAGTTCAGGTACCTCTCCCAGGCCAGCCCATGGCAGGAGGGAAGGCTGCTGGACCGCAGGGTGCTACCGCCTGAAAATACGGTGGAGGGGTTGAGTGATGACCAGCGATGGGAGCACAAGGGTGGGCAGAGCTCCCTACACGCCCTCTGCGGCTCTGCCAGTCTGACTCGGGTCTTTTCTGGGCTGCAGCGGTGCCCCTGGCGGTCTTGCCTCCTGGTCCTGCGTAGCCTCCTGGGATGTCTTGACTCCTTGGAGCGCTTCCTGTGGCTGGCCTTGTCTTGGCCCTTTAATGAATCATCACAATAGTGGTCTCTGTTTTATAGATAGGAAACTGAGGTCGGAGAACCAGGAAACACGAAGCTAGGCTTTGTGTCCAGGCTCTGTCTCCCACTAGGTAACAGTGACATTCTTAAATCCACTTGCTTCAATACAGGAACAAGTCCCGTCCACAGCACCTCCCGTCTTTTCTCCATCTTCATGAGCCTGCCCTGGTTCACACCCTGGCTATGCCTTTCTGCACTGCCCCCACCCCCGCCCCACTGCAAGCTCGGGATGGTGGAGCTAAGGCTGGTGTTTGGCTCCCTGGATTCCAAGCCTGGCACAGTTGGGCTCAATTAAGCTTTGTAGAACGGATGACGGGGTGAAGAGACATTTTCTGAGATGGTGTCTAGTTTCTAAACACAATGGTCTGAACAGAAGACCATGGAGTTTTTTTTTTTTTTTTTTTTACCTTATCTGCAGAAAACAGCTCTCTTCTAAAGCTCCTCTGCAGAGCTCCTTTATTTTTTTTGAGACAGGGTCTTTCTCTGTCACTCAGGCTGGAATGCGGTGGTGGAAGTGATCCTATTGCCTTAGGCTCCTGAGTAGCTGGGACCACAAGTGTGTACTACCACCACTCCTGGCTATATATTTTTTTTTTTTTAAGTAGAGATGAGGTCTCATCTGCAGAGTTCTTGAATCTTCCAACTGAGAAGCTCTGCTGGCTTCTCAATTCTGAAACCTGCTGAGACCGAATGTCTTCTTCTGTTCCCATCATGGATACTTACAGGCAGAAGAATACATTTCTGCCTTTCCACAAAGATGATTATTTAATTGCATTTCTAAGAAACCATAGTTTCCAGCCTGGCTGACCTATTTCTGCTACCTTGGCACTCTGCCTCAGAGCTCCACAGCCAGAAATCCTCCATCCCCCTTCCCTCCTCCCTTCCTTTCTCCTTAAAGTAATTCATGAATATAAACTTAAAATACACAGACAGGCAGGCATCAACCGGATAAAATGTAAATAACCTTTGTCCTTACGATTCCATCCTGGACTCATTTCCAGGCAGCTAACAGTCTTTTTCTCTTCTTCTTCGGTTTAGAAAGTTCTCCAGGTGATTCCTTGTAACTGTTTCTTATCTTTCAGAGAATAGTATCCACAAATTGGTGATCAGAGAGTATCTATGGACAATCTGTTCCAAAAGACAAAGAATTTCACCTTACACTCCCTTACACTCCCCTTCCCTCCCTTCCTGATATTTCATGCAATGTTATTATTTTTTCTAACAGTTGATTTTACAACTTTAAACGGTATGCATCAACTCCAGTATTTTGGTTTATTCACCTTAAATTCTGTCTGCGGACTCCTAGCCTTAAAGATTAGGAGGTGAGTATCTTCCCTTCTGCCCCTAGTTTCAGTAGTCAGTTGTATCAATTTTACATTGTCAGCCAGGCATGGTGGTTTACGCCTGTAATCCCAGCACTTTGGGAGGCCAAGGCAGGTGTATCACTTGAGGTCAGGAGTTCGAGAACAGCCTGGCCAACATGTTGAAACCCTGTCTCTACTAAAAATACAAAAATTAGCTAGGCGCGGTGGTAGGCACCTGCAGTCCCAGCTACTTGGGAGGCTGAGGCAGGAGAATTGCTTGAATCCAGGAGGCAGAGGTCGCAGTGAACTGAGATCACACCACTGCACTCCAGCCTAGGTGTCAGAGCAAGATTCTGCCTCAAAAAAAAAACAAAAAAAAACAAAAAAAAAAACTTTTTTTTTTTTTTAGCTTGTCTGGGCTTGTCAATTTTGTATCAAGTTTTGTGACTAAACATGTCTTTTGTACTTCATCTTTAAGTTGACTTTAACCACTGAAATTGCATAAATAGATGTATAAGATTATAATTATAAAAAATTATTGCTTAGATGCGTAGTATAATGAAACCTTTAGAGAAGGAAATATATATGTATATACATATATATTTTTGCCATCAGAATCTTGCCTCTCAACAAAGAATCCTGCAAGCTTCAAGTGATTTCTTTTATCTCTGTCTAGCTCAGTGATTACTGTTTATTTTGCCCATATCATTCTCTTTGATTACTTTTTGATTTTGCTGGAGAGCATTCATGAGCAATCTTGTTTGCATAAAGTTTGTGAAAATGAGCAACTTTTTCTGAGTTGTTGCAGACCCCAAAATGTCTCTTTTGCTCCCATTTGTTTGACAATTTCTCTTTACCTTTTTTTTGTTATTGAGGTATAACTTGCATACAGTAAAGAAAATGAGGCCAGGCTCAGTGGCTCACACCTGTAATCCCAGAACTCTGGGAGGCCAAGGTGGGCAGATCACCTGAGGTCAAGAGTTCAAGACCAGCCTGACCAACACGGTGAAACACTGTCCCTATTAAAAATACAAAATTAGGGCTGGGCACGGTGGCTCATGCCCATAATCCCAGCACTTTGGGAGGCTGAGGCGGTAGATCATGAGGTCAAGAGATCGAGAAAATCCTGGTCAACATGGTGAAACCCAGTCTCTATTAAAAATACAAAAAATTAGCTGGGCATGGTGGCACGTGCCTTTAATCCCAGCTATTCAGGAGGCTGAGGCAGTAGAATTGCCTGAACCCAGGAGGTGGAGGTTGCGGTGAGCCGATATTGCGCCATTGCACTCCAGCCTGGGTAACAAGAGCGAAACTCCGTCTCAAAAAAAAAAAAAAAAAAAAAATTAACTGGGTGTGGTGGTGCACACCTGTAATCCTAGCTAATCAGGTGGCAGAGGCAGGAGAATTGCTTGAACCTGGGAGGCGGAGGTTACAGTGAGCTGAGATTGTGTCACTGCGCTCCAGCCTGGCTGACAAGAACAAAACTCCATCTCAAAAAAAAAAAGAAAGAAAAGAAAAAGAAAATGAATTGTAAGTGTGTAGCCACTGCCCGTATTAAGAGATATAACATTTCCATCACTGAGAAGGTTTCCCTGTGCCTCTTTTGAAACAATTCTATTGCTTCACCTCCTCAGGCAATAACTGGGTTCTGTCGCCACAGATTAGTTTTGCCTATTCCAGAACTTCATATAAATGGAATCACTCAGTTCTGACTTCGTATTTGGTTTCTTTTATTGAACATATTAACTAATTATCCCATGTTATTGTGTATATCAGTAGTTTGTCCTTTTTAAGTAGATGTGTTGTAAGGAGTGTAGCCATTCTTCTGTTGATGGACATTTGGGGTGTCTTAAAGTTTTGGCAATTACAAATAAGTCTGCTGCGAACATCTTTGCACATGTCTTTTTGTGACCATCTTTTGGATATATAGTAGATTCTGTGAGACACTTTTCCAAAGTGGCTGAGCCATTCACACTACCAGCAGCAATAGATGAGAGCTGCTGTTGATTCACGTCCTTGTCAACACTTGCTGTCAGTCCTTTTAACTTTAGTCATACTGGTAGATATGTTGCTGTGGGTTTAATTTGCATTTCTGTGATAAGAAATGATGATGAATGTCTATTCATATGTTTATTGGCCACTTAGACAATCTTGGATTGATCATTTGACTGGAGATACAATTTCAGATTCAAAGTAACTTTCAGGATATTGAAGGAATTGCTTCGTTATCATCAAGATGACTGTGGACAATTTTTTTCTTGTTTGTATGTAAGTCCCTTGCTTTTATCCCTCTGGAATTTTTTATAACTTGCTCTCGGTTATCAGAGTCCTGTAGTTTTACCAGGATGAAATGAAGTGAGGGGTTTTTAAAATCGAAATTGCTTGATTCTCAATGAGTCCTTTCTATGGGAAATCTCCTGTATTTCTTCTGCCAAGAAGAAATGTTACCTGTAACTCTATGACTAAACATGTCTTTTATACCGTTCATTTTTAAAGTTCACTTTCCTATGTTAGGTACTTGCCCCTTTCCTGACCTTCATGTTCTCTAATGGGATGTTTGTTAGACAGATGTTAGATTGCTTGGAATCCTCCTCTACCTCTTTTAACTTTTCTCTCTCTCTTTTTTTTTTTCTTGAGGTGGTGTCTCACTCTGTCACCCAGGCTGGAGTGCAGTGGTGCAATCTTGGCTCACTGCCACCTCCGCCTCCCAGGTTCAAGCAATTCTCCCGCCTCAACATCCCAAATAGCTTGGACTACAGGCACATGCCACCATACCTGGCTAATTTTTGTATTTTTAGTAGAGATGGAGTTTCACCATGTTGGCCAGGCTAGTCTTGAACTCCTGACCTCAGGTGATCCACCCGCCTTGGCCTCCCAGAGTGATGGGATTACATGCCTGGCCTTCCCTCAGTTTGATCCCATGCCTTTATCCTTCTTCTTTAAGTCATGGGAAACTTCCTTGATGTTATGTGTGACATAATCATGAAATCAAATCAAATGAACTTTGGTCTTAGAGGAGAATTTACTATTCCTTCAGGGCTAATAAACATGGGATTAAAAAGGCCCAGCATCCAGCGTGTTTCACTGCTTCATTTTAGATAGATAAGACAACAAAATTTGGGACCAAAAAGAGTTAGTGACTCAGTCAAGGTCATCGATTTGAGTAGCAGAGTTAGGGTTAGATGGCCCAATTATTTTTCCATCACATCATGTGAAGTGTGAAATGGCCCCAGAGGGGAGACACCTTTAGCAGGGGCCCTTCATGGTGCCAAAGGATACAGCATGTTGTCGTGACCTGTTTCCTGCAAACAGCCTCTCCCAGCAACTCAGACCTCCCATTCTGTCTTCCCACATCTCCCTGTAGCATGAATCTCTGCCCCATATGCTCTAACCTCGACATTAATGAGCAGCCTATTAGGGGCTGGCTTGTTCTTTGACGTTTCTGCCTATATGTCTTCTCTTCCCAGTGGAGCTCGTGGGACTTCAAGACAGGGACTCTCACCTTTTTCTGGCTTCTCTACAGCATAGTACTGGCTCCACTAAGCTGGGGCTAGATATATCCGGGTACTCCCTGGGCTCCCGCAGTAGGGACATGATTTATCCACCTCTGAAGTACGACCCAACCTGGTGGAGTGCCTGGGACATAGCAGATGCTGACAATCTTTCCTGACAGAGCATTTTCCATCAATCTGAACTAGAATATCATACACATACTGTTTTCTTAAGGCCTTTTCAACTCTGGGAATTTATAGGGTATAGTTAGTTGAAAGCTAATTGGCTTTGGGGAACACAGATCCTTCTCTTATTATCTCTGGATCTTTAAGAAGCTCACACAACTGTTCTGACCTTCCTATGAAGTGGGTTATTCCCACAGAACCTGAGATGAAGGAAGGAGGAGGGGAAAGATTTCTACCAAATATGCTTGTTGTGAGAGTAAAATGAGATAGAGAATTAAGATGTCTGTCAATTGCAGATCATTAACAAAATCCCAGCTTCCTCTCCTGTCGCCCTTCCTCACCCACAAAAGCCATTAGCCACCATCAGCCCAGCAGTTCTTTCCCTTACCACTCACTCCAGGGTCAAAGGAAAGGCTTTGCTATAAATCAAATGGAATGCCCTCAGTGTTCCAGCTACAGCGCCTTTGCTGAAGGAAAGGTCGTTAAAATTTAGAACCTTTCATTTTCTTCTTAATGATCTAGCTGGGTCTGGAGGAGTGATAAATACAGCTGTTCTCACACCTTTGAGTCAATGAGCCACAATATGAATTTTAAAAGCTTACTCTAATTAAGTATTTGCACAGGATGTACTCAATATTCATTCAGGTCTTTCCCTTTCCAATAAGCTACAACTTTCTCTTCTGTAAGACAGAAGCTCCAGGGGCCCTGTGGTTTGATTTGGAAATAGAAGCCAGTGTCTGCCCCACTCAGGACTCTGCATTCATTCCCTGTCCCACACCAGGGAATCAGTCTGACCAGCCTGACAAACTCAGCCACCTAACCCTGTTCCCTCCTTGCCAGGGAACCCTCTGTACCCCAAAGACAGCCCAGAAAGGCAGGACAGACCTGCAAGATCACCTCTGTTTGTTTCTGACAGGAATGGGAGCCCATTTCTTTTTTTGGGGGCAGGAGCAGAGTCTTGCTCTGTCACCCAGGCTGGAGTGCAATGGTGCGATCTCAGCTCACTGCAACCTCTGTCTTCCCAGGTTCAAGCAACTCTCCTGCCTCAGCCTTCCAAGTAGCTGGGGTTATAGGTGCATGCCACCACACCCAGCTAATTTTTGTATTTTTAGTAGCGATGGGGGTTTCACCATGTTGGCCAGGGTGGTCTTGAATTCCTGACCTTGTGACCCACACCATGCTCAGCCTTTTCTTTTCTTTTTTCAGATGGAGTCTTGCTCTGTCACCCATGCTGGAGTGCAATGGCATGATCTCTGCTCACTGCAACCTCCATCTTCCCAGGTTCAAGTAATTCTCCTGCCTCAGGCTCCTGAGTAGCAGGGACTGCAGGTGTGTGCCACCATGCCTGGTTAATTTTTGTGGCCAGGCTGATCTCGAACTCCTGACCTCAAGTGATCCACCCACTTTGGCCTCCCGAAGTGCTGGAATTACAGGTGTGAGCCACTGCGCCTGGGCACAAGAATCCATTTCACTTCAACTTCTGATAAAGGCTGGAAGGAGGTGAGAGTCGGGGCGACAGGGCTTTCTATTTTCAACTCAAGTGCAGGTGGGAGCTTCTGAAACGACACATGTAGATTCAATCAAAAAAGAGTTTCTGAGAAACAGCAGCCACAATCCCTGCCAGCTCACTCTCAGTTCTCCACAATGAATACTCAGTTCAGGCTCTCTTCCCCCCGCCCGTCACCCCTGCCCTTTCCTCCTTTCTCACTCTCAGCTGATGGCCTCACCACCTGCTTCATGGAGTTGACTGCTGGGAACACTCAAGCTTTCCGCCCCAGATCCAGGAGTGTAATCCAGCCCCACACCCCTAAGCTTTCCTCCTTTCTCCTGGAGCGAGGATGTGGATTTTCTCCCACCAAGGCTGGTTTCTCGCCTGATTCTGATTGCCAATCATTTCACTTTCCCAGGGACCCAGAGTCCTGATTGCTATTGTTAAAAGAAAAACTTTAGACAACATTAAATGTAACAGAGTTTAATTGGACAAAGGACCATTCATGAATTGGGCATCCTCTAGAAGCAGAAGAGGTTGAGAGAGATGTAGGGCTGTCACATGACTGGATAACATTTATGGGTAAGAAAAAGAAAAGAAATAAGAATGTCTAGAAATTGGAAGTGAGGTACAGAAACAGCTGGATCGGTCATAGCTGGGTATTTGCCTTATTTGGACAGGTTTAAACAATAGGTCACCTCTGCTTGGCCCAAGCTCATCTGCTGTGATTGGCTGAGACTCAGCTACTCGCTACAAGACTATGATGCAGGCTGTTTACACATCCAGTGAGGTTACAGTTCACTATGTACTAGAAGCCAAGCATAAGCTATGTATGGAGGCAGTTTAGAGTGAAACTGAACGCTATCCTCTTTATTCTCCCATAGCTTTCCCTCCACTGCTGCTGTCCTGTTGCATTTAGGCACGGCCCTGTGTTGAGCATCTTGAGTCCCTCAAGTCCTGTTCCAGCCACCAGGCTACCGCTTTGCCTTTTGCCTTTTTATGCAAGCTAGCATGAGGTGTTGATGGACAAAAGGCCAGAATTTGCTGGCTGGGGCATGCTGCTCAGGGTTTAGTGCTTTCCAGTGGCCATTGGACAGGTTCCCAAAGACTACCTTACAGATGCTTTGAAGAAGGTCAAGGTTCATAGTTTGACTAGAATATTGGCTTATGGCACTTAAAACTGAATCAGTTAATCTTCACACTACCTCACATAATATTGCATTTATTCCATACTTGTTTATTTTCTGTCTTCCCCACTAGATGACATGAGTTCCACAAAGACTGAAATTTTATGTGTTGTCTTCCCTCTATCTTGGATCAGTGTGTGGCCCCTCTGTATATCCAGTCCACACTTGTTTTAAAAATAACTGGATTAGAAATGAGCACCCAAATTGCTAGTACTATCAAGAACACATACATCAAAACCCAGCTCATCGCAAAATATTAAAAATTGGTGAAATGAGGTAAAAGATGTCCAGGTGTTTATCCAGCTGTACTTTCCATTTGCCTGTATGTTTGAAGTTGAAAAGCCAGTGGTTAAGAAAGAAAAGCACTCCACTTAAAATGGTGACTTTTAGTCTCAGAGCTGTTTTCCAGAACGGAAGTTACTGTTCCAGTAAGATATTACTGAAACCTTCTGAATTCTTCCCAAAGTCACCATCATCTTTTTATTAATCATCAAGGAACTAAAACTGAGCAACAAAATTAATTTCTCACATCTTTTTTGTCCTACAGCAGAATTTTGACATTTTGTCTTCACTAAGTTAGAAAGCACATTGCCACTGTCCTTGGAACTATACACTAGAAAAAATTTCTCCTTCCTGACACTCTCGGTGGATGGATGGACAGAGACCACAGAAGCTGAAATTCCTACCCCGAGAGGTCTTAGAAGAATCTTTATGAGGGGTAGCTTGTCAGAGTCTGACATCCCAGGTTTCATATCTGCCCGGATTCCTGTAGAATCACTATCCTTCTTCGGCTTAGACATGACAGGGGTTGATCTTTATTTCTTTTAGTTAATTTGGAGAAATTTATTAAGTCCATATCACATAATCTCTTTTGAGAATGCCGTTCCCTCTGTCATCCAGGCTGGAGTGTAGTGGTGCAATCTCAGCTCACTGCAACTCCGCCTCCTGGACTCAAGCAATCCATCTGCCTGAGCCTCCCAAAGGGCTGGGAATACAGGTGTGAGCCACTGTGCCTCGGCCATATCAGATACTGTTTTCATCAGCAGGGAAGAGTTGAGAACAAGGCTGGACCTGTGTCTGTCACAGCCTGTGGATCAGTAATCCAGAAGACTCAAGACATATTCTGATGCAGATTCCAGATTTCTTGTTCTTTTCTTGAATGTGGTTTTATAAAAAGGTGAAATTAAAATAGGGTCCATTAATCAATGGCAAAGCACATCTAGTGAGTTTAGCTAATAAAACTCACAAAATCTTATGAACTTAGTCATGAATGATCCACTGATTGAAGGATCTCTTTCATGTCACATAATCCAGTTGAAGGTCTAGGAATAAAAGAAATAGTTTTTAATCCATGACCTTTTTGCAGTGCATGAAGTCCACATCTTGTTGGTTTAGTTGTTCTCATAGACCATTGACGTCTGATATGGTTTGGCTCTGTCCCCACCCAAATCTCATCTTGAATTCCCACGTGTGGTGGGAGGGACCTGGTGGGAGGTAATTGAATCATGGGGACAGGTCTTTCCCATGCTGTTCTCATGATAGCGAATAATCCTCATGAGATCTGATGGTATTGTAAGGGGGAGTTTCCCTGGCCAATCTCTCTCTCTGTCTGCTGCCATCCACGTAAGACTGGACTTGTTCCTCCTTGCCTTCTGCCATAATTGTGAGGCTTCCCCAGCCATGTGAAACTGTAAGCCCAATTAAACCTGTTTCTTTTGTAAATTACCCGGTCTCGGGTATGTCTTTGTCAGCATTGTGAAAATGGATGAATTCAATATCCCAGCACCCCTCCACCTAGGAATCTAGGGTTGCTCCGTGTAAATTTTGTCCAGCCCAGCAAAGGCTTCTAGAAGAAGCAGGGATGGATCAGGTAGTGTCTGGGAGTGCAGCCCAGAGGCAGAAAGTCATGATAAGCTTTCTAAGGGGCGGGGGGAGAACAGCAAGGAGCAAAGATATGACCAGGAACTGGGGCCAGTGCCCACTCATGGGCATCTAAGGCTCTCCTGTCATCTCAGGACACACAAGCTCGAACACCATTGGAAACAGTATTGAGTACCTTGGCCTGGACTCGGTCTTCCACATGGCTCCCAACCTTCCCCTTCATCATCTGGCCCATTTGCTCTGGTCCAGTCCATGCATTCCGTGTCTTGACATGCTTTGCCCTGCGCTTCTCTTTTCCTTCCTCCTGATACTTTTCCCTGCTCTAGCAAGACTTCCATGGGTCAGTGTCCATCTCTCTTCCCACTGATGGGCCTGAAGCTCAACTCTGGAAGTCTTCCTCCAGCAGGCCCACCTCACTGTTGAGGCATTTGTTCTACCTTCCCTTAGTAATTACGTGTTTGAGACAGCTATATTATTTCTCACCTACGCTGTTCCTCGTGAATTTTTCATTAGATGGCACTTGTTTTATGTTCTTAATTTGGCGGTGGTGATGGTTGTGAGGCTGACAAGGGAGAATGGCTTTTCAATCACATTTGAAGAGTAAATGCATTGTCCAATAAGCACTCATTAGACATTTATTTGGAAATGCCAAGTACCAGCAATTTGGCTAAATGGGATAAAGAGGGATGGGATCAAGCTAAAAGAAACAACTCTATCCAACTTTCTTTCCTACGATCGTGACTATTTAATAATTGTGATTCAGAGACAGCCTTTAAAGTGGGCCTTCCAACATGAGGCACTTTAGGAGCTTGAGAATCAAGAGTGCCATAATTTTCCCACTCGTTCCTTCAAAGTATACCTATTGAGAGTCAGGCACTTTTCTAGTTGAGGGGACAGGCAGTGATTAAAACTTGACTTTGGCCTTCAAAAGAACTCACAGTATAAAGAAGGAGCTAGGTAATTATGCCATTGATTAAAGTATAGCTTAATAAGTGCTATAATATAAGGATTCAGAGATTGCCTGAGTTCAAATACCAGTTCTATTACTTATGATTGTGTGACCTTGGACATTTACTTAATCTCAGTTTCCCGATTGTCTTAGTCAATTTTGCACTGCTATAAAGAAATATATGAGACTGACTAATTTATAAAGGAAGGAGGTTTATTTGGCTCATGGTTTTGCAGGCTGCACAAGAAGCATGGTGCCAGCATCTGCTTCTGGCAAGGGCTTCAGGCTGCTTCCACTCGTGGTGGAAGGTAAAGGGGAGTCAGCATGTAGAGATTACATGGAAAGAGAGGAAGCAAGAGAGAGAAGAGGAACTAGTTCCTTTTCCACAATCAGTCCTTGTGGGGGCTAACAGCACAACACCCCATTCATTGCTGCAAGGACAGCACCAAGACATACTGAGGGATCCGTCCCCATGACCCGAACACCTCCCATCAGGCCCCACCTCCAACACCGGGAAACAAATTGTAACACAAGCTTTGGAGGGGGCAAACATCCCAACTACAGCAGTTGCCATGAAAGTGGAGATAACAGTAACAAGGTTATTGTGACTTGAAAATCATTCCTATAAGGTGGAAGCAAGCTTGTAGACAGAATCACTTAGAACGCCGTCTGCACATATTGTCAGCTCTTATGATAGAGGCAAAAACAAAGGCTATGAAAACAGCAAAGAGAAACGTGGAAATCAAACTGAATATGTCAAGGAAGGCTTTCCGGAGGCAGGAGCAGAAAGCTCTATTTTGATGGATGAGTGGGAATTATCTGTATAGTGAGAAGGATGGAAGGACATCCAGGCAGAGTCACATGGGTGAAGAACAGGAAAGTGCATCTCCATTCAGAGAGTCAGGTCTGATTTGTGGGTGGGAGAGAAAGTTATTTGTAAAGTGCAAGAGGTAAGCCAGAAAGGCTGGTGGAAGTCCAACTCTGAAGGGCCTTGAGAGCTCAGTTAAGGATTTGAGAAACAAAAGCCTCTGAAAGATTAAGGAGAAAGAATGACAACACTAGATTTGCATTTTAGAAAACCACCTCTGATCACGGATTGGAAGGAATTCCACTGGTGCTAGTTAAAAAAGGCGAGAAGGGAAGAGAATCTGTCCTAAGAAATTGTGTCTTCCATTTCTGTTGCTGCTTAACAAATGACCACAAACCAAAGAGCAATGTTACCACTGATTCTCTCAGAGTTTCTGTGGGCCTGCTAGGTGGTGTTCTCAAGGCCTCGCTGGGAAATGTAGTTATTGGCTGTGGCTGCAGCCTCATCCAGGGGTTGGGGGTTCTCTCCCAGCTCATTCAGGTTGTTGACAGAATTCGACATCTTGTGGTTGTAGGACTGAAGTTCTCGTTTCTTGCTGGCTGTTTCTTGGGGGCTACACCCAGCTCCCACATGCCTCATTTCCCTGCATGCGGCCCCTCTATTTTCAAAGCCAGCAACGGTACATCTCTGGTCTTACCTGTGCTTCAAATCTTCTCCACTTCTTTTCTTTTCTTTTCTGAAAGCAGAGAAAACTCTGCTTTTAAGGGGCTCCTGTGACTACATGAGGCACAGCTGGACCTTGAGGTCAGCTGCTGTGAGACTTTAATTATCTCTGCAAAATCCTTCACGGAAGCACTGAGGTTAGTGTTTGAATAACTCTTGGAGGGGATGGTGGGGGAGGCATCTGTAGAATGTGGCCTTCACAAGTTGGCAGTAGGAAGGAGGATGAGAAAATGCTCATAACAGCTACATGCAGGGAAAGCTTTACAAAATGAATGAGTAATTAGAGATGGGAGTGATACGGAGGTAACCACAATGATTTTCAGTTCTGCAGCTTAGACAATAGCTTGCAAAATGACATATTTCTCAAGAGAACACAAGGGTGGAAGAAAAATGTCAGGGGTGAAGATGAATTTAATTTTGCATGTGATGAGTGGGGTGGGGTGTGTAGGACATTTGGGGGAGATGCAAAATAAGTCATAGGTCCCAATCACAGAACAGTGACCATGGCTGACAGCAAGGACTCAGGAGTACAAATGCCAGCTAGAACCACGAGTGTAGACATAGCACCCTGGAAGAGCATGGGCTGGGTGCAGTGGCTCACACTTGTAATCCCAGCACTTTGGGAGACCGAGGCGGGTAGATCACCTGAGGTCAGGAGTTCGAGACCAGCCTGGCCAACATGGTGAAACCCTGTCTCTACTAGAAATACAAAAAAATTAGTCAGGTATAGTGGCACATACCTGAAATCCCAGCTTCTTGGGAGGCTGAGGCAGAAGAATGCTTGAACTCAGGAGGTGGACATTGCAGTGAGCCAAGATCACGCCATTGCACTCCAGCCTGGGCAACAAGAGCGAAACTCTGTCTCAAAAAAAAAAAAAAAAAAAAAAAAAAAAAAAAAAAAAAAAAAAAAGAAGAAGAAGAAGAAGAAGAAAGAAAGGAAAAAGAGCACCCTAGAAGAGCATGCAGAGTAAGAAAAGTAAAGGACCGGAGGGAAACCTTATAGACATTGGTCTTCAAGGCGTAAACAGAGAAAGACAAATGCCTAAAGGCTATTGCCAAGAAGTGGACAGTGCACAGCAGGAAACCTAGAAGGTAGGGCATGTCTGTTTCAGAAGTCCAGGGAAGGAAGAGCTTCCACCTGAGGGATCCCCCATGAGTACTAACTCCAAGGCCAGTGTTAAATACCCAGTAAGATAAGGAGAGAAAAGCAGTGAACGGATTTAGCAAAATAAAGGATGGAAACCACTGACAAAGTTAAGGGGAGCTATTTCAGGAGAGTGGTTTGTGGTCTGCTGAGAAGAAACATATTCAAGGGTGGACGGTAGCTGGATGGGGATTTGGGATTGGGATGGTTTGGCTTTTCTGAAAGATGAAATAGACAACAGTGTTTACGTGGCTTAGAGGAAAGAGTGTTTAGGGACGGTGATGGTTCACCTCAGAAAACAGGATGGGAGTGGGTAACTGAGCAGGATCTTTGAGGAAGCACTAAGGGTGAGCTCCACATCACAGGTGGAAAGATGGACTTGAGTGGCAGAAGGGCACGCCTACCTGGATGGGCCAGGAGAGGTAGCTACAAGGTGGGTGCAGATGGGGGTAGATTTGTAAGACTCCCTGGGAGAGGGTGGAGAGGCACTGCTTGGAGAGTGCTTTTCCTGTGACCTTCATTTTCTCAGTGAAATAGGAAGCAAAACTGACTGCTAAAAAGGAAGAGAAAGGCCTTGGAGTGGAGAGTTTGGTGCACAGGCAACATGAGTAAGCATTTGGGGGTGGGTGGAGCAGTGATCTGGCCGCAAAGGTGTGTGGCGCTTGTCTAGCTGCATCAAGGGCCCAGCAAGGTGGTGGCACCAGCGTGCACAGGGCATGGTGTTCTCCAACAGGACCTGGAGGCTGAGGAGGGCAAGTGGCTGGGGCGCTTTAAGGCTGGGCTTCTTTAGGACAGTGCAGTGGGAGGACTAGAGAGTCCGGGGACTTGGCAGAGGAAACCTGTGGTGGTGACGGACTCCAGGCTGACCGAGAAGGAACTGAAACCAGAAGGCAGCTCATGACAGAGAGAATGGCTGGTCTAGGGACACAAGCTGAGATGAGATACAAGAGGAAGAGCTTGGGCAGTAAGACAGTGCAGAGGCTGGAAGGACAGGGTCAGTGTGAGGATGGGACCCAGAGGTACCATCTGGGTGGAATGGAGCTGAGTGACAACATGGGAACAGGGAGTGGCCTTGGACATGGGATGCAGTGCAGTTAAGTGTTTAGGGGGTGAGCGTCCAAAGGATCAAACAACTCCTCTGAGGGAGGGCGGACTTCAGGGTGAAGACAGGAGCAGAGAACCTGAGTCGAGCGTGAATGTCAAGAACAGCAACTCGAGTGGCCTCAGCGTGTCCCGCCCTCTCCCCATCATACCAGGGCAGATGAGCTGTTTGCCTTGTGAAACCATCAGCTCCTTTGAGCTCAGCAGTGCTTTTCTTCCTTATGTCACCTGCAACATCAGGAGCAGCCACAACACAATATTAACGCCAGTGAGACGCAGGATCGGCCCTCCCTGCTTCCACATTTGCCCCATGATGTCCCATAGGTGACAAGAACAAAGCGTGTCTAAATTCGGCTGGGCCATGGGGAGTCAGAGATCCTGCATTCTGTGAGCACCTCTCTACCTATGATGGATGTGGACACCTCTGCTCTCCCACGGACCATTCCCCCACTAATCCCTAGTGGACATTCCCGGCTTCATTTAGACTGAGGTTCGTACTTTCACCATCCTCCGGTTCCCCGGTCTGTTCTGGACCTGAGCATGGGAGAGCTGCTGCCACTTTTCTCCTTGTATACTGTGATGTTATTGCCCTTTCAGAGTAAGGGAAGAGTCCCCAAGGGGTGACAAGTTATACCCTCCTTTCCCAAGACGGAGAACTCTGTTACCACCACTGGCTCCTAGGAATATATTTTGTAAACTATTTCAATTGTCCACAGATCCAAAGAGGAGTTTGGAATTCTCATTTTGTCCCTGGTTTGAGAAAAGTTTAGAGAGATATGGGGGCTCCTTTAGTGTCAGAGAGTGACAGCTCTTCAGGAATCTGAGAGTCCATTAGAAATCTCTTTACCGAAATCAGTCAGATGCAATGGAGTGTGTCTGAGGAAAATGAGGATGAGGGATGAGAAGGGAAAGAAGGGTTTATGACAGTGGGGGTGGGCTACTCCAGGCTGGTGAGCACATTGGTGAGGTTTCACACGTCCAAGCCCATCTGTGGCTATGATTTCTATGGAGACTGAGTTAGAAGCAGGAGCCCTCCTGAGCCTGAATTTGAATGTCAGAGGAGCCGTCAGTTCAAACCACTGCCTGCCTTTGCAGTTTCACCTGCGCACGCCCCACGTGAAGCCTCATATTTCCACAGCTCCATGACAACAGAGGATAAAAGAAATTCCTTCAGTCAAAACTCAGCACTGACAGGTGCCAGGCAAGCATGCCATTCCTGGTTTTGGAATGGGCAGTGGGAAGTGACGGTTCATCTGAGTCAAGAGCCTAAATTTGCTCCGGTGAGCTGTGAAGCAATGTTAGTTTCATCCGGCAGAAGTCACAGCCCATTATGCCAGGGGATGGAGAATGGTTCTCCTGGGAAGCCGGAGGCCAGCGAAAAATCCAGAAAGCCCCATTCGTGCGCTGTTGCTGCCAGAGAGCTAACAGGGTGAGAAACTCAGACACATTAAGGGGTATTGTTTGTCCCAGCTGAGCTCAGCTGTGCTTCAGCAAAAGACAAATTCGCACTGCAGGACACGGGCTGCACTGCCCTCCTGGTGACCCAAATGCCCTCATGTCGCATCCTCACCCCCTCTGTTTCTGCTCACATCCAAAATCAAAACAAAACAGGCCAGTGCTCTTGCCACCCATCTTTTCTCTTTGATACACCGTAGTGAATCAGTCCCCACAAATCATGTCATTGAACATTTCCCTGGGAACAGGAAAGAAGGCCCAATGTTATGCAGATGAAGTCACTGTGAGTTGTACTTCAAAATGTTTCTAAAAGTCCAATGTAAAGAAAAATCCATATTTGGGAAGAATCCCATCCTGAGATCCGCCAAACATTCTCAGGATCTGGGACACTTGTCACTCAGTCCCTTCACCTCTGACAAGGTGCTCAGGAGACTCATTTTTTAGATGACCCTTGGTTGCTGAAGCATGCCACTGCCCACCTGGCTAGGTGACTCTGAACACCGCACTGGAACCCACTTGCCACAGATTCCTTTATTTGTACGCTTAAAATTAGGTCATGGGAAAGCCACATGGTAATGCATATTAATTAACATGCACAAATCTGCAGAAAGACTATCTAGCTTTCCAAATTTTCTGAAAAATATTATCTTGCAAGCTTCTCAATATGGCAGTTTATCAGCTTAGCAGATATATTTAGATCATATTCAGCTAACATGCATAAATACCCAATATGGGCTAGGTGTGGTTGTGTTCCGAATTTCACTAAATCCCTGCAAAGAACTGTGCTGTCTGTCCTCACTTTACAGACGATGTGTCTGAGGGTCATGGCTGCTCTGAGCTCAGGTAGAGACAGGGAGTGGGGTCTCTGAGCCTGTATCCCACACTCTCCCACAGAGGCCCCCCTGACCTGCAAAGGAGCCTCTCCCCAGGAGACCTTTATTTTGGCACAGGATGCTTTCTCCATATTGCACTGCTCTAGAAGTCCAGTAGTTGAAACAGGTAAAAGTGGAGTTACTTGTTAAGTTGGGTGGGGCACTGAGCCCAGCCTTTCCAATCTGTCTTCTGTCTCTTCTTCCATTTTCAGTGAACCCTGGGTCCTGCGAACCACAGTTTGAAAACTATTACCCTCCATCATCCTCTTAGGCTATTTGTTTTAGGTCTATTTGAAGAATTCCTCCAGAACTGGAGCCCTCACTTTGGTCTTTCAGTGCTTACATAGGCAAAACGCTGGGCTGAGTCTGCCGGCTCCTCCCAGATGGTGACGACTCAGGTGGTTCTCAGAGCCGCCTGTTCTCAGTGCTGGAGGAAGGTGGGTGACGTGAGACAGACAGGCCTGGGCTCTCAGGTTGCCCCATTCTAATCCTATATTTATTTTACATTATTATGATTATTTTTGAGGCAGTATCTTACTCTGTCACCCAGGCTGGAATGCAGTGGGACAGTCATGGCTCACTGCAGCCTGGACCTCCTAGGCTCAAGTGTTCCTCCTGCCTCAGCCTCCCGAGTGGCTGAGACTACAGGCCTGCAAAAGAAAACCACTTGATTTAATTTTTAAAATCAAAAATTTTGATTTTTAAAAATTTTTGTAGAAATAAAGTCTCACTATGTTGCCTGGGCTGATCTTGAACTCTTGAGCTCCAGTCATCCTCCTGCCTCAGCCTCCCAAAGTGCTGGGATTACAGGTGTGAACCACCATGCTCGGCCCCTTATCATTTAAATGCAGCAGGCTCACCTTGGGACAAGCCCTTAAATGGCTCCCTTAGGAACCATTTCTAACTTTTTAAGTATGATAATGGTTTTGTGGTTATATGAAATAAAAGGGCCTGTATCTTTTAGAGATAATATGAAAGTACTACAGATGTCGTGAGAAAATTATTACTTCAGCATTATCCAGAGTGAGGGATATGAGTGAGATAATAGGATGAATCATTCATTTTGTTCAAGCTGTGTAATTGGTACGTAAGGGGTGGTGGGGTGGGGAGGGTGGGGTGTAGGACTAGCCGAGGCAGGCAGGACCTTAGACTTTCTGGGTCCCAGCTTGCACATGGAGGCCTGACACTTAGGGAGGTTAAGTAAACGGTCCAAGGTCATGCAGCTAGAAAATGGTAGAACCAGGCTTGTGAACTCAAACGATCTGTCTCCAAAGACTGCCTTTTCAGCCACTGCGCCTTATAGATGCTGTACATGACAGTTAGAACAGTCCAGCCCAACAGGAGGTGATCTGATAAAACCCATGGAACAATTTTCATCTTTTTTTTTACTATGAAGAAAAAAATCCCTGGAAAATAGAATATAATCTACAATGCTACCATTCTAACAAAATAGTTTTTTCTGCATGTATTTCATATGACATTCATAAAAATAAAAAATAACTTTCTAATGTTCTCAATTTTTAATCTCCGACTACAAACATTCCTTTGTATTTGTTTACTTCATAATATTGAAATTACCTTTGTGAAAATTGTAACAGGGAGAAAATGATGACAGTGAAAGATTTAACCAACTCCCGTCTTGCTCTTAACCTCCAAGCTTCCCTTAGGCATTCCTGGGCTTGGGTCAAGGTAACTTTGAGACGAATTTACTTTATAGTTTAAATGACAATAGTCCTTCCCCAAAACTAAACCTTCATAAAGCTAATGGAAGGCCACCAGATTACAAGGATGAGAAGAGCCTGAATTCTGCTAATGTGTAGACATAAATGATTACCAGCCATTTTTCCAGAGGTCACAAGATTTGCAATTTCCCCAGTTACTCCTGACAGTTACTTCACTACTGTAGAACCAAATATTGGCCTTTCGAGATGTCTTTTCAGGTTTTTGCATTTCTGATGATCAGTAGCTCCACCTGGACCCAACAACCAGTCCTGTGGCCCCCAGCTATGAGCTGACTCAGCACAAAAGGACAGCCTTGACTCCCTGTGAGCTCATCTGATCCAACCAATCAGCACTCCCTGGCCCCCTACCTGCCAAACTGTCTTTGAAAAACCCTAGTCTCTGTCTGAATTTTTGGGGAGACTGATTTGAGTAATAATAAACCATGGTTTCCCATTCAGATGGCTCTGCATAAATTAAACTCTTTCTCTATTGCAATTCCCCTGTCTTGACAAACTGGCTCTACTTGGGCAGTGGGCAAAAATGAACCCATTGGGTGGTTACAACATCATTTCCAATGTGCTTTCATTTTATTACAAATCCTTCTCTTCTTTGAACTTCTTGTTGCTTCTATTTTTATGCTGTTTGAAATAATCTAGGAACGAATGTCTTTAGGCATGTTTCATTTCTTCTTTTTGATTTTTTTTCTTTTGTATAAATTCCCAGATATGAGATGATTTGATGGAAAGCTAAATTATCTTATCGCACTTGAAACTTACTGTCAGCTGAAGTTCAAATTAATGGTACTATTTTATATCATATGTTATTTTTACCATGGGGTAGTATCAAGGAATGTTTTCTATTTTGTATACAAAAAACATGAGATTGTTTTAATTTCAGTTTATTTTATTTTCAGTGAGTGGAATGTTAGTGTAGGGAATAGATTTGTAGCTGAACAATTTTACTGGAGCTCCACGCCGGCTTGACACCGCACAGCCCCAAACAAACACACACGTACAAAGAAAGGGAAGCTTCTCTTGACCTTGTTTCCACTGTTACAACAGTCAATAGCTCAGGTGCTCAGCAACAACATCTGATCACTCAGTGGATATTTGGAGAAAGAAGTAATGGAACGAAATGTAAGAGACAGAAGATACTGACTTGTCTTCTTCACTCAGGCTAAAGTTTTGCCATTTAATAATTCCATAGCAGTTGTGCAAATAGCTCTAGTTTCTATGAATTTCTTCAAAATTCTTTGTAAATGCCATTTCTCCATCTGAGAAAAATCTCTTCCAAGTTACTAAGCCCTGATTATACTGTACCTTTTTTCTCTTAAAAATACTTTTTTTTTTTTTTTTACAAAAAGGGAAACGGTAACTGTGTCAGGTGGAAGGTGTGTTACTTGTCCTGATGTGGTGATTATTTTACAATGTTGATGCATACCAAAACATGAAGTCGTACACTTTTAATTTATACAGTTCTTGTCAATTACCTCTCAGTATAGCTGGAAACAATTTTAAAAATGTTTTTCTAATTGTAAATTTAATTAAGACATGCAAATTGTAGAAAACCTGTAAAATACAGAAAAGTTTCAAAAGGAGACAAAATAACTCATAATTTTTCACTTCAAAAAAGTCACTATTAATATTTAATGTATTCTTCCTTCTCTTACATTATATGTTAAAAAGAATTGCTGGGCTGGGTGTGGTGGCTCATGCCTGTAATCCCAGCACTTTGGGAGGCCAAGGCGGGTGGATCATGAGGTCAAGAGATCGAGACCATCCTGGCCAACATGGTGAAACCCTGTCTCTACTAAAAATACAAAATAAAATTAAAAATAGCCAGACATGGGTGGCATGTGCCTATGGTCCCAGCTACTTGGGAGGTTGAGGTGGAAGAATCACTTGAACCCAGGAGGTGGAGGTTGCAGTGAGCTGAGATTGTGCCACTGCACTCCAGCCACTGCACTCCACTGCACTTCTTGCAACAGAGCAAGACTCCGTCTCAAAAAAAAAAATTGCTGTCATACTATCTGCATTTAGTTTTATATCCTGATATGATTTCATTCAACGTTATATTGGAAGTGTTCTACCAGATCATTATTGTCCAAAAATGATTGTTAAAGATTTATATAAAATATATAATTGCAATTATTTGTATATGATACATAATTATAATTTTATAATATTTAGAAAATATTCCTAGTACAAGTGTATCATCATTTATTTTACCATTTCCTTAGTGCTGGCCATCTGGGTTGTTTCCAAACTTTTGCTGTTGTAAATAATAACACAATGAACATTCGGGTCCATTTATTTGCAAAAGCTCAATTCAACTAGCAGGATATACATATGTGTTCTTTGGGACAAGTACTCCACACTGGGCACCTTACCCAATCAGGAGTTGGGAACCTGGGTTCTGATCCCAGTTGGCTATTGTGTGACCCTGCAAATGGCTAGCATCTGATAAGTCCAAGATACAGTCATAACTTTTCCTTTATGAACATTTTTCTCTCTCAGATCTCACAGCACTTTACAGTTTTTATTATTTTTGCCTCTACACGTGTCAAGTGAGAATATATATGGGAACATTTAGTGATGATAATGAAGGAACCACTCTTATAAATCTTCACATGTGGAACTCCTAAGCTGTGCTCATTAGTAAGCACATTAGACTTAGATTACTGCTGGCAATTAACAGCAGACAACAATAATTAAGCAAGCAGAACCATCTGAGATGAGATACAGTTTAACACATGATGAGAGAGGGAGAATGTATGGCAAGTTTGAAAGAGCAAATTCCAGTTCTCTGGCTAAAAGCCTCTGCATTCAAGGGCAGCTACGGCTTATACAGGGCAAAGGAAAAAAAGAACTAGAGTAATTGAGGCTGCCAGGGATCCCCTGGGGTCTAGTGCAAAGGCTATTATTAGTCCTGTTTATTGTCATGCTTTAACACTCTCCAAAACTCTGGTGCAGAACTGCCCCCACGGGGTGCCTGGTGGTTTATTCCACAAAGCCCAGAGAAAGAATCTGTGTCTCAATCACGCTTTCTTCTTGGTTATGGAGAGATTTAAGTTTAAGTAAAGAATGGAGCAGTTCCATATGTTCACTTTTGATAAACGGTGCTTTCCCCACCCCTGGTTTCATAGCCTAATGCCTGACAATCACTTTGAAGTCTTTTCTGGGCTAGCAAGATGCAAAGGGGTGAGGGGATTTGGTATTTAAGTGTCCTAGAGTCAAAGGTGCTGTCTCCCAAGTCCCTTCTCATTGAATCTAGTGGGATAATTCATCCAGGGGAGGGAAAGGCCCTGTTACTCCAGGTGGTTTATGCAACTGCTGCAGTTCAGAAGGGTAAATGGGCAGCTGGCGGTTCCACGAGGGCTGCCTCCTCTGAATGAAACTCATCAGGACTACACCAGGGAAAGTGAACCGCATATCACTCTTGTCACACCTGGAAGGGGGCATCACTTCTGCAATTCTACAGCACTTCTTGAGACATGTGTGTACCTATGTAAGAATCCTGCAAGATCTGCACATGTATTCCAGAACTTAAAGTAAAATAAAATAAAATAAAGAGAAAGAGAGACTGGGAGCATCTTCTCCCCTCTGTAGGGCTCTTATTTTTCCATGCTGAGCTTGTGGTACAACTGCCAAACGCTTAAGTCCATTAAAACAATAACCACCTGATTCCTTATCATTGTAGGCACAGTGCTTTTCACCCAGAGGTTTCCTCTTATGGAAAAGGATTTCTGCCAAACAAGACTTTGCATATAAAGTTTGCTTTGCAGAGACTTGGCTCTCAAGGCAGAATTGGGCAGCTCCCGGTGCTGAACACAGGCGTTGAGCCAACACCAGAGGGCGCCATTTCCCCGGCATCTCAGGAGCAGCGCCTGCTCGGGGTGGCGGATATGGGCTTCTCTCTGGGTCCCAGAGTCTATGTCACGTAGGACGTGGCTTCGTAGGAAAACGTTTTCAAGGTCGGCCAGGCTACTCTGGAAGGAAGTAAAAGAGCAGAGTTGTTGGTGTTTTCCCTTGTACTGTCACAACCTGTGAATCCTAGGGGACAATGGGAACCTGCACAAGCTCAGCCCTCTCTGTGCAAAGCCAGACCACAGATCAAAGAGACGGCAGTGTGAGATCCCATCGCAGCCGAAGGAGACTGTCACCAGGACATTGGTCTCAATGCAAAATAGGCTCAGGCGGTGGTCAGAAGGCACAGAGGTGATTTTCCTTTTCACCGCTGGGCCACGCTGCTGTCTTTCTGCTCTCTTTCACCAACCTCTGGAGGCCTGCCTTTCACCTGGGGAAGGTGACCGCCCTGTGCACTGAGGGAGTGGCCGTCAGAGCTCTGGCAGGTGGGTTGGGAAGACTTCTAGTTCATATGTTATAATATTGATATTAACAGCCAGAGCAATCAACCCTTTGCTGTGGGCTTAACATTGATCGTCCCTCATACCCACGGCAAAGCTGCAAGGGGAAATGAAGAACCAGAGGCTCCAGAGGCTTATCGCCTTGCCCAAAACTACACTGGAGTAAGTAGCAGAGACAAAAATGAACTCCCACTCTACACAACACTGAAACCACGCACTTTCCACCCCACGCTGCGTCCCAATGATTAATCCTTGTGTGTGAAGTACAACACATGATTATCCATGAAATGAAAATGAGAAATAATTTTTAAACATGATAAACCTCCCTGATTCATACTATTATGGATGTCCAGAAGAGAATAAAGCTATTTGCAAGCCAGAGGCAATATCTGGCTAACGACCTTGAGTGAGGTCAGCACCATGATTAAATGATTTCACTGAAGAATGAGAATTGTTTCCCATGGTAAACAGTCCTGTGCTTAAGCTAGCAGGATACAGTTCCCTGAAGATTCTCCACTCACAGCTATCCCTGGGGTCAAAGAAGCTGTATTGGTCCCTTATTTTCTCTCCCTTAAGAGAATAGTCTCAAAAGTGAGAACTAGAAACATGGGAAGATCTCATTTGCAATATTATATCCTAAAAGGAAATAATAGCTCACTATTTTCCCAGCTTGAGATGTATACTTAACTAAAAGCTCGCCACAGCCCACAGGTAATACAGGTCAAACCTCTCCCTGAGAACTGATGAGCAAATCAGCTAATTAGTGTCCATTACAGGTAAGGGCTGCAGGCCGACTGCTGAGCAGATATTGCCTTCTCCCCATCGTCTGTGCTGCAGTAAGAAATAGCTCAATCTTTAAAGCTGACTGCTGGGTTTAAATTCCGTCTGCACTGCTTCCTAGAGATGATGCTTTTGAGGGCTCACTAGCTTCTCTGTGCCTCAGTTTTTTAATCTATAAAATGGGGATGATAATCACACCCTCCCTTGGAGCTGTTGTGAGGATTAAATGAGAAATCTATGAAAAGATCTTAGAACAGTGCTTGACACACAGTCAACTTTCTTTAAGGGTCAGCCATTCCATGAGGGTAGATGCAACTAACAATGTAAATTTCAGACAGAGTTGGGCAGGTCTCTCCAAAATTAGGTAGGTCTTACAAATTCTACAAGGACATTTATTATTGTTTCCAGCTGGCTGAAAGCAAAGCACTTCATCCATCCTACAGATTATTGAGCAGGGAGCTCAACTAACATGTGTATAGACTGGTACCTCCCACACACCCACCCGGAAGTTCCCAGAGAAAAAGGTAAGTGAATAGATGTGTTACTGCCAGAAACATTTATTTATCTGACACATACTTGTTGAGACAGGCACTGTTCTTGTCCCTGGAGACAGAGTACTGAACAAAGTCAAATTCCTGCCCTCAGGGAGCTTCAGTCCAGCATAAGTGACTGACAATAAGCAAATAGACAAGATAAATACATAATTCCATGCAGAGGGGTGGTAGGAGTGTTCCAGACACATAGCCAAGGAATTCTTCTCTGTGGAGAATGCTGTGAGGGAGACAGTCAGGGAATAGTGGAGAGAAAGGAGTGTTTCTGGGCAAGGGAACCACACATCTGAAAGTCCTGGGGTGGGACCACTTGGCCAAGAGGCCAGAGGGACTGGAGTGGACAGAGCAGGGAGCAGAGGGGTGGAAAACAAGGCAGGAAAGGGTGTTGGGGCCATGCTGAAAGAGGCCTTTTAGGTCATGGTAAGGACCTTGAATTTTTGTTCTAAGTGGGGGCAGTTATTGAAGGGTTTTGAGCAGAGCAGTGACTGTGATACATCTTACATTTTCTTTTTTCTTTTCCTTTGTCCCTCTTGCCTGAACACCTTATGTTTTAAGAGAATCTCTCTAGCTGCCCTGTGGAGAATAGACTGGAGCAGGTAAGAAGGGTGTGGGAGGTAGAAATAACAGAAGCGGGGACCAGGTAGGAGGCTACTGCACTAGTCCAGTGGAGAGCAGATAGTAGTTTGGAGTAAAAATGTCTTAGTCCATTTTTGTTGCTGTTAACATACTATCACACACTAGGTAATTTATAATGAATGGAAGTGTATTAGCTCATGGTTCTGGAAGCTGAGGAGTCCTAGATCAAGAGACCAGCATCTGTGGAGGGTCTTCATGCTGGGTCATGCCATGATGGAAGGCAATACATGGCAGAAGGGCAAAGAGAGGCTGAGACAGAGAGAGAGAGAGAAAAGGGTGCAAAACTTGCCATTTTATAATGAATCTTCTTCCAAGATAATGGGATTAATTCATTCATGAGGTTGAAGCCTCCTCATGACCTAATAACCCCTTAAAGCTTCCACCTCTAGTACCATCACAATGGCAGCTGAATTTCAGTATGGGTTTTTGAGGGGACAAACATTCAAACCATAGCACGTGATAATGGGTTGGAGGGGTGTGTTCAATGTGGATGAATTTGACCTACATCTTTGCGGGAAAGGTAGAGCGTACAGCATTTACTGATGGTTTGGATATGGAGTTTGAGTACAAGAAAGATTCAAGAATGACTGCAAAGGTTTGGCCTGAGTGGCTGGTTACATGGTACACTATTTACTGAGACAGGAAAGACCACAGAGCTGGAAGAGTTCTGGGAAAACCAGAAGCCAGTACTGGACATTGGGTTAATACTGGATATTAAGTTTGGAAAGCCTATTAGATGCTGTGGTAGGCAAAATAATGGTACCTTAAAGATGTCCATGTCCTAATCCCCAGAACCTGTGAATATGTTATTTTATATGGCAAGGGAGAATTATGGTTGTAGATGAAATTAAGGTTGCTAATCAGATTACTTAAAATAAGGAGATTATCTTGGATTATCTGAGTGAGCTCAAAGTAATCAAGTTCTTAAATGTGGATAAGGAAGGCAGAAGACTCAGCAATGTGATATGAGAAAGACTCAGTGTGTCCCTGCTAGCTTTGAGGAGGAAAGAGGGGCCATTAGCCAAGGAATTCAGGCAGCCTCTTAAAGTTGGAAAAGTCAAGCAAATGGGTTCTTCCTTACAGCCTCTGTAAAGAAATTCAGCCCTGCTAACACATTGGACTTAGGCTGGTGAAACCCATTTTAAACTTTTGACCTGAAGAACTGCAAAAGAATAAATGTGTGCTGTTTTAAGCCACTAACTTAGTGGTAGTTTTTTTTTTATAACAGCAAAAGGAAAAAAATACAGGCAGGAATATAATTCATTGTTTAAACAGGGTCAGTTTTAAATGAAAGAAGTACAATTAATACTTAAACAGGAATAACGATCATAAGTCAGAGCTATCCTAAGAAAACTGGGATGTGTGTTCACCCTGCTCATCCATTGTATGAGTGGAGATGTCGGGGAGGCAATGGGCTCTGCATGACTTTTATTTAGGAGAAAGGCTGGGACTATTACATTTGAGAAGTGGCCCATGTAGGTTGTCTCTAACACCATGGGACTGAATGAGATCACGAGGGAGTGAATAGAGAGAGAAGAAGAAAAATATCCAAAGATGAAGCCCACCTTTCGAGGTTTGAAAGAAGAGAAGGATCCTATAGAGAAGATGGACAAGCCATACCCAGTGATGTAGAAGGAAAACCAGAAAAGAGAATACATAAACTCAACGGAAGAAAGTGTCTTAAGAAGGCAGGTTACTTGATTGCATCGCATGGTGGTGAGAGGTCAAGAAAGAAGAGGATGGACAGCTGATGCTGGATTTGCAATGTGCAGATCACCCATGACCTTCAACAAGGGATTTTAGCAGAGGGGCAGGCCAAAGAATGATAGGAATGAGTCAGAGAAGATTGAGACAGAAAGCATAGCAACCTTTCCCTAGTGTCTCTGTAAAGGAGAGCAGAAAAATGGGGTAATAGGTGGAGGGGATCTAGGCTCAGGGAGGATTTCTAAAAGATGGAAAATATTAGAGCACATTTGTAAGCACAAAAAGGATGCAATAGAAGGAGAATGTTCAATGCAGACACAGTGTAATTGCAGGAGCAAAGCCCTTGAATAGATGAGAGGAGATGTTATCCAGAGCATAAATAAAGAAATCGGTCTTCAGTAGGCATGGGCACAAACCTTCCACTGAGAACAAAGGAAGGGTGCCAAGGCACCCTAACCCTAACTCTCATTTAAAAAAAAACCCACCCCTTTACTAAGTCCTTTTGGATACAATGGACTTTTTTCTTGTTGTTTCTATTTTTTTTTTCAGTGAAATAAGAAGGTCACCAACTGAGAGTAAGGAGTGGAGAAAAGGTGCTGCAATTTTGAGAAAGGGGAAAAATAGCATTCCAGAAAGTAGGGGAGAGACTTGTTACTCATTGAATTATCTATCAATGCCATAATGAAAATGACAAAAGCAAAGCTACACCCCACCCACAGAAAATCAGCTACAAATACTATAAAACATGACGGACATGAGTTCTCATTAGTTATGGGTGGTGTAAGGACAGATATTCTAAGAAGGAGAAAATAAAAACAAAGGCAAACTGTTATCACCTAAGACTAGCTGAGGATATGACTTCGGCCACACTCTTTCTGCTTGGCTGCATTGCCAGCCTGTGTGACTGCGTTTGTTCAGGTTGACACTTGCACACGCAGCATTGCTCTCCTTCAGGGGCTCACCATTTCATCCATGTCTGGCTGTGGTGGCTTCTCTCTTACTAACACTAATGATTTGGATATGTCAGCAAAACTTTTTCTGGAGAGTGGCAATTCTTGCACTCGCTTTCTCTCTCTCTCTCTCTCTCTCTCTCTTTCTCTCTCTCTCTCTCTCTCTCTCTCTCTCTCTCTCTCTCCTCCCTCTTTTATGTCATATTCTTTCTCTTCTCACCATAACATATCCCATAATCTGGTTTCTACTTTGCTGGAAGTTTGGACAGAGAATAGGCAACACATAGCCCAGCTGTGCTATTTCAGAACCATGGACAGTAGCTCTGCTTTTTAAAAATCTCCACTGCTTTGCAACAGGAACATTTTGCTCATATTCAGCCCATGTTACTATGTGCTGGATACTTGATGGATGCTTAAACAATAATTAGTCCTTGCCTTCAAAGAGATTTATAGTACAGGGGGAGATACAGGCTACAAACACAAGTACAAGATAGAAAACTATGATTCATAAATGGAGGACACTATGGGAATGCTTAGGAAACAAGAGCCATAATTTTGTCTTTGGATAGGGAATGGTATAAGGGAAAGCATCCTAGAATGAGAAACTTCTAAGCTAAAAGATGAAGGAATTAGTTGTCCAGGGGAGAGGTGTAGGGAAGAGCATTTAAGGCATAAGCAACAGCATATGCAAAGGCCTAGAAGCAAAAGGGCATGGCTCACCTAGGGAACTACAAACAGCACTGTACATTTAAGCATAAGGAGGAGAACTTTACAAGAAAGAAGGAATAGAAGCCTATAAGGGTAAAGTGCTAGGGGAGTGAAGTTGAGGGAGTAACTAAGTCTCATAGGGGTGAGGAGGAGGTGACAGAAAGCAAACATGAACCAGTGACATTTAAACATGTCCTTGATGATACCTGGATGTCTTATAGATGCCTAGCAATGGGAAAGGTGGGAGAGAAGAACAGAAAACATTTTATCTGGAGTTGTGCTGTTCAATATGGTAACCACTAGCCACATGTAGCCATTGACATTTAAATTAAATTTAATTAAGTTTAATAATTAAAATTAAATAATGTTAACATTTTAACTCCTCAGTCACACAGGCTGCATTTTAAGGGATCAATACCCACCTATAGCTGGTGGTTAGCATATCAGACAGTATAGATACAGGACAGTTCTGTCATGGTACAAAGTTCTACTGATTAGTGCTGGGTTGGAGGGAACAGCATGTGCAAAGGCTCAGAAGCTTGCATGTGTGTGGTGTGCTCGGGAAATGATGGCCAGTCACGGGGGCTGTCACAAAAGGTAGGTGGAGAGAAGTGGCTGGACATGGCGCTAGAGATTAGCTGGAGCTGGCAAAAGGCCTTTTAAGTCATTCTAAAGGAGGGCAGGTTTAGCAATTGGGAGCTGATGAAGGCAGAAGCAGATCTAGATTTTAAAAGTTAGCTCAAGTAGCAGTTGCAAGGCTTGTAGGAAACGGTGGAAAAGTAGAAGGCAGGGAGAACACACCTGTCAGCCGTTGCAAAGTACATGTTGCTAGAAGGTCATTTTATATCATGTCACCTTACATTTGCTGGCTTCCATTTCTCCAAACTAAATTCAATTTTCTCTGCTTGGTTTTCAAGGTCCCTACCTTGTTCCTCCCTACTAAACTGCAAGCTCTCTTCCAATAATGACAGTAGTGTCACTCTCTCCTTTCACATGAAAATTAATTCCCGTTTCTGTCCTTGTCAGTCTCTGAGTAGACTATAAACTCTTTGAGAATAGAACCATGTCTTGCAGCAGGTGAGCTCATAGGATAAGCTTACACAGCTCCCAGGATAGTCCATCATTGCCACTGGGATGTCCCTTCCAAGGTGTGATTCTCAAGGGTCATAGAGTTGAGTCAAGAAAACACAAGTTGACTGATTGATCAAGAAGGCACTGACTGGTAAGATACACAATCCTCCCGCTGGTCCCTGCCTCACTGGTCTATCAGCTGGTGTCCTGGCAGGAAGGTGAATTCTACTAAAATGTTTAAGGAAATTAACAAAAGGACAATTGACAGAGGTATGGGCACAATTATGAAAATCGACAAAGGTTCCTGAGCTGCCTAGAGATTAACAATAATATATAATAATGGGAATGGGAAACAATAATAATAATAGGAATCCATTACTAAATAGGAAAAGAGGCAAAACAGTGTCATCAGAGCCCAGTGAGAACTGGAGACAGTGAGGACGATGCCCCTGGCAAGAGCTGTGGGGAAAGATGAGGCACAGTCTGCTGCACTGAGGCACTAAAGCAGGAGGAGGCAAGGAAGAAAAAGTCAATCTCTCTCTCTCTCTCTCCATCTCTCCCCGATCCCCGCCCTTCTCCTCCTACCCTTCATTCTTTCACCCATGCCTTCCATTGCCCAGGTCGAAGCAAAAGCCAGAGGGCAACAGAAACAGGTGATGCAGCCTACAGGATCTGGTGGAAACAGACAAAACTAGGATTGACTTCATTAACGGATTACTCAGCATAACAATGGCTTAAACAATACAGAAGTTTTTCTCCTGTAAATGAAGTTCGAGGCTAGCACACTAGCTTCCACTGATTGAGGACCCAGACTCCTTCTTCTCTTCTTCTTCTTTTTTTTCTGGCTCTTTCTATCTAGCTGCCCTTCCTGCCGCAACATGCTGTCTCATGGTCTAAGATGGCTGCTTGAGCTCCAGACATCATACTGGCATTCTAGTATGCAGGAAGAGAAAGAAAGAGAAGAGCACACTTTCTTACTTTAAAGGCACTTATTTGAAGTCACAGGTGACACTTCCGTTTACCTTTCATCAACCAGAACTTAGTCATGTGAGTACAGCTACCTCCAAAGGGGGCTGGAAATGTGTTATCCATGACAAAAGGTTTTGTGTCCTGCTAAAATCAAGGGTTCTTTTACTAAGTAAAAGCAGGAGATTGGATACGGGATGATGACTCACTCTCTTACAATCTCAGAGAAAAATTCCCATTCTGTGATCCAATAGACAAATTCCAGGAATGAGTAAGAACCTCCTCAGTTTCAATAACCAACAGAGTGAGCGTGTTAGTGATAATTATATAATCGTCATGGCTCATCATGTGCCTTTTCACCATGATAGTAACTTACATGCCAGCTTCTAAGGGAAATTCAATTTTGCTTTGTAAGAATACAGCACATTCAATAAGAAAATGCAAGTTAGAGACATTTGCCAAAGGAGATTTCAAGACATATTCCTGGAAAATATGTTGTCCAGAGCTATTAGGGAACCAGCTGGTTTGATACAGAAGTGACAGATTGTATTTTCAGAGTAGTGGGATAAGTCTGCCTTTAACAAGGCACTTTACAATGTGATTCACCGCTGCTTATGGAGAAGAGCCCCAGTGGCTCTTGCAGTTGAAGCGTGCATGCTGACTGGCTCAGCCCCAAAACCTTCCTTGGAGACACTGGTCTCTTTCTCAGATACCCAGGCATGTCCCCAGCCCGTGTACCCTGAGCACTCACGGGAGGCTGTGCGCATGTGGAATGGTAGTCAAGACTGTCCTGGCTCACCTATGACCTGCCTCCACTTTCTTCAGCCTAAAGCACAACCCAGTCAGCCACCAACCTGGGCTGCTCTGGGTGTACAGACAGAAGATGCCTTTCTACCTTCTCCCTTCTAGCAGCCTTTGAGGGCTTTGGTCAGCCCACTTCGCTGGTCCAGAGGAAGAGGCAAAGAGATCTCAGGCTTTTAGTCACTCATTCCACCAATTTCCTGGAGCAGCTACTATATACACTCTTGTAGAAACATGGGGGATAGAGAAGCAGGGCATGAGGACATACAGTCTAGTCAGAGTGGGCAGGAGTTACACACGTGGAGTTAAATCATCCATGGCAACAAGACACATGACACCAAGAAGAGCAGTGTCCGATGACTAGAAGACGCTCTCTGTTCCATGACTCCACAGATGGACAAAGTCACCATGAGTTGGAATGCTCAAGGAGAAAACAGTTGACAGAGTAACTGCTGGGTAGGGTCTCAGAATATGAGCAGGAGTTGGCTCATGACCTGTAACTAGCGGGGGAGAGTGTGCCCGGTGACAGAGGCAGGAATGAGCATCTGTGGAGAGGGACAGTTAGGAGACCAGTCTAGCTGGAATAAGGGGCTTGTACAGCACAGTATTGGGAAAGGAAGACAGAGGCAGGCTTGTGGAGGGTCTCGGCTGTCCGGCTAAGGAGACTGGAATTCAAAGAGAAGACACTGAGATTTCTGAGTGTAAGAACTGCGTCGTAAAAGCAGAGTTTGAGAAATACTAGTTGGTGGTAGCGAGTCGAATGCATTGGTTGTGCTGTAAAGGAGCTGGCCCCTGTAAGGGATGCCCTTGATTTTCTGGGTCAGACCAACAGTAATATAGTTGAGCATTCTGTTCATGACTTTGTGAAGAGCCCCCACAAGGCAAATCACATCCCTTGATTCAACAAATATGTGCAGATTGTCTGCTATCAAGAGGTACTGGGTGTTGAGTATCCTCAGTGGCCAATCCAGGCATGGTCTCTGTCCTCTAAACACTTCCTCACCCACAGCTGTAGAGCCTGCTGGGAGTGATGGCATGAGGCGGAGCTCAATGAGATCAGGAAGGTGGTGCACCCTGGGTAGGGGGTTTATAATCACACAGTAAGCCCAAACAAGGCACAAAAAAGCTGCAGTCAGACCCGGAGCAGAAAGTGGGATCCTGTGTTTGAGAGTGCAAGATCGGACAGTGCTGGACCACAGTAGAGGCAGTGGAGTTGACAGAGGCAGGGACGGATTGCGCTCAGGGCATTCTGTCCTAGAGGAGATGAGGGGGACTGGGCAATGTGAGCAGCTCCTGGAAATGGGGCTGGCTCAAGAGAAGTCAGAACGAAAACTCTAGCCCTCCACTGGGTGGCAGGATGATGTGGTGGCACTGGAGACATTGGGGAAGGGAGACATGGTCCCCAGAGACACCAGTGTAAGAGGGGGCAAGTCAAGCACAATATGTCCTGTGCTTCTGTTCCCCGCTTCATGCTCTCAGGCTAGACTGGGGAGCTGGATGTCCCAAGCTGCTCATGGGCGCTCCCTACACCTCACCACTGTGAATGAATGAAGCAGCTGGAAGTGGTCCCCAAGTTCCCCTCTCCAGTGGAAAGAAATCAGCTGGCATTTTGCCTGCCTGAGAAGGGGCAGCCTGAGGATGGCCAGATGAGCATTGTCCTTTCCAGCATGGCTTGGTTAGGAACTGAGTGTTATGAGTGTGGTTGTGAGCCTCAGAATCACATCACGCTGCCAGCATCCTTCCCTTCCCACCTGCAGGCAATGACATGAAATCCCTCAAAACCCTTTTGAGCTTGAATCTTCTTCAGTCATACAAACTTCGCCATAACCTGTTCCACACCTGCTACCCACATACTCCCTGGCCCCCTCCCAGTGCCCTGTGCTCGTTCTTCCCCTAAGAGCCCATATCTCCCTCTCCTGTGAGCAGCCACATTCCCCAAAGGCCTTGTGCAGGCCTTGTGCAACCTACAGCCCCTGGGGTTGTAGCCTGTGTTCTGGAGCAAGGTCAGCAGTCGTGTTCTCAAGAGCAGAGGCTAGGATGGTATCCAAGCTTGACGTGGTGAACAGAAACAAGGAATAAAGAAGGAATAAATCCTTTCAAACTGGCAGGTGAGGGGTCAAGACCATTTCTGTGGCCAAAAAAAAAAAAATCTATTCATTTGTATCATTAGTGAAACAACCAAGTTATTCCATTTTTTAAAAGCTGGTTATTTTGCCAAGTTGTTCCGTTTTTTAAAAGCTGGTTATTTTGTTAAACAGATAAACCCATTCATATTCTCAGGACTGATGCCTGTGAAGACACAGCCTGAACTCCAGTCAGTTGGCACAGCAGCCCCAGAGGGCTCCATCACAGGGGAAAGACGGGAAGCTTGCAAAACCCCCTCCATCCGTCATTGGTGGGAAGGCTGAGCTGCCCTTCATTTCCCCTGGACAGAGTCCAGCTATTTCAGTCCTAGTGTTTTTTATATTTTGTCTTATTGTAGGAAGTGGGGAGGCCATTCGGGAGCTACCTGAAGTGTGCACTTTCTTCTGGGTCACGTAACTTCAATCACCTGGAACAGGATGGGGAAATAGAGTTCCTTTAATTTCCTTTTGGGAAAGCAGCTATGGTGCTTAGCAAGTGAGAAATCTCATTTAGAAACAACACTGAGGGTCGAGCGCGGTGGCTCACGCCTGTAATCCCAGCAATTTGGGAGGCTGAGGCGGGTGGATCACGAGGTCAAGAGATCGAGACCATCCTGGTCAACATGGTGAAACCCTGTCTCTACTAAAAATACAAAAAATTAGCTGGGCATGGTGGCGCGTGCCTGTAATCCTAGCTACTCAGGAGGCTGAGGCAGGAGAATTGCCTGAACCCAGGAGGTGGAGGTTGTGGTGAGCCGAGATCGCACTATTGCACTCCAGCCTGGGTAACAAGAGTGAAACTCTGTCTCAAAAAAAAAAAAAAAAAAAAAAGAAAGAAAGAAAAGAAAAGAAACAGCACTGAGAGGTCAAACAGGTGCTCTCCCTTGGAGTGTTTTAGTTTTCTAGTAGTATCTTCATTCAGTGGCACTCACTGAGCCCTCAGGTACACAGAGAGCAAAGCCGAGTACAGTCTCTGCCCCTAAGGCCCCTGTAGTACAAAATGAGGCACTATGACAGGGAAATGGATGGGAAACAACAGCAAGATCCAGAGGTGGGCAAGTGCTGTGGCTCACATCTGCAGTTCCAGCACTCTAGGAGGCTGAGGCAGGAGGACTACTTGAGCCCAATGTTCAAAAATAGCCTGGGCAATACAGTGAGATCCCCTATCTACAAAAACTAAAAAAATTAGCCAGGCATGGTGGCATGCACCTGTAGTCCCATTTACTCAAGGGTAGCTTGAGTGACATGATCACTTGAGCCTGGGAGGTCAAGGTTGCAGTGAGTCAAGATCATACCACTGCACTCCAGCCTGGGAAACAGAGACCCTATCTCTTAAAAAAAAGTTCCAGGTGTGTTGATTTTGATAATCATGTGTCATGCTGATGAATCACGTCCAGTTCTCATTTGTTTTGGCACCTGGATAGCAGATACACCCTGGGTGATATGGTTTGGTTCTGTGTCCCCACCCAAATCTCATCCTGAATTGTACTCCCATCATTCCCACATATTGTAGGACGAACCTGGTAAGACATAATTTGAATCATGGGGGTGGTTGCCCCCATACTGTTCTTGTGGTAGTGAATAAATCTCATGAGATCTGATGGTTTTATCTGTGGTTTCCACTTTTGCATCTTCTTCATTTTCTCTTGCCACCACCATGTAAGAAGTGCCTGCCACCTACTGCCCTGATACTGAGGTCTCCTTAGCTATGTGAAACTGTAAGTCTAATTAAACCCCTTTTTCTTCCCAGTCTCGGGTATGTCTTTATCAGCGTGAAAATGGACTAATACACTGGGTGTACCTACATGCTCAGCTCAGGAACCCTGACAGAAGGGGGCACCTGCTGAGGACCCCTCAGTCTCTTTTGCCACCTCAGTGGATCAGACTGTGCCACCCTGAAGACCAAGGATTTTTCCTTCCCTGGGAGATGAGACCTCTGTACTTCAGCTAGAGGTGCTGTTGTCACATAAGACATCTCCTCTTACCTATGGATGACTGAGAGATGGCTGATGTCAGTAGAAGTAAAATTCCCTTTATATGGATGAAAAATGGGACAATACAGATGCTGGAGAAGCTAGGAACCTACAAGAATTTTCTATCAAAATGCTTAAAATTTTGGCATTATGGAGCTGGAACATATTTAAAAAAAATATTTGATCCAACGTCTACATTTTACAGATAAGTAAACCAAGCCCAGAGAAATAAAGGACTTTTTTTGTGGTCCCATAACTAGAATATGACAGATCCAGGGTCCAAAACTGGCTCCTACTCCCAGCTTCATCCTTTTACCTCTATATGAGGCTGCTTTCCCAAAGATATAAATAGGAGAAAAACTGGAAATTTGCCTTTTTTCTCTGAACAAAGTCCAATGAGTAGAACAATCCACAGAAGGCTAACCTGAGATTGGAGACCACAAACCCAGCTCTGTGGTTGGGGTGATTTCCCCCAAAGCACAGCACTGGGAATAAGAGCAGAAAATATGAAGATGGACTGATGGGAAAATTGATGGGTTTCCAGGGTGTGGCAGGGACACTGGGAGAAAGATGTGCAAGGGACCTGGGAGCTAAGAACATTAGTACGAGAGCAATCAGAGTGACCAACCCCAGCCTAGGGCGGGCTGAGCAAGGACATGCAGAGAAGAGGAGTGTGTTGGTGGAATGGGCCTTGGGGTCAGAGCAGGAGTCCTCAGGGGCTGAAACAGGGTAGGGTCACAGACTTCCCATGAAGGGACTCAAGGTTCAGGAGTGACAGAACTGGAACCTGGGATTTTGTGGTCAATTCCATGACCACATGCAGAGGGTGGCAAAGAGTTGGGTGGGTGAGGAGGAGTCGAGGACAGAAATAAAAAGCCATGAGTTCCTCCAGAAACTCAGCAGGGCCACAGGTGGAGGTGCGAACTGGGAGCCACACAGCACATCATTGGTGAGCAAGGGCATCTGCAGGGGATGCCAGAGGACCAGGCCAGAGGGTGGGGTCACCAGATGCCTGGCATCAAAGGCCCAGAACATTAGCCCAGCATCCTGCCTTCCTGGGAGGATGGCTGGGGAAACCATGTTGATGTGGTTTTGCTGAGTCCCCACCCAAACCTCATTTTGATTTGTAGCTCCCATAATTCCCACATATTGTAGGAGGGATCCAGTGGGAGATAATTGAATCATGGAGGTGGTTTTCCCATACTGTTCTCATGGTAGTGAATAAGTCTCATGAAATCTATGATTTGATAAGGGTTTTCCCCTTTCGCTTGACTCTCATTCTTTCTTGTCTGCCACCATGTGAGATGTGCCTTCTGCCTTCCCCCATGGCTGTGAGGTCTCCCCAGCCATGTGGAACTGTGAGTCCATTAAACCTCTTTTTCTTTATAAATTACCCAGTCTCGGGTATGTCTCTCTCAGCAGTGTGAAAATGGCCTAATGCACATGTTCTTGGGGAAAACCTGGGCAAGGCAGCTGTGTTTAGAAAGCAGTTCATGGCAGAGTGAGGAAGGGGGATTCTGCTTCCTGTGACCAGGGTTTGAAGAGGATGTGAAAGAACAGTGTGGAGACACTGGGAAATTGAGGCTCCAATGAGAAAACACCAATCCCATTTTTAAGGACCTACTGTGTGCCAGGCCCTGTGTTGAGAGCTTTCTATACAATATCTCACCACTATGAGGAATTGTCCTAATTCACAGTTCAGCAAACCAAGAGACAGAGAAGTTAAGAGTAAGGGCAATGTGTGTGAAAATGCTTTGCAAACCCATAAAGTGGCATATGGATATTGGGTGTTCTTTTTTCTACTAACTGGTATTTACAAAACACCCCCTAATGCAGCACACCCCCCAGTTACGGGTGCCCCACGTGTACCCAGTGCATATGCTTGAATTGATTGCCCATCAAACAAAAGAAGAAAAATTAGAAAGCCTGTAGCTACTCCATTGAAATCTATTTTAGTTCCTTTTCTGTGTGTGTATGGAGATAAATTAATGACACAGTGATTTGACCTAAATAAATGTTTAATGGGCTTTTTTGGGGTTCTCTCCAGATGCTGTTATGCAGCATGGAGGCCTGCCCTCCTCATATCCAGTCATCCAGTGGGTAGTTCTGGTCACAGCCTGCCAGACATCTGGTGACAAGTGGTGAGAAGCCTCTCCAAAGGCATATGAATGGATTGCAGTGAATTATTTGGTCTACAGAAGACAACTAGGTTATTGTAGACTAGAGGGACCCTGCTCCAGCTCCATTTTCTGAGTTCCCTTAAATATTTATTCTTTTTATAAGTACAGTGTAAATTAGATGTAGCAGTGCTGAGGTGGGAACAAATAATTTCAGTACATCCAGTTTAGAATGTCTATCCAAAGGACAGAAATAAGAAAGGAGGGTGCAATTGCTAAATAAGGAACACAATCCCTACTACTGAGAAACTTGAAATAGGATGGCATAGAGAGTCCAGCTCCACAGAGTGTGGTTTCTCAGTATGGGGAGCAACAGGAGGTGCTCATGGAGCAACAAGTGGAACTCAGCCCTTGCCCCTCCCCCCCCCGCCTCCGTGTTAGGGGAGAAGGTGAGTAAGGCTCAGTCCTCTTCCTCTCAGATACATCGTATTACTAGCTGTAGTACATACTTCTGAGCAAATCTTGTTCATTTTCCTTTTGAGTCTTTAGGTGCAAAGCAGTGATTAAAGTATTTGATCAATATTAATTGATTTACTGCTGTTATTCTGGAAAAAAATCCCTCAAATATTCTATACCTGAAAAAGCTTTTTTGTGGACTAATCAACCAGTTCTTTGAGTCGGTAAAATATCATTGCTCAAAAGAAATGCAGAATTAAGTGAATATGGCTACCTTTCCTTGTCTTGCTCAACCAATTTTGAAAATAGAAAATGTTTTCCTTTTACAGCTAAATATCATGCTGCCAGAAGAAGCTTAATTATAGAATGATAAAATTAGACTATTAGAATTAGTCAAATGAATTATAATTAGTCTGAGGCAATAGCTATAGAATGTTGAGCAGAAAGCCTGAGTACAGCACTTGGTCCTGGAATAATGCAGCCTCTAAAAAAATGGTCAGATTGAATTTCAATCCATAGCTCAATCATCATTTCTCTTTTTCAGTGTCCTGTGTAATTAAAACCACTATCAGAGTATAATAAAACGGCATTTTATCCCATGATGAATGATGGGGTAAAAATGAACTTAACTGTAATCACGTGCTCTACCTCTACGGACTTTACAGACTGAAAGCTCTCTGTATTTGGTTTATGCAGAGTGAAGGCAGGGAATGGAACACATTTTTTATTAAACAGGCATTGTGTCTGTCACTCACCCAATGTCCTTAGCAGCTTCTCTCTAGGATGAACGATTTTATTTCAGTCCCAGGATCATATTGAAGACCATGTTAAACCTGGTAGACTGGGGACCATACCGGGAGGTCCCAAAGAACTTTTAGACACCTGAAACTCAATTGTGGGTTCCCTAAGCCAGACAGTTCTAGGGGACCATCAAGGATGTATTTGGGGAATGAGCTGTGCATTTTGTATGTGTGTTGAGAAAGAGGAGCAGACATTTTGTTGTCTGTTACTGTATCTTTGAGAGCTAGAGATTAGGGGTTGGAATTGTGACAAACGTCCACCACTCACTGGTGAGGGTCCTCCAGCCCGAGCAGCTAGAGTGGTCTCAGAACAGCTAGTGCAGGACCCGCATTCTACACACAAGGAAACAGATGCCCATGGACTCCGCCCGTGCTTGGCATCACACAGGGAAGATGCCGTGGCCTGTGGGAAGGTGAAGGAAGTTACTGAATGGGAAGTAACTGAATTGGAAGGAGAAGTAACTGAATGGGAAGTAACTGAATTGGAAGGAGAAGTAACTGGGAATTGGAAGAAGTAATTGGAAGCACGCTGTGGTGATGGAGGGCCTGACCACCTGCATCTTGATTCCTCCTCTTACCACCCTGGGAGAGGATTCTACCCACTGCAGATGGCAGTGCCAAGGCCTAGAGAGATTTCAGTGGTTTGTTCAAGTTCACACAGGAGTGAGGCCATGATCAGCCCCCAGGACCCAGACTGCACCTGCCCAGGATCTCACCATTACCAGATAGAAGTCATCTGGGCTGTGTAAGGACTGTATAGAAAAGCCAAGAAGATTTAATCTTCTGTGGATGGCGTTTAGTCTTGGAATTCAGAAAAAAAAATTCCTGCTGCTCATTTTGCCCAAACTGATTGCTTTGCCTAATGACCCTTTAAGGAAAACAATTTTTTATTTTCTTCTCAAGTTTTGAGTGAGAAAGGCTGAGAGATACATTTTCTGGATTTCTTACAATTTAAAAAAATTAATGGATTTACTCCATGATTTCCTAGTTCCAAAACGACATCAAATCTCTCAGTGGCTTTACAATAATTTTTATCAGCTCCTCCCCAGAGATTCAAACCTCACTAATCAGCTGCCTGTGCACTGTGACTAATGTGGGGGATTTTCATCTCTCCTTCCGGATTCCAGAAATCCCTTTCTGCTTCTCCAGGCAGGGTTTGTCAACAGTCCTTTCTTCCTGCTAACAATTCTTCATTGCACAAAGACGCTCGATCTCCTGGTTGTTCTTGGTGAAAACACAGCATAGTCAAAGCAAAAAGACGAACTATTTTTGGGGCCATGTGTCAGGAGGAATCAAATGAGTGGATGAGTTATGGAGGCTGTTCACGGAGTTGAGGGCAGCCTGCCTAAAATAGAAGACAGAAAATACATCTTTAGCAGATTCTATCATTTGGATATAATTTTTTATGTATCAGCTCACTTCATTCCCCTGCTAGAAAAAGTGAACATAAATGATCTTGTCTATGTGCATAATTGCCAGATCAACACAGACTCGGCTGCAAAAACTTGATGACAGTTCAGCACGAGAGCTCCTCTCCATGAATTTTCTCTGAGCAATAAAGATAAATGAAAAATCGGCAGGAGGGACTGGTTTATTTCATGAGATTTTTTCACTGCTCTGTGGATGGTGTTGTCATAATGAGGGGAGCAGACTTCAGCTCTGGTCTTTCTCTGAAATCCACAACCCAGCACCGACAGAGGCCTGGAATCATAAAGCACAAGATGTTTAAGGGGAATGAGCTGGCAAGAAAAGCAGGGCTGTCCCAGACACCATAATAAATTATCCATCTGGAAGGAATGGGGAGCAACTTGCTTAAAGGAGAAGGCAGGCTGCCTGAAGATTGGATTCCATTCAAAGTCAGGTACCTGCCCTGGAAAAGCACAGAACTGCACAAAACAGGGAAAATACAGGTTTCAGCATGAAGCCTCTCATGACCTGGGGCTGGCTGCTTTCTGGTGCAGTTCCTGGGGTCTGTCCTGCCACCTTGGGGGAGGTGTGCCTGTACCATCGATCACCAGAAAGAACATCAGTTGTGAAATAGCCAGAGAATGGTGCAAAACACCTTTCTCTAGTTTTACCCTCAAGTCACCTACTACTTCATCTAGAGCAAGTCTCAGATGGCCTTCTGGGAGCCTCTGGTCTCCTTTCATTCTCTCCTCCACCCCTGCCCCTTGCCCCTTAGGCTGCTGAGCCTGTGTGGAGCCTTCCTGCAGGGACCTGGCCCCATCCTGGGGAGCTGGAGTGGATCTTCTCAGTTCTGGTGGGAGCCCATACCCAGTCCTTCCAGACTCTTCAGCGCAGAGCATCTCTAAAACAAGCCAACCTTTCTCTTTGCTTGTGCATCTTAAAATGCAGCCTTTAGGCTCCAGAGGCATGACGCTGTGGGCTCAAACGAGGACTACAAGATGAAACCTACATATCAGAGCAACGTGAGCTTGAAGATTGCACTGGGCAGGAAGGCATATTTTTGTTAAGACGAGGTTTATCACGTAGATGAATGCAAAATTAGATAAAAATAGAGACTATAGGGAAAATAACAGTCCTAACCTCCAGTCCTTGAGAGGTAGTCCAAGCCAGGCCACGCTAGTCCATATGAAACAGGGGCTGGTGATGGATGAGGGAGACCTTTCCTCAGAAGGAGATCATGGGCAGTCATGACTGGCCCATGGAGCTTCGTGGCCTGCTTGGCACCATCCTGGGCAGATTGTTTTCAGTGGCACCCAGGGCACTCAGCCCTTTATGGGTGCAGTAAGACCGCAGCAAAGGCAGGGTTTGGAGCCAGGTAGTTATGTCCTACAAGGGAGATGGGACACAAAGACACTCCAGGGTGCAGGCAGTGCATTCATGGTCACAGGGAAGGATGAATCAGAGCTGGAAGCATAAGCAGACAGGGAGGGTCTCCGGGGACTATAAAAATTTTATCCACTTGAGCAATCAGCCTGTTTGGCAGCCTCTTGCCCCGTAGCCTGTTCTTCCCCAAACCCTGCGGTCACCTTGTTGGTTTAAGCCAGCTCCTGAAAGATGCCTGGAAACTTACAGATGAACCCAAGTGTTCTTCCCTCATTACCGTGCTGAAGTCTTCCTCCTGGGAGAAGCTGTAGCTTCATCATTAAAACATGTGACCTGTGTGTTGGCATGATAACTCACTGCATCTGCACAGCTGGGACCCCTCCTCTGCATGCCATTATGCATCTTCTCTGCTCTCCATCACCCCATAACTGTCACTTTCCCTTAAGGAGAAAATGCTTTGGAGAAAACTCCCGGTCAGGTGTCCTCCTTACTAGAGCTAAGTAATGAAACTCCTATCATCAAAACTTGTGTTCTCATGGAGAGTCGTTTGTTACTTGCCAGGAGAATGAACCTGATTTTTTCAGGTAATAGAAGGCGTCTGAAGCTCACCCAGAGGGGCTTTGGGATAAGGCGGGATGAGGAGAGTCTCCCTGAACTTGCTGCAGACCAGGCCCCTGGGAAGGGCTGACCCAACTCCAGATTCTGGGCCCCATGGCAGATGTGTCCAACCAGACTCTCCAAGAGGCGGCCCAGAAGTCCGTTTCTGGAAAGCTCTCCAGATTGTTAACAAAAAGAGTCAAACTCTGTAAAATATATTTTTAGAGATTTATTCTGAGCCAAATATGAGTGACCACAGCCTGTGACACAGCCCTCAGGAGGTCCCGAGAACATGTGCTCAAGGTGGTTGGGGTACAGCTTGGTTTTATATATTTTAGGGAGGCATGAGACATTAATCTAACACATTTAAGAAATACATTGGTTTGGTCCAGAAAGGTGGGACAACTCAAGGTGGGGGCTTCCAGGCTATAGGTAAATTTAAACATTTTCTGGTTGACAGTTGTTGAGTTTATCTGAAGATCTGTGATCAATAGAAAGGAAAGTTCAGGTTAAGATAAAGGATTGTGGACACCAAGTTTCATTGTGCAGCGGAAGCTCTCAGATAGCAGACTTCAGAGACAGCAGGTTGTAAAATGTTTCTTATCTGACCTAAAAGGGTGCCTGGCTCTTGGTTGATTATCTCCTGGATCTGGAAAGGAAGGAAGGAAAACAAAGGAGAAAGGGGATTCTCTATAGAATGTGAATTTTTCCCATAAGAGACTTTGCAGGGCCATTTCAAGGTACAGCAAGGAAATATATTTTGGGGTTAAACATTTTTATTTTCTTGCTTGCTATACCAGAGTCAGATTGGAAAATAAGTCATGATATACAGAGTTAAATAAAACCCATCTGATGAGAATTTATGGTTTGTAGGGTGTGATTCCCCAAACACTTAGGAATTTGAGCAAGGTAAAAAAAATCAGAGCTTCATCCTCAAGATGATTTTCAGGTGATGTAGCTCCAATCTCCAGGCACTGAATTGAGTAGATAACAGAGGAAAACTACATTTGTGCTTTTGTATAGGCTGTTGGTTCTTAAGCTGAAGTATTCAGTAATCTCTGAACTGTGGGTGCTAAAGATTATTTTCTGGGCCAAAAGATCCTAATCAACAAACATTCGAATTTGAATAAGCCAGGGCTCTTGATCTGTAACTGCCTATTCCACCTTTTCATTTCAAGAAATCCTCTAATTGGACGCTGTCTGCACAAACTGATTTCTGAAGGCAGTGCATCTGCTGACTGGAGCAACCATTTCTGCCACAGTGCCTGGGAGCTGCATGTCCTTAGGGCCAGGGGTGCTGCTAGATTGTGAGGGAATGAACTTGAGGAAATCCAGGGGCAGCCAGCAGATGGGTTTGTGTGCTGGGAGGCTCTTCAGAACCTATAGCTCCAGTCAAAGAAGATTGGGGTACCCCTCTCAGCCCAGACCCCTCCAACACCCTAAGCTTTGCTTTGGAGATACAGCCACACTCCCATTCACTTTTACAGCTTTTCTCCAGCAAATATTTCCAACTTCAATTTCGTTTCCTTGGCAAGTCTTGGTGGATATTACAGACTTTCCCTTAAACAACAAGAAGCCATTTTCTCCAGGGATATTAGCTTAAAGGATTTTTTAAAACAGAAAACAAAAGAGGGAAAAGAAAGAGAAAGGAATGTCCCTCTTGTATTTGAGAAACACAATCATTCCTTACCAGCAACCGTGACAAGGACTCCTCCCTCCTCCAGAAAGCTCAGACTCTACTTTGTTGCTAGGTTGTGGCAGTCCGCGAGAAAGAACAGCTTCACTGGTACTCGTTGCTCCAGCGATGCCCTCTTTACTTGGCAATTACTTGATGGATTATTATTTCTGGAACACCAGCCAACTATGTCCCTGTAGAAGAATCCCAACCCAAGGCAAAGCAATAATAAAAAGCAAACAATTGCATAAAGTTAGATTGACGAGGATTACATGCTGGAGGAAGTCTCTCCATCAATATGAATTTAGTGAATGTTTATGATGAATGGAATGTCTCCTATGAGCATCAATTAAAATATCAATCTCTGCTTAAAAGAAAAGGCACCACAGTTTCAGGGCACATACTGGGAGAGTTTTCCTGAATGTGCTCTACAAAACACTAGCCATATGAAATGCTTCACTAAAAAGACTTTTGTGTCCAATTAAATTTGGCAAATGCGGTGTACTTGATACCCTTTCTAGGACACACACGATGCATTTTTAACTTGTGAATTATCCAGCAGTATATTGTTTAATTACAAAATATTAGGAGTTTCCTTAGATATTATGTTATTACTGATTTCAAATTTAATCTCATTGCTGTCAGAGAGTAAACTTTGTATGATTTCAATTCTCTTAAATCTATTGCAACTTGTTTTATAATAAATATAAAATAACATTTATTCTGTAGTTGTTAGATGTAGCATACTCCAAACATTAATAAGACCAAGGTGGTTAATAGTATTATCCCTATATTCTATGTCAATATGGATTTTGTTTTGGTCCAGTTGTTCTATTAATTGCTTAGATGATTTTGGAATTAGACAATTTCTCACTTCAATTTTCTCCATTTTTGCTTCATGTGTTTTAGGGCTCTTTTGTTACTTGCATACACATTTATAACTATGTGTTTCTGATGAAATTCCCCTTTTATTGTTATGAAATACCCATCTTTCTTTTCGGCAATACTTTGCTTTGGAGTCTCTTTTACTGGATGCTAAAACAGCCCTTCTTGCTTTTTCATGTCTACTGTTTGGGTAGTATGTATTTTGTTTTTAATGTATTTGTGTCTTTATATTTAAAGTGTGTCACTTGTAGGCAGCGTATAGTAGAGTCTTGCCTTTTAATCTACAATGTTAATCTATGTTTTTAATTGGAGTGTTTAGACAATTTAACATTTACTGTCATTATTAATATGGTTGGAGTTAGGTCTACTATTTTATCATTTGTTTCCTTTTTGGTCCCTCTGTTTTGTTCCTCTCTTAATCTTTTCCTGCTCTTTTTTGGATTATTTTTTAGTAGTCCATTGTAACTTACAGGTTTGATTTTAGAGAAAGATGGTGGCATGGAAAGCACTGGGAATCTGTTCCCCCACCTAGACCACAATCGTACTCGCAAAATCTGTCTGATATAACTATTTTGGAATTCTGGAGCCTATTAAAGGCCTGAAATCTCCAGGAAAGGCTTAGATGGTAAATTTCAGTTAGTTTTAGTCTGTTTTATCACTTAGCACAGTAGCAACTACCCATTTTCCACCCCTATTCCTGTGGTCGGCAGCTGTGCACATGTTCCAGGAACAGCTTGCAGGAGTTAGTGTGGGCAAAAAGGACAATGTTCTCCAAATATCAGGGATCTCTTCTCCAACCTCCAATTGCTGCTTCTGATCGCAGAGCTACAGACAAAGAGGCAGGGACCATTGCTGTTGTGCCTACCACCATTGTGACAAGCCCCTCTCCCTCCAGCTGAGATGAATTCCAGGAGATTTAAAGAGCCGAAATCTTTTGCTCCCCTCTCCACTTTATTTTTCTCCTTTTGGGAGGTAAATATTAAAGACTAAAATATTCAAAAGCAGCTACATATGTGGGGGAAATTAGAAAGTGATCGTACATGTCCAGGGAAAGGTGCAGGCTCAGAAAAGACCTGAGAAGACCTTAACTTTACACCTCAGATTCACCCTTAGCACAAATACAGCATACATCAATCAAAAAAAAAAAAAAAGAATAAAACATAAAATAGCAAACTTTGAGATGAAGTTTCACTCTTGTTGCCAAGCTGGAGTGCAATGGTGCAATCTCAGCTCACTACAACCTCCGCCTCCCATAGTTAAATGATTCTCCTGCCTCAGCCTTCAGAGTAGCTGGGATTACAGGTGTGCGCTACCACGCCTGGCTAAGATTTTGTATTTTTAGTAGATATGGGGGTCTCACCATGTTAGCCAGGCTGGTCTCAAACTCCTGACCTCAGATGATCTGCCCACCTTGGCCTCCCAAAGTGCTGGGATTACAGGCATGAGCCACCACACCCAGTCTGGAATTTTTTTATTTTTAGAGTTACTCTACTTCATTAGATGCAAATGTCCAGTTTTTCAAAAATGACAAAAAAAAATCACAAGGCATACAAAAAAACAGAAAAGTATGGCCCATTCGAAGAGGAAAACAACAACAGAAACTGTTGCTGAAAAAGACCTGATGATAGCTCTATTTGACAAAGACTTTCACACAACTGTCTTGAACATGCTCAAAGAAATAATATAAGATGGGGGAAAAGTAAAAAAAAAAAAAAACAAAAAAAAGGTGATGTATGAACAAAATGGAAATATCAGCAAAGAGATAGAAAACCTAAAAAAGACACCAGGAATAAATTCTGGACAGAAAATAGCTATTGAATATACACAAAAAGAAATGAGAAAGGAATTTAAGTATTTCACTACAAAAAAACAACTGAAAAAAAAAACAGTGATGCAGAAAATGAGGTGCGGAAAGCTATCAGGTATATAGAAGTGCAGAAGACAAGTCATTACTAAGTGTGAATAGATTGAACTATCCAACCAAAGACAGAGACTGACAGAATGGATATGAAAACGTGACCCAACTACATGCTGCTTACAAGAAACTTTAGTGCCAAAGACACAAATAGGTTGAAAGTGAAATAATAGAAAACGATATTCCATGTAACAGTAATCAAAAGAGAGCATGAGTGGCTATACTAATATCAAAAAATACACTTTAAATTTAAAAAATAGGTTACAAGAGACAGAGAAGAACATTATGCTAAATAAAATAATCCAGTCACAAGAGGACGAGTGCTATATAATTACACTTATACAAGTTTCTTAGCATAGCCAAAATCATAGAGACAGAAAGTAGAATGGAGGTTGTCAGAAGTTGAGGAAAGAAAGAACGAGGAGTTATTGCTTAGCGGATAAAGAGTTTCAGATTTTCAAGAGGGAATGTTCTGAAGATGGATGTACAACAATGTGAATGTATTTAATACCACTGAACTGAGCAGCATGCAGTAGCTCATGCCTACGATCCCCATATTTAGGGAGACTGAAACAAGAGGAATCCTTGAGGCCAGGCATTCAAGACCAGCCTAGGCAATGTAGTGTGAAACCCCATCTCGACCAAAAAAATTAGCCAGGCATTGTGGCACATGCCTGTATTCTTAGCTACTTGGGAGATTGACATGGGAGGATCACCTGAGCCCAGTAGTTTGAAGTTACAGTGAGTTATAATTGTGCCACTGCACTCCAGCCTGGGTGACAGAGTGAGACCATGTTGCAAATAAATAAATAAACAAACAAATAAAATACCACTGAATTGTACATTTAAAATGGTTAAGATGGTCAATTGTATATTATAGATGTTTTACTACAGTTTGACAATGGAAAAAGTACATATATCTAACTTTTCAAAGTCTACTTAGAGTTGATGTCTAAACATAAGTTACAAACCTTGCAAACCTTGCAATTTTCCCAAACTGATCTTTGTATTATGTTCTCATATGTATTATATCTGCATACATTGAAAATGACAAAGATAACAAAGATAATGTTGTAATTTTTCCTTTCATCAGTCATACATATTTTGCAGAACTCAAGAGGGGAAAATAGTCTTTCATATTTGCTTAGTCATCATTTTTGCTGTTCTTCATTCATTCCCAAAGATCCAAGCCTCTCTCTGGCATCATCTATCTTTGGCCTAAAGAACTTCTATTGGTAGTTCTTTTACAGCAGGAGAGCTGATGATGGATTATCTTAGTTTTCTTTTTTTTTTTCATCTGAGAATACTTTTCTTTTCTTTTCTTTTGTCGGGGAAGGAGATAGAATCTTACTCTGTCACCCAGGCTGGAGTGCAGTGGCATAACCTCAGCTCACTGCAACCTCCACCTTCCTGGGTTCAAGCAATTTTCCTGCCTCAGGCTCTGGAATAGTGGGATTACAGGCACCTACCACCATGTCTGGCTAGTTTTTGTATTTTTAGTAGAGACAACAGGCTAGTCTCTTGGCAAGGCTGGTGTTAAACTCCTGACCTCGTGATCTACCTGCCTTGGCCTCCCAAAGTGCTGGGATTACAGGCATGAGCCACTGTGCCTGGCTTAATTTTTGTATTTTTTTAGTAAAGATGGGATTTTACCATGTTGGCCAGGCTGGTCTTGAACTCCTGACCTCAAGTGATCTGCCTGCCTCAGCCTCCCAAAGTGCTGGGATTACGGGTGTGAGTCACTGTGGCTGGCTCTGAGAATCCTTTTCTTTTGCCTTCATTCCTGAAGGGTATTTTTGCTGGATTTAGAATTCTGAGTTAGCAGTTCTTTAACTATTTTGAAGATGTTATCCCATTGGCCTCCATGTTTTTGAAGAGAGATCAGCAGTTATTTGAATTATTGTTCTCTGTACATAATGTATCATTTTTATCTGCCTGTTTTCAAGATTTTTTTCTTTATATTTGGTTTTTAGCATTTTGATTATGATGTGTCTAGGCTTTTAAAAATAGTTTATCTTATTTAGGGTTTGCTGAGCTCCTTAAATATGTAAATTGGTCTTTCACCAAATTTGGGAAATTTATGGCCATTGTTTTTTTTTCTTTCTTTTTTTTTTTTGAGACAGGGTCTCATTCTGTTTTCCAGGCTGGAGTGCAGTGGTGTGATCTTGGCTCACCGCAACCTTTGCCTCCTGGGTCCAAGTGATTCTCCCCTTCAGCCTCCTCAGTAGCTAGGATTATAGGCAACTGCCACCACACCTGGCTAATTTTTTGTATATTTTTTGTTTTTTTTAGTAGAGACAAGGTTTCACGACGTTGACCAGGCTGGTCTCAAACTCCTGAGCTCCAGTGATCCACTCACTTCGGCCGCCCAAAGTGCTGGGATTACAGGCAAGAGCCACCATGCCCCGCCTGTTTTTTCAAGTATATATTTTTTGTCCCTGTCATTCTTTTCTCTGTTTCTTGGGCTTAAGTAAAATGTCTGTTAGGTCTTTTGATATTGTCCCACAGAACCCTGGGTCTCTGCACATTTATTTTCAGTATTTTCTGTCTTTTTCATATTGGATAAGATTTTCTTGACTGTATTCCATCATCTCTAGTCAACCATTGAGCCTACATAGTGAATTTTTATTTTATATATTGTATTTTTCAATTATAATATTTCCCCTTGTTTCTTTTTTATAATTTCTATTTCTATCCTGAGAATGCCTATATTTTCATTCATTTTAAGTTTATTTTTCTTTGCCTCATGGTGTATAGTTTTCACAGATGCTTAAACATCTTCTAATAATCACAACACCTGGTTCATCTTGGGGTTGACATGTGTATCTGCTCATACTTGGCCCCATGTCTTGGTTGTCTGAATTTTAGTTACTCAGCCTCCTTGGGGTATGAGACAGGCCGAAGTCCCCCATGTTTGGGTGAGTGCATGCCCACCCCACTTTTCAACATGTAGCTCCCTAGGTCTGGATTGCAAAGGGAAGAGCAGACAGAAGGAGAAGGCACCACAGCAGCAGGTGCCTATGGCATTCTCCAATATCACCAAAACAGCAATTAAGTGAATGTTGTATGTTAATTTCCTCTGGGATCTGTGTCCAGTTCTCAATTAGCTTGAAATCTAGAGGCAAGGAGGAGGAGTGATTAGGCTCACACAGAACCCACAACAGCCAAGGTCATTCGTAGTGGAGAAATCTTAGAAGTTGTTAAAAGGACACCAGAATAGAGAGATATAAGACGATCATCAGGAAGATGACAGTGATAGCTGCCACTTGCTCATCCCCCGGTGCATGCCAGCTACTGCATCTACAGCTCAGGGCAAATCTATAAGGAAGGCATTATCACCTCTACTTTGCATGGAGGAGTCAGAGGCTCTGAGTGACTACGTGGCTTAGGAAGGCTGAACCCGATCCAGGGACTCAACATGCTGAACTGTGTCTCCACATTCTCCTGATAGCACCTCTATATTTAACTTCGGCTGCTCAAAGCTATATACCATGAAACAGAAATAATACAGCTAAATATTAGAAAAGCAGAGGAAAAATACTTCTGAGCAATTTCTATGTATAATACCAAACCCAAAATAATTGAGTAAAAAAAGGTAAAAATTGGTATTTAAATCTTTTGTCCTTTATCATGCGAGGCAAAATGGCAAGAAGAAATAGACGTTATTATAAGGCTTCCGTTAGTTTGCCCAGACCCGATCAGAAGTATACATAGCTCATCATACCCCTCACGAGTTTAACTGATGTCCCCAAAGAATCTTTACATTTTGTCTCTTTAAGGGAAGCAGCCATATATAGGTAGATGGATATAAATAATTGTTTAAAGTCTCATTTACTCTGTCTTCTTTATGGAGAAGGAAGAGCATAGCATTTCATCTTGGATAGCTATATTCATAGTTTGACCTCGTTGCATCTAGTATAACACTCAGGAAAACTTCAAATAATAAGAGTTGAGTGAATTACATCGCTGGAATAATATTTCATTTAACAAATCTCTGCAAGAAAGAAAAGGTTCATTTCTAGGACACTTTGGCTCATGTTTTAATGAGAGTAGGTATCTGTACAGGTGCCTGGCTCATTTTGATTCCAGCAAAATAAGGAAGGATGCCAGTTTATATCTGTAAATATCGGCTTTCCATTTCAGCTTTTATTACTTCCTTGTGTTTGTGGCTCCAGAAAGCAGATCCGGGACATCTGGATCTGAAAAAAGGCTGATAATAGGAAAGAAGTAGGAGAGGTTCATGCTCAGAAGAGCATGGTAGTGGGAGCCGGCTGTCCTAGCAAATTCTCTGTCATGTTCCCAGGGACTTTGCCATCCAGTCTCACTAACACTAACTCTCCATAATGTGTCATCTGTGCAGATTTTTTTTTTCCAACTCAAATGCCGAATAATTGGGGGGGGGGCTCTCGTTTCATGAACGTTCATAAACATCACTTTGATAGAGTCACCTCTTCCTTTGTGAAGTTGGCAAAAACAAAAAAAGCTGCATAAAAGCTTGTAGGAAGCTCAGGGATGGATGCGGGTATTTGGGCTGTTTGCAGTTACGGAAAAAGACCATGAGTTTTTCTGATCTGTGGATTTCAGGGGACAGCTGTCATCATCATGTTATAAGTCATTTAAACCCCTGTGTTCCTTATTTTGCCCCTGAAAAAATAAAATTCTAGCCTGACCGTAGGTCTGAAACACAGGAAGCCGTGATGCAGGTTTTCACTCTAATCAAACTAGAAGAACTCAAAGTTACTTAGTAAACAGAGTAGAAAAGCAACCCAGCCTTCTCTAAGGTGTTTCATTTAGTCACTCACTCATTTATTGATTAAAAACTATGTGACCAACACCATGACATACAACGGGGACACAGAGGGGTGGCCAGGATGCTGCCTGGGCCTAGTGGGAGAGATTGGCGGGTAAATAGGCAACTAGGTGGCAGTGTGCCAAGTGCTGGCATGGGACCAGGCACACGTGCTGTGGACACACATCTCCGGGAGAATCAAGCAGGCTCTCAAACAGGAGTCTTCTTCTTCTTCTTTGTGTGTGTGTGTGAGACAGAGTCTCACTTTGTTGCCCAGGCTGGAGTGTAGTGGCATGATCATAGCTCACTGTAGCCTCAACTTCCCAGGCTCAAGTGATTCTCCTGCCTCAGCCTCCTGAGTAGCTGGGACTACAGGTGTACCCCACTGCACCCAGCTAATTAAAAAATATATCTTTTTGTAGAGTTGGAGGTCTTGTATGTTGCCCAAGCTTGTCTCAAATACCTGGGCTCAAGTAATTCTCCCACCTTGGTTCTTCAAAGGGCTGGGATTACAGGTGTGAGCCACTGTACCTCACGAATGGGGGCCTTAAAGCAGAGATTTTCCAGTTGGAGCCAAAACGTCAAGTCTGTCTCCAAGGCTAATGCTTTCAGAGGGTTCTCCATGTGCTAGCTCCTCCTTTCACTAGCCCAGTACCTCCAGCCAGTGCTGGTGATAAGAAATTTCTTTGGCATTTTTCGCAGGCCACCCTGGTCAGTCCCACCCACCCCCATCACTGCATCACTATTTTATCCAAATGATTTGGCTCTGCATCTTTCTCTCTCCCTAAACTGTAAGCTACTGAGGGCTTTGGGACCCTAATCTCAGGCATACATAATGTTGGCATAATAAGGCATGTAATAAATTTTTGCAGAACTGCTCATTGAAATGATATATTAAAAATAGTATCATATTAATGTACTCTTATTTATTATTTCATTGAATACATTTAAACCATATATTATATAATTAATGTTAGGATATTATGATATTAATATATTTTTATGATTCTTCTTTCAGAGATCCAACTGCTGAGAACCCTTACAGACCTTCAGGCATCCATCGTCCTTGGCTCTCTGGGTAGCACTGGAGTCTTGATGATAATCTTCTTCATCTGTGTGGGACAGAGCAAAGTGGATTTCTTTGAGCCAGGGCAGGGCAGGAAACACCACCAGCTCTCTCTGGCAACACAGCAAGCAAGGGAATCTCTGGGGGCGAGTGAATGGTGCCATCCCAGCAGCAGAATCCACACCTTTTCGTGGCAGGGACTGGAAGGGACCCTTCCTGTCTTCAGGGATCTCCTGGTTCCCCTGAGACCCCTGGGTTCGAGGAGGAGCATGCTTCCTGAGGACAGTCCTTCTCAGGACCGGGTGACTGGCTGCTCCCCTCCCCCTGAGTGTGTCGCAGCTGGTCCCTCTGTTTCCCTTGGCTGAGAGGGAAAATAGCGAACATCTGTCATTAGCATAATGTGTGTGCTTTTGCCACTTAGAATCCTCTGTTTCTACAAACAAATGCTTTTACAATAAAGCTGAAATGCCAGAAAAAGAGCGACAACCTACTTTAAGGTCACCGCTGCCTCCCAGCAAGGACGTTTAAAAATAACCCCCAATCTGCCATGCGCTCACAACTCTCATTGCGCCAGCTCAGCGGCAGGGCCAATGCCACCAGGACAGCTATGTGGAAGGTTCCGGGTGGGGCAGAGGTGAGGGAGGCTGTTCTCACAACAATGCTGGCATCTGGTCTGGGGGTCCACCCAGCTGATGTCTGCCAAAGGGCATGTCATCAGCCCCTGTTAGACCAGTTCTGGTGCCAGTTTCCAGCTACAGTGAAACTGCTCCAGACCTGAGTGGGGAGTGCACTGTGGGAAGTAAAGTTCTCTTGGATGGCATGGATGCCAGGGTGTGGCACTGGGTAGACATCAAGCAGATCCCTCAGTGAGTCCTGGGGCTGTTACCTCCAGAAGCGGCTCCAGTGACATTGCCAAACAGGATCATAAATTTTTGCAGCTGAACCTTGGGGATAAGCTTTTTCGGTAATTGTTGAGCTGTGCCCCACGGATTGCTAGCAATTCTGGAGCAGTGATATGGCTTGGCTCTGTGTCCCCACCCAAATCTCATGTTGAATTGTAATTTCCAATGTTGCAGGGGGTAGCGGGGGATTGTGCGGGAAGATTTCCCCCTTGCTGTTCTCATGATGAGTGAGTTCTCACAAGACCTAGTGGTTTAAAAGTGTGTAGCATTTCTCTTCTGCTCTCCTCTCCTGCTGCCACGTCAAGACATGCTTGCTTCCCCTTTGCCTTCCACCATGATTGTAAGTTTTCTGAGGCCTCCCACCCATGCTTCCTGTACAGCCTGTGGGACTGTGAGTCAATTAAACCTCTTTTCTTCGTAAATTACCCAGTTTCAGGTAGTTCTTTATAGCAGTGTGAGAAAAAATTAATACAGGCAGCTATTCAGTCCTTTACCTACAATAATTGTGTCTGTTGCACCAAATGTGGCCCCTCCCAGGGAGTGTTGCCTGTAACTAGGAATCACCTTCTGAAACAAAGGAATGGAGTTCTGCTGGGGGCTCCCCACAAACCGAGAGGCAGGGGCAGACTAGCACAGCACCGAGGGACATTGCCCTGGGACAAATGTCCCACACACCTGCGGGCAAAACACCACGTTGGCAGCACCATTTGCTTTGATCTACCAGGCAAAGCTTGTGGACAACATTAGATATAAATCCATCTCTGTTTCCCAAAATTGTCCTGAAAAGCACCAGGAGATTAGGTCTGAAATCTCCCCAAGCAGAGACATCTAATTCCTGTTCTCCACCTCTTTCTGAGGGGCCAGTCCAAAGACCAGAGTGAAGTATCTTTCTAATCTAGCAATCCCACAACCCACCCTTTGCCAGTCACAGCACGAACAGAACATGAGTCCCGCTGCATTCAGGATCATGCCAAGGTACCCCCATCTACACAGCAAGGGAGAGGATGGCTGGATGGCGGAGAGGTCTCTCTTCAGCTTTTGCTCCATTGTTCTTTACTGCCTTTGCCATTTCCCAGTTCTGCCTAGTCTAGATCATGGGATAAATTAAATCCTTAAAAGGTTGAAAGTCTTCTGATAGTTTTCACTTGCTAAGTATGCACGTTGTGCCAGGGACCATGCTAAGTGCTTTGTGTACCAGAGCTCACTCACTCTCACACCGATGGGACAAACATTTCAACTTCATTTTAGAGAGAAGAAAACTAGGGTTCAGAAAGTTTGGGATCTTACCCCCAGTCTGGCTTTAACACAAAACTGTGTAACTTCAAAATCTGTCCTCTTAACTCTGAGGACAGAGACCAGAGTGATGAGCAAAAATGCAAAGTAAGTTGTATTTGTCCTCGGCAGTCTCCCACAGTCCTGTTGTGTGAGGTTTCTCTTGACCCTGGTGGTGATTCCTGATCCTACCCCACCTTCAGCACACATGTATTCATGTGCACACACCCTCCACTCTCTTTCCCAGTGTCTGCCTGTCCACACATACAAATATCTTGGCTTCCTCTCATTTCACTTTAAAATCTCATGAGAATGGATTAGTAAAATTCATTCAACCTCAAGTTTTAGTAGATGAAAGCATTTCAGTAGGTACTGTTCCCCATGATATCTGATTTTGAGCAGTGGTCAAAGACTAAACAGTTTCAGAGTAGGGGTTAAGACAATACAGCATGTGTTTGCTGGGAAGCAATCAATCCACTTCCAGGAGATTTTTTTGTGACATTTTCCATTTGTAAGTTCAGTTTTACTAAAACCATGATCAGAGGTGAGGGGATTCAACACCCTGTGAGTGGTGAAATCCCAGAAAACTCTTTATATGCTGTGGTATGTAACCAGAAGAGAAATTAGCAGACTATTTAGAAAAGACTTTCCCAACAATAAAGAAGAAGAAGTCAAAATATTCTCCCTCAAGACACAGTTCCTATGGTGCAACTGATTGCAAAAGTGGGCGCCATTGTCCTCTCCTTGTATCTGTGCTCTTTTCATAGAGCTGGTGGCCACCAGAAAGAGGTAGAATCGGTGTGCTGGCACCAAGCTTAGCTCTCAGGAGGTCTTGCTCTTCCCTTTCCTCTTTCTCATACCTTTGCCTACCTGCGATAATAAGGCCAGGACAACCTGCTGGGTGAAATACTAGGGACACCGTTATATCCCAGTGCCCCAGCCAGCAGCCAAGCAGCAACCATCAAGTAAGCTCATCCTAGACCAATTGGCCTGCCCCATCCCACCTGCCCACTGAGCAAAGAAGCTTGAAGGAGCTTGGCTCAGATCAGCAGAACTGTCCAGCTGACTTGCAAACTCATGAATAAGAATAAATGTTTATGTTTTTTAAGCCACTGAGTTTTGGGGTTGCTTGTTATGCAGCAATGGTGAGCTGTTACAGTTATCTACACAGTAACTACACTCTACCCCAAAAGCATTGTACAAAGCTAATTTCCTCTAATACCAGGCCTATTGAAAAAAAACAAAAGGGTTATCTCAGCATATCAAATCAGACCAGCAATTAACTAGATTTTCAACTTATCTTTTCACTCTGTAATAAAATAATACCTGGATTTTGTAACAGCTAGTGAGTGTCATATTTCACATAATTTAGATCTACTTAACCTGTATTTTATACATTAAAAAGAAGAAGAAACTAAAACCAATAATCAATCTGACGTGTTTGGCAACACAAATACTCACTAAAAATTGATTTTACTTTAAAAATAACCGTTTTACAATGTCAGAGTCAAATTTTAAAAAGGGATTTCTGGAAAATCTTGGTTGCATTCAAGGAAAGGCTTCCCCCGCAGTGATTTGGAGAAGATAATGTTCTACATCTCAGCTAGCGTTGGGAAATCAGGGCTAGGGCTTTCACTCTGGTGTCTGTGGCTCTTACTATGAGCCTTGGAAACAGAATTTTCCTGCAAGGAACCAACAAAATGTGCTGTCAAATGTCGCACTTCGTGCCGATTTTAGCTTCCAATCCCAGTTCTACTGCTGGCTCCATGATGTTATGCACTGAACCACCCTCATTTCCAATTTTAAAACATTGTTCAAACTGTAATGATCCATCACAAAAGATTCAGTGCTGTTCGGGGAGCAGTTTCAACTGAGAGCGATTTAGGCTGCTTGCAGGCTGTTAAAGAATTTCCAAGGGAAAAGTCATTGTTGAAAGAAAAACAAGTCACTGGTGGGAAGTCAGCATCCTCCACCTAAACATGCTGCCATATCTCCTTGGGATTATTTAAATAATAAACGTCGCAGATATACACAAAGCCCCTCTGTACTTGGTCTTGGTTCATTCCCCACTCTTCCTCCCCTGAGACGATTAATCACCAGCTAGAATTCCCATCATCATCACAAGCATAAGGATGGTCGCTTGTGGCATAAGGATGATGCTTGTCAGAACTCTGCGAAAATCTTGATACATCATGGTTATAGCTATAATACTACCAAAGTTGAAATTTAAATTAAATTAGTATAATATTCTAAGTGAACCAAATTGGTTCCTATATTGAATATTTACGCTGTGCTAGACACTGTGCAAAGCATCTTCCACATTTTCATTGAATGCTCACAATAACCCCTAGAGATAAAGAATTTTATTTCTGGTCTACAGGCAATAAGACTGAGCTTGATTACATTGCTCAAGGACTTAGAACTAAAGAGACTCACACATACCCAGGGTCCCAGACTGTATATTCAATCCCAAGCATCTCTTCAACATTTTTTTTTCTTTCTTTCTTTCTTTTTTTTTTTTGAGACAGGGTCTTTCTCTGTCACTTAGGATGAGGTACAGGGGCACAATCACAGCTCACTACAGCCTCTACCTCCCAGGCTTAGGTGATCCTCCTGCCTCAGCCTCCCGAGTAGCTGGCACTACAGGCATGCACCACTATGCCTGGCTAATATTTTGTATTTTTTGTAAAGACAGGGTTTTGCTATGTTGCCCAGGATGGTCTGGAACTCCTGGGCTCAAACAATCTGTCTGCCTCAGCCTCCCGAAGTGCTGGGATTATAGGCATGAGCCACTGTGCCTGGCCCATATTCTAGATTTCTAAAATAAAGCTCAATATTAGAGCAATTGGTATGTAGTTTTGAAACATGTTCTTTTCATCTTTTTAAAATTGGAGTAACAGCCCCTGCTTCTTGGAAATCCTAACTTCTAGGAGTCCTTTTCTTCCTCGTGACTTTAGAGAGTGGTTCTGAGATCCCATCTAGATGCTATAACTAAAACAAACTAAAAACCTGCTCAAGCTTTAAAATTCAGCTTAAATGTCAGCATGTCTCTGGGACACCCCTGGGCCCCCCTCCCTGTCTGCCCCACAGCCCATGGAGCAGCCCAGCCCTCCCTGGCTCCTGCCGGGTTCCCAGGCTGACCTCTAGCAGCGCCTTTCCCATGCATCTCCATCTCCTAGTCTCCCTGAGTCTCTCTCCCAGGATGCTACAATCCCCTGCAAGGTGACCACTGCCCTCTTTAGCCATCAGCCTGCCCAGTGCTGCCACAGGCATCCCATAGTTCATGTTTTTAAACCTGATGAGTGAATGAACAAATGAATCGCAATTGGCTCATCTGAAAGCAGAGAGGTCAGTTGAAGAGAAATCATTTTGCGGAGAGGCATTTTTAGCATGGCACTGAAGAAAATTTGTCCTGAATTTCAGGAAGCAGTTTTGGGCAAATTCAGCCTCAGTTTCCTCATCTGCAGTGGTGACGAGATTTTTAAAGACCCCTTCCGGTTCTTAGTAAACAGTATACTAATTAGGTTTAGAGGCCAGAGTAGTTGCAGAACAATTTTGAAACAACAGGGCTGCGACTAGAGTCTTGCTTGGTGAAGTGGGTGAAGGAGACCAGAGGCTGCCGCTGCGGCCCTATTCTGGTGCCCGGCATGCCTGCGGTCCTGCCTAGCTGTTAAGAGTGGCTCTGTTTCACTCTCAATGTGCATGGCCTGGGCCACAAGCTATAAGGTCACCCTAGTGATGAAGCCCTAAAGAGCAGGGTGTGAAGCACAGGGGGCCTCTATCCACAGTTTCCTTTGCCACCTCTGTGGCTTGTCAGCGCTCTCGTGCCCATCTGTGTTCAGAGAGGCTGGCAGAAATCGAGGTCACAGCACATCCTCATGGGCTGAGCACTGAATCTTCTAAAACCCTTGTCAGAAGCTCTTTGGGAATGAAGTTTTTTGCATATGCAAAAGTCTGCAGTGTGTCTTGGGGAGAAGCACATATCTAGGCCTGTGAGTGATGCAAAGACGAACAGAAAGTCTCTACCCTCAAGAAGCTGCAAGTAGCAGACAGTATAATAGTGAATATGTTAAAAGCATAAAAATAACTAAAAAATAAATTTAGTTTATTTAAGCGCCATCCATGAGGTGCAGCAGACAAGCCACGCATCCTTACAGAGGAGCGGTAAGGTCAGAGAAAATGTACACGTCCTCTGGGAGGTCAGGGCAGCCTGCCTGGAGGAGGTAGCATCATGCAGGCAGCACAGTTAGAGTGTGGTGCCCACTTTCACTGTGAGCAGTAGGCAGCAGTTCCTCTGTAGGGGCCAAGGCCAGGTCCCTGATTGTGTCTGGGGCTGCTTTTGTTCCTGCTTGCTCTATGCTGTGGTCCCCTTCCCTGCAGCCAAATGCGGGGATATCAAGACCCTTGGCTGGGAGCCCAGAAACACAGTGCACTTGCTTGGTTAGTGTTAGGAAATGCTCAAAGGCACTGTTTATTGAGCACTCACTCTGTGCCAGGTCTTATGTATGCAGCTGGCTCTCAGTTGCCCCTCATCCTCTAGATCCACAGGCAGGAAATCCGATTTTTCTTCCATGGCAACCTGAGCACAGAACTCAGCATCTCTTCGAGGTCCCCCACTAAATTCCATCCACACACGGCAAAGTGAGTAGGAAATATTTACAGAAGATTTAGGGAAGTCAGAGGAAGGAGTGGCCTCAAATTTCCCAAAGGCATGTCCAGCCCCGAGAGGCCTTTCTTGGTTGCACCAGACCTGGGTGAGGTGAGGAGGATGGGGAGCATGTTGGGCTCTCTCACCGCCAGGCTTTTGCCCCCACCAGAAACAATGCCTTGTGTGCTGATGTCCCTCTCACAGGGAAGAAATTCAAGTCTGGATTGGATTGAGCTCAGGTCTGGCTGCCTGAGTACATCCTAAGGACACAGAGGGCACCACAGTGCTCCAGGGCCCCTGGCCTGAGGGGCCACCCACAGCAATGGCAGATTTATCCTGTGACCTCTTGAGAGGGATATGAAGATGATGCGCTAATTTGCCATCTGCATCGGCAGAGCATTTCTTGATCTTTATGGTGCTTTGAATATGGATCTCAGAAGAAGCTCCAAAAGTATTCCTGAGTTTCCCAGGGCAAATCAGGAGGGTGATGGATGGATGGAAGTGAGGTTGCTATACTGAGGCTGTCTGCTGCCAATGTCCCCCGATCACATTCTCTAGCACTAGGGTCGGATGTTGAAGGGATGTTCTGGCATTGAAGACATTTAGATGGGATCAGGGCTGTGGAAAGGCTCCTGCCCTCCCATCCAAGCAGTCAATGATTCAGGCTTGGAAAAGAAAAAGCCCAGGTCAGAAATTGCCAGGGGAGAAGCAGTGCTGGCCAATGTTCCCTGCTTTCCTCCAGGGCCATCCAGACTCACTTCTCCCGGGAAGCCTCAGCCAGGATCTCTTGATTTCATGGCTCAGTCCTGATATTACCTAGAAGGCAACCCCAGTCTCCTAGATGTCCGAGGCTGCCCTCAGTATTATCTTCTAATTGTCAGTGGTAGGAATGTTATATACTTAATGACCACTATTTATGTTAATGGAAGCTGTTATAGCCTTCTTCAGCTTGCTGCCTTTTTTCTTTGCCTCCCTGTTTCCCAAGGTCTAAAAAGCCTGGGCTTTAAAAATGTGACCCGTGTTTTGGTATTTTCAAGACTTTTGGCAGTATCCCCACCACCATAATTAACCTAAGAGAAAATGCTATAAAATAAAAGACAGAAGAAAAATAACACTATTACCTACCTTTGGGATTGTTTGTGGGCCAGTTTGCCCCACAACACAGGCTTCTGGGTTTGACTTCTTCATTCACTGATTCATTTGCAGAAGGAGATGACAGAGCCTACTTCCCAGGGAGAAGGACTGGGACACACGGGCCCTGCCTGGTGCAGCCTCCATTCAACCACAAGGCTTAATATTCACCTACCCATCAGCAAGCTTGCTTATAGCCGTCTTCCAATTCCTCGACACTGGGCTTGAATGTGACCCTATAGCAAGCCCCCCATCTCCCACCCATTTCCACGTCCCAAGAGGCTGGCATAGCCTGCTGTCTCCCCTCTCCAGCCCCACTCTGTGATGGTGCATTTGCTTTGATGATGGTAATATTCCGTTACTTGGTGACCCCATTCCTGAGGCTGAGCTCCTGAGGGCATCCCAGCCCCAAATCCCCAAGGCCTGGACCACGCTGAGGACATCCCAGATACCAGTGGTCCATGATCCTGAATAATAGATACTCCTTCAATTCTTATCTAGACCTAAAAATACCCCCCCACCATCTGCCTGCAGGAGAAACAAAATATATTGAATTTTCCTACTTGCCCAGAATTTTCATCTGCTGACCTCTCTGGGATTGTTGTACCCTGCAAGGTGGAAACTTTCACCACTTCTCCTTGAAAGCTAAGCCAAGGCTGAGCCAAGTCAGCCTCGAAAGTTATTTTCTTCTGAAGCCTTCCTGGTCCTGCTTGGTCCTCCAGGGCTGAGAACACCCTCCCAGCAGGAAGAAGCTCTCCAGCCCAGGTCCTCCTGACTAGGGTAAGAAGGGACAAGACAAGGAGCACTGTACCTGGGGAGGGCAGGCTTTAAGCCTGTTTGCTCTTCCTATCTGCAGACCCCTTGAAATGCATAGCAGAGCTCCTCTCTGAAGGCTGATGATTGAGGTGATAGGGTGGTGGGGGTGAGGCGGGAGCATGGGCAGGTCCAGCCTCACTCAGTACACATTTTGAGTTTAGCTAAAATAGTCATGAAGGTTTCACAGGGCTCAGAAACCATGCAATGGAAATCGCCCCCAGCTTCATCCTTGGTGGTCCCAAGAATCCATGGCGATAAGAAAGCCTGAACGCTTTATCCACTATATCCACTATAACCCTGCTCTTCGGGGTGATCCGATAGTGGACGTTCTTAGAACAGGGGTCTGAATATTTCTGACTTTCTGTCTGCATGACCTTGGGGAGGTCAGTGAGTGTCTCTGGGCCTCAGTTTCTTCATATGTTGAGTTAGGTTGATGACAGCTGCCTTATCTACCTCCAGGATTGTTGTGAAGTTCAAATTCAATAATATATACAAGAGCACTTTCTAAAATTTGAGGACTAGAGAAAACAACAATCCTGGGAGATGAACCAGGTTTTGCTTCCTATTCTTCCCCTGAAACCCCCAGAACAAGATCACTGAAGTATATGTCTCCTGGGTAGGGCACAATGGCTCACGCCTGTGATCCCAGCACTTTGGGAAGCCAAGGTGGGTGGATCACCTGAGGTCAGGAGTTCAAGACCAGCCTGGTCAAGATGGTGAAACCCTCTCTCTATTAAAAATACAAAAATTAGCCAGGTGTGGTGGCGGGCACCTATAATCCCAGCTACTCAGGAGGCTGAGGCATGAGAATCGCTTGAACCTGGGAGGCAAAGATTGCAGTGAGCCAAGGTCGTGCTACTGCACTCCAGCTTGTGTGACAGAGCGAGACTCTGTTTCAAAAGAAAAAAAACAAAAAACAAAGAAGAAGAAGACATAGGCTGAAAGTGAGGACCAAGTGAGGAGAATTAGCAAGTCTTTTTTTTAAAATTGAGGTGAAATTCAAGTAAGATAGAATTAACCATTTCCAAGTGTGTGATTCTGTGACATTTAGTACAGTCATGATGCTGTGCAGCAACCACTTCTATCAAATCCAAACACTTTCATCTTGCCAAAAAGAGAACCCCATACCTGTTAAGCACTCACTCCCCATTCCCTTCTCCCCACAAGCAACATTCTCCACTTTCTGTCTCTATGAATCTGACTACTATAGGGACCTCGTAAAAGTATAATCATATAATATTGCTTTTTTATGACTTGTATATTTAACTTCATGTCCTCAGGTTTCATACATGATGTAGCATGTGCAGGATTTCCTTCTTTTTTTAAGGCTCAGTAATTCATATATCCATTTGTCTGTCAATGGGCATTTGGGTTGTTTCCTCTTTTTGGCTATTGTGAATAACGCTGCTATACAAATGGGTGTACGTTACTTGTTTGAGTCCTTGCTTTTGGTTTTTACAGTACCATACATACCCAGAAGTGGAATTGCTGGATCATACGTTAATTCTTTATTTTATTTTATTTTTTAATTTTTTAAGATGGAGTCTTTCTCTATCACCCAGGCTAGAGTGCAGGGGCCCAATCTCAGCTCACTGCAACCTCCACCTCCTGGGCTCAAGGGATTCTCCTGCCTCAGCCTCCCGAGTAGCTGGGATTACAAGGGCCGGCCACCATGTCCAGGTAATTTTTGTATTTTTAGTAGAGACGGGGTTTCTACTATGCTGCCCAGGCTGGTTTCAAACTCCTGACTTCAAGTGATACGCTCACCTCAGCCTCCCAAAGTTCTGGGATTACAGGTGTGAGCCACCATGCCCAGCCAGTTCTTTGAATTTGTTGAGGAATTGCGTTATTGTTTTTTGTAGTAGCTGCACCATTTTACATTCCCAACCAGCAAAGCACAAGGGTTCCAGTTTCTCCACCTTCTCGTCAGTACTTACTATTATGTTTTAATGGTTGCAGCCTTCCTAATGGTTGTGAAGTGGTACCTCATGTAGTTTTGATTTGCATTTGTCTGATGACTAATGATGTTTAGCACCTTTTCATTTGCTCTCTGGCCATCTGCATTTCTTTGGAGAAATGTCCATTTGAGTCCTTTGCCCGTTTTAAAATTGGGTTGTTTGCTTTTTTGCTGGTGACTGTAAGAATTGTTTATATATTCTGGATACTAGATTCTTATCAGATACATGATTTGCAAACATTTTTCCCATTCTATAATTTGTCTTTCCACTTTCCTTAGACTGTCCTTTGATATGCAAATGTTTCTAATTTTGATGAAGTCCAATTTATCTATTTTTTCTTTTGTTTCTCAAGTTTTGGTGTCCGATTTGAGAATCTATTGCCAAAACCAAACTCCTGAAAATTTATCCCTATGTTTTCTTCTCTTAAGAGTTTCACAGGTTTAGTTCTTACACTGAAGTCACTGATCCATTATTTTTGTTTATGATGTGAGGTAGAGGTCCAGCTTCATTCTTTTGCATTTGGACATTGGGCCTTTGTTTTTAAAAGTTTAGGTTTTCTTTTTTTCTTTTTTTGAGACGAAGTCTTGCTCTGTCACCAGGCTGGAGTGCAGTGGCACAATCTCGGCTGACTGCAACCTCCACCTCCTGGGTTCAAGCAATTCTTCCACCTCAGCCTCCCAAGCAGTTGGGACCACAGGTGCGTGCCACCACGCCTAGCTAATTTTTTTGTATTTTTAGTAGAGATGGGGTTTCACCATGTTGGCTAGGATGGTCTTGATCTCTTGACCTGATGATCCGCTCAACTCAGCCTCCCAAACTGCTGGGATTACAGACGTGAGCCACCGCACCTGGCCTGAACGTTTAGTTTCATAATACCTGGGGCTGGGTTACCCTGGAGGAAGCAGACTCTGAGTGCTGGGAGTGAGGTGCACCAATCCATGGTGCAGTAGGATTTCCCAAGTCTGGGAGGATGAAGAGCAGCAGGGCCTGCACCCACTTGCAGGAACTGCCTTGGGTGGTGGGACCTTGATGCCGTCTAATCATATAATGTTTGTCTTTTTGTGACTTGCATATTAACTTAGCATAATATTAAAGCATATGCAGCATAATGCTGTGGGGAGTGACTGCAGGAGAGACTGGCACAAAGTCTGCACAGCCTTTGAACCCACCAGGATCCCGAGGCTATGGGCTAGAGGAATGAAACAGGGGCAGGAACTTCCCGGAAGGATGGTGGTAGCCCGAGAGCCTTTTGTTGTCAAAGGGATGGGTCACTCTCAAAATGGGGAGATGTGATTGGCTACCACTCCAGGGGTGGTGGGACCAGGCCAGTTATGAAATGACTGAGAAGAATGAAGAAGTGTGGTATTTCCCGGCCCTCATATGTCTCAGAACAAATTTATGCCCATGATATTAATAAACATGAGACGTGATTACAGGAAAGTCATTAGCCTTCTCAATTGAGACTCTGTGCTTTCGTTATTCTTTTAACTTTTAAAAAATATTGACTTGCTATGTATCTGAATTATCAAGACATGGGCCTGTGCTCTTATATGTGGCTGTAACAGTGAGCCTTGGGGAACCAGATCGATAAACTAAAAAGGCCCCAAAGTTACTGGACTCCTCTAGGAATGTGCAAGATGTTCTCTGAAGGAGGTGATACCATTTGGCTGCATCTCTACCCAAATCTCATCTTGAATTGTAGCTCCCACAATTCCCATGTGTCATGGGAGGGACCCAGTGGGAGGTAATTGAATCACGGAGGCAAGTCTCACCCGTACTCTTCTCATGATAGTGAGTAAGTCTTATGACAGCTGATGGTCCTGTAAAGAGGAGTTCCCCTGCACAAGTTCTCTCTTCCCTGCTGCCATGTAAGACATACCTTTGCTCCTCCTTCACATTTTGCTGTGATTGTGAGGCCTCCCCAGCCACGTGGAACTTGAGTCAATTAAACCTCTTTTCTTTTCTTTTTTTTTTTTTGAGACAGAATCTTGCTCTGTCACCCAGGCTGGTGTGCAGTGGTGTGATCTCAGCTCACTGCAACCTCTGCAACCTCCGTCTTCTGGGTTCAAGTGATTCTCCTGCCTCAGCCTCCCAAGTAGCTGGGACCACAGTGCATGCCACCACACCTGGCTAATTTTTGTATTCTTCTTTAAATAGAGATGGGGTTTCACCATGTTGACCAGGCTAGTTTTGAACTCCTGGCCTCAGGTGATCCACCCGCCTTGGACTCCCAAAGTGCTGGGATTATAGGTGTGAGCCACTGCATCCAGCCACGTCAAACCTCTTTTCTCTATAAATCACCCAGTCTTGGGTATGTCTTTATCAGCAGCGTGAAAATGGACTCATACAGGTGGAATCTAAAACTTTTACCCAGACAGGCACAGATAACATACAAGGGTCAAAGTCAAAGTCCCAGCTGGCCGAAGAGGTCAAATAGGCAACCGTAGTGGCCCAGCCTGCAGATGTGTGAACTCCTGAGCAGAGGCTATAGCCATGGTTACTGAAGTGTAGAGCTAGAATTGAGTCTTTGGAACCTGAATACATGATGGATTTCTCAAAACAGAAATTAAATCAAGCAATGGGAAACATAGATAGTAAATCAACTCCATATTCCTGATTATTTTTATACCAAGTTAATTTTAAACACTCTATTTCTATAGGAATCAGTGAGTCTTCCACTCATCTACAGCTCCAGCTTCTTATTTTTTTCTAATTCTGGGCCCTCTCACAAGCCTGATTTTTTTCTTTTTTAACACCACCAACGGAATCTGGGGAAACCACATTTACATCTCAGATGCCTCAGGCAGCCAGCTCTCCAACTCGAGCACAGGCTTATTTCTCTGAGGATGAAGACATTCATTGCGACTTAAAGAAAATCCTGTGCTTCAGTAATGCAGCCTCCCTTCTCTGAATTTCCATTCATTTGAATACTGCCTCTCTCTAATAAGACTCCCATGTTTTATCCCACACAAATCCACAGGGGCTGATTACTTATGAAAGCTGGGGAGAGAGGAAGGCAGACAGGAAGAGAAACTGTGATTAGGAGCAGCCAGGGAGAGAACTCTTAAGAAGGCCACAGGTAGGCAGGGAGCAGAGGACGATGGGGCTGTTTCTTCTTCCCAGCCAATTTTTTCTGAGAAATGTGCCTCTCTGTGATAAGCAGTAGTGTTTCCTTGTAGGCCACCTTGCCTGTTTCTTTGAATCACATCTGCCTTCTCCACAGGGTCAGGGTCCCTGCCTCACTCCCAGTTCTCCTTGGTGCCTGCTACAACACTGATGCTCCATATTTATTTGTTTAAAGAATAGATGACCTGTAATTTCAGCCCTTTGAAAGGCTGAGGCAGGAGGACTGCTTGAGCTCAGGAGTTTGAGATCAGCCTGAGCAACATAGAGAGACCCCTGCTGTCTCTACGAATTATAAAAGAATTAGCCAGGTGTGGCGGTTGTATGCCCCTGTGGTCCTAGCTACTTGGGAGGCTGAGGTAGGAGGATCACTTGAGCCTGGGAGGTCAAGGCTGCAGTGAGCATAATCGTGCCACTGCACTCCAGCCTGGGTGACAATGAGAACTTGTCTCAAAAAAAAAAAAAATCCTCTTGCACAGGGGAGTACAAACTTGTTGATGATTTCCAATTAAATCTTAAAAGCATTATTAAAGCCCATTTTGTTGATGATGCTGTGCTAGAAACTTTGTTATTATGTATAAGGTTTTGTTCTTACCAGATTATGCTGTTGGCCACTGACTCTGTCTCTGTCTGTCTTGAATTGAAATTTTCCAAAAGAGAGAATCTGATCCAGTGAGTGATGGCCCTGGTTCAGAGGATGGGAATCTATGCCCACCATCCCCAGCAGGGCCAGTTTGCTGACGAGGACCCAGAAAGCTCAGGACTGCCCTGAACACTCACAGGCCTTAACCAAACAGAACCAAAGGCCCACTTACCTTCTCGTTGTTCTGATTAGTAACTAAATTAGTAAAGGATATGGAGTTTCAGGGATCTTATTTGACCTGTTCAAATTGTTGATTTTATTAGGATAGTTTTCTTGCTTATTAGTAACTAAATCTCCATTTAAAAACGGGTTACGTCCTGTCTGTGAATTTTGAGTGAGCTATGCTCACCAGAATGTGCTAAATTTTATCCTTTGAAGTGTTTAAAATTTAAGCAGACTGTCTCCTTGAGGATTTTCTATTTGCCTTTTTCACCGTTCTCTTTTTTTTGAGCTCCATGTTTGCACATCTTATCCTATCACAATCTGAACTGCACTCAAGCTCAGCGATCCAAAGGATTGAAAACAAAGAGAATTGTATTCCAAGTGTACAAAACTTGAATATATTTTCATCAGAAATGCAAATTAAAATGTGTGTTTTCAAAAGTTATTTTTGGCTTAAAATGTACAAAATTATCTGTGAAAATTTAAATGCTATGAATTGTCCGAAGTATAAGTCAAATTGGTTTAAATAAAACTGCGATGTTTATTTACATTTTATGAAAAAGCGATTACATCTTATTAAATATTTTTTGTTTGGTTGAGACGGAGTCTTGCTCTGTCTCACCCAGGCTGGAGTGCAGTAGCACGATCTCGGCTCACCCCAGTCTCTGCCTCTGGAGTTGAAGCGATTTTCCTGCCTCAGCCTCCTGAGTAGCTGGGATTACTGGCATGCACCACCACGCCCAGCTAATTTTTATATATTTAGTAGAGACTGGTTGCACCATGTTGGCTAGGCTGGTCTCGAACTCCTGATCTCAGGTGATCCACCTGCCTTGGCCTCCCAAAGTGACAGGATTACAGGCATGAGCCATCACACCCAGCCTTATTAACTATTTTTATAAAATTAAAACTATTTTACAATTCTGGCATTTGGCATCCATCCAGTAGCCAAGGGGCTAGTGTTATTGTCATTGTCTTTTACATGTTAAGTTTCAACCTACACATTTACCAATTTTTGAGTACTAAGAGAGTCTGAGCCCAGCCTGTTCCATGAACCCCAGCTAGCCAGCACATGCCCTGGAACCAGGGATTGGAGATGAGAAGAGGGGAAAGGGAAAATGAGATAAGCTATGCAAGAATCAAATGCATTTATGCCAAGAGGGAGGATTCAACATGTTAAATAATTAGTCTGACCTCGAAGCTTCCACAGCTTATATCCTGCCTGTATCTGAAGGGGTGACCTTCTGTGGTGTCACAGATGTTTACATCAGTGGGACACAGCAGCTTTTTATCTGAGGCCATGTGGCAAGAGAGTGGAGAAGTGTCTCCCTGGGCCCTGAATGGTGTTAGTCTTGAGAGCAGATGTTTAGGGTTAGGGAAAGCTCTGAGCCAGCATAGAGGCAGAGATGCCGTGTTCCTTACTGAGTTTATATTGTGTCTGTTTGTGACTTGCAGGACCCACTGAAGCACAGGTCCCACAGCTGGGCTCCCCTTGCCCAGGCCTAAGAGCATGATTGTACTGTCCTGTCCTGTAGAAATGTAGATAAGCAAGATTCTTGCTCTGAAGAGCTAGACTGTGGGAGGTTTCCAAGTTTGGAAAATCACATCTGCTGCACTCGCAGGACTCTAAAGCTGGGCTGTTTGCATCTATATAGCAGACCAGTTGTGCTCAGGCCCTGCCCAGCCAACTCCAGCACAGTGATACCTGTCAGGGCAGAAGGGTTCTCAGCCTACCATCCTGGAGTCAGATGTTCCATAAGACCTCAGAGAGGACTGCCTACAAGCACCTAGGGTTGGAAGTGGAGATCCTGTGAGGCATGGGATGTTTTCTGGAGGGACTCAAGAAACACTTTTGATCTTAGGGAAGGTGGTGGATAAAGGAAATTACATTAACTGTTTGACTTGAGCGTCTGGTGGCCAGGCAGTCTCATTCATTAAAGCTAGCCTTCAGTGGGTGCCTTGTTCATTGATTTGCTTGGCTGTTTGTAGCTTTCCTCCTCCCATCTCTCCAGACACTGCTGGACTCTGGGGGGAGAGGCCGGAGTGTGGGCATCATCTGTTCACCCCAGGATCCTCTATCACCTACGGCCATAGCCTTCCAGGGAAGGGCCTGGGCTTTGCGACCTGGATACTCACAGCCATTCAGACATGGTGATGCTGCATAATAGATGTTGCAGAATATGCAACTGACAGCATGTACACCTTCCCTCTGTGTCAGAAAACACTTGTGGATCCTGGGAAATCTCCCCTATTCCATCAATGACTCTTGCAGTTAACAATGGCCATTGCTGCCATTTACCAAGAACCTCCTGTACGAGGCTCCCTGGCATACATTGATCTCTGGTCCTTACTAAAACCTTGTGAGGGAGGTACTTTTGTTCCCTGTTTAGACAGAAGAAATGGAGGTTCAGGGAAGATGAGCTACTTGCCCTGGTGACAGCTGCCAAGTGGTGGAGCTGGGATTGGAGTTGGTCCACGTGACTCCAAAGCCATGTTCTGGTGGAGCTGGGATTGGAGTTGATCCACATGACTCCAAAGCCATGTTCTGGTGGAGCTGGGATTGGAGTTGGTCCACGTGACGCCAAAGCCATGTTCTCCACATACAACCCTTTCGCTCCTGTCCCACCCTTTCCAGTTCTGCCTGGTGCCAATTAAACCATACCCTGCTTTCAGACACTGGGCTCCACAGGAAGCTCCAGCATAACAGAAACACTGTGTGCAAGGGCCCCAGGGCCTGCCTGGCACCCTTACTCTGCAGCACCTCTGTGGGTCCTGACCACAGACACCCACTCCTCGGCTCTTGCATTTGCCTCAGCCTAGGTTAGCCAGGCTCTAGGGATCTCGGGAGATGGAGCTCAACGCATCCTGACTGTTCTGCAGCTGGGACACCCACCCTGCCCTGGACTCGGTGGCATGTGGCTCTGACCTTCCCTCCAGCTCTTCAACCTTTCCCTGCACCAGCTACTGGAAGGGGTCTGTCCTGCTGCCCATCAGAGCACCCAAGATAAGACATGCTTTCTTCTCCCTTCACTTCCCAGCTCTGCTCCCCAAATTTCTTATGCAAAGCTGCTCTTCCACAAGCCACATTTAGAATGAAAAGCCAAAGTGGGAACAGAATACCCAACATTTACATGATCTGGGCCAACTCCCCCAGGTAGCCGCAGCTTCTTGGGGTCCTAGAGTAACAAACCAGAGGCGGAAACTTTCTTGCTCAAATACATTTTACAGTTTCCACCCTAAACACCCACACGCCCACCGTCTTCGTCCATTTGGGCTGTGCTGTGGTATAAATGTGTCCCCAAAGTTTACGTGTTGGAAACTTAATCCCCTGTCAGCAGCAGTGTTGACAGGCGGGACTTTTGAGAGGTGACGAGGGCGTGAGGGCTCTGCCCTCCTGAGTGGATTAACAACATTATCTTGCAAGATAGTTTGGATAGTAAGGAGTAAGTTTGTTAGGAAAGCAAGTTCGGTTCTCTCCCTCATGCATTCTCTCTGTCTCTGTCTCCTACTCTCTTGCCCTTCCACCTCCCACTGTGGGATGACACAGCAAGAAGCCCCTCACCAGATGCAGCCTCTCAACCTCGGACTCCCCAGCATCCAGAACAGTAAGAAAGCAATCTCCGTTCTTTATAAATCATCCAGCCTCATACATTCTCTTACAGCAGCGTGAAATGGACTAAGACAGGCTGCTATAACAAGATACTACAGAATGGGTGGTTTGTGAACAATAGAAATGTACTTCCCACAGTTCTGGAGGCTGGAAAGTTCAAGACTAAGGCGCCAGTAATCAGGCATCTGGGGAGGGTTCAATTCCTGGTTTGCAGATGGCACCTTGGTTTTGCGTCCTCATATGGTGAGATGATCTCTCCTGAGTTTCTTCTTACAGGGCCACTATCCTGAGAGCTCCATCCTCCTGACCTCATTACCTCCAAAGGCCCCACCTCCTAATGCCATCGTGAGGATTAAGGCTTCACTATATGAACTTGTGGGGGACACATACATTCAGTCCACAGGACCCACACACCACACATGTGTTTCCAAGCTAGGGGAGCTGTAGTCAGCCCTAAGCAAAGGTATCTGCAGTTTCCTGCAGCAGGCCCCACACAGAGCAGCAGATCCATAGTCATACGAATATATGGCTGGATTCCCTAAAGGAGAGAGCTTTGAGCTTGGGTGGAGAATGAAGCAGGTGACAGATGCAAAATTCTTCAGTTATGGCTCCTCTTTTTTCTGTTTGAACATTAGGTTTTCTTTCGATTGAACAAGGCCTGGGCAGCATCAGGCCTCTGCAACCTTAACCTGTTAGCACTCTGAGCTAACAAACTAGCCCTAAATACAGACAAAGCAGATGGTGTTGCAAGTGCTTTGTACACAGAGGGAGCCTCTGCATGCCGTCTGGCTCCTGCATTGTCACAGCACACTGGGGCTCAGCAGACAGGAGGCTATTTACGGATTCACAAGTTAAGAAGTATGTGTCTGTTGGAGCAGGAAGAATCCCAACTCCCTATTGACACCTTCCAAATGGCAACAGAGTAACCCTCAAGTTGCAAGCTGTCTCTAGTCCCAGCATCCAGTTTCCAGGACTCATTGACAGACAGAGGACCCTGTCACGTTTATTAATGTGCCTGCCTCAGTGACGGATGCCTCTCGGTCCACACGAAAGCCCTTGCTCAGACCTCAGCATATTCGGCAGTGGACAAATTCATCTGCAGACTGAAAGTGGAGTTCTGTTCAAGTTCCAGACAAATCTCAAGGCAGATTTGTAAAGCTTGAATTAATTTTTGAAAGCTATAAACATCCAGGGCTTAAAGTCTTGACTGCTGCCCTCCCCACCAAAAAAAAAAAAAAAAAAAAAAAAAAAAAAAGCTACTAACGAAACAAAACACTGAGTCCAAATAAACTAAGTTAAAAATTTCTTACTCTTTTCAACTCACATATATGTGTGTGTGTGTGTGTGTGTATGTGTGTGTGCGCATGTGTGTATATATGTATGTATATATATGTGTGTGTGTGTATATATATATGGAGAGAGAGAGAGAGGAGACAGAGGAGACAGAATCTCACTCTATAGCCCAGGCTGGAGTGCAGTGGTATGACCAGGGCTCATTGCAGCTCTACCTCCCAGGCTCAGGTGATCCTTCTAACTCAGGCTCTTGAGTAGCTGGGACCGCAGTTGCGTGCCACTACACCTGGCTAATTTGTGTATTTTTTTGTAGAGATGGGATTTCACCATGTTGCTCAGACTGGTCTTGAACTCCTGGGCTCAAGCGATCCACCAGCCTCAGCCTCCCAAAGTGCTGGAATTATAGGCATGAGCTACTGTACCCAGCTGACAATTATGTTTTAAAAATCATTTCTATGTTTTCTCTATTCAGCCAGCAGGTCAATAGTGTTCAGTTCCAAGGGACAGAAGCATTAACATCAACGGGTGGAATCCAGCCCCTGGACTACAGTAGGGCAGGTGTGGGGGCTATCCTGTCTTTAAGCCCAGGGGGATGAGATTGGATTGCATCTCTAGGCATGTTTCTTGCTGCAGAAAGGGAAGTGGATGGGTGAAAAGTAGGGGAGGCAGGGGGATGAATTCCATGGCCCTTAAAGGAGCCCAGATGTCCTGATCCCAGACAATGGTGGTGGGGTTGAGAGAAGTGGATGGATCCAAAGGTATTTGGGAAGTAGACGCATCTGCTCATCACAGCCTCCCTGGTTTCTCAGCCTTGCCCCGATTGTGGTTCTGATATTCCCTGGCACTGAGCTGCTCACCTGGAGGGTTCTTATGCCTTTGGTTCCCTGAGTTTGCCCCTTCTTTGGCAGTTTCTTGCCCTGAGCCCCCAGCCCTGCCTCCCTAATCTGCCAAGTCACAACAGATGTATTTGTTTGTGGAAGCCCAAGACACTTTTCTGAAAAGTGCTTGCTACGCTCCGGGATTGGGCTAGGCTCTTGAATGTGTTTTCTTGTCGAATCCTCCCAATAATTGTAGAAAATCTTTATTATTCCTGTTTTACCAATGAGAAACAGGAGGCTCAACTTCCTGAATAAGGTCACACAGTTACAGAGTGACATCAGACAGGAGACAGATGTGCCTAACTTGAAAATCCATGCTCTTCCCAACACATGGCCAGGTATTAAATTTACCTCTATTATGAAGAGTCTATATGACATCATTGCCTGCCGGTGAATGATTATAAATTTGGGTAACCTTGAGCAGAGAGGCACTGTTTTGATTCTCAAGCAAGACATAAACCTTGCTACAACCTGGTATCAGCAAGCCTAATAATGAAGACATTTCTTTAAATGTAAAGCAACATGCCGAGAGAGATACCATGATCCATCTCCACATCACCCCTCAAGCCCCCATGATTTTTTTTCCTATTAGCTCATTACTGCTTGTTTTGAAACCAACAGAAAGCTGACACAGCACACATTTTGTTCTGCAATTTTAACATGTGGTTGATTGTTTCACTGCATTTTAACATTCTGTCTAGCTCAAGGAAAACGTGGTTAAAAAAATACTGGAACTGGTTTTAAACACTATAAAAATTCTGCCGTTTAATCATAAAACTGTGAGCTTCTTGGGAGGCAGAAATGGGTGTTTTTATTCACCATTGTGTACCCAGCTCATGGCATGTGGCTTGGCTTTGGAATGCATGTCAGACGACATGGAACTGAAGGAACACTTCCCAATCAGCCTGCGCACCCCAGGCCAACAGCAAGACTGCATTTGATCCTTCACTGCCTTTAAAAGAGCTCACCGTGCCCTGAAGCCAGCATCATGGAGAAGCAGCCCCAAGACCCTCACTGAAGGGTTAGTTCAGCTTTCTTCTGAATTGTTTACCCTGACCCCATATCCCTCGCTGACCTGTGGTTTGCTATTGAGTCTCCCTCCTTTTGATTCCCAATTAGCCTCCCCAGAAACGGACTTTGTTAAGGGTTGAATTTCACTCCCTACAGCTTCGTATGATGAAGTCCTAACCCCAGTGCCTCAGCATGGGACCTTATTTGAAATTAGGATTACTAGATGTGATTAGTCAAGATTATGTCACTAGAGCAGGGTGGCCCCTAATCCAGAATGACTGTGTTCTTGTCAAAAGAACACCAGGTGAAGAGCAGACACACAGACAGAATGCTGCATAGGATTGGGGTTCTGCTGCCACACACCAAGGCATTACTAAAAGCCAGGAGAAAAGTCTGGAGCAGGTTCTTCGCCAGCGCCTTCAGAGGTTGCGTAACCCCGCGGACACCTTGATCTTGGACTTGGCTGCCAGAACAGTGAGACAGGACATTTCTGTTGTTTTAGCTGCTCTATTTGTGGTATGTCATTGCGGCAGCCCCAGCCGACAAGCACAGCCTGCTAACTGGGACTTGCACTTCGCTCCCATCTTGCTGGCTTTTGGCTTTTCTCCCAGCCCCTCTGCCTCTGGCTACACCGAGTGATCAGTTCACCTGGCCGGGCTGCCCCACCTGGATGGTGTTCTGTCCCAGCAGCACTGACATAGAACTATAAGAGAGCTGTCGTCTGGTTGTTACTTCTGTGTTTCATACCGAAGTGGCCATTACCCTCAGAGGCAATCTAGGGTGAGCAGGGAGTTGGGGTGTGGCTCCTCGGTGAGCACCTAGGGATCCCTCTCCTGTGCTCCACCACTTGGAGCCCACTGGCTTTAATAACGGGATCGAGGGGCTGAAGAACTCAGAGAAAAATGATCAGACCTCAGTAGAAGCCTGCAGCTTGTGGCTGTGTTTATGGCATCCACCTGGCATCCATACCTTCCCTTCCTTTTCTGACCCAGATCAGACTGCACATCCCTGGACAGGCAGGAGTTGAGATGAGATACAGGAAGACCCTTTCTTCTGGGACACTTTGCTGCCTGACTGGTTCACCAGGATTGATGTGCTCCTCCCTGGCCCTATGATCACAGCCAAGGAAGGTAGATGTGTTGCAAACATTCAGAAAATGGAGAGTCTCATTCTCTTCCAGCTCTGTGCTGCTGTTCTTATTGTTGTTTAATCAATGACCACCTTTGTGAATCTGTGCCCCTGCGGTCCTGCAGTGTCCTCTCTGAGAAAACCTCAAGACCTTGCTCCTAGTGGGAATGCTAGACACCAACCATTTCCAGCACTCAGAATTCTTGATGAAAGACCAAAGGCCATGACCTTGTGGTCATCTTCTGATGGACATTATTAGGAGGCTAAGAAAGAAGCGTAGCTGGTAAAGATATACCTGTCTTGTTAGCAGATTATTTTTTGAAAATGAAGAATTATTAGTTAGATAAGAAAGCACCAGAACCAGACTCAATGCTGATTTTCATTCTGTGAGTTCTCCCGACACCTTCATCTACAGGGTTCCACTTGGATGGTGCTGAAGGCACCTGTGTGTCCTGACCAACGAGTAGACAGAGGAAAGGATGCACCTGACCCCTCATTAGGACACCTCTACATCATCTCCAGGAAGAGAACACAAAACCTCAGGAGGCAGCCGAAGCAACTTGGAGAATACAAGGATAAGGATGAAAGTGAAGATTGAAATTCACCTGGGAAGTGTGCAGCTGTGCTGAAATCAGTTACAGCAAATGAAAGCAGCACAAGCAGGTGGGTGTCCATGGGCCTGAGCACCAATCACCCAGCATACGCCCAGAGTTCTTGGACACAAAGGGTGTCTGCCCTCAGGAAGCTTCGAATGGGGCTGAGAAGATGGGCATGCACATAGACAGCAACCGGAGGACAGGAGAAGACCAAGCAACTGGAGGGCGAGAATCCCAGCTGGATCTTCTGTTTGGGTTGGAGTTTTAGGGGGCAGTGGGACAGGGAGAAAAGAAACTCCCTTGGGAGTAGGGGCCTGGACTCATGAGCCAGAGGAGCAGAGAGAAGCAGCCAGCAGGGCGCCTGGGTGTGGAGGTGAAAAGGCGTGCACTTTGCCATTGACTAGATTCTCCTGACACTGGGCAGGTGACTTCACCTCACTATGCCCCACAGTTTTCTGCCGTAAAAAGCAGATAATATCTACCTTTGGAAGCTTGATCTAATAACTAAAACAAAATCACATTTGAACAGGGTGTAGAACATAATAGGCCCTCAATCAAGAATAGCTACTTATTTTTCGTAGGGACAGGGTTTCACCATGTTGGCCAGGCTGGTCTTGAACTCCTGACCTCAAGTGATCCACCAGCCTCAGCCTCCCAAAGTGCTGGGATTACAGGCATGAGCCACCGCATCCAGCCTACTAAAAATATAAAAATTGGCTGGGTGTGGTGGTGTGCACCTGTAATCCCAGCTACTCAGGAGGCTAAGGCATGAGAACCACTTGAACCTAGGAGGCAGAAGTTGCAGTTAGTTAAAATTGTGCCATTGCTTTCCAGCCAGGGTGACAAGAGTGAAACTCCATTTCAAATTAAAAAAAAAAAAAAAAAAAAAAAAGAATAGCCACTTATAAGAGAAGCCTAAACTCTGCTTATCTGACAAAGACAATATAGGGGTGGTCTGTGTCTAAATGCCCCACCTCACCTCAACTCGCACACCACCTATGCTTTCTAGAAGTGTAGCTTCAAGGAAATTCGCCTGGCAGAGACCAGAGCATCCCCACAAGGATTAGATCTCAGACAGCACAGAGCAGGGCTGTCTGGGCCCCACTGCCAGCATCACACACTACAGAATAAAAATTATTGCAGAGAGAGTGATGAATGGTCAAATCTCCTACCTGTTTATTATGTAAAGTGAAATTTAGAGACAAAAGAGTTTGTAATCAAATGAAGCAGAGAAACTGACAAAGAAAATTGATGATGTCGTGAAATGTTTGACCTTACTGACACAGGGCTGGTCCCCTGCAGGGCGCTATAAATCAATAGGAACGTGTCCTGGCTGAGCCGGTGTTGGCAACCTGGATTTGCCCAAGCAGGAGGCAGAGCTGGCTCTCGTACAAGAAGAAACCTGCTCTTATTGGAGGAGACAGAAGAATATAGTTCTTTTTCTCAACAGAACTTAGAAATGCCAAATCCTGCACATGTTCCATAAGAAAGAAAATCCACAATTTCAAGTAGCTTCTTAATTCTACTTTAAAAAATATATCCTGTATTTATGAACATAATACAATAAGCAAAAATTCTACAACTCCTTTGGAAAAAAAAAACCAAATCATTTATTAACCATTACTTTTCCTGACCTGAAATTGGTGACAGCTCTTTGTTGTAAAGTGACATTTCATAAGACGCTGAGTGCGAAAGCATAACAGATGGTAAACAGGTTTTCTTCCAGTCCCAAGACATGACTATTATAAAAGGAATTGTGGAGTTTAATACTGTATTTAAAGCCAATTTTGAAAATTGACTAAGTCAGTTCTGTTTCTTCCATTATTAGTTAGGCTTTTTTTCCTCTGGAAAATATATTTTTTTTGTGGGCTTATTTCTAATTTTGACATTTGTCAAATATATCTTGCAAATATAGATAAGAAAATAGATGGGTAGCATTTCTAGATGAAGAAACACAATGCCGTTAGAAATAAAATCTAAACTGGATCAGACGTGGTGGCTGACACCTGTAATCCCAGTACTTTGGGAGGCGGAGGCAGAGGCAGGAGGATTACTTGAGTTCAGGAGTTCAAGACCAGCTTAGGCAACACAGAAAGACTCCCATCTCTACAAAAAAATTTATAATAATTAGCCAGGCATGGGATTACAGTTATGAACCTGTAATCCCAGCTACTCAGGAGGCTGAGAAGGCAGAATGGCCTGAGCACAGGAGTTCAAGGCTGTAGTGAGCCATGATCGTGCTACTGCAATCTGGCCTGGACAACAGAGTGAGACTCTGTCTCTAATAAATAAGTAAATAAATAAAATAAACAAAAACAAAAAACTGACGGTTTCCATAGACGATGAGCACCATGGGCCATTAGCAGGTCCCAGGAATGGGTCCATTTGGCCCCATCATCAAACTTTGGGCCTGTGGCTGAGTCACTCAGTTTTACAGGTAAAGCCTCACCTGTAAATGGAAATAAAAATAGTAACATTTGCTTAGTAAACGTGTGATCTACAACGTATTATAAACTCCCTGCGTTTGCATTTGTGGTTGTCAGATGTTGTCTAAGAAGACAACTCACCAAGGCCTCACTGACTATGGGGCAAGGTTGGTTTCAGCTTCGGATCAGAAGCTGGGTTTTGTTCGGTCTCTCAAGGACACCTTCCACCAGCCATGCTGAGAAGAAAACGGAAGGGAGCTCCTTAGAGAAATCACCTCCGTGGGGCCCATGCACCTGACACCCCCATTTTACATTTTTTACTTCCTAGTATGTCAGCCAACAAGGGTTTAATTGCAGAAGACAGATACCACCCTAGCTATTTTCAGCATATAAGGATTTAATACAAGGATTTACATTCTTATGAAACCTTTGGAAGATCAGAGTCACCGCAGTTCCTCACCACAGGCTCATAGTTTCTGCTCTTAGAAGATCAATAAAAAGCACTCAGAATGTCTTTCTTTCTTTGGCACCTGCTCACGTTTGCTGAGACTTGGCTGTAAGTCTCAGGCCACCCCTTCACGGTCGCCCGAATGGTCCCCCCGTGAACAATCCTTGCTTTGGGACCCAAGACCATTTGGAGATGAAGTCGCCGGCATCAGGCAGCAGGAGTGGGGTAATCTCTCCGCATTATTTTCGCTGTATTTGGTCAGTATGAGGGTGGGAAAAACCTTTTCTTCATCTTGTCTTTATCTTTTGGAGGCTTGCAATGTTCATTTGCTTGCAATCAAAGAGAAACAAAGTCAATTTTTGAGAGTGAAGGCAGCCTCCACTTAGCAGCCCCTAGAACACCATACAGCAACCAAAATGACAAATTCGTGACTTACCGTGAGAAGTGTGCCTGCCAAATGGACTGGAGTATGCAGCCTGGGAGGGGGACCATGGTCTCCTTTACATCAGAGAGTCAGGTGCCTCACCTCAAGACAGCACAGGAGACGCAGCCTCATTCTTGCCTTCCCACTCCCCCCATTGAAGGGTCCCATCAACCATCTGCTCCTAGTCTTTCTTCAACGATGGCATCATGCCATCAATTAGAATTCAGCTGGCTTCCTTCACTCCCTTGAAATCATTTGAGATAATCATTCTTTTTTGAAACACCTCCCAACCCACCCGCTGCCAAAACCATTGCTTGGGATGTGACAGTTCTATAGAAGTCTGGTTCTGTCCTTTAGATATAGATTCTTCCTAACTTTGCTCCCAAAGGGAAACCCCATTTGATGTTGGGAGGACGTATTTTCCATCCTTCCACCATGCCGCAGACATTCACTGAGAACTGCCTCCAGCTTTCCCAGCCTTCTGCTGTCGATATGATACGTGAGAAGGGTAAAGAGCTCAAAGCACACACTTCTTCCCAGGCAGTCAGAGGCTGCCCTTAGGGGCAAAGGTGAAAATGAAGAGTAGACAATCATGGTAGGAAGAAGGAATATACTCTCTCCAGATGGGGGAAGGATGCCTGGGGTCTTGAACCAGGGAGAGGAATGGAGGACACCTCTCTCTGGATACTGAGGAGGTTTGTGTTGACATAGGAAAGTTGGTTCAAAGCCAGCGGGAGTTGAGATGGAACTAAAGCTGCATTTGGCGTTCCTTTTCATTTATGTCTTACCTGTCTTCTTTGCTTACTTTCTTTATTCCAAGTATTCATTGTTTTGCTTTAGATCCTGAAACAGAGCTTATTTTTGTCTTTGACTTCAGATATTTATTACCCCAATATTCTACTTATCTGTAGGATATTGGGGTAATAAATCTTAAATGGTTACTTGTCTTTAAATGGTCAAACAGTTCAGAAATTTATTTTCTATTCCACTTATCTGTAGAATATTGGGGTAATAAATTTCTGAACTGTTTTTACTCTTATTCCATTTAAAAAACGTTTAAATGTACTTCTTTATGTGTGTTTCAACTTTTACAATTCTCAAAATTATTTAGTGAGAGAGTAAGACAACAAGGTGTGAAAAACAGCAACAACAACAACAAAGTTACAGAAGGTTATGTCAGAAGTAACTAAAGGAGGCAGAGAGTCGTGGGAGTTTGACCCCAGCAGTAACCAAAACTTGTTTGCTGCCTGCAGAGCCCAGTTTTCAAGAGCCATGTCTGGTATAAAGAAAGAGATTTATTCCAAGGCCAGCTTAAGAGAAGAAATACAGGCATCCTGCCTTAAGTGTTTTGCTTCACTTTTGGAGCTGAAAGCAGGTACTTTTAAAAGGCAGGATCTTGCACGTTCTGCACATGTACCCCAAAACCTAAAATGCAATAAAAATTAAAAAAATAAAAATTAAATTAAAAAATAAATAAATAATAAAAAAATAAAAGGCAGGAAGGGAAGCAATCAAGTGGGGGTTCTTGGTGTTAGCTCTGGTGCCCTATCTACTGGGCAGCTGAGCTGGTGACCGCTGGCAACTTTGCGGGCAGTACTAGGCCCAGAACACCTCAAGTGGGAGGGAGAGTTCCAAGGAAACCTCCTGGTGGGTGAGAATCTGTGTTGGGCATGCTTTGGTCTGTAAATTGACTGCTAACGCTCCAGGATTGTTCTGTCTTGGTGCACAAAGTCAGGTGAACTGGCCCTGTAGGGAGTGTCTGGTGATGGGGAGATTAAAGGTTATATTTGCATTTCTAAAGGACTAAGTAGGAAGTGGGGAACTGTGGGAAAGAAGAAAAGAGAAGAGAAAATTTAAAAATAATAGTAACTCATTCTCTTCTTCTTAGAAAAAATGGGAGTACTCAGTTGCACAGCCACATACACACCCAGTGAAATCTGACCGGTTAGGCTGGGCCAGATATCATAAAAGCAGCCACATTTGACTTCAGCTGTGAAGCTTGACCATCAACCTCCTTGGGAGACAACTACATGAAACTAAATTCATCAACTAAAGATGGCCATTATCAATCACGAACTGTGCTAAAACCATCCAGTGTATAAACTCACTGCAACCCCCTTACCAACTTTTACAGGACTCTTATCTTTTAGATCTGTGTCTCCCAAAATGCAATTTCTAAGATTAAAATGCCTTTTCTGTTATTTGCTGCTCTGCAGAGTTTTATTTCTTATCAGTTGACAAAGGTATAAATGGCAAATAGCTAAACATTTCTTTGATGGCTTTTCACACCTATACCCTCTGCTGCAGTATGGCATTCGTAAAGAAGCTGCAGTGATTTCTACTAGGTGTGCTAGTAGGCAATATCATTTTATATCATTATATCACATCATGCATCACATGTGTGCTTTAATTAATTCATGCATTTATCCATTTGCTTTACAGAAATGTAGATTAAGCATCTATTCTGTGCTAGCAACATGCTAGATGTGAGGGCTGCAGAAATGAACATAGCATCTGCGATGTTGTGATTTATTTTATGAATTTGTATATTTATATTTTGTGTGTGTGTGGGCATGTGTGTTTATATATATGGTCTTTATCTCTACTTAGCTCCTAGAAGCCTTGGAATCTCCAAAAGGATACGTATCTGTTTGTATCCTAATGATTGAGCATTGGCTGGGGGCTCCTGGATGTCCTCAGGATGGGGTTGGTTGCCAGGGGAACCAAGCATGTTATTAGAGGGTTGGGACTTTCAGTCTTACCCCCAAACTCTGGGAGGAAAGAGAGATTGAAGGTTGAGTTGCTCACCAATGGGCAATGATGTAATAATCATGCCTACATAATGAAGCCTCCATAAAAACCCAGAAGGACAGGGTTCCAGGAGCTTCCGAATATCTGAAGGTGGAGGTGATGCACCCAGAGAGGAAAAGAAAATCTCTGTGCCTTTCCTGCTTGCCTTGCACCATGTATTTCTTTTCATCTGGTTCATCTGTATCCTTTGTAATACATTTTGTAATAAACGAGTACATGTAGGCAAAGTATTTCCCTGAGTTCTGTGAACTGCTCTAGCAAATTAATTGAACCTAAGGAGGGGGTGGTGCACACTGCAATGTCTAGTAAGTGCTTCAGAAGCACAGAGCACAACCTGGGGCTTGCAAGTGACATCTGAAGTGAGGAGTCTTGTGGGACTGAGTCCTCAACCTGTGGAATCCGACGACGCTGTGTCCGGGTAGACAGTGTCAGAATTGAATTGATTAGGGGACGCCCAGCGGCTGTGCACTGAAAAATCGACTGCGTGTTGCATGGGGAAATGCTCTGCGCACCTGGGGTCAGCGGTGCTGCGCTGAGAGAAGGAATACTTTGTTTTTTTTTCCCCCCCCCCTATATCTCTTACAACATTTTTCATGTTTTAAAGAATTCACCGTTTTGATTAATGTTTCTTGGAATGTAGTCCCTGGGTGCATCGGCATCCCTTGAAAACTTGTTAGAAATGCAAATTCTTGGTCCTTACTTCAGACCTACTATATCAGACACTCTGCAAGTGGAGAGGAGATGGGAGGAATTTGTCTTTTAACACTCCAGGTGATTCTAATGCAAGCTGGAGTTTTAGAACTACTGTTCAAGGGGAAAGCAAAAAGGGAAAACACAATTCTCTGTGATAAATGCCAAACTGGAGCTGTACTCCAGGTGCTATGGAGACGAAGTAGAAATCACTAGGGAAGGCAGGGAATGCATCACAGAAGAGATGACGTATGAACTGATTTGGGAGATGACTGGGACTTTTCCAGGGAACCAAGACAGGGAAGGGTATTGTAGGCAGGAAAGGCAAGAATATGTGCAACAGGCTGGGCACAGCAGCTCACGCCTATAATCCCAGCAGTTTGGGAGGCTGAGGTGGGCAGATTACCTGTGATCAGGAGTTTGAGACCAGCCTGGCCAACATGGTGAAACCTCATCTCTACTAAAAATACAAAAATAAGCCAGGCATGGTGGCACATGCCTGTAGTCCCAGCTACTCAGGAGGCTGAGGAAGGAAAATTGTTTGAACCTGGACAGTGGAGGTTGCAGTGAGCCAAGATTATGCCACTGCATGATCCGGGCCACAGAGCAAGACTTCGTCTCAAAAAAACAAAAAAGAAAAAAGAATACGTCAAAAAAGAGCACGTGGATTTGAGTAACTGTTGGTAGTTTGTGTAATGAGGGTTTTAAAAACAAGATACTAAAAACATAATTGGTTGACTGAGATTGAGTTCTCAGTTGAAGGGGCAAAGTGGAGTCCATATCTTAAAACTGCCTCACTGATTTGACCTGAATTTCTCTTCTTCTTTGTCTCCTTGGTAGTGCCTTTTGAAGGTTGATATTACTGTTGTCAACAAAAAGAGTCAAACTCTGAAAAATATGTGAAGAGATGTATTCTCAGCCAAATATGAGTGACACTGGCCTGTGACTCAGCCCTCGGGAGACCTTGAGAACATGTTCCAGAGGTGGTTGGGGCATAGCTTCGTTTTATTCATTTTAGGGAAACATGAGAAATTAATCAAATATATTTAAGATATACATTGGTTCAGTTAAGACAGGTGGGACAACCCAAGGGGTTGGGTGGGCAGGCTTCCAGGTTATAAGTAGATTTAAAAATTTTCTGACTGATTGGCAGTTGGTTCGAAGAGTTACTATCTATTGAACGGAATGTCTGGATAACAATGAGAGGTTGTAGAAACCAAAGTCTTATCATGCAGATGAAGCCTCCAGAGGGAATAGAGTATAAATATTTCATATCAGACTTAAGTTCCGTGTTGATGTTAATGCTGGTTGGCTTTTCCTGAATTTCAAAAGGGAGGAGGGCACGATGAGGCACGTCCAGCACCACCCTTCCTGTCATGGCCCAGACCAGTCTTTCAGGTTAAATTTCAAAAGTACTGGCCTAGAAGAGGAAGTCCATTCAGATGGCTGTGGCGGGGTGGGGGGACTTCAAATTTTATTTTTGTTCTTGCATTCTCTAACAGCATACATATCTTTATCTAAGGTTGGTGGTGCCAGTGATAGCCTACATTACCTTTTCTCTTGGAAGGCCTTGATATGTACCTTAGGAATGCACCTTGTAGGAGCAATGTCATGACTAGGCTCTGTTAGGTAGGTGGATCCTTTCTACTTTCCCCATATTTGTAGTAGTTTTGTGTTTGCTTCATTTTGATATATGATGTTGGGTATTAATTAATGACCCTGAGGATATCTGTATCCTAATCAATTCATCTCGGTTTATCAGCTAGAACTCTTTGTTGTTTGGTTTTTGTTTTTGTTTTTGGAGATGGAGTCTTGCTCTGTTGCCCAGGCTAGAGTACGTGGTGTGATCTTGGCTCACTGCAATCTCTGCCTCCCAGGTTCAAGACATTCTCCTGCCTCAGCCTCCCAAGTAGCTGGGACTACAGGCATACGTCACCATGTCCAGCTAATTTTTGTATTTTTAGTAGAGAAGGGGTTTCACCATGTTGGCCAGGATGGTCTCCATCTCCTGACTTCATGATCCTTCCGCCTCAGCCTCCCAAAGGGCTGAGATTACAGTCGTGAGCCACTACAACTGGCTGGACTCTGTTTTGTTTCAGTGGTTGCTGTAGGGTTTGCAATAAACACCTTCCATTTATTACAGTCTACCTTCAAATAATAGTATACCGACTTTTGTATAGTTGAAGAACCTTACAACCATTTCCCTCTCCTGTCTTTTGTGCTATGATTGACATACAGTTTTATTCTATATATGTTACATATCCCTGAATACATTATTATTACTCTGCTTGAAACAGTCAACTACTTTTCAATTAATTAAAAAGATATTTGAAAAGTGAGGGGAAATGTATCTTCCACATACCCACACGTTTACCTTTTCCACTGCTCGACATTCTTTGGTGCAATATCCAATTCCCATCCAGTGGTATTTCCCTTCTACCTAAAAAAAAAAAAACTCCAAAAAATTCCTTTGACATTCCTTATAATGCTAGTCTTCTGGTAATGAATTTTCTCAACTTTTAGTTGCCTTAAAAAGTCTTCATTTTGCCTTCATGTGTTGAAGATTTCTTTTGACGATAGATTTTATATTGACAGTTTTCTCTTTTAGTATTTAATAATGTGATGGCATGGTCTTCTGATCTGCATAGTTTCTTATGAGAAATTTGCAGTTGTCATTTCCCTTTGTGTTAATATGTCTTTTTTTTCTGCTGCTTTTAAGACTTTCACTCTATTATATGTTTTGAGTAATTTGACGATTATGTGCCTTGGTGTAATTTGCAAAATATTTTTGTGCTTGGGGTGTGTTGAGATTTTTGCATATATGAGTTTATAGTTTTCATCAAATTTGGACATTTTGGGGGCATGTCTTCAAATATATTTTTCTATCTCCCTTGCTCTGCTTTTTACCCTCACACAACTCTAATTATACACCTATTAGATTGCTTGTTTGATATTAGCTCACAGCTCACTGGTGCTTTCTTCAATTTCTTACAATCTTTTCAATTTCTGTTTCCTTTTAAATGTTTCTATTGTTGTATCTTCAAGTTAGTTCATTGGTCTTTTCTTTTGCAATGTTTAAACTACTGTTATTCTCGTCAAGTGAATTTTTCATTTAAGATATAGTATTTTTTATCCCTCAGAATTTTATGTTCCATGTTGCTCATCATGTTTATGCTTTTCTTTATCTTCTTGAAGATAAGGGGTGTGTTTATAATAACTGCTTTAACATCCCTGTGTGCTACTTCTACCATCTGTATCTTTTAAAAATCCATTTAGGCTGGGTGTGGTGGCTCACGCGTGTAATGCCAGCACGTTGGGAGGTCGAGGTGGGCAAATCACCTGAGGTCAGGAGTTTGAAACCAGCCTGACAAACATGGAGAAACCACGTCTCTACTAAAAATACCAAATTAGCTGGGTGTGGTGGCATGTGCCTGTAACCCCAGCTACTCTGGAGGCTGAGGCAGGAGAGTCACTCTGCCCGGGAGGCAGAGGATGCAGTGAGCCAAGATCATGCAATTGCACTCCAGCTGGGCAACAAGAGTGAAAATCAATCTCAAAAAAAAATCTTTTTATATTATTAATTTCTTTTTTCCTAGTGATAAGTCATAGTGCCAGCTTCTTTGCATTCCTGATAATTTTTAACTGGGTGCTGAACAGTGTAAATTTTATGATTTTGGTTGCTTGATTCTATTGTATTCCTTCATATATTGTTAGGTTTTGTTCTGAGCAGCAATTTAATCCTTCCAAGGCTTGCTTTTATTTGGGGCAGATCTAGGGTTAATGTGGTCCCATTACTGAGGCAACCACCTCTGAAGTCTCTACTCAATACCATGTGTGTTATGAGGTCTTTCCACTCTAGCAGGTGGCAGCACAAATCATTCCAGCCCTGTGTGATCTCCTGGGACTGTTCTGCCTGCTGCTTTCTGGTTGCCCTTTTCCTGGCCTCAGGGAGTTTCCTTGTACACACACACAGATTTGTTCTCATCCACAATCTCAAGGGTATCCCTCTGGAGATCTCTGGAGCTCTTTCTTTCTCTCTGTGAAGCTCCCTTCTCCCCAATATTTTGCCCTGGAAATTCCAGCCACTCTGACATACCTGAACTCCGAATTCTTTCTTCTCAACTCAGCCAAACTATCAGCCCTATCTAGACTCCCTGTCTTTTGAGCTTCAGCTTGGAAACTCTCTCCAGGTAGTAAACTGAGGCAATTGTAGTGCTTGCCTCATTTACTTCCCTCCTGTTGTCCAATGAATGAATGAAAGCTCTTTTGTCATACATATTGCCCAGTTTTCTAGTTGTTTAAGGCTGGAGGGAATCTTGTAACTCCGTCGTGGTCAGAGGATGTGGAAGTTTCCATACCCTTATTCAGACAAGACTTCCAAGGACCACAGATCAAGGGGTTGAGGGGAGAAGAATGAGACAGCTACAATAAGAGCCGAGGAACAAACACTGCCATGTAATGAATGCCTGCACTTTCCGGTGGAGGGTCCTCTCCGTTTATTATCAGGCCTAGGCTGCTGTGGTAATAGAAAGGGGCTGAGCAACAAGGACATCATGGACAATTTGAACTGTGCATTGGGTTTGGTGCCTATTGCACTCATCAGTGTTTAGCACTACAAGCTGGACTGGAAATGTCACATCACATTGTATTTTCCCACAGATAGCAGAAAGTCCACACAGTCACTTGGGATTCTACCAGATAATTGGGTGTCTGTCTCTAGGGGGTTTTTCTTGTGATCCTGAAAAAGCCACAGCTCCTGGTGTGCTCATCATTTTCAGTGTAGGTAGGGTATCAAGTGCATGGGAGTGACTCTTGTAGAGAATGATGAAAAAGAAGGCGAGGCTTGACCATGACTGTCCTGAATATCAAGCCAGAGAATTCTAACTTCTACCACGTGGGTATCGGGGGCCACCAGAAGGGGATGAGAGCTGAGAAATACAAGAGCTGCTAGGTCATTTCACAAACATGCCTTCAGAATCTACTGGTTCAGGAAGTACAGAAAAAGGTATCAAATTATCATACTCTTCTATAAAATTGAATATTCAATGGCTTCATTAATTAAAACTTCAAATAAATTCTTTTATACATACTTGATAAACGAGCTGAGAACAAAGAATGAAGAGATGACTTTAAGAATGTGCTGCTCTTTAAAGGAGTAAGTTTGGTCCTCAACCAAAACCTGAGCAGAAGGCTTGGGAAATCTGTTAGCAGGATTAAATGCATAAAAATAAGCCAGAAAGCATTTTCTGGGTGATAGGGTAGAAATACCCCCAGAGCTATCTTCCAGGGTGGGCTAGCCAGGCAGCCGGACTCAACGGGGCTGCACTGAATGTAATGAGATACACAAATTTTTATTTTCTACGACCTCTCAAGTTAAGCATGTACTGGATGTGGTTAATAGGAGCATTTTGATAAGTCCATTTGGACGACTACAACCCCCCCCAAATTATGCTCTGATATCCTCAGATATTTGAGAAGGTTCTTTCTAAGATGGAGTTCTGGCTGTTGGCAAAGGCCCTGTTCACCCAGTGACTTAGGTGAGTGTGGGGCCAGTTCTCAGCAAGGGGATCCTGCCTCACCAGGGGGCTTCGGAAGCATGAGACCGAGGGAGCTACTAGCATGTGGTGGGCAGTGGGCAGGGATGCTGGATGCCTGCAAAGTGCAGGAAAGTCAGCATGATGAAGATTTGTCCCATCCAACGCCAGATAGACATTGAACATGTGCTTGAAGAATACTGGCTGGAAGGGATGATAAATGACCCTGCTCAAGTATGCTAAATTATCGCCTTACGCGGGCCCTCTGCATGTCTTATTCTTACCCTAATTATTGTGCTACGGGTTGCCAAGGGAGATTTCAAAGGCTTCTTGCAGCTCCATGTTGTAGGGTTTCTGCTCCTGCTTGGAGCCAGGGGAGAAAAGAACGTTCCTTCAGCCCATGGATTTAGACCCAACTCTGGGGTATAATAGAATAAATATCATACCTTGACTTCTCTCCCCACCTGCCACCCATCATTTTTCTCCTCTCACAGGGAAGGTCCCTGCCGCTGAGATCCCCTGATGTCAAACATGTGCCAAAAAGCCAACAAACGCCCCCACAAAGTCGCAGAAAACCATCTCCCATCACAGCCCAAACTGTCGCTCCCTACTCCAGCTCTTGCCTATGCCCACTAGGTCAGCCCTGGTCTGCCCGCTGAGCCCACTGCTGTAAGCCCATGCCCTCTGGCATTGCCTATGCTGCTCAGGGAATCTGCTGGAGTTCTCAGGGCATCATATCAGACTGGGATCTTTGCCAATTCGTAGAGACTCCTTCTTGCTGTACGGGTGCCCCCAGTTCACCATGATTTGGGGGAAGGCTGTTTTCCCTGGTTTTGTTCACATCCCTCCCGGAGCTCAGAGTGGAAGACACTCATGGAGCCAGGCAGGAGGATACCTGAGGCTTGGGCCCTGCTGTGCCTCCAGCTGCCACGAGCTATCACCATCCTTGAGCTCAGGGTCTTTCCCTTGGGCTTGGTCCCAGGAGACCCCTTGTTCTGTCACATAAAAATGTACCTGGCAGCATGCTCTATAAATAGCCACACAGGCCCAGACTCGCCAGAAACTCCTGACAAACACAGGCACGCTGTCAGCCAGACCCCTGCACCCGCAGCCTGAGGAGGGGTTAGACGGCATTTAATAGCCTTCTTCCCTGGACCTAAATTGCTCTCTGGTTTGTTCTTAGAAAATGAGACTTTTAGGGAGAAGCAATACCGCACAGGCCCCCACGTGCATTGGAGCAGTCATATGTTAGTTTATCCTGGTCTGAGGGAGTTGTCAAAATGCATGTTCAATGAGCTCTCAAGCACCTGTAAGAAGATCATATGTAGGACAGTGAGGGCGAGATTTAGGGTCCAGTTGAATGGAAATCTTTTTGGCTATGAAAGTCTTGTGGTTTTCTTCAGGGGTGGAGAACAGCTATAATGTGTACTATTAACTTGTGCTAAATTCTGTATATAATAATGTTAATAATTTGTACCTCTATTTTGTGTATCAGTTGGGAAAAGCTGCTAGTGAAATTCACTTGGCCAGAACCTGCACTCAAACATTCCCGCAGGGCCTCCCCATCCCCAGCCCACTCAGTAGCTGTGCCTAGATGGCCTTGTGCCTTCCTTTGCTGACCTAGATGGCAGAAGGACTCCTTGAGACTGGCTGAGTCAGTCTTTAGAACATGTGTGTCATATCCATATCCAGACTGAAGGCAAGTTGGGTAACTTCTGTCTGTCTCAGTGACGAATTAAAATAGTACCTAACTCATAAATTGTGAGGATTATGGGAGTTTTTACATGGATGGCACTTGCAGAGCGTTGTAAATGCTCAGTACATTTCCAGTTCCTTCTCTCTGATACTCAGTCCTCTCTGTGGGTAAATAGAGGGTCATGGTCTAGTCTGAACTGCTTATTTTGTGTATCTAGGTATTCTTGTGCCAAGATATCTGCCCTGGATATCTGCTTCTAGATTCTGTGCTCTGATTATTAGCCTTGGCCATTGCTCATATTCCTGCTCACCGTAAAATCTGGAAGTGCTGAGCCTATCCTGACTGATTTCTAGGGAGGGCTTTGCTTTGCCTGAAGGTGAGCTTCCAAAGGCTAGAGGTGCCCCAGACTGCCATGCCTCAGTGTTTCGCATCTGTGTGCCCTGTGTCTAGGCCCATGCTCCCTCTGCCATGATCAGCAGTGTCTGCTCTAAGGACTGCTGCCTGCCTTCTGGATTGGTGCTTCCTGTTATGGTGACAGATGGGCTAGGGGGTGGAGGATAAGACCTATTCTTTCCCTGCTTGAAACTGGAACTGAAAAGAAGGTTCCCACTGTCCAGAATCTGCATACCATGGTTTCATCTGTGCAAGAGCACTAAATATCTACCAAGAGATCTGAGCTCCCAGGTCCTACTGTTTAATCATGTCAAGCCCAAGAATGTGCAGGCTACATTTCTATTTCTCACAGATTCATGGAACATGGAAATGGGGGCATACTTCCTGGGATGAATGCTGCCTTAGATGTTTCCCCTTTCTGCGGACATTCATTCATCTTGCCCTCTCATGAAATGGCAAAGCCACAAGATGGAAACTGCCTGGATCCCTGAGTCTCCACATGGAAGGCAGCTGCCTTGGAGAATCACTAGACACCAGAAGACTTTGCATGAGTGAGAAATAAATTTTACATATTAAGTAAAAGAGTTAAGTAACTCAACTAGTCTGACTAATACAAATAGTAATAGTACCGTACAAAGTACTTTACATTTACTAACTCATTTAAACCTCACAGAAACCAGTTAAGTAGATACTATTAACATTGCTGTTTCATTGATGAGGAAACTGAGACACCAGAAAATAAATAACCTGCAATGTGCCAAATGAACCCAGCAGGTCATACAAGTACTATAGGAGAAAAAGTCATAGCATTTATAGATAGACCCTTGCCTCTCTTAGGAAGTACATTCTTTTTTGTTTTAGATAGTCTTGTTCTGTCACCCAGGCTGGACTGCAGTGGCATGATCTCGTCTCACCGCAACCTCTGCCTTCTGGGTTCAAGCAATTCTCTTGCCCCAGTTTTCCAAGTAGCTGGGACTACAGGTGTGTGCCACCACACCCAGCTAACTTGTATTTTTAGTAGAAATGGGGTTTGACCATGTTGGCCAGGCTGGTCTCGAACTCCTGGTCTCAAGTAATCCACCGGCCTTGGCCTCTCAAAGGGCTGGGAGTACAGGTGTGAGCCACCGCACCTGGCCATGAAGCTGTTAACACAGAGAGGGAAGGTGGTTGCATGTGGCATGTTTTTACTGCTTTTTCTCCATTTTCTGTCTTGTCTTAGATAGCAGGCACCAAGCCTGCAGAGGTCATCCTGCCTAGGGCAATGTCTAGCTACCTCCTCTGTCTTGACAGAGGAAGGAAACTAATGTAAAGCACTGGCCTGGTCTCAGTGACATGGCACTGGGAGCCAGCAGCCCAGCTGTGATTCTGTGAAAAGTTCCTAACACAGGGTTTTCTGCTTGAACACTCTTATTAAAATCTGAATATCAAAAAGTAAATAAATGGCTACATTTTAAAAGCCAAAAGCCTGGGCTTCACTTGTCCTAAGGTTCCTCTCTTTCAGTGCAACATTATTTTCTGTGAGAACCAGTCCCCCGCCCCAACCCATCACACTCACCCACTCCTCCCCTTTTAAAGGATCAAGGGAGGTTGAGCAGCTCAGGCAAGCATCTGGCTTGGGCCCCTTGTGAGAAGCGTTGCCCTGGCCTCCCTCCAGCAGAGGGCACTCCTCTTTCCTCTCCAGCAAGGCCCTGAACCTCCTCCATTGCCACTACCCTTGGCCAAGCCCTATTGCTCAAAGAAGGGAGGGGAGAAAGGTGTTTTTTGTGATGGGTGCCATTTTCTTTAGTTACACCTCTGCTCTGATAATCATCATATTTTTCTATTTATCTTATTTTAAATAATTGATGGTAAACATTTTCTATTAAAATGATATTTTAAAACCCTCAGACCACATCAATACAAGGGTTGCCGACCTTTCTATGTCCTCCAGTCCTAAAAAGCCACCAGAGGAGAACAATCAGCAAATACTTACTCTTGTCCACCCCCACCCCTGCTCCAAAAAAAGTCGCAGGCAATTGCCTACCTTCCTTTTCAATCTTATTTTGATTCTTCTGCTGGGATTAGGGAAGCCCATAAATCCATAAGTAGGTGACACCTATCCTTTATCTCTCTTTGAATACCCATCAATCTTCTTTATAGCAAGAGTGGGTCCTGGGGTGTACAGGCTGCCTTGCTAGGCAGCAGGTGTTATTGTAACCCCATGAAGATAGGGGAGAGAGGAGCCTCCTCAGAGACCAGAACAGCAAGTATCACCACCAAACGCTTAACAGCTTATCAAGCATGATCGCTGACATCACATCTTCTCTCCTTTCTCCTCCTCTATATTAATGAACAAAGATGATGAGAGGTGCTTCTCAGTGAGCTAGAGAACACTGTGAATTGTGTGTTGGGCAGCTAGGATTGTGTGTGTGTGTGTGTGTGTGTGTGTGTGTTGTGTGTGTGTGTGTGTGGTTTTCAACATGATCATTTAAAAAACTAACACAGATAAAAGAGTCTGTAGATGGGTGGTAGCCTTATGAAGCATGAAGGAACACGTTTTTTGACATCAGTGTAGAGTGAGCCAGTTGCTCTTGGCAAATGGCAGAATTTCTCTTAGGGAGAGCGCTTTGGGGAAAAATACTTGATGGAATTTTGATTATGCAAAGACCACTAATATAAAACTAATCTGAATGAGAGAGGTTCAAACAAAGACGGAGGCAAGATTTCTCTCTCTAACAAATGTGCTGGTTATTATTGGCACTTCCCTTCTCCATAATGCTCCTCCCCTCTGCTTGTTCTATGCCCACGGAAGCTGACCACTGGGGAGGGTAGTACCCAGGCTCCCCCGCCTGTGGCTTCCAGTTGGGGTCAGTCGATGGGAGGCACCTGCAGGAGAGAAGAGGAGGCGAGGAGATGTATTTATTACATCTGGTGGTGGACGTATTTATTACACACTACCTCCACTCCCCAATCCCTGCCGGCCCCAAGGATCCAGTGTTGGCTGCATTTCTCCAGAGCCCCAGCTCCTGATGGGGGCCTCTCTTCTATGCTGCAGCCCTCCCCAAGCTCTGGCAACACTGGTCAGGCCCGGCAGTGGTCCTATCCTTCTACCATTGCTAATTCCTGATTCTCCATCCCTGCTGCTTCCCTTCATCCCTAGAAAGAGCCCCTTCCTTGAACTTGGTTTAGTCAAACCCTTTCATTCTCCATCTGTTTCCTGTTAGCTCCCTGATGCCAGCTAACAGGGATATTCAGTTGTCCCCTGAGCTAGAAGTGAGTGGGACTCTGATTCTTTGGAAAGACAAGAGAGAAAGGTCTCTGAAGTAACGGAGAAAACCTTGATCAGGTTAGGTCCCGGGAGAGACTGCTGTGGCTGAAGCAGCCAGCTCCTGATGGGACAGCATGGCTGAGGTTTTCTAGCAGTTTCCTCGTTTGGGTTTTCCCTCCTTTGTTTTGTTTGTTTGACTACCGGTTTATTTATTGTAATTCTCCATTATCTCCAAATCTCTCCAAACCTTTAATAAAAGTTTGCAATGCTAACTAACTATATGTTGAAGCTATTTTGTTAAAAGCAGAAGTCCAAGCAATTTTCACATTTTAGGGGAATAGAGCTTGAAGAAGGGACCAGCAAGCCCAGTAGATGGGCCAGAGGTGACACTCCTACTGCCCTGGAAATGCTTTTGTCCAGGAAAGTCTCAAAGCACCAAGACAAACACTGACTTCCCCAGCCAGAACGGAGGGCAGTAAGTAATTGTATTTAGTTATTAAAGGAAAAGATAAATCCAGAAAACTTACATTTGCAACTTACAAAACTCTATCTAGGAACTAACAGTACACGAAGATGTAGGTAACCTTTGTCGGAAATGTAAAATCAATGTCTAAGCATTTCATTCCAATTTAAAACTAAACTTCCCAGTTTTTTTGTTTTCATTTGTTTGTTTTTGGTGAGACATGGTCTCTCTCTGTCACCCAGGCTAGAGTGCAGTGGCACACTCATAGCTCACTGTAACCTCGAACTCCTGCACTCAAGTGATCCTCCCACCTTAGCCTCCCAAGTAGCTGGAAGCACAGGTGCATACCACCGGAGCCTGCTAATTTTTAAATTTTTTGTAGAGATGGGGTTTTTGCTATTTTGCCCAGGCTGGTCTTGAACTCCAAGGCTCAAGTGATCCTCCTGCTTTCGCCTTTCAAAGCACTGGGATTACAGGCATGAGCCACAGCACCTGGCATCCAGAATTATTAAATAACATTATATCACATGCACTGGACCTGGAAAAATGAAAACAAAACCAAAATACAATAGGCATGAAAGGCAGAGAAGATAGCACACACTCAGGACCAGAGACGTGAAAAAATCCATCGTTCACCCAGAGCACACACTTTCTGGGTTAAGCAGAGCGGTTGGCAACATTTCATTTTAGGAACTGACATGAACTCATTTGCCATAGACAGACCAAGACTTACAATGAATTCAGCCATAAATAAACTTCCATTTAGAATAGTTTCCAAGCAGGTACTTTTTTTTTTTTTTTTTTTTTTAAGAAAAAAGCTATCTAGGGTTGGGCATGGTGGCTCACACCTGTAATCCCAGCACTTTGGGAGGCCAAGGTGGGTGGATCGCCTGAGGTCAGGAGTTCGAGATCAGCCTGGCAAACATGGCGAAACTCTGTCTTTACTAAAAGTACAAAAATTAGCTGGGCACGGTGGAACGTGCCTGTATTCTCAGCTACTTGGGAGGCTGAGGGAGGAGAATTGCTTGAACCCAAGAAGCAGAGGTTGCAGTGAGCTGAGATCGCACCACTGTACTCCAGCCTGGGAGACAGAACCAGACTCCTCCCCCAACCCCACCAAAAGAAAAAGGCTATCTAAAGCAAAGGGGAAATGTTTTGGATGTCTACAACAATGTTTAAAGAGTTTGAACACCATGCAAAGACTACCTGAAAGGGCCTGCTTTTTACCCCTTTGAATTATTTCAAGCATGATGAAGGTTGCCTGAAGTGAGTTCATCGAGATCATTTGACCACTCAATAACTTAATCAAATGTTTCTTACAGTGTGACATTTACATACTAGCCTTTGCTTAGGAGCATTCAGTTATCAGAAATTGCAAAACAGTGCTAGAATAGTATCATTATTCTGACCCCTCCTCATCTGCATGTGTGCACGCGACAGACAGACAGACACACACACACACACACACGAAGTACCTTCTAGCACTAGTATGTTTGTGTGCAGAACAGAGCGACAGCCACCAGATCTCAGCCTGAGCTACAAAGGGCCTGCAATGGCGTTATGGCCTTTTGTCCTGGCCTCCCACCTAACTATCCAGTCTCAGAGGTCCCCACTCTCCCTCTCCCTGCATCCCTGTCTCTGTAGGGGAGGAAATATTCCTTCCTTCTACCCTTCTAGGCTCTTTGGTTGGTCTACAGATTAAATTGACATAGGACAGATTAACAGGAGAAACCCATTTTGATTATGTACATAGGCATGGGAGTCCCACAGAAATAGGAGACTTAATGAAGTGGCTGGACTGTTGAGGCTTGTGTAGCATTTTGAGCTACGGAAGGGCATAGGGGCTTGGGGCCTCTGGGAGGTGATGGAGGCCAGTTATGGGAGGCTAAGGTGAGGAAACTTACGTGGAATAAAGGTTGCCTGGTCATGAGGACCGAAGTCTCTTAGGTGATAAACGGTGTCTCTTTCCTTTTTCCTGGTACAGATACCTTTACTAATGAAAATTGCCTTTCTAGACCTACATTTCCTTTAAAGAAGGGGGAACATATACCTTTATTTTCGGCAGTTCAGGGTAAAGAACTTCTCTTCCATTGGTGGTTCTTAATTACTTTTAGCTCAAAATGATCAAAATAATGACAAAGTGGCATGTTTTGGGTTGACGTGTTCTGAGCACTATCTTCAAGCACTAACCAAAGGCCAAAACACTTCAGGGCCTGTGTGCTCTGTGCTTGCCTAGGGCACACTTCTCACCTGTCTCCCTGCTTCACCAGGTAGAGGCTTGCACCTGTCCTCCCCACCTCTGAGGGGGCTCTGAGCCCTTCAGGAAGCCATTCCAATTCTCCATCTCTGATTTTATCTATTCACCAACAATCACCATCACCAAGTGCCATGTGCTCCCTTCTGTGCTTACAGCTCGTAACACTTCCCATGCACACTTTACTTACCTGCCCCATCTCCACCTTCCACCAGTAGGGAAATGGAACACTTCCAACACGTGCCGGGCATGCCATAGGTATTCAGCAAATGCAGGCAAGTGAAGGATGCATAAGTGAACGCACACCCTCACACCCCCAAATTCACCACTTAGCCAAGAGGACATTCTGCCATTTTTAACACACATGCAAGTACTAATCCTGAATGACATTTTGTTTCATATCTGTAGGGCTAGTTTTAGGGCTAATATACACATTATAAATATTTATCTGAATCCTCATTAGAGATGGCTTGTATTTCTTTATATTCAGTCTTCCTTTAAACAGCAATACCCTAAAGAGAGCCTGGAAATAGAGATCACCTGACCTGGGAGGATGCACTGGGGATGGCCTTCAAGAGTTTTGGCTCTCATCTCAACCAGCTGTGTGACCATGGTCAAGAGACCGCCCCTTCTTGCACCGGCAGCCTTCCATATCCACGGGCTCCACATATTCAACCAATCACAGATTGAAAGTATGTGAGAAAAAAAAAAAACAATAAAAAATACCAATACAATATACAAATATAAATTAAAGACAATACAGTAAACACCTGTTTACATTACATTTACATGGTATTAGATATTATAAGTGATCTCGAGCTGATTGAAAGTATATGGAGGATGTGTGAAGGTCATATGCAAATAACATGCCATTTGATATCAGGGACTTGAACATCCTTGGATTTTTTTATCTGTGAAGGGTCCTGGGACTAGTCCCCTACGGATACTCCGAAGCATGAGTGTACTTCATTTTCTTATTTGAACGAGATTAGACTAGACTAGATGATGTCGCAGGGGAGAAAAAGTAATCTTTTCATCACTTGTTGCAAGCTTCATGGCTGAGGCATCTATTAAGAAAAGAGAAAGATTAACAAGTGAAAAAAACGTTCAGATTCATTTAATATACATTTTATGTGACATGGGAGTCTTCACAAGGAAATGGAGACCCAAAGACATAGGGAAACTTGTGTATTTTTAGGCATAGCTTTGATGAAGAGTGGACAATCACGGAGTGCGATTGAATAAAGGGGCGAGATTGTGAAGAAAGGCGATACGCTGGGGGAATTTAGGAAGGCTTGTTTGTTCAGATTCTTCTCTGTGTCCCTGTGTCTTCAGAAGTAAGGATGTTCTTTTTCTCTGTGTATAGGGAGGTCCACCTCTGGGATGAGAGGAAGGTCAGAGAATTTTTTTTTTTTTTTTTTTTTTTTTTTTTTTGAGAAGGAGTTTCACTCTTGTTACCCAGGCTGGAGTGCAATGACGCGATCATGGCTCACCGCAACCTCTGCCTCCTGGGTTCAGGCAATTCTCCTGCCTCAGCCTCCTGAGTAGCTGGGATTACAGGCACGCGCCACCATGCCCAGCTAATTTTTGTATTTCTAGTAGAGACAGGGTTTCATCAAGTTGACCAGGATAGTCTCAATCTCTTGACCTTGTGATCCACCCGCCTTTCTTTTATGGCCTGCTTTAGGGGAGAAGGGCAGGAGAAAGTCTAAGAACAACCCTCCTGCTACTGCTGCTTCCTCAATGCATGGCACCATATTTTGTCCTGAACCCCTTCAATGTCATTTATACAAAAATAATTATGAGATGTCTATTCTGTAGTAGATCTTGGGTTGCAAAGTTGGGCAATTCTGGAGTTCACCAGGAGAAGGGGAGCTAAGTGCTGTGACAGAGGTATGCACAGCATGCAGGAAGGAATGCAGACAGGGCTGTGAGGTTAGCTTCTGCAGAGGGCTGGTATGTAAGGTGCATCTCGAAGGTCTTGAAGGATGAAGAAGTCAGCCACGTTAGTGGAGGGCATCCCAACACAGTGAATTCTGTGAGAAAGGATAAGAGGCAGGAGACACCACTGCAAACAATGGCAGAATGAATTAAAGGATGGGAGTAATATTTAAGGAAGGATGACACCCACAGTAGCTTCACTGCCCTGAGTACCTGGCATCTAAGCTTGCTCAGTCTGACAACAACTCCGAGGTAGGTGGATACCAGAAAATACTAAGTGGGACCCATTGTAGGCAGTGGGGGCAGTCATTGGGAAGGGTTCTCTGAGGCAATCCCATTGTTGCCAGCTTCTGAAGTTAGGTGCAAGTTTGTCAGCAGAGAATGAGGGCGATCATCCAATGGGAAGAGATGTCAGGTGGAAGGCCAGGCTTGGGGATGGAGCTTGTATTAGTCTGTTCTCATGCTGCTAATAAAGATGTACCTGGGACTGGGTAATTTATAAAAGAGTTTTAATGGACTCGCATTTCCACATGGCCAGGGAGGACTCACAATTATGGTGGAAGGCGAAGGAGGAGCAAAGTCACGCCTTACATGGTGTCAGGCAAGAGAGCTTGGGTAGGAAAATTCCCATTTATAAAATCATTTATCTCATGAGACTTATTCACTACCACAAGAATAGTATGGAGGAAACCACCCCCATGATTCAATTATCTCTGCCTGGTCCTCACACAGCATGTGGGGACTATGGGGGCTACAATTCACCATGAGATTTGGGTGGGGGCACCAAGGGCCTGCTGGAGAGCAGGGAGCGGATCTCACTCTGGCTTCCTGTGGGCACTGCCTCCTCCCTTCCCCACATTGCTGCTTTGTGTTCTCCAATCCCTCCTTTGTTTCTCTGTATTATTAATGTGCATGCAATTTCCCAGAGAGGGGAGATGGGGTTTCCAGATCTCAGTAACTCTGCACCTCACCGGTCCTTGCACACAGAGGCCAGTGCTCAGTTCATGCCCTCTGATGAGCGATGAGGTTAATTACCTATATCCCAAACACAGCAGTGTACCTGAAATGTAAATGCAAGAAGACACAAAGGCCCCTTTCTGTTAGTACAAACACCATTCCTTTGTTTCATGATATTCTCAAGGCTGGAGAAGCAAGTTTTGAATCTGTGTTCCCTAGAAGCTCTAACTGCTACATTAAAAACCAACCCAACTCTCCTCAGAAGTAAAATAAATAGAATGAACTTGCTGGAGGAAATCTTAGGGATAAGATAGTCCTGCTCACTGAAGTGATGCCACCTCTCTTTTTCATGCCTGAGTGCAAGGCACTCCCTGATTTTTAAAAGTGCAGGTAGTCAATGTTTTTACAAATGATATACAGTATGAAATCTGCCTGGAAAAAATGCATGCCATCACATCCCTTGATATTAAAATGGTGAGAACTTGTTATAGGCCCTCTACATGCTGTGTCCTGAAAACCAAAAGGAGCACAGTCATGCATTATTCCGTATAGAAATGCCATTCGCTGAATTAGTCTGGGATATGGCATCCTCTGAAAGGTGAGTGCCTGATTAGAAATACAGGAAGAAGAGATATTTCTTTCCCTTTAAAATCATGAAAATGTTCTTATCTGGCTTCCAGGCTATTTATTTGAATTGTAAAATATTAGCAGACTGTGATGAACCAAAAAGAAGAGGTAACAATATTAGTAAGCTTTCCTTAAACATTAAATGTACATAGAATGTGTTTTTCTTAAAAAAAAAAAAAAAAAAAAAAAAGCTCACACTAATTAAATGGCAACTGCGAGAGAGATTCTTCTTCTCAGAAGAATCTAGTTACCCTTTTTTTTTTTTTTTTTGTGAGATGGAGTCATACTCTGTCACCCAAGCTTATGATTCACCTGCCTCAGCCTCCCAAAGTGCTCTTATTACAGACATGAGCCACTGCACCTGGCCAAAAAAATGCTATTTTAATATATGGCTATATGAGTCAAATTGATATGACATTTTATAGCTAAATGGTTTCTATCTTTTCATCATTAACTTTTTTGTTATTTTTATCATGATTAACGAGAATAAGCACTTAGGCAGTCATTAAGGTATCTAGCAAAATTTAAAAACTTGTAAAAGAGGTTTCTAATGAAATAATAAACAAGCCAGGTGTGTTGACTCTGTAATTCGAGCACTTTGGGAGGCCAAGGTGGGTGAATCACCTGAGGTCAGGAGTTCAAGACCAGCCTGGCCAACATGGTTAAAACCCGTCTCTACTAAAAATGCAAAAATTAGCCGGGTGTGGTGGCACAGGTCTGTAATCTCAGCTACTCGGGAGGCTGAGGCAGGAGAATTGCTTGAATCCAAGAGGGGGAGATTGCAGTGAGCCAAGATAGTGCCAGTGCACTCCATCCTGGGTAACAGAGTGAGACTCCATCTCAAACAAACGAACAAGCAAAATGATACACAAAAAGCTCACTTGTAACCTAACTCACAGTGCACATCCAGGGAGAGCTCCAGGCCAGCCCTCAACCTCAAGCTAGTCCTAAACCTCTGGTCCCGAGGAAAAAGCCTGGCTCTGTCTGTTCCCTTGTGTCTCAGAAAGTCTTATTCCCAGGCACAGTGAAATGAGAGGGTTCCTGGACCTGTTCATCTGGCAGCCAACAAATATTTAAGTCTCTACTATGTGCCCCAGGCATTATTTTAGGTCCTTGGAACTTGGCAGGAGCTAAAATACAGGCTCACTCAGATTTAGGTGTAATGGGAAGCAGAAATAAGTAAATACGGTGTGTTGGAAGCTATTCCAGGGAACCTGCACAGTGCCAGGAGCTCTGAGGAGCAGCTCCTTGCCCAGGGTTACAGGGCCCAGGGAAGTTTCCAGAGGGAAGTGTAGTCTAAGCTGAGAAATCAAGGCTGAGCTGAATTTAGTGAGGTAAGGAGGGCTAGACAGAGGGTGTTCTAAGCAGAAGGAATAGCATGAGCAAAGGCCTGGAGATACAGCTCCCTTATGGAAGGGAAAATTAGCACAGGATCCCTGGCAATTGCCCAAGTTCAACCAAATATCCACTCTACGTGTTTGTAATTTCAGACCCCTCGCTTTGGGTCTCAAGGTAACAAGTTGGTTGCATAAGCTCTTCTGAACCTCTTTTTAAGAACCATCCAGAAAGTAGTGACACACATATTTCTGAACATGGGTTGAACTGAGTTGGGGTAAACTCTTAGGTTAAAGGAATACATTTTTACAGAAACAGAGTTGGTAGCTTCCAAAGCTATGTGTTTCTACCCTACAGTGGTTGCTGCATCTGTTACCACAGGCAGGACAGGAGCAGAGATGAGGGAGGGACTAGTGAATAGAAATAGGAGGAGCACACACAGCAGGTGGTACAAGAGATCAACTGCCCAGGAGTGTGCCGACCATGCCACCTGCCCGAACAGAAGACAGTTGGATCAAGGGCACGAAGCCTTCCCAGCCCTGTTACTACAAACCCTTTCAAGCCATCCCACTGAGTTACGTGAAACAGGCCAGGAGGTTAATACAGTACACAGATTCCCAAACAGTTAATGAAATCACAATGAAATAATCCTATGACCACAATCAACTACTACTATAAAATCTGATTTAATATTATAGAACAATGTCATTGTGTTCATATCTTTTTAAGTGATGATATTGATCTTTCTATTCAGCAAGCATTTGTTCAGTACCTACTATTTGCTGCACATGTGCCTGAACATTGGGCATATACAGGGAAATAAAACAGCTCCCGAGTAAGGCAGAAATGAATGAGCAGAAGTCACTATGTGAGAAGCGATGAATAAGGCAGAAATCACTATAAAAGCATGGGAAGGAAAAAAGGTCATTTAGCCATGTTTTCTGTTTTCTTTCTTTCTTTCTTTCTTTCTTTCTTTCTTTCTTTCTTTCTTTCTTTCTTTCTTTCTTTCTTTCTTTCTTTCTTTCTTTCTTTCTTTTTCTCTTAGCTCATTTCCAGTCTGTTCCTTTCCATCCATCATTTTCCCAAATATCCTCCCTCCTTGCAATACAATTAGACCATTGTATGACCTAACAGACCCTTTGAGATCACATAGCCTTGATGCTTTCAGACTGTTTGGATCCTAGAGTTTTCAGCCTCCCTAAAGTTCCTTGGCAGTCCTTATGGGCCATCTGTTGATAAATGCTCGATGGTTCTATAGTCATTCATTCACACATGTGGTAACAGTATGGAAGATCTACTTATGCTGGCCACAGCATGAGGCACTGAAGATATGGCAGTGAGCAAAATAATGGAGGAGTGAATGCTCACAGAGGTCCCTGCCCACGTGGCATCTACAGACTTTGGGGAAGGGCACTGGTAGAAATCATATCACAAATGTAAGCTCATAACTGTGACACTTGCATGACAAAGAGCTGTGCTGCAAAGAGCTATATTGCTATATTTATTTAAGCGTGTCAAATAAATACAGGATCTGACCCATCAGAAAGTTCTGGAAAAACGGCCCTGGAGAGTGGGGGCTGACAAGAGGCCTAAGGACGAGAGTGCATTAGATGGAAGGGGAAGGCGGTCCAGGGGAGGGAAGGTGCACGCAAATGCTCAAGATGGGAGGGATTTGGGAGTTTGTGGAGAAAGAAACTAGTGAGATAGAGCTCCAAGAGCAAGGTGGGGTGTGGAGCAAAATGCAGCTAGTGTGTCCTGTGAACCCCATTCTGGATTCCAGTATCTAAGTTCAGAGCAATGGCAGCTATGGAGAGGGTTTGAACAGGAAGGAGCACAGGGCTGGCGAGATGAGCATGTCTGCCTTCACGCGCTCTCCCTGGCTGCAGAATGGAGAATGTTCTAGAGGGCACTGCATGAATGCAGGCCCCAAAAGGCCGCTATGGGAAGTGGTTCAGGGAAGACACAAAGTGCCTTGGACTCAGGAGTTGGTGGTGGAAGAGTGGCTGGAACAGGCTCGAATTGCCGTGTGACTCCCAACATACAGAGCAGGAAGTGCTCCATTTCTTTTTATTCCAAACCCAACCAGATTTGGTTCCAAGTGGCCACTCACTGTTGGGAGCAAGTACAACTTGGAGCCAGATTTTATTTCACAGTCATGGCTCCCCAGCCCTCCCCTATCCCTTGGGTCACTCCAGTGCTTACCCAGTCAGGAATAATTAGGGAGTGATGTCAGAGAATTTTTCCTCTGCTTTCAGGCTATTTTCATCTAGAGAAGATTTAGTACGAACTGTGTCTTCTGACTGATTCCAAAATGAATTTGGATCTGCATAACCCAAAATACCAGCCATCTGCTTTTGTCTAAAAGTCAAAGCGATAACATCAGGTGCTGACACCTGGAAACATTTATTTCAACTCTTCTTGACCACAAGAAATAGATTGTTTGTAAGTCACACCTTTTGAAGATTCTAGCTTTTCAGTTGCTATAAAATTTTACAACTGCCGCCAAAAGAGGGCATTCTCTTACCTATTTAAAACAACGCCAAGCAACCTCCCTCAAATGCGCATGCAGTCTCTTTTCTGTTACTGGGTCTACTGGTCAGCAGTTCACTGAGACTTGGGCTTTTTGCCTTGCCCTTCATCTACTATCTAAAAGTGGAAATCTCTACTATGTGGACCAACTCCCCATCACTCCTAGGGCAAGGGAGCCCACAGCTCTAGAACCCAAAGACCTGGCTGTTTATGCCACCAGGAGAAGATGAAAGAATATCCTTTTCCATTGGTCAGGCAATTCCTGTAGTCACAGCGCCCACAGACAAGTCGGGGAAGCCTCTGGTGTCTACCCCAGCCCCAGCTTTCTTCTGAATGGCTTCTTACCCAGAGAGTGTTTGTACTACCCCACCCCACCTCCATGAGTAAGCTGATGGGATCCAGAATTCACACCTGCAGGGCAACTACATGTGCAGGTTGTGCCTTGAAGAAGACACTTGGCCCAGAGGGCAGTGAGGTCTGAAATTCAGGCTATGTTCAGCTGCCAAAAAACATGAACTGGCTGGGGGTGTCACAGCCTGGGGAAGGAATCCTTTTGGAATTCTTCCATCCAGAGATGAGCCCTTTTAAAATCAACACTCTGGAGGAGAACCTCTTCTCCAGTTTGCCTGCAGATGATATGGAAGTGCTGGGAAGGGAAGAGCTGGTCCCTTTAAATAATATGGAACTGGAGAAGGGAAGTGCTGGATAGAGAAGGGCGTGGTCCCTGGGTAGGGCTCCACCCCCACCGACCAGGGTGAGGACAGGCATTTCCTGCCCAGATGCCATGCCCCATCCTGTGCCTATAAAAAACCCTGATGCCCTAGCAGGCAGACAGACAGACTGGTCCTTGAGTGCCTGGACGCTGGCAGGCCACCGACTAAAGCCGAACGGCACAGAGTTTTGCTGAGGCAGTCCGAGAAAAGCCCAGGCTGCTGAGCCACTGAGTGGCTCAACTCCAGGGGAAAAGTCTTCCCACTCCATCTCCTTCTGAATTCCCCCATCTGCTGAGAGCTACCTCCACTCAGTGAAACCTTGTACTCATTCTCCAAGCCCAGGCGTGATCCGATTCTTCTGGTACACCAAGGCAACAACCTGGAATACAGAAAGCCCTCTGTCCCACGGGGCTTTAGGAGCTGCAAACATTCACCCTTAGACACTGCTGTGGGGTCAGAGCCCCACAGCCTGTCCATCTATGCTCCCCTGGAGGCTTGAGCTGCTGGGTACTGAAGAAGTGAGCCACTCCCCCATCACACGCCCTGCAAGGGGAATAAGATAACCTCCCTTTTCACTGGCACTGCAGGTGGTAGCAGGGGTCCTGGGCACCCCACCCAAAGGACTGAACAGTTGCACCAAAGCTCTGTCCAGTACAAATTTATACAAAGCAAGGACCAGCCCAGCCAGGCAGAAGATCTCAGAGAACACAAGATGTGGGGAGACTGAGTTTGACCAAGGGACAGGGCACAAAAGATGCTGCAGTGAGTGGGTGCCTGAGGTCACAGCAGCAGTGGCACAGCTGAATCACATTGGAGGTGGAACCTGGGCCAGGGACAGTGGGGACCTCCTGCTTGGAGGCTACGACAGGAGTGCTTGCATACCCGAGCTGCAGCACAACCAGGATACTGACACCTCAAGACCACTGCTTAGCAGTTGCCATTTCGTTTATCCTCGCCTGTATTTTAATGATAAAAGTTATCACGTGGGGCAACCTAAGGGTTTTCTTGGTTCTGGAACCTAAGAGGACAGTAGCCAGTGCAAAGTGTGGGAGCTAATGGGTGAGAAGCTCAGTGTGTTCTGGGAACTTCCATGGTGACATGACTGGGGGCAGGTCCATGACTAGGGGTGGAGTGGGCTTCCGTTTCCTGTCTTGCTTCCTCAGTTCCAGTGCACAACTTCTCAACTGCAGCTTCCTGGCCCTACTGCACTCACCAGCCTGTTCCGCCACCACATCACCCCCCTCCCCAGGACAGTGGACATGTGACACCCACAGAGAAGACATGAACCTTCATCAAGCTCCTGTTCTAACAGAATTTCTTGTCTAATAAAAATTGCCTTCACAGAACTTAGTGCCATCACAATTGTTGTGTTTGTTGATCTGCTTTTTGTCCACCTCATCTATGAGGTGATGTGCTTTCAGGGGCGGAGGCCTTTTCATCGTGCTCACTGTCGAATTTCTCATGACCAGAGTGCTCAGTATTTACTTACCGAATCAAGTTAGACATGTCCTGATACACATCAAAAGGAGTATGGCTCTCTGCAGAACAATCACCTTGGTAGAAATTTTTCCCGAAACATTTTGAAACAAGACTTCTAGAATTGTCTACAGAAAATTACTTTAGAGCATTCATAAGAAAAAGAAGCCTTGATGCCTTATGTAACCAAAAGTAAATGATGAAACACAGGGCTATATTAATATTTACAAAATCAGCTGAAATCCAACTGCTTAGAGAAATGCTTTTCAGTGGCTCGCTCATGTTTTTAGTACCCGTGATCCTACTTTTCTGGCCTCTGCATATCTAAGTTTGTCAAAGGCAGAAAGCTGATCCTCTGCTGTAAGAGGCAAGGTTCCAGACCTTATTCAAATGGTCACATCCATCTGTCCCGATGTAAGAAAACTGTATTTACAAATATGCTCAAGTTTTCTTCCTTATGAGGAAAAAATGCACTAGCAATACATAAAATTCACATTATGCTTTCATTCTCACTTTCATCATCAACATTCAGATTTAATTCCATAGCCATGCATGCCCATACTTGGTGCATACATGCTTCAGGTAGCAAGGGGAATCCATCAGCCTAGGGTCTCAAGTCCTATCTCCTCCCACAAGGCACCTGTGTAACTCTAAAAACAACTTCTGCCCTAGTTCTATGGAATTGTATGTTCCACAGTAAGATCGAGTCACAGCTAACTGAAGACCACCAAGGTCACCTGTCAGCTCAGTCCAAGCTTTGTATGGGCTCCTGTGGGATCCTTGTTCAACACACAGCTATGGGAATCCCAACACTGGAGGGGATCCTTGGTTTCCCCCAAAGAACGAATTAAATGAATTCCAGGTGGGAAGACTACACCTTGACAGAGGGCCTTGGAGCCCTCTGGGGCAACCTGAGACTCTTTCCCTAGCACAAGTTTTGCCGAGTGTCAGAGGAGCTCCATCTGACATGGCACAGAAGCTCCTCTCAGCCCCACAGCACATTTTACAGGGTTGCACATACCTGTGAGGCCTGCATACTGGGGGCTCCCAGGGTGAGGCAGGTTGTGTAGGGCTGGTCCTGGACTCCTGACCTTTGGCCATTTAGGCTATGAACTTTGCCATCTTGACTTTTGGCATTCCTGGTTCTTCAAGCCTACCTGACTCCCAAAATGAAAACCAGTGTCCCCCCTTGTGCCAGGGACCTCCCTGTTTCCCAGGTTCTGTCTGCTTTTGGTCCTGGCTCCTGATCCTGCCCTGCAAACACCTCCTTGCTAGGCAAGAGATCAGGCCAGGGTGGCAGGAATCTGGGAGGAAGGAGAAGGATTGCCTCTCAGCAATCACTGATAGCAGAATTCCTATGGGAGATAAGTCAGAAAAAGGTTGGGAAGGGAGTCAGGGACTCTCAGACTGAGCCTAAATTCACAACAGAGGCTAAACAAGTCTTTAGCTGATGATTGCACCCTGGCTGTGACAAAAGTCAGGAGAGCTTCTGGAAACTCCAGTTTAGACCCACAATATTCACACAGATTAAGATCAATGTGCTTACAATCCAAAAGAATAAGGTACTGTAACTGAGAGAGTTAGCAAAAACAACAGACAACAGATTTAGACAGAAAAATGCTGTAGACATTGAAATCATCAGATATAAGATATAGAATAACCATATATTAGAGATAAAAGAAATAAGAAATGCAACCACAAAGGTTATCAAACAGCAAGAAATTATTAGAGATAATCAGATGGATTTAAAAAAATCTAAATTCTAGAAGCAAAACCAAAATTATCTTAGTTGAAATAAAAACCGGGTGAATAGATCAAATGGCAGGATAGATACAGTTGAAGAGAGAATTGTGAACTAGGAATTATAATCAAAGAAATTACCTAGAATATAGCAGAGTTAAAGATGTGGAAACTATTAAAGAGATGATAACAGATAGGGAATATTGAATGAGCTAATCTAAGATACATCTAATCAGAGTTCCAGGAGGAAAGAATGGAGGAGAGGCAGTATAAAAAGAGATAACTTTCCAGAATGGATGAACAGTGTGAATCCGTGGATCTAGGAAGCACAATGTAACCCAATCAAGAAAGACAGATTCATAGCTAACTACTCAACAAGGGGAATAAACAGCAACCTCTTCTCCTTCCTGTTAAGACCCAGCTACGGTTAAGGAGATCAGGAGTGAGGAAAATGAGGGGCATGATTGGTTTGACTTATAACATTCCTTCATCCCCCTTCACCCCTTTCCTATAACTTCTGTCTCCTTCGCAGTTTAGATGAGATGGGGGAGGAGTATGGAGATGATAGTGACAAAGGGCCTTCATGCTTAGCTGGTGCTGTTTATACTCCCCATTGTCTGCCATTGCCTTCTGCACTGATAGACTTTCAAACCCATTCCTTCTTCCTTTTCTTTTGGGTCTCTTTTGTGAGCTACACTCTTGGACGTCTCCATTGTGACCATTCCTGTAGCACCTACACCTCAGCAATATACCTTTAGCCTCTTTGGTCTAAAATCCCTTGTCTCAGCAGACAGTGCTCTTGGGTGAGGGCCTTCAGGAGGATGTGAGCCTGATTTCCCTCCATGGGACACCCAGTGTGAGAGCAGGCTGTCCCATAGTGACTTTTCTTCATTCTGCCATCACTAGCCACCGCCACCCCCTCCATCAGAAAGATTTAGTAGAGAGACAGATACCAGACACCTTCCTCTTGTGTGCCCCCAAACTCCAAGGGATGCATAGCCTTCTCCCTCCAGCATGGGCCAGGCCTGTGAGTTGTTCTCACAGCTTAGCAAGCTGGCAGTGAAGTGAGGCACTTATAGCAACTCCATCTCTGTGGCATGCTCTCCTGGGGCTCCCCCACCCAGTTCAAGGTCAGCGGGTAGATACACCTTCCCTGTCCTGCCATGGGGCAGAACTGTCACTGCACTCTGTCCACAAATCCCAGTCAAAGCCTTCTGAGTAAAATTCTAGCCTTCTCATCAAGCCTGAGGGAGAAGTTATTGGGCTAACCTAGCTATATTTTAACAAACTTCTGCATGAACGAGTCCAGAACCTTCTTTTAGACTAAAGAGTTCTTGTCACTCAGCTTTGAGACTTTAGCCAAGGTTCTGAGAGAACAGATGCACCCGTTTTGTTGTTGGAGACTGATGAAGACGTCAAGAGGGCTGCTCTTAAAATCCCCATGTGTGAAGCGTATATAGGACAGCTCTCTAGTTTTACTTGGGATACTGACTCTGTGCTTGTAGGCTGAGGATAAAAAGCAACAAACACGCACACACACTCACACACTTACACACGTATGCACTCTTACTCTGTATTTACTTTTTATAGATTGGTCTTCATTTCTTTGTATCCCACCAAATGACTGACTCACGTTCCCTGTCTTCCCTTCTCCCTGCCACCCTCCAATTCCATACTCGCATTTCCTCTCTCCACCCCAAGGAAAAGACTCTGCTGGTCTTGAGTCGTCAGCTCTGTGTGCAGGTGAGTACACACACACGTATGTTGTGACTGATGGGGGGGTACATCTTCTCTGTTTTGGCCACACACAGAACTCCAGGCCAGCTCAGTTGCCTTGATTATTTACTTCATCCAGCACTTTGCTCAGAACTTGGAGCCATAGGAAATAACACACATCTGAAGCCTTTCATCCAGAAAACAAGCGCAGAAGCATATCTAATTATCACGATGTTGTTTCATTTCCCAAGGAGGGAACCAGGCAGATAAAGCAGCCTGCTGAAAGCAACCAGGTTTTCTCCTGTACTTGTCATTTTTGGACGCTCTTTTCTTTGCCTCCCAGGTATGCTTAGCAGATCCACAATTCCTTATTCAAAACCTTTGAGGCCAGATATATTCCTGATTTCAGAAATTTTCAGATTGCAGGAAGGTAATATAATATGAACATCATATTTTATGTAACTCCCTTTGGGACCAGACTGAGACAGTACCCCATAATTAAACTCATTAGTATTTCTGCAGCAAAGAGTGTGAATAGTGTAATGAATTAAGATCTTAATTTACCTCATATGATTTTGGATCAGGTTTTTCTACCCAAATGAGAAAGAAAAAAAAAACCTTTCAGGTCTTGAACATTGGAATTGTAAACAATGGATTGTGGGTGTGTATTTCCAATATCTTTAACTTACTTACACACTATAAATCAGTTATTACATCTTTCTTCCTTCTGCGTGTATCTTCCTTCCTTTTTTCAAGGTATTGGTCTGACATGAGAGCCTTATCTCTGTTCTTCCCCGATCTTACCATTCTTTTTTTTGAGAGACAGTCTCACCCTGTTGCCCAGGCTGGAGTGCAGTGGTGCGATCTCAGTTTGCTGCAAGCTCCGCCTCCCAGGCTCAAACTATTCTCCTGCCTCAGCCTTCTGAGTCTCTGGAACCACAGGTGTGCATCACCATGCCTGGCTAATTTTTGTATTTTCAGTAGAGTTGGGGTTTTGCCCTGTTGGCCAGGCTAGTCTTGAACTCTTGACCTCAAGTGATCCACCTGCGCTGGCCTCCCAAAGTGCTGGAATTGTAGGCGTAAGCCCCCTCGAGGTATAACTGAAACACTAGTTTTTACCCTCAGACCTGTAGCGGCAATCCCTTTCCTGCACAGGAGCATGCAGGCACAGAGAAAAGTTGTCTAGATGGCTTTTGGGCTTCTTAAAACAGTCCTGTGTCTTACACAGCTTTGTGGACTCCACAACCTGAGAAATTTACAAAAAACATAGAGCCTCCAGCATCTGATGGAGGAACACTAAAAAGGGCATTCCAGGCAGTGAGCAGCTCCCTCTTCCTTTATCTATTGGTTCAATGACTGAGGATTATCAAATGGTTCCCAAGCAACCAATCTCACAAGACTTCACAAGAAATGCTCTCTAGTTGCAGATGAATTTCTGAAGTAGCCCAGAGTTATATATGACTGTTTATGCCAGGAAATAAAATATTCAAAACACAGTACAGCAGCATGTAATCAGACATTTCAAACTGGGATATGAAGTCATTTTACCCATTGCATATATGCTGGCTTCATGTCTGTCAGGTGGCCTCAGCCCACGTCTCATGCAATTCGCTCAATAATTGCCAAAGTGATTTACACACTCATGATCATAAATAATGGCATTATTCAAAAGAGCCAAAAGAGGAGGAAGCAACCCAAGTATCTATCAACAAATGAATTGATAAGCAAAATGAGGTAAGGAAAGAAATTCTGACGTGCGACAACATGGATGAAACTTGGGGACATTATGCCAAGTGAAATAAACCAGTCACGAGAAAGCAAATACTGTATGATTCTACTTATACCAGGTGCCTAGAGTAGTCAAATCCATAGAGCTAGAAAGTAGCAGGGTGTTTGCCAGGGACTGGGGCGAGGAGGAGCGGGGAGTTGTTTAAACGGTAGAGTTTTAGTTTTGTAAGATGAAAAGAGTTCTGGAAATGGATGGCAATGATGGTTGCAAAACAACATGAACGTACTTAACACAGAACGTGAATGTGCAAACCAAGTGGTGACACATCATGGTACACCAAGTTATTTTCCACATGCCTCTCTACTGAGTCCAATTCATTCATTTAAATATGGTTACAGTGGTAAATGTTACATGCATTTCACAACTGAAAATAAAAGCTAAAAAAAACTGCTACAAAAAAGAGGGGAAAAGGAAGGAAATTTTGGCACATGCTTCAATGTGGATGAACCTTGAGGGCATTACGCTGAGTGAAATAAGCCAGTCACATACAAAAAGACAAATACATCATGATTCCACTCACATGAAGTACTTAGTCAAATTCCTAGAGACAGAAAGTGTTAAATAGAATGGTGGCTGCCAGGGGTTGGTGGGAGGGAGAATGGGGAGTTGTTGTATAATGGATACAGTGTTTCAGGCTTGAGAGATGAAGAGTTCTGGGGATGGATGGTGGTGATGGTATGAGCAGAGTTATGCCACTGAGCTGCACCTTTAACAACTGTTGACATGGCTAATTTTATGTTATGTATATTTTTCCACAATACAAAAAAGAACGGCTAATGCTGACAAGGATAGCTCTTGTTTTGTGAAAACGCTTTCCACTTCAAGTACTAACATAAGCCAAAAATAATAGAAGAAGTCATTAACATATACCCAAGACTAAAAAGCAAGAGAAAATAATGAAATCAATGACCTCAGCTAAGAAAACCTTCAATTTGGCCTTGTGCAATTTGTTTTTGTCTGTGCATATTTTAAATTTGTAGCAGTAATGACTGAAAAAGGGGAACCAAGTGAGTCTCAGCACAGAGAAAACTAGGGCACTGCATCGTTTAGAGAAACAGGTGCAACTGGTTTTATTTGGACTTTTTTTCTCAACTGTCTTGTTGATAAATAAAAGCAGACACTGTGTCAAATGAACCGGAGAACTTTGCTCACAGCTGTTGGCAAATTGCTAAATTCCATGAAGATTAAGTTTACCTCAAATGTCCGTGTGTTCTGCCTTCCTGGCCCTCTTGGTGGTGCCGGCAACAGCATCAGCATCTGCTATGCAGGTAAGCCAAGGAGTGACACATCACAGCCTGCACAGTCATTTTCCAGGTGCATCTCTGCCGAGTCCAATTCAACTGTCACACCCTTCTCACCTTCTACTGGTTCTAAACCTTGGCCACCTGTAGAATCTCCTGGGAGATTTCTAAAAATCTCAATGCCCAGTTTGAGCCTCAGCCCCACAAAATCACAATCTATGAGCCTGGGACCCATGGTTGGGAATCACAGTTTTAAGGTAATGCTATAATCCCCAATACGATATCTGCAAGAGTAACAAAAGCTATATAAAATGTTGTCCTCAAAAATATATCCTCTGTTATATATTTTGGATGTTTGTCTCCCCCACATCTCATGCTAAAATACAATCCCAGTGTTGGAGATGGGGCTGGGTAAAAGGTGTCTGGATCACAGGGGTGGACCCCTCATGAATGGCTTGGTGCTGTCTTTGTGAGAGTGAGGGAGTCTCATGAGATATGGTTGTTTAAAAGTGTGTGGCACCTCACCCGTCACTCTCTTGCTCCCACTCTTGCCTTGTGATGTGCTGGCTTCCCTCTTCCCCTTCTGCCACGACTGGAAACTCCCTGAGGCCCTCCTAGAAGGAGATGCCAGTACCATACTTCCTGTACAGCCTGCAGAACTGTGAGCCAAGTAAACTTCCTATTTTTTAAAAAATAAATTATCCAGTTTCAGCTATTCCTTTATAGCAATGATAAAAAAGGCCCAATGTACTCTATTTTCTGTTCTCTCTTGTGTTATTTTGAATAACACAAATAATCCTACGAGAATTTCATATCCCACTCCCATCTTTCCTCATAATCCTATGAGAATTTCATATTCCGCTCCCATCTTTCCTCTCTTCTCAAAATAATTGGTTGAATCATAACCTAATAATTGACTTCTAGTGAACGCATATTTATTAAGCACCTACTCTTCTATGCGCTGGGGATAGATGGTGAAGAAGACAGAGTGCCAGCCTCCTGGAAGCCCACCAGAGGAGGCAGACAGATGCCCTTTGGGGCCCTCATCGTTCCAGCCGCTGGGACTGTTGGCTGTCAATGACTTAATTTCTGAGCCCTTCCTGGGGAACTGGGGAGTGGATGCAAAGGCCTGGTCTTTTCGTCTTGATTTGGGGGCAATGTAGAGCTATTCGGACCTCCCCATGGGATTGGCAGAGGCTTCTGTTACAACAAAGGCTTGGTTCTCCTCCTTCCTCTGCTCAGTCCTGCCTCCTTGCACCCTCACGTATGTTGACCTCAATGAACTTCCTAAGCACAAGTCCTCATCTCAGACAGTTTCCCAGGGAACTTACCCCAAAACTGTAACATACACTAGAGTGCATTAGTGGAGATGGGGCAGGTGGAAAATCCAAGGTATATGTTGGAGGCAGAGCATATAGGACCCACCGATGGATTACAAATGAGCTGTGAGGAAAGAAAAAAAAAAGCTGTCTTTAAAGGTAGAAGGCCTGAGAAATGGGTGGCTGATAAAGCTGTTTTCTGAGATTCTGTAGGGAGAACCACTGGCCACAGAAATTTTGGTCTGTCCCAAGATAATACCTTCCAGCTATAGCTTATAAATTATTAAATACCCTCCTAATGATAGCTATTAGTTTTGTGTGTTTTAAACACTCTTGGCGCATTCAATACCTTAACTTATTTAATTTTCACGATGAGTCTATAGGATCAGTATTATTATTTTCCCCATTCCTGAGATCCTTCAGTCTCCTCATCGCTTACCATTCTCTTCCTCCGGGCCTGGTCAAATAGGCTACATTGACCTTCTCTCCCTTATCTGCATGCAGTAAACACACTGTGACCTCAGGCCCTAGGTGCATGCTCTCCTCGGCCTGAAGGACCCTTCCTCACCTCTAGCCCCACTGCCACTCTTTCTGGCTATCACCTGCTTTATGTATCACCTCCAAAACACCTTCCTCAAAGTGGCTTCTCTTGTTCTCCTAAGGTTAATCAGATTAGGTTCTACTGGTCTCAGGACACTCTACAATATTCCTTTATTAAATAACCCTATTATATTTAATATGTATTTGGTTTTTGATTAATTCTATAGCATTTTTTTGTTGGTTTACTAAAATTGTAATTAAATGGCTGTGTGATAAATCACTTCCTTGGTGTATTTTAAGCTCCATGAAAGCAGGCATTACCTTATTCTGCCCTAGCCCCTAGCACAGAGCCTGGCACACCGTAGGTACTCAAGAAATATTTATTGAATCAATGATGGAACTATTGAGGCTTAATGAAATTATAGAATTTTCTCTAGATTGCAAGTCAGTTTGTTGCAGAGTTGGGATGTGAACCCAGCTCTGTTTGAATTTAAAAGTCAAAACACATCATAGTTTCCTGACTGTAGTTGAATGGGCTGTCCCATGCAAGTGGTCAATAATATTTGCACTAAGCCAAAATGCACCAGAGCTCAAGAACGTATCCCCAAAACTGGGTTAGAATCCCACAGGTTCCTGTAAGACTCCCTCTTTTCATTGGTTCCCATTCCATAACAGTGGGGGAATAATTTTTCTCCCACTTGGCAATTTAAAAATAGATTCAAGTTGCCATGTGTACCCAGCACAATGGTGGTGGGATGGGGTGAGAAATGAGGGCAAGAGGCCATGAGGATCTATAGTCATCTACAATTCACAGATGAGGTTACTCAGTGAATTTTTTTAAACTGATGAAGGATTCAGTAGAAAACTCTTTTGATTTCAACCCTCACAGTACATTTTTCTAAAATGGTGTCTTAGTCCATTTCATGGTGCTATAACATGATACCACAGACTGGATAATTTGTAACGAACGGAAATTTATTTCCCACAGTTTGGGAAGCTGGGAGAGCAAAGATCAAGGGGTCAGCATCTAGTGAGGGTCTTCTTGCTGCATCATCCTGTGGTGGGAGGCAGAAGGGCAAGAGAGGTCAAGAAGAAGGCAGCCTATTGCTTCTAGACTACAAACCGATCCAGCGTGGTACTATACTGAGTACTTCAGGCAACTGTAACACAATGGTAAGTATTTGTGCATCTAAACATATCTAAGCATAGAAAAGGGAATTTATTGGTTACAATGGCTACATCACCAGTCTGTAGGAATTTGTGAGTTTTATTATAATCTTATGGAACTACCTTCTATAAGCAGTCCATTATCGACCAAACATTGTTGTGTGTATGACCAATTTTGGCTACGCCCCCAAAGTTGAGTTGATCACTACTCAGAGCACTCGTACATATAGTTGTATGTTTATGTGGAATTGAAACAAAATTTGCATGAAAAACGCTTGCTCCTTTGTGATGCATTCTTTCATTTTAAATTCAATTTTATTTTCTGAGAAATTTGCTCTCTGATTTTACGAGGCACGAATGGGGGTCCCAACAGCAGTTTGAAGACACTCATTAGGTGGCTTTTAAGTACCACCCACACCTCGGATTAATCCTTATGTTAGTATAGGGCGGCCCAGGAACTGGTGGCTGAGCCTCTAAAAGACAATACGGTGCCCTGGTGTTTGAGCCATCCAAGCTATTTAGTAAGACGCAAATTTGCCAACTCATTTTTCTCATATATTTGGAGTCTAATCTATATCAAACAAACTTGAATATACTGGGGTTGGAAAACCAAGGAGCTCAGCCTGGCTCACATCACGGTAGGCAGCATGACCACATCCATTCACTGTCAGCCACACATGGTGCTTCTTCCAACCTGGAAAGAAATGGCTGCCTCTATAGATCAGAAACTTGAGACCCAGAGAGAAGGTCATGGCCTAAGTCACCGTTAAGTAGAGGCAAGGCTAGGACCTAAATCAAAAGCTGAGTCTCTTGGTTCCCTGTCCAGTTTTCTAGTATTTATTCCTTGTGCCTGAATAGACGGAGACTTTTAGGAGTGATATAACTAATAATGCCTCACTATTGTGCACTTCAAGGGCACCTATTCTGTGCCAGGCTTTGCTCCAAAAGTTTCACATGCATTGACTAATTCAATCACAAAAAACAAACCCTAACTAGTACCGTTTATATGCGTAAGTAGACTAAAGGTGGGAGATAGGGAGTTTTTACTTCCTCCAAGCCTGAATTACTTTAAAAGTCCACAACAGGGAGTGCAAAGCTGAGTGTGTCTTATTGAATGAAGCCAAGATGGCCTTTCCCCAGACTCCTCTGAGTAATGGATAAATACATTAGCAAAGGATATGAATTCAATTGAGCTAATTCAAATTTCATGCCACTTAATTTTAATAGGAAGAATATTGGCTCATAAATAACCCTTTAAAATAGTTGGAATGTGAATATGTGCAATTCAGTGTTGAACTGAAGATATTATTTCAACATCATTTAATCTGATTCGTCTCAGGGGAAATGAAGGAGACATTTTTAGCGGCTACAGAGGTGGTTGGCTGAAATATGAACAAATCTGAAAACAGAATAACAAAACAGCATCCCTAGGCTCAGCTTCAGTATCTCTGCAGCATCTGGAGGCTCAGCCCATGGTAGGATATGACCCCTTCTCTTTTCCATCATTAATGTCCCCGCAGCCAGTGGAGGGTCACGTATGACACTGGTCATAGCCTGGGCTACTCATTAGAATTTCTGCTATTTCCTTTTCTCTTCCAGTATCCCAAGAGCCCCAAGAGGGCAGGAATCAAGTCCTTTGTCTCAGTAGCATCTAGCCCAGTGTGCTTGGATGAATGACAAATGCTGGAGCCCAGGATGGCAAAGTGCAGATCCCGACAGCCCTGGAACCTCTGTTCTTACAGACATTCCTCCAACCTAAGAATTCAGCAGGCTCCAGGTTCACCAGCCTCACCCAGCAATAATCGTAAGACAACTCAACTATATGCATTGCTGACTTTTGCCAACCCCTGTATTAGCGTTTTCAAATAAATTCTGGGAGATATTAGAGAATATCCCAAAGGGAGAGTAAGAAAGGTCTCCGTGGCTAGGAAGATTTATGAAGGTCTGGGTTAAAGTCAATGAAATGCTTCTTTCTGGAGGACTTCTTGGAACCTATAGTACGCCAGTATGTGCTATCCTTTTTCTAGGAGGACATGCCGTATTCGGCTTTTCTTTGGGTTTTCCAAGAAGCAGACCCTGAGCAACAAAGGTCTGATATAAGTAATTTACTTTGGAGGTTATCCCAGGAAACATTTGTAGAGAGTGGAAAAGTGAGAGAGGAACAAGAAAGCAGCAATTAGCAAGGGTTTGTTAAGCAAGTTACCTGTTATGTCCCCTTGAAATTCATGTTGAAGCCCTAATCCTCAGTATGGCTGTATTTGGAGATAGGCCCTTTATGGCAGTAATTAAATGAGGTCATATGAGTGAGGTCCTGGTCCCATAGAATTAGTGTCCTTACCAGACTAGACACAGAGAGCTCACTCTCTCTGCACTCAGGCACTGATGTAAGGCCATGTGAGGATTTAGGGAGAAGACAGCTACCTGCAAGCCAGGAAAAGAGTCCTCACCATAAACTGAACCCTGCCAGGACCTTAGCATTGGACTTCCAGCCTCCAGAACTGTGAGATAATGAATTTCTGTTCTTTAAGCAACCCAGTTCGTGGTGTTTTGTTATGGCGGCCTAAGCTGCCTAGTATATTCCCCCTGTGGGTAACTGGGCTGAAGCCTGCCAGGAGTCAGAGTAAAGTATGCACCACGGACTTGGTTAAACCACCAGGAAATAAACTGGAGGCCTTGAGTTTGAACCTTCAGACAATAATAAGCTATAAAGCAAATTCTGTAATATGCTAGGATGCTTGGCTCTACCTGTGCGGGCAGCACAACCATGGCAATTGACATGTTCTCCAGCCTGCAGGCTTCTTCACTCTGAAAAGATGATGGCAGCTCATTAGCCCACGTCGCTGAGACCCAGAAAGGAGAGCAGGAGCTGGTGTGCTTATACACCAATTCCACTGCTCCCAGGGGTATAACTTTCCTGTCACCTCCAACCTGCAGTGCAGGTGGCAAAGCAGGCTCTAGCTCAGAGAGTCTTCGGGCAAAGAGATGCAGGGGCTGGCTGCTATAGGAATTGGCCACTATGCCCTGGGAGGGAAGGGACATGCTGGGCATTGATGCCAAGCAGGTGCACTTTCCTCACATGTGCTGGCATCCTGTGGGGCAGCAGAACCTCTTGAAACACAATTTGGAGAGGTTTGCTCTAGATTCATTGGAGAACTTGACTTCCTGTCACAATTCTATCTGTCCACTTACAGCAAAATCCCCCCACTTGGGGGCCCTAAAACAGCAGAGGGTTATCTTCTCACAGTTGTGAAGCCTGGAAGTCCAAGATCGAGATGGCAGCAGGGTGGGTTCCCTCTGAGGCCACTCTCTTTGGCTTGTGGGTGTCCGTCTCCTCCCTGCGTGCTCAGCTCATCTTCTCTGTGTGTGTCAATGACCTGATCTTACCTTACAAGGACACCAGTCATACTGGATTAAGGCCCAGCCCTGATGGCCTCATTTTAACTTATTCATCTCTTCGAAGAAACTGTCTCCAAAAATAGTCCCATTCTGAGGTACTGGGGGTTAGGATTGCAGCATATAAATTTTGGGTGGACACAATTTAGCCCTTTACATGATCTGTGCCTTTGCTGGCACTAAGACAAGTCATTTGAAAAAGACAAAAGATGCAAGCAAGACATGCCTCCAACCTGACCCTGTAGATTAGCACGTTCAACTCTGACGTCATACCTCCCCCAGGTATGACGGATGCCCTGGCAGAGGCCCACCCAGCTGGTCCAGGGAGAGGCTCTCAGGGCCACCAGATGCTAAACATCCAGGCCCCTGGAAAGGTCCACGCGACCACCAGGCTTGTGCTGCAGCTGGTTCAGGCCAACCTCTCAACAGCCGATTCTCCTAGCTCCCTATTCCAATTCCATTGACCCATTCATCAAAAATAAGGCTCTTCTATGTGCCAGGCAGTGTTCTAGGGCCCTGGAGTTACCGCCCCATACCAAATAGACAAACATCCGGGCCTTTGTCAAGCTTGTAACCTGGCAGAAAAATGGTGAGGAGAGAGATAACAAGAGAAAGAATTAAAATAGCACGTGATAAAAAGAAAGAACATATCATCAATGGTGATAAGTGCTAAGGAGAAAAATAAAGCTGGAAAGAGGACTCATGTGTGTTGGGTTATGCAGGTTAGACAAGGTGGCTGAGGCAAGACCGGCTGAAATGAGGAAAGACCAGGGGGGAAGCAGAAGCCAGTCGTGAAACACGGGGGAAGAGCCCTCCCTGTGGAGCAACAACCAGGGTTCTGAGAGGAAAGGGGACAGGAGGGTAGAGGTGGAAGAGCAGGAGGCCCAGGAAGCCAAGAATGGCAGGGAACTTCAGCCTCACTTTTGGGGAGATGATATCTCATTGGAGAGTTCTGGCAAAGGAAAAATGTGATGTGACTTAGGAGCACCTTAGTCCAAACGAGTGTCACTGCTCACCTGGATTACCCCAAGAGCTCCCCAGAGCATTGGTGCACATGCTATTTTATTTCTTTCTCTCGTTATCTCTCTCCTCGCCACTTTTCCACCAGGTTACAAGCTTGACAAAGGCCTGGATGTTTGTCTATTTGGTATGGGGCTGTAACTCCAGGGCCCTAGAACACTGCCTGGCACAAAGAAGAGCCTTATTTTTGATGAATGGGTCAATGGAGTTGGAATAGAGAGCTAGGAGAATTGGCTGTTGAGAGTTGGCCTGAGCCAGCTGCAGCATGAGCCTGGTGGCAGTGTGGGCCTTTCCAGGGGCCTGGGAGCTTGGGATAATCCAGGTGAGCAGTGACACTCATTTGAACTAAGGTGATTGAAGTGGATGAGGTGAGATGTGGGGGGATTCTGGAGCTATTTTTTTCATTTGTAATATTTTTTATTTGATCACTTTATGGTTGATTCATTATTTGAATTTATTTTCTACAGTGTTCTTCTACTAGCTATTTTAAAAATTACCTTTATTTTTTTAGATCAGTTCTACGTTCATAGAAAAATTGAGCAGAAAGTATAGAGAGTTCCCATGTAGCCCTCACTTTTCCTCCCCACACAGCCTCCCCTGTTATTCGCATCCTCCATAGAGCAGTGTGTTTGTTACAACTGATGAACCTACATCGATTCATTGTCATCACCCAAAGTCCAGAGTTGACATTAGGATTTACTCTTGGTTTTATATATTCTGTGGGTTTGGACTAATGTATGATCACAAGGACTTACCATTGTAGTACCATACAGAATAGTTTCACTGCCCTGAAATCCTCTGTGCTCCACCTATTCATCCCTCCCTCCACCCTAACCTCAGGCAACCACTGATCTGTCTCCACCACTGATCTGTCTCCACCGCCTTTTCCAAAATGTTCATGGGGCTGGAATTGTACAGTACATAGCTTGTTCAGGTTGGTTTATTTTACTCAGCAATGTGAATTGCAGTTTCTTCCACATCTTTTCATGGCTTGATAGTTTATTTCCTTTTAATGTTGAATAATATTCCACTGTCTGGATGGACCACAGTTTATTTATCTAGTCATCTACTGAAGGACATCTTGGCTGCTCCCACGTTTTGGCAGGTTTGGATTCTGGATGTATTTTGAGGGGAGAGTGGACAGGATTTCCTGACAGCTTGGATGTTTTGTGAGCAGTGACTCCAAGGAGGATGCCAAGTACTTGGCCAGTACACCAGAAAGAAAGGGATTCACGTGGGTCCCCACCTGCACAGGGAGACAGGAGATAATGCACTAGAGATAGTAACAGCAAGAGCCATCGCAATTGTTTACTGAGCCTTAGCTTTGTGCCAGGCAGGGATGAGTATACTGTGTGCCCTAGCCCATATAATGCAATACTAGCCCCAGGCAGTAAATGCTGTTAATATTCTCATTTTACAAATGAGAGAACTGAAGCGAATTGTTTACTTGCCTGAGGCCACATAGGTCTGCTCATATCTGGCTCCTGAGACAATATATATTTATTATATAATAATTGGGTTAATGTGATCTCCCCTCAAACATAAACCACTCATAACGTGCTGACATAAATGAGTCTTTGAGTGTGTAATGCTGAAGGTGAGGGCCTAAACCAAGGTAAATTCACAGAGCAATGAATGTCACCTCCTGAGGCTTCTTGGGAGGCAGTCAGCCAGGCATTTCCCCCAGCAACAACATCCCAACATGCTTTTGCAGCATAAGTATTTTCTAATTCCCACAAAGGGTCGAGTTTGTTGAACAGGGTTTAGCACACATTAGGTGCTCTGTAAACACTGGCTATCAGTTCAGAGAGGTGAGGAACGCTCTTGGGTTCATAAGAAAACAACTGCTGATAATCTGCAATTTTCCCTGTGCATTTTCCCTATTGATTTGACAGAAAGTGTTAAATCTTTTCTATGACCCCGTTGAGTGGATACGAAAGGTGCATCATCACATCCGTCAGTGATTCTCAAGAGCCATTCCTGGGACTAATCTGAGCCATGGCAGTTTCCACCCATTTGGGGGTAATGACCAATACGGTGAGTTTTCATAAACTCAATCAGAACAATACAGTGAGTTTTCATAAAACCAGTTGAATTTAACGTGAAGCACTCTCCTTTTGTGTGCGATACGTCTCTGTGTCTGTGTGCGTTTGCGTGTGTGTACTAAAAAGCTCTTCTTTTTTTTTTGATACGGAGTTTCACTCTTGTTACCCAGGCTGGAGTGCAATGGCGCGATCTCGGCTCACCGCAACCTCCGCCTCCCGGGTTCAGGCAATTCTCCTGCCTCAGCCTCCTGAGTAGCTGGGATTACAGGCACGCGCCACCACGCCCAGCTAATTTTTTGTATTTTTAGTAGAGACGGGGTTTCACCATGTTGACCAGGATGGTCTCGATCTCTTGACATCGTGATCCACCCGCCTCGGCCTCCCAAAGTGCTGGGATTACAGGCTTGAGCCACCACGCCTGGCCAAAAGCTTTTCTTTACTGTGAAATGATAATGAAAGAACACTTCTAGAGAAGTGTTCTCACTAACGTGAATGTGTTTACCAAAATAAAAGATTGGCAACTCCATGTTGGTCTCTCCTTTTTGTACTTGTTGCTGTTGGTGGTGAAATTTACCAAGGCATGGAATCCAAATGTCGAGGTACCACTGGTCTTACATGGTCATTGTAAATTCAGTTATGTGCAAGCCTCAAGTGTAGCAAGTAGAATCAAATGTAGAATAATGAAGAGTTAGGACTGATCGGTCATCTTTATTAACAACTAAAAAATGTGCTAATCACCCATCCGCATATGACCCTGGCCTGGGGAGGCAACATCTAGAGACAAAACAGAGAACTAACAATTCTTCACTGTAAAGAGACCATGGCGGAGCTCTCCTTGTCACATGTTAGCACACTCTGGGCACATATCCTGCAGAACTTTGGGTGCAAATTTAGTGTCCCCAACCTCTGTGTGAGGCCGAAGGAGTTGAGTAGAAGTGAAGAGGAGATACGTCCTTCACAAGCCAGGGCAGGGCCTTGTACCCACACCCTGGGACCTTACTATTCCTTCCTCTCCCATTTTGTTCAGCAACACTTCAAGCCGGTATTTCAAGAGCTACAGAATGTGGACATGCTGAGTCATCATGTTTTGGTTAAAATTTATTGATTATAACTGGCTGCCTAAGTCTCCTAATATAGTAAAAGAAAATTTAGAGGCAGATTAGCACATCAGCAAAATACTCCACTTCCCTGCTTCTGGCCACCCTTGGACTATCCTTCCATCTTCTCATTTCAAGAAGGCATGCCCAGCAGGAGGGCACCAGAATTTAAAAAATCCCATCAGAAGAAAAGTCTGTGGCTTTGCTCACAGTACAGCATGGCGCATCAGGTACAATTAAATATAGGTCACAAGGAAAGAGAGAGATTGCAAACGCATGATTCACAGTGCATTAAGTGATAGATCCCCCAGGACTGCTCCTTTGCAGAGAAAGCATGTGTTGTCAAGCTGGCCTGCAGACGTTTAACTCTTCATCTCAAATATAAAGCATTTTGGTTGCGTAAACAGTGCTCCTAAGTCATTAGTGATCCACAAAATCAATACCATGCCTAATCACTGGCTTCTTTCCTCTAGTTCTTGCCCAAACACAGCGAGGGTGTCAAGGCCTGAGAAGATAACTTCCCAGCATCGCTGGCCGCGGTGCCTTCCAACCCTGAGCGGGCAGTGCACTACTGTTCTGAGCCACACTGCCTGAATCAGGGTTCACCGTCTTTATCGCAAGACCAGGGAAGAACAATCTCTTCTTTTTACAACTGGTTGAAACTCCAGTGAACACTCCCTTTTTACTCCCTAACAAGAGTGGCCCAGGCTGCTATTGTTGGAGGAAATGTGTACTGTGAGCAAAGCTCCAGCCTTTTCTTCTAATGAGATTTTTAAATTCTGGTGCCCTCCTGCTGGATGTGCCTTCTTGAAAAGAGAAAATGGAAGGATAATCTGAGGGTGGCTAGAAGCCGGGAAGCAAAGTATTTTGCTGATGCGTTGCTACTTTGCTTCTAAGTTTTCTTTTATTATATTGGCTAATTATTCATACTTGTCCAAACTTGGAAACAACCAGGGTACCCTTCAGTAGGTGAAAAGATAAAGAAACTCCACTGTGTTGATCGTTAAAAATTAGATGCCTTTTAAGTGCTCCAGATGCCCAGAAACCAGTCTGTGAGCTCAGTCTCTCTTTTCATTGCAGCTTTGGAAATGCTGGTCGACACCTCCTTGCTGGCCTTGCCCTTCAGGGTGCTGGTGCCCATCTCCTGGTGCTCTGACGCATCTGATATTCACACTAAGTGAAGGTCTCAAGATTCCACCAAGAGGCCCAGACAACAGCTTCTCCCCACACTGTTGGAAATGCCTGTATCCAGACTCACACGAGCATCCCTGAAGGGTCTAGCCAGCTTTCAGCTGTCATCCTTTGCCCATGGCCTCGATAAATCTGCCATGAAAGTCAAAGTTGGTGCAAGGAATCAGCAAGGGATCAGTCACCCTCTCTTTTGGATGTAAGGCCCCAGGCCTAACACAGCTGGCAAAGGGCCTTTGAGAATATTTGCAGTGGCATCAACAGGAAAGAACTCCAGGGGCAGATTTCTGAGGTTTTACTGAGGCCCTATTAGATTATAAACAGGTTTCAAAATTGAAATGATGACGGAGTCCTAGGGTAGACTTGTGTAGGACAAGCTCCCGTCTTTCTAAATAGATGCAAACCTGGGTCTTCAAACTCTTATCTGAGAAGTGACATTGGATGGATGTAGGACTTCCATAAGTCCATTTTAAAGCTTACTATAAGTGACACTTGCTCTCTAGGTGGTTTTGTGCAGTGGTTCGGGAAGCAGATCCTGGCATCCAACTGCCTGGCTTTGAGAACAGGTCTAGAACCTCGCTGTGCGTCACCTCCCTCAGCCATACATGGGGTCATAGAGGTGCTCTACCTTGCTGGGTTGTTGGGAGCATTAAGTTAGAACGTACTTGGAAAGCTCCTAGCACAGTGCCTGGCACACAGTGAGCACTTAATTAATACTGGACATCCTGTTGTTGGCAACTAAAGGCCTGGCCCTGCGGGGCCTGAGTGAGGCGGTTAGAGTTTGCAAGGATCTGTGGGCAGCCCAGGTCTCCCGGGCTCATGGTGGAGGCCTGCATTCCTTTCCCACTGCTGGTCACACATTACCTCAAACTGTGTGGCTTAAAACAACACAGATTATCCAGCAACAATGCTCCTTTGTATTCACCCAAATGAGACGAAAACTTATATCCACACAAAACCTGCACACAGATATAGATAGCACTTTATTCATAATTATCCAAACTTGGGAACGACCAAAGTGTCCTTCAGTAGGTGAATGGATAAAGAAATCCAGACATTGGAATATTACTTAGCAATAAAAATACATGAGCTGGCCGGGCGCGGTGGCTCAGGCCTGTAATCCCAGCACTCTGGGAGGCCGAGGTGGGAAGATAACGAGGTCAAGAGATCGAGACCATCCTGGCCAACATGATGAAACTCTGTGTCTACTAAAAATACAAAAAATTAGCTGGGTGTTGTGGCATGCGCCTGTAGTCCCAGCTACTCGTGAGGCCCAGGCAGGAGAATTGGTTGAACCCAGGAGGCGGATGTTGCAGTGAGTTGAACCCAGGAGGCGGATGTTGCAGTGAGTTGAACCCAGGAGGCGGATGTTGCAGTGAGTTGAACCCAGGAGGCGGATGTTGCAGTGAGTTGAACCCAGGAGGCGGATGTTGCAGTGAGTTGAACCCAGGAGGCGGATGTTGCAGTGAGTTGAACCCAGGAGGCGGATGTTGCAGTGAGTTGAACCCAGGAGGCGGATGTTGCAGTGAGTTGAGATTGCGCCACTGCACTCCAGCCTGGTGCTTGGTGACAGAGTGAGACTCTGTCTCAAAAAAAAAAAAAAAAAAAAAAAAAAATGAGCTATCGAGCTGTGAAAAGACATGGAAGACCCTTAAACGCATATTGCTATGTTCAAGAAGCCAATCTGAAAAGGCTACATACTATATCATCCTAATTCTATGACATTCTGGAGAAGGCAAACCTAGGGAGATGGTAAAAATTTAGCTGTTGCTGGAGATTGGGGGAGGGGGGGATGAACAGGCAGAGCACAGAGGATTTTAGGGCAGGGAAACCACTCTGTGTGATAGAATGATGGTGGATACATGTCATTACAGACATGTCAAAACCCATAGAATAGACAACACCAGGGTGAACACTTATGAAAACTATGGACTTCATTTAATAATAATGTATCAATTTTAAAAACCCACACATTTGTTCAGGAGGTCAGAAGTCTACGGTGTGCCCACAGACCAGCATCACGTCTTGAAGTCCAGGGAGGAATCCCCTTGATCTTCCCAGTTTCCAGAGGCTGCCAACATCCTGTGCTCCCGGTCCCTGCTGTGTCTTCACAGCAGGCGGTATAGCATCTTCACATCTCTCTGACTTTCTCCCTCCACTTCTGTCTTTGCCTGTCTTACTACTGAACCAAATCCTCCCGCCTCCCTCTTAAAAGGATAATCCTTTGTGGATAATCCAGAATGTCCTCCCATCTCAAGACATTTAATCACTTTTGCAAAGCACATTTGAACAAAGGTAATAGTCCCAGGTTCCTGGATATTTTTGGAGGTCATTATCCAGCCCGCCATAATGACCAAGGGGCAGTTGGAGGAGTTGGGGAAAGGGTGGGGCAAAAGATGCTGGGAGAAGAGAAAAGGGCAGATGAACATCTGAGAGGGAGCAGAACCATCCCTGCCTGCTGTCCATGCCACGAGGCACAGACAGCAGGGGCTGACGGGCCGCTCAAAATCCAAAGAAAAAGAAAACCTATTGCTCCATGCAATTGTATAAATAAAACATTTCTGAAAGTAACACCTAGTTACTCTGCCTCTTCCTCTGAAAAAAATCCCAACTAAATTTATTAAAATATGTATTAACAAAGAGTTTAGAGTAGCTTTGTCTGTGAGAGTACAGGTAATGTTACACTTTAATTTCACTTATAGCCTCCAAAATGTCTGCAGTAAGTATGTTTAACTTTATAGTCAGAAAAAAGATATTTCTTAAAAAACACAGGAATATATGTAGAAATGCCGCCATGCTTGTGTTGAGAATGGAGCTCTCTTTTCACACACAGAACCACAGACTAAATATTACCTTTATGTCGTATGTCCCTCCCTTCTTTCCTTCTTTGATATTTCCATGAAATATCTTTGTCCTCTATTAAAATGGAAGTTTAGAGTGAATTTTAAAAGGGGAAAGGAGAGGTGTATTGTCATTTTTTCATAGTCTTCTCCCTCTCCTTAAATAGCAACATGGTTTTATTCTAATGGAGGACTAATTGTTAAAATATATCTGAGCCAGCATGCATCACATGGCCTGTACTGTCATGAACAAGAATGATCGTCACGTACAAGAATGATTGTCACGGTTTTAATCACAATAGCCAAAACCAGAGAACCCCTAATGCAGATCGGCAAGAAGTAGATGAAAAAACGGTAGCACATTTGCTGTGGTCTGAATGTATCCCCCCAAATTGTCTATGTTGAAACTTAATCCCCAGTGCAATAGTACTGAGAACCGGGGTTGGGAGAAGTGATTCGGTCTCGAGAGCTCTGTCCTCTTGAACAGAATTGAGTGCCCGTGGGAGCTTGTTTGCTCCTTCTGCCAGCGAAGACACAGGAAGAAGGTGCCATCTAGAAGGAATGGACCCTCACCAGATGCTGAATCTGCTGGCACCATAATCTTGAACTTCCCGGTCTCCAGAACTGTGAGCAGTAAATTTCTACGGCTTATAAATTACCCAGTCTGATGTTTTTTTGTTATAGCAGCCTGAGTGAACTAAGACAATAATCCTACAATAGAAGTTCTATACAGCAATGAAAAAGATTAAACTACTGCTCCTTGCAGCAAATGAATATGTCTCACAGACACATGGAGTGAAAGAAGCCAGACACAAAACTGTGCATACTACGTGACTCCATTCTTACCTCATTCAAAAACAGACGAACCTAATCTGTGGCATTAGAATTCAGAATAGTGGTTTCTTTTCAGAGGATAATTATTGGGAGTGGGCAAGAGGAAGGCTTTGGGGTACTGGTAATGTTTTATTTCTCAAGATGGATAGTGGGTATACAGATATATCTATTCGATATATCTTCATCATACTGTAGTGCACTTGTGAAATAAGCACTTGGCTGTATTTAGGTTATACAGTCATAAAATTTACTGTCAGATGAAGAAATCAATGAAATCAAACTTTAATGTGGGATTATATTTTATTCTTAGGTGTGATATAGACCGTTGGCTGAACAGACTAAAGCATGGTCAATCTATGGTTCAGATTAGTGTGCCAATTAATCAGATCTATGGAACTGGACTAATAATCATTAACATAAGCAAGAAAGAAGTTGACTAGCAAAATTTCAGTACAGACACCTTGTACTGTGCAGTACTGGCTCAGTGTATGACTTGCTCCAGCCACCAATCTGGGACAGTCTCATGATTTACAAATTCAGTTACAAGAAGGGGCTAATACATGTGCCCTCAGGGTTTAGGTTGGCAAAGATGCCATGCATGATTAAGACAGGCACCGAACGTTTCTCACATAAAACAGTCATTGTTAGTATAGGCTGTGAAAATGCCGGATCACGCTGGAAGGTTTACAACTTCTTGCCAAAGTTATTAAAAAAAGTGACAAAAAAGGTAAGTGATGAAAAGGCAATAAACATCACACACTGAGGGCATCTGCAGGCATCTGCGGTAATGTCCTGTCATGGGCGGTGAATACATCAAGAAGACAGCTTTGCAGACAGCTACTTTATGGCCCTTGTTACTGAGGCTGCGCAAAACCTCCCCATCAGCCCACCCAATTCCAAGCAGTAGTAAATTCTGATCTCCAGACCTGGAGTTGGTCTGCCTGGTGTCCCAACTCACTTTTCCTCTCAGAAATGCCCATTTGGTGAAGTTCAGAGGGGACGCCCATCACAGGACTCCACACGAGATCCAGGCCTGGCCAACTGATCTACTCTTTTCCTTTAGCTGCCATGGTCCGTTGGGGGCAGGGCGCACAGCCCAGGCTGGGCCAGGGTTCTCCATGGGAATTCCATTCACAAGTTAAGAATACAGTCACAGGATGCGAGCCCAGAGCTGCCTGAGACCACTTTCCATGGCTGCCTGCAAGAAACTTGTCTGGGATAGGGAAGTTTGAGGCACAGAGACACAGAGAAGCAAAGAGAAGCAGAATTAAATCAGGGCAGGGCTAACTGCCAGGCACCTGCTTCCTGTAGCTTCTCTTTCTTTTATGCGAACCACTCCAGATCTTTCCTGGTCATACCAGACAATAAAATGCCTCTTTTTTCTTAAACTAGTTTGAATTGGATTTCTGCTCCCTGGCAACAAAAGTCCTAACAAATAAACCAATAAACATAGAATCAGGAGTACAGGGAAGTTACAAGTAATCATTCCAAGGGGCAGAGGGGACAGAAGTGTGAATGCAGAGTTGATCTTCCCATCAGAGGAGCTGAGCATCCACATCGCTGTTAGCCGTTGACTCCCAGGTTCTTCCCGGTCACAGTATCCAAGCCCCAGATGTAATTTGCCTCAGTTTCCTCCTTTGACTCTTCCCAGGTTTTACAAAATTTTTTTTTTTACAAAAATCTGTACACTCTGCATTGACCTCAATATCTTTTTCTCTCCTCCAATACTCAGTTTTTTTTTTTTAATTTCTCAAACACATTAACGACTGAATCAAAAAACTCCACCCGTTTAAGCTCTGTGAGATCAGGGCCATCTCAGTGTTACTGGCTAGTATAGGTCTGGCCAGCCCCATGCATTCGCTTCCCCTAAACTGCATTGCCAGTGTGAGATGCCTAAAATGTTGCCACATAGGTCAAGCTGTATTTGCCAAAACTCTATGTTTGTGAAACGACTGTTCATTTTTCATCGCTTGGTTCTAAAACTCTTTATCACACAGAAATTGAGATGACATACCCTCATGAAAGCATTTGCTGCCTGCCATTATTGTTTGCGTGTGTGTGTGTCACTACCAGACTGTGCACACTTGCGAGCAGAGACCGTGTCTTACTGAATTTGTATGTCCAGCCCTTAGCCAGGTTCTTGGGATACACAGGTGTCTGATGTCTCCCTACCATGAACAATCCATTCTGAAAACTCCATAGAATCTTGCTTCTCCAAGTATGATCTGTGAACCTGCAGCGGCAGTAGCAGCAGCGGCAGCACTGGGGAAGAGGCTTACAAATGCAGAAGCTGGGCCCCAACCCAGACTACTGAGCAGAATCTGTCCAGGTAAAAAGTTCAGACTATTCTGGAGGCAGCAGGAAGTCTTGGACATCATGGAATAGATGTGCCAAATAGAGAAAGTTGGGAAAAAGAAAGGCAGGTGGATACCAGAAATGCAGGTGAGAGAGGATGGGGGCCTCAACCAGGGAGATGAGGATGATGAGAAGCAGCATGCAGGGAGAGGTGGAGTGACCTTGCAGAGCCAGAAACTGAATGATGGAAAAAGAGGAGAAGCAGGAAGAAAGTCAAGGGTGATTGAGGTGCTGAATTAACGACTGAATCAAAAAACTCCACCCCTTTAAGCTCTGTGAGATCAGGGCCATCTCAGTGTTATTGGCTAGGATAACATGAGGCTGGGATAGAGATGATGTGAGCACCGGGGAAGACAGGCTGGTCAGCTGATGATGCCCCTGTAGGGTCCCTTGCCTGCTGGCCATCTCCATTCATACAGAAGTGCCTAGGCAAGTGGAAGAAAGGCAGTGGGAAAACCTTCACCTCTGACAGGGCAAGACAAGACTATCACACTTTTTCCTTCTCCCATCTTTAAACTGGGGGATCATCTTCGAACTTAAGATCTGCGGGGAGCTCTGGATTTTATATCCAAAGGAGGCATAGACTCATAAGAGCAGACAGCTATCAGGTTCTTCATCTTAGAATCCACTGAAGTGGCAAAATGAAAAAATAAATTAATAGTGCCACTTCAGTATCTAAATGAATTGGGGTTTGGCCAGCGTCTGCAGGAAGCATCTACAAGAACTCAGTAAATGATTTCCATTTGAAAACACAGCTCAAAGAGCACTTAGTAAGTGCAATTTGGTGATGATAATGACGGTCCACATAGCAGCAGCATCTCTCCAGTTAAGCAAAGATTCCTGGGGAACAGTGATCATGAACCAGTTCCAGGACCATGGGCAATCCTAAAAAAAAGCGTGCAGGGCATTTTGTTCTTTTAAAGATCTGCTTCCCTAACCTGCCCACCCGCATCCCTGCTGCTGATCGTGAATGCCAGTCTAAGCAATTCTCTGGGCCCTGAATGCGGCGGTTTAGGTGAAGGCGTGGAGCAGCCAGGACCCTGAAGTCTGGAACTCCCCGGGAAAGCACAGGAACGAAATAGGTCACGGGGCTCCCAGGCAGCGCTCCCCTGCCCCTCCCGGTGCAAGCCTGGGGCCGCCGGCTGGGGTGTGGTGCGCAGCGCTGCACGCAGGCAGGGCGACCGTGCAGTTCTCAGCCTCTGGGCTCTCTCACCCCGCGCCCGCCCCGGGCTGCCCTCGCCTGCCCTCGCCCTAGCGCAGCCCCGACCCGTGGGGGCGCGCGCAGCCTCCTGGGGCTCCCGCGGGCGGGCGCGCGCGGGGCGGGGGCGGCGCGCGCGCGGGGAGCGTGTGGGCCGGGCGGGCGCGGCGGGAAGAGCCGGGCGCGCGAGCGGAGCCTGCTGCTCACCTGCAGCCGGCCGCTTACCTGCCGCGGAGCGGGCGCCCAGCGCCCTCCCGGCCCGCTCCCGAGCCCGGCCGCCGCCCCTTCCCACCGCGGGCACAGGCGCCTACATGCGACACGAGTAGCCCGCGCGCTTCGGAAGCACCGGAGGAGCCCCCCTCGGCCTGGGCGTGCCAAGGTGACCCCCTCGATGACCCCCCGCCCCCGCGGGCCGCCCGTCCCCGCACCCTCTCTGTCCCCCTCGCCTCCGACTCCCTTTTCCGCCGCAAGGGCAGTGGCGGCAGTGCATGGGCATCTGTCTGTCTGTCTGTCTCGGCACTTCCATTGCACACACCTCTCTTTTGTGGCCCTCCCGACTGCCCCGTGCGCACGGGGGGAGTCTGGGAGCCCCTCTTTGTTCGGGTCGGGGGTGCGTTCGAGGGTGTGCACGCGCGCGTGGGATGTGTTTGGTGGGTGGGAGTAAGATGGAAATAGGTGATTTAAATATTCCATCGAGGATGGCGGCCCCCGGCTCGCGACCTGCCGCTGCCGCGTGGGTTTTCTCGGCAGCAGCCCAGATGTCAAACAGTTGTTCGTTTTCAGCATGCGAGATGTGATTTTCCAATGTGCATTCCCGGCGCTTTTGCAAACAGACCGCCGCGAGTCCATGTGTGCCTGCCTCGCTCACGCTGGTGTTTTGAAGTGCTACCCTGTGTTTTCTCCAGTGCCAAACGGCGTTTTTGTTGTGGGGTTTAAACCACCGAGACTTTGGCTTTTGTTTCATTTCACAACAGTTCCTCATTCCCGAAGCTTGTGGCATTCGGTACTGGCATCTGAGTAGTGGCTGGCTTTCTGTTTGTCTGTGTGTTTTTTGCATGATCTTGGATTGTCACCCTGCTGTAACTAAACATTAAAAAAAGCCTGTCTTTTCGTTGAAGAGGACAGGGGTTAAAATGAATGAAGACCTGAAGGTCAATTTAAGCGGGCTGCCTCGGGATTATTTAGATGCCGCTGCTGCGGAGAACATCTCGGCTGCTGTCTCCTCCAGGGTTCCTGTCGTAGAGCCAGAGCCTGAGCTCGTAGTCAACCCCTGGGACATTGTCTTGTGTACCTCGGGAACCCTCATCTCCTGTGAAAATGCCATTGTGGTCCTTATCATCTTCCACAACCCCAGCCTGCGAGCGCCCATGTTCCTGCTGATAGGCAGCCTGGCTCTTGCAGACCTGCTGGCCGGCATTGGACTCATCATCAATTTTGTTTTTGCCTACTTGCTTCAGTCAGAAGCCACCAAGCTGGTCACGATCGGCCTCATTGTCGCCTCTTTCTCTGCCTCTGTCTGCAGCTTGCTGGCTATCACCGTTGACCGCTACCTCTCACTATACTACGCTCTGACGTACCATTCGGAGAGGACGGTCACGTTTACCTATATCATGCTCATCATGCTCTGGGGGACCTCCATCTGCCTGGGGCTGCTGCCCGTCATGGGATGGAACTGCCTCCGAGACGAGTCCACCTGCAGCGTGGTCAGGCCGCTCACCAAGAACAACGCGGCCATCCTCTCGGTGTCCTTCCTCTTCATGTTCGCGCTCATGCTTCAGCTCTACATCCAGATCTGCAAGATTGTGATGAGGCACGCCCATCAGATAGCCCTGCAGCACCACTTCCTGGCCACGTCGCACTACGTGACCACCCGGAAAGGGGTCTCCACACTGGCTATCATCTTGGGGACTTTTGCTGCTTGCTGGATGCCTTTCACCCTCTATTCCTTGATAGCAGATTACACCTACCCCTCCATCTATACCTACGCCACCCTCCTGCCCGCCACCTACAATTCCATCATCAACCCTGTCATATATGCTTTCAGAAACCAAGAGATCCAGAAAGCGCTCTGTCTCATTTGCTGCGGCTGCATCCCATCCAGTCTCGCCCAGAGAGCGCGCTCGCCCAGCGATGTGTAGCACCCTTGCACCCAGAGGACTCTGCATTTACCAAGCACTTCCACTGCCTAGCCAAGGCTTGGGATGTTTCCCTTGGATTCCTTGCATTGGATTTCCTCTCAAGCCACAGGAGCACTTAGCATTGGTGAAGCAGTGACATCGTTTAGATGAGTTAAGTGATTGAAGTGAAAATAATGTTACCAGTGTTTTCACCATCAAAAAAAATTATTGAGCTCTTCACGCAATATTCTTTTGTTTTGCTTGGGAGCAGGGGTTTCCTTTTATATTTTGTTTGAAGGGCTGATTAGGGGTAGGAAAGGAAGGAAGGGATATGATACAGCCACGATGTTTTAAGAAGTAAATGAGTTTCAGAGTTTTTAACTGGACTTTAAAATAAATCTGAGCGATTAAGGAAAATTGAGAAAGAGTTACTTTTTTCCAGACCGTTCTTTTTTTACTTGATGGTAGATTTTTTAATGCTGCATGTATGTAACAGAATACAACCTCTTTCAATCCAATACAAATAGTTTACATAATTGTGTTTGAAAGGGACCTGATTTTGCTAACATGAACTCAGTAATGTCACCGGCATTGAAACCATGAAGCCATTGTTATTCATTCTTTCTTTCCTTTCGGCAGTTACTGTTCACAAGAATTCCTTTGGTATTTCTATAAATGTTGCAGCTCCTTCTGCATGGTTGACTGTGTTAGCTAGGCCACTAGTTTCAAATGTTGCCATGTAAATCTAGATTCCAAGAGGTCATTTTTCAATATAGTTTTTCAATATGTACTTTCTAAAATGAATCCTGAAATAGGTTTTGGTTTTCATATGAAGTAGGATTCATTAGATCCACATTGTAGTTTCTTAAGCTATTGTCTGATTGTTTTCAGAAAACAAAAGGAAAAAACAATAATAGCTATTAAAAGTAGATTAAATTTATTTTAATATATTCTGGAAAAAATACTAATGTGACACTATCATGAAACAAGAAAGCCTCACCTTTCCTCTCTCTAAGAATATATTAATAGTTATTCTTGATTGAGGCAAAAAGAATAAATATCATAGACCAAGTTTTTCTGGTTTCATACTGTCTGTGGTACATAACGCATTTGAAACAAGGAGTCCCCTATTTTAATGATTAGGTTTGTTTGTGATTGCACAGTGTCCATCTATGACTGTGATATATACCAGCTATATCCTATAAGGTCATAAACAGAATGACTATCAGCTGTTCATGAAAAGTTAAGTTTGAAATCTTTTAACTTCTTTTCACCAAAAACCAATTTATATGCAAGAAAAGTCATATTGCCTGTTTTCAGAGAGCAAGAATGTGGTCAGGAAATTGCAAAGAAGAATTCACTTTAAACACATTGTAAAATCAATGTGTCTCAGTTTTCATTTTTGTTCATGCAGACAAATGTAGACACAGATACCTTCCCTCCATTTGCAATGGATTTATAGTTATGTCTATATAATCAGTGGAAAAAATTCTTGGCAGCACATCAACTTAACCCATTCAGATGGCAGCAAGAGCAGTATTTCAGGGTCGTTGGGGAATCATTTGTAATAAGTTAACCTTATTGGTTTGTCCCAGATGTGATGCCCAGGGTGGTCTCGGGACCACTCTGGGAGACTGCATGCTGATGCCTTCTCTCCAAAGCCTCTTCTAATGTCGCACATGTGTGAATAAATCCTCTACTTGAATCTGTGTCTCCTCCTTGAGGTTACTTATGGAAGCAGGAGAGGGACTGAAATACTTAAGAAGTGGGAAAGAATTTTCAATACATATCACTGTATGATCAATCTAATAAAATTGATGCCTTTAAAACATTTCTTTTGAACATCTGATGGATTTGGTAGATTGAATATGATGAGTCTGTTTATTTTTAATTACTTAAAATTGAATAGCATCACCATGGGAGACTTAACAAAGGTAAGTTGGTTTTGACAGGGGCTGGGAAACATCCATAGTGAGGTTTTAGAGGAATAAATGATGATTTTATAGAAATAGTGGCTCCATTTGCATATTTCCAATAGTAACAGTTATAATGAGAATAATACGTACTTGTTGTGATCACATGTGTGCCAGGCCCCATGCTGGGGTGTTCTACTATAATCACAAAAATACTACTTCTATAGGTGAGAAGACTAAAACTAAGAGAGGAGAGGATAAAAAATTTGTCCGAGGCCACAAAGCACAAGGGAAGAGTCAGAATTTGAAACCATGTTTGCCAAAATCTAAGTCTTTCTCCTTCCCTGTACCTTGCAAGCTTTCATCCGTTACTGGATACCAGGGCTGAGGAAAGTGAATTGTAACATGTTCCTGTCACAGAATTTGGCTCCACATCTAAGAAATAAAGCTTGGCCTGGCGAAGTGGCTCATGCCTGTAATCCCAGCACTTTGGGAGGCCAAGGCAGGTGAATCACCTCAGGTCAGGAGTTAGAAACCAGCCTGACCAATATGATGAAACCCTGTCTCTACTAAAAATAAAAAAATTAGACAGTCCTGGTGGCAGACGCCTGTAATCCCAGCTACTCAGGAGGCTGAGGCAGGAGAATCGTTTGAAGCCAGGAGGGGGAAGTAGCAGTGACCCGAGATGGCACCACTGCACTCCAGCCTGGGTGACAGAGCAAGACTGTCTCAGAAAAAAGAAAGACATAAAAATTCCTGTTTAAAATTACACTAGTTAAGTGGTTGCTTTTGGCCCATGTTTTAAAAACATCTAGTTTCAGCTAAGAGATTCTTCAGTTCAACTAATAACATTCCCTTACTGTTTAAATTGCGAAAATAGATGGATATTTGTGTGGTTTTCTACAAGGTTTCTTTTTCCTATGGAGCTAATTATTTTTAAGTGTGCACATATCTCAGTGTACATGTGTGTATGTATGTATTTGTGCATACATATACCCCATGACGTTAACGTTGCAACAGGACCAAAGACCTCATGGAAAACTGTCCCATTTCCAACAGTCCTGAGGTAGCAGGTAATCTTTTACTCCACATAATTAAAATTTCTAGCTACCAGGGAATTGATATTTTTCCAGCAGAAAGAGTTATCCTTATAACTAGGACAGTTCCATTGCTTTACCAGGATCCTGAGTTAGTCAAAACTAGTCATCTAGGTTATGACTAGCTAGGGTTTGGTTTCCTTTTATTCCCTTAACTCCTTATTTCTTTCTATTAGTGAAGTTTGTTTTTAAAGGTTAAGGGGACCACCTCCCTCCTAGTAACTGGGGGGTGGGAAGAAGGGAGGTAGAGCATTTCCTTGCCTGGGAGTCTAAATTAAGGAGCCAGGTTCAGGGAGGTGGATTCCTTGGTTGACCTGGCCATGCAGAAATAGTCTTAGACTCCCCCAGGATTTAAAATAGAATTGAAACAAGAAGTTTAAAAGAGTAGATGAGGAATAGAGATACCTAGTGCCAATAAAAATATTGTGGAGATTTCTTAGGCTTTTTTTTTTTAAAAAAAAGCTTAATCCATTATTAAAATAATAACTGACTTTATTTTATAGTAATATTCGATAATATGAAGTTAGGATGACTTGCCATTTCAGATTTAAAATACATATTAATTAAGTGACTACTATGTTGTGATTTTGAATAATGTTTAAGTTTCTATGTTGATTGTATGTTGGTATAATAAAGGAAGAGACTGCCTTATTGTCCCCTTTAAAATTTGTCATCATTATTGAGTATCTTCATATATGGTTAGTACCTCTAAGTCTGTTTAGAATTTTAAGAATCACAAACTAATAGTTTTATACATCATGGCTTGAATTCACAAAACTGTCTCCTAAAAAGAATTCACAAATTTGTCTTCTAAAAAAATTATAGAAAAGGATATCGGTAATTTTGGCTAGGGCTCCTTAAACTTTAAATATCTGAAGAGTATACAGATCACCTGAGAATCTTGTTAAAATGTAAACTCGGCTCGGTCAGTCTGGGGCATGGCTACACTTCCAACAAGCTCCAGGGATGCTGATGCTGACTCTCTATAGACAATGCTGATTTGCAGGGATAAGTGTCACACTTGCAGCATTCTTTAAATGTAAATGTACCATATAAATAATATATATTTAAAGTGTTTATTTTTGTCAGAGGTTAATTACTCGTCTGTATTCAATGGAGATGAACTTTGAACTGTTCCTACAGCTTATCAGTGTCTGATAAAGATCCATAAATATATTTTTCCCATGTTAATGATCTGACTTTTAAAAATCCTAATGATCATTATCTTAAGTTAGTTCTCTCGGAAGCTTTATGTAGATGCAATGTGTTTCTATAGGTGTGTGTGTGCATACCTGGCAATGAAGCTTTTCACCTCCATTTCTCCAAGGACAGTTATCTTTGGGACATGAGTGGTTTGGGTTTGGGAGCTGCAAGTGTCTTCATGAATTCATCTTGAGATGATTGAGATGAAAACCTTTGTTCTCTGAGTTCTAAAATTTGACTGAATTTACTCCAAAGCAACCTTTCTAGACAGGCATAACAGAGAAATTTTAAAATAGCTCACCTTCCTTTGACACTTATCTGTAACTTTTTTTTTTTCAGCATCAAAAATACTATTAATGTTAATAGTTACCCTGGTCACAGATACTGTGCTTCCTTTCTGCCCAAGGAGGTGAGAACTTTTTTTAATCCAATAGAAACACGTTAAAGCACATAAATTGGATTTTAATATGTAACTTATATATGTCCACTGTATAAGATATTTACAGAAAACATCTATGAATTTTTTTATGAAGTTTTCTTCTATGAATTTTTTAATCATACAAAATTCAAATACTAGCATCAAGCACAAATGGATAAATTTCAATTGAAAATAAGTTTGGGACATACTTATTTACTGGAGCACAGATTCCTTTGGTAGTGAGTATTTGAACAGACAGTTACAAATGGAATATTTTAAAAGGCAAAAGAGCATCTTATCGAATTCTATGTATAGCTTGGATTTGCATTTCTCACTAAAAACTACATTGTGAACCTACAGGATTCTTATTTGAGTTGGTGAAAATACAAACCTTTCATGTAAGGAGAGATTAAGGCTTGTCTTTTACAGATATATGTGGTTACTGGGATAAAACCTAAGGGAAAATTGGTTCCAATCCAACTATACTCCTTCCCAGATCCTTTTGAAACATGAACAAATTTATTCTGGGATTCTATAGAACCTAATAATTTGAAGAAACATATGGAGTAGAATATTCTATATCAAATCAAATCACCTAAGTCAAGATCTCTTTGGAAATTGAACACTTTCTCTCAATGACTTGCAGTGTTTTGAAATTCCAAATTTTGATCTTTCTTATTATATTGTAATTCTATTTTTGTCTTGGCCAAACCTCTGGAGGTACAGAGAACCTCCTAATCCCAGTCAATATTGATATATTGAAAATATCCATTAAACAATATTGTTCTCTTCTTCTTAAAATAAAACTGTCAATTATTTATGTCTTATATTTCTGATTTTATTTTATATCCTTTTGATCATTTCCCGATCCCTTTTTCCATATCATTTCCATATCATTTACCATTTCTCTGCATACCTTTTCAAATCTAGTCATCAGAATGAGGATACCATAATCTACTAAATTGAGCAGAATGACGCTCTGCTTCTGGTTACTGGATAGTAGCGGTTCTTTAAGTGTGGGCCCCCACCAGCAGCACCAGCATCTCTTGGGAACATGTTAAAAATGCAGTCACCCTAGATTTACTGCGTAAAGCTCAGGGTATGAGGCCCAGCAATATGAGTTTTAGTAAGCCCTCCAAGTGATTCTGATGCACGCTAGAGTTTGAGAACCATGCCGTGTAGCTTTGACTGAATCCTCAAGTCTTCCTGACATTACTAATGCCATTAATATCTCAGCAGTACTAGGACCTCTCAGCTTCTTCTGCTCTGTCTATACCAGTCAGTCCTCACACTGTACCGTAGCAAGTTACAGATGATTTTGGTTTGTAGATGTGCTGCCTTGCACTGATTTCACTGGAACTTGCTGCTGTTTTCAAGATTATTTTCTAATGCCTCAAGTTCAACTAAACTTCTGTCCCTTCCATTAAAGCTGTGTCACTGTCATCCATCATGTGTCATGTGCCTCAGGTAGAAAGACAATTCAGTGAGAAGAAAAAAAACCAACCTGACCTCTTTCTTGGCATCATGGAGATAAGTCTTCCTGTTTCTGTTTGTTACTAATCTGTAAATTGGCCAGAATATTCCACACTTGCAGCCTCAACTGCAACTGTTGAGTGTGTGTCCCCTGCCCTCAGATCTGTTCCTTTCTACAGCGCCCAGAGGAAAACTGGCTCAGGAGATTATTCTTTTTTGTTTGTTTGTTTTGTGGCATCCGCACCGTCCAGCGGTGCATCGACTGTCCATCATTCTCATCTCTGGTCAACGTGGGCAAGTTACTTAGCTTCTCTGAGCCTCCATGTCCTGGTTTGCTAAAATGAGGATGCTACAAGAATCTTCCTCATGGTATTGGTTGAGATAAGACACGTGGACGGTTTAATATAGTACTTGGCACATATGTACCTGGATGCTACTTGCCAGAAGTAGTATCGCTACTGTGGCTGCATTGGTATTATTACTACTGCCACCAAGACCTGTCAATCACTAATATGGCTTCCACTAGTTAGTTAGGTAGAAATCCAGATAAAAGCTTTACATACATAATCTCATGTAATCTTTTCAGCCATGCTCTGAGGTCTGCATTGATTTTCTCCATTACAAATAAGAAAACTCACACACAGGGAGGTTGAGTGACTTGCCTAAAACCACGCAGCCTTTGTGTAGGTCACCATGAACACTTAGAAATGAGAAATGCCTACTGAGAAATGCCGTCAAACTAGCCTGTGCATGAGAAGGTAAGAGGACTTTTCAAAGTCAGCCAAGCTCCGCTCCAGAGGAGTGGCCCAGACGCACCCAGGCACTCAGGGGCCTGCCTCGCGGGCTTTGGAAGGAAGACTCCCTGGAGACAACTGGGATGCTGATGAGTCTCAAAGGGCAGGGTGGACCTAGGTAAGTGTAAAGAAGACCATAGAGTTTTCTGGGAGGAGCAACAATGATGGGGTTCAAAGGAGTGAAGCAGAAGTGACTTTAGCTTATTTGAAATGCGGCAAGATAGACTTTTTTTTCAATGACATTTTAATTTGGACCAATTCTAAAAAAAAAAAAAAAAAAAAACCTGCCAATTACATTTATGTGAATTTCAGTGTAATCACTAAAAGCTCACATTTAGGTGCTTTGTAAACTTTATAAATATAAGATTAAAAAAAAAATTATTCATGTTTATTGAAATCCATCACAGTGTGTGTTCCAAAAAAGAGCTTAGTGATCAAAAGTTTAAATTGTATAGACATGGATTTACATAAATAAAAAGGTATTTATTTTAAAAAGTTAGCTATTTTATATGTACTTTTCAAACATAAAACATAATGTGCTCAGAATTTTTATTTTAAATAAACCTGTTAGAGGTACCGGTAGAGTCCACATTCTTAAGCTGGAAAGGACTTTGCAAATATTCACTTCACTGACCAGAAAGCCCAGGCTCCGGACAAGCTCTGACTTGGCAAGGTCATTAGCCGGGGAGTGGCAGACCCAGAACGTGAACCTGGAGTCACGATTTCTTGTCCAGAACATTGTTCTCAGGCAGATTTTCATTGACAAGGAAAAGCTTGAAATGTGAAAGGCTTTGCCTAGTGTTTGCTTTCTAGGTTTGAGTAATTTTTTCTTGTCTTTCTTTCTTTCTTTTTTTTTTTTTTTTTTTAAGTCTCCCTCTGTTGCCCAGCTTGGAGTGCAGCAGTGCAATCTTGGCTCACTGCAACCTCTGCCTCCCGGAGTCAAGTGATTTTCCTGCCTCAGCCTCCCGAGTAGCTGGGGCTACAGGTGCATGCCCCCACACCCAGCCATAGGTTTGAATAATTTGTAATTACTACTAGCTATAAGAAATCCTAGTTATAGCAGAATAGTAATTATCACTAAGGGCTAACACCCTCTGCACTCACTGTTCCAGAGGCCATGCTAACGAGGCCATGCTTTACCTATATTGACTTGTTTATTCTTCACATTCACAAAGGTGATATTTGGTAGCATTAATTCTAGTATTTATTTATTTATTTTTATTTATTGCATTTTAGGTTTTGGGGTACATGTGCAGAACATGCAAGATAGTTGCATAGGTACACACGTGGCAGTGTGTTTTGCTGCCTTCCTCCCCTTCACCCACATTTGGCATTTCTCCCCATGCTATCCCTCCCCTGCTCCCCCCCGCTGTCCCTCCCCTATTCCCCCCCAATAGATCCCAGTGTGCAGTGCTCCCTTCCCTGTGTCCATGTGTTCTCATTGTTCATCACCTGCCTACGAGTGAGAATATGCAGTGTTTCATTTTCTGTTCTTGTGTCAGTTTGCTGAGAATGGTGTTCTCCAGATTCATAGGTGTCCCTACAAAGGACACGAACTCATCATTTTTGATTGCTGCATAATATTCCATGGTGTATATGTGCCACATTTTCCCTGTCCAGTCTATCATCGATGGGCATTTGGGTTGTTTCCAGGTCTTTGCTATTGTAAACAGTGCTGCAATGAACATTCGTGTGCATGTGTTCTTATAGTAGACCAATTTATAGTCCTTTGGATATATACCCAGTAATGGGATTGCTGGGTCAAATGGAATTTCTATTTCTAGGTCCTTGAGGAATTGCCACACTGTCTTCCACAATGGTTGAACTAATTTACACTCCCACCAGCAGTGTAGAAGTGTTCCTATTTCTCCACATCCTCTCCAGCATCTGTTGTCTCCAGATTTTTTAATGATCACCATTCTAACTGGTGTGAGATGGTGTCTCAATGTGGTTTTGATTTGCATCTCTCTAATGACCAGTGATGATGAGCATTTTTTCATATGTTTGTTGGTCTCATTTATGTCTTCTTTTGTAAAGTGTCTGTTCATATCCTTTGCCCATTTTTGAATGGGCTTGTTTGTTTTTTTCTTGTAAATCTGTTTTAGTTCTTTGTAAATTCTGGATATCAGCCCTTTGTCAGATGGGTAAACTGCAAAAATTTTTTCCCATTCTGTTGATTGTCGATTCACTCTAGTGACTGTTTCTTTTGCCGTGCAGAAGCTGTGGAGTTTGATTAGGTCCCATTTGTCTATTTTGGCTTTTGTTGTCAATGCTTTTGGTGTTTTGGTCATGAAGTCCTTGCCTACTCCTATGTCCTGAATGGTTTTGCCTAGATTTTCTTCCAGGGTTTTTATGGTGCTGGGTCTTATGTTTAAGTCTTTACTCCATCTGGAGATAATTTTAGTGTAAGGTGTCAGGAAGGGGTCCAGTTTCTGCTTTCTGCACATGGCTAGCCAGTTTTTCCAACACCATTTATTAAACAGGGAGTCCTTTCCCCATTGCTTGTTTTTGTCAGGTTTATCAAAGATTGTATGGTGGTAGATATGTTGTGTTGCCTCTGATGCCTCTGTCCTGTTCCATTGGTCTATATCTCTGTTTTGGTACCAGTGCTATGCTGTTTTGATTACTGTAGCCTTGTAGTATAGTTTGAAGTCAGGTAGTGTGATGCCTCCTGCTGTGTTCTTTTTGCTTAGAACTGACTTGGCTATGCCGGCTCTCGTTTGGTTCCATATGAAGTTCAAGGTGGTTTTTTCCAGTTCTGTGAGGAAAGTCAATGGTAGCTTGATGGGGATAGCATTGAATCTGTAAATTACTTTGGGCAGTATGGCCATTTTCACGATATTGATTCTTCCTAACAATGAACATAGAATGTTTCTCCATCTGTTTGTGTCCTCTCTTATTTCGTTGAGCAGTGGTTTGTAGTTTTCCTTGAAGAGGTCTTTTACATTCCTTGTAAGTTGTATTCCTAGGTATTTTATTCTCTTTGTAGCAATTGTGAATGGCAGTTCATTCTTGATTTGGCTCTCTTTTTTTTTTTTTATTTTTATTGCATTATAGGTTTTGGGGTACATGTGCAGAACGTGCAAGATAGTTGCATAGGTACACACATGGCAGTGTGTTTTGCTGCCTTCCTCCCCTTCACCCACACTTGGTATTCATCCCCAGGCTATCCCCCCCAGGCCCCCGCGCTGTCCCTCCCCCATTTCCCCCAACAGTCCCGAGTGTATAGTAGACCGCCTCTCTGTGTCCATGTGTTCTCATTTTTCTCACCCACCTATGAGTGAGTATATGCAGTATTTCTTTTTCCGTTCTTGTGTCAGTTTGCTGAGAATGATGTTCTCCAGATTCATCCATGTCCTTACAAAGGACACAAACTCAACATTTTTGATTGCTGCATAATATTCCATGGTGTATATGTGCCACATTTTCCCAGTCCAGTCTATCATCGATGGGCATTTGGGTTGGTTCCAGGTCTTTGCTATTGTAAACAGTACTGCAATGAACATTCGTGTGCATGTGTCCTTATAGTAGAACGATTTATAGTCTTTTGGATAGATACCCAGTAATGGGATTGCTGGGTCAAATGGAATTTCTATTTCTAGGTCCCTGAGGAATCGCCACACTGTCTTCCACAATGGTTGAACTAATTTACACTCCCACCAACAGTGTAAGAGTGTTCCTATTTCTCCACATCCTCTCCAGCATCTGCTGTCTCCAGATTTTTTAATGATCGCCATTCTAACTGGTGTGAGATGATATCTCAATGTGGTTTTGATTTGCATCTCTCTAATGACCAATGATGATGAGCACTTTTTCATATGTTTGTTGGCCTCATGTATGTCTTCTTTTGTAAAGTGTCTGTTCATATCCTTTGCCCATTTTTGAATGGGCTTGTTTGTTTTTTTTCTGTAAATCTGTTTGAGCTCTTTGTAAATTCTGGATATCAGCCCTTTGTCAGATGTGTAAACTGCAAAGATTTTTTCCCATTCTGATGGTTGCCGATTCACTCTAGTGACTGTTTCTTTTGCCGTGCAGAAGCTGTGGAGTTGGTCCGAGTGTTGTGGGTTATTGTTAAGCTGATTTGGCTCTCTTTAAGTCTGTTATTGGTGTATAGGAATGCTTGTGATTTTTTGCACATTGATTTTATATCCTGAGAGTTTGCTGAAGTTGCTTATCAGTTTCAGGAGTTTTTGGGCTGAGATGATGGGGTCTTCTAGATATACTATCATGTCGACTACAAATAGAGACAATTTGGCTTCCTCCTTTCCTGTTTGAATACCCTTTATTTCTTTTTCTTGCCTGATTGCTCTGGCTAGAACTTCCAGTACTATATTGAATAGGAGTGGGGAGAGAGGGCATCCTTGTCTAGTGCCAGATTTCAAAGGAAATGTTTCCAGTTTTTGCCCATTCAGTATGATACTGGCTGTTGGTTTGTCGTAAATAGCTTTTATTATTTTGAGATACGTTCCATCAATACTGAGTTTATTGAGGGTTTTTAGCAAAAAGGGCTGTTGAATTTTGTCAAAGGCCTTCTCTGCATCAATTGTGGTAATCATGTGGTTTTTGTTTTTGGTTTTGTTTATGTGGTGAATTTCGTTTATAGACTTGCGTATGTTGAACCAGCCTTGCATCCCCGGGATGAATCCTACTTGATCGTGATGGATAAGCTTTTGGATGTGCTGTTGCAATCGGCTTGTCAGTATTTTATTGAAGATTTTTGCATCTATGTTCATCATGGATATTGGCCTGAAGTTTTCTTTTCTTGTAGAGTCTCTGCCGGGTTTTGGTATCAGGATGATGTTGGTCTCATAAAATGATTTGGGAAGGATTCCCTCTTTTTGGATTATTTGGAATAATTTCAGAAGGAATGGTACCAGATCTTCTTTGTGTGTCTGGTAGAATTCGTCTGTGAACCCATCTGAACCTGGGCTTTTTTTGTGTGTGGTAAGCTCTTAATTGCTGCCTCAACTTCAGACCTTGTTATTGGTCTATTCATAGTTTCGGCTTCCTCCTGGTTTAGGCTTGGGAGGACACAGGTGTCCAGGAATTTATCCATTTCTTCCTGGTTTACTAGTTTATGTGCATAGAGTTGTTTGTAATATTCTCTGATGATGGTTTGAATTTCTGTGGAATCTGTGGTGATTTCCCCTTTATCATTTTTTATTGCATCTATTTGGTTATTCTCTCTTTTCTTTTTTATCAGTCTGGCTAGTGGTCTGTCTATTTTGTTGATCTTTTCAAAAAACCAGCTCTTGGATTTATTGATTTTTTGAAGGGTTTTTCGTGTCTCTATCTCATTCAGTTCTGCTCTGATCTTAGTTATTTCTTGTCTTCTGCTAGGTTTTGAGTTTTTTTTTTTTTTTTATCTTGCTCCTCTAGCTCTTTCAATTTTGATGATAGGGTGTCAATTTTGGATCTCTCCACTCTTCTCATGTGGGCACTTATTGCTATATATTTTCCTCTACAGACTGCTTTAAATGTGTCCCAGAGATTCTGATATGTTGTGTCTTCATTCTCATTGGTTTCGAAGAACTTCTTTATATCTGCCTTCATTTCATTGTTTATCCAATCAACATTCAAGAGCCAGTTGTTCAGTTTCCATGAAGCTATGAGGTTCTGAGTTAGTTTCTGAATTCTGAGTTCTAATTTGATTGTACTATGGTCTGAGAGACTGTTTGTTATGATTTCAGTTGTTTTGCATTTGCTGAGGAGTGCTTTACTTCCAATTATGTGGTTAATTTTAGAGTAGGTGTGATGTGATGCTGAGAAGAATGTATATTCTGTGGATTTGGGGTGGACAGTTCTGTAAATGTCTATCCGGTTTGCTTGTTCCAGGTCTGAGTTCAAGCCCTGGATATCCTTGCTAATTTTCTGTCTGGTTGATCTGTCTAATATTGACAGTGGAGTGTGAAAGTCTCCCACTATTATTGTGTGGGAGTCTAAGTCTCTTTGTAAGTCATTAAGAACTTGCCTTATATATCTGGGTGCTCCTGTATTGGGTCCATATATATTTAGGATCATTAGCTCTTCTTGTTGTATTGATCCTTTTACCATTACGTAATGTCCTTCTTTGTCTCTTTTGATCTTTGTTGCTTTAAAATCTATTTTATCAGAGACGAGAATTGTAACTCCTGCTTTTTTTTGCTCTCCATTTTCTTCGTAAATCTTCCTTCATCCCTTTATTTTGAGTCTTTGTGTATCCTTGCATGTGAGATGCGTTTCCTGGGTACAGCACACTGATGGGTTTTGGCTTTTTATCCAATTTGCCAGTCTGTGTATTTTGATTGGTGCATATAGCCCATTCACATTTAGGGTTAATATTGTTATGTGTGAATTTGATCCTGCCATTTTGATGCTAGCTGGCTGTTTTGCCCATTAGTTGATGCAGATTCTTCATTTTGTTGATGCTCTTTAGAATTTGGTATGTTTTTGGAATGGCTGGTACTGGTTGTTCCTTTCTATGTGTAGTGCCTCTTTCAGGAGCTCTTGTTAAGCAGTCCTGGTGGTGACAAAATCTCTGAGTACTTGCTTGTTTGCAAAGGATTTTATTTTTCCTTCACTTATGAAGCTCAGTTTGGCTGGATATGAAATTCTGGGTTGAAAGTTCTTTTCTTTAAGGATGTTGAATATTGCCCCCCACTCTCTTCTGGCTTGTAGGGTTTCTGCCAAGAGATCTGCTGTGAGTCTGACGGGCTTCCCTTTGTGGGTGACCCGACCTTTCTCTCTGGCTGCCCTTAGCATTTTCTCCTTCGTTTCAACCCTGGTGAATCTGACGATTATGTGCCTTGGGGTTGCTCTTCTTGAGGAATATCTTTGTAGTGTTCTCTGTATTTCCTGGACTTGGATATTGGCCTGCCTTGCTAGGTTGGGGAAATTATCCTGGGTAATATTCTGAAGAGTATTTTCCAGTTTGTATTCATTCTCTTCATCACATTCAGGTACACCTATCAAATGTAGATTAGGTCTCTTCACATAGTCCCACATTTCTTGGAGACTTTGTTCATTCCTTTTTGCACTTTTTTCTCTAATCTTGGCTTCTCGTTTTATTTCATTGAATTGATCTTCGACTTCTGATATCCTTTCTTCTGCTTGTTCAATTTGGCTGTTGAAACTTGTGCATGCTTCATGAAGTTCTTGTGTTGTGTTTTTCAGCTCCTTCAATTCACTCATATTCCTCTCTAAGTTGTCCATTCTTATCATTTCCTCAAATCTTTTTTCAAATCTTTTTTCAAGGTTCTTGGTTTCTTTGCATTGATTTAGAACATGTTCTTTTAGCTCACGGAAGTTTCTCATTACCCACCTTCTGAAGTCTGATTCCATCATTTCATCACACTCATTTTCCATCCAGCTTTGCTCCCTTGCTGGTGAGGAGTTTTGGTCCTTTATAGAAGACAAGATCTTCTGGTTTTGGGTGTTTTCCTCCTTTTTGCGCTGGTTTCTTCCCATCTTTGTGGATTTATCCACCTGTCATCTGAGTGGTTGCTGATTTTCCAATTGGGTCTCTGAGTGGACGTCTAGATTGTTGATGATGAAGTATTTCTGTTTCTTAGTTTTTTTTTCTAACAGTCTGGCCCCACTGCTGTAGGACTGCTGAGGTCCACTCCAGGCCCTGCTTGCCTGGGGAACTCCTGTAGCAGCTGCGGAACCATGAGAGTTGCTACCAGATTCTTCTTCTGCTATCTTTGTCCCTGAATGATGCCCGCCAAATGTCAGTCTGATCAGTCATTTGTGAGGTGACTCTTTGGATATATGGGGGTCAGGGATCTGCTTGAGGAGACTGTCTGTACTTTATGGGAGCTCAAGTGCTGAGTCGTGAGCTCCATCGTTCATTCAGGGCTGCCAGGCAGGTATGTTTAAGTCTGCTGCAGCAGAACTCATAAAGCCCCTTTTTTTCCTCAGGTGCTCTGTCCCAGGGAGTTAGGGCTCCATTTATGAGTATCCATTGCACTGTCCTGCCCAGTAAGGGGGCAGTCTAATCCCTGCTTGCCTGTAGTGGCTATGCTGAGCTGCTGTGGGCTCTGCCCTGTTGCTGTGGGATCCGCCCTGCTGTCATGGGCTCTGCCCCATTGCTGTGGGCTCCACCCTGCTGCTGTGTGTAATTCTTTGTAGTCCTGTTTATATGGGTGTGGTTAGAGCTGCCATGGTAATGATGGCCCACCTCTGTAGTGGGGGACTCTCTCTGTTATGGCAGGTTGCCCTGGCAATGGCGGGTTGCCTTGGCAATGGCAGGCTGCGTCAGCAATGGCAGTGTAGCTCCATAGGGGTCGAGTGCCTTGGTAATGGCGGATTCCCCTCCCCCTCCAAGCTGCACTGTCCTGGGTTCCACTGTGCTTGCCATGAAACTCTCAACCCCAAGCATTTCCAATTGCTCTTTTGTTCGTTTTTGCAGGGGTGGGACCCACCAGGCCTGATCACCTGGCTCCCTGCCTCAGATCCCTTTTTTTTTTAAGTTGAATGGTTGACTCTCTCCCAGGTGTTCCAGTCGCCTGCTGCAAGGGCGCCGGGATCTGTGCGATTTCCCTTGCAGCGACCCACTGCGCTGGCTCAAACCACATTGCTGCCCAGGAATCTCCTGGCCTGGCTTTCTGTTTAAGTCCCATTTAATCAGATGAATGTGCTAATCTGCCTTCCAAAATCTCCAATTGCTGGTTTAACAGGGCAACCAAACCAGTGTATTTTGTATGGAGTGTCGCTGCACTGCACCCTTGGCCCAAACAGCCACGCTGGCCCAAACAGCCGCACCGGCTGCACGTGGGGCTCTTAGGGGCTCTTACATCTGGGGATCTCCTAGTCTGTGGACAATAAAGATCCATATGGAAATGCAGCGTCCACTCACCCTCTGCGGATTGACTGGGAGCTGCAATCCTGAGTTGATCCTAAAGCGCCATCTTCCCCGATTCCCTAATTCTAGCATTTAAAAGGTGAGTGTTCACACATGCAAATTGAGAGCGATTCTTATAACTCTTCCTCTGTGTCTCCCAATCCTGTGTTGTACACATCACTGGAGCTTAATACACTTTCGCTATGTCTGGGCCAGAACTCTTCAACAATTTACTGGCTTGATAATCAAGGTTGCATTTCAAAGCATTGCATTTTAATACAGATGTATGATGTTTATGTGCCTAACATACCAGTACAAAATTTGACAGACACAGTAGTCATCGTGATTCTTTGTCACATCAGAGCTGGCAAACTATGAAGAGGGGTAGGCAGAAGTCCAGAACCCATCTCTATCCTCATCTCTACCCTGCCAGAGTCTGTAGCCAACGTCAGATGTCACCAGTGTGTCTTTCTTGCATTTTTGAGAAGGGGCAGGGAAACCCCACATGTGACAGGGTGAAGAGTTTGTGGAAGTAATAATGACACAACTAGATTAATGTGTGCAAATATACAGTTAGATGGAAGTCAACGTTAATCAGTTGTACATTTCAAAATAACTAGAAGAGAATAATTCATGTGTTCCTAGCGTACAGAAAAGATGAATGTTTAGGTGATGGATATGCCAGTTACCATGATTTGATTATATGAATATATGAAATTATCACAGGCACCCCTAAAATATGTACATGTATTTTTATCAATAAAGAATTAAAAAATAAAATGAATGACAAAAATAATGACACTATTATTAAAAGTCAGCAAACAGCACAATGTGTAGAGTATTTGCTGCCCCAGGCACCGTAGCGGGCATTTTACGTACGTGAGTTCTTTTCATCTTTACAATGACACAGTGACATTTAAGTACTTTTGCTATCTCCCTTTCACAGATGAGGGAATTAAGGATTAAGAGACTAAGTAACATGCCAAGATCTCCCACCTGTTAAGTGGCAGGTCCATCCAAGCCTACAACTGCCCTCTTTACTACTAGATACACTTGCTTTACTACTAGACGCACGTGTTTGTCTCTGAGGTCCAACTATAAAATATTCACACCAATCGCAATTGCTGGAAGACATGGATGCTCAGAATTTCTTTGTTGTGTCACCCCTAAATAGAAGACTATTTCCCACTAACATTGGAGCCAGATTCCCTGCTTCTGCTTAAACACCAGAGCGCAACTTAAGTCAACTGCATTAAAGGTGTGAACAGAGGATGGCTCCACCCCCACTTCCATCTCCCTCCCCTTCCACTGGGCACTGGGCCTCTTGATATGAGATTATTTCATGAGTCTCAAACAATGTTTTTTCGAAGAAAGCATAGAAAACATCTGAAATTACAGAATTATAGAAAAACTGAAGAAACTCTCAAAGTAAGCTAATCAGTAAAAATATAATTTTGGTTTTAATGGAAGGCAGTTACTTTCTTAGTTCCACCGAGTGAGAAAAGACATTTGGCTGTTTTCCAGTCTGCCAAGTTTGCAAGATTTTTAGGAAGATGACCTACACTTTATATTTGATGACTGATTTCACTGAAAGGGATGGATTTGGAGAGTCCATTTCAATAGAGCAATCAGCTGACTCATTGACCTTGAAGCCCAAGAATAATAATCCTTAGGGCAAGCAACAGCAAGTAAAAGCATATTTCAGGAACATGTGTGTAATTGTGTGTGTGTGTACACACATTAGTGCAGACATCGAATCTATGCATTCACATTTAGATTTTGGCAGTGAGAAACTATTGAAGATAGGTAAAATTAAGTTTGCTTTTTTCTGTTAAGAGCCATGAAACAAAATAATGAGAATCAAGCCAAACAAACCCATACCGAGTCATTCCAAACTTGTGTTTTTATATTCTTTTAAAAGTACACAATTCAATAAGTAGGAGTTTTAAAAATTTCATTGTTACTATACATATTTTGGAATATATAATGTTCATTGGCAAATATTTAGGATAGAACTATTCAATTAAGATGGTAACATTTAAAAAGCTCTATCAACTCTATTATTATTTATTATTATTTGATCACTGTGGCAAGTGAGCATTTGAACTGTGTCTAGTGCAAATGAGGAACTGAATTTTGAATATTATTTTGTTTTAAGCAAGTGAAATTTAAGAAGTCACACATGGCTGGCAAACACCTTATCAGACAGTAAAGATGTAGGTATAAACTCATTTTCTCATAGACACTACTGCACCTACAGGTCCTATTTTCAGAGCTCAGGTTCCCACCTCTTAGTCCTTCTTACTGATCTACTGGCTCAAAATTAGTCACCACGCCACGATTTAAAAAAATCTAATATTAGAGATTTCAACCCAATAAAACTAAAAAGTCAGGAGCAATTACCACTTTGGGCAAGAATTATTACTTCAGAAGATTCACCACTGCCCTTTTAAAATAATGTGCCTTTTTTTTCTTCTGCCTTTCAAATAAAAATCATTTTCAGAAAGTGAGGCAAAATGTAGCAACTCACAGAACCCCATGGAGAGTTCCAGTGATGAAAACCAGGCTGTGTGGCGCTCCGGGCTGCCATGTGCTTGTCTGTGCCTGGGTCATGGGTCTAGGCTGGGACTCCGTGTCTGTGCACTGCTCCTCACAGTAGCATGGGCCGAGCAGTTGCTAGTCCAGGTGTGTAGTAGGGTGGGTGTCTCTCCAGACACACGCTGAAGGTCTTCCTTCCCGTATCAATCTCTCTCCAAAAGAGTTTTAGTTTGAGCTTTTGATTTTCATTCCACCTTTTCCAAAATTTTAAAAAGTTCCTGTCAATGTTTGCCATGAAAAGACTCCATCATTGGCTCTGTCCACATTCTTGTGTTGATGAAGCCTCTGTCTCCTGGTCCCGGTGTGCCAGGCAGACTTGCTTCTCATCCGCCAAGCAAGTTCCAGGAGACAGCAGTGGCCCAGGACTCAGATCAGGTGACAGGTGACAGCTCGTGAGGCAGGGCAGGTAGAAACTGAAGGAGGTTAGAATTAGAAACGGTGTCATCTGTCACAAAACATCAGTGTCCAGGACTGGTGGGCAAGCTGGCACCAGACAGGCAGGAATGCAATAAAAGTGGGAAGTCAGGTTTCTGCCTCCAGGAGCAGTGGACACGGAAGCAGATGAAAGGGTGACAGCCACCACAAACATGGCTTACTTGCCAGATCACCTGCAATGAGGACAACATTTTCTTCTTTCTAATAGAGCACTTTTATCTTTGAAATTGTGCATGTTCTAATGTTCCACATTTCCCTCCCTCTTGGACTTTTTTTTTTTGAGATGAAGTATGGCTCTGTCACCCAGGGTGGGATAGTAGTGTAATCTTGGCTCACTGAAACCTCTGCCTCTGAGGTTCAAGCGATTCTCCTGCATCAGCCTCCTAAGTAGCTGAAATTATAGATGTGCACTACCACACCTGGCTAATTTTTGCATTTTTAGTAGAGACAAGGTTTCACCATGTTGGCAAGGCTGGTCTTAAACTCCTGACCACAGGTGATCTGTCCGCCTCAGCTCCAATCTCAGCTGGGATCACAGGTGTGAGCCATCACGCCCAGCCCCCCATGAACTTTTGAATGAGAGAAGGGGGAAAATGCACACCAGTTTAGAGTAGTCTTCATTCTATATAATTTTTCAAAAATCACTTTCCCCAGGGAAGTTAACTTGCTTTAATCTTAGCAGGTGACTTCAGCATAAGATGTTCACAGTGCGAGCCCTAATGCCTCTAATGAAGGCAGACCACATTAACTCCTTGGTGTGACTGTGGGTGAGCTGTTCACAGTAATGTTAACAACTGGCTGATTAAGTGAAGATTCTGTAATTAATTTTCATAGAGCCTCTTAAAAAACTATTGTGACACTTAGAAATCTGCTCTTTAAAAAGTTGAAGACTGAAAACATATTCAATTCTTTCCTTGTTGTCAAGATTTCAATTTTGGATTAAAATCAGATTATTGTGATTTGTATGATAGGTAATGCACTTTAATTTTTAAAATGGAGTGAGTAATTATTTGTCAAATATCACAATTGCACTGTGTTGTAACGCGTGCTGAATTGAAAATACGCAGTTTTCTAGCTCATGTTGTAATAGCTTAGTTAGAAGCAAAACAGTTGTCTGTGAGGTTCGTGAATTTCATATGTGGCATATATGACAAATTTTGCTTCATGAAAAGAGTGTGCATTTCTTAATGTTGAATAGATACATTTTCATTGTTTTCAATTTACCTAAATATGTCATTTAGAAACAAGATTACCTAGGTCTCGAATGCAGAAGGTGACTCAGGAAGTTTAGGTCTGAGAAAAACAAAACCTTATAGACATAACAAAATATAACACATTTCTACAGGATTCTAATTACACTGATTTTTGCATAAACAATTTTAGAATGCATAAAAGTGCAAAGATTATGTGGGTTGAGCCATAGGTTAAGCCACAAATACATATTTACATGTACCCAAAACAATGAATTCTGATTTTGCGTTTTCAGAATATTTCTATGGCAGATTTGCATTGCACTCTTTTCTTCTGGGCTGGAGATAGCTGGTGAAGTTTGATCCAGCAGGTGAACCTGTGGCCTGCCCATGGACTCTGGGAGGGAGGTCACCAGCCCCCTTCCCCATCTCCCTGCCAGGCTATCGCAGCCTGTGCTAGGGACATGTGATTTTAACTGGAGCATGGCCCAGACAGGGTGGGTGTAGAGAAAGACCAAACCCAGCAAGGGCACCTCTCCTGTGGGTGAGAATTTGCCACTCCTCCCCTCCCTGGGTCTGTGCTCTACAGAGCAGTCTGAGCCAAGAGCTCCCTTGTGGCCCTGCTGGCTCTCCTGGGTGGGACAGATGTCAAATTGAAGAAGGCCAGAACTGTGTTCTAAGCGGGCCCAAGGCGGGGATGCTACCAGCTGCCAGCACAGTGCCCCAACACATATCACAGAGTTTTTCCTTGACCTGTGAGTTTTAGAGTCAGATTTAGAGAGGCCAGGCCACACTCCTTCCTACAGACAAGGAGAGACTGCAAAGGATTGGGGGAGTAGCAGGGCTAGGATTCCCTCTCCTGAGTCTGGGCTCAGTAATGGCTAAGTGACAGCATGTCCTTTTCTCTCTGTGAATTTAGGGGAGTCACCCAGGTGTGGTCTGGGTAAAGGTTCTCTCTCCTGTGGGTCAGGACCTACTGGCAAGTTGTGCCCCCTTTCTGAGCAGGGCCTGGGGTGTCATCTTCCTAGCACCTCTAGGGTGGCTGCTGGGGCTGCTGAGAAGCAGGGAGCGCCCACTCAGCCCCAACTCAAAAAGACATCAACTGTCTCCCACTGAAGGAGTTCCGGAGGGAAAAAGAAATAGCACAGAGACACACTTCTCTCTGTTTTGAAAACTCTCGGAACAAGCTTAGGGTGGCAGCACTGGGTTGTCGTCAGCTTGTCATCCAAAGGAAGGCTGCCAGAACTGAGAGCTAGAGGGGGCTCCCATGCTCCTATCCAGCTGGGACACAGGAGTGAGGCTTTTCCTCTAAACGGACCCCACAGCAGGGGCTTTGGTTCCCATTGTGTACTACGGTCTAGAATTAAGCAAGGTGAGGTGATACTGGTTGGATTTAGACAATTTTCTGGGATGAGGCTTTCGGGGACATGGGTCAGCTTTACCTAGAACACATCTGCATGAGCCTGTCCCTACGGTTGGCAGCAACTCACAGAGCCCATGGAGAGAGCCCAGGTGTACACCACACCCTCGCCAGACACTGACTCAGTGCCCTCAGCTTCCCAGCCCTCAGGGTCAAGTGGCTTTCATGAGAACACATCCTCACCACAGGCCAGCAATGAGGACCTCTCGCTCTGGGACAGAAATCCCACTCAGGACCAGCCCTCTGCTGCCTCCTCCATCCCACATGTGGACACCGAGGTCTGGGTTTGACTGGGGACACTAGATCCACTTGGTGCCTCACTCGCTCAGGCTCCCGAAATCCATCCCCAACCTCCCACCTGACCCCATCACACACTTTTCTTTTAAGCCCATCTTGGATAGAAGTCACACGCTCGAGCCTGATTGCAAGAAAAATCCCCTGGGGCCAGGTGTCCTGTGCTAAGGTAGGTGACTGGCCCTGGGCTTGGATAGCCCTGTCCAAGTCCTGGGGCTGTCATTTTCTATCTCTGTCACCCTGGGTAAGTCATTTCATGTCTCTAAACCTATGTCGCCTCATCCATCAGATGCTGCTGAGGATATCGTGGGTATAAACTGGCATCTACTAGGGGCTCATGGCATGGAACTATTTTTATTATTGTGAATAAAAATTCTCCCAAATGTCTGCATAAGCAAGTATCCCCTAACCTAAAAAGTCTGCTATTATTCTCCAAAGGATAAAAAAAGCTGAGAGAGCTGAAGGGAAATATCTAAAATCATAACTCAGAGGCACCGGGCAGGGTTGGTGTTTCTCCCGCTTCCCAGCACAGGGCTTTGCTGAAGACTTTGATGGTGGTAGGGCAACTTAGCAGCTTTCAGCAAGATGTGTTTATTACTCTAAAAGTGCTAGTTTATGAAAGAAAAGTCACAAAATTCAAAAGTGCGAAGAAGAACACACACATCCATGATTCTTCCACTTACTGATGACCACTTGAAACTGTAAGAAAAGAATACATTTTTGTCTTTCATTATTTACAACTGCTTCTCTCAAACCTGAGATTATGCTTTTAAAAATGATGATAGCTAACAGTTCCAGAGCCAGGCAAAGTGCTAAGTGCTTCACTGGCGTTCTGTTGTATACCGTAATTTTTAAGACATGCTGTTTCTTCCCCTTAATGTACAGTGAACACATGTCTATTAGCATGACACAGTCTTCTACCACGTAATTTGAATGATTCTATAGAATGATATAAAATGAGAATACCATTGCTTATTTCACCAATTCTCTTTTTATTGACTATCCAGACCATTTCCAATTTTACTCCTGGAAACATGCTTCAAGGAATATCCTCATATATGTTTGCCCATGCCTATGATTTTGCTAAAAAAAAAATCCCAAAAGAGGAATAATTGCATCAGAATTTCAAATCGCCCTCCACTCAAGTCTTTATAACCACACCTACCACACACATAAATGTACTCTGTCGACTTGATTCCATTCCATTCTGTTGTCCATGGCACAGATAAGGCAAAGGCAGAATGATTTTGATGATTATGTTGGGTGAGTTGTTTCATTTGCAGGCCATACCCCAGTGGTGGCTTTTGGGGGCTCAGTCTGACCCTATAGGGAGAAGAGAGACTGGTGAGGTAGAAATACTCCAAGAAGACTTGGAAGGAGAGCTGAGAACTGCCTTCCCTCTCACTTCCATGCCCGTGAGATTTCTCTGAGTCCATTTGGGAGAACTGTATTGGAAAATGGTTACAGACAAACTTGAATTACTTCAGTTTAAAAAGTGATTAAAGTTGCCCAGGTTTGGTGGCTCACACCGTAATCCCAGTACTTTGGAAGGTCAAGACGGGTGGATAACCTGAGGCAAGGAGTTTGAGAGCAGCCTGGCCAAGATGGTGAAACCCCATCTCTACTAAAAATACAAAAAATATATATATATATCCAGGTATGATGGTGGGTGCCTGTAATCCCAGCTACTTGGGAGGCTGAGGCAGGAGAATTGCTTGAACCTGGGAGGCAGAGGTTGCAGTGACCCACGACCATGTCATTCCAGCCTGGGCAACAAGAGCGAAATTCCATCTAAAAAAAAAGTGATTAAAGTTATAGGAAATACAATCAATGAAGAAAGAAAAAAAATAAAGGATTATTTTTCCTGAAGAAATGGAAGCCAATTAGTGATCTAATAACTGTCTTAACATTATAGAGAACTTTAAAGAGAGTATTTTTTTAAAATATTAATCAAATATTGAATAAGAAGAATAGGCAATATTAAAACAGGACTTTTCCAGCTGGGTACAATGAAAATGCTTTAATATATTATCTCATTTAACACTGATGACAATATTTTGATGCAGGGATCATCTGCAATTTACAGACAGGACTCAAAGAGATGATTTAACTTATTAAGTTGTCAACGGCTAGTATTCTACTCATCATTGTATACCTGAGCACCTATCACTATGCCTAGTCTGTGTTCAGTAAAAATAATCTGTGGACTCTATTAGTCTGTTTTCATGCTGTTGATAAAGACATACCTGAGACTGGGCAATTTTAAAAGCAAGAGGTTTATTGGACTCAGTTCCACATGGCCAGGAGGCCTCACAATCATGGCAGAAGGTGAAAAGCACATCTCACATGGAGGCAGACAAGAGAAAAGAGCTTGTGCAGGGAAACTCCCATTTATAAAACCATCAGATTGCATGAGACTTATTCACTGTCATGAGAACAGCACAGGAAAGACCTGCCCCCATGGTTCAATTACCTCCCACCAGGATCTCTTTCACAACATGTGGGAATTCAAGATGGGATTTGGGTGGGGACACAGAGCCAAACCATATCATTCTGCCCCTGGCCCTCCCAAATCTCATATCCTCACATTTCAAAACTAATCATGCCTTCCCAACAGTTGCTCAAAGGCTTAACTCACTTCAGCATTAACTCAAAAGTCCACAGACCAAAGTCTCATCCAAGACAAGTCAAGTTCCTTCCACTTATGAGTCTGTAAAATCAAAAGCAAGTTAGTTACCTCCTAGATACAATGAAGATACAGGCATTAGGTAAACAAAGCCATTCCAAATGGGAGACATTGGCCAAAACAAAGGGGCTACAGGCCGCATGCAAGTCTAAAATCCAGCAGGGCAGTCAAATCTTAAAGCTCTAAAATGATCTCCTTTAACTCCAGGTCTCATATCCAGGTCACGCTGATGCAAGAAGTAGGTTCCCATGGTCTTGGGCAGCTCTGCCCCTGTGGCTTTGCAGGGTACAGACTCCCTCTCAGCTGCTTTCATGGGCTGGCATTGAGTGTCTGCGGCTTTTCCAGGTACACAGTGCAAGCTGTCAGTGGATCTACCACTCTGGGGTCTGGAGGACTGTGGCCCTCTTCTCACAGCTCCACTAGGCAGTACCCCACTAAGGACCCTTTGTAGGGGCTCCAATCCTGCATTTCCTTCTGCACTGCCCTAGCAGAGGTTCTCCATGAAGGCTGGACTCCTGCAGCAAACTTCTGCCTGGGTATCCAGGCATTTCCATTCATCCTCTGAAACCAACATGAAGGTCCCCAAATCCCAATTCCTGACTTCTTTGTGCCCACAGGCTTAACACCAAGGAAACTGCCAAGGCATGGGGCTTGCACCCTCTGAAGCCATGGCCTGAGCTCTTCATTGGCCCTGTTAAGTCACAGCTGGAGAGACTGGGATGCAGGACACCAAGTCCCTAGACTGCATACAGCACAGAGACCCTGGCCCACCTCCACGAAACCATTTTTTTCCTTCTAGGCCTCCCGGCCTGTGATGGGAGGGGCTGCCTCAAAGTTCTCTAACATGCCCTGGAGACATTTTCCCCACTGTCTTAGTGATTAACATTTGGCTCCTTGTTACTTATGCAAATTTCTGCAGCAGGCTTGAATTTCTCTTTAGAAAATGGGTTTTTCTTTTTTATGGCATCCTCAGGCTGCAAATTTTCTGAATTTTTATGCTCTGTTTTCCTTTTAAAACTGAATGCCTTTAACAGCACCCAAGTCATCTTTTGAATGCTTTGCTGCTTAGAAATTTCTTCCACCAGATACTTTAAATAATATCCCTCAAGTTCAAAGTTCAACAAACACTTCGGGCAGGGTCAAAATGCTGCCAGTCTCTTCACTAAAACATAGCAAGAATCATCTTTACTCCAGTTCCCAACAGGTTCCTCATCTCCATCTAAGATCACCTCCGCCTGGATTTCATTGTCCATATCATTATTAGCATTTTGGTCAAAGCCATTCAACAAGTCTCTAGGGAGATCCAAACTGTCCCACATTTTCCTGTCTTCTTCTGAGCCCTCCAAACTGTTCCAGCCTCTGCCTGTTACCCATTTCCGAAGTCACTTCCACATTTTCCATTATCTTTTCAGCAGTGCCCCACTCTGCTGGTACCAATTTATTCTTTTAGTTCATTTTCCCACTGCTAATAAAGATGTGCCCAAGACTGGGTAACTTATACAGAAAAAGGTTTAATGGACTCACAGTTCCACATGACTAAGGGAGGCCTCACAATCATGGTGGAAGGCAAGAAGTAGCAAGTCATGTCTTACATGGATGGCAGCAGGCAAAGAGAGAGCTTGTGCAGGGAAACTCCCCCTTACAGAACCATCAGCTCTCATGAGACTTACTCACTATCATGAGAGCAGCACAGGAGAGACCTGCCCCCATGATTCAATTACCTCCCACTAGGTCCCTCCCATAACATATGAGAATTCAAGATGAGATTTGGGTGGGGACACAGCCATACCACATCATGGACTAAAGACAGTAGAACTAGAACTTGAGCCCAGATATGCTTGCCTCCTATACTTATGCTGCAGTCATGGACATACGTAGTCCCCAAGGTACCCTAACCTTAACCCAAGGTACAATCAGCATTTTAAAGGTAATGTAGTGATTTAAAAGTAAGGTGTTTTAAAGCATCAATGTAACCCAGATTATCAGCTGTGCTCTTGCAAACCTGACAGAAATCTTAGTCCTGTTCTCAGCTGTCACTCAATCATATTGTGGCACGCTTTGGCTTATCCAACATTTGTGAGGTCAAGGGAAGAGTTCAGGGTTCACCTCACTCCCAAATCAACAAGTCACCTCACTCCCAAATCCTCCTTGGGCAGCCACTTCTCTAAACCTCATCTCTGCCCACCCCTGTCCCAGCAAAGGGGGCTTCCCATGCCCTTCTCTCCAGGTGAGTCAATCAACTGTCACATCTTTCTGAAGTAAACTTTTTTCTTTGTTCATCTCAGCACCATCAGCTGTCTCTGGCAGGTAGCAGCTGACCCAAAGACCCTGGACCCAGCCTCCGTTCCTAATCTTAATGAGTTTATGGAACCATTCACCCTCCAAAATGTCTCGTCAGGGAACTGTGTTATAGCAGTTGCTGAGAAAACGACTTTGAGTCCCAACCATCTGGTTTGATAGAATGTATCATCTGCTATGAAGACAGAAAAGAATTTCCCTCAGCTTGAGCCCACACAAGCCTCCTGACCACACTTCTGTCACATCCCATGGCTGCCCTGGGCCCTGCACTTCCCACCCCTGTCCCCTCTAACCACCAGCACAGCATGAACCAAGCAGGTCTCCTGATGGCCACTGGGTGGGTTTCCTGAGTCTGCAGCCTCTGAGATGTTGAAGGCCAGTGGGTTCTTCTAGGAAGAATAGGAAGCTGCTTGCCTGGAGCTTGGAGAGCCACCAAAGTCCAGCTCAGGAACCTCTTTCCTGGGTTGGAAATGGCCAGTGAGGAGATACAGTGTCAGAAGGAAATGAGTTGGTGGATGTGGGAAAGGGCATATTATCATAAAACTGGTCTCTTCATCAGCAAGGATAGGCAATTTTATTTTCTAAAGCATCTTCTTTGACTGAAATTCAGTTGTTAATGTGGATTTCAAATTTTTGTGGGCCAAAGTGTACATGTGTAATTTTGCACACAGTCAGGCCCTCATAAAATTTCAAAGCTGAGCTGCACTAACAGTCTACTATACCACTCGTTGAGGTTCTCCTTGTGACAGGATGCATGCGAGGCAGCTTCTCATCACATAAGACAGAGTGTACAGGGCCTTAGACTGGTCTAAGTCCATACTTGCCATTTAAAAACATTTTTTCTGACAAAGCCAAGGTTTCATTGTGGTGGCTGGTTGACAGGCAGTGTTTTCTATGGGGAGAGTACCACATGAGGCACATTTTGAGGTCAAAGAGACTTCAAACCCCAGCTCACACCCGCAGTGGGTGGCATACCCAAGTGAAACACAGTCCTGAGCTCAGTTATCGACAGGGAAGATGTAACTTCTCCCATTTCAATTTCACTCAAGAAAGCAAGTGAGCATGACAGTCACTCTGGAGATAACCTTGAACCTGTTTTACTCGGGTTTGAATAATTGAAGCCTTAGCACGTACTGTCAGTAACAGCTTACTCAAGACAGACGGTGGCATGTTGCACCGAAACATGAGTTACTTCTGAACTCCTCGAACAGAAGGAAGGATGGAATCCGAGCATTAGTGAAAACAAGACTGTTTTCACAGGCAGAGCTTCCACAGGCAGAGCAATCATGGGTACTCACAGGATCAGACCCCAGGAGGAAACGGAAGAGGCTGTGCTGAATTTTGGGAAAGGCATGGTGCTGACCTTGGTGCTATCCCAAACTCCACACCTAAGATGGGATCTGTGCTGAGCATGTGCAAGACACAACATTTCTTCATGCCGTTCCTCTTCTCATGTCCTGCCCCAGCCAAAAAGAATTTAATTTTGCTCACTCAAGTCCTCCTTTTCCCCCACCCCTAGCCCAGAAGAGTATCTTTTAGGGACAGGATTGGAGGAGTGGGGAGGCTGGCAGTAGGGGAAGAAAAAAATGGAACAGCCTGGTGAGCTAGAGGCAGGAGCTTGGGGTTGGAGAGGGGCATGGGGATGAAGGGGCCACATAGCAGGTGGGGATGTAAAGTGTGTCTTTTCCAGAGTCTTGCTGCAAGTTTGTTAATTGAATATGCTTTCACGTTCTTTTAAAGCAGCAAGCAATTACTGAAATCGCTCAAATTGGAGCAGGATGGGGGCTTTAACCATGATTTTGGTTTTCTATGATGTAGTGGTTAGCAAATCCACAGAAGCCGCCATGACGCTCCGACAGCTCTTGCTGAGGTCCCTGATGGTTTTGCTGTTGCTAAATCCAATGGGCATGTTTGAGTCCACGTGTCGCCTAAAATCACTGCTGCTTCTGGCACGTTGACCACAGCCTCCTTCCATCAAACTGCTTTGAAACCTGCATCCTGTATCCAGGTTGTGGCTGCAGCTAATGCCTGTGAGGTGATGCTGAACAGACCTTTCAGACTCTGCCCCATATATATCCCTCCAAAAACTTACTGCTGCAAAGTGAGACCGATAAATTTATGTACCTCCTAAGAGTTATTCATCAAGTATCTTTTGAGCACCGAGTGCCTGACACTATTCTGGGTACAGGGGACACAGTCACATAGCAACTTAGGGGCAAACTGATGTCAGGCCTTCCAGGGCAGAACTTGGTGTTGCTGTTGAAGTCCATTCCTTCCTTCTCAAATGGTCACTGGGAATAGACTGGTATGACGTAGGCAGCCTGAGTTTTGCCCTCATGGGAAGGAAGACATTTACCACACGTTATCCTAATACGTGTTTAGAGTCTTGCCCCTTCCAGCCCCTGGCTTCCCCCATCACAGCCCAGATGACACTTGGCTGTCCTTGATTGGTGACATGTCCGTCTCCCAGAAGGCTGTGAGTTTTGCAAGAACAGGAAACAGAATGTCCTGAGTGTCCAGCCTGACGTCTGGCTGTTGTGCCCCATATTGCCCAGACCCTCCCACTGAAGATGAGCTAGCATCCTCCAACTGCTGATGGCTGAGTCCCTGGGGACTAGCCTTGCTCCCTGGGTAGCCCACATCTAATGACTGGTCGGTGGGAAAGAGTGGGGACCAGGGCCCAGCCCCTTGCCTCAATTCAGGGTGATTTGGAGAGGATAACTCTGCTCTGTGTCACTCTCCTCACAGGTACTGTGGCTCAAAGCGCTCTTCTGCAACATCCTGCATGCAAACTTTCATCCAAAGTCCATTTCCTGGAAGCCTGACATGACCGGTAGGCATTCAGGGAATGTCTTTGAATAAATAAGATCACTTCCACCACCCAGCAAGTCCCCCTTTCTGTCCCGTGGACAGATCCATACGTGTGTGGAGTTGTACAATGATACTTATTCCAGAATTGTTTGCTATTATTTAAAAGGGGAGAAGGGACAATAAACTGCATCTCCACTAGTAGAATGAGGGCTGAATACATTATGTTCTTTCCATCCGATGGGCTGTAATGCAGTCATCGGAGTGTAAAAAGGCAGCTTTTACAGAAAGATGTAGAATAAGCACAAGCCTGTAGTACCGAGAAATGTGAAAATAAATGAAGACCCACAAAGGAGGGCAGGCAAGGGCCGTTTATGCAGAGCTTGCCCCAGCATGGGGTCGGCCACCATCATTTTTGATTAGCCAAGACTCCAAGGTGGGCAGAGGAGTGGGAGAGCTTCACAGTGGGAAAAAGGGAAGGCTTCAGATGTGTCCTGACTGGAGGCTGTTGGCGTGGGGAAGTTGGAGGCAGATAACTAGAAGGGGCATCCTATGAGATTTGTCAAGGGGGCCAATATTTGGCTTCCCCTGGTTGGTCCTAAGTTGGAAGCAGGGACAAAAATTAGGGAAGCTGCCAGTCATTAATCAAGTCCTGACCACTTGGGATCCATGGTTACAGGACTCACTGTTTGGCTTTCTGGGCTGTTTGCTAGAGACAGTGGTCTGACTTCCTACAAGTCTGACCTGTAGGAAGGCTTCCTGGTGTGGTTACCAGGTGGCTTCCTGGTGTGGTTACTGGGGATCATGGGTTGGTTTCCCGGGCTTGTTTCTGCATGTTGTGGGTCAGAGTTCCATTTTTAGACATGGTCTGTCCATCATCTGCTTGTATATTTAGTCTCTCAGTAAAAGAAAAGAAGTCAAGGTGTGTATAAAGACACTCCATGGGCTACCCCACAGCCACACAAACATGCTAGATGTGTTGAACCTTTTGGATGCAATTCTGCAAATGTACTGTGAATCCCGTGGCTCTGCTCTGGAAGAGTTCATGCTCAGTACAGCATAACTGGGTGTCATATCGCTGGTGTTCAATAATAACACAAGCCAAGGGAGTAGTGAGGAACCGTTCATTCAATAGCAAGGCAGAGCCGGGCCTGGTGGCTCATGCCTGGAGTCCCAGCACTTTAGAAGACTAAGGCAGGTGGATCAGTTAAGGTCAGGAGCTTGAGACCAGCCTGGTCAACATGGCAAAAACCTGTCTCTATGAAAAGTACAAAAAATTAGCTGGCTGTGGTGGTGCATGTCTGTAATCCCAGCTACTTGGGAGGCTGAGGCATGAGAATCACTTGAGCCCAGGAGGTGAAGGCTGTAGTGAGTTCAGATCTTGCCACTGCAATCCAGCCTGGGAAACAGAACGACACTCTGTCCCAGAAAAAAATAAAAGTGAGACAGAAAGTTGTAGTTGGGAAAGCTTCTCAGAACCATTTTCATTTTGGTAAGACAGTGGCCATAGAAAAGAACATTCTTTAGAAGTAATGTCGGATTAGAAAATAAAGGAATTGAAATCAGCCTTAGGCCATATCTTTTCTAAACCATATTTCTTTTTTTGACATTCAATTCTTAGGCACCAGCCTTTCAAGGTGATCAGTTGCACAAAGTGTCCAAAATAATGAATAATCCCCAAACCTCCCTATCCACCACTGTGTCTTTGCTTGGTCTCGCTGGCACTGTGGGTCAGCCTTGGGAACCTAGATGAAATGGGCCTCCTGACGTCCACACCTTTGTTTTAATAATAAAGTTAAAATTGCTCCAGATCCTATGACAAGCTTTCATTCCCCTAATATGAGTTCTCCCCTTCCATTAGTATTAAACCTCACATTTTAGCTGAGTACATGAGCACTGAAAATAAAAACGACGCTTCTCCACATCCCTTGCACTTAGTGTGGCCAATGGAGTAAAAGCAGAGATGGTTTTCAGAGCTACTTAGAAATGTAGTTTACTTGGAAACACACCCCGTTTCCTCTTCTTTATTCTATCTAGCTGAAACGTACACGTGATATGGAGCTACAGCACCCATCTTAGCCGTCCAATCGTCATGCTGAGAACTGTCAGAAAACCCAGATCCTTCTCCCTTGAGTCAAGGTTAAGTACGGCAAGCGTGCTTTACAGAGTAGACAACCATATGAAGTGCTGCTGAGATTGGGCAGAGTGAGGCAAGTGAAAAATCAGAGGCTAACCCCCTGAGGGAAAGGCCTCACTGACCTCCTTCCCCAGGCTGAGCAATCCTGAGAGTTGCGAAACACAGCAGCCCTCCTACGTCAAAACACACCCACCACAATTTTGAAACGTGTGAATCACAGCTAAACTTGAACCTGGACTTGGCTCCATACTCGTCCACAGTTATCAAGTGTGGACATACACTAAGGTACAGCCCCAAACAGGGAGGCTGGAATTCAGGACAAAGACGAAGCCAGACTCCAAAACACCATGTGAGTGGGAGAAGGGGTGAAAGTCATATGCAACAGGCAATGTTGCCCCTTTTGACAATCAATTCCTGAATGTCTCTTCACTATTTGGATGAATTTCCACCTCTTAGTATAAAACCAAGGATGCTAGAAAATCATTCTCCTGCTGTGGTGCTGAGAAGCTGGGATCTTGTTGAACCGGGTTTGGCATATGTTGCAAGGGCCAGGACAGCCTCACTCAGTTTCCGGTGCAGCAGGTGGACCAGGAGGGCTTGAGACACCATCGGGCTGCTGCAGCGTCTTGTGCTCAGGCACAGAGTTCTGCAGAGCAATGATGGGCATTTTCCTGCTACACAAACCCTAAGCCTGCCTCTCTGGCTCTTTATCTGCCTGCTCCTATTTCTTGAAGCCCCAGAATTGGGCTCTATGCCACAGAATATCCAGACCTCTGGTCAAACACTATTCCAGGTGTTTCTGTGAAAGTATTTTTTTTTTTTTTTTTTTTTTTTTTTTTTTTTGGTGAGGTTGACATTTAAACCAGTAGACAGAGTAAAGCAGATTTTTTTTTCCCCCAGTGTGGGTGGGTCTCTGGGCGAGTCTCATTGAATCAACTTAAGACTGAAGAGAACAAAAAGGCCAACCCTCCCCCCATCAGTAAGTAGGATTTCCTCCTGCCTGATGGCCTTGAAAAACACTTGTTTCTTTCCTGCCTTTGGACTCGAATTGAAATATCAGCTCTCCTGGGTCTCAAACCTGTTGGCATTCAGATCAGAACAGTACCCTTGGCTCTCTTAGGTCCCTAGCTTGCCAACCATACATCTCAGGACTTCTCAGACTCCATAATTTTATGAGTCGATTCCTCATACTGAATCTCCTCCCTCACCCTGAACCAATACAGGATCAACCAAACAGGATTCTGCTTGTGACAAACTGCCCTGCCTAATAGAGAGAGACTGGTACCAGGAATGCCTACTAGCATCAGGCTCTTGGGGAAACAAAAAAAAAAAAAAGTCTGGAACTATAAGAAAAAGTCGAGTTATTAAAAAATGGTTTAAAGTCTTTGCATAAAGGATATCCAAATGGACAATAAGCATATTTTAAAAGTGTTCAACCTAGCAAAATGGAAATTAAAGCCATGGTAAAGTAGCACCGTACACCCACCAAAACTGGTCCACTGAAAAGGATGGAAGGTCCTGGTGAGAGTGTGGAGCAACCAGAATGTTCATGTGCTGCTGGCAAGAGGGTTACAGTTTTGGGAAACTGCCTGGAATACCTACTAAAGCTGGAATATGCAGATTCTGTGGCCCAGCAATCCCATCCCAATTAATAGGCTAATACACACAAAAGACATGCCACAGAATGTTTATAGCAGCTCTACTCACAGTAGCCCCAAGGGGAAAGTTCCCCAAATTCACACCAAGAGTATAGTGGATAAATAAATCATATTCACTCGATGGAATACTCCAGGGATGAGCAAGCTCCAGCTCATTGCCTGTTTTTGTACAGCTTGACAGCTAAGAATCATTTTTGTATTTTCAAAGTGTTGCAACTAATCTCTGAACCTCACAAAAAAGAACAAGAGGAGGAGGAGGAGGAGGAGGGTGAAAATGTGACAAAGATCACATGTGGCTTGCAAAACCTAAAATCTTCATGATTTGACCCTTTATAAAGTTTTCTGACTCCTACAATACTCTATAACAAGCTTGTCCAGGCCACGTGCAGCACAGGATGGCTTTGAACGTGGCCCGACACAAATTTGTCAACTTTCTTTTATTATGAGATTCCCCCCTCCCCGCCTTTTTTTTGTTTTTTGTTTTTTTTTTTAGCTCATCAGCTATTGTTAGTGTATTTTATGTGTGGCCCAAGACAATTCTTCCTCCACTGTGGCCCAGGGAGGCCAAAAGATTGGACACCCTGCTCCATAGCTGTAAAAATAAGCAACAAGCATAATGTTAAGTGAGAAAAGCTAGACACGAGAATACATACTGTAGAGCTACATTTCCAAAAACTGCAAACCCAGGTAGAACTAGTCTCAGCTGTTGGAAGTTAGGATGGTGGCTCCCCCGAAAGCAGGAGGCAGTGGCTGGAATGGGTTTTCAGGACCTTGGCACTTTGCTATTCCTTCATGTAAGTGCTAGTTACACAAATGTGCTGTTTGAGAAAAACATTTAATTGCAATTTCTGCAATTTTCTGTATGTTCACTGTGCTTTGTTAAAAGGTTCAAAACAAAAAAAACAGATCACCTTCTCCCACCATACTCAAAATCACTACACAGGTGTAGACTCTATGATGAGGGGAGAAGGGAGGGGCTTCAAAACCAATAAACAAACAAGAGCAGGGTTAAATATCTACTTAAGTGAGACTGTTTTAAAGAGCAAAGTAGAGGCCGAGAGCGGTGGCTCATGCCTGTAATCCCAGCACTTTGGGAGGCCAAGGTGGGCAGATCACGAGATCAAGAGATTGAGACAATCCTGGCCAACATGGTGAAACCCCGTCTCTATTTAAAAATACAAAAATTAGCTGGGTGTGGTGGCGTGCACCTGTAGTCCCAGTTACTTGGGAGGCTGAGGCAGGAGAATTGGTTGAACACAGGAGGTGGAGATTGCAGTGAGCCGAGATTGCCCCACTGTACTCCAGCCTAGCGCCTGGCGACAGAACAAGACTCTGTCTCAAAAAAAAAAAGAGCAAGGTGGAATCCAAATGGTCATTTCCCTGCATGTCAGGAAATGGGCATTTGACACAGCCCAGAAATAGGTCCACACAAATGGAGTCAACTGACATTTGACAAATGAGCAAAGGCGGTTCCATGGAGCAAAGACAGTCTTTTCAACAAACAGCCCTGGAACAGCGGGACACCCATATGCAAAAGAATGGATCTAGACACAGAATCTCACAAAAATTAACTCAAAGAGAATCACAGACCTAAATTTAAAACACAAAATATCTGCAGGATAACACAGCAGAAAATCTAGGTAATCTTAGACTTGGTGGTAAGTTTTTAGATACAACACCAAAAGCATAACCCATGAAAGAAAAAAATTGGTAAGTTGAACTTCATTAAAATTAAAAACTACTGGCTGGGCTTAGTGGCTCATACCTGTAATCCCAGCACTTTGGGAAGCTGAGGCAGGCGGATCACTTGAGGTCAGTAGTTCAAGACCAGACTGGCCAACATGGTGAGAGCCCCATCTCTACTAAAAATACACAAATCAGTCAGGTGTTGTGGCGGTGCCTGTAGTCCCACCTACTTGGGAGGCTGAGGCAGGAGAATCACTTGAACCCAGGAGGCAGAAGCAGAGGCTGCAATGAGTTGAGATCACACCACCACATTCTAGGTTGGGTGACAGAGTGAGACTCTATCTCAACAACAACAAAAGAATTAAAAACTTCTGTTCTGCGAGAGACCCTGTATGTGACTGAGAAGACAAGCCACATGCAACCAAAATACACAAGGAACTATCAAAACTTAACAATAGGAAATAAACAACTCAATTTAAAAATGGGCAAATGACATGAACAGACATCTCACCAACGAAGATACACAGATGGCAAATAAGCATATGAAAAGCTGTTCAACATCACACCATAACAGAACTGCAAATTAAAACAAGATACAACTACACATCTGTTCAAATGACCTTAATGCAGAACACTGACATCACCAAATGCTGGTGAGGATATGGAGCAACAGGAATTATCATTCACAGCTGGTAAGGATGCAAATGGGACAACCACTGCAGAGGATAGTGTGAAAGCTCCTCGCAATGTTAAACACAATCTTAACGTGTGATCCAGCAATTGTGCTCCTAGATATTTACCAATTCAGTTGAAAACCTATGTCTGCACAGAAACCTGCACACAAACATGTATAGTACCTTAACTGGAAGCAACCAAGATCTTTTTCAGTAGGTGAGTGATAAGCAAATGGTGGTACAACCAGACAATGAAATATTATTCATCAATAAAAGGACATGAGCAATCCAGCCACCCAAAGACATGGTGGCTTCTTCTTTTCAGGAGGAACCTGAAAAACATATTGCTAAGTGAAAGAAGCCAACCCAAATGACTCCAACTATAACACATTCTGGAAAAGGCAAAACTAAGGAGACAGTGAAAAGTAAAACTTCAGTGGTTACCAGGGGTTGGTGGGAAGGCGGAATGAATAGGTAGAGAATGGGGATGTTTACAGCAGTGAGACTATTCTGTATACTATAATGGTGGATACTTGTCATTATGTTTTTGCCACAACCCATAAAATGTACAATCCCAAGAGTGAAACCTAGGACAATTCTTAACTCTAGTTAATAATAATTTGTCAATATTGGCTCCTCAATTGTAACAAATGTATCACACTTGCAAGATGTTAATCATAGGGAAGGAACTGTGTGTGGGTGCAGAGTGTATATAGGAATTCTTTGTACTTTCTGTGCAATTTTTCTAAAAACCTAAAAATACTCTTTTCAAAATTCTATTAAGAATTTAAAAAAAGCAAGTTGGTGGGCCAGGCATGGTACCTCATAACTGTAATCCCAGTACTTTGGGAGGCTGAGGCAAGTGGATTATGAGGTCAAGAGTTCAAGACCAGCCTGGCCAAGATGGTGAAACACTGTCTCTACTAAAAATGGAGAAATTAGCTGGGCCCAGCAGCTAATTAACTCAAAGAGAATCACAGTGCCTGTAATCCCAGCTACTCGGGGGATGCTGAGGCAGAAGAATCACTTAAACCCAGGGTGGGGAGGTTGCAGTGAGCCAAGATCGTGCCACTGCACTCCAGCCTGGGCAACAGAGTGAGACTCCATCTCAAAAAAAAAAAAAGAAAGCTGGTGAAGTCATATGGAATCTGGCCAAGCTGTCATTTCTCTAAGCAGTAGAAAACGTAGGTTCATAAACCACTGTTAGAGGGGCAAATAAGGAAAGCAAGACCCTCTTGTTTAGAGCTCAACCAAGATTGTAACTCACTAAAGCATTTACATCCATCCATTGCAGATGAGCAAAGTGGAGCTCAGAGCCTTTGATGATTTGCCCAAGGCCCCACAGTGGGGAGGTGACAGAGGCTGGATTGCAGTGTAGCCCTTACTGCAAAGATCTGTATCATGCACCACTCTGAACCCACCAGCCTCCACTGATGGGGGAAGTGCCACTGGACAGGGAGATATAAAAATCAGTTACTTTGATATGACTTGCACATAGCAGGTGTTCCCATATTATTGTTTTACATGAACTGGGGGTTGAGGGGTGAGAAAGTTCCGTACCAGAGTGAGTGTTTGGGAAAGAATCAATATCCCTCACTCACTATGGAGATGAAAATAAAAAGTAGAGGGCTGTAAAAGCAGACCAACTATGACCACATGGTTTAAATAATGTATTTAAGGGAAAATGAAGCATAGCCTAAAATAGTCCCCTCCACAGGTGAATGTCTGGCAGCAAGGACCACCTATCCTTCCTGACTGCCAGAACACAGTAGCCCCATGAGTGAGGGTTCTATTGTTCAGCACTAATTTCTACTGTTAAGAGCAGACATGGTTAGAAAATCAAACACCGCATGTGCTCACTCATAGGCAGGTGTTGAACAATGAGAACACATGAACACAGGGAGGGGAGCACTACACACTGGGGTCTGTTGGGGGGAAATAGGGGAGGGACAGCGGGGGGTGGGGAGTTGGGGAGAGATAGTTTGGGGAAAAATGCCAGTTATAGGTGATGGGGAGGAAGGCAGCAAATCACACTCTGCCATGTGTGTACCTATGCAACAAGCTTACATGTTCTTCATATGTACCCCAAAATCTAAAATGCAATTGAAAAAAAAGAGAAAAAGAAAAACAAACAAACAAACAAATAAAAGGCTCATTAAGGCTATTAGGGCATGGTCTGCTGTTTTTCTGAAAACATCCATTACAAAGAGTGTGACTTGAGGCATGGAGCTCAGGGGCCAGCAGCTCTGCAAAGCGCCTCCTCCCACAGCCACCAATGCGCCCTGGTTGTCAGCGAGAGGAGGAGTCCGGTGGAATCAGCCAGGGCACAAACATGTGCTCATGGTCACCACGCTGAGCCCGAAGGGACTGCTTTGAATGTTTGCTTTTTGCTGAGCAGCAAGAGGTTACTACCTAGGCCTGTGCCACCCTTTGGAGAAACTCGGTGTCCTGGTGGCTTCCAGTTCTGCACTCTGCAAGCTGGCATTGCGCGGGGGCCCACTCACTGGCAGCCAATTCCAGAAATGTCTGAGGCCACCTCGAAGGGGACTGTGCTGAGGCTCTGTGTTAACACAATCTGGACGCAGGTGACATCAAACCGCGTGGAGGTGGGCAAAAGCCCTTGCCCCAAGGAACACAAGTCTCCTCCTAGGCAGTTTCCCTTGTTCTGTAAACCGAGTTTAGATATTGATGTGAGAGGCACATGAGGACAGAGCATGCTCCCAGGTATCCCTGAGCCCCATCCAGGGAGCGCTGGATGCAGCCATGAAGTCACAGACGGCAGGGATGATGTCCCTCCTCCCTCTACGCCTCCCGAGGATCTTGTCAGATGGTGACCACATGCTTCCTGCTGGCTGAATTTTGCACTAGGCATCTCTTGCTCATGCACATCAGTCTGTCATTTCCAAGACCGAGTTCCAGAGGATAGCATGGGGTGAGTAACACAGGGTCTAACCTGTTATGGTCTCAATCGCAATCAACATTGCAGAATCCTTGCTACAAATCTAGGACTTTGTCAATTTCCCCTAAATGTTCAAAGCTATTGGCATAATTTACTCATCTTTTTAATGATGGTGAGATCATTAGCAAAACTTTGCTTCATAGTGCCTGACCACTGATTATGATTTTAGTTTTTTAGTTCCTTTCTTCCTGTAGCAGACTTGCCAGGGAGCTGAGTTTCATTCACCTCCTGAAAGAACCAGTCTCTGGCCCCCTTGTCCTCCCGTGTATGTTAATTGTTCTAAGTCATTAGTTTTGGCTTCTATCCTTGTGTATCCTTACTTCTGCTTTCTTTGCTTTATTTTCCTGTTCTTTCCCCCATCAAACTTTATGATAGAATCTGAACACATAGATTTTTAGCCTTCCTTCTTTTCTAATATTAACTTTAAGGCTATAACATTCTGCCACACATGGCTTTAACTGCACCGCACAAGTTTTGATATATAGTATTTACTAATAATGTATTTTAAAAATATTTTCTAATTTCCATTATGATTTTTCTTTGTCCCATGGGTTCTTTAGAAAGGTACTGCTTAATTTCCAAACGCAAAATAATTTTCTGGTTGTCTTTTTGTTATTGATTTTTAGCTTAATTGCATCAAAGTGCAAAAAAGAATCATCTAATTTTTATCCTTTGAAAATTTTTGAGACTTCCTTAATAACTCAACATATGGTCAGCATGTCATGGTGTCCTTAAAAAGATGTGTGTTCTGTAGCTCTTAAATGAGTTCTTCCACATATGTTCATTAGTTCAAGTTTGCTAATTACAGAATATTACTCATCCTGTATTCCTCTATATGCTTAATAAATTTTTACCCATTTATTTTATCAATGTCTGAGAAAAAGATCTTAAAATGTCTCACAATGCTTGGGAATTCATTTTTTTTCTTCTTTTTATTCCACAACATTTTGCTTTATAGATTTTGAAGCTATATTATTCTGTGTACATAAACTAAGAATGATTGTACCTTTCTGGAAAATTAAACCTTTTATCATTATGAATTGTCTCTCTTTAGCTAGGATAATACTGATTATGCTTTTTATCTTAAAGGAAAAGATGTCTAATATTAATAGAGCAATATGAGCTTTCATTTGGTCAGGGTTTGAATGCTACATCTTTTTCAATTCCTTTCCCTCAACCTTTCTGTATCTTGCTTGTATTTTAGTTGCTCTCATAAAAAGTATATAGTCTGGCAAACTTTGTATTAACGAGAGCATTTCATTTATAGTTAATGAATTTGTACATTTTAGATTATTTTTATTATTTCATTTCCATCTCTATTCGCTTAGAAATTGCACGTTCTTCATATTCATCTAGTGGTTACCATAGTGATTAGAATAACCGTCTAAAGGTGTGAAACTCTGATATTAATTGGCTCATCTGCTGACTCCTGCCATGGCCTGTTTCCCGTTCCTTTTTTTATCTAGAGCCCTGGACTGTAAAGTGTGTTTAACCAGGTGTCCTGGCTGGGCCAGAGCTGAGGCTCCGATTGTCCAGCAGGTGGAGTCTCTGCTTTCTTGAAGATCTATTGTACCCATGATTTCCTTCAGTGAGTGCACTCAATCTTCATCTACGACTTGCAACCAGACATTCACAGATCATCATGGTGACCTGATACTCATGAGGCAATGGCAGAAGACAGTCAGATTTCAGGAGAGAGCTCAAGTCTCCTCAGAAATAAATGCACCAACAAGGAGACGGTGCTGGACAAGGGTTAGAGACCGTCTCTAGGCCAAGATTCTAGAGGGTGCTGGACTTGTCCAAGTCCACCTTGGCCACGTGTGGAACTGGGTGAGTATGTGACCTGGAGCCACATGGATCCATCTACTAGCAGGGACCTAATAGGTGGTCTCTCTTCCCACTGCAGCGCATCACTGACAAGCCCAGGGTGTGGTCAGAGGAAGATCTGACCCACCAGGAGGGTCAATGGTAGTCCTCCTCGTCCTCTGCAAAGGACAAGTGGTCACCTGGCCCACCATGAGGGGTGCCCAGAAATATTCAGGGTTGCGCCATGAGACCTGTGAGATCTGTCAGTGCTCCTGTGATTACATTTAGCCCAGTGGATAATCCAGACACATGAGTGTCTGTGCAAGAAAAGGAGGCCACCATCTAACTTGGAAAGAAAGATCCACGTGGGGATGTTTTGGCTCACAGATTGTAAGAAAGGGACATGGAAATCCCCAGGCAACACAGGCTCCTCAGCTTGCTGAAACAGACCTAAGGCTATGTTCTAATCGAACCTTCCAGGGCTCTCATGGAAATTTCAGTAATGCCTCTCCAGGTGCTTTTCTGAAAGCCCCCTGCCTTAGGGATGTCTTGGCTGAGACATCTCTCACGGTATCCACAGCAACCATGATGAAGCTCATTTCTGGAGAAGAGGGTCTCTCAACACCTCTGCTAAGTCACTATTCTCCCGTGCTCACTGCAGCAGTCCCTGGAATCTCATGAAGGGAAGCTGGGACCCACTGCACACCCTCGGCAGTACCTCACAGCAACTTGGAAATGCCAACTCAATTCACAGGCAGCCACAGTGGGAAAGAAAATACTCTAAGCTCAGGTGCTGGGAGGGCAGATCCCATATGTCAGAGCCTTTTCCTGAGAAGAGAGCAGTGGGCAGAGCCCTGAAACAAAGGGTCACGCTCAAGTTGTTGGGAGTTGACTCTGGACGGCTTTTAAGCCTCATCCCTCTGCCCTATAGCTGGTCAGGAAGCCCAGAGCTCTCCCCTTTGGTCCCTGGGGGAGACTGAAGGCGTGTGAGCCCCTTCCTGCGGGAGCCTCACTCACTCTGACCAGCTCCCTAACACCCTATGCCAGTCTCCTTTCTCTGCTCTCTCAAAGCATGTGGGACCTGCTGGGTGCCTGCCCTGCTGTCTCCAGAAAGCCTCAGTCGGTGAGTCGCAAACCTCCTGGACCCTCTTGGTGTGTGTGTAATATCCCCAGTCTCCACGTCTGGGCTCAGCTTTGGGTGGGGGAGGTCTCTCCTGCTTCTTGGGTGTCCAAACAAGGTCACAGGGACTGGCCCCTGCTGGGTTGACCCAACGTGTCAGAGGGAATGTCTGTCACTGACCGCTAAGCCCAGGGTCAAATGCTCGCTTCTTCATTTCATGCTGCACTCTGTGGGCCATAGGAAAGTGGGGGCTCAGGAGTCAGGCCAAGCAACTGGCAGCTTTCAGTGAGAGAGGGTTACTCAGAGCAGACAGAGTCACTAGAGCCACCCGTGCTAAATGTCAAAAAGATGAAAAACATGGGCCAGGTGCGGTGGCTCACGCCTGTAATCCCAGCACTTTGGGAGGCTAAGGTGGGCGGATCACCTGAGGTTGGGAGTTCGAGACCAGCCTGGCCAATATCGTGAAACCCCATCTCTACTGCAAATACAAAAATCAGCCAGGCATGGTGGCGGATGCCTGTAAAACCAGCTACTCAGTAGCCTGAGGCAGGAGAATTGCTTGAACCCAGGAAGTGGAGATTGCAGTGATGCAGTGAGCTGAGATTGTGTACTGCACTCCAGCCTGGACGGCAGACTCCATCTCAAAAAGAGAAAAAGAAAAAGAAAAAAATGGACCAGGTGCAATGACTTACACCTGTAATCTCAGCACTTTGGGAAGCCAAAGCACCTGAGCTCAGGAGTTTGAGACCAGCCTGGGCAACATAGGAAGACCTTGTGTCTACAAAAAAATACAAAAATTAGCCAGATGTGGTGGTGCACGCCTATGGTCCCAGTGACTTGGGAGGCTGATGTGAGAGGATGGTTTGAGCCTAGGAAGTCAAGGCTGTAGTGGGCCGAGATTGTGCCACTTAACTCCAGTCTGGGTGGCAGAGTGAGACTCCATCTCAAAAATAAAAACAATGAAAAAATGAATATGTGACCACTCCCACTACCAACTGAGACATCCCCCGAGCAGTTTCCTGGCCCATGGTCTCTCACCACCAGGACTTCCCCATGTTCTCTGCTCTGGCACACACAGCCCTGGAGCGGGGATTTCCCCCCCACCCATTCACTGCCCACTGCCCTCCTGAGGGTTGAGTGAGGTTGGGTTCAGGTCCCCGGGCTCCTCACCGCGGCTCACCACTGGGAAGCCCTGACGTGGCTTTATACTGGGAAAAGCACAAGACAGGAGGTGGAAAAATTGAACCTAGCCCTTGCATTTGCTAGAGGGGTTTGATTTGCCAACCCCCTCCCCTCTCCATGTCTGTTTCCTCATCTCTAATGGAGACCCAACGAGGCAACGTGTGTGACAACACCTGAAATTCAGCACATCCTATGTTCTCAGTTCCTTCCTCCCCATCACTGTTTTGAAAGCTAGGTCCAGTGCTGTGGGAGACTTTTCTCTAATAGTCCTCCACTTCCAGGTGGCCCTCCTGCTTCCCTGGGGCCCCTTTCTTGGCAGGGCAGAAGTCCTCATTCCCCTCATCAGGAGGCAGTTTTGGATGGCACAAGTGGATTTTCTGCAACTGGAAAAAGCAACGTACAGCTTCCAAAAATACTGTGTAAAAAATGTTAATGGCCTCTTTAAGATCTGGGTTCTTGCTAGCCACGAAAAAGATTTCTGAACGATATCACCCAGTCTACCCTGCTTTCTGGGAAGACAGGGAGGATGTATCTCTTGTCAGGAGGAGGTCCTTGACAAAGCTTGTCTAGGTCAAGGGCTGGTGGAGAATATGGAACACCGAATTCCAGTGCCAAGCCAGCCCTAGGCTATGAAGTCAACTTGAAGGTAAAGTACATCAGCTGGATGTGGTGACTCACACCTGTAATCCCAGCACTTTGGGAGACTGAGACGGGTGGATCACCTGAGGCCAAGAGTTTGAGACCAGCCTAGCCAAGATAGTGAAACTCTGTCTCTGCTAAAAATACAAAAATTAGCCGAGTATGGCGGCAGGAACCTGTAATCCCAGCTACTCGGGAGGCTGAGGCAGGAGAATCACTTGAACCCATGAGGCAGAGGTCGCAATGAGCCGAGATTGCACCACTGCACTCCAGCCTGGGTGACAGAGCGAGACTCTGTATCAAAAAAAAAAAGAAAGTAAAGTACGTCAATACTGCGGGTTTTCCCCTAACTCTCAAATGAACTCAGATGTACACAACTCTGCACTTACGCACAGCATTCACCCAGCTGGCGAGACCAAATGAGCCCTCCAGGAAGGGGTCCCTGGGGCACGTTGGCCTGTGGTTGTATTAATAGCCACTGTGAGGGAGAAACGCAGCCAGAGACCCTTCTCACCCGCTCCCCTCACACAGCTGGGAATGCGAGGAGGTGGATCAAGGGCTCCCAGGATGGGATTTGCATAATGCCCTTTAATTAAATCTGCTGGCTAATAAGTTTATTCAGCTCAGGTAAGGAATATTGCTGTCAGGCCTTTAGGAAAATCAATCCCAACCCTCAAAACATTTGATTCTTGTGATGACATATTTGTGTGTAAGGGTTGCCGTAACCTAAACATGACCACAAACCAGGTAGCTTAAAATTGCAGACATTTGCAGCTTATAGGCTGGAAGTCCAAGACCAAGGTGTCCGCAGGGCCATGCTCTCTCTGAAGGTTCCAGGGAAGAATCCTTCCTCGCCCCTTCCAACTTTGGCGGCTCCAGTCTCTGCGTCTTCAGAGGGCCTTCTCCTGGTGCCCAGAGATCCGTCCAGGGAGATGGTTTTTCATGGGCCTTAACATGCACATAGCTGAGAAGGCAAAATCAGGCCCTCCATGGATTGCAGCCTCTGCTCCCTTCTTATCTGACTCCTGAGATTCTGTAGAATCTTGACCTAACTCAGGCCAGGTCACCCCAGCTGCCCTGCTGGAATGGGTCTGCGTGGGCTTCTGTTTCTGTAAATAGTAACTTTGATTGAAAGTAGAAGTTGTGAAGAAAAGGACTTGGGCTGGGAGAAGCAAAGCAAGACCCCTGGAGATTTTTAGAAAGGTATAAGGGAGCTGCAGGAAGGCCAGAGAAGCAGGACAAATGCTACACGATGCCCAGCCCTCCTGCAGAACTGCTCCAGGAGAGGCACCCACCTCCACTGCCGCCACTGGCCCCCAACACAGACCTCATCTGGCATCATGGGCCCCGGACACTGCTGTTGGACCTCTGTCATTCTCATTCTGAGAGCTGAGGGTGCTGCCCTGCCTGGGCCTGCAGGAGTCTGTGCTTTCTGCCTGCCTCCCGTGACTGGCTTCCTGCGTGAAACCCAGTGCAGGCATGTCTGATTGGCAGATGCAATGTCTGTCTCCTGCAAGGGAATCTGGGAAAGTCTCCATTGTCTTCTCCCTTGGGGAGGGGGCCTCACAAGGAAGGAGACTGCCCAGATCTAGGAAGGGTACGGGATGGCCCTGGGTGTCAAACAAAAAAGGCCACACACCCAGGACACCTGCCTGCCTGTTCCTCAGGGATTAGTATTCCAAACCCCACTCCATGCCTAGGACCCCACTGCCTGCTGGCATCTCCGTGTGTCACCTTCTCGCCGCTGGACAGAATGTCTCAGTCCTCCCTCCTTCCCCGATGCCTTCCTCTTCAGAGTCACCTGTGGGAGTCTCCTGCTGCTGCGCCTGGGGCCCCACACTGACCCAGGCCAGGATTTGAATCGGCCATTGGTGGAGCTTTGGGAGACTGTGCGGGTCTTGCCAGGCTGAGAGGTATCTCAGTCCCCATGGCAGTTCTGGCCCCTAATTCTAGGGCCTGGGCCTTCCAATCGGACACTAAGACCCTGTATCTGAGACTGATGTCATGGAGCAGTGGGGAGGAAGGGACATTCACTAGGCAGTGGAGGTGGGAGGAATGTCCCCCCATCACGGGGTAAGGGAGCTTGCAGCCGCCTCACTCCTGTGCTCCACAGAGCAGCCAGCTTGTGGTCTCAAATGCCCACCCTGATCTCTAAACGGGTCTGATAGGCAGGGCACCAAGGCTGACACCTGACACCACACTGCCCAGCCACAGGTGCCCAGCACCTTCTCTTACGGAGCTGCCTTCTGCAGCAGCTACCACCAGTGCTGTCTGACAGCTACTCAACTAAAGTTTGGCCACAGTTTATGGAAAGAATGCAGTCAAACCCCAGCTCTGATCCCACAGTCTAGGAAGCCAGAGCTTGCTTGACTCAGACCAAACTGCTCCCGCCCATGGGATTCAGCACAGGCAGGGCAAACACTTCCGCTTACGTCACAGCAAGAAACGCACGAGGCGTCACAACCCCCGACACAGGCATCAGTTTAGTCTATCTATTTTTCCTAATGCAAGCTATGACCCACCAAATTCATGTCATCCTTCTTAGCAGGCTGCAGCTCACACTAGGCTAGGGGAGCCTCAACATCCTTTCAACAAATCATCCTGAGTGCCTCCTGCGTGCCATGCAGGCTGAACGCCCAGTACCTTTCGGGGAACTGAGCGCCCGGCCTAAATGATCATTTCAGGTTGGCGTTATGCTGTGAAATTCAGCTATCTTGCTATTTTTCCTATCCTGATCATTAGAAAATTGTACCACGTGGCATAATTTGGAATCTTAATGAGAACCGCTTTCTTAGCCTTAATTGGATTCCAAGTTACATTAATCCTTTATAAAAAAAAAATCTCTCAATATATTATGCTTACTATGCCAGAAATATTTTGTTAGCACTGCATTTTAAACAAGAAAAGAGAAAAAAGAACAGAGCAGATAGCTCATTTTAAAAACACTCTCAAAAGGCAAAAACAGTCCTTCACACATAGCACACTACAGACGTGGATGTAGTCCAAGCTCCCTTTGTAAAAACAAGACTGTTGCTTGTAGGAAACAAGGAACACCCACCCAGGAAGTGGCAAGACCCTGTAGGCTATGTAACCTTTGCATCCGTTTCCCGGGGTAGGAAGAGTAGAAACCCAACTAGCTTTTCACCGCCTTAAATGGGTCAAGGTCTGGTCTTTTATGTCTGGTCTCCCACATAATCCTCCCAGCAACTTTATGAGATAAATAGTTTAAGACTTGCCTTAGTTCTGGGGACACTGAGGTCCAAGAGGAGTAAGTAAATTGTCCAAAGTCACACAAGCAGAAAAGGTGGAGACAGGACTCAGATGCACAAGTGCAAAGCCCATGCTCTGTCTACACCAGTCTGATATCACAATTCTGACTGAGGTCAAAAACTTGTTCAGCCTTGAAGACATCAGGCTAAGTGAAATCTGCCAGACTTAAAAAGGACAAATCCCACATGATTCTACCTTGAGAAGGTACCTACTCACAAACTCGCAGAGACAGAAAGCAGAATGGTGGCCAGGGGCTGAGGGGAGGGGAGGAGAAGAGTTGTCATTGAATGGGGACAGAGTCTCCGCTTGGGCAGGTGCGAGGTGTTCTGGGGATGGGTGCTGGCACTACAGGGTACTTGATGCCACTGAACTGTGCACTTAAAAATAGTTATGACAGTAAATGTTACGAGTATTTTACCACCATAAGCAAATAAAAAATATATTTAAAAAATTTTAGGAGGTTCAGAGAAATAAGCAAATGAAGGGGTTGTGACCCACTTTACAGCCTGGAAACTGGTGGAATTTTGCAGTCTGAGACTGCCAGCCCCTCAGTTGGCTCCTCCCACCCATGGGTGATAGAGACAGAGAGAGAGCACAAGAGTGAGTGCCAGCCCAGAGCACCTGCTGTCCTGTGTCAAGTGACCTGTGACGACTGTTCAGTACGTTTCCAGACCCCACGGGTCTGGAAGCCCATCACAATAACTGCCATGAGACCAGGAAGATGGGCCTCTGTGTTGGGCTTGCCCTGCCTCACCTCTGAAAGGGACTCCTCTCATCCTTAGAGGAGAAGAAATACAGTCCCCGAGGGCAGACATGCTCCCTGCACACGCAGTGGGGGCTTCCAGCCAGAGCCCCAACCAGCGGCCCCAGATTCACCTGGGGACTTCAGAAACAGCAGCTCTGATGGTGGGGTCCAGCAATCTGCATTTTAATAAACTCTTCAGGTGGTTCTGACGCCTGCTGAAATTTGAGACCCATCTGCATGTATCACTCCCCATATAAAAACACAAGCACCTCTGCGCTCATGGGACCTCGTGCTCAAAGCAGTAGAGGTGGAGACCCAGGCCCCGCTGCACATCGAATAGCCTTCAGAGCTCCAGAAAAGATTGGTGCCCAAGCCCCACTCCCAGAATCCTGGCTTAATGGATGTGAAGTGGGAGTTCCAGTGACGACAAGGGGTGTCCAGACACTTTCTAATTTGCCCATGCCCGCTCATCCTGGCTTGGTCTCCCTGGCAGCCTCAGCGCTTTCTGGCGCTTCTTAGAGCAAAGGCAGGCTGAGGTCCCGGGGAGGGGTGAGAGAGAATTCCCTGCTAGTTTAGTTAATAACAACAGATTAGGCATCTTGGTGGTTTTCCCTCACTGCTGTCACACAATTCTGGGCACACTGTGGGACACTTGACCGGCTGGCGAAAGCAAGCAGACCTTGAGAGGCAGGGTCCAGAAGCTAATCAAGTATTTATGCAGCCCCAAGGGAATGCATGTGGCTGCAAAGATCACTGCGAGCTCTGCAGAGATAGGGAAGTTTTGAAGCAAAATTAGATCACTGATTTCCAGGTGGAATGGTCTTCCAAAGAGCTGCCTTAGAATTCAGTTTATTCTATAAAGACACAGACATTCCTAAGTGTAAATAAACAGACCCTTCCCAACTTGCTATGAGGAATCAGAGGAAGAGATATGAGAGGTCTCACAGCAAATGCAGACTCAGTGCAGATGGTCTTGGTGGCACAGACCACGTTGTCAGAGTCGCCGGTGCAGCCTCGGGTAGAATCACCCTCAGTGGGCCGACAGTGAGGTGCTGTGAATTGACCATAGACTTACTCTGGACCCTCTCAGTGAAGGCAGAGCCTTTCCTCTGTCTTCAGACAGAATTTAAAACTTGAAGGACAGGACTTGTGCTGATGTGAATTGGGTATTTAGGAGTTGTTGGGCCTCATTCTCTTGTGAGGCTTCTAGTGCTGCTTTTCTTTGCAGGTCTTTACAGGAGAGGGTCACAGGAGGACTGTGACAGTGAGCCACCGCGGGAGTTCCAGAAGCTGGGCACAGGAACACATGAGGTCAAGGCAAACAGGTCATGTCTTGTGTTCTGAAAAATCTGATTTCACGTTGCACTTTATGTTTGTGTCTTTTTTATCTTCCGTGGGCTTAGGTGATAGAGTCTTCTTTAAAATTCAGCCTAGTCTTTTTTTAAATTTATTTTTTATTTCAATAGGTTTTTGGGAACAGTGGTGTTTGGTTGCATGAATAAGTACTTTAGCGGTGATTTCTGAGATACTGATGCAGCCATCCCTGAGCAGTGTACGCCATACCCACTGTGCAGTCTTTTATCCCTCACCCCCTCCCACCCTCTCCCCTGAGTCCCCCGAGTCCACTGTATCATTCTATGCCTTCGCATCCTCACAGACTCGTCCACACCCTGGGGATAGGAAGATAATGGTTATGAGTCCCATTTTGCGGAAGGAGGAGCAGAAATTCCCAGAAGCCAGTGGAAGCCAGTTTGTTTTCAGTTGGGACCCCAAGAAGGAGACGACTAATGTTCAGGACAAGAGGAGGCGATGAGAAGCCCCAGGGATGGAAAGCAGCGGAGAAAGCCTCTCAACACTCAGACGCACTGCACCTGAACTTTGTTACGTCTCTGGGGTGATGTATATATATCCCTTCCCAACTAATTCTGCATTTTAAAGTCCCCACCGGGATTATTCAGAGAAAATACAGAAGAAACTATAGGGAGGTGGGAGTTAATAGAGATTCTGGAGGTCAGACTGTGCTTCCACGAAAAAACCTCCCACCGCCCGCCACCCCTACCCTCTCCTTCTCCCTCTCCCAAGCTCCATCAGGGAGACATTCCTTGGGGCAGGAAGCACGTACTTTCAACAGGGTCAGCCTTGGGAAGCTGGAGTTTCACAATGAGTCACTCTAATGATCTGCCCTTCACAAGAAGGCCCAGTGGTTGTGCCCACCTGGGGACTGGGCAGCCAGGTAACCTGAGAGCACGGGGGAAGTAGTGGCAGGGGCCGGGAAGGTGAGGCGGGTGGGAGGGCTCCGGCACCACTCCTGGACCTGCAGGGGAGCCGAGGGGCCCTGGTGACACCTGACATCTCGGAGCATCTTATCCTAGTCCTTCCGAACATGCTCAGACACAGGGATGCCTCCAAGGCACCCTGAGCACCGCTGACACCCAGTGGAAAGGCTTTGAACTTCTCTGTAAGTTGGCTCCCCAGAGGGCTGGCACGCTGATCTAAATTCACAACATGCATCACAATGGTAACAAAACCATGCCTGGCATTTGCTCCCCAGTCCCCGGTGAGCTGAGAAAGAGTCCTCATTGTCACTCAATTTAGATTCGTCCATGCTTATACCACACTAAGGGGTAGGTAGTACTCTTAACAGGGACCAAGGCTCCCAAAGGTGAGTGACCCACCTGGGGCTGTGTAGTAAGTGAGGGGCAGATGCATGACTCATGTGACTCCAATGTCAGTGCCCTTCACTTTCTAACACACTCCTCCACTGCCCCCACCCCAGCAGGCGGACTACACAGAGCATTGCCTGGACCCTTCCCATAGGGCCTCTGTGCTGAGTAATGGGGCAGGTGGGATGCACACATACATGCGCACACACACTAGCACATGCACACACACACAGATACACACACCATGCACATGCGCACACACATGCATATGCACATAAATGCGTACACACGTGCACAGACACACATGCACAAATGAACACACGCACAGACATGTACTTGCACACACACATGCACACTTGCACACACACATGCACACGTGCACACAAATACACACGTGAGCCCACACTCATGTACACACATGCAAACACATACACATGTGCATGCACACACATGCATACGCATGCAGGCACACACATACATACCCATGCACACACGTGCACACAATGCACATATGCACATGCATGTGCACATGTGCATGCAATGCATACAATGTGCACACACGTGCATGCACACACACACAGGCACACTCAGGGCTTGCACCTCTGCTGGACTCGGGCCCTGCTTTGAGTTCTACTCTCTGAGTGACCCTAGCCAGCCCCTAGAGGAGAAACCCCTAGCCAGGTTTTCTCCTCTCTAGCAAACCTGTGGGCTGGAGCAAGAGCCACAATGTAGCACCTTTGTGAGCAGCTGCCCAGATGGAAATGGCTGATGACACTGTTAGTATTCCAGTTCAGGGTCATGGATGGCCTGAGCATATCCCAGCAGCTCAGGGTGCAGGATGGGAAGCAGCCCCTGTCAGGATGCCACTCCATGCAGGGTGCCATCCCATTGCAGGGCGCACCCACACACCCACACTCACTCAGACTGGGGCAACGGAGACATGCCAGCAAAGCCAACGTGCAGAGCTCTGGGATGTGGGGTACCCAGAGAAAACCCAGGAGACGTGGGGTGAACTGCACACTCCACACAGACGGTGCCCCAGCTGGAAAGCACATTTTTTTCTCATCAACCATAATGAATGACGTTGATCAAAATGACATTATTCAAGGATTTGCTGTACTTCATTCCTTCATTGTCTTCCTCGCGCTACAGGCAGTAGCTGTTGTTTTGCATCTACTGCTTCTGGACTCCTGTGGGCCCTCTTTTACGCCTTTTAATCATAAACCACCTTATCTTGTTCTACCTAATAATTCTTGATATTTAAATATTCCTATGCAAATAACCCATCTAGCTTGTCTCCTACTTGCACACTGACGGGCCAAGCCCCCTACTGGCAGGGCCACACAGGGGCTGCTGGCAAAGGTGGGAAGGGGACAGGGGATAGGGTCCCAGCCTGGTGTCAAGGCAGAGTGTGGAGGAGGACGTCGGGGCCAAGAGACTCTGCAATTGGAACAGAGGTCAAATAAAGATCTTTTCAGGCCGGGCCTTGTAGCTCACACCTGTAATCCTAGCACTTTGGGAGGCCAAAGCAGGTGAATCACCTAAGATCAGGAGTTCAAGACCATCCTGGCCAACATAGTGAAACCCCGTCTCTAGTAAAAATGCAAAAATTAGCCGCGCACAGTGGTGAGCACCTGTAATCCCAGCTACTAGGGAGTCTGAGGCAGGAGAATCACTTGAACCTGGGAGACGGAGGTTGCAGTGTGCTGAGATCATGCCACTGCACTCCAGCTAGGCAACAGAGTGACTCTGTCTCAAAATAAATAAATATCTTTTTAGCTGAGCATAATGAGTTTGCTACCAGCAGATCCTCACTAAAGAGAGTTCCAAAACAACATACTTCAGGAGAAAAGAAAAGAACCTCAAATGGAATGTTTGAAATATACAAATAAATGATAAGCAATAATAAAGACAAACGTGATAAATCTAAAAGAACATTGACTACATGAAACAATTCTGTCTTATCAGGTTAGGAAAATAAAGAGAAAACAACGTGTATGAGGGCAATTAGAGCAATGCCTGGTGTGCATGCACACAGCAGGCACTACATAAACAGGTCATGAAATTGCAGACCCTAATAACAGGTATCAACGTATGTGAAGGAAAGGTTGATAGAATTTCAAAAATAAAGAGATACTAGTCTGAATTCTTTTTGAGACAGAGTCTTGCTCCTTCACCCAGGCTGGAGTGAAGAAGTGTGATCTTGGCTCACTGCAACCTCTACTTCCCCAGTTTTCCTGCCTCAGCCTCCTGAGTAGCTGGGATTACAGGCATGCTAATTAGCCACCATGCCAGCTAATTTTTTGTATCTTCAGTAGAGACGGGGTTTCACCATGACGGCCAGGCTGGTCTCCAACTCCTGACCTCAAGTGATCCACCAGCCTCAGCCTCCCAAAGTGCTGGGATTACAGGCATGAGCCACCACACCCAGGCTGGACTTCCTTTTTTTTTTTTTTTTTTAACAGACATCTTCTTAGTGATTAAAAAATTTAGTAAGAATATAGAAGAGTTGACAATACCAAAAACTTAAATCAATGGACAAATATAAAACATTGCATCCAATAACCTCATATACACTATTTTCTAAAACTGGCTATATCCTGAATCATAAAGTAAATCTCATCGAATTTCATAAAGCACATCTATGATATGCAAAGCGTCTTCTAAAACTACAGTGCAATAAAACTGGAACTAAAATCCAAAAATGTAAGCAGCAAATCCTCATCTGTTTGAAAATTAAGAAACCTGCTTCTGAATCATTCACACATGCAAATAATCTTGAACTGAGTGTTAATTAAAAGACTCCATATCCCAACGTATGGAATTTAATTAAGCAGAATATAGTAAACTATAGCCATCAAATGTGTATGATGGGAAAGAAGACTGAAAAATAATGAACTAAGAGTCCATCTCATGAAGTTAGAAAAAAGAATAGTTAAATAAACCTGAAGAAGGGAGAAAGAAGGAAATAATGAATTTCTGAGCAGAAATAAGTGAAATTGAAAACAAACAATAAAGAGGACCAACAACGCTAACGGTTGCTTTCTAAAAAAAAAAAAAAAAAAAAGACTAATAAATTTACCATAGCTCCAGTGAGCCAGACTCAGAGGCAAAGACAGCACTAACTGCTTTCAATAGAGTATCACCATAGTGGTTGCTGGCATAAAAAGATAATAAAAGGGCCAGGCGTAGTGGCTCATGCCTGTAATCCCAGCACTTTGGTTCACGAGGTCAGGAGTTCAAGATCAGCCTGGCCAAGATGGTGAAACCTCATCTCTACTAAAAATACAAAAAATGGGCAGTGATGGCAGGTGACTGTAATCCCAGCTACTAGGGAGGCTGAGGTGGAGAATTGCTTGAACCTGGGAGGCAGAGGTTGCAATGAACCAAGATCATGCCACTGCACTCCAGCCCGGGCAACAGAGCGAGACTCTGTCTCAAAAAAAAAAAAGAATATAACAAATAACTTTTTCCTGAAATTTAGAAGAAATAGTCTAATTTTTAGGTAAAGATAACTTATCAGAAATGACTCAAGAAGAAATAAAAACCCAGAACTGCCCTACAAACAAAAGAAATAGAATTAGCATCAAAAAAACACAAAGAAAAGCCCACCCTCAGACGGCCTTACTCTGGAGTTAGACCAAACCTTACAGTAAGGTACAAGAATGCCAATCTTATAAAAGCTTTTCTACGAAATAGAAAATGGTAAAAATGCTTATTTGCTTATTTTATAAAGCCGACACAGCCTTGATCCCAAAAATCAAAATAGTTTTTAAAAGGAAAATTATAGACTAATCTCACTCATGAAAATAAATTAAAACTTCTAAACAAAATATTAAAAAAATAATGTAACCTGTAGTTGATGGGCTAAGGGAGAAAAGTCACATGAACATCTTAATAAATACAGAAAGTCATTTGTAAAATTCAACACCTACTTGTGATTTTTTAAACAAAATCTTAAACTAGAAGTGGAAAGAAACTTTATGAATCTGATGAAGTTATTTTAAATAATGATTAGAAAAGAAAGCTATTCATTACATAGATGTATGTACATATGTAAGAACATGTGTATGTATATGAAACATATTTAAAATGAAAAAATACAGAAAGTTTCTTTTAAATTATTAAACATATCCCAGGCAAATATCAATGAAAAGAAAGCTGCACATCAATTTTGGTATCAACACTGTTTTAAGGCCAAAAATTTAAAAATCAGAAAGAAAAGGAAAGAGTATTACAAACAAAAAGATAAGTTAGAGATTTTTAAATATTCCTTTGAAGCTAATAGATCAAGCAGGCAAATAATAACCAAAGGCATAGAAGCTTTGATTAGCGTTTCTAATAGTCTTGGTTAATTAGAGATTAAAGAAAGAATGTATATTGCTTCTAAGTGCACATAGAACAGTCATGAACACAAGCAATACATAAGCCCATGAAGGATGCCCAATGCATACCAAAGAATCAGCAACATTCAACCCATCTTCTCTGGCCTTATATAAAATTTTAAAAGTCAACATCAAAAGTGGGAGGCTGAGGCAGGAGAATCGCTCGAACCCAAGAGGCAGAGGTTGCCGTTTGCCAAGATGGCGCCACTGCACTCCAGCTTGGTCAACAGAGCAAGACTCAGCTAAGATAAATAAATAAATAAAAATTTAAAAATCAATATAAAAATGATCAACATATAGAATCCCATATGGATGAAAACTGAAAACAACACATAAATCATCCATGAAATAAAGAAGAAAAATCAGGAAAATTTTTAAATAGTTTACATCGAATGACAAGAAAATTACCCCATGTCAACATTTGTAGGACTAAGAAAATTATATTTAGAGGTAAAACTATAATTTTAAATGCATCCATTCAAAAACAGCAACTGAGGTAAGCTCTGGTTTAATAAGCTTCACAAAGAAGAAGAGGAATGCCAGGCAAGCAGACAAAAACCCAGGGATAAGGGCTGATGTGAATGAAAGAGAGAATAATACAGAAAGAGAGAAGATGAATCAAACCAAATATTCATTTCTTTGAAAAAAGTCGTAATCCAGACAAGCCAGTAGTAAAATAATCATGAAAAAGAGAGAAGCAATTCAAATGTAAAAAACAAAAACAAAAAACAGAATAAGGGGAAATGGACACATTCTCTTAAAAACTTGAAATGCTGGCTGGATGTGGTGGCTCATGCCTGTAATCCCAGCACTTTGGGAGGCTGAGGTGGGTGGATCACCTGAGGTCAGGAGTTCAAGACCTGGTCGACATGCTGAAACCCCATCTGGTCCCTACTAAAAATACAAAAAATTAGCTGGGCGTGGTGGTGGGTGCCTATAATCCCAGCTACTCAGGAGACTGAGGCAGGAGAATCGCTTAAACCCAGGAAATGGAGGTTGCAGTGAGCCAAGATTGTGCCATTGCACTCCAGCCTGGGCAACGAGAGTGAAACTCTGTCTCAAGACAAACAGACAAACAAAAACCTTGAAATACTTAATTGGCATAAGAAGTAGAAAATCTGAAGAGCTCAACAGCCAATTACCAAAACCTGAATAATCATTTGAGATGAGAAGACTAGAGAACTGATCATTTGAGGATCTTGCCAGGGGTCACAGAACAAAGCCAGGATTAGAACCCAACCAGTCTGATTCAGTGACTTCACTCCACCCCTGTGGTGGTGAATTCTACGTGTCAACTTGACTGGGCCACTGGGTGCCCAGATTGAACAGTGTTTCTGGGTGTTTGCAGATGAGATGAGCATTTGAATTTGAGGTCTCAGTAGAGCAGACTTCCCTCCGTAATGTAGGGCAGCCTCATCCAATACCTTGAGGACCTGAGTAGAACAAAAGAGGAGGAATCCACCCCTTTTGCGTCCTGCCTGCCTGCATGGGCAGAACTCATCTCATCTTATCCTGCTCTTCAACTGGGATTTACAATTCCAGGCCCCTTGGTTCCCAGGCCTTTGGACACAGACTGGAATCCTACTACCCGCTCTCCTGAGTCTCCAGCTTGCAGATGGCAGGTTGTGGAACTTTTCAGCCTCCATAATTGTGTAAACCAATTCCTCATAATAAATCTCTTCATATATATGTCAACTTGACTGGGCCACTGGCTGCCCAGATTAAACATTACATATGTTTTTTTTTATACATACATATATATACATATGTCCTACTGAATCTGTTTCTCTGGCAAGCCCTGAATTATTATAACTCCTTCCTTGCTTTCTTTTGCCTTGATAGTAGAGCAATAGGTAAATTTTATGATAGAGAGCAGAAGCTGTGTCTTTCATCTCAACATTGCTCTGCCCAGCATATCAAAGAGGATTTTTACATTTAAAAATAATTAGGACTTTTTCTAGATAGGCAAACACTCACATGATGAAAGGGACTAAAAAGGTCTGCAGTAGAGATCTCCATGCCACTTTACCCCAAAATACTCAGGGGCCCTGCCCTGAGGTAATGCTATCACTTTCCTGTGGATCATTTTAGAAATATTGTATGCCATGTAAATGAAGATATATATTGTTTTTTTCTTTTTTAATCTAACAGATAGCATATATGCACACTTTTCTGCTCCTTGCGTTTTTTTTACTTTAACAATCTATCTTGAAGATCATTTTAATTCAGTGGAAATGGACTCATTCTTTTTACAGCTGCAGAGTATTCCAATGTGCAAATGTGCATAGACTGTAATTTAATCAATATTCTGCTGCAAGAACAGTAAGATGTTTTCTAATCCTTTGTTATTCCAAACAGTGCTGAATTGAATATGTCATTTTGTTCATGTGCAAATAAATCTGAAATGTGTATCTGTTGCAGTTATGAAAGCTGTATAATGAATTACCCCAAATCTAAGTAATCTAAAATGGAGACCATATTTGTTTTTGCTCAGAAATCTGCAATTTTGGCAGGACGAGCTCAGAAAGGTTAGGCTCTCTCTGTCTCCCTGGACAGCAGTGGCTAAGACTCTGGCTGGGAGCAGTGGCTAAGACTCTCACCTGTGGCCTCTCTGTGTGGTCTGGGCTTCCTCACAACATGGCGGCTGAGTTCCAGAGGTAGCATTCTGAGCAAGAGAGCCAAGCAGAAGCCTTATTACCTTTTAGGGTCTAGACATGGAAGTCAGGCTCTTCCAAAATTCCACCAGCTTCAAGGAAAAGGAAACAGGGCACACCTCTTGATAGGGAGTGGCAAGATTCTGGGAGAGAATATAAGTACAGAAATACTGTTATCAGCATTTTTGGAAAATCCAGGCTGCCTCAGATTATTTCTAGAAATGAAATTTCTCGGTCATGGGTATGTACAGTTTTAATTTTGATACAGGGTTGCTAAAATGCTCTCCAAAAAACTCATACCAGTTCACTCTTAACAGCAGTGCATGAAAAATACATATATATTTAATGAAGGAGTGAAGGAAGGATTGAGCAAGTGACTAGGGAGTTGAACCTGTGAGCCTGGTCTTCAGAGAACGCACTTCATCATCTGGCCACCTGAGGGCGGTGTTTCCCCACAGACGAGCAGAAGGGCGCTCTCAGGAAGATCTACTGGCATTGCAGTGGTATTAACTAGCTTCTGGGAGGCCCAGGCCAGCCAGTGCCTCTTGGTATTAAACCAAAGGTGGATGCCCTTGATAGACTGTTAAAGGGAAGGCAGGAATCACGCTTTCCACGTCATTGCTTTTTACAGCGCAGGAGCCTCTGATGTTTGTGTGTAAAGTCCACCCGCCAGGAGCCACAGGCCCAGACCCCAGAAACACTGTCCTCTTCAGGAGCCTGGGGCTGACGCCGCTCCTTTGAGGGGTGGGAATTTCGCTGAAAAATCAGCTGGCCAGAGGCAGATTAACTGGAGAAAAGGCCTACAGGTTCATGTACTGTGTGTGCACAGGAGCCTTCAGAATAAAGACCAAGGTAGAGGGGAGCTTGTCCATTTTTATGCTTCTAAACAAAGTATGGATGGCTGGGTGGAATATGATGTGGCAAGAAGGGTGTGCTGTAACACTGAGACTGAGTGAGGACACCCGGCAAGGCTTGTCTGGTTATATTCTGCCTGGCCTCTCTGAGCACACATTCCTTCCTTCTTGGAAGCGGGGGTCTAATGACCAGCAGTCAAACAAGGTAGGTCAGATCATTTCATGACTAGTTTTTACACAGAAAGGCAGAGAAGGAAAAAGAGTAACAGGTTTCATGGCTGGCTTTGGAGAGAAGAGGGCCTGGTTTCTATGACCCATCTTGAGAAAGAGGGATTCTGGTTTCTATGGGTAGCCTCGAGGGAGAATGGGACTAAGAGGCAGGAGGGTGGGAGGACGTCAGGGAAAACCTTTTGCTTCTGACACTTTGATTTTAGGGTACCATTTTCTGAGCCTCAACACCTTAAAGGCAGATTTCCAAATGGTTTGTTTTAAATATCTAGGTCTGCACCCCAGCCTTGGAGAAACAGGCACACAGCTCTGTAGCAGCCAGGGACACAGTGACGCTGTGGCTCTGAGCCTCCTCCAGGGTGATCGTGGAGGCCGCCCTCACTCCACTCCATGTTCCTGCAGCTCACTCCTGAGGACAGCTATGAGCCACACCCCTGAGCCTGGCCTGACTCCTTCCCTACTCAGGGAGGCTCTTGAAGCTGAGGTGTGGCATTCCAGGGTTTGGGGGTTGTCAAGCAAGATTTCCTAGCCCACGGCCCGCATTGGCAGCCTCACCCCACTCTCTCCATTTGGCGTGCAGGCTGACCCCCACATCCTCAGCTCTCAGGCCACTCTGAAGCTAGCCCAGTCACACAGCTGCTAATTCCCTGACACTCCCAGCTCCCATCCAGCAGCTGCTCTCCAAAACAGCCATTCCCCTGTCTCTAGTCCTCTGCCCAGTATAGAGCCAGTACCTCGTGCATGCTCCTGGAGGAGGCCTGTGCAGCGCAGGGCTGCTCTCAAGGAACCCCCTACTCCTCACGCCTCATCCACAGGGCCAGCCCTGCTTCCTGACTCCCTCAACACCCTCCTTCAACATTTGCAGGGAAAAAGGCAGGACAGTTCAACAACGCAGCTCTGACGTCAAGATGATTCCATCGTGGGTAAACTTTTTTTTTTATTGAGATGGAGTTTCACTCTTGTTGCCCAGGCTGGAGCGCAATGGCATGATCTCGGCTCACAGCACCTCCACCTCCAGGTTTAAGCGATTCTCCTGCCTCAGCCTCCTGAGTAGCTGGGATTACAGGTGCACACCACCATGCCCAGCTAATTTTTTGTATCTTTGGTAGAAACAGGATTTCACCATATTAGCCAGGCTGGTCTCAAACTCCTGATCTCAGGTGATCCACCTGCCTTGGCCTCCCAAAGTGCTGGGATTATAGGCATGAGCCACCGCACCTGGCCGTGGGTAAACTTTTTAAAAAATGAAGTGAGCCAGGCAGATGTCCCCTACTCCATCCCAGTCATTTACTTCCACCCAGACCGAGGGTGGAGCTGGGGAGGGTGGGAGTTAAGACTGGGAGCAACCTACAGCTCTGGGAGTTTAACCATTTGCTTCTAGGCCAAATCTGGGGCAGACCAGCCTCCGGGGCTTGCCCTGCAGCCTCACATTGAAAGGGGCAGGTTGTTCCTTGTTCCTTGCATAAAGCCCATCTGCTTTTGGGTGTCCATTGGGGCCTCCAGCCATCACCTTCCAAGTGGCAATCAGGGCCACCGCTTCCAGGCAGAGCAGTTGAATGGCTGCGAGCTGACCATTAAACTTTGGGGAGGAGCAAAGGCCCCTTGGGGAGGAGCTCAGAGCCAGGGACTCAGCATCTGGCATCAGAAAGGCTGGGCGTGAAATACAACATAGCAAGACCCCATGGCTACAAAAAATAGCCAGGTGTGGTGATGCATGCCTGTAGTCCCAGCTACTCAGGAGACTGAGGCAGGAGGATCACTGGAGCTCAAGGCTGCAGTGAGCTATGATTGCACCACTGCACTCCAGCCTGAGCAACAAACGAGACCCTCTCTCAAAAAAACATTGCTCAGCCCAAAACTGCTTCATCTAAGCGAAAATGAGACGGAGGATGTTGCCATGCTCCCGCAGAGATGCACCAGGCTGAGGCTCAGACCTGCTGACCCTGCACATCCCACAGCTTCCCTCTGGCAGCTCCAGCTGTTCCTGAGCGGACGTGTGGCGGTCCTGGGGATGCACTGGTTGATTTTCGTGTCATCTGCCACTCTAGGTGGGGCCAGGCACAGGGGGGTCCCCAGTGAGGAGATCACACACTGAGCCATGCTAATCTGGAGGACTGGGGACTCCCGGCTCCACTCACCCCTTCCCCACTGCCCAACCCTGCTGTCAGCAGCCCAGGCCCCAGAGGGTGGCGGGACTGTGCTCCTTTCCTGCCCCGGCTGCGCCAGCACTGCTCCCTAGTTAAGTCCCTAGCTGAACAGGCCCCACCTCCTCCCTCACCAGGCCTGAATCAGGAAGACACCTGTCCTAATAGCCTTCCACAGTCTCTTCCTTCCAAGGGCCTCAGCACAGACAGCGCTGCTCCCTTTGAGTGCTTGGCTGGGAACAAGTCCAGCTGGGCGACGGGAGGAGCAGGTACTGGCTCCAGATTCCTGGGCCACCAGGTTCAACACAGATGCGGCCTTTGTCAGAAAGAGGCCAGGGGATCACCAGGTGTAATCAAGTCTCTGGCCCAGGTCTTAAAAGAAGACAGATAACCAGGATTCCTAGGTATAGGGGTCATCCAAGAATGTTTATTCTGTTTCCCATTTAAAGTCAAGTAACTACATGGGAAAGTGGATCTGGGGCAGGCCCCACAGGTGGCCCCTGCAGGTGAACTATCCAAGCACCCCCAAGGGAAGCTGGTCAGAAAGAGAAGGGGAAGAAAGCTTCCTTCTCCACCTAAGTGTGACAGACTGGAGACAGCCCCCAGCAAATCATCTTTATAAAAGGCGTGACCCAGGGAAAATCAGTGCAGGGCTTTGCTGTCTGAAATGCGTCCTCTGATGCTGCCTGTCCCAGCTGGGGCCCAGGGGTGGGGTCCTGCCACTGTGACGCTTCGCCCCTTAGGTCTCTACTGCCTGCTGGAAGAGAAGGGAGGGTTGGCTGCACTACACTGGAGACGCATGACGCAAACAGCCCAGGGCAGAAGTCAGGGGACAGGACACAGGGGCCATGCAGGGACACGTAAGAGTGCCAAGCTGACGTCCATGGCACCTGGAGGGAAGCTGGGAGAGGCCATGCTGGCATTCTCCGCCTGCGTGCAGTGTATTCACAGCAGTGAATACGACCCTCTCCCCACTGTAGCCCAGGAAGGCCAACCAGTGAGTGATATCTGTGGGGATGGCCCGCAAGCAAAGCTCAAGCCCCCACCTCTCCTCCCTAGTCCCTGAATAGGAAGAAGCACCTGAATGACCTGCACCAGGACCATCAGCTCCCACGTGCTTTGTGTGGCCAGCACCGTGGATCTGACCAAGCGAGAAGCTTGGGGGTGGGCAGACAGCAGGGGCTGTGGAACAGGGAAACCTGCTCCAAGAGGAACACAGGAGTTAAGGATGGCAGCTTGCATCCCTGCATCTGGGGTGAAAGATGAAAACGACTGGCTCATAACCCAGCTCACCCTTGTGGGCAGGGCTTCAGCTGCTGCCAACCAGGCACCGAAGGACAGCCCCTGATGAAGGAGGCACTGGGCCCCCTGGAGTCCATGAGCACCACTTGTCATCCAATAGCCCAGACCATCGCAGGTGGCATCTTTGAGCTCCTGTCGACCATTCAAGATCAGCATGAGCAGCAGAGCTCCTTTGGTGCACCCAGTAAGAACCACTCCAGAAGGGTAATCTATGGATTCTGGGTCCTGTGCTCAAGGTTTTGATGCAGTAGGTTTGGGATGCAGATGGTTTAGCCTGGAAATCTGCATTTGAACACACATCCTAGGTAGGCAGTGTGGGAACAAGCCTGGGAAGAAATCCAGGCTCAGCTGAGAAGGCACTTGAAGGGGCCTCCTTCCTGGTACCCAGGGGCATCTCAGCTCAGACGATTTCTAATCAGTAGACGATTTCTAATCTCTACTGAGAGGGCTGACTTCTTTACTAATTTATGTGGGCTTCTGCACCCCAAAGCCCAGTGTGGCAGGGTCTGACTGGGCTGGCAATGGAAGCATCTGGGGAGGACAGGAGAGGACAGGTCACCTGCTGGGGAAAAAGGGAAGGACGGCAGGAGCCAGAGCGACATGGGAGTCACAGGGACCCACGGCCTCTGTGAGGGAGGCTGGCGAGGAAAGTCGTGCTGGTGAAGGGAAGAAGGAGGCCTGCAGTGACGAGGCGAGCCAGGGACCAGGGTCGGGAGGGACACAGGGCTGCTGGAGCCACAGCAACACTGCGGCCTGTGCAAATGGAAATGAGGCCAAGTGCCCTGGGAGGAGCCGACCTGGCGCCCTTCATGGTCAGTCACCCAGTGCTGATCACCAGGCTGCTTCCTGCCCTGGACCTGAAGGCATGTCGCTGAAACTCCCTAACTGGAAAAGCAAATGAAGCCCCAGGTCTGTGATTCTTTGATGTGCGTTGAGTGATTTTTTGTTTGTTATTTTGTGAGACACAGTCTTGCTCTGTCACCCAGGCTGGAGTGCAGTGGTGCGATCATAGCTCACTGCAGCCTCGACCCGCTGGGCTCAAGCCCTCCACCCACCTCAGCCTCCTGAGTAGCCGAAACGACAGGAGCGAGCTGCCACGCCCAGCTAATTTCTTTTTCTTTTTGTAGCAATGGAGTCTTGCTATGTTGCCCAGGCTAGTCTAGAACTCTTGGGCTCAAGTGATCCTCCCATCTCAGCCTCCCAAATTACTGGTACAGGCAGAGCCACCACCATGCCTGGCTAGGTCTCTGAAATATTAAATGACATTTTGAAGGAGCTGCAAGCGGGTCCCCTAACTTATCAAGATCTTCAAGTGTGGCTTTCAAAAGAGTGGAAGGCACACTTCGAACCACCATCAACTATACACATGCAAAGAAACGCTTTCTAAATGCAGATGCTAAGTCACGTTCACAGGTTGAGGACATGCCGGCGGCAGACTGAAACTGCCATTTAAACTGATTTTAGGCCACAGCAGCTAATGCACATCCTCGAATATAAAATACTTTTAAATGTCACTTCATGTTAAGTACCACTTGGTAGGTTTTTAAATTACTCTCAAATGGCATACTTTCTTAATTTTCCTTCATGGTAAATCATCGGCAATTTCACCACCTTTAATCACGGTGCTGTATTTAAAGCTAACTACTCACATCACAAGTGCATAGGGTAAACGCAGTGGGGCAATTGAAAGATCGCATGTGCAGATATCCATAGGATGGCGCTCATGTGTTCTGGCAAATCAGTGTCCAGGTGCTGGCTCTGTGAAGAAAGTATACTCGGAAAGCAAATCTCCTTCTCATCTAGGTCCCTGTTGGGACATCTCTACAGGTTACCCACACCTCCACATTAAATATGCATGTCCTCAAAAGCTTGTGACAGTACTCCGTATTAGGACTGTCTTCACAAAACCTGAGTACAGTACACGGCCCCATAACGTGAACACACAGATAATGGTGATGCCACGCAGTGGTTTCTAAACTCTTAGAGAGTGGAACCCTTCATTCAAATGAACCCCAACAATTAAAAGCAAATATTTTATGTGTACAGATTTATTCCTGAATCTAAATTTATAAAACTCCCTGAAAATATTCAAGTTATTTGGTGAACATAAAAAGGGAGACTGGATGTAGGGCTGACAATTTGTTGAAAGTAGTCTTAATGCCCATGTGACTCTCATACTGTTCTGCTTGCACAGTTTAAAGAACATTCTGGGTTTTAGGGGTTTTTTTCTTTTTTTTCTTTTTGTGAGACATAGTCTCACACTGTCGACCAGGCTGGAATGCAATGGCGTGATATCTGCTCACTGCAACCTCCGCCTCCCAGGCTCAAGGAATTCTCCTGCCTCAGCCGCCCAAGTAGCTAGGATCACAGGCACGCACCACCATGCCTGACTAATTTTTGTATTTTTTAGTAGAGACAGGGTTTTACCATGTTGGCCAGGCTGGTTTCGAACTCCTGACCTCAAATGATCCGTCCACCTCGGCCTCTCAAAGTGTTGGGATTACAGGCGTGAGCCACAGTGCCCGGCCTTAACATTCTGATTCACAGATAAGAAGACATAGATGTGTGTCATATCACATCAAGCAATACTTGAATACTACTTTGTTAAATAAATGTCCAGTTTTATTGTGGGGTCCTTGCAAACACAAGTTTGCCTGGCAGAAAAATGGAGACACTGATCATTTGTTGTAATTAGGTACTAAACATCAGTCTGCATTTTAAAACTTTACATTAAATTTTTAAAAAATAAGTGATGCATCAAATATTTATAGAATGATGCTTCTGGGAATGGAGAACAAGCTTATTCCAGACCAAATCACTACAGATAACAATTATGAACTGGACAAAATACACGTCACAGCCATCGAAGGCATGGCATAGAAATAAAAAACAAACTTTAAAAATGATGAGTTTGCGTCCTTTGTAAGGACATGGATGAATCTGGAGAACATCATTCTCAGCAAACTGACACAAGAACAGAAAAAGAAATACTGCATATACTCACTCATAGGTGGGTGAGAAAAATGAGAACACATGGACACAGAGAGGTGGTCTACTATACACTGGGGACTGTTGGGGGAAATGGGGGAGGGACAGCGGGGGGGCTGGGGGGGATAGCCTGGGGATGAATGCCAAGTGTGGGTGAGGGGGAGGAAGGCAGCAAGGCACACTGCCATGTGTGTACCTATGCAACTATCTTGCACGTTCTGCACATGTACCCCAAAACCTATAATGCAATAAAAATTAAAAAAAAAACTTTCAAGAGGGACCTGATGCTTGGCAGAAGGAAAAACCTTTGTATTTCTGACTTCAAAGACGTTTTGTTGGTGGCAGGCCCTGTTCTTCCAAGCAACCAGCTAAGCCTAAACAGAAAATCTGCAGTCCTGTCTGGCTGACTTAACCCACAATCTTATTGGCTTAAAAAAAAATGAGAGTGTTGAGTTCAGAGCAATCAAAGAAGACTGAAAGTGAGGGAGGACCCTACAAACAAGAGCCAGAGAGGGATCCAGAAATTCTGTGTAATACTGCCTGAGTCTCTGGTTGATCCTGTACCCGAGCATGAACCAAGGAAACTCCACGCAGCTTGGCTAAGGTTAAAAGAACTTAAAATTTTTCTGCTGTTACCCATTGTGTGTGTGCTGGGTGATGGGGGCAGAGGGGAATTGAGAGCTTAATTCTAGCTATATTAACTGTCTTCCTTAAAAAAAAAATCAGTACCTTTCAGAGGAATATAACAGAATCCAGAGTCTCTAAAATACATCATTCACCACGTTTACAAATACAAGCCAAAACTATTAGGTACGCACTCAAGAGTTAAAATAATCAATAGCGATTGATCTTGAAAAAAAATCCAGATGTTGGAATTGGCAAGGATTTTTAAAGAGCAAGTACAACTATACTCAAAGATGTAAAGGAAAATAAGCGCATAATAAATGAACAACAAAAAAGAACCATTAGGACATTCTAGAGTCAAAGAAAATCCAATGTCTGAAATAAAAAACTTACTAAATGGGCTTAAGAGCAAAGTGCATAACAGATGAACCTACTCTAGGTATTTACATTATAAATATTAAACTATAATGATATATATGCTGAAGAATTCAAGAAAGTATATACATTACTTTGAAATGCATAAAAAATAAGAATTGATGAACAAATAGAGAGGGATATATGAGTGTTTACTGAACACCTTTATTGTAGATTTTAATTTTTTCATAATGAAACAGAGGGTGAGGGCTATTTGCCTAACTCTGGAAGGTGGAATAGGAGGACCATAGTTTGAAAATTCGAGAGTTAAGAGACCAAGCTTTAAGCCCCCATCAGTGGAAGCAATGGCCTTTTCCACATCTTTAAAGCTAGGAGCTAAACTAGCACACCACTAAGATGCCTTCTAAATACATACAGATAAAACAGACCTAAGACCCCTTCTAAATATTAATGCCATCTAAGGCATGAGGCTATCAAGACCAACAAAAAACCAATAGTCTGTAAATATGAAGATTTTGATAGGAGTGCAGCTATGGCAGACATGTCATCATGGTGGTGTTCACTGGCTCAAAAAGCTCCCTAAATCTTGAATGCTGGGCATGGGAGGTTTCCAGGGTCTCTGTATCCCATCTCATGATACTTCTTCCTCTAAGTGCTTCCATTCCACTGATACTTCTTTCACCCCATACTGTCTTTCCCACCGTAGGGAATGCACACGCTGTTCTCCCTACTGAAAAGTTCCTTTCCCTTCCCTGTGCTAACTTCTGTTCACTCTCAAATCTCAGCTTCCTTTGGCCCACCAAGATTGGGCACTTCTCATTCCGCCCCAAACTGCAGCACATGTCAAATGATCTAAATTACTTATTCAACAATATTGAATGTCTTTTTTTCTCATTAGATGAGCAGCTCCATGAGGGCAGAGCCTGGCCTGCCACTCTTCTCCAGCCAGTGGCTTGTAGACGACAGGAGCTGCTCACATCCACTGGGTGTCTGTTAGCACCAGGCACTCTTCGAAGTGTTTTACACATAGCCATGTATTTAAAATCTTACCAGGCTCACAAATAGTTGTTAAAGAATCCTCCCCTTTTGCCCTATGAACAACCGCTGAAAAACTTATTGACACCTACAAAGTGCTAGGCACTGTGCTCAAGACAACAGATACAGCAGCAGAACAGGCCCCTTCCTGCCTCCCAGAGCTCAGTCTGGTGGGGAATACACAGCACAAAGAGGGAGCCACACATCAGATAATAAGTACTAAGGAGGAAATGTAAGGTACTTGGTAGAATTTGCCATGTTTTTTGCTCACATTTTACTTTTTGCTTAAACAAAAAAATCAGAAATCCATCCATTCATCTAATCATGCAAAAAAAGCAGCTGCTCATTGTCTCGGAGACTGGGTGCTGTGCCAATGCTCTCAGGATGCAAAGACGACTTCGGTCTACATGGTACATACAGTCCAGTGAAAGGCTACACATGGAACCAGCCATCATACCGCATGATGTGTGCTATGGCAGAGGTATACACCGTGTGCATCAGGAACTTGAAAGCAGCCACTACAGGAAGCCTGACCTCAGTCTGGCTGTCTCTGATGTATGTGGCCACACTTAGCCACCCAATCTCAACTCCCATTACCCCCACATGTGATTCTGCCCCAGGACTGAGTTTTCTATCCACCAAGGTCCCTGAGAGAGTAACTTAGCTTCACTCTAGTTTTCTCACATGTGAAAAAGAATGTTAAGGTTTATTTTAAGGATTAAGTGTAAACATTTCATAAGCAATACATACTACAGCATGTTATTAACTGTTATCCCTGAGCTTAATGGGGTTAAGAGCCTCTTGCCCCAGGCTCTATCCTCTCAACAGGTGGCTCCCTGCTCCCAGCATGGCCTTTGCTTTCTAACCAGACTGGTGCTTCCCCAAGTCACTCAGGAATTCAATCTGAACTCTTGGTGACACAAAAATTATGTAGAAATTTAAATGAAAATCAAGGTAGTGTCTTCTGTTGTCTAATAAGGAAAATGCTAAAAACAAAAACAAACACTTAACACCAAGTTCTCTTCCAAAAAAGCCAAACATACAACACTGTCATAAAGAAGCAAAACCTCTTAGGGTTAAAAGTGTCATTTTATTTAGATGTTACTTGTACATAATCTATAGTAAGATATACAAACAGATAAAAATTGTTTAACAGGAGTTTTTTTTAATACCACTTTAAATTCAATTTACAACAGCATTGGTAATACTGCAAGATGACAGATACTCTGATTTATAAAACAAAAATTACTTGCTACTCTGGCTGATACATTCCCACTAGTCTTTAATGGATTTAAATGTATATGTATTTTAATTGCAAATTATTACAAAACTTTTACAACCTAGCCACTTGGTGCTCAGAAAACATTCTGATGTTCTAAAAATTTACTGAGACGAAAATGTTAATTTTGGATAGTATCCTTAGTAAAGAAAACATCAGTGCAGCCAAGCTTACGGTCTGGGGCTGACAGTGCAAACTCACTTGCCTTGTGCTCCGCCGCCTCCTGTGCGTGCAGCCACTGGGGAATGGGCAAACTTTCCATCCCTTCCCTACGTCTACGCTATGAGAAAAATGCTTAGAAGAAATTAAAACAGACCTGGAGAAGTAATATGGGGGACAATTAAAAATTACCTTACGATTTATAACTGTAATTTAAAACAAAGTTCACAGAAATGAAATGTGCTTTTAAATGTTTCTTCTCCATTTGTTTTGGTAAATGGTTTTTGAAAATGAAACTGAAAATTCAAATCTTCACTTTATTCTTTTCATATAATACCATACTAGAAAAGATCTGGATTTAAATTTCAGAATAAATTGAATTTGCTGGAAAAATACTCTAAAAATAATCTAAACTGGATTTTAGTCATTTTCCATTCTCTTAAAGGTTATGGAACACAACAGGGCAAAAGCTTTTTCACAAGTCATAAAATAGAGTTGAAAATAACTTGTTGATTCAACTACAGGAAGACAACTAATAATTAACAGGCTCATGAATATTTATGAATAAAGTGCCACTAATTTTATTGTAATAAGATATATATAGAATAAATCCTGGCATGGATAGTAGCTTCTGTGTTCTCTCCATCCTGAGAACGGAAGGGCCATAGAAAACAAGGAAGCATTACCAAATGGGAGTTCTAGACCCACATGGGGAACTCCTAATACAAAAGCAACAAGAAAGACAAGTAAGGAAGACTTTAAAAGTCTCAAAAGTCCTAAGAATAATGCCAATGCAGTAGGCCCTTTCTGGGGGAGGGGGCGGGGAAAGAGAGAAATTAGAAATTTAGAAGTTCATTAATAACTGTTACTTATATTCAAGGAATTTATAGGGACAGCCCAGTGGTGACCAGCTTTAGGAAGAGATGCTGAAGAGCACGCCCCCAGCACCTGGGACAGAGGAGAGACAGAAACGCCAGGGAAGCAGCCTTGAAAAGGGGATGCAGACATGAGGCTTTTCAGGGATTCAGATCTACACGACTGAACCCAATGGACAGGCTTTGTACAATCACTGCCCAGAAGCCCAATAGGTGTCCACTCGAGACACACACACACACTGAGGGGACCTGGGGGCTGGCTGACTTGCTCGGATGCATTAACAAAACCCCCGAGTCACCATCCTGTTCACATTCCTACCATCACCTCAAACAGCTCTACTTTTAGCTCCGGATTCTTCGCTTCACCATAACCGAGTAACATAACCACAAGGCATATAAAGTACTGTTAAGTAGGTTAAGGTCCTTAGTAAGTCGAGGGTGTTAGCATTGTTTTCAAGTCATATCTATAATCAATGCCTGGCGCACCTGTTTACTCTACACAAATAGTTACCTTTCAACCAGAATTACAAAATACAGAGGCTCTCATTCTTCAGTTTCCCCATGGGTCCCTGGTACTGCCACGTGGGAGCAACGGGAAGGGGGGAGGTGAGGGCACAGTGCTGTGCTGCAAGAATCTCATGAGGTGCTTTTTATCATTTAATGTGCCAACAACAGGAGAGAGGAGAACCATGTGCTTCTCAGACAGGGCGAAGGCCCCCCTCACAGGAGTGATCCCTAATCTGGCCCCAGCACCATGAACAGTGAATAGCTGTCAATATCTACTTCCACCTAAACTTAAGCTTTCAAAATTCCAATCAGGTGGCATAAGGTGCCATCTAAAGCGTTCTCTGTTGCTTGCTGAGGAGCTAAGAATCCTGAGGCTCACTGTGGATGTGGCTGTCAGGAAATTAAAGGAGCAGGGCTCCTGTGCAGCCCAGGCCCGGTGCTGCAGCTCAGCCCAGCTCAGCAGCACAGCTCCCAGAGTCAGGACCACTTGCATCTGTTCCAGCCAGCTGGTGGCCACGCTGGAGGGGCTGGCAAGTAAGCTGAGTATCATCTCCAATGGCCCCGGAAGGAAAAAGGACCCTGTTCTTCATGATTACTGTTGAGCTGCTGAACTCTCTTGCAAAACCATCAACAGGCATTTACAAAGCAAATACCCACAGGGAGCCCAGCCTGAAAAGGCCCTTCCAATTTCATATTTGACAAGCATGCGCAGAGGCAATGAAATTATTCAGCAGAGCATTCAGATTCACTCAGAGGTCACCAAGCCAAGAAACTGAAAGCAGAATGAACATTTGATTCTCCCTATTTGTTAAACTTTTTCCTCTAAAATCAACTTCTTCAGAAACACAACCTTTAAAAAAAGAAAAGAAAAAACCAAAATGGTGAAACAATATCACTTACTGCTTGGAAGACATCACTGTGACATAGTCATTAGTCTTGCAGAGACCTAACACCAGGCAGCTTCACAAACACACAGCAAGTCTGCAGTTATATTGATCAGTAAGAGGAAACCCAAACTGCACTACATACTCCCATGGCCAAGAGGAAAGCAGATGCTGTTTTCAGGACAATGCGATAGTGACAGCTTATTCCTCATGTGCAGCACAATTTGCTATGTTTAGTGGCACTTAAGTATTACACAGTAAATACTGAAAAGACCCAGAATTTTTGGATGTGCAGAAGCAATATCACATTATTTATACAAAAGGTGCTATGCTACGGGATTAGAATACCACTATTTGGGTGTGGAGACCACTTAAAATCTTCAACACGCTCCCACGCGCGGCCTCCCGCTGGCCCCTGCTCAGTCGGACCAGTCATTCTCGTCGAACTCCGAGTCATCGTCAGAGTCGCTGTACTCCACGGCGATGCGCCGGGACAGGATGGTGGCCACGTCGTTCCCCACGGGCTCCCGCTTGGCCTCCTGCTCCCGCTGTTCCTGCACCTTTTTCAGCTGAATTCCTGCAGATACAACACATGGCTCAGAATCACATCCTTTTGCTGGCTCTGGATTAAAGATAAACGAACAAATATATCTACTGGACTTTCTTTTTTTTTACTGACACTACGGATAAAAAGTTTTTGGAATTTGAGGGGAGTAAAGCTCAGGGAATATTAAAAGTTTCATGAGCAAAAACATGTACAAAGTGAGATTTTTTGTAACAATATGTTAAAGTATTAAAAATTCATAATTGCCGGGTGCGGTGGCTCAAGCCTCTAATTCCAGCACTTTGTGGAAGGCCGAGGCGGGTGGATCACGAGGTCAAGAGATAGAGACCATCCTGGTCAACATGGTAAAACCCCGTCTCTACTAAAAATACAAAAAAATTAGCTGGGCGTGGTGACACGTGCCTGTAATCCCAGCTACTCAGGAGGCTGAGGCAGGAGAATTGCCTGAACCCAGGAGGCAGAGGTTGCGGTGAGCCGAGATTGCACCATTGCACTCCAGCCTGGGTAACAAGAGCGAAACTCTGTCTCAAAAAAATAATAAAAATTAAAAAAATAAAAAATAAAATAAAAATTCATAATTTCAGTATACCTGAACACTATCAGAGAAAACTTTGGAGCCGCACCATCCCAGCTGGCAGCCGCTAGCCCCATATAGCTTTATAAGCGTGAACTCACATGTGGCTAGCGGCTACTCTCTGGGACGCTGCAGGCCAGAACACTTCTATCATCACAGAACATCTAGTAGGCAGCGCCGGCATCCAGAGCCTTGGAAACAGTGTTCTATGCTACTCACTCTCAGCTGAAGTGAGAAGTAACTGAGAAATCTTTATTCAACAATTACTGTTCAAAGGGACATAAAATATAATCATCTACTTTCTAGCTTAGTAACAAAGTATTTGATGATTTAATGTTTACTCTTTTTTTTTTGGAGACAGAGTCTCACTCTGTGGCCCAGGCTGGAGTACAGTGTCGTGATCACAGATCACTGCAGCCTTGACCTCCTGGGCTGAAGCTATCCCCTCACCTCAGCCTCCTGATTAGCTAGAATCACAGGCGCACACCACCATGCACAGCTAAATTTTATAATATTTTTTCTAGATACAGAGTCTTGCAATGTTGCCTAAGCTGATATCCATTCATTTTTTAACTGTTTTGAAATAATTTCAGATTTATAGAACAGCTATGACCAGCAGAAAAACATTCCCATATACTTGGATTCCCCAACTGCTGACATCTGACCACATTTATTTCTCAATCTTCCCCTATCATCTTTACACACAAGACACAGATGCTTTTCTCTGGACTATCTGAGAGTAAATGGCATATAATGTCCCTTTACCCCTAAAATAATTCATGTGTTGTTGCCCCCCTCACTCAAAAAAAATCAAAATTCTGAAACTAGTATGGATATAATACGATTATCCATCCTAGAAATATTCTTCCCATTTTGCAAAAAGACCCAATCTAATTGCAAATAGAAAAGATTATCCCCTGGTTCAGGATCCAATGGAAATTATCTGTGACATTGGTTGTCAAGTTTTATTAATGTCCTTTAATCCGGGCAGTTCTTCAGGCTTTCTGTTTTACAACCTTCTCATTTTTGAAGAATATAGGTAGCTATTCTGCAGAATGTCTCTCGATTTGGGTGTATCAGATGTTTCCTCAAGATTAGATACAGATTATGTATCCACTCTCGGTGGACAGGGCTTACAAGGTGTTAAAAATGAAGCAAACACAACACTGTCCTACTATGATCCCAAATTTGACATTGATGAGCTAATGTACCTCTAGGACTTCTTTTATTGACAAAAGTGTGCCCATGAGGTCCAAGTAAACAGAGGACCCTGGTGTCTTTAGAAAGGTGTGTGGGCCACACCATGGGTCTGGTTCATGGGCACACAAGAACACATAGGCAGTAGCATCACAGCTTCTCTGAAGGACATCCTTGACGCTGAGCTCGTGGGCTGCAGCCAGGCTCCTTGCTCAGTCACTTCCAGATAAGATGACTAAACTGTGATCAAGACTGTGCAGCTCCCCACAGGTGAGAAGCTCTTACACAGTCCCACATGTCAGTGACCCTCGACCAACCTGGGCTGGGACCTGATTAAGAATCCACGGTGTGGGCTGGAGGTTCCCAGGGGCTCTCTGGGTAGCCCAAGACAGGTGAGGCCAAGTTCCCTACCCACCTCCACCTCAGATGTTCCGTTTCCATGTGTTTCGTGGTCAGGGGGTCAGTGCGGACTTTCATCTGACACAAGGGTTATGCTGTTGACTATCATAGATTCTGAAAAACCACTGGCTTAAGCACATCAAGAAAATATGACAAGTCCAGGACAAATTCTTTGTTTAAAGAATTAAATCATTAATATGAGCTCACTTTCTTTCATTTATACTTTTCCCTTTAAAGTAGAACGCAGAGAAGATATCCAATTAATTAATTGATCATTTCAGTTTTTGGGTTTCTGGTTTCCAGTTAAGACTTTCTAATTTCAATTCTTTTTTTCTTTTTTTTTGAGATGGGTCTCACTCTGTTGCCCAGGCTGAAGTGCAGGGGAACGACCATGGCTCACTGCAACCTTGAACTCCGGCACTCAAGCAGTCCTCCCACTTCTGCCTCCTGAGCAGCTGGGACTACAGGCGCATGCCAACATGCCCGACTAATCTTTCTGAATTTTTTGTAGAGACACGGTTTTGCCATGTTTCCCAGGCTGCTCTTGAACTCCTGGGCTCAAGCTATCCACCTGTCTTAGCCTCCCAAAGTGCTAGAATTACAGGCGTGAGCCCACCGAGCCCAGCCTCAATTCTTTATCACACTGTGTTTGCCTTATACTGGACAAAAATACATCTACTATTAAAAAAAAATCAAATAAGATATTTAACTCTATTTTAAAAAACACAGTGAGTAGTCATTTGAAGACAAGGAGGCTGCAGCTGGCTAGAGACATGAAGAAACCTCTTGCTGAAAGGCAGGCTGTGTGTCTGGGGGCTCCACTTACCCATTCGAATAGCAGCGAGGAGGTCGCTTCGAGCATCACTGATTGGTGGCTGTGTAGGCTCTTGCCGCTTCGCCTCCGCTACTGGGGGGCCATGCATTGGGGAGGACGAAAGAGAAGACCCGGGGCCAGGGGGGCCTGGCGGGGGAGGCGGTGGGCCTGGGGGTGGCGGGGCTGTGACTAGGAGCCCAGTGGAGGGTGGGTGAGGAGGAGCTGCATGCGTGGAGCTGGCTGATGTGGGGAATGGGGGTTGCATGGGGATCTGGAGAGGGCTGACGAAGGCAGTTTGTGCAGAGGGAATCACAGGAGGAGGTGGCGGAGGTGGTGGTCCTGACGGGTTGTAATACTCAATTATCTGCGCTGGGAGTATCCTGAGAGAGATATGAGAAAGAGTCACCAAGGGAACAAGAGAGGGTCACGTCCTGTGAGCTCTTAAGACTCCTAACAGAGCTGTCCCCCAACACAACACGCATTGCCACCTGCACTTCAATCATGGCAGGACGCAAACAGGCACACCTTGGGTCAGTTATTTCCACAGTTCTATGTGATTCATCATGACAGAACTCAAGACCTACTACTGAAATGTACCAAAAGGAGAACCACTCAAAACGTGCAGCACTTCCTGAAGAAAGGCGGAATAAAGCAGCTGACTGCAGAGGCCCGGACGGCAGCGCCAGCGCAGCCTTCACACTGGGGTCTCAAGGCAGTAGCTCACAAACTTGTCTTTTAAGGGTTCTAATGTCAACCAGATTGGGAACTTTCTACATTCTCTAGCCCACTCCTGTGAAAATGCCCCATACCCGAAGTGCCCAGGTGTATCAAAAGCTTTGAAAAGTCACACAGCCAAGACATCTGAATAGAAAGCAGATTTTTCATTCTATTTAACCAACTGGCCCATGGGCCTTCTCTTTGCCTGACACAGCCTCAAGCCACTCTGGGGATTCTGACATGGGAAATATCCAGGCGTGCGTGGCCAGGGAGAGCATCTGAGAGCAGAAGGACTGTCATTCAGGCAGGGGTGCGCAGACGCATGTCAGCAGTGGACACCTACACAAGGTAACTTTCCTGGGCACCAACTCTGAGGAATGAAGTATTTAAAGACTAGGGTAAAGCTGAAAGAAAAAAAAAGAGAGAGAGGTGGGTGCCTAAACTGATAAACACCTGAACATGAAGGTCTCTGAATTCTACTTGTCAGGAAACAGGAGGGCCTGGGGCAGAATGATGTCTAGGTGTCCAGAGGTCAAGAAAGGAGATTTTGGTCAAGTCTGAGAAGTAAGGCATGGGAGCTCCGTGGTGTGGTCTTCTCATCTGACAACAATTCTCTGTGGTCCACCCAGGATGTGTCCAGAAACTTGAGGGTTTGGGACATGTTCACAAAATTGGCATTTCACCTTTTATCAATGCCTTGGCTTAAAGAGCCATTCAAACACTCAGTTTGTGTAAGGGAACATGCATGTGTGCAGTGTGGCCTGAGACTCAGCTGTTAAGTCTGAGCTTACACTGTACCTGCTTTACTTCACACAAAATGTTAGAGCTGCTAGTATCTATATCCAGTCATCTTTGACTCTCTCCTGGCCTCTAAAATATCAGTTAAAATTCTCATATGACATATAGCAAGATTCAAATGCAAGGCCAGTAGGGATTAGGGTACAAGGCACACTGAGTTACCCGTAGTCTGCTGAAGCCATTGGTGCAGAGGCCTGGGACCCCTCTGGGGCCTGTGGGGGAGGCGGGGGCGGTGGCTGCTGAGGTCTGTTGAGAGCCATGTGCCTCGCCGAGGCAGACGGGGGCCGGTACTCATGCTCCCCAGCCTGGCTTGCAGGCCCGTGTGGCGGCGCGTCGCCAGCTGCATAGGAAGGGGTCACTGGCTGGGGGTGCAGAGAATGGTTGGGAGTAGCTGGGTAAGAGTAATCAGTAACGTCCGATGCATGTGACCTGGCATTTGAGAACAAGAGGTGGGGGAAATCTAAATTAAAAATTGTCAGCTAACAGGTATGTGCATGTATTTGAATAATAACATTGCTAATGCACAAAAAACAGACATTTATTTGCTTTACTATCAACTAGGTCTAGCCCCGTGAGAGATTTCAAGCAGCGACATAATTATTATAAGTCAGCAGCAAGCCCCAGTGTTACATGGATTCAGATTCACAGCTTTGAAGTGAACAAGTCAGACAGACCGGCAAACAGGAAACAGCAGAGCCTCCTTTTCACAGTAATTCAGCATACTTTTCTCTAAGAAAGAAGGCTACAAGAGAAACCATTCAATTGAAACAGGATCTAAGACAGAAGATTTCAGTGGCAATGAAACTGACAGCATATAATTAGAAAATATAAAATGGCAGATGAACTGGACAAATATCAACAGTAAGTACAGGAAAAGAAATCAAGAATGCAGTATAGTGAATCGTATTTTTCTTAAACAGAAGAAATATATTTAACCAAAAGAGGAGAAAGCAATGCAGTGCACTATGGAAAGGCCTTCTTTCCATAGTTTTCTCTGCACACACACTGGGTGTGAAACTCTGAAAGGAATGGGATCTTGGATTAGTGGAGCAGAGCTGAGCAAGACACTGGGTGCAGGGACAGGACTCCAGCTAAGCCCTTAGGAGAGGAAGGACCCAAGTGTGGCAGCTGGGCAGCACCGTGGGCGTTAGTAAGACAGTCACGCACTCCTGGCTCAGGTTACAGGACACGTGGCCAGGAGATGCTGTACATCCTCTCATGGCGGCGGAAGCAGGGGCAGCCTGAGGTTGGGAACCCAAAGAAAGCAAAACCACAAACCCGCTGGGCACTCTGTCCTCTTTGGCGCTCCCTGCCTGCTCCAGTTTCTTTGCGTCACTCATAAACTCAATGCCCATTTTCCTTCTCTCCCACTCTTCTTTTCTTGTTCTGACTTTTCTCACATTTACTTGCTGGTTTCTGTTAGGGTTCAGCTTGTGTTTCTCTCTCTGAAGGAAATACCAAACACACATTGGGGTACTGAGGGAGCAGGGAAGATGCACACTGCATTTCTATCTTTGGGATTCCTGTTGGTAGCTTTTCTTAACCGGAGCACCGTGTGGCACAGAAAAGCCTTCCAAATGAGAAGAGATGGCTTCTTTTCCCCCTTTTCTCTTTCCTTAATTGAAGTGTAACAACTAATAACTACTCATTTGTTTTCTTCCCTAATTGCAGGATGAAATCTGGATTATGGTGCACTTCTGATTATGTCTTTTGAACTAGGTGAGATGCTAGCAAATGACTTAAAAATAAATTTAATAGGGAAAGGACATGACCTGTATTTCAATGTAGCATATTTTAAAAATGTAAATACCTATAACCCTTGGAGACACGGATGATGTTTGCTTGACTCTGTGCGTGACTGTAAGTCACTGGCTTTGAGCGCAACCTTTTAAAGGAAATAGAGTCCTCCAGCCAAATACATACAACTTCTGATGAGATGAGGGCAGGAAACTATAAATATTGTGGCATAACTGGAAGAGCTGCTACCCTGTTAAGGAAACTTGCAACACAGGGAAAATAGGAAGCAAGGAAAAGGAGCTAACCAGGGAAAGAAGGAAGAGGCAACAAGTATCTGAATAGAAATCAGAGATTTCTACAGAGCAGAGCCAGAGGCTCTGAGGATGACAGGAGCTTGGGGAAGAGGGGGCTGGTCAGTTAAATACGGAAGGACCATAGAAAAGGGATACATCAGTTTGCTGAGAATGATGTTCTCCAGATTTATCCATGTCCTTACAAAGGACACAAACTCATCATTTTTGATAGCTACATAATATTCCATGGTGTGTCATTCTCAGCAAACTGACACAAGAACAGAAAATGAAATACCACATATTCTCACTCATAGGAGGGTGAGGAAAAATGAGAACACATGGACACAGGGAAGGGGGTACTACGCACTGGGGTCTATTGGGGGGAATAGGGGAGGGACAGCCAGGGGGGAGATGGGGAGGGATAGCCTGGGGAGAAATGCCAAATGTGGGTGAAGGGGAGGAAGGCGACAAAACACACTGCCATGTGTGTACCTATGCAACTATCTTGCACGTTCTGCACATGTACCCCAAAACCTAAAATGCAATAAAAATAAAAATAAAAAAGAAAAGGGATACATCAGTGGGTAGGGGGAGGAGGAAGGAGCAGGCAGCTGCTGGAGACCAGCCCCACCCCCAGTGGGAAGGCAGAAACCAGCTGCAGACACACAGCCAAGGTGGAAGTGAGCAGGGGTCCCAAGGCCTTTCAGTGATCACCTGTTACAGAAAAGAGGACTGGGAGGGACAGAGATGACAACGACATGGAATGAGGAAGAGGAGGAGGAGGGCCTGGAGGGTGGAAGACAACACTGACATGGAGGAGGAGGGCTGGGAGGGCTGGAGATGATGGGAGGAGGAGGGCCAGAGATGACACCAACACGGGAGAAGGAGAAGGAGGAGGAGGAGGAGGAGGAGGGCTGGAGATGACAGGGACATGGGAGAAGGAAGAGGAGGAGGAGGGCCAGAGATGACACCAACATGGGAGAAGGAAGAGGAGGAGGAGGGCCAGAGATGACACCAACACGAGAGAAGGAGGAAGAGGAGGAGGAGGAGGGCTGGAGATGACAGGGACATGGGAGAAGGAAGAGGAGGAGGAGGGCCAGAGATGACACCAACACGGGAGGAGGAGGAGGAGGAGGAGGGCTGGAGACAACAGGGACATGGGAGAAGGAAGTGGAGGAGGAGGGCCAGAGATGACACCAACACGGGAGGGGGAGGAGGAGGAGGAAGAGGAGGGCCGGAGACGACAGGGACATGGGAGAAGGAAGAGGAGGAGGAGGGCCAGAGATGACACCAACACTGAGGAGGAGGAGGGGGAGCAGGAGGGGGAGGAGAAGGAGGAGGAGGGCTGGAGACATGGGAGAAGGAAGAGGAGGAGGAGGAGGGCTGGAGACAACAGGGACATGGGAGAAGGAAGAGGAGGAGGAGGGCCAGAGATGACACCAACACAGGAGGAGGAGGAGGAGGGCCGGAGACGACAGGGACACAGGAGGAAGTAGGCACAGCAGCAGAGACTCAGTGCGAGAGGTCAGTAAGTCCCCCAGGGTTTTTTGGGAAGAGAGGCGGGAAGAGTCAGAGATCTGTGCCAGGGCTCATAACTGGATGAGAAAAAACAAGGACAGTCAGGCATGGAGGGGTGGGACTCCCTGAGTGGCAGTGACAGAGAGTTGGTCATACAGCAGGCAAGCACTTCCCAGCGCTCATCGGAAATTCATGCTCAGGAACAAGCCATTCCTAACAATCTAGAGAGAGAGCACAAAAACGTAAGATGGGTTATAGTATACACACACCATGAAAACTGGTGTTTAAATTTCTCTCAGTATCTTGGATGCTCTCAGATGAGCGGATACAACCATTAAAAATCACATTTCTAAATAATACTTAAAACATAGGAATAGTTTTTAAAAGTCAAAGGAAAGAAAACATAGCATGACTCTAATTTCATAAAAGAAAAATAAACACATGTAGAGAAAAAGACTAAAGAGAAAGAAATATAATAAAATGCACACAGTGGTTTCTCTGGATGGTGGGACTATAAATAATATTTCATTTAAATTTTTTCCTGTAACTTCCAGATATCATAAGCATGTCTTATTTTATAATAAAACAGTGACACACTGTAGTAAAAACCACTTAAATTTCTATATTAAGGATTATAATCCAAATACAACAATGAGTTATAATCTATTTATCTGATAGTAAATAATGTGGGCAAATAGTGAGAAGCCATGGGAAACAGGAGACAACAAAAGGAAATTCTGAAGTCAAAACTGACAATCAGACTTACTTTTGAAAAATGAAGAGAAATGCAGATGTACATAAGCAACATAAATACAAAGGCGGACTGTATCCGAATAACCATCCATTTCATACCCAATGTGGAATAAGCTCAGATGCTAAAAGGAATATCATTCAACTGAGAGATTGTTAAAAATACACCATTTTCCCATCTGCATCTATTTTTTAGAAGTCTATATAGGATAAAAACAAAGTATATGTTTTGCACAAGGGAACAAACATAGCTAAATTATTTAGAAAAAAACAAAAGCAAATTGACATCATGGGAGCTATTAAGTTCATATGTTCCTCCCCACCCAAAGAACTATGAGCAGAACTGTATCATCCTTACTTTCTATAGAAATAAGCTGACACTAAAATTCAAATGAGGCTAAAACTCAGTTAAAGCTCCAATAATTCTCTAAGATTTAACAAATAACAGTTTGTACAGAAAAATTACCCAGAACTTGCCTCACATCCTACCAATGACTTAGAGAACTTCCAGGGCAGGAACACTGAAGGCATGTAATATGTTAAGAGCCTGTGCTAAACACTGAGTTTTACAAAGGTAGAAAAAGAGAAAAAGGACATAGATATAACCCAAGGTCCAGGTTGCTGCTGTTTTTGCAACACTCTTCACATATTGTTAAGAATTCTCTATTCAAATTTTTAAATGCCGATGAGAGTTTACACAATTGGAAGACCACAACTTTACAAAAGCAGATAAAGAAAACTGAATCAAATGTTAAAACTGACTAGTTATTTCCTGTTATTTAATGAATTTCTTGGGTGACAAGTGTGACTTAGTGACCACATCATTCACACTTGAAAGAAATATTTTTACTTAACTGCTAATAAACTGTAAAGTAAATGCCAACAGAATCATTCTCCTGAAATTAGAATATATGTTATCTGAAGTAGGAAATAAATCTCTGTTTTGTCCATCATTTTTTTAAAGAGTTATTAAAGGGAACAATGAAGGTACTCCTTAGTTACTTTACCACCTACCAATCATTTTCAGATACCAAGCGGCAAAGGAAATTCAACATTCCATGCTGAGAAAGGATAAATGATTATTAAAGTAAAAACATAAACCACAGGCAGTTACCCCAAATTCAAAATCAGTGTTAAAATAGTACATCTAGATGAACTTGACAATACATTTAAGTTAGAGAGTTTTTTAAAATCAAAGGAACCCAACGTAAAATAACAGTCTTCAAGTATTATTTCAAAATCGAATTACAGATAAATCATTTTTAAGGAAAATCTTAAGATATCATGGGCCATATAAACCCCAGAGCTACTGATGCATTTCAAATGATAATAAAACCAGGTAGTTCCCAGTGGCCCAAGCATCAGGGCTGAGGGAGCAGTGACACACACACCTAGTGTCTGGGGACAGGGATCCCTCGGAAGACGCTCCGTGGTACACACTCTGAGACAACCTGTTGTCGGGTCTAAGCTCTTTGTCATATGCCATCATATTCCACTCCTGGCGCCTGTTTCTGGCTTTTCTAACCTTTTTCACCTCACGGGTGGTGCCATCTATACGCTTTTGCTCCTGATGTCCAGGAAAGGAAAGAGAGCATGCCAAGACAGAAGGGAAAGGAAAACAGCTGGTTAAATGCAGTTATAATGCACAAGACCCATGCCTGATGAACAGACAAGACACATTCACATTTCGATTACCCTAATGGTACAGAAACGCTAAAGCAGTGTACCCTTGTTACCAACAGAACCAACAAAACAGAATCAACAAAAAGTTACCCTGCTACAACTGTAAGAGTTGCTTACCATTGTTTTCATTAAACTGAAAAAACGTCACCTTGAATAGGCTTGTAACTTGTTGTAAACCTAAACAAGGTCTTTCATATCTGTATCATACAGGTGAATAACCTGGCAACACCATACAGAGAAATTACTTCCTGTCATCACACAATTTTGACTGATTTCTTAACATACAATTATCTTTCAAAGAAAATAATTCAAAACATTGTTCCCAATTTCTAAAAGATTACAGAATAAGTGAATCTTGTAAATAGTTTAACACAAAACTAACCAAGATAAAAACTTACCTGCCCATAAAAAGAGCCATTCTTCCTCTAGCCCTGGAAAATGTTTCATTCAACAAATACTTAGGGTCTTATATAGGTGCTTCTTGAAAGGTGAGAACTTATTTCTATGTTTGCCTATAAGTTTTTCCTGCCTCCTTCATAAAATTTTATTATCTTTAAGGATAAGAATCATGTTCCTCTATTTTCTACATTTCCCTCTTGTCTTATGGTATCTCAACACAGTGTTTTTACACAGAATACACACTCAATACACACTGGCTAAATGATCAAATCCACAGCCAGGCAGCAAACATGAACTTCTAGTGCTATGCCCGAGGTACTGTGCCAGGTACTGATGACGCAAATGGCATACACACACACACACACACACACACACACACACACAGAGACATGGCATCTGCCCTCATGGAGCCTGCAGTCCACAAGAGAACATGAACAAATATACGATTATAAATGCATTGTAAAAATAAACATATTTATTTTTACAAATATATTTTTATGTTTAAACATATATTTAAATATATATGTAAAACGATGTCTAGTCTGGAAGTCAGGGAGGTGTCCTGGAATGACTGAGAGGCAAGATCTGCATTGAAAGTGGCATCGATTCTGCAGAGGAGTCTGGGTCAGGTGCATGCCAAGCAGAGGACAGACTGTGCAAGGACTCTGGGGAGGAAGATGGCACTGCACTAGGAGAAATAAAAGAAGGTAAATGGTACATTGGGGTGAATGGCCTAAGATCTGTAAGGCAGGAAGACCTTAGAGGCCTCTATCCTAGCAGCAGTGGGAACCCATTAAAGAACGAGAAGGAAAGGCTGACATGCCAAGAGGGCACTGGAGAAGATCTATGCTGTGGAAAACTGATTAAAAGAGGGAAGATAGGGACACAAGTGAGAAAGCTACTAAGTGGATATGGGATGAAAGGGTGGCAGGTGGCCCAATGGTGTGGTGAAGACAGAAAACTGGACCATTTTCAGAGGCATCCAGAAGACTTTAGTAATGGATCCACAGAGGATGTGAACATGAAATTCATAGAAGATAAAGAAATGGCTATAAGCATATGAGAAGATGTAACACAGATTCAATCTTTCATCAAAAAAAAAAGTAATATTCAGGACTGGGGAAATCCTGGTAAGAATATAAACAAGTTATTCAGTCTTTTAAAGATTAGGGGCAATATAATTGTATCTTTCAAAATTTAAAATTCACATTCTCTTCAATAAGAGCAATTCAACTTCTAGAAATTTATCCTGCAGAATTATCTGTACCTAAGTACAGGGATAACCACTGCAGTACTGTATGAGCAACAGTAATGGGCAATTTATGATGCATTTACATTTCAGAATACTACACAACTATTAAAAATGAGTACACTTTTAATAATGTCAGTGTATGTAAGTCATATGCAGTACAACTCTACATATACACAAATACTTGCTATTTGAGCATTTTACAACCAGCAAGTATTTTGTGTGTACTTTTAAAAACCAAAGGAAAAAGTCGGGGAGGGAGACTTCAATGTGTTCCAATATGCATCCTGATTAAAATCCATCCTATTAGAAATAATGAATATTCCCCTTACTTTTTAAAAGATGACAAATTCAGGGATGAAGTGTTATGATAATCTGTAACTTTCTTTACCATGGTTCAGTCTCCAAATCTACCTATCAACATGTACACAGGACATACGAGTGCGTGTGAACCAAACAAGAAAGAATAGGAACAGTGGTGAATCCAGGCTTCAGCTACACTGGCCTACACTCAAATCCTCAGAAGTTGCCAAACTGGTTCCTCCCTCAGGATGATCTTAGACTTTGCTACCTAGAAGCCTCCTTGATTTGGAAGCACGCCACCTGGCCTGCCCCCCACCCCTCTAGTCCTTCCCGCCCAGCACCCTCCCACTGTTGAGCTAACTTCTGCTCCCCTCCCTTGGATCCCAGCCTGCCTGATGCCTCCTTAGAAAGGCCTTCCTTGACCCCTCACTGCGTGTACACTGTCGCACCACTACATCATCTCAGAGTGCTCTGTACTTCTCCTTCACCACACTTACCAATAGTGTAACTAGGTATTTGAAACTTGATATTTATTTGTGTAATTTTTAATGTTTATAAAGCATCAAACTGAAGGAGACAAAGTTCAAAAACAGTGGATTTTGTAATCCTCAAATTTTCTAAACTAATTTTTCCTTCAGATTTGTCAACTGCAAATTGAACGTTACTTGGGTTGCTGAAAACCTGGGAAATAAAGAATATCTGGCCTCATTTTCTATTTCTGTATGAAGCGGACCTATATGAACACTTTCAAACTTTTCTCCCACTTTCTGCATTTCCAAGGGCTGCATGATTATTTAATGCTTGAGTCCCTTACTATACTGTCCTCTCCATGAGGATGGTAATCCTGCTTTTTTCCGCCACTGTTTATCCAGCATTTAGAAGGCATTCAACACAACATTATGTAAGTGAATGAAGGAAATTCTTATCAGAAAGGTATGTGTTTGAGGAATGCAGAATGGGACAAAACAGCCCAGGAAATAACAAGAGATTTTAAAGACACAATATCCACGCATAAAAATTGTTTCCCCTTCAAGAAGAATGGCAAAACATTAAACAGTTTTGCAAAAAGCATTACTGAGAAGGGATACCTAGGCCTTTTAAAAAAAACAGGCACATTTTAAGGGCAGGTAAGCCCCAGCATTTTCCCCTGTAACTATAAAAAAGCAAGAGGATTAAGACAAACATGCTTTTAAATATTAGTTGCTTTTCCACTCAAAAGATTGGTATCTTTCTTTTTTCTTCATTTGAATACTCTGTCAAACCTAACAACTTTTCCAAGACATCCCAATTAAATCTCCCAAAGCCATGAGCACAAGAAGACTGTGTGAATGACCAAGTCCTTTGCATCTTTTCCCGGAATCCAGCCATGGTGACTTACAGCAGCACAGTCTGAAAACCGTTCTCATGTTCCCTTCCCTTAAATGTTGTTTTCGATTTTCAAATTCTCGTTCAAACCACACTGTCACTCCTACTAGGCCAACACACCTCAATGCCTCAAAACCCTAAGGCCACCAACTCACAAAATGCTAAGCATTTCTACTAAAGTGCTCTAATCTGTCAAGCAAACTGGATGGTCATTTTAAAATATAGTTGACGTATATAAATATTGCTAAATACTTGTCCTTAGAGAATTATTCCTCTCAGTGGCCTAAATCCAATTTCTGGGCCCCAAAGGGACAATTTTCAAAACATAAATCCCTTTGCCTGAGTGGAGTGGGCTTCTCCTTTGAAGACTGCTTGTAATGTAGCCATTTCTCAACCTTCAGACTTGGAATTCTCTTCCTAACCCTAACCCCTTAAAGGGAGGTTCATTTTCAATAAATCCTATCCCCTGAACATGAAAATCACATGTGCTTCTCCATCCCATGTGAACATCTCACCAAGATTTTAATTACAGCTAGAAGGCAACCCAACAATTAAAAATGTTAAAAAGACAAAAGCACATCATTGCATCTGATATGGAATGCTGACTGCTTTATAAAAATTTCAGAAAGCAGGAGAGAAGTTACTAAAACATGGTAACAAAACAAAGTTTAGGAGCTACTTTTGTTAAAGCAAAGCAAGTGCTGGAGAACAAATCAGTTAGTATTTATTGGAAAACAGTATTACTGGGTTAGACAGAATTGTTGGGATCTTTCTGTGAGAAATGCAACCTCAAAAAAACTTCAGCCATATAACCAACATCTCATCCATTTAAATAATTTACTATTTCTAAACAAGAGTCACCTTTAAACATTAATATGCACATTTCCCATACTGAAATTATTTACCTTTTGACGCCTTTTCTCTTTCCTTTTGTCTTCTGTGTCCTGCAGCATTTTTTCTTTCCAGAGGTCAAAGAAATAGGAAGGATCAGTATAGAACTTCAGCCCGTCCTTCTTGTCATCTCTACAATCAATGTATTGTAAGTCGGGGAAGAAAAGATTGTTAGACTTTTATATGTAGGGTAATGTTGACTTGAACTTATGGGATTATAACATCTACATGGGGCACTTAAACTAACCTACACATACTAAGTCTTTAAGTTTCCTTATTTGAAAAAAATGTGAAAACATAAAATAGCAACCTGTTGTAGAATAATTAGGTTAAAAGTACTCTTGCAAATTTAGAATCAAGTATAGAAAATTTCTCTGAAAAAAAAAATCACAACATGGCTCATATTCAGCAATTTATAATACCTCAATTATTTCAGAAAAGTTTCTGTTTATTCCAAAATGGGGCTATACAGAGAGATGGATGGATTCTTAGTAAGTACACATTCACTGCTACCCTGCAGCTTCAATATCATTAGGATAAATATTAAGAAGTACTCTATCCCTTTTTCTCAATAAAGTTTGCCCAACATCCATAAGTTCAATTATGAAAGAAACTGAATATTTATGGGGCATAAATGTGAGGAAAAACAGTGATGAACTATGTATTTTCAAACTGGAAGCAACCTACACAGAAACTTTATTCACCTGTAGTCCTTTCATTTTAAAGCACTGTCACAGATAATTACTGTGGTCTAGAGAATATTTTAAGTCTTCAAATAAGTAACTCATTTATCATAAAACCAATGATGCAGCTAGCAGAGGTCCAAAGCTGTCACAGAAATCAACAGTCATGATCAAAACCAACAAGATACAAAGTAAACACTGTTTTCTATTAATGCTTTAAAAAGTATCTGGCTTGAAGACTACCATCAAAAGGAGGAAGAACCTTTTATATTATTTCATATCAGTATTTCAGCGAGTCATTAAGGAACATAAAGGAAGCAAAATCAGTTAAATGAGTATAGGAGTTTATGCCCAAACAGTCAAGGAAGGCTAACTGAATTATTCAGAGGGAAAAAAGGTCCGTCATTAAAGCCCCTGCTATGCCATCCCCTGGTGTCTTAAACCATCAAATACCAAGGCTTGGGTGCCTATGTGGCTATTCTAGTCACTGTCTGAAAATCACTGAAGAGCCAGTACAACTCACACTATACCTTAACCTTTGACTATTAACGTCCTTCCTTTCTTTTCCTAGTTTCCTAATTGATAGGCAACCTGCATAATAGAGATTTTATTAATAACATTTTGAGAAAGAAAATTTGTTTCCCTAAGATACCAAGGCCTTGCATATAGGTAGAGGTCTAGAAAAAGCTGCAAAACTTTAGATGTATAAGATGTATATTTCTTTTCTAAATAATGGAGCCAGTACCTTAGTAAAGGTAGGAACTCAAGTAAGCAAATGTTAACCTTGCCAAGAATATAAACAGATATGTTCTTTTTTAAAATTATTATTATTATACTTTAAGTTCTAGGATACATGTGTAGAATGTGCAAGTTTGTTACACAGGTATATGTGCTATGGTGGTTTACTGCATCCATCAACTCATCACCTACATTAGGTGTTTCTCCTAATGCTATCCCTCCCCTTGCCCCCCATTCCCCAAAAGGCTCGGGTGTGTGATGTTCCCCTCCCTGTGCCCATAGGTTCTCATTGTTCAACTCCCTTTTATGAGTGAGAACATGCGGTGTTTGGTTTTGTGGTCTTCAGTTAGTCTGGTGAGAATGATGGTTTCTAGCTTCATCCATGTCCCTGCAAAGGACATGAACTAATCCTTTTCATGGCTGCATAGTATTCCATGGTGCATATATGCCACATTTTCTTTATCCAGTCTATCACTGATGGGGCATTTAGGTTGGTTCCAAGTCTTTCCTATTGTGAATAGTGCTGCAATAAACATGGGTGTGCATGTGTCTTTATAACAGAATGATTTATAATCATTTGGGTGTATACCCAGTAATGGGATTGCTGGGTCAAATGGTATTTCTAGTTCTAGATCCTTGAGGAATCACCACACTGTCTTCCACAATGGCTGAACTAATTTATACTCCCACCAACAGTGTAAAAGTGTTCCTATTTCGCCACATCCTCTCCAGCATATGTTGTTTCCCACAGCTTCTAAACACTTAATTTTTCAGTCACTTAGGCTGGGGTGTAGTGGCCCAGGCCTGTGATCCCAGCACTTTGGGAGGCCAAGGAGGGTAGATCACCTGAGGTGAGGAATTTGAGACCAGCCTGACCAACATGGTGAAACCTGGTCTCTACTGAAAATAAAAAGTTAGCCAGGCTTGGTGGCACATGCCTGTAATCCCAACTACTTGGGAGGCTGAGGGAGGAGAATTGCTTGAACCTGGGAGGCGGAGGTTGCAGTGAGCTGAGGACAGGACATACTACGAGGGATGGAGAGACAGTGTATGAAAGAGGGATATGCGACAGGAAGTGACAGCAGGTATGGGAAGAAAGTGCTGAGCTGGGAGAAGGCAGGAGGGGTGTTTAGAAAAAACATTTTTAGTTAGTATCTTCATATTATGTTTTGCACTATTTATTTTCCATGGAAGTCTGGTCCTGATAATGTATCCTACCTACGATTTTCCAGTAACAGAAGGTTAATTTGTTGATTTTCACTCTTCAAAACCCCTAACATTACAGAGTACATTTTTTTCTGAATTAAATAGCGAATGTCTCTGCAGTGTTGAGACAGGTATCTTGCTGCATTATAAATGAATTATGCAGTTCCTTTCAAACTGACTTTGAATCTAAAGAACAACAACATAACCACACACAATAATGTAATAAAATAATGTATTCACTTCTACTTAAGGTAGCTATATCTAAAAGCTAAAATCAGAGCTCACATTTCTATTGTTAAACGTATCAATATGTTGAAAAACTAAAACTTTAATAATTATGTACCAATGGTACCTTCAGTGCAATTATTATTTTCAAAGTTTGAAGCAATTCTGAATCTTAACCCAGATGAGCCATCAAGGACATTCCCACACAATGCATCTGTTTGCTCCCAGTTCTGCCCAGCTCTCCCCTCATCTCTTAGGAAAGGCTCTGGCACACAAGAAGCTATACCTACCTGTATGGTGTCAAGATGTTCAGAGGTGGTGGCTTATCACTCTGGTTGTAAATATCAGCGACAGGATTCGGAATGCTGTTCTTTGAAACCACCTGCTGGTCTTGGACTGTGGAACTTTTGAAAGCTTTTTTCATGTTGATATCCTGTAGTGAGACTATTTAGAGAAAATCCCCCAAGTTGAGTTACATATAAATATTTTTAACTGTTTAGAAATAAGTACCATTCGACTCACAATCAAAAACACCTCCTAGAACAAGCAAATAATATTTTTTATTGTCTATTTAAAACCATGCTTAAATAGCAAGTGAATCCCTTCTCTTTCATAGATAACAGTTATCACTATGAAATGAGGTCAAATTATGGGTTTTTTTTTGTAGTAATCTAATTATTTCACTGAACCTGATATTAGAGTAACAGTCTTTATTTAAACAGCACATCTCAGAAACCACACAGGAATATAGTAATGAATGTAACAGGCATGTAAATGCAAAGATTTGAATATCCTAAGGAAAACACCATTCAAACTACATTAGTTTAAATATAATGCACATGGGAAATAATTCTGCAAAAATTACACAAATGGAAATAACACATTAAGTTTTTCTGAAACGAACATTAAGGAAAGATGGCAAAGCTTTTCAACATAAATCTAGCCCCAGAAATTAAGTAGCTTAATTGATTACACAAAATTACACTAAGGATTCAGGAAACCAGGGCTGGGCAAAGTTCTTTCTTGTGCTTGTACAGCACTTTACATTTCATTTATTAATTCATCTGACTTTAATCAAACTTTTTGAGGTGGACAAACTAGGCTATTAACTTACCTTCTCAACCACTAAGCTGAGATTCAGGAATGTTAAAATTCCAAAAACTTCAGCAAAAAAAGTGGCAAGACCAAAATGGAATACAGACTTCCTAACTTGCAGTCAAGTATTTTGTCTACGATAACATCCATGGCAAGAAAAGCAATAAGGTAAAATCTTGTTTGGAAAAGGATTTTAAAGATATGACATGTACTATAAAATCTCATAAAATTTAATCTACAGTTTAATCTTTTCCAGGGTAAGGTTTATCATAAGCATTCTAATGGCAATAGCCAACAAAAAGTTGAAGAAAGATGAATAGCTATTAAAAATCACTTGTGATACTAATTTAAAATGTGAATGATTGGTTTAAGATGTTAAGAACTCCTTATTGGAACAGACCAAGTAATACTTATTGTTGGAAAAGTAAGAATGCCTCTATAATGGATATTAAAATTAATGTTCTACATTTTTGTTATATTTGTAATTCACTAATCAAATTCTGACCTTTGAAAAAGACCTGAACATGAAATAACGTATCTTTTTTTAAATGATGAGGGATGAATTCCACAAGTAACTAGATTTTTTAAAAAAATAAAAGCACAAAAATCAGATGCTATGATCTTTTTAAAACAACAAGAGAAATTTTTAACTGCCATTATTTAAAGGTAAAACTAAATTTTAACCTAAATATTTTTCTCAAATATGAAGTGGTATATTTTGTACTTTTAAGCATATTTTCTCCAGCTCAATCTCAGTCTTTCATTCAGGATACTGAAAGTACATTTTAAAAAAGGAGTTGTTGCTAGTTTTAATTTTGTTGAAACTGACAATTTCAGGGTATATAGCATCAAGTGACTATCAGTTAACTATACAATGCTTGTCAATATTAACATTATTTTAAAACCTGAAGCCTAAAGGCCTTCGGTAAATGCTATTTCTGAGAAGGTTAATAAAGTTTTTAAATCAGCAGAATCACCAGGATTTTACAGGTATCAATCCTAACAAAAGCACCAGGTGCTCAGACCTTCCCCGTGTCACACAAGGTATGCATAACACTGTCTCAGTTGGACCATATCTCTAGAGCGATTCTGTAATGTTTAGTTAAGAAACTATTTAAAAAATAACTATCAGTAACCTGAATTGGAATTTCTAATACTGACTGTATTTGCTGAAGCATTTAAAACAAATACTATACTTGCTATATTTTTTAAGAGTATAGAGATGAGGTAGAAAAGACATGAATCTTTTCATCATGAATTAACCCAAAGTTGTAGGTTTTTCCCTCACTATTCTTCTAGGAAAAGACAAGACGAAATATCAGCATACCACCCCAAGGAAAAAGCAGTAATTACACTGCGATTAATTACTACCATCCTGTCAACATCACTTCTAGCTCACTGCTTTCAGGCAATTACCTACCCTCTTCCACTGTTGAATCCAGCTGGGTGACTTTGACAGCGAGGCGATCAATTCTGTCTTGAAGAGAATTTGCTCTGATGTAGAAGTTGTTAGCCTCATTAAACAACTCACCAAATATGTCTTCAGCATGTTTGCCTATAGAAGAAAATGAATGGAGAAGGCCATCTGTTAGGGAGCTGATGAGGCGGCCCTCACACATCCTCATCAGTGCTTATTCCTGTCAACACGTGGGATTTTGTGCAAACAAGTATGAAAATAAAGTGTCGCAGTCCACGGCCTTTAGAACTTCTGAAGTTCATTAGAGATACTCATATAAATGTAAAATTGACTCAGAGTTGGAGAATTTTAAAATATCCCAGATAGTGTAGAATCTTTATTGCTATATGAGCTATCACTCAAGTTGCTTTCCACTAACTGCAACTTAAGTTCTCATTTTTCATGCTTTAAGTATAAATACAATCTCAGGAACCAAACTTTCACTTTATTCCCCAAGATAATTCGATTATCATTTTGGCCTTTAAATCTGGGATTTTATCTCATTTACAATCAGAAACATTAGATATCATTTGTGCCTAACACTTTCCAACAGCATTAAATTCTTCAAATTAATATTTTGAAATCTAGGTATATAGTGCTGACTTTCACATTCCTTATAAATGGAGATTTTGAATTCTGAGTTAAATTTTTCTGCATGGCTCATTTCTACATTCCTCTGAGTGCTAGATATAACTCTCACTTTTCTTAAAATGTAACATTTCTGAAAATTTAGCAAGCCAGATATGAATCATATCTGCTTACACTGAATTTCCAAGTCCTAACACATATTAAATAACTGCCTACTCTGAGTGTACAGGGTACATCTCACTTTAACTTTTCTGAAGGAGATACCTACCACTTCTTTTTATTTTCAATCAGTGTATCGTGAGTTCAGGAGTTTGAGACCAGCCTGACCAACATGGTAAAACCCTATCTCTACTAAAAATACAAAAATTAGCCAGGCGTCACAGTGCGTGCCTGTAATGCCAGCTACTCAGGAGACTGAGGCAGGAGAATCGCTTGAACCTGGGAAGCAGAGGTTGCAGTGAGCCAAGATTGCACTACTGCACTCCAGCCTGGGCAACAGAGCAAGACTCAAAAAAAAAAAAAAAAGAGAGAAACAGAACCTGAACCTCTCAGGAAGAAAACTTCATTAAAATTAAGAATAACCCTAAAGTTCTTGTGGTGCTTTATATTTTACACATTGCTTTTATAGCTGCTTTCTGTACTCTTTGCTATAATCTATGAGACTGTGAACTACGTCTGCTCAATGTTTCAGCTCTAGCCCTGTGTCACGCTTTCTGCACACACCTGTTCAATGAATAAGTGAGCCTGGGAGGTAAACAGGAAGTTAATGTTTTCATTCTCTGGCTGACGAAACTGCAGATCAGAATGGTGATCTGTCCAAATCCCACGGCTAGTACGTTGCAGAAATAGATGGAAAAAAATAAAATTATATATATATATATATTAGTCTTCTAACTTTCTAACTTTCAGTTCTCTGCTTTTAGCACATAGCTCCCTGGAGTCCCGTAGCTGCAATCTTCATTATTTCGTGCCATGAAACACTCGATAATTTCCTATCTACTTAATGAAAGGGACTAAAATATTTTACTCCTTAAATGGTTATACCCAGACACTGGGAATGAATTCTTATGCACTTAAAATTAGTATAATTTCATAGATTCTAACTGAGTAACTGTTTTAACAAGAAGAATTTCTCTTAGAAAATAAGAATAAATCAATAAACACATACCCCATCCCCCATCAAAAAAGGAGAGAAAACCCCAGATTTCAATTTTCTGCTAAGCACTAAGTTGTTTCTCTTAAAGCTCAATATCCATAGCATGGTCTTCTGGGTTTACTTAAAATTCTGTTGACAGTTCCCTCTCTCATAATATGCAAAATGGTTCCACAAAGGCAAATAAATAAATAAATAAATAAATAAAGCCTTCACTCAAACTATATACATTTTAAAATACTGTAACTAGCTGTGACATCCAGAATAATGTCTGTTTACTGCTTTGTAAACTCTTTCCTGACCTCCAACTTGTTATCTAATTAACTACTGAACAGCCCCATGTTGGTGTCTGTTAAGATTCTCAATTCCTGTACAAGTTGAAACATTCCTTTTCACCTTACCTCAAACCTGCATCCCATGTTGAAAAGCATCCACTATTCAAAATGAAACCCAAGCCATAAATGGTGTCACCATGACAGCTCCCCCTCTCTATGGGCAACTTAACACCAATCTTGTCCCTTCTACACCCACCGCCATCTTGCACCAGACCCTCATTTCTCTCCTGAATCATATCAGTAGCTTTTAGATTCACCTCCCACCCTCAAATTCATGCATCACATTGCTGCTAAATGATCTAACTGAAAGAACTGGCTATGTCATTCCTACTTAATTTCTTTACCGCTCCCCATCATTTCAAGATAAAATCTAATAAGCCCCTTAGTATGGCACAGAAGGCCTTGTGCACCACACTTCATTTTTTCCCCTGTTTTTTAAAAAATAATTTCAACTTTTATTTTAGATTCAGAGGGTACATGTGCAGGTTTGTTTCTGAGTGACCCTACAGTTTGGGGAATGAATGGTCCTATCACCCAGGTAGTGAACCTAATATCCAAGAGACTGTTGGCCCTTGTTCTCTCTCTCTCTCCCCATCCAGCAGTCCCCAGGGTCTACTGTTCCCATTTTTTATGTCTATGTGTACCCAATGCTTGGCTCCCACTTTTAAGTGAGAACATGCAGTATTTGGTTTTCTGTTCCTGTGTTAATTCTCTTAGGATAATGGCCTCCAGCTGCATCCATGCTGCTGCAGAAGACATGATTTCATTCTTTGTTATGGCTGTGATGTACCACATTCTCTTTATCCAATCCATCATTGATAGATACTCAGGTATATTCCATGTCTTTCCTATTGCAGACAGCGCTGTGATGAACATAGAGTGCATGTGTCTTTTTGGTAGAATGATCCATTTCCCTCTGGGTCTATGCCCAGTAATGGAATTGCTGGGTGGAATGGCAGTTCTGTTTTAAGTTCTTTGAGAAATCTCCAAACTGCTTTCCACAGTGGCTGAACTAATTTACATTCCCACCAACAGTAAGTAAGCATTCCCTTTTCTCTGCAACACTGCCAACATCTGTTATTTTTTGGCTTTTTAATAGTAGCCTTTCTAACTGGCCGCACCTCACTTCTGCCCTTGTTTGGTGCTCCCGTCAGAATGCATTACTTGCAGCCTACACTTATCCTACTTCCTCACATTCCATCTGTGCTTCTGCACAGCTGCTCTGTTCCCTCTGCCTCATGCATGGACACCCCCTTCCTCACTGTAATAGCTGACATTCCTGAGCATTCACAGGGACAGAACAAAGCCTAAGTGTTTGACCTACCTTTTCTCTTCCTACTAATCTCCCATGATTTCAGTCATTTTAACAGTTTTAATAATGACAAAACTTCCTCTCACCACTATCTCTCATACCCATTAGGGTGGCTACTATTTAAAAACAAAACAAAAATGCAGAAAAGTGTTGGTAAGGATTTGGAGAAATTAGAACTCTGCACACTGTTGGTGAGAATGTAAAATGGTACAACTGCTGTGGAAATCTGTGTGGTGATTCCCCCAAAAATTAAACATATGATCCAGCAACTCTACTTGAGTATATACCCCCAAAGAAATGCAAGGAAGGATGTGAAGAGACATCTGCATACCTATGTTCACAGAAGCATTATTCAGAGTAGCAGACCCATTGGTGGAAGAACCCAAGTGTCCATCAACACATGAATGGATAAACAAAATATGGTATACACGTACAATAAAATATTATTCAGCCTTTAAAAGGAAGGATATTCTGACATATGCTACAATATGGAATAACCTTGAGGACTTTATGCAGAGCAAAATAAGCCAGTCACAAAAAGACAAATACTGTATGATTCCACTTATCTGAGGCATCTGAAGTAGTACAATTCAGAGACAGACAATAGAATGGTGGTTGCCAGGGGTTGGAGGAAGAGGGAAATAGGGAGTTCTTTAATGAGTTTAAGTTTAAGAGTTAAACTCTTGCAGAGTTTAAGTTCTGCAAGATGACAACATTCTGGAGACCTGTTGTACCACCATGTATACACAGTGGTTAACACTACTTGCTACAGTTTGGATGTTGGTTGTCTCCAAATCTCATGTTGAAAGGTGAGCCCCAATGTTGGAGGTGGGATGTAATGGGATTTGTCTGGATCATGGGGGTGGATCCCTCATGAGAAGACTAATGCCCTCCCTGGGTGAGTTCTTGCTCTATTAGTTCCTGTGAGAGCTGGCTGTTAAAAACAGCCTGGCAGCACCTCCTCCTCTTTGCGTCCTCTCTCTCCATGTGACCTCTGCACCCACAGCTACCCTTCACCTTCCCCCATGAGTGGAAACTTTCTGAATTCTCACCAGAATTAGATGCTGGTGCTATGCTTCTTGTATATGCTGCAGAACCATTAGCCAAATAAACTTCTTTTCTTTATAAATTACCCAGCCTCAGGTATTCCTTTATAGCAACAAAGACTCTACTGGACTGTACACTTAAAAATGGTTAATGTAAATTTAACCATTTTTAAATTTTATCACAATTAAATTTTTTTAAACCTAGAGAAACAAATCATAAAAATCTAGAATTCTGCACTGAAAAAAACCTCCCTCTCCCCCTGCTCCTCACCCTACACACTCTCTCTCTTTCCTTTACAGCAAAATGTCCCCAGAGTACCCCATGCCGCTCTGTCCTCTTTCCTTTCTCCATTCTGCCCAACCCCACACCAGTCCTGTTTTTGCCCTATCACTCTATGAAAGGGCTGGCCCAACTCAGCAGACCATCTCTCTCTGCTAAGTCAAGGGCCAGTTCTGCGCCTCATCCATCCAGCCTCTCCGTGACATGGCCCAGTGTTGACCGTGATGCCCAGGCCAGGCCTGCTTGCTGAGAGCTTGCAAGTGCCCTCCCACCTTGCAGGCCCTCATTCTCCCTCTGCTGCTTCCTCCTTCCCCAGACTCAAAACTCTGCAGGAGCCCAGGGCTCAAGGTATTGAGCTTTTCCTTTTTATTTTAAAAAAAAGTTATTTATGCTATTTTAAAAAAAAAGCGAATTACTTCTGCTTCTAAATCTAGTGTTTTAATATTTCCAAAAACTCCATTTTTAAAAACTACTGACAAAGAAAAAAGGATCTGTGTTAAATATTCCAACCTCTTCTCTTTTCCATCAACATTCACTTAGGCATCTCATCCGGTCTAATGGCTGTAAACACTTCCTCTATGCTGATGACTCCTAAATTTCTACTTCCAGATGGACCTCTTCCTGAAATCCTGACGCATGTATCAAACTCCTTACTGACAGCATCACTGGGTGTCTAATAACTCAAATGTAACTTGCTCAGAATGGAGTCCTGATACCCCCTCATAAGCCTGCTCCTCTCCCGTCTTCCCCTCTTGGAAGGGCCAGCTCCATTCTTCCTGTTACTCCAGTCACAGACTTTAGGGTCATCCTTACCTTCTCACTCACTTACAGTCCACACTGGCTCTCCTGGAAACTCTGTTATACACATTCATTTTCAGAATATATGCAGGGTCTGGCTGCTCTGCACCATCTGCCCTGATCCTACCCTGTCCCAAGGCACAATCACCACTTGACTGGACCTTCCTGACAAGGGATTGGTCTTTCAGCTCCCTGACCTTCATATGCACCACTGCTCAGTTCACTCTCCATCGAGCAGCCCCAACCACCTTGTCCAAACCAGCAGCCTCAGATCATGTTACTCCTCTGAGTGTTGAAAGCCATTCCATGCCTTGCCAATTCACTCAGAATAAAAGCTAAAGGCCAGATGACCACTTATAAGCTCCTACATGACCTAGCTCTGTTCACCTTTGGGCCTCATCTCCTATTAACCTCTTCCTCATATGTCCCACTTGAACTACCAGGCTTCTTCATGTTTCTCAGACATACCAAGCATCCCCCTTGTCCCCAGGCCTTTGCATTTCCAGTTCTTTCTGCACAGACCACCTCTGCTCCAGAGATTCACATGGTGTCCTCCCTCACTTCATCGAGCTCTATATCCAAATGTCACCTTCTAAGCGAGGCTTCCTAGCAGCCCTAGCTAAATGCCATCACCTCGTCACACATGATCACACACGCCTCTTACGCCTGCCCTGCTGTATGTTCCTGCTTAGCACTAATCACTTGCATGTATTCATCTTGTTTCTCATCTGTCTCCCACCACTAGGAAAGATGATCCACAAAGACAAGGATTCTCCTCAGCTCTGTATACTGCTGTATCAGTCCCCAATGTCTAGAGCATCAATGGCTTATAGTTGGTACTCAGAAAAGATTTCAAAATAAATGAATAAAAACACAAGAACTGAGTCCTGGCTAACTCCAGATGTAGACTGGGTTCTGTAAGAGCATTTGCCCCACTCTGTGCTCCACAATGCTCTAAGCTGACCTGGATCACAGGCCTTTTCAGAAAACTCTAATCTTGCCTCCATTCACCTAAGCTCTAGGAGAGCTGGAGCTCTGCCTTTCACCTCTGAACTGCTTGTGCTCAGCCAGTGCTCAACAACTGTGACCTGAATGGAAAACACATTATCTATGCCAGTGTTTCTTGTTAACAAGCACAAAGCCAACAAATGCTTCCTGCTCAAGGAAGGCTGGGCAATAAGAGGCTAAAAGGATTAAACATGTTCCTATGCCTTGGGGTGTCTCAAAGTCGTTAATAAGCTAATGTGCACTGGCAATCTGCAAGAGAAGCATCTAACATATCATGTTCTCATAGTGAGTGGGCCTAGAAACACCTAATAACATCTTTCAAAACTACTGTTTTATAGAATCCATTTGGGGAAATGTTGGGTGATTTGTTGATAAGCACCATGTTCCAAATGCTTCATATTCAAGTCTACCAGTTCTTTATTTCTGAATGTCTGACAAAGTCACAAAATGAAACCAATTTTGTGTTTCTATTTGATCATTCATAGTTTAAAATAAATTTATACATACATACACACTCCAGTGCAACTTTAGAAACTCCCATCCTATCCCCTTTGGCTGTGCAGAAAACTAATTAATAGGGATTAACATATACACTAAGAATATGGGAGTGCACACCATAGCCTCTTGCAAAAGTGAGAGCAGTGTTCTCAAAGCACAGCAAGTACTGTTGAGAACACGCCCTCATACTCTCTGCTCAATGCTGTATAAGCAGAAAAAGACAGGCAACATTTGTCTCTATGTCCGATGCCTCACCCTATTTGAAAAACGTGCGACTGATACTACATTTCCACTCAGAAGTTCTCAATTTATAAAGGGATATAAAATTTAAAGACTTGCATAATTAATATTTTGCCAGCTGCTGAAAGCTGACAAGTGTCTGAAGAGAAAAAAAATGGAAGGAGCTATATTTTCTGATGAATAAGAACAAAGTGTTATAATTACAGTCTTCAGTTTTGCAAACAGCAAATGGTTTGAAAAGCTGAATTCTACTCACTCTTTCAATGGCAAGTCCATTAATAGCTAAACTAATTCTGAATTACAAACCACACTGATGTAAATGCAATTTATTCATTCTTTATTGACAAAGGTTCCACTCCTGGACTTACTAGCACCACATGAACTTGTGTCCAAGTACATCAGGTTGAGATATATGCCTCTGTCAACTAAAGAAAAACCAGGCTTTTGAAGAATTAAAGTTAGCTTTATTTATAAGTCTTACTGAGGAATGTAATCCAGGAGAGGCTTCTCAAGACTTGTTAGACTACTTTAAAGTAGTATTTTAGCCCAGAGTTTATGTACATGTGATGGTGTCCCTGCCTGTGTCAAGCAAGTATATCAATCAAATGTGTTTAGAAGTTTTATTATATACTTTTGCACCAACCTAATAGCAGTTACAATACAGTAAAATGTGAGGGTACATCTGGTTATAGACGATAAAGGCAAAATCATTAGACATTATCTTCTGTATAGGAAAAGAAAGGGCTAGGATTACTGAATTCACTGTTTTTGGAAAATGCAGTGATTTAGGCAGGAGATGTGGGAACGTGCGCTCTACTCCGTGTATCATCTTTAGAGCATTCTTCCAGAGGGCTGCGCTCAGTCTTTGAGTCAGGGGCTTTGTCAAGTTTTGTTGACATGGGATTTTGTGAATTCTGCTGGCAAGTCAAGCCAATGAGCAAAGGGCTTCTTACTTTTGTTACGATGACCCCTTCTGGTCATAAATCAACCCTCTGGTTGTATTTACAAGACCAGCAGTGATTGTCTTATGTAGTCGGGAAGGTTCTTCTCTAGAAAGGTCCATGGTCTTTAGTCACAGTTGTCATAGTCATAAGGAATGAGAATTGGGTTTGGCGTATACACCTGTCTATTTATTAGAAAACATGTTTTGGACTGTATTTATTTAATATGATCTCACTTTTTTTCTTGATGTCATCTTTTTCTGTACCTTGTGTATTTTAATGTGACTATTATAAGGAACTATAGATAATATATGGTAGTATTTATTTAAAAGAATATAAAAGTGAGTTATACATTCGAGAAAACATAATAAAATTGACATATGGTATCATTTTTATTAACTGTATTTTTCAATGAAAAATTTTTATGGAAATATTAATTTTTATTTGGGTTAGAATAAGACCTTTTTATTTCTTGGCGTTGGGAAGGTTTATTTCTTGAATCGTATTTCTTGGTGGGGAAAAATAACTTTGTTATTTCTTGTAGGCTGGCCAGATTGCTAGTAATATGGGGTCAGTCATGACATGAAATTATATGTTATTTTTTGAATAATGATTTATTTTTAGTAACTGGGTGACAATTACTCTGGCCGTAGCCACTGATAAATGATTTCTAAATTCTGGAGAGTTTAGGTAAAGAGAAAGGTAAATGTTTTAATTTGTTTATGAAACTACACTTTACTCAATTGTTTTAAGACATAAATAGCTTAAAATAAACTTTTTTGACTTTGGAAAACAAAATATAAAGAAAATCACTAATGTTTTGACTTTGTCTCACACCTCTAAATTTCCAAAGCATTAAAAACTATACACGAGTTTTTAACTGTATTTAAAAGTGAAGATTTACTGGAAACACAGTATCCTATATGAGTCCTTTCTGTGGAACAGAAGAGTAGTCATAACTAGGGCTTTCAAAAATTTTAGCACACACACTGGCACCTAGGTCTTGGTTTGTCAAGATTTTGGCTTTTTGTTCTCTCCTAAAAGGAATCAGCCTTTTTTGGAAAAATGACTCCAGGGCTGAGGGTACAAAAGCACATGAGCCTAGAATGCGTTGCTGTGCTAGAGTCAAGTGCTCAAAGGACTTTACTTCTGAGGACACAGAAGCCTGTCTGAAAGAGCTCCCACTGGCCACATCTGGAAAAATAAAAGGATCAAAATAAGTCAATGGATTATAAACTACAGAATAAAATAGTCCATACTGACATAAATGAGCAAGTAATTAAATAGGGAAAGAAGTGAAAGCACTTGCAGCAGAATGCTAACTAATGCTGAAGAAAATATGGCATGACAAAAAAAATCATTCTGCAACCACCACAGATATTGCTTCCACTGCGGATCATCCATGGATGCTGAAACTAATGGTTCACAGAAGGATGAGAAACAGAACATTTATATAGTCTCAAAGTGTCTCCCCACATGATTCTTTTTAATTACGTAGGAAAAAAAACTTTACAGAAACTTTGGGTAATCCAATGATGAAATTCAGTATCACCACTTATGGGACAAGTAAACATATGAGCTTCCTGATAAAACACACTGGGAAGGACACATCATCACCGTGTGATATTTCTGTCAATATCCTAAATCTAGTCATGATAAGACATCAGAAAATCCAGACCAAGGAACGTTCCATAACATAAACGCTGGTTCCCTTCAAAAGTGTCAAGGTCATAAAAGTCACAGAAAGACTGAGGAGTTATTTCAGATTAAAGGAGACAAAAAAAGAAAGCATTTTTAATATATATGCATATATGCATATATATGATGGGAAAGTGGAAGAGAAGTCTGAGAAAAAGAAGAAATGTAAAACAAAATCTGGGAAATCTGGGTGAAAGTTTATGAAAATTCTTTGTACTGTTTTTGATCTTTTTGAAGTCTAAAATCATTTCAAAATGAATAGTTAAAAAAGAAACTTTATTATAGTTATCTGTAATGTCAGTTGCTATTGAATTCCATAAAATAACAAGTCATAATGTTGGGTTTAAAGTTTTTTTCTCTTTTTTAAACTTATCTTTTCTCCTATGAAAGCAATATGTGCTTATTATAAGAAATATAGAAAATATAGGAAAGTAAACAGTAGGAAAAATGGCCCAAAGTCCAATTAACAACTCTAATACCATTCTGGATTGATTATAAAACTAATACTGCTCATACAGAAAATTTGAAAAATTCAGAAAAATAAAAAGAAACATCAACCATAATTAACTACAATGAACTTTTAAAATACTTCTTTACAATATTCTTTCTAAACATTTTAAGAACTAAGAAACAGACACTGTTTAACTTAAATGATTATTAAGCATACTCATTTTTTCAGCAAATATTCAAGCACCTACTGTGTATCAGGTCTCGTCCTTATTGCTTACAGGAATACACTTGCGGACACTGCCCCTGTTCTCATGAAGTGTACATTATGGTTAAGGAAAACAGACAATAAACAAGCAATGTGTCAGGTGATAATAAGTGCTATGGGGAAAATAAAGCAGTATTTTTTTTATAGAGAATAGAGTGGAAGAAAGTGGGTGGTGGTATTTCAGTGGTCATGAAAGGCCTCTCTGATAAGATGGTATCAGATAAGACTGAAGAGGGGGAAGACGAATATCTAGAACAGGAACTTTTAAGGCAGAAGACAAATATGTGCTTGGTGTTTTTGTGAACAACATCAAGGAGGCCAATGTGGCTAAAAAGCCCAGTGAGTGATGGGGGAAAGAGCAGAAGAAGAGGACAGATAAACAGATGCCCTTCTCTTTGTGTTAGGGCAGGGTTCGGGGGGAGCAACTAGAAATTTGACAGGAGGTGAGAGGCATGGTGACTTGGATTGGAATAGTGACCCCAGGGTAGCTAACAGGCATACAGATTTGCTATACATTTTGAAGATGACTGACCTCATTCACTATTGGACTGGATGTCTCTGATATGAGAGAAAGAAGATAATCAAAAGCAGTATAAAAGGAGAGCTCCCACTTGCTAAGACAGATGGGGGATGGCTTGGAGAGGAAAGAAATCGTAAGTACAGTTTTAGACGTGTGGGATTAAAGATACCAATTAGAAATCCAAGTGAAGATACTGAGTGGGCAGTTGTATGTGAGTTTGAAACTAGGAGACAGGTCAGAATTGAAGACATAAATTTGGACATCAGCAGCATAAAGATGTTATTTTGAGTCATGGGACCTGATGAGGTCACTTAGTGAATGAGAACAAGCAGAGAAGAGCCAAGTGGGGAAGATCATTGAGGAGACAAAGAATAGCTTGTGACGCAGGAAATACACCAGAGTGAGGTAGCAGACGCCAGCGCAGGTGAAGAGCGTTTCTCCAGAGGAGGAAGTTACCTGTGAGTCGCATGCTAGTAACAGATGAAGTAACAAGGCTGAGCCTGGCCACTGGATTTAGCAGCATGCAAGTCACTAGGCATGCCAATATGCACAGTTTCAAAAAGCGTGAGTGCGACAAAATCTCAACAGGAACAACAATGTGGGAAAGAGAGGCCATGAAGATATGAAAACATCCTTCAAGGAATCTTGCTGTGAAGGGGAGCAAGAAATGGGATGGCAGAGAGAGGATGATCTGAAATTTACTCAAATTGGGAGATTTCTTTACATATTTATACTTGATGAGAATGACACAGAAAGAGGGGGAAAAGATAATACAGAGAAGAGAGAAGGTGTATGTAGCCTGGAGTGAGCCTGAGGGTATGGGATCCAGTGCTCAGCTGGAGGAGATGGCTTTAGATAGGAGCACAAACAGCTCATCCATTTAAGGGAGGGTGAGCAGAACACATGGGTGCAGAGCCTATCAGTGTGCAATGTGTTAGAAGGGGGACCTTCACTTCTCTGACTGCTTTTCTTTTACCAGTGAAATAAGCAGCACAGTTATCAGCAGAGTGGGGAGGTGTGAGGTGGAAAGATATGAAATAGGCAACTAAGAGCACAAAAACTAACACAGAGATTACAAGGAGACTGCTGAGCAACACCAAGGGCCCACCTGAGGCATGGGCTCATGATTTTAAACCTTTCTTCCATTCTAGCATAAGCATTTAAAGCTACAAATTTTTCTCTTCGCACGTCTTTAACTAAATCCCACAAATACATTGGTATTTTGTGTTCATTACCACATGGTTAAGAATCGTTTTTAATTTCCCTTTTGAATTTTTCTTTGACCCAAGGATTTTTAAAATATTGTTTATTTTCCAATATTTGAGAATTATCTAAAAAGATTATAATTATCTCATTATCATCACCCTCTGTATATTAATCTTTTCAAACTTATTATTTTATGGCCTATCAGATGTCCCGTTTTGGTGTATGTTTCATGGGAAATTAAAAGAACATGTATTCTACAACTTGGGAGTTTGGTGTACAAAGATGAATTAAGTCAGATTGGTTAGTATGTTGTTCAAACCCTCTATATCCTTAGAGATTTTCTGCACACTTGTTCTTTCGATTACTGAGGGGTACTTGTTAAAATCTCCAACTATGATTTTGGGTTTGCCTACCTCTCCCCCCAGTTCTATTTTTATTCCATGTACTTTGCAGCCCTCTTATAAGGTACATATACATTTAAAGTTCTGTGTTCTTGACTCTTTTATCACCTTTAAAGGTCCTGCCTTAACTGTTTTATAGTTTACTTTATCTGACATTCACAAAACCACACCAGCTTTCTTATACCTTGAGTTTGCAGGGCATGTTTTTTCGTTAATTTTCTTTAAATCAGTATCTTCATCCTCAAAATCCATGTACTTGGTCTTACTTTTTTATTTAGCCTGATATTCTCTGCCTTTTAAGAGGAAGTTTAAAATATTTTTATTTAAATAAATTATTGCTGTGATTAGGTTTAAATCTATCATCTGAGTGTTTTCCGTTTGGCGCTTCTGTTTCTTATTCCTTTGTGCTTCCTTTCTTGTCTCCTGGGATAATCAAATCATTATTTTAGGATTCCACTTGATCTCTCTCTGTTATTCTTGATGGTTACTAGAAATTATACTATGTACCCTTAACCCATTTCTACTTCCAAATAACAGTATTTCATAAACAATGTAAAACACAACAGTGTAAGTCTATTTATCACTTTCACATTCAGAGCATTTACTGCCACATATTTTACTGTCACATAGATTTTAACTGCCATAATAAATGTTAAACAGTTACTAGTCTTTTAAGCAGATACAGGCCTCATTATTGATGACCTTTTCTATTTAATCCCATATTTACATTTTCTGGTAATCTGGACTCCTTGCAGATTCAGGTTTCCAAATGGTATCATTTCCCTTCAGCATAAGAATTTTTCGTAGCATAGGTTGCTGGAAGACTAATTCTCTCAGACATTGTCTAAATAAAATGTCTTTCATTAAAAAAAAATATTTTCACAAACTATACAATTATAGAATGACAATTTTTTTCCTGTTAGCACTTATCCACTGTTTTCTGGTCTAATGTTTCTGATGACAAGTCAGCTGTCATCCTTAACATTGTTTCCTTCTTTTACATGATGTATATTTTTCCTCTTGCTTCTTTTAAGATTTTCTCTTTATCTTGGTTCCTTTAGAAAACTTTTTCAATTTTTTATTGTTTTTTTTTTTTTTTTTTTTGACAGAGTCTTGCTCTGTTGCCCAAGATGGAGTGCAGTGGTGCAATCTCAGCTCACTGCAACCTCTGCCTCCCAGGATCAAGCCATTCTCATGCCTCAGCCTCCCAAATAGCTGGGAATAACAGGCGTGCACTACCACACCAGCCTAATTTTTGCATTTTTAGTAGAGACGTGGTTTCATCATGTTGGCCAGGCTAATCTCAAACTTCTGGCCTTGAGTGATCCACCAGCCTTGGCCTCCTTAGCAATTTTATTATGATGTGGTTTTCTTTATACTTTCTGGAATTTGCTGAGCTTCTTGTGTCTTGTTAGTTGATATCTATCATCAATATTCAAAACTTATCTTCCATTATTTCTGCTATTCCTTCTCTTTTTCTCCTCTTGTTCTGGGACTCCAATTACATATGTGTCAGACCATTTGATATGGTCCTATATTTTGAATGCACTAAAATTTTGTTGTTGCTTTCTTTCTAAATTCATTTTCTCTTGTGAATCAGTTTAGAAAATTTCTATTAACTTGTCTCCAAGTTCACTAATCACTTCTGCTGTGTCCTGTCTGCTTAATTCTTTCTGATACTGCATTTTTCAGTTTTAGCATTAAAAAAAAATGATGTCCATTTTTCTGCTGAAATTGCCTCTTTTTTTTTTAAACCAAGTCTCACTCTGTCACCCAGGCTGGAGTGCAGTGGCGTGATTTCAGCTCATGCAACCTCCATCTCCTGGGTTCAAGTGATTTTCCTTCCCTCAGCCTCCTGAGTAGCTAGGATTACAGGCACACACCACCACGCCCAGCTAATTTTTTGTATCTTTAGTAGAGATGAGGTTTCACCATGTTGGTCAGGCGGGTCAAACTCCTGACCTTGTGATCCACCTGCCCCAGCCTCCCAAAGTGCTGACATTACAGGTATGAGCCACTGTGCTCGGCCTGAAATTGCTATTTCCTAACATGTTGTTCACCCTTTGCACTATATTCAATACATTTTTCTTGATTCTTAGAATTTCTATCTCTCTGACTAAATTACCTACCTGTCCCTGTATGTTGTCTTCTTTTCCATTAGAGCCCTCAGCATATTAATCACAGTTCTTTTAAACTCCTAGTCTGACAATTCCAACATTCCTACCACATCTGAATCTGGTTCTGACGCTAGCTCTATTCCTTCAAACTGTGTTTTTTTGCCTTTTAGTATGCTTTGTAATTTTCTGATGAAAACCAGAGATGACACACAAGGTGAAAGGAACATGGCCTTTACTGCTGTCTTGGTAAAGTGTCTGGGGGGTGAAAGAGGAGTGTTCTACAGTCCTGTGACTGGGGTCTCAGCCTTCTAGTGAGCCTGGGGTCTTGGGTCTCACTCCCGCTTCCCCTCAGGTTAGGCAGAAAGACCAGAGTTGACTGCAGTTGGGTATTTCCCTCCAACCAGATCTGTTAAGCTCTGGTAAAATCTCAGTCCGTTGGGCTCAGTTGAAATAATTTATTTTGACGGCAGCCATGTTAAAAAGAGTTGAATGTTTTGGGCTTATTTTAAAGTCCATTCCCCTCTCCTGAATGAACGAACAAGATTTTTCTCTAATCTTCATTGTAAAAACCTGGTAAGGTTGCTGGCAGTAAAACACACAGGTGTGGAAGCCCCTCTGGAGCTTTTTTTTTTTTTTTAATTGTATTTGGGCTCTGGGGTACATGTGCATGTCCTGCATCCTGCAGGACTGTTACATAGGTACATGCATGCTATGGTGGTTTGCTGTCTCCATCCCCCCGACACCAACCCATCGCCTACATCGGGCATTTCTCCTGGTGTTATCCCTCCTCGTCCCCCCATCAGCCCCCGCTGTCCTTCCCCTCCCCTCCCTTCCCCCTCAACCTAGCCCTGTGAGTGTTGTTCCCTTCCCTGTGCCCAAGTGTTCTCATTGTTCATCACCTGCCTATGAGTGAAAACATACGGTGTTTGGTTTTCTGTTCTGTGTCTGTTTGCTGAGAATGATGGTTTCTAGGTTCATCCATGTCTCTACAAAGGACACAAACTCATCACTTCTTATGGCTGCATAGTATTCCATGGTGTATATGTGCCACATTTTTTGTCCAGTCTATCATCGATGGGCATTTGGGTTGATTCCAGGTCTTTGCTATTGTAAACAGCACAGCAGTGAACATACGTGTGCATACGTCTTTATGATAGAACAATTTATAATCCTTTGGGTATATACCCAGTAATGGGATTACTGGGTCAAATGGAATTTCTATTTCTAGGTTCTTGAGGAATCACCACACTGTCTTCCATAATGGATGAACTAATTTACACTCCCACCAACACTGTAAAAGTGCTCCTTTTTCTCCACATCCTTTCCAACATCTGTCTCCAGATTTTTTAATGACTGCCATTCTAACTGGTGTGAGATGATATCTCAATGTGGTGTTGATTTGCATTTCTCTAATGACCAATGATGATGAACATTTTTTCATATGTTTGTTGACTACGTATTTGTCTTTGGAAAAGTGTGTGTTCAATATCCTTGCCCACTTTTGAACCAGTTTGTTTTTTTCTTGTAAATCTGCTTTAGTTCTTTGTAGATTCTGGATATTAGCCCTTTGTCTGATGGATGGATTGTAAAAATTTTTTCCCATTCTGTTGGTTGCTGGTTTACTCTAATGATTATTTCTTTTGCTGTGCAGAAGCTCTTAAGTTTAATTAGGTCTCATTTGCCTATTTTGGCTTTTGTTGCCATTGCTTTTGGTGTTTTAGGCATGAAGTCCTTGCCTCTGCCTATGTCCTGAATGGTTTTGCCTAGGTTTTCTTCTAGGGTTTTTATGGTGTTGGGTCTTATGTTTAAGTTTTTAATCCATCTGGAGTTAATTTTAGTGTAAGGTGTCAGGAAGAGATCCAGTTTCTACATGGCTAGCCAGTTTTCCCGACACCATTTATTAAACAGAGAATCCTTTCCCCATTGCTTGTTTTTGTCCAATTTGCCAAAGATCAGATGGTTGTAAATGTCTGGTGTTGCTTCCAAGGCCTCTGTTCTGTTCCATTGGTCTTTATCTCTGTTTTGGTACCAGTACCATGCTGTTTTGATTACTGTAGCCTTGTAGTATATTTGAAGTCAGGTAGAGTGATGCCTCCAGCTTTGCTCTTTTTGCTTAGGACTGTCTTGGCTAGAGAGTTCTCTTTTGGTTCCATATGAGGTTTAAAGTGGTTTTTTCCAGTTCTGTGAAGAAGGTCAATGGTAGCTTGATGGGGATGGCATTGAATCTATAAATTACTTTGGGCAGTATGGCCATTTTCACAATATTTATTCTTCCTAACCATGAGCATGGAATGTTTTTCCATCTGTGTCCTCTCTCATTTCCTTGACCAGTGGTTTGTAGTTCTCCTTGAAGAGGTCTTTCACATCCTTTGTTAGTTGTATTCCTAGGTATTTTTTTCTCTTTGTAGCAATTGTAAATGAGAGTTCACTCATGATTTGGCTCTCTGTTATTGGTGTATAGGAATGCTTGTGATTTCTGCACATTGATTTTGTATCCTGAGACTTTGCCAAAGTTGCTTATCAGCTTCAGGAGGTTTGGGGCTGAGATGATGAAGTCTTCTAAATATATGATCATGTCATCTGCAAATAGGGACAATTTGACTTCTTCTTTTCCTAACTGAATGCCCTTTATTTATTTTTCTTGCCTAATTGCTCTGGCTAGAACTTCCAATACTATATTGAATAGCAGTGGTGGGAGAGGGCAACCTTATCTAGTGCCAGTTTTTAAAGGGAATGCTTCTAGTTTTTGCCCATTCAGTGTGATATTGGCTGTGGGTTTATCGGAAATAATTTTTATTATTTTGAGATACATTCCATCAATACCTAGAATATTGAGATTTTTTAGCATAAAGGGCTGTTGAATTTTGTCAAAGATCTTCTCTGCATCTGTTTAGATAATCATGTGGTTTTTGTCTTTGGTTCTGTTTATGTGGTGAATTACATTTATAGACTTGTGTATGTTGAACCAGACTTGCATCCCCAGGATGAAACTACTTGATTGTGGTGGATAAGCTTTTTGATGTGCTGTTGGATTTCGATTTGTTTTGCTAGTATTTTATTGAAGATTTTTGCATCAAAGTTCATCATGGATATTGGCCCATAGTTTTCTTTTTTAGCTTTTAAACCTCAAACTTCTCCTCACTGAGCCTCCAGCAACTCAGCAAGTTTTTGCAACCCTAAAATGGTTCCCACAAGGCTGTCTGTTCACAGGTTTCTGTCCTTCCAAACTTGGGGGCATCAGTTTGTCCTGTAACTTCAGTTCTTTAATGGATCTTTCAAAAGGCTGGTTTTCAGATTATTAAGCTTTCTCTTACTGTGTTGACAGGACTGACTTCCAAGCTCTTTAAAAGCCAGACCAGAAACTGGACACCTCTTCAATATATTTTTCATAACTACTCTCAAGTACTTAGCAGTTATTTCCAAAATTGGGGTCACCTGTAGGTCTTGCTTCTACTGACTAACTTCTGTTTTTCTTGATTACAGGTCACATTTTTTTTCATTTTCCATCTGTCTCCTATTTATATTTTTTATTTTTATTTATTTTGCCAGATAATGCGTGTAAAAGAATAAGAGATTAAAGCAGAGAATGTTTACTCCCATAAAAGTGCATCTTTTAAGGAAAACTACTACTTTAGGCTGCTGATAATCACAATCATGTACCTGATATGAGATATAATTACATAAAACACAAACAAGAAAGACAATAAAAACCAGATAAATTTAGTGATAGCCAGAACCGAAAACTCAGATTTGGCTGACTCTCTAACTTGTGCTCTTAAGAATTATGATGCATTAAATCTTGCTATATTAAAATCGATATGGAGGAAGGAGAAATAAAAAACAACCTAACTAATAACTACTTCTACAATACCGTTAAGAAAGTATTCCTGACATTCCAGGTCAAATGATGAGTCAGGAGAGACTGTGAATCCCCTATAATCCTGCCGTTTGTATGGGTGGGAGGGCTCTTATACTTGCCTTCAATTCTCCTGCTGACAGAACTTCTATCTTCTAGTTTCCTAAGTATACATTACTGTTTACCTACCTGCACTAGCTTTCTATCTTTGTTTATGAGAGATGCAAAAAACTAAGTTTGCAGCATTAAAAATTTTTAAATTCTTGTGTTCCTTTCAGTCAACTTCTGTCCAGATACCTCAATATATTTTATCTTAACTTACTCACAACCCTAGCCTTAAACTGTATACAAATGTACTTATAATCTAGTTCCTTCATAAACTATGTGTTATCTGTTATCCTCCTCTTCTTCCCAAAAAATCTTGTTTGGCTAAAAACATCCAAGAAATTTTTTCAGTACATGCCTCTAAAATGCTTAAATCTCTATCCTGAGTAGAACTGCATGTATGTCAATTAACACATCTCCAAATTTCAGATCCAATTATAAAAAGCAAATGTATTAGAAGAGTGTATTTGGTTTACTGGGAAATACAATGTGTACCTTAAGGATTATTAATAAAAACAATCACTTAAAAATCTTTTAGAAGAAAACAGACTTCCTTTCTCATTTGTATTACTTCACACATGAAAATTAAATAAAAATAGATTGTATAATGATCTGTAAAGAGAGAATTATATTTAGAATTAATGGAGTTACAGAATTTTAGGCCATTTGTGACAATATAAGAAATCTTTAAAAAACAAAAAGAACTAGAGATGTATGTAATGATTTTGAATAAGAATTTATAATAGTGTTTCCCTGCAAAGAAACAACATGTCCAACATTAGTAAAATAGTTCAATAATTATGGTATATCAATATAATAATCTCCAGCTATTTTTAAATGTGTCTTATAAGAATCAATACAGATGTTTACTACACAGTATGAACTATAAAACCATATGTACAATGAGATCTCATTTTTATAAAGATATGTTCAAAGGATTATAAATAATTTTTTCTGATTAATGAAATTTTATAAAGTTGACTCTTTTCTGTGTTTCTGTGCTAAATTTTCTATATTATCTTAATATTACCATCAATGCAGCCAAACTTTTTTTTTTTTTTTTTTCAGCAGGGCTCACTGAAGTTCTAACTCCTTTCTTTGTGACATCCTGAGAAGAATTTTAAGGGGGAGGAGGGAAAAACAGCTATTATCACAAGAACAAAGAAAAAACAAGTAGCAAAACCAAACCTACGAGTATTAAAAACAAGTTTTTTCATCCTTGGCACAAATGTCATCATTTTTAAGCAAATTATATTGAAATTATATCATAATATCAGTAGGAATTTGATTACAAGATACTGTGATTTTAAATGAGCAACTAGCTGACAGGAACAAGAGCATTTAGATTATTAATCAAGGAAAATGATGAAAAAGCACTCCTGATTTAATGTTAATTGCTACATTAAACTGTCATTATTTGAAGAAAAAAATATCTAAATTCTCTATCTGGAAAACCAAGTAATACACTTAAAACTGTTTCGGCAAGTGGCTTTCCTCTCCCAGCCACTCTGATTACTCAAACTATACTCTATCTGAAGTAACAAAGGAAAAAAATATGAAAATTAAGAAAGACTTAAAAAAATTTATTGAACAAACCTTTGAATGCAGTGATCTTTTTAAACTATATGGTCATTCATGTTACAAGCTTCCTCTTTTTCATTTCTACGACTGTTGCTAAATTCAGTATGGTCTCACTGGAATCAATTCCCTACAAAGTCTGTTAAAAATTTAACACTGACAAAATTTCTGGCCCTTGAAGTCAAGTGTCTGATCTGGATGGAGTAGGAGCACGTCTAGAGCTTAAAACTCACAGATATCCCAAAAATTATGTAAAGTTGTAGGGCCTTCAGAATTCCATTTGTTATCTAAGAGCAGCTTCTTTTCTTGCTTTATGCAAAGTCATTTAAATCCTCATGACCCTGAACCGTCCCCATAAATGTGACAAGAATCAGAATGATCAGGTAACTCTCTTCTTACTTAGAAAAGACCAAAGAAACTCCCTCTGGAGTCTGTTTTTCTTTCCCTAGAACAATTAGTTGCCCTGGGTTTTCACAGAAGGTCTCCCAGGGCAAGCCCCCGCTGCAGGCAGGGATGACCAGTGTAGGCTCAAGGCAAATTCCTAAGTTGTGCTGGTGTTTCCCCTAAGATACATGTGTAGAGAAAGTCTAGTCCCCCTCTGTATCACTTATAGGAGGCAGATAATTATATATCATGTATTCCATTCTGTATCTGAAAACAATTTTCTGCTACGGAGAGTGGAGGTAAGGATGGGAGGTGATGACATAGGTGTGAGGGGTGAGCAGGGAAGTGGGGAGGATTAAGATGATCCATTCTCATCTGGACCCACTGAATAATGGTCAGGTAGGTACCCAAAGGAATTTTAAAAAGGATTATGATTTGACTTTACCATAGGAATGAATGTTCTGTAAAAGAAGACTTTTAATATTATAGGTTTATACATCCTAAAACTTTTAAAATACCTGATAATTACAAAATTTAAAAACAACATAAAAACATTCCTTTAAATTATCTTATTCTTCCTAACAACTTTAGCTCATATACATTTGCATATAACTTTCCTCATCCCCTGTAATATATTAATATCCGATGGGAAACCACGAACAACTAAAGATTCATGCAAAACTTTAATGCCATTTACTATGTGCTAGTGTTGTCTTGTAGCAGGTTGTAATAACTGCGTATCTGTTTCCTATTTTATAATCATGTTGACAGGACTTATCAATTACTTTAAAAATTATAAATGTGGTTAACTTCTAGGTAGAAGCCAATTCAAAGTTATTTGCTGTCTGCTGTACTTAGAGGGGTACTGAATGAATAAACACTAATAAACTACAGATAATCTCTTTTGATATTCTATCACCAGTTGGTAACTCAGTGTCATAGTTAATATGAGCATATGTAATCTGAGAAGACCATAGAGTAGGTGGCTTATAAACAACAGAAATTTATTTCTCACAGTTCTGGAGGCTGGGAAGTCTAAAGTCAAGGTGCAAAACAGATTTGATGTCTAGTGAGGGTTGCTCTCTCTTCTTCAAGACAGTGCCTCATTGCTAGGCAGAGGGGCAAGGTATCTTTCTCGGTCCTTTTCAATAAGGGCACTAATCCTATTCATGAGGACTCCACCTCATAACCTCCTACTTCCCCAAAATCCTAACTCTAAGACCATCACAATGGGGATTAGGATTTCAATGTGGAATTGCTGGGAGACACGAACGCTCAGTTCATTTCACTCAGTTATCTTCATTTTCTAAAATTATATCTTTGGCAGTACATAACACTGTGCTCCTCTTTCTGTAAGGCTCTTTGGGTTGTAAGCCCCAGACACAGTCAAGGAACCCAAAGTGAGGAAGGGTCACTGCAAGGACACCCAAGCCCTGTACTGCAAATAGGACAGGAAAGCCATCCTGGGCAGGTCTAGAAGCAGCTGCTGCCTCCAACTTGTGGGACTTGCGGTCTCTTGCTTCTCTTTGTACATTCTTCTTTCGCCTTTCCTCACCATCTGGCTTCCTTCTGCTTCCTCCTGGGTTCTGCCCCCTCCCATAACTTTGCCTAACAGGTGGTCATTTTGGCTTCTTCCGTCCCAGATGACATTTTAGCAGTAGGTCCTTTAGGAGACCAGCAAATTCACTGCATTTCGTAGTTCAAACTTCCTGAAAGGATCTGACCGATCCAGCTCATCTTTTCAATCCAGACACATGGGTAGCTAATTTTGTGGGTCATCTCTGGTGCTTACACAACCTCTGGGGTGATTCCTAACATCCTGTTTTGTTTTGAGATGGAGTCTCGCTCTGTTGCCAGGCTAGAGTGCAGTGCCACAATCTCGGCTCACTACAACCTCTGCCTCCCGGGTTCAAGCAATTCTCTTGCCTTAGCCTCCCAAGTAGCTAGGACTACAGATGTGCGCCACCATGCCCAGCTAATTTTTGTTATTTTAGTAAAGATGGTGTTTCACCATGTTGGCCAGGATGGTCTCGACCTCCTGATCTCATGATCTGCCCACCTCGGCCTCCCCTTAGCATCCTGTTTTAAAGCTCCCCAACTGATTCTGATAGAGAAGCCAGGTTGAAATGCACTGCAGTAGCCTAACTAAGGACTGACTATCCATGAGGCAGGTTCCCATTTCTAGTCCAATCATGAGGATATGGTGGATAGTGTGGTACAAAACACAACCAAAGGTCGAGTGGCTTCCTATTGCTGCTGTATCAAGTTACCACAAACCTAAAAGCTTAAAATAACACAAATTATTGTCCTACAGTTCTGGATATCAGAAGTCAGAAATGATTTTCACTGAACTAAAACTAAGGTAGTGGCAAATATGTATTCTTTCTGGGGACTTTAGGAGAGAATCAATTTCCTTGCCTTCTCCAGCTTCCCAACTCCACCTGCATTCCTTGGCTTATGGCCCCTTCTTTCATCTTCAAAGCCAGAAATGGCAGTTGCGTCTTTCCCACATCACATCACCCTAGCACTGATTATTCTACCTCCCTTCTTCCGCAACCAGATAATACTGAACCCAACCAGATAAACCAGGATAATGTCCTTCTCTTAAAGTCAGATGACTAGCAATCTTAATTCCCTCTTGCATGTAACATAACACATCCACAGGTTCCAAGAATAAGGACATAGGCATATGTGGAGGGGCTATTACTATTCTATTTACCACAAGGGCCATGTAGAACAAGGCATACCGTGTGGGCAGATTCACTTACAGGAGACTATGGCCAAGCAAACACCATAAACACAACTAATACAACACTCTGCTGAATATTACAGCATGAGATACAGATTGATTATTAAAACTCTGACAGTTTATGTTGGCTTTCATCATTTATACTTTGTGCCAACAGACATTACAGTCATAAAAACAGGAGACTAAAAGCATTCCTACAAAAATAAATACAAACAGAAACATTTTTACCCTTCAATAATTTACAAGGAGTCTTCATGTAATTACGTGAATTTGTTATTTTATCAATAACCACTACCAAAAATCAACTGTAATTAGTTTAGATTCCAGAAAAAATTTATTTTAAAAAACATTTTATGTAATTTCCAGTTACTTTTGCCTTAGCTAATGATTATAAATATTATTTAAAAATATATCAATAACAATACAGTATAACTCTATTAAAGAAACCAATACTTATCTGCAGTGTTTCTTCAAAATAAATAAAAGTAGTTAAAAAAATCTGTCCTATGCTTGAGGCTACCAATATGGGACATTTCATGGAAGATTTTCTAGTTATTAACAGAGTTTCTGAAAAATTTTACTGTGAAAATCTGTCACCAAAAATGCCACACAAATCATCTAAACTGAAAAGGAGTAGGATGAAGTGAGAAAACAAGATCATGAAATAAATGTAAAAGTTAAGGGGAAAATGGTGCAACTTCAAACAGCTTTGAAGGAAAAAGCATTTTCATGCATATTTGAGTCTTATAAAATGAAACAGTCTTTGGCTATTTAATATAATATTCAAAATTAGAATAAGAAGAAGTCTTTTTTTCCTATGCTTGTATTTGCCATATATCTACGCATGCAAATATATACATGGTACCATATACATCCAATAATCAGGTGATCTGTTCACCTCAATTTGGAAGTTAGTATCTGTTAACTTTTAGTAGACTAAAATCAGCAAATATATTGTTTGGCTTTATACTATGGTTCATTTGGGATGTTATTCAACAAATATTTATTGAGTATGTACTATGTGCCAGGCATATCACAGGTGTTAATTAGTTTTCAATCTATTACACTTAAAAAACAAAACAATTGTTTCTATTCAAATTTAACAAAATAAATCATTAAAGTTAAAAAAAAAACTACCAATTATCTTCATTTTCAAAAGCTTTTAAAAGTTAACACTGTTTTAAACCTGCACGTTTGATCTTATCTAATAATTTGTGAGTTGTTAACAGCATCACATCATCATTGCCTAAAGTTAGCATCACAAGCCCAGTATAGGTGCCGTGGTCAATTTTACACTGGGAAATACAGAAGGAGAAAGAATCTTTTTAAAGTTGCATTCTTTTCTTTGAACCATCACTTAACTATTAAAATCAATTCACTAATAAAAAGTTAATGTCATTGGTAATCGGGAAAAGATGACTTACTCAGACTGCTCAGCTGGCGTATGATAGCGGCAAGAGTACTATTGGTCACACATTCAAGTTCACTGGTAATCCCTTCAGGCAGAGCTCCCCGGCACAAGTGCCGGGGCTCAATGTTCCTCTTCACTAAAGGCATGGCTCACAATCTGAAAATTAAGAAGACATTCTTTATAAGCTCATATTCACATTTTAACAAATCCGGAATTTTAATTTCCCTGAAAACTGACTTTTCCAGGAATTTTCATTATCCTAAAATTTCTATGTGACAGGATCAGCTAAAATGCAACAAATAGTGAATTACTTTAGTGAGTTTTACAGATCCCAAAGGTATGGGTATAGTATAATCTTACTTTTATAGAAAAACAAGATATGCCATATTTCCAGTTAAGCATGACAGACCAAATACATGCATTTTTACTGACTTTCCTCTTCAATGAGATGAGGAGAGAGAGAAAAGGCAAAAGGCCACATATACCAAGAGAAAGAGGGGACACAAAAGCCACAAAGCTGTGGACCACTTACCCAGATCAGGAGACAGGAAAGGCCATCACTATGACATCAGCCCAGCTGTCCCACAGAACTGATATTTACGGTTTCTTTGAATAAATATAGAAATTGACCCTCCGAGTCTTGAAACCTGAGCAAGTTATATTTGTCTCATCTGAACTGCTTTCTCAGGCAACCATCCATCAGGTCTCCCAGATAATATTAAAAACTAAAACTTACTAGATCATCTCATCTGGACCATGAGAAGTCAGGCTCCTCACTCATCATGACTGTCTAAGACCATGTGTTTCCCGTTGACCAACTCCTCTTTCTTACCTATCCCTAATTCCTGTTTTCTCACATACAGCTACATTTCTTCCCGCTATATAAACCCCTAATTTATAAACCGATTATTCTAGTTAGAGAAAAAAAAAACTCCTAATTTTAGCAAGTCAGGAGGATGGATTTGAGACTTACTTCCCATCTCCTCAGCTACAGTGCCCAATCAAAGCTTTCTTCCCTGACAACACTCATTGTCTCAGTGATTGGCTTTTGGTGTGGCACGCAACAGGTTCCTAGACAAACCTCTGGCATTTTGGTACACATAGGCTACTAACTGGGGGCAGCAGGTGAATTTCCCCATTTACTATCCCAAGTAAGTAAGCCCGCCTGAGCTACAGAACCTTCCCCCTCCCTACAAAAAGCTCAGGAGTAGGAGGCAGTGGGTAAGTGCAAAATGGGAATTAAGGGGAGAGAAAACAGGAGGGGTGGCTTTTAAAACTCCATTTAAGAATGCCTTCTCCCTTCCTGGGCTGCTCCTTGTCCACCCAACCCAGGATGTTTTATTCTCTGGAAAAGAAAAGTAAATTAGAGAATCTGAACTTGGGACTCTAGGCATAGCTAAAGGCAGGGGGAGGAAATACACTGGAAACAGGAATATTACATCAAAGTCTACACTGACTGGTGAGACAGTTTCCCGACACCCTGTTCCACTTGGCTCCTGGGACACAGGCAGCCTGGCTTTTACTTCCATCCAGAAAGACTGAAGCATTCCTTCTTGTGGAATGTTTGAACAAAAACGATCTACAAATATGAACACCAGGGAGAAAGGTTCTTCCCTGTTGAAACTGCCAGCCATGCAGTAACACCTGTCAAAATTCTCCCCAAGCACCTAAAGTGCACCAACTCTTAGTGCCTCAGACTTAAATAAGAGTCAAGGATCATCAGACACTTCAGGAAAGTCTTCCCCAACATCCTAGGAATCCCTTTCACCCCTCTCTTCAAAAAGATGATAGGCCGGGCACAGTGGCTCATGCCCATAATGCTAGCACTTTGGGAAGCCAAGGTGGGTGAATTACTTGAGGTCAGGAGTTTGAAATCAGCCTGGCTAATATGGTGAAACCCCATTTCTACTAAAAATATTTAAAAAACTAGCCAGGTGTGGTGGTGGACACCTGTAATCCCAGCTACTTGGGAGTGAGGCAGGAGAATCACTTGAACCCAGGAGACAGAGATTGCCATGAGCCAAGATCATGCCACTGCACTCCAGCCTAGGTGACAAGAGTGAGACTCTGTCTCAAAAAAAAAAAAAAAAAGATAAATAAAACATCAATTTTCTATTTAAGGAGTTTATAGAGTTTCAAACCTCCTAATCATATAACCAGCCTCATCTTCATATAATACTAGAAAATTCAATGACTAGAATATTTTCATTTTGACAAGATTATTGATATAGTTTGGATGTTTGTCCCCTCCAAATCTCATGTTGAAATGTGATCTCAGGTATTGAAAGTGGGAAGCTTTTGAATCATGGGGGTGGATAGCTTGGTGCCATCCTCCCAGGATTACTAATTCCAATAGATGGAAAATGATTCACCCAGGAGAGCCTTCTTCAAATGCAAACCAACCAATCCAGAGCCCACACACCTATCACCTCCTCAATGGGGCTCTGACACTCCCAGCCACTACCCACCTGCAAATCACCCCATGGCCAACTACTAGACAACTAGAAACAGTCCCCAACAAGCTGAGAGCCCACTGAATTTATTCAAACCAGCCAATCCTGAGTCTGCTTGCCCTGCTTTGTCCACTCCTTCCCACAGGAACCACAGTAAAAACTCTGGCCCACAGTTCCCCATCCCTATCTGCCTCCTGGTGGACCCTGGGCTTTCTATGTGGCCCTGCATGGTTTGGTGTGCGCCCTCCTCTTGGGAACTCTAACAAGCTATTTTCTATGGCAGTTGTCTCCTAATCTGTTGCCCTCACCACATCTCACATTTTCTATAAATATACTCCATTTTAGAACAACAGGGAGCTCTGAGTGGGATTCGGAAGAGACAACACGTCGGCACTTCATTCATTTCCCCATTTACCATCCTACCATCCCAAGCAAACTGTAGGAGTCTCTGTGCCTGGCAGAGGCAGGACTGACAGTTTCTTCTTCCTAGATGAACTATAAGCTGCTTGAATTTGGGACTGAGTCCATGAATTCTGTGTTCCCCACAATGCCCTGAACAGTCCTCGACAATCTCATTATTTAAAAATTGTTTACTGATTGTACAGCCATAGACATTTACATATATATTTCTCTTTGACTTCTCTTGGGGTACTTCATATATTGTTGTTCCAGTATTTCAGCTTTGACTAATTAATCCCTAGCCTTCATTTATCACGATCATTAAACCTCTATTTGGAGCTCCTATGCTTGTATGAATGCAAAAGACAACAGAGAGAGGCCATGCTACATGTCTACAATTTCAGAAAAGAGAGTTTTGCAGCTTTTCTTAAAAGTTCTAATCATGTAGAGTAATGATTTTCATGGCTTTAAAATTCAGTGTCAATTACTTGTCTTCATCAGTTTAGTGGTGCTATAACAGAGTACCTGAGACTGAGGTTTATTTGGCTTATGATTCTGGGCAGCTGCACCTGGTAAGGGCCTCAGGCTGCTTCCGCTCATGATGGAAAATAGAACAGTGAGTGTATGCAAAGAGATTACATGGTGAGAGAAGAAACAACAAAAACCAAGGAAGCCAGACTCTTTTTAACAACCCACCTTCACAGAAAGTAATCCATTCCCACAACAGTGAGAACTTACCCCATAGGGAAAGCACTAATCTATTCATGAGGGATCCCACCCACTAGGCTACACCTCCCAACATCGCTACATTGGGGGATCAAATTTCAACAACAGTTCTGATGGAGACAAATCACATCCAAACCATAGCAGTACTCTAACAAATGTATTCTTCCCCCAGACAGCTTTTATCTTCTCTAACACTAATTCCATTTTGAATAAATTGAAAAGCAAAGAAGAGTCAAAGGAAAAAATGTGGGGTCGGTGATTACTCTTGAAAATGCTTTGCAATTACAAAAACAAACATTTAATGAACTAATCCAGTTAGTCACCAACAGAATACTTATACGCCTCTTGATTCCATTATTGGAAGAACTATGACCCATCTGAATCATTCTTCAAAGTCAGTCTGTCTGTGAAGAATAAAACAATGACTGCTAATGAAATGTTTAGGGACTATTAGGGGTTATATGAAGTCTTCGTGTTAGGTTTGTAGTTTGTCCAGCTTTTCTTGGAAATGTCTCAATTTAGAGAGAGACAACCTGGTTCACATAACTGTGAACTAGATTCCAGACACAGCTGAAACTGGGCCAGGGTCCTTCCTTAGGAATTTGGAGGTAAGACTATGCTGTCCAGGAATTTGGAAGTAGGACTATGCTATCTGGCTGCTCTCTCCAATATGGAAATGGGTAACTCCCACCATATCAAATGGAGAATGGCAAAATTAGTCCACAGCAAGAAATCTGAATGAAATAACTAAAAAAGTTGGCAAAGATGAGTTAAAGACAAGAATTCTCTGTCAGCTCTGCCGAATTTCCCTTACACCTCATGGCAGACTAGGAGAGCTCGCTCACACCCAACCACCACTCCTCCCCATTGTAAGGGTCAGGTTTGCACTATGGTTTGATGGCTCTTTCAGCCTCCCCAGTTTCTACCCCCTTTTTTTTTCACATAGGTGCCATCCTTAATTAAATCCCATAGTTGTGATCATCTTGGTGTCCGTTGCTCAGATCCAGACTAACCCAAGCAGCCCTGAGAATGATCTGAGAAAGCAAGCAGTGAGACATGGGGTCTGGGACATGCTCACAGACCACTCTACAGGAGAGAAGGATGCCATCCTAACTGATAGGAGAGCAGTCCCTGGCACAAGTCATGGCTCAATTGCTAAAGATTACACTGACGGTGACCTGGAAAATGTCCTCGTGAAGGGATACGCTTCATGTCCAAAGCAACAATGCAGATTCAGCAGAAAAACGCCAGAAAAACAGCAGAGCTGGCTAGTAACTGCTAAAGTCGTACTGATGCCCTATAAAAGGATAATGGGAGACTGATCTGCAGTTAACAAGCAGTTAACAGCTAAGTGTGAGGGCAACAGGGCCTTCCTAATTGGTACAAAGTGGTCTTCACCACCACCTGAATTGGACGGGCAGACACAATGGAAAGCTGTGGGTTTCTAATTTCCAAGGTCCAATTGTGAGAGTAAGAACTGGAAATGTTTAAATCTCAGCCAAGGCAAATGAAGTATGCAGGTCTGGGCTCTGAGAGAAAACCTGGCATTCTGAAAACTGGGATGGGGATGAATGCCTATGACATGGTTGAGTCCAAACAACCTACCTGCAAGTCCCCAGTCAGGACCCTCTGGGTTTGCACTTGGCTGAGCTGGAAGCTACTGCAGAGGCCTCTCCTCTATAGGGCAGCAGGCACCCTCCCAACACCCCCTGCAGGCATTACATGCAACTCTTCTTTCTGGATGCTAAGTTGATAACAAAATACCAATCCCAGCAACAGCCTAGCTGTGACAGTGTTGGGCCTAAGAGAAGAAAGAGAGCAATACCGTCATGTTGACTGGACAGAAGAGCACAGGGTGGCTAGCACAGAGGCGGCCTTGGTAAGACACACATGCTCCAGAGAGAGGCAAATAAGCCCTATGAAGATTCAGGGTATAGCAGCAGCTGCAGTGAAGTTGTGGAGACTCAGTGGTCAGGGGTGTGCTGGGGTATCTCCTCCTGAGGAAAAGACCATTCGCCATGCCTTGCATCCCCACTGCTTTGGAAGCCCAGTGCTGATTAGGTTGGGTTCTGGGGCAACACACCTGGGATATGGCTCTGGCCCACAGACTGTATGACATGGCAGCTGCCAGCTTTGAGTAGGGCTCAGAGCAAGAAAGAACCCTTCAGCAGGTCTAGGCTGCAGTGCAAGCAGCCTGGCTGCTAAGGCTGTATGACCCAGCAGACCTCAGATGGTGCAGAGATATTGGTGGTAAAAAAAAGCAAAATAAAAGAAAAAATTTAAAAATAAGGAAAACAGGACAATATGGAGTTAGTGACAAGCTCCAGCAGAAGAATCAAATGCAAGGCCCTAGGACTCTGCCATCACATCAGAGAATTTAATGCCCTTTGAAAAAAGCCTTGGTATATTACCAAGACCTGGTAGAGATCATGGAGAACCAGGGGTCCAGGCATGCAAAGCTCTCCAGAATTAGCTAAGTTCTGTCAGTCAAGTTATTAATTCAAACTGGCAGCAGCTGCCTATAAAACAGAAATGGGACATTCAACATTGAGCCAGAGTAGAACCACAGGAAACAAGTTAGTCTGACGAGCGGGAAGCCCAGACCTCCAAGTCACCCCCACAGCTGTAATGCCCCTTCCCAGACCCGTATATCCAGGGGAAGGAGGAACGCAAGCCTGAGCTTGTTTTTTCAGATGGGTCAGCTCAGCACATGGGTGTTAGTCAAAAATGGGCTGTGTGCGCTGCAGCAGTATTCGGGATTGCCCTCAGATTTTCCTGGAAAGGAAAATCTTCCCAGCAGGTGGAGCTTTGGGCAGGACACCAGTTCATGACACCAGGTAGCTTGATCTGAAATGTGTGCAGATGCTGGGCAGTGGCCAACAGCCTGGTTGTATGGTCAGGAAACTAAAATAAAAGGAACTGGAAGATGAGGACAAGGAGATCTTGATAAAGGCCATGCGGGTTGAAATTTGGGAGTGGGCATAGTGTGAAGACTTCTGTATCACTTGTTAACCCCACTGGAAAGTTTTTAACCAAAAGAGACATGCAACACAAAACAGAAAAAAATCCGCCAGCCTGCATCATCGACAGGTCCATCCAGAATCATCAGCCTGATGGACCCCATACATCACCGCACCTGAGCAGGGGACCCACTTTACAGTGATGGATGTTGAGTGTGGGCCCATCGATGGGATTCAATGATCACTTCACATATCAAACCACCCAATGGTGGTCCACCGCACTGAACACTGGGCCAGCCTTTTCAAGGCACGCTGAAGCACAAGATCGCAAGACAGTCTGAAAGGATAGTCATATTCCACAAGATAGTACACTTATAAATCAGAGGCCTCTAGATGGCAGTGGGACCCCAAGAAGGATGACATATGGGCTTAAGAGCCTAGGGCCAGAGACAAGAAGAGCCCTAATTAATAAAGCCCAGGGGAACTTTATGCTTCCCATTCCGCACCAGTGGATGCTGCAGGGCTGGGGGTCTGAAATGGGGCAAACAATTACCAGGAACAAGGCAAAGGTCCCACTAAACTGCAAGTTCTGGATGCCACCATGGTACTTTGGACTCACGTTACTAAAAACCATGAAATGAAAAGAGGAATCTCCATACTGACAGAGGAAACTGACTCCAGCCAGCAGGAAGGGGTAAGACTGTGTTCACGCAAAGGAGGCAGGAAAGAACCCAGGTAATCCATTCAGATCCTTGCAAATGTAATCCCACCTTGGCATCTCCTCCTGGGAGGAGCGAGGTAGCTTAATTACCTACCTTAACTTGTACTTGCTGTGCTAATTCTCTGTGTGCGTGTGCCCTCACACATGTGCAGCACCTGCTGACACTTCCTAGTGTGTCTAACCTCTTACTGCAAACTCTTTCTCGTGGTAGGGGTGGGGTGTTGTTCTCTACACCTTACTCTGGAAAAGTTTCCTTGTAGAACAATATTATGTTTTCTTCTGCTATGCCCCTGGCACAAGACTGGGGTTCTAATTTCTCCCTAACGCATTTGTTTGCTTTGTTTTCTTACTATTTGGAGCCCCAAGCAGATGGCAAGCTATTTCTCAGGATTGGTGAACACAGTTTTTCTACCCAACTTTTACAGGATTTGACAACCCTTTGAACATCCCAGCATTTATTCTGAGGTCTCAGTTCTAGCTCATTACATCAGGTTGGCCCAAAACACATTTCCATGTGTGGGCAGCATTAAACCCTAGCCTCTAGCTCTATGTATCCTCCCTCCGACTCTCTCAGCTCCTAACACCTAAGGAAGATTTCTGATTTGTTCAAGTACAGCAATGTTTTAAAATACATGTATATTTTAAATATATATATAGATAGATGCCCACACACACATACACACGCATACACACACACTTGGTTATACTCTATCCAACATTTGTATGTGTTTATAGCAACTTGGGTAGCTAATTTTACTTCCTACTGTCATTTGTGAGGATTTTCTTAAGAATCCTTAGCCTTGGTTTTAGTCATCCCTTCATTACTAGAACACCTACCACATTTCATGTCCCCCCAGTCCACCCCAATGTATCCTCAAATGTATTCTTAAATAGTGACACATATAAACTCTGACTAGGTATAAGTGAAAAACAAAAAAACAGAACCAGACAGATACTGAGGATATTAGTTACAGGAAATGGGGTAGACAGTGTCGCATGCAGAGCAATCAATGAATGTACACTCCACTCTGCTTTATGTATTACCCTATGAAAATAACTCCATGAGTCCCTGTGCAGCAATGCTAGTTACACCTTCCTTGCCTGCCTTACAGGTTGTTGAAAGGCTCACATGAAAATAAAATTTTTAAAGTGTACTATGTTGACAGTAACATAATTTAAATTAATTTTATATCATTACCAAAATAAGACACTAAAAAAGTATCTTACTAACTTTTGCCTTCTAATTTTATTTCTTGTACAATTAATCTAAACCTAAATTTCTCCTCTAGTTCTACATGCTGTACAATTAAATGCCTGAATAATGGCACTGAACTTCTCCAATTGGTACTCTTCCAATTAAAGTCAAATGATTGAAGAATTTCAAAATCATATCAATGTGCTTTCTACTTTATTGGTTATACTCTATCTACATTTGTATGTGTTTATGGCAACTTGGGTAGCTAATTTTACTTCCTACTGTCCTCAGAGAGGAGCTGTTGAAGATGTCAATAATAATTGTATATTTGTCAACTTCTCCCCTGAGTTCTATCAGTTTTCGTTTGTGTATTTTAAAGGTCTGTTGTTGAATGTAGCCACATATTTAAGATTATTAAGTCTTCTTGGTGAAAGGATCCCATTATCATTATGTGGTGTCCCATTTACCCCTAATAATAATCCTTGTTCCAAAGTCTACTTTGATATGTCATTCCTTATTTTGATTGTTTACAAGTTTTTTTCTTCTAATTTTAACCTTTCTGTGTCTATGTATTTAAAGGGAATTTATTTTAGACAGCATATGGTTGTCTTGCCTTTTTATCCAATTTTACAATCTCTGACTTTTAACTAGGGTGTTTAGATAATTTACATTCAATGTAATTGTTGATGTGGCTGAATTTAAACCTTCCATCTGACAAAGATTCTTTGCTTGGCCAAACTTTAGTCAGGCTTCTGAACCTTCTGCTAGGCCCATCTGTGCATTTTCTTTGTAAAATTCAGTTTCTAGCAAAGACCCCTGCTAAATGTGTTTAGCAAGAACATCCCCCGCCATCCTAAAAATCTGTCTATCCTCATATCTCATCAGGCTCCTAACTGTCCACCATCCCCCAGATGACATGTGATCACCCTGGCTATCTTCAGCAAGAATCCTCTTAGGTGTTAGCCAGAATTCTCCTAACCCCTGATGTCCTCCTCTTAGTACTTTTCTATCTACTGACCATCTCGCTGATACTTGGCTGTAAGTCCCCACTTGCCCATGCTGTACTCGGTGTTGAACCCAATCTCTCTCCCCTACTGCAAGATGCTGTTGCAGTGGCTCTTCTACTTTCTGCAATGGTCCTGAATAAAAGTCTTCTTTACTATGATTTAACAAGTCTCATTAAATAATTTTTTCTTTAGCACATCCTGCTAGTGGTTTCCTATTTGTCCCATCTCTTCTTTAGTCCAAAAGCTCTTTTCTTGCTTCTTTCAGTTATTTTTTATGACGTCTTTTCATCTCCATAACTGGTTATTCTTTTTTTTTTTTTTTTACACTTTTCATAGTAGTTGCTCTAGAGCTTACTATATACATTTTTAGCTTATCACATCTACCTTCAAAATACTAAACTACTTCATGCGTAAGGTGAGAACACTGTAACTTTAGAATAATGTGATGGTTCATTTTATGTGTCAACCTGACTGGGCTAGGAGATGCCCAGAGCTGCTAAAACATTATCTCTGGGTGAGTCTGTGAGAGGGTGCTTCTGAAAGAGATCAGCACTAGAATCAGTGGACTGAGTAAAGATCCACCCTCACCAATGTGAGTGGGTATTGTCCAATCCATTGAGAACCTGAACAGAACACACACACACACACACACACACACACACACACACACACACACACACACACACACAAAGCATGAATTTTCTCTCTCCTCTTCGAAGCTTTGACATCCATCTTCTCCTGCCCTCAGACATTGGAGCTCCTGGTTCTCAGGCCTTCAGACCCCAGGGCTTACATGCACCACCTTCCCAATCCCAGGTCTTCAGGTCTTTGGCAATGGACTGGGAGTTACATGATCAGCTAGGCACAAGAATTACACAACTAGCTTTCCTGGGTCCCATTTCTAGATAGCCAATTGTGGGACTTCCCAGCCTCCATAATTGTGTGAGCCAAATTCCATGATAAATCTCCTAATATATCTATGTAACCTATATGTTCTACTTCTCTGGAGACCCCTAATACAAGCAGTATATTTCTATTTTCTTCTTCCATGCTTTGTCCCATGTTGTCAGATATTTTACACCTTTTATGTTATAAATCCCACATTACTATTGTTTTGGCTCTGGACAATTACCATTTAACATAATTAAAACTAAGAAAAAAACATATTTATTCTCTTGTTTCTTCTTTTACCATTTCAGGGTTTCTTCATTTCTCTGCTTAGATTCTAACTGCCATCTGATGCCCCTTCTGCCTAAGAATTTCCTTTCATTTCTTACAGTGCAGAGCTGTGGCAATAAATTCCCTTAGCTTTTGTCTGAAAAATTATTTATTTTGCCTTTAATTTAAAAAGATATTTTTGCTGGGTATAGAATTATGCATTGACAGAGTTTGAGCTTTCTTTCTTTTGGTACTTTAACAATGTTATTTCACTGTCTTAATGACTTTCATAGTCTCTGACAAGAAGTCTGCTGTTATTCTTATACCTGTTCATCTGTTTGTAATGTTTCGTTTTCTTTAAACCATGGCTGCCTCCAAGACTTTCCCCTTTATCTTGCATATTTCAGCAACTTGATTCCAGTGTTTCCAAAACTTGGAGGGTTATTTTAAAAAAAATTACTGCCTGGAATTCTCTGAGATTCTTGGATCTATTTGTCTTATTGTTTCCCATCTTTAATTTTGAATAATTCTCAGCAACTATGCCTTCTAGTACTTTTTCTAAACAACATCTTCTCTTTTCCTTCTGGGTTTCCAATAACTTGTGTGTTAGACCACTGATACTGTTCCATAGTTCTTAGATGCTCAGTTTTGTCATTGCTCCCTTCCCCCCACCTCCCTTTTCTTTTTCCTTGTCTCTTCATTTCACTGTTCCTTTTTGTATTCTGTTGATTTAGCTTTAATTGATTACTTTCTCAGCTGCATCCAGTTTGCTAATAAACCCAATTTGTGTTTACATTTCTAACTGTTTCCATTTAACTCTTAAACACTTGTTTCCTTATCTCTGTTGATATTTTCTGTGAGTCCATGTGTATGGTCCACTTTGCTCAATACATTTTTCAATATATTCATCACAGTTATTTTTAAGTTCTCATACCTAAGTTATCTCTGAGTCTTTTTCCATTGATTGCTGATTACTTTATCTCTTGATTTACAACAGGTCATTCTTTCTTGCCTTTTTATCTCATAATTTTGTGCTGAATGCTGGATATCATTTGTAAGGCAGTAGAGACTAAGTAAACAGTATTTCTTGTCCAGAAACAAATTTGCATGTTCTTCTAGCAAGCCATTACTAAGGTGGATTAAGTCGACCTAGTCAGTGTTTGAGGGAGACAGCTGCTATTGTTATCTGATACACCAAAGCATCAAAATCCCCTAGCCATGGGCTGTTGTCTTGTGCCTAGTGTGCTAGATTTTTTTTCAGTGTTCCTGGCCTACCTTGTAGTTCCTTCACATTTATGTCACAAAGGTGACACAAATTCCTCTTTACATTCTTGCTCTCCAAAGATGACTGCTATTGCTCTGTTACCATGTGCTAGGCTCCTTGCTCTCCCTAGTCCAGCCTAAACTTTAGGAATGATCTGTATACCTAGACCTCAGAGTGGGGGCCTTCTCTGTATCTGTGCCTCTCTTCTCCAAGGCAACTAAACTGCCTGATACTTGTCCATCTTGGGTGTGAAACAGTTCCTGTCCCTCATGCCACAGAAATAAAACTTTGCTTTGCATCAGTGAAAGATCATGAGCCTAAGAGGCTGTCCTGCTTTTGCTATTACCCTTTGTCCCAGAAGCAGAGGATACTGCTGGTCACAGGGCAGGAAAGAAGGTTTCCTAGACCTCTGCCAGAAGTGGACCTTTGCTGAGTCCTGCGTGCTAGAGGTTTTTTTGGGGAAGCAGGTGTTACATCATGCCTGTCTTTTCAGTGGCAGCTGAGATTACCCCCTGCAGGACAGCACAATCAAAAGACGTTCTGTCTAGTCTCCAGGCTTGCTCATAAGCTTTCTTAAGAGTACCCAGCGGAGGGCTGTAGAAAACAGCGTATGAATAAGTGTGATCTTCCCCTTGTATCTGAGGTACCTGGTTATTCTAAACTGATGCATTAGCCCATATTCAACCTTAAGAATGGATTGCAATTTTTGCTGAATTTTTCTTATGCACTTCTATGGCGGTCACTTGTTCCCCCTGTGCTCTGCTAAATGTGAAACAGTTCAAGTGTCCTGTCTACTCTCAGAAGGGCTTATCGCTCTTTGGGATTTAAGAAAAGTTATTGCTTTGTAGATCATCTGGCCTCTTTTCTTTCTTAAAATAGAAGCAATGTTTTCTTACATCCTAATTAGAAGAGAAACTCCACCTTCATAGTAAGAACAAGGCTAACATATAAACTTCTTTTGTTAATATGTTTAACTGGTAAGTATTTTCACAAGAAACAACAATAAACAGATTTTTTTTTTTAAAGACGGAGTCTCACTTTGTCTCCCAGGATGCAGTGCAGTGGTGTAATTTTGGCTCACTGCAACCTCTGCCTCCCGGGTTTAAGTGATTCTCCAGCCTCAGCTTCCAGAGTAGCTGGGATTACAGGCACCTACCACCATGCCCAGCTAAGTAAACTGATATTCTTGATGAGTGAACATATGAGTACACTCTTAAGAATCTGTGTATACAGAGCCCAAAATGAGCAGACTATTTTCGAAAGAAAAGAACACCACCACTACCATGTTAGCATGGATAATATCTTTCATGCATAGAATATACTGCAATGGGGCATATAAATTAAATTGAAACCCACAACTGTGATCATTCCCCACTGCAGGAAGGGTTCATGGGATGTAGAGTAAAGTGTTAACTGCCTAAATTCATTATATATTTTAAAACTCCATTACTGGTAGTTAGAGCTAGTTGACTGTACAATATTAATTCAACAGATTTTGTGGTGGATTTTTTTCTCCACTAATGCAGCCATTAAAGATTAACCTTTGAGCTTTCAGAACATCCACAGTTTGCAGAACCTGACAGTGTTAATGATTCTCTCTTCTAGTCCTTATGTGCTGGTAACCTTTGCTCCAATTGTCGCATGCCAGGCAATTAGAGCACGGTGCCTGACAGCACTAAAACATGTGGTACAGACTATATTATACACACAAAACTACATGTGTGTACACTGCAGGTGTTTGGCTTTTTCACCACGTTTACTTGTATGTGTGAGTTTTGTCCTCAGAATGAAAGTGACTCAAGCAAAAATAGCCAGGGCCCACAGAGTGACACAATGCTGGCCCAAGCCCTACCCCTGACCTTTCCCCTCATTGTGCCCTTTTTATTTTGGAGAACAAGGGCTATGTCTGCCTGCCTTCACTTTACAGCACACTGCTTGGAGTCAAGTGCCTACTGACATCTCCCAGAAGATACTCACTAACAGAACATTCCCACCGCCAAAGAAACTCCTCACTTGGCACACTGCCTTACCGCCTCTTTTTAAAACTTTATTATAAGTTGTGATTTGGGGGAGGGAAGGAAGAATGACCACATAAAATTTAATCAACAGCATTTCACTGGGATGAAGGTTTACATTTTGCTCTTTGAAATGTGGTCTGTATGTTTCCACAGAATGGGAGACAGAAAGGTATAGTGAAGCAGCACTGGACTAGGAATTGGGGAACTGAGGTTCTGGTCCAAGTTCTGCCACTAGCACTACACAACTCTGTGCAAGTTTCTTCATCAGGGTGGGCCTCAGTTTCTTCCCTTGCAAAACAGATTTGCTCTCTTGGGTTCCCTCCAGCTCGGGCATGCTTTGTTTTCTTTCAGTTAGACATTCAGCTGGCTTTCAGAAACTACCATATCAGATTCACCTACTCTCCAAACATAGTGTGTTTTCATTGTGCTTTAGCTAGTAGAAATGCAAAAACTGAACAAACAGAAACAAAACAAAGCCCCTTCCTCAAGATGCTAATGGTTTAGCCCCTTCCTCAAGATGCTAATGGCAGAGACAGACATATAAATAAAGTTACAACACAGTGTGACAAGCATTACATTAAAGGTATTTCTCATTCCTGGAAATTAAAACACAACTAGAAAGACTCCATTCTCAGTGGGGAATGCGGAGATGACACGGTATCACAAACCCTGCAGCATCCTGCCTGGCACCTGGAAGCTACCCAACAAACAGTTGAGGATGAAAGAGTGAAGCTCTCGCTCAAGGATTAAAAGCAGCATTCCACCATTTTAAACCATCACTTGGCTTTTGCTATACAGCTCAACAACTAAATAATAAGTCACCCAGAAAAAGGCAAATTTGTGTCTACGGAATAATGTAACGAAAAACCTTTGTCAAGTACCTATTTTTAGCAGACATTCTGGAACATAGTTTGTCTTTTAAGGGCCATGAAATGGCATCTAAAGATCCTTCAGGTAGAAGCTAATATGGTTCTAACTGAAAAGACATGGATTAGAAGTCTAGGACGAGATTTCTCTCCACGAGGGTTTCACCGTTAGCTTCTGTCTTGCAGTTTCTCTGTTGTGGGAAGAAACCTCGAAGTGAGTAAAAGTGAAGAACAACAATCTACCATGGTTGGGGATACAGAAGTGGCATGGGAGCCTGTGAAGATCAAGCCTTTGGCCTCCCCTGCCCTTCTCTTCTAGGCATGGAGAGGGTAAAGGGGGCTCTCTAAAAAGCTGCTGTTCTATAACTCACCACCCTTTACATATCTATAGTTCAATAAATTTGTGTGCTCTGTATTATGTTCATTTTATTTCAGATTTTTTAAAGTTAAATTATTAAACTCCCATTAGACATAAAATGTTTTAAAAATATACCCATATTTTATTTCTAAGTCCCTTTAGGATGTGGTGTCCATTTAACTAGATACTCAGAACATGTGGGACTGAAGAATACATTTAATAGTTGAGCTTGCATCTGTTTTATAGTCCTTTATTGTGCATAAAAATCTATTCTGATGCACATTACTAACCCAGGAACCTCCAAGGTGATTTGACCAGGAACTATTTTACCTTCCCTGTTTTGACCAGCTGGATAAAGCCAGCTACTTAATAAAAAAAAAAAAATTTTAAGATCAGTGGAACCTTGGAGATCTGGCCTAACTTTATTTTACAATCAAAGATTAAGACAAAGAGACCCAAAATCTCCTGCATCCTGGAGTAGACACTAGAATCTCAGTGTCTCATTTCCACTGGTGCTCTGCCCACAACACCCCTATGGTAAATGTTTCCACAACTCCCATTTGGAAATATGCCAGTAAGCCAAGGCTACTTCATTTCTGTGTCTACCAGGATAAAAAGGTAGCCAAGGAGGGGAAAGTAATCCTTGACTTCTAATACGATGTTTCTTTTCATTCTCCTTCCCTCTATCCCAGCAGGTTCCTCCCCATTCTTAACACTCTAAGCGCCTGAACATCTGTCGTGAAGACTCAACTCTGACCAAAAAGGAGGTGGTTTCCATTTCCAAGGTTCCTTTCATATTGAGTATTTTCTTATTAAACAGATGGTTTTGTCTGTTCCTTCAACTCCTGACACTGTCTTGTTGCTGACTGCATGCATAAGCTTCAGACCCCCATCTTATTCTGTTTTGTATTTCTGATATACATGACTTTTTATAACATGACTGACCTTTGGTTAACCATTATTGACCCAGATATTTGTATCCATCCCACTTCCCCGGCCAAGAAATGTATTCCATCCAGATCTTTGGAGACCATGATTCAGTATAACATCTGGTAAGTCAAATTCCATTTGATGTCTGCCAAGAAGCTGTGTGCATATGACTAGAATATATACCCAGCCTCCAAGGAGACTTACAGAAATGCTGCTGTGGGTAAACTAAGGAAAACGACAGTATAAGGTGGTATTTCAGACAAAGAAGGCAATCTCCATTTCCTTGATTTGGGATTAAATGCAATCTACTCTCCATTTAAGGCTGCAGCATATGCTAAGCATATTTCTCCATTAAAATGAGACATTTATAAGCAGGTTGTATATGGCATGTGCTTATGCGCATAACCTTAGCTCACTTATAGGAAATCCTTTCAAAAGTTATATAATTTGAAATGGAGGATTAAAGAAATAGAATCTAATAAACAGAGTACCTAGACTACCCTTCTCCTTTGTTTCAAATCCACAGAAATGATGAAAAAGATGTACATTTAAAATATGTGCAATACTACAAGGACTACAAATGATAACCTCCAAAGTTGAAAGGCAACGAGATGAGATTAAAGGAAGAAACTACAAGCCAAAAATATGACAGGAAGGACTGTGGCCATCAGATGTGTGGTTGGAGAACCATGATGAGAAGATCCAGGCAATTTACATCAGAGAAATACAAATGGCAGACAACCATCAAATTGTCCTTCAAAAGAATTATATTTAATAAAACTAGAAATATGCATACTATTGACCCTAGCATTTCCATCTCTCATTTGGAGAAACATTCTCACTTGTGCATAATAATTCACATACAAGAATGTTCACAGAAGCACATAGCGATAAACTGAAAATGACTATGAATAGGGGAAAGCCAGCTGTTAAAAGAAACAAGATAAATATATATGGAGTGACCTCTAAAACACAGCAATGACTGAAAAACACAAGGTTCAGAATTATAGTATTTCATTTAGTAAAAAGTACTATGTAGTCAGTCCTACGTGTATATGAGAGAGACAGGGAGAAGAAGAGAAAGAGAAAGAAAGAGAAAGAGAGTGTGTGTGTGTGTGTGCGCGTGCGCATACACGTGTGCACGCAATGAAGAGAGAAGGAAACATCTCAAATTCATAATAATGAATTACCTCTAAGGGAAGAAATATATAATAATGGATTACTCTAAGAGGGGAGGCACAGAGGTGAGACTCAAAAGGTACTTTAATTGCAAATGTGTTTCAAGTTTTTAAAAGATGTATACTTTCAGGTGTTATTTGCATAAACAATATGATTTAGTACAAACAACTGGAAAATACTGGATATATCAATAATGAACCACTACATGAAAAAATTGTAATAAAGTCATCAATGGACAGAAATGATTAATTTTTTTAACAAAAAAAAGGCACTAACAGTAATTATGGCCTTCCAAATAATCATAGTAAGTGTTAATGGGCAAATTCACCTATTAATGGCTAAGACTGTATTAGTCCATTTTCACACTGCTATAAAGATACTGAGACTGGATAATTTAGAAAGGAAAGAGGTTTAACTGACTCACAGTTCCACATGGCTGGGGAGGCCTCAGAAAACTTACAATCATGGTGGAAGGCAAAGGGGAAGCATGGCACCTTCTTCACAAGGCAGCAGGAGGAAGAATAACATAAGAGGAACTACCAAACACTTATAAAATCATCAGATCTCATGAGAACTCACTATCACAAGAACATCATGGGAGAGACCACCCCCATGATTCAATTATCTCCACTTGGTATCTACCTTGACACTTGGGGATTATAGGGATTATGGGGATTACGACTCAAGATGAGATTTTGGGTGGGGACACAGCCAAACCACTTACAGAATGTGCCAAGCACTGTTAAGAATTTTACATATATTAACTCATTTAATTCTTATAAAATGAGATAGAAAACTATTAATATTTCCATTGTATAGGGAAGAAACAGGCACCAAGAGTTAAGTAAACTTAACTGACACCACACAGCCAGTTTATGCAGTGCCTGAATTTAACCCCAGGCAACCTGGACTCAGTCCATGTCCTTACCACTCACTGAACAGTCTCCACTGAACAAAGCAACATACAAACCGAGTCATTCGGGTTTTTTAAGACAAATATTCAAGAACATATCTAAAATGAAATAACTAGGAGTGAGAAAAATGAAGACATTAAAAATATACACCAGGCAAATGCTAACAACAAAAGGGAGTCAGACTCTAAGATACAATAGAAACTCAAGGTGAAAGCAACAAAAACAGACAAGAGGAAGACACATATATTTAATTGGTTTAAAAAAATTAAAAAGGACAATTATGAACTTTTACTATCCTTTTGCAGAAAACCCAACATACTTTTCTCAGAAACCAACAAAAAACAAGATTTGAATAATAATACAATTAGCAAGTGTTAATTGATAGTTATTTTTAAATGTTATACATAAATGTGAGAATGCCTATTTTTAAAACATACAGAAAAGTTGTAAGAAAAAAAGCTATGAATTAGGTCACACAAAAAAGTTAACTGCGATCACACAGAAAATTGCAATCACACAGTAAGCACAATACAATCAAATTAGAAATTAACATGTAATGATCAGAGGATGTGTTGGTAAATTGTCTCCAGCATTTTCATCATTGAATCTGAATCCGGCCCTGTTCTGGCTTCTGATGTTGGAGTACTTCAGGAAAGGCTTTTGACTATGCCCCAGGGACGCCGAGTCAATACTGAAAACAACTGGAATGGCAGATCTCCAGCCTCCAGAAATAAAGAGTTGACCATCGCAGCCATGCGAACATATTCACTAATTAAGAATCTTCTGTCCTGAAGGGGAGGGGGGGAACCACCTCACATGTATTAACTTATGTACAGCCTCCCAAAAAGAGAATACAAACTAAGTGCCCGGACAGAAAATGGAAGAAAAGGAAGAAGATGACTTTTATAGGGGTTGGGGAAAGTGTGAAAAATAAGAACAAAAAATAATCCCATATCACTCCCAAAAATTTCATTATGGAGTAAAAAGGAAAAAAATGCTAATAAAATAAAAGTACAAACCATATATCTGATAAAGGTCTGATACAGAATATATAAAGAACTCTTGAAACTCTATAATAAAGTATCCAATGTCTTAAAATGGGCACAAGATTTGAACAGACAATTCACTGAAGAAGTTATGCAGATGGCAAGCAAGCACATGAAAGATGCTCGACAGCATTAGTCATTAAAGAGAGGCAAATTCAAACTGCAGGAGAGACGACTGCACACTGATGAGAATGGCTAAACTTAAAAAGATTGTCCATACAGAGGGCTGGTGAGAACGTGGATAAACTGCAACTATCATCCACTGCTCAAGAGAATTAAAATAATTTTTGAAAAGCGGTTTGCAAGCTTCCTAAAGTTAAGCATACACTTATCGCATGATCCAGCCATTCTATTCCTAGGTATTTACCCCCCACACACAAAAAGCATACGCCCACATAAAGACTTGTATATGAATGTTCATGCAGATTTGTAACAGCCAAAAACTAGAAACAGTCCAAGTGTTCATTAGCAGGTGAATGGATAAACAAACTGCATCACATCCATAGAGTGAGATACTATTCAACAATAACATGGAATGAACTACTGATACATGCAACAAGAGAGCTGAATCTCTATGCTGAATGAATAATTATGCTGAATGAAAGCCAGACAAAAAGGCTACGTACTGTATTATTCCAGTTACATAACACTCTAGGAAATATAAACTAATCTATAGAGACAGAAAGCAGACCAATGGTTATGTGAGGATAGAAGAGAGATGTAGGAGAAATGACCAAGGGCCATGAGAAAACAATGGTCACCAGTTCAACTACAGTGATGGTTTCATGAGTGTATACATATTTTAAATAATTTATCAAATTATACATTTTAAATAAGCATAGTTTACTGTATATCATTTATTCTTCAATAAAGCTGTTTAGAAATGAATCTGTGGAGATAGATAAGAGTATGACAAAGTAGGAGATCACTGAACGTTTATTTAATATGTACATTCTAACATGAAGGTCAAGTAAAAATAAGTGAACTGCTAGCCACACACAGGATTAAATATGATAAAATAAATGAGATATGAAAGACACATTTAGCAACTAGACAGACAGAGCTCCAAAACAGTACTTAATAAAAGGCCACCACTAATGGTTATAACACAAACAGCAATGGAAATATCCCAAAAAGTACTCTTCCTAGAGAATTCCCTCATGGAAGAGAATCTGCCTCCCAAGCTAATCAGAGTGTGTCACCTACAACAGTTTGAACACAGATAGCGCTTCTTCAAGTGACCTGGAAACGTAGCACAGCAGCCAAACAAGCAGATGGCGTCGCAAGCAGATGCCCCTAGTTCTTCAAGAGCTGAGCTCTGATAAGCCTCAAGTCCTTATTTTAAATATGAAAGCAGTAATATCTGCCTGGTTATCTCTAAAGGCTGTGGTGAGATGACACACCTGAAAGCCCTTCAAAAACTATAAAGTGGAACACAAATACTAGACAGTATTAGTGTTAAAAAATAAATGCTTATCTGACAAAAAAATTTAAACTATCTCCTCTCTTCACATTAATTGGATAGGAAGTGAAAGAAGCCATTTATCAGAACTACAATCAGCCTGTAACCCATCATGACATACAAGAAAAGCCCAAAAGCTATTTAACTTATATTTTCTAATATAAGCATTTAACACTATAAATTTCCCCTTAAGGTAGGGCTTTAGGTGCATTTCATACATTTTGGTATGTTATGCTTTCATTTTCATTTGATTCAAGGTATTTTCCCTAGTAAGCTCCTCTTTAACCCATGGGTTTTCAGGATGTGATCATTAATTTCAAAATATTTTGGCATTTCTTGAGTATGTGATACTGATTTCTAGCTTAATTAAATTGTGGTCAGAGAACACAGAATATTCTGAAAAATTACCTGTAAAGTATAAGTATGGAAATCAAGTTCAGTTTTCCTATGGTAAATTAATATGTAATGATATGCCCAAGGTCAAAGTGAGCTAGGATCAGAGATCAGGTCTTCCAGCTTCGGGTATAATATCCTTTCTTCTACCTTATGTTCTCTTTCAATACCATCTTAAAACCAAAAGACTTGTTAATCTCTCCCTATCCTTCCAAAAGAAAAAAGAAAGAAAGAGAAGGAAAATTCCATATTCATCATCTCATTTGATTTTTACTATTTCATAAATCAGGCAAGACAGATGATAGTATTTTGCACATGAAGAAAGTGAAGCTCAGAGAAATGACTTGGCCTGCTAGGCTGCTATGTCTCATTACTCCTCAATTACCCCTTAAAATTAGAGCAAGACAGCTCATTGGAATCCATAAATAATTCAAAAACCTCATTTTAGCCACTATTACAATCACCACCACCTCAGTTCAGAGTAAATTAAAGTAAAACTGACTAGGTTTAAGTTTTTAAATCTTGACTTCTCACACCCATTCATTAGCAAGATTCAGATAGCAAAGAATTATAACTCCAGGAAAGAAAAAGTAAATGGTTAAAAATATAGGGAGGAAAACTGAGATCTCCGCTTAATAAGTCATAAACTACATAATCATATTTTTCACACAAAAAATTAGTATGGAAATGAATATATCAAGTTATTTTTTTTCTCTTTCAAAGTCACAAACTATTGATTAGGATCTAAAGCACTAAATACCTGCTGTTAATATTTATTAAAGCATATTAATATTAAATTAACATTCAAAAATATTAAAATATTTTATGCTAGTCTACTTTTAATGACATTTCTAAACTATAATTATAGAGAAATTAAATGGCTTTAAGGGTAAAAGGTACACATTCTTACCATATAATCGTTGACTACGGGTTGCAGAAATTCCCCTCGAGTAGCATCACCACTTTGGAGTAGTAGTAACAGCAATCAAAACTAGAAGTATAAAGAAAAGAAAAAGAATTAGCAGCAGGCAAAATGCATTCAAGTCTTCAAGAAAGTCTTAAATTCAAATTTCACATTTCAACAGTTTCAAGGAACCTCTAATCCCTGAACTAGTTCTTTTTCAACTAGTTTAAGGAACTAATAATGTGTGTGAAATCCTGTATAAAATTCCAACCCCCTATCCTGGGAAAACCTCTGAAATTAACTTCAAGGACTTACCATAAATAATAGCCAAAGGGCAGAAAAAGAAAAAGTCAAGTTTAAGTGTATTCAACTAAACTACTCTATTCAGTTACTCAACAACACATATACTTTAGGTTTCGTTACTATCTCCAGACTGAGTCAAATAACAGTAATCATTCACATAACTGTACCTAATAAGAGCATTTGTATCAATTTCTCCCATAACAATATTCAAGTTCAATAAAAGTCTTGGTGATCATTTTATAAATATTCTAATACTAGGTACAGGTGTAAAACAATAACAGATTTAATAACTGCCAAACATACCCTGGAAAGTGTTTCCAGGACACTGGCCATTAATAGCAAGGCTTCAGAGCAAACTGGTCAGTGTTGTGCACCAATGTGCTAGAGCTATAAGGTAAAAAGAAACATGATATAGTTTCCTACTCAGAATTATGATTTACTTGGGAAGAACACACACAAGAAAAGTTTAGTGAACAGGCATCCATTCACTCAGCAAGACTTTAACAAGCATCTTGTAGAAGTCAGCCCCTCTTTAAAAACTGAACACATAAAAATGAATAAGAAAATGCCTGTTCATGAAGGTACTCACAGTCTTGTGAGGGTAACAAATAAATGCAGATAATTTTAATAAGGTAGAAGCAAGAAAGCGAGAGCACAGTGGCACAGAAGTGGGGTGGGGTGCGGTGTCAGGAAGGTCAAACATGGGTATGAGGAGCGAGGCTTGAGAAAGGAGGTCCAGGCATGAGAAGGCAGAAACTGCACCATTTCATTATGGAAGAAAAGCAACTTTGAGTCTACTAAGAGGAATTATCTGGACCCACATGAATTCTACGTAGGCCAGTAGATTCTAAGAACCCACACAGCTAAGACCACAATCGCCCTTATAACAGTTTTAAAAAAAAAAAAACAGAGTTACCATTCAACGACACTCTATTTTATACATCCTGTTTTACTTATTTAAAACTAAAGCAGCACACAATTTTCTTCTCTTCCTTCGGAGCAGCTGTAAAGCATGTTCTTGATGCTGAGTAAAACAGAAAAGTGAGTTTTTTCCTAAGTAATCTGCATAAGTGATCACCTTATTTCCAAATACAGAAAATTATCCCTGAGTTTAGATTATCCAGGTCAAATTTCACCTCTACTACATCAGCTGATTCAACTTGAAGATTCTGAGTAAGTAGCACTATACATTTCACTTAAGCGATGGTTATTTCTAGCTAAAGTCGTGCCTAAGGAGAAGGACATTTCTGGATGACCATTTATGTTTAAGAACCACGGGTTAACTCTCCCTTTGTGAAAAATTGCGAATTTTCCCATTTGTGTGAAAGGCTATGGACTTATTATTTTTGTTATTAGCTATTATTCAGTAAATGCTTTACTCAGGTCTAAGCATAGAGCTAATACCTCATATACATTTAACTTAGTCCTCAGAGGCAGGTAATATCTCCACTTAAAAATAAAGAAATTAGAATCAAAAGTGAGTTGTGTAGGATCACACAGCTAGGAAAAAGAGGAATCAGGATGAGTCTGGCTAGAAAGTAACTGTTCTTGCTGGGTGCTGTGTGGCTCACACCTGTAATCCCAGCACTTTGGGAGGCTGAGGCAGGCAGATTGCGAGCCCAGGAGCTTACGACCAGCTTGGGCAACATGGCGAAACCCTGTCTCCACAAAAAAAAAAAAAAAAAGAAGAAGAAAGTAAGCAATATCTGCATTAGATTGTAGATAAAGGGCATATATCCTTTTGGACATGGACATACGCATTTTTCTTTGTTGCTGAGCTGCTAACATTTCTAACAAAGTCAGGAACCATAAAATTCTTGAAGAATTAACTAGACTTTGTGAATACGTAGTCATACATTTGACAGTGGAGAGCGTATCAGTAACTCCTTTGAAGTCACAGGTTAAGGCAGCTAAGTGGTAACACAGCACCTCTACTAAGAGGTGCAATACTGGCCAGCACAGGGAAGCATGCTTCTTTCTATGTAACACCATCACTCTAATTCTGTTTCCATCAATGGCTACACTCTGAATGGTGCTGACAGTACTCTCCTGTGGCTACTGTTGAGGAGCAGAACTGCCCTGTAACTTCCTACCTCTAGCCTTGCATCCGTTATGCTCCCCATCAGAAATTCCCTCCTGTCGTCTACTTTCCAGGTATCCGAAGGTCTCTCGCCCTCCATCCATCCATGCCTCTAACTGCTCAATAAACGTGTATATATGTGGTTATGTGTCTGTTACTGTGCATGCCCCTACCCCTGGAAAAACAAAAGCCCAATCCTGCACTCCCAAGAACCTCTCTGTCCACCAGAAGAAAAGTCTGTAAACAAGCACGTAGCATTCCATGGGACCAGCGCTCTAACAGGTGTATGCAGGGGATGCACAGAGCACAAGGGAGAAGGTGGCTGCAGGTGGAGGGGCTGCAGCAGGGACAGCTTCTCAAGGCTGGTCACTGAATTTAAGCCATAATTCAGATTACAGATGATGAAGACCCAAACTAAGACAAGGGAAGATTTTTTTAAAGGGAACAAATCTGACAGACATAGGTTTCAGGAGATTAAGTGGGAAGGGGATGCTGAGATGTCCCCTGGAGTCAAGGAGTGCTCTGAGGCAGTGCTGTCCAAATAAATGTCCTTCAGTGATGGAAATGTTCTACACAGTGACACTGTCCCACAAGGCAGCCTCTAGCCACATGGAGCACTGGATCCAGCTTGAAACATGATTAATGTGAGTGAGGAACTGAATATTTTACTTCATTTTATCTAAGGTTCATTTAAATAGTAACATGTGGTCAGTGGCTACTATGTTGGACAGTACTCTTCTAAGGTTTTTGGCTTGAGATAGTTGTATTGAAAGTGTTATTACCAACATCTGGGGGAAAATATTGCAAAGAAAAGCATATAGACACTGAAATATTTGAATAATGAACAAATCACTGAATAGAGGAACAAACCGGGTAATCTCTAAGGACCTCTCCCTGCTAAAATCCCATCACAGATGTACTTATCCTTGGGTTCCAAATAATGATCTCAATATGGTAGCAACAAAATGTAATCTTGCTGTCTCTAGGCCTAAGTATTAAAATACTACTACAAAATAAAAATTATTTATACCATTCAGGTAAAAAATAAAAGAAAAATGACATCATGAAACCACAGAAGTCCCAATTTAGGGAATCATCACAGACCAAAGTCAAGCCAGGAAAAATAACTGCTTAGTAAAAAAAAGTATTTTGCCAAAAAGAAGAGGGGGTGGGGAGGAGGGGACCATGCAGCTTTGTAACAGTCAACATGAGTGCAGGTAATTTCAAATACATTACAGACCATTCACCTCATCAACAGTTCACTTCACTCAGTTGACATTCTTCTGTAGTCTGATGAGAGAAATTACAGAGTTTATCTCGTGAAATATGTAATTTTGTACCACAGGACATTGGTACAAGGTCAGTGGTAATAAAATTTTCCCTAGTAACATGTCCTTTAATCTTATTTATCCACAACATCCAAAATCAATATGAAATAAAGAATTCTGCTATATGAAAACACTTAACCTGAGAACAGGTTGTATATAAATGATTCATTGTTAATCTACCAATATCATCCTAATCTGATTGTATTTGGATTTACTATTTTGGTCCCTGACCTCTCTTGTAAGCCTCCAAATTCTAGCTTTCCAGAAACAAGAAGCTAGCTTGAGATATAGCTCTATTTCCCTATTGCTTTTCCCAGCCTTACCGCCTAAATCAGGCTGAAATTCTATGTTCTTCTTTTCACTTCTATTGATGAGATTACATCATCAATGTTTTCACCTATTCACATATAATGTTCTATTTATGAGATTGCAAGACACTATAGAAATGTAGCCTAGCTTCAAAGAAATATACCTCATAAGAATGCCAAACACAATTTTTTTAGTAAAAAGCATGTCTGGCATAACAAGATAGCAATTTTAGTGTTTCTCTTCTTTCTTGGACTCTCAGGTTGACTTTCTGAGCTTCAATACCCCATTGCTAGAACAGTCCCACACCTTTTAAAGTCAAAGCCAGTATGAACACATTTTAGCTGGCCCCACCATACCATTCAACACATAACTAACCTCTTATAGAAAGTGAGGCAAAAACAATGTCAAGTAATAACGTCTTTGCCCCAGAAAGTTTATCTGGTGGGGAAAAGTAAACAAACACAAATAAATATGAAACAAGTAGCAGAAGAGATACTGCTGTTAGTTAAAAAATAATGTTAGCTGACATTCACTGAACACCTATCTGTATCACATTCTTAGCTAAGTCTGTTTTAATTTCAATAAACCTGTATTAATTATTCTATGAGAGAGGAAATGAAGAGAAATTCTCCTAGTTTTGAGTACTTTATTCACTCAAAAATTACTTATCACAGACCTAAATACAAGAATCATAAGATGGTATTCTTTCCCTTCCAGTTAATGAAGAATAACTGCCTTGTAAAATATGAAGAAAAAGGAACCAATTCCTGATATATGACATTGTAAAAATCCATGAGTGTCCCATACCTCTGGGTTAATAGTGCCTGGCCAGCGAATCTGACAGCCCAGACAACAATCTGGGCTCCATCAACCACTATCAATTCATTCAAACATTTACTACTGTTTAACACATTTTTGGGGTGCCGGGGAGAAGCACTACTTTGGACTGAGCTCCTGCACTAAGCCCCAGCAAACCAGACCAAACCAGAATGGAGTCACTTGTGGTAACTGCCACTTAATCAAACTGAACTCAGCTGCGTACAGTGGCTCATGCCTGTAATCCCAGTACTTTGGGAGGCCTAGGTCAGATGATTGCTTGAGTCTAGGAGTTTGAGACTAGCCCAGGCAACACAGGAAAACCTCGTGTCTATAAATAATTTAAAAATTAGCTAGGCGTGGTGGCGCACTCCTGTGGTCCCACCTACTCAAGAAACTGAAGCAGGAGGATCACCTGAGTCTGGGAAGCTGATGCTTCAGTGAGTGAGATCACTCCACAGCACTGCAGTCTGAGTGACAGAGCCAGACCCTGTTTCAAAAAAACAAAAACAAACAAACAAACTAACAAAAAAAAAACTACTCTGAAACAAGTAGTAGTTTTCTATTAAAAACAAAAATAAGAGATTCATGCAACCAATCAGAAGAGGCCCAGTTTACCTGAACTGGGATAATAAGAAAGTTCCCTCTGTTTTAACCCTAAAGGAAAGTAATTTTGAAATGACCAATCTGCTGTTCATTATTTATTTCTGCTTTCTTCAGCCTTTTTCTGTCTATAAAGCCAAGCTCCTCTCTTCAGCTCACCAGAACACTCATTCTATTTTATAGAATGAGTGTTCTGTAGTATGATTCAATGCTAGAATCACAAATAAAGGCCAATTAGATCTTTTTTAAAATTAGACAGTGAAACCCGTCTCTGCAAAAAATAAAAATAAAAAATTAGCTGGACATGGTGACGCACACCTGTAGTCCCAGCTACTCAGAATTTGCCTTCTGACACCAGCCCGCTATTATGCATCAGAAGTATAACTATGACTCACACAAAAGTAAAGGTGTGTTATACAAAAAAAAAAAAAAAACCACACCACAAGCTAGAAAGTGCTAAGTGGCAAAGAGAGACACAGGAACCTTCCCTACCATCTGAGAAGTACACAGTCTAAGATGCTCAGTGAATGCCTGAAATTGTGGATAGTACTAAAGCCTATTTACTAAGTATTCTCCTATACATATATACCTATGATAATTTATTTTATAAATTAAGCACAGTAAGACTAACAATAACTCATAATAAAATAGAACAATTATACCAATATACCATAATAAAAGTCACATGAATGTGGTCTCTCTTACATGTGTATGCACAAAATATCTTAATATTTTCAGACCACAGGTGACTGCCAGTAACTGAAACCATGGTAAGCAAAACTTCGGATATGGGGGACTACTGAGCATGCAAAGTGCTATGAAAGAAGGCTGGTTCCAGCTGCAGTAAACAGTGACACCAAGAGATTGATTTCTGTCCCTTGAGATGCAAAGAGTATACAAAGTCGTAATAAAGATAAACTCTTATCACCATCTAAATATTGTGCTATAAGAGGTAGTCAAAGGGGCAGAACAGTGGCTCACACTTGTAATCTCAGCATTTTAGGAGCCTGAGGCAAGAGGATTGCCTGAGCTCAGGAGTTTGAGACCAGCCCAAGCAACATGGCAAAACCTGTCTCTACAAAAAAATAAAAGCAAAAAATTAGCTGGACATGGTGACACACACCTATAGTCTCAGCTACTCAGGAGGATGAGGTGGGAGGATCACTCGAGCTTGGGAGGTCGAGGCTGCAGTGAGCTACGATCACACCACTGCACTCCAGCCTGAGTAACAGAGTGAGATCCTGTCCCTGCCACACACAAAAAAAAGAGGCAGTCAAAGAGCTCCAGACACAGAACTTGCTCCTAAAATAAAGTGTGTGTGTGTATCCACCCATTCATCTCCTGTGAAGCTACAGAAAACTCTGGGCAGTTTATTTAAACCTAAGTTTCCCAAACTACAAAAATCAGACTGTGAGAATTAAATGAGCTAACCCACGGGAAGAGCTGTCTGCCTCATTTAACAAGCAATAAAGAGCACCAATCACTGTTACTGCACCACCAGGTGATGCCGCAACAACCTCAACAACGCACCAGAGCTGGGAGCATGTTCACTGCATCTCAGTATCAATCCCAGAGTTTCACACGGAAAGGAGTTCATGGCAACCTCTCGATCGATGTGGATTCAGAACAAAACAAATAATGAACAAATGAGAACACGAAAACCTAAAACCGAGATGATTTATGTTCAAACTTAGTTCCTACTCTTAAATTTGCCTAGTTATTCATTACCACAACAAAAAGTACCAAACTACTGAAAATCAACGAATTTAGAGGTTGAAAATGGTGAGAAATCCACAGTAAATATAATTGGCTTTCAAAGGAAAACTTTGATAATCTAATCATATGATGTTTCTGCCTACATGTGACAGTTAAGCTTTGTTTTTTAATGTTCACAGTCTGGCTCCAGTCAGCCACCTGTGGACCCTAATACTTTGATCCCTAACTTCATTCTTCACTGGGACAAATCTTTTTCTTTTTAAATCTAGCACTTGGAGCAATGCTTGGCACACAGACAACACCCAAAAACATTTGTCAAAGAAGTGATTTTTCTCAAGTGCTGAGCTTAAAAAACAAATGCATATTCCTAACCTACTTCAACTGGAAAAGCTGGACTTGCCTCACAGTGACCCAGAGTTGGCTCTGTGATCACCACTTTTAAGTGCCACACAGGCATAAAGAATGAGAATTTGAGTCAACAGTTGTTTCAATTCCACCAAACAATTAATGAGCTTCTTTGCAATGGGCATAAAAAGATAAAATAATAATAACTTGCTCATGATAAAATAAGGCTTCCCGTTTGAGGAAAGACTGTTGACTAGAACCAAGTAAAAAAGCTGTTCAGCAACATTCTGAATAATCTACCATCATTCGCTACAAATGTGGACTGGTACCAAGGGCACTATTAAGCAGTTTTCTTTAGCAATACTCAGAGGCAGCCTGAGAACTGGAGGAAAATCAGGGGCCAGCAGAAGAGCTGGACAGAGCGCCAGAGGTCCTAAGGATGGAAGCACTGACCAGAAGGGTCAGTGGGCCTGAGGACAGCAAAGACAGAGAAAGGCCAAAGGACCCTGGCGCCTCTGTCCAGGATTGTGCAGAGAATACAGATACAAGTTTACCAGTTAGGAAGTAAGAGAATTCCAGAACTTTTAAAACTCCCCTGTTCTAGAAAAGTGGGACACCGTGTCCTTGGCCAATCTTTTGGAACTTCCTGTTGCACTTGACCCCACAAAGATTATGAAAGCAGTGGCTTTCAGGGAGGTCCCTGAGATGACAGTTTAAACCTTGAAACAAATCCAACTTAAGTAAAAAGACTTTTTTGCCCAAACTACTTTATATTTTTCCTGCTTTAATTACTGAACCCTATAACTAGAATTCATCCCTGATTCAAAGAGATGCTAAAAATAGCCTGTTTCAGAATGCAGAATGAGAAGTATCGTGTAATTTTGCTACTAAATGGACTCTTTTTTTAATAGCTCAGTAACTTTCTCTTCAAATACATTTCTTTTTATCAACCAAAAAAATGCAAAGCACTTCAGATGCACATTAAACAGTACTTCTCAATATTAATTGTTTATTTATAGGTTTATAAGTGAAATCTCAGGCATATACCAACCTTACTTAAAAACAGCCTCTTCAGTCTTTCCCTCTAATCATGACCTTCATTAAACAGCTCTGATTACAAAGAGTACCACCTCATTTACATATGATGAATGAATTAAAACAAAGCTGTTATCCAACAGACTCCCCATTGTAATTGGCAATTTATTAATAACAACTTACATCTGAATCCACAGTGCCATTTACAAAGGGCTTTCACATAAATCATCTCATTTAATCCCCTACAACCTTGACACCTGCAAGACAGGAATTAGTTTAACTATCTTGCAAATTAGGAAACAGTCTAATAGAGTAGAGTGACTCATCCAAAAAAAAAAAAAAAAATCAGAGTCAATAAAGTTGGGAGACATACTCACCTACATCTGTCTCATCTAAGTTCCAAGGTTTATTCCAAACTCCATTCCTTCTATGACTGACTCTATCTTCTTCACTATGGTTTCAGGAACACCCCAACCCAGCAAGATCACTCATCCTCCTAACCCCAACAGAACTCACTAGGAGTATCATCAATATGAAACCCAACACATGCTACTTTCCAATGGGCTTTACTTTCACAGGCCTATATTCTGTCTTCGCAACTCAATCAGAAGCCTTATTGTATACATATGCATTAAATTACTGTTTATGATGCCACCTAAGAACAATCTAGTAGACAAATATCTTTCTTTCCCTAACTTCAGCAACCAAACCACAGCATTACCCTTACCTTTGGCCCCACCTTCCTGTCTCCAACCAGAAAATCCTTGAAGTTGTTCACAGGCCATTATAAATAAGTATAAAAGATGTTTTCCTTTTTTAAAGTTTTTAATAAATATTTTTAGTAGAGAGACACAGGGTCTCTCACTATGCTGCCCAGGCTCCCAAATGCTGAGATTATAGGTGTTAAACACCATGCACAGCCCAAAAGGAGTTTTCTTAACTGTGCTTAAAGTTGCCTTACACCCTTTACTGGTTTGAGTCTCTGCCTTTTTCCATGCCTATATCCCATCCCTGGTCTCTGGTCTCTGATTTCATATTGCCTCCTGAGCATCTGCTCAACTGACCAACTAGTTATCCACGTTTTTTACTTCCTTGATTTGACTCACCTTGATTCCTGAATATTAACCTGGTTCCTGTTCAGGTGCTGGAAAACCTTTAACTTCCAGCCTCACCTTGCTCTCTCAATCCGAATTTTCTAATCTGTCCTCGCATCAACTATACAGTCCAACCCCTACAAAAGGTACCACATGGGCCCCAACACAAGGAGCTGTGGAGCCTTCTACAACTGGCCAGAAGAAGGATAGTGCTGTTTTTTTTTTTTATCTTCAGCTTATACCTGGAGTGCTGCACTTCCACAGCTATTTCAGGAGAAAGACAAATTTAACAGAGGTACCAACAGCAGTTACTCTTAACTCCCCATGGGCCCTTATCTCCTTCCTCTTCAAACTCAGACTTAAAAATCAGGTGACAAATATCCTAAACTAACATACCACATAATCAGCAATCTGTTGGATACCAACAGGTTAGATCATAACCAAATCGGGATTACCACTTAGTTTCATTAAATATGTTGAGTCTTACATTTGGACAAATAATGAAAATCATTATGTAAGTGCACAGAGTACACAGAAATCTGTACATTATCAAACAGAAATAGAAAGATGTAAATACTGCATTCCAAAGGTATTTTTTTCATTATTACCATGACAATTTTTAAATACTCCAAAATCAAACTATATTTCAAAGTTACCTGTATAATACTAAACTAACATAAAGATTCCATGTGCAATTCAACAAATAACTTCAGCTTTCCTTTTTCTCTCTCTGAGGATAAAGTATAACAAAGACATTCAAAAACCTCTACCCACGGGGGATCCTATGTGCTCAAACAAGACCAAGAAACACAGCAATAACATTTTACAACATGTCTACATTCAAAGCTCCTGAGCCTCTAGTCAAAACCTACTCATGCTATATTTAATGCAATCAGAATACTAAACGGCCCACCATCATGCCACAAGAATACAACAATTTATGAGAGAAGATACAAACAAACAAAAAACAAGGAAAAAATGACCTAGAAATAAATGTAAAAGTTCAGTTACCTAGAAGAAAGTAACTCATTATTGCCAAAAACATTTCTAGCATCAAATTCTATTCCCAATTAATTAAGTAGCAGTAATCATTTAACTAGAGTCATCCAATATAATCCTGTAGGAAACATTCTCTGAGGACCAGAGGCTGCATGGTAAAGGGAAAGATCAGAGGTGTGGGGGTCAGCGATCTGAGTGCCAGCCTGGAAGTACCATCGAAAAGCTCTGGACCTTGGAAGAGTTATTACTGTTTGAGTCTTAAGCTCTCCTTTTATAAAAATAAGGCTAATCATACCTCCCCTTAAAATGTGAAGGGGAGGATGAAGTCTTATGGGTAAAGAACACAGCAAGATAGCAGAGGCGTTTAATAAATGGTAGTTATTATTCCTCGACTACTAAAACATGCACTGTTGGCAGACAAGCACAATCACCACAATCTGGCAGCTTTACTCAGCCCACTCTTGGCAAAAAGAGTGTATGCAGATGACAGGCCACATCCTCACTCTTTGAGGTTATGGTGGCAGCTCTGATCTGTCTCCAAATGACAAACCTCATCCTTGTGGCCAATGGCCAATAGATCAAATATGCCTGACCAAGCTCCTCTTTGATTTCTACAAATAAAGATAATAATGGCCAATCCTGTACTCACTGAAAGAGTACAGGAATGTAGATATTCCAAACAGTAGATATTCTGATATCTGAAATACTCATGTTTATTTTATTTAACTAAAGCTTTATTTACTTTTGTAGAGTTTTCTGTTAATAATTTGAATTCTGCATGAAATGCCAGCTGAATCTGTCAACCCTGAAGGCAAGAGGGTATCAAGATCCAGATTCTGCCCAATTCTCTCCATCATCCACCATCATCTATATCCCAGTGACAGGATGCTTCTTTCAAAACCCAGAAAAGCCCAAAGGAAAGCCTCATCTCTGTAGAACCTTTGAGCACAGGAATAATGATTAAATGACTAGAGACTCCACATATAAACTGAGGAAATATAAGTGGCAATAAACCTATACACAGGGACAGTCAACAGAATTAAAATTAAAGGCACTCCAGCAAGTTACATCTACAATATTATCTTCTCCCTTCACGACTGCTGAGATAAATGGAATTCCATGGAAATTTCCTAAAATATCTGCTACATAATTCACATACCAAATACACAGAGATTAAATACCATTTTTTTATCAATACGCTTAAACTTAATGATCCCAAATCTTAATACAAAAGTAATCAGTAATTTTTAAAATCCATTTGAAAGCAAATGAATCTTATTGCACCTAAAAATGCTGAAAAGACATTATCTAAATCAACAAAACCATGAGATTTCAACATAGCATGGCTCTATCTACTATATTACCTACAAATTGAAGCATTTTCAACCTAAGAGAACCAAATTGCTAATCATTTCTACCCTGCCACAAAGAAAGCAATCACCCCCACTATATACCACATTCCTACAACTAAGGAAAGGAGGGAAGACGGAAGTGGAGAGGTGGAGAGAGGATGTGTAGAGAACAGACATTAACATTCAACACTGCTGCGACAGTGTTTCTTCTTGGAGGTAATAAGTAATGCAGAGAGGATGCTACTGTTTGTCTTTTGGTGATGAATCCAACACAAGGAGATTAAAGTCATGAAAGAGGAGCTGAAACATCTGGCCTTCAATACTAACCAACCAACAACAGAACAGATGCCCAGCACCCGTGGGCATTGTGACATCTTACTAAAAACACCTTTTTAATCAGGATTTGTATCTGAATTCTCTGCTGGGATGAAAAGCTAACCAGGATTGTCTCTGCCCTGACATGAGGGCATCTAGAAAGGAAAAAATGAGAAGCAATGTACTTCACTGTTACCGAGCCTGCCATGATGAGTCATAACTCTGCTTTAAGTTCTTAGCCTCTCACTTGGTCCTCACAGCAAGCCTGTTAAGCAGTAACCATTAGTATCATCACTTTACAAACAAGGGAACTAAGAAACAGAGAAGTGAAGTGGCTTGCCCTAGGTCTTACCGTAAATAATAGAGTTAAAAGTCAAACCTAGAAAACCCATCTTCAAGGACCATGCTTTTAACTGCTCTTCTATTTGAAATGAAATAATAATCTTTCTGTAAAGATAACTCAGGAAATGTAAAGCCATCATGTATTCATCCCACTCACCTTACTGCCCACTCTACCATTAAAGGTAAATCTCAAAATATTTTCCTATAGTAATTCTAGGCAAACCATTCAAGCCCTGGGAAGTTTACTGTGTACTTCTGCATCATTTAGTATTCAGAGCCCAAAGAGGATGATAGAGGTGGGTGTTACAACTTCCAATTAACAAAGAGTACTTTCACAGAGTAGGTAATTGAATACTACCACAAAGCTCTAAGTGGCAAAGCCAAGATCTGAACTCCCCAATCTACTTAGAAATGATGCCTTTTGGAAATATTTTATCCACTTTGTCTCAACGAATCAAATCCCATGGGATGACTGTAACCTACTTTCTATAACGTTACATATAGACAATTTGCCCCAGGATTTAGAAAGTGTAGAACACAAACCTACAGTAAGTAAATACCAGATATCAAGGCCTTCGTATGAAAAGTAGTAATCCACAGCTGTTTTCATCAGTGGCAAAGTGGTAGAAAGACAAAGAATCTGCCATAGATAGGGGTAAGAAGATACTGGCTGAACTGTTAAACTTCTAATGTCTCCATGTGAGCTGAAATGATATATTAGAATCTCCAGGAGCCCAAAGCACGGCAAATCTGCATCCACTTGCCAGCCAACTCTTTGCTGTGGGCCTTAATCAAATACACATTGGTAGTGCACAAGGTGCTAGGGCAGGAGAACTTGAGAGAGCCCCTATATCGGGCACCTGTCAAGTCCCCAGATGCAGAGCAGCAGCCTGGCACCAGGAGGAAGGCAAGTAAGGGGACAGAAATCAGCTTTTAGGGTCTCTACTAAAAATATAAAAAATTAGCTGGGCATGGTGGCAGGCACCTGTAATCCCAGCTTCACTGGACACTGAGGCAGGAGAATTGTTTGAACCCGGGAGGGGGAGGTTGCAGTGAGCCGAGATCATGCCACTACACTCCAGCCTGGGCAACAGAACAAGACTTCCTCTCAAAAAAAAAAAAAAAAACACCTGAGGTCAGGAGTTTGAGACCAACATAGCAAAACCCCATCTCTACTGAAAATACAAAAATTAGCCGGACACGGAAGCATGTGCCTGTAATCTCAGCTACTGAGGAGACTGAGGCAGAAGAATTGCTTGAACCCCGGAGATGGAGGTTGCAGTGACCCAAGATCACACCAGTGTACTCCAGTCTGGGCAACAGAGTGAGACTCCATCTCAAAAATAATAAATAATAATAAATAAATAAATAAAATAAGGAAGAGCAAGGCAAACAGAGACCTTCTGAGGAGCCAAAAGCCATGAAGAGTAAAAAGAACTCACCAGTGTCCAGAAAGGCTAGCAGCCAAGCTATAAACAAAGAGAAATCTCCCACCATTCAGAAAGTTGGCAGCTTGGCTCTGAAGCATAAAGAGATTTCCAAGATCTTACTGGGCTTCGGAGCGAAAACTGCTGAAAACCAGTTCATGATCCCACTCTCAAACTATGTGAATCCAATGGTGAACGGACGCTAACTAATGCTACTTCAAAGCCCAGATCCAGCTCAGTCCCCAACATTAACAGTGTGACAAAAGGAGGAGCAAGCCCTTTGCCGGGGTAAATATTCCTCAGTCTTTACTGTTTTTAATGTCCAGCATAGAATAAAAAAATTATAGGGCTGGGTGTAGTGGCTCACACTTGTAATCCTAGCACTTTGGGAGGCCCAGGTGGGCAGATCATTTGAAGCCAGGAGTTCAAAATCAGCCTGGCCAACATGGTGAAATCCCATCTCTACTAAAAGTACAAAAAATTAGCCGGGCATGGTGGCATATGCTTGTAATTCCAACTACTCAGGAGGCTGAGGCAGGAAAATGGCTTAAACCTGGAAGGCAGAGGTTCCAATGGGATGAGATGGTGCCACTGCACTCCAGCCTGGGCGGTAGAGCGAGATGTCTCAAAAAAAAACAGTAATAATAAATAGAAATAATGGAACAGAAGGAGGAAACAAACATGATCTATTTTTAAAAAGTCAACAGAGGTAATATCCATCTATGACCCTGATGCTGCAAACAGTAGAAACAATTATAATAAATGTACTAAACGACCCTAGTGAGAAAGAGGAGGAGATGAACATGAACAGGTGAAGGATCTCATCAGAATAAAATAATTAAATAAATAGAAAAGCTAAAAATAGAAATTACAATTTCAGAAAGAAATAACTCATTCGGTGAGCTTAACAGAAAACTGGACATAGAAGAATGTGGTTCTATGAGCTACAGAGAGAGAGGGAAATGGAAAACAAACAAGGAAACTGCCCAGGAGCTGAGAAATAATAAATGGCTTGAATATATTGGAGTCCCAGAAAAGGAGAGAACTGGATAAAAGAAATACCTTAAGAAATAATAATCTGATAATTTTCCAAATGTAATGAAAGACATCAACCCACAGATCCAAAAAGCTCACTAACAAAGATGATAAATACAAAGAAAAATCACAGTAGGCATGTCATAGCCAAAGTGCTAAAAAACCAAAGACAAAGCAAAAATACTCAAAGCGACCAGAGGAAAATGAGACATATGACTTGCAGAAAACTGCAATAAGGGCAACATTTAAGAAGGCTAAATTTTATCAAAAATAATTAAAGTCAGAATACAATGAACTGACATGTTTAGAATGCTGAGGTGTGGGGAAAATGACTGTCATACAAGATTCTTTAATTAAAAAAAACTAGAGCAAGAACTCTCAAAACTAAGCATTTGTTTAAAGAAGGAAACAATCCAATTATAAAATGTGCAAAAAAAGAAAAAAAGAAGAAGAAACATTTCACCAAAGAGGACATATAGATGGCAAATAAGCAGATTAAAAAGATGGCCAACATTATTAGACATTAGAGTAATGCAATTTAAAACCACAATGAGACATCATTACATTGATGAACAGTTAGAACAGGTTAGAACAGTTAAAATAAACAGTGATAATACCAAAGTCTGGTGAGGATGCAAAGAAAACAGATCACTCATACATTGCTGGTGAAAATGTAAAACAGTATGGCTACTCTGGAAAACAGTTTAGCAGGTTCTTATAAAACTAAAGATTCACTTGCCAATAATCACATTCATAGGTAGTTATCCCAGAGAAAATATATTCATACAAAAACCTATACACAAATGTCCAAAGCAGCTTTACTCATAATAGCAAAATAGTAGAAACAATGCAAATATTGTTTGCATAGACTGTTGAACCAACTCTGGTATAGCCATACAATTGTAAACTGTTCAGCAATACAAAGGAATGGACTACTGATACATACACAACCTGCACAGACCTCAAGGACATTTTGCTTAGTGAAAAAAGTAAACCGCAAAAGGTTAAATATGGTATGATTTCATGTATAAAACATTCTGAAAATGATACAGCTAATAGAGATGAAGAACAGGGGCCAGGGACAAGGAATAGGATGGCTGAGAGTACTAAGAAATTGCATAAGGGAGATTTTGTGGTGATGGAACAGTACTGTATCTTGATGGTGGCAGTGGTTATATGAATCTACATGTGCTAAAAATGCAGAGAACTTTACACACTCACACACACATAACTGCAGTTTAAAATACAGTGAACAGTGAATAAGATCATTGGTACATACCAGTATCAATTTCTTGGTTTTGGTATTATACTACAAGCTATAAAAGATGTCACCCTTGGGGAAGGGTACATGAGACTCTGAAATTCTTTTGCCATTTTCTGGGAGACTATTACTATTTAAAAATAAAAGGTTTAATTTTTAAAAAGGAAGGCAAAATAAAGACATTTTCTGGTAAGCCAAAGCTGAGCAGATCCATATTTTAAAAGATGCTGAAGGAAAAAATATCAGACAGAAACAGGAAGAAAGAACACCTAAAAGACATCAAGTCAAAGTATGTTCCTCCTGAGATATTCCTTTGTTCAAATAACAATTGTTAAATGTTTTCTTCAAGTCTTTATGTTAAGTGTCATGGGATCAAAGATAAATAACACTCAATCATACTATCTGTGATACAAACCTACACATAAATATTACCAACAAATGATGTTGAAGACTATGTTACCAAGGTACTTATATACTGCTAGTGGTTATTCAGAAAAGCAAGTTGTTGTTGAAAAATGGTAGGTAAAGAAAGACTTCCCAGAGCTGAATCTGAAGATGAGTGTTAAATGAACAAGTGAGGGACAGTATTCTAGGCAAAGAGTCTGCCAGAGAGCAGCCACCGAGGAGTGGATGAGGAAGACATACATATGGAGCTCCAAGAGCTCAAGATACTCAAGAAGAAGAAAGAAAAATCCCTAAGAAATGACAGAAGGCAGACGGGGAGGACAGGCAGAGCATACAGAGCCCCTGTTAAACAAGGAGGATCTATAAGCAACTGGAAGAGTTGGAAAGGAAATGAATTTACTTAGGAAAAGAATAGAAGACAGGCATTCCAGGGAGGTAACTCTGACAGTATGAATGACATACTTGGGGGAAGTGAAACAGGAGCTAGGACAGGGCAGTAATACAACAGTTCAGGAAGGAGACGGTAGTAAGCTTAGGCCAAGGCAGCAGCCAGGAGCGCAGGAGCTGAAGGGTATACACAAGCTAGCTGTGGATCAAGAGGAAAGGGAGGAACTGACTATCACTCCCACAATTCCAGCTTGAGTGCTGAAAAGATTTTACCTTCATTTATCTCAAAAGGGAATAGAACAGCAAGGAGCAGGTTTTGATAGAAAAATAAGAATTACACTTTTGGAAATGGCGATCTTGAGGTACAGGGGGAACCTCCAGATATCTAGCAAATGCAGAGTTACAGCCTGGAGCAGAGGTCATAAAGTAGCCCTCGCTGGAACAAGAACAGAAGAGCATTCGATGAGATTGCCAAGGGGAGTAAATACAAAATGAGAAGAAAATAGCATTAAGAATCAAATTCCAAGAGAAAAAGGGCCATTTTAAAATTTATATTTTAAAAATTGTAAATTAGAATACTTTTGTTGTCATATGTTAAGAGTCTTAAATTACTTAAATCAATGTAACTAATAATTCTTCTAGTAATACAGTAATACGGAATGAACACAAATGTGGACAAGGATTTATACACGAAGATGTTCCCTTAACGTTATTTTATGTAACACAGAAGCAACTAAATCAGCCAAAGGAAGGAACTGATTTAAAGCAAATTACATTAGCTCTATAAATTATTATGCAATGACCTACGCAGTATTTTAGAAGACTTGTTAATTTTATGATTACATTTTTATGACATGACACTAAATGGAAAAGCATACAAAGTAGTGCCTATAGGATTTATTTATGTAAGAATATTTATTGAATACCTACTATATGCTAGTACCTAAGTGCTGAATATAAAATGCAGTAAAAGGCAGAGAATTCCTTGTTTTTGTGAACCTTGGATTCTACTGGAATGTGACTCAAAAAGAGCAAATAAGTAAATCTGCAAGAAAATATCACATGAAATAAATGCTTAGACACACAAAACAGTGACATAATAAAATACTATCAACTGTATAAAAATGCCGAAGTTAAATTTAAAGAAATAAAGCACAAAATTAACAGTAAATAATAATAATAATTTAAAACAAAGCAAATTTCAGGTGGCTTGGTAAATGGTCTAGAAAAATAAAGGTGAAATTATAAACAGAGTGTTTGGGCACTTTATGATTTGATCTTTGTCATATTCACAAGGCAGAATTTTCACAACCTTTCATCTTTCTCACCCTCAAACCAAAAAACTCAGAAAGCACCAGCAACTGCTATGCTGAGGGAGGACCATGCATCTGCCAAGTCAGTTTGGACCAAAATGAATTCCTCGGTCATGCTAAAAGTAGAAAATTTTGCAAGATAAATGATCCTTCCATAAACAAGCTAAGATGATATTTTTTACATTTCCACTTTCATTACAGTACAATGCCCCCACTCCCTACCCACACACATATATATTCACCTAAGTTCATTCATCCATTCACTGAGCCAATATTGCATGACTGGGACACCCTAAAAATCATGACATCCTCTAGAAACAGTACTCAAGTGCTACAGAATCTCAAAAACCAATTCCTAAAATAAAAACATTAGACTGCTTAAACATTTGTGTGAAGTCTAAACTGAAGAAAATCACTATAAATATTGCCACAAGTTGTGTAACATTACAGAAATCACCTTAGAAAATAACCCATGTAGACCAGGAACAGTGGGTGGCTCACGCCTGTAATCCCAGCACTCTGTGAGGACGAGACGGGCAGATCACCTGAGGTCAGGAGTTTGAGACCAGTCTGACCAACATAGTGAAACCCCATCTTAACTAAAATATTTCCAATATTCTGGAATCTTTCCTGAAAATTAAATATTACTCAAACTAATATTAATCACATTCTCCTTAAAAAGTCAGCTGTCAGGATGAAATATTTTATTATTAGAGATTAGTCAGTTAAATGAATCACTGTGCAGAGGTTGGTGACATCATGAACTCCATTAAAATTGTAGGTCAGTAAATCTTATTGGTCCAGAAATCAAACAAAGCCCAAAATAATCTAGAGTCACTGTGGTAGAAATCAAAAGAAGAAAAAAGAAAACAACTCGCCTGCTCCTTTGAGGTCCTTTGGAATGACAACCCAGTACCTTCTCCAGTCAGACATCTATTCTGAAGTAACAGCGGAGTGCACTGGGATGAACACACCACAGTGAGCCAGGCAGGAAAGCAAGCACCTTAAGGGATGACCAAGTGGTAGTCACTAGTGCCTGGCTGTTCCTAACGCATCCCGACCTCAAGCATCTACAACTCAGTCCTTGGACCTTTTCTCTTCTCTATCCCCACTCCTGCCCTTTCTTATCTCATGGTTTTAAATGCCACCTATATCTTGACAACTCCCAAATTCCCATCTCCAGCCCAGACCACTTCCATGAACTTTGAAACTGTATACCCAACAACTAACTAGTATCTTCATGTGGATGTCTAATATACAACCATAATATGAAATTTAGCATGCCCAAAATTGAACTCCTGACATACCCCAGCAATTTGATGCTCATAGTCTCCCCCTCTCAGTTCATCGCAACCCCATATCTCAGCTGCTCAAGTCAAAAACCCTGGGGCATCCTTAATTTCCCTCCCTCACACTTCTCACTGTCAGACCCACCAGCAAATCCTACTAGTTGTTCCACCTTCTAAATACGTCAAAATCCTACCACTTCCCCCACCTCAACTGCTTCCATCCTCACCCAAGCATCCCAGGTAGTCTCTGCTTTACTCTCTGTTCCCCAACAGACTGTTCTCCTATGATGCTAGAGCATTTCGGTCAAATAAGTCAGATCACAGCTCTCTTCCATTTCAAACCCTCTAGTGGCCGTTCATCACATGCATGGTGTGATGAAAATCTAAAACCTTCACAATGACTTAAGAGAGCCACATGACCTGCTTCCTTCCCTCCCCTAACCACCCTGTCCTCATCTGTTACTCTCTCCCTCACTCTACTGCAGGACTCCTCCCTCAACACACACACTAGAGAGCAGCCCACCAGAGGACCTTTGCACCTGCTACCATCTCTCCTGCAGTGTTCCTCCCCACCTACCTACACCTCTGTGGCTGAGTCCCTCACACCTCCTTCAAATCTCTGCCCAGCCCGGGTGCAGTGGCTCATGCCTGTAATCCCAGCACTTTGGGAGGCCAAGGCAGGTGGATTACCTGAGGTCAGCCTGGTCAGCATGGTAAAACCCAGTCTCTACTAAAAATGCAAAAATTAGCCAGGTGTGGTGGCAGACACCTGTAATCCCAGCTACTCAGGAGGGTGAGGCAGAAGAACTGCTTGAGCCTGGGAGGCAGAGATTGCAGTGAGCCAAGATTGCGCCATTGCACTCCAGCCTGGGCAACAGAGTGAGGCTCTGTCTCAAAAAAAAAAAAAAAAAAATCTGCTCAAGTATTATGTCCTCTGCCTCACCCCAATTAAAACCGCAAGTCCTGAACCTCCTGAAGCCTTTTAAATGATTTCCTTCTTTCCATTAGCATCTATTATCTTCTAATATGCTGTGTGTTAATAATTTATTAATTTGTCTCCTTTTCTCCCCAATTCTCCCTTTAGAATGTCAGCCTTATGAGGGCAGAAATTTTTTTGAGGTTTTGGTCTGGTGTGTCCCAGTGCCCAGAACACTGCATGGAACATAGCAGGTGTGCAATAACTTACTACTGAAAGGATTGAAAGTGTATGTGGCATTTCATTCCCACATACACTGTGTTCTTAGAAGAGCCCGAGGCTTAGCAGACTTTTGATATATTCATTTGGACCCTTTCTTTATATGGCCCCCTTGGTGATCTCACCTAACAATCTCATTGAGATCTGCTTGTGTTTAAATCCCATCAAGATTACTTTTCTAAGTAGATTAACAGAGCATATTTCTGGTTTAAGACTTACATTTGGGGGTGACATCTGTAGGAGGAAAGACATTTAAAGAGAAAAAGAAAGGAATTTAAACCAATTAATCTATTTTCCACCTTCTTTCAGGTTTCTTTTTCTCAAATAAAAAAAGGTCAAAATTCAAAACTATTACTGGAGTTAAAGTAAATACCGTGTTACATTTTTACAGAGAGCAAGAGGTAGCAATCTTATTAGTACAGAAATAACTAAAAATATCATATATTTTACGTTTTTCTCTGCATGTAATTTAATGGGTGTTGCCAGGGGGCTTCTCAGGAGAGGGTCACGAATAAAAAATTAACAGGATGGAAATTAACGCGATGGGAAATCAAAGCATCCAGGCTTCAAACCAAGAACATTCTGACAATGTCTTGCAAACTGAGGACTGACAAAGCATATTAATGAGAAATACTGTTAGAATGTTATTCGGATATGGGTCTTCAGCTTTCCAAAAGAATTAGTTTCAAAGAGGAAGGGGAAGTTACACATAGAAAAGCAAAGCATGTTCATGTTTTCCATTCCCTTCTGTATACCGAGCTCATGAGGTGAACCTTCATTTGCCCTGGCATAAGTCCAGCAATGGGGAATGGCCATTCAAGAAACTAACATAAGAAGCAGGACAGCACTGCTCACTAACATTAAAATCTATAGCTACATCTAGTCAAACTAAATATGTTTACCTCTGTTCAAAACAATCCAAAGCATGAGATCTAACATTCCCTCAGAGGCAGAAGGTATCCTACACCCCAACCTACACTAACAGCATTATCTTTCATTTTAAGTACACATATAAATCTGCCAAACTCTGTTGTACTTTGGAGAAATAACTAAAGAAAAGCTTTAAATACTAGATATAGGCAAAATCATTCTGAAAGTATTATCATGGTACCTATTGGATTCTTAACATTCAACTAAAGCCAAAACAGCAAGACCCCTCATACAAATGCATCTATTGATGATGCCACACCAGGCTGACATTACTAAGTGTCAGTAACACTTTACCACTTGCCTACGTAAGTCACTTTCTAAGCCATACAGTTGTCCATCTCTGCTGGACTTAATTTGAGGTAAGGTTCTGATATCTACCAATCACAGCAATTCCCACCATGACACCCTGTTCAGTGGCCACGTCTTCCTTCAATGCTTTCCAGGCACTGCCCCCTCCACTCCACATTACTCAATTCTCAGAGAACTATTTTTAGTGCTAAACTTCATATCTGATAGAATAAGTTGAAACATCTTCCAAACTAATACTCTCACAAAACAGAAGATTCCCTATCATCTACCTATTTGGTTGAACAAAAACAGAAAGGAACCAAGTAACTATCCATCTACTGAGTATTTGAAAAGCAGACATGCAAGAATGCTCAACCTCATGCGATATAAGAAATACAGGGCCAGGCACAGTAGCTCATACCTATAATCCCAGCACTTGGAGAGACCAAGGCAAGCGAATCGTTTGAGTTCAGGAGTTCAAGGCCAGCCTGGGCAACATGGCGAAACCCCATCTCTACAAAAAAAAAAGTTAGCCAGGTCTGGTGGTGTGTGCCTGTAGCCCCAGCCACTCGGTAGGCTGAGGTGGGAGGATCACTGGAGCCCAGGAGTTCATGGCTGCAGTGAACCATAATTATGCCACTGCACTCCAGCCTGGATGACAGACTGAGACTCTGTCTCAAAAAAATAAATAAACTATAAAAGAAATACAAATTAGAGCTGCAATGCCATACCATTTTTTTTTTTTTTTTTTTTTTTTGAGATGGAGTTTCACTCGTTACCCAGGCTGGAGTGCAATGGCATGATCTCGGCTCACTGCAACCTCCGCCTCCTGGGTTCAGGCAATTCTCCTGCCTCAGCCTCCTGAGCAGCTGGGATTACAGGCACGCACCACCATACCCAGCTAATTTTTTGTATTTTTAGTAGAGACGGGGTTTCACCATGTTGACCAGGATGTTCTCGATCTGTTGACCTTGTGATCCACCCGCCCTCAGCCTCCCAAAGTGCTGGGATTACAGGCGTGAGCCGCCGCGCCCGCCTGCCATACCATTTTAACTTCTTAGATGAGCAAAGCTTAAACATATGAAAAATCCCAGCGTTGGCCAAGATCGGGGGTTGGGGAGGGGAGACACAGGTACTCTCTGACACTTTACTGGTGGAAGTAAACTGTTAAGCATTTTAAGACTACAAAAGGGTCCACAAGATCAAATTTTAGAATCTAGAAGAAAAACATATACATATTTCCTAAAATGTAATCTGTGATGATAACTGAAACAGAAGCCAAGTTGGGGATACTATTTGACTTTGGTAAAAACAGAAGTAGGGTTTATCTCTTCCCCAGCCTCCTGGCCACAGCTGACTGAATGGAAACAGACACTACCCAAAATGGGCCAGGTTTCCCTCTCAGGAATGTGGAATTGGGACTATGTGGTTCTGATTTGGTCTGGTCACAGGTATTTTTAAACAGTGGAAACATAAACCTCACATCACATCAAGTCATCCTGCCATACTCTATTTCTATTTAGCGTACAAACAAACAGCATTTGAGGATTCAATAAACTGACTCCCACTTTGAATTTTTCAAACATACGCTGTAGAATTATTTTCTCCTTACATTCTTGTTTTTCCTAACCTTCCTTCTCATCTTTCTGATTTGAAGAACAGTAATTTCTATCAGCTTATCTGATTATTGTATTTACTTCTGCTTAAGAACATTATTTACAGTTATTTAATAGACTGAATCTTGTGTAACTAGACTCAACAAATTCCAAACCTCACCCTCTACTTCAGAATATTATTCTTGATGGGATTATAGAGTTGCTGGTAAACTTTGTTTAGGTTTTGTTTTTGTTTTTGTTTTTTTTTAAGTCCTATAGCAATCATCAATGAATCCTCTAAGCAATTTTCCAAAAGAGACAAAAAAAAACTTTTGGTCTCTCCATTTTAAAAAGTCATTTTAATTTAATAGTGACTGCCATTCACCAACAGAACAAGACCAATTTTTCCTCTTCATTTTTTCCCATTATTTTCCAATTTGTTACAGAATTATACAGGTATGCCCTTCAAAATGTCAAGTTTGACTTTTGAGAATCACCACCACCTTGATTGTCTTCTCCCTTGAACCCATTATTCTGTCCAGCAGCTCTCACTCAGTCTAATAAAAGCAAAGAAGATATACATACTTGTTTCAATTATAACTTATTTCAGTCAACTATGACAACACAAATAATTCAAGCTCTCAAAGCACTTAATTCTGCTGAAAATACAATCATGTTACATACTTCAACAATAATACTCCCCCATCCTGTTTTTGGAGAACTCTGAAAATCTAGACAATATGTTTCCTTTCAAAACACCAACTGGTTAGAGAGGAAAAGAAAGAAACAGACAAATGATCTTGCCAAGAGTCAGTTCTGTAGTTTCCCTCCACTGAGTAGCCCTTTCAGTGGCTACAAAGATTTAAATTCAATCCTTGATTGGACTGATGGATATACCACCTTTTATTTATTTAGAATTGAATTTTCAAAAAAAAAAAAGAGTTCAGGGAACTATAATTCAGCTGTCTCCAATTTTTGCAAGTATGAGGAGGAGCCCTCTGCAATACTTTAAGAAAAAAAAAACTGAGGATTCTTTTTAAAAAGAAATTGAGGATTCTTCTTTTTTTGAGGCAGGGTCTCACTCTGTCCCCCAGGCTGGAGTACAGTAGCACAACACCAGCTCATTGCAACCTCCACCTCCCAAGCTCAAGTGATTCTCCCACCTCAGCCTCCCAAGTGGCTGGGACTACAGATAGGTGCCACCAAGTCCGGCTAATTTTTTATATTTTTCTTAAGGACAGGGTTTCTCCATATTGACCAGGCTGAAACTGAGGATTTTTTAAATAGTTCTATCTAGTGATGAGAATATAAAACCCCCCCCAAAAAAAATTGTCAGCACAAAATAACTCTCTTAAAAGGAGTTGCAAACATCTATAAAATAGAAAAACATGAATTTAATTTTTTTTTTTTTGACATGGAGTCTTGCTCTCTTGCCCAGGCTGGAGTGCAGTGGCGTGATTTCAGCTCACTGCAACCTCCACCTCCCAGGTTCAAGCGATTCTCCTGCCTCAGTCTCCCAGGTAGCTGGGACTACAGATGCATGCCACCAAGTCCAGCCAATTTTTTGTATTTTTAGTAGAGATGGGGTTTCACCATGTTAGCCAGGATGGTCTTGATCTTCTGATCTCATGATCCGCCTGCCTTGACTTCCCAACGTGCTGGGATTATCAGGTGTGAGTCACTGTGCCAAGCTGAATTTAATCTTTTTATTACAGAGCCAGTTAATATCAGAATAAGGTCTAAAACCCAATCTCCAGATTTATAATACAGATGGGGCTCTTAGAATTGCTCATGGAGGACAGGTGTTTCTTAAGTATCCCTGACAATTCTCTTAGGAACTAGACAAGCTGACTTGAAAGTTCCTACAGAAAAGCAAACAAAGACAGATACAACAATTCTGAAAAAGAAGAGTATGGGTAGAGAACATCCCCTATTAGATATTAAAACACTATAAAGCTTCAATAATTAAAATAGTGTAAATAAACCTACAATGTAATAGACTAGAAAATGCAGAAACTGACAAAGTATATATTTGAACTCAGTACAAGACAGATGTGACATTTTAAATCCCTAGGGTAAGAGTTATTAGTTAAATGCTATTGCAACAACTGGATACTCATTAAGAGAAAAAAAATTGAATCCTCACTTTACCCCTTTTACCAAAAGAAGTTTCAAATGTATTAATAGAAAAAATGTATAAAATAAAACCAATAAAGAAAAAAAGGAACATAAAAATTTTTTAAATAATCTTTAAGAGAAAAACTTCTTTCAAAACATTATTGAAAAACAATAAAGGCCAAACATTAAACTACTTGAAAAAATCAAATATTACTTCATTATGGAAAATTCTATAAACAAAATCAAGATTACATATCAAATGAGAACTTTTAGGGGCATGATAATTCTATCCACAAACCCAGAGTCCTATGACACCCAAGTAGAGCACTCTCTCTATTCCATGCAATCCCAAATCACTTGAAAGGAAGCCTTTAACACAGTAAAAATCAAGTCATCTAACAGAATCCATGGTAATAACCTTAAACCTTTCTTCCTTGCCTAGGCCTATGAAGTAAATTTTCTACAGCACCATCCTCAGCTATTACCTCCACTCACATTATAAACTGTCGGCCATACAGTAAGGCAAGGGCTTTTATTATGCATGAGGTGGGGGTCATAGTTTAATTTTAGCAAAAGACAGACACAGGAAAGCAATATAAGTCAAAAGGTTTTCCTAGGCTTGCTCTGGGATTATACGGTCTTAACTGCCAACACGCAGTTTCAGCAGTGAACACTTACCAAATTTATAACATCAACAGAGATTTCTGAGCCCCTACTATGTGGAAGACATTATGCCACACCTGAGCTGAAGAATAGTCTTCTACCTTCTGGAAGCTTACAATCTAAGTTAGTCAAAGAGACCATGACGTCTGCTTATCAACTGGCGATAATACAGAATTATACTTCAGTCTTCAAAGCTTCCCATATGACTGAATACAGTATAATTATAAAAATTATAGTTACTTCTGAAAGAAAAGCACAGCTAACCATATGATTTTCTCAAAGCCAATGTGTAGGCATATCTAAGTGATTCAACCCAATACCTGAAAGCACTACTAAAACAGCATATCAGCTCAGCGAGGCACTCCATCCACAAGGTAATTAATGTAAACAGCTGCTGTTTACATTTGGAGCTTTTAGTTCTATACCACCTGAATTTCCATCGTTTTTATTATCCTTTATCCCTAGTTGGTATTTCTCCAAGTTCTTGTCAATTTGTTCTTCCTTTCTGACACAAAATATTATTTATTACGACTATAAATTGGCTTTCTTCAACTCAGTCTGCCTTTTTTTTTTTATGTTTTTCTTTCTTTTTGCATTCCACAGTACTGCTTGGGAAAATGGTATTATTTATGCCATGGTGAAAGCTCTGACTATCTGCCACCTCACTACTCTCCTTCCAGACGATGGAATGCTAGCTGTATTCCTCCACTTCCCTAACTTTTAGTTAGCATGAGTTAACAGAACTATCAGCGGAGTAACAACAGTTTTCATTTTTTAATTTACAAAGAAGACTTTGAAACACACAGTAAGAACTTTATGTAAGGTCAATTTACAGGGTAATACTGACTTTGCAAGAAATTCAAAATCTGTTTGTCCCATATGTGCCTTCAACACGCAACCACCAGCAACTAAAATTTCTGAATAATTATGTCACATCTTTCTTTGCTGCCTGTGAATATTTCCTAGATAACCAAACATAAAACTGAAGAATACTTTACAAATTCCTTATTTTAACTTACAGAAATAACTAAACTCAAGACAAATCATCTTTTACCTGGTAATTACAAAGAAATGACTGAAATTACAAGCCAACTCCAATAAGCCATCCTTAATAAATTTCTATAATCTAGTAATTCCTCTGGTTAACAACCACAACTCTCAATAAAGTGCAGTGTGTTTACCTATACAGATTAATAGAAACCATATAGTCTTCATTTCAAATCTTAGGACTAGTTTCCACAAAAACTGTGTTCACTGCATAGTACTGGAAATTAAGGTCACCTTTTTCCTTTACAAATAACCACCTTAGAGAAGAAGTCTTAGTGAGTATATCCCAGGAATTAAAAAGACACTCTTTCCCATTTGCCACAGTCAAGAACTTTCATAACCTTGAGATGGTTCATCTGTTTTCCAGCAGAAACCACTAGTCACCAAGCAGAAGGCACATATACACCATGGAATATTATGCAGCCATCAAAAACGATGAGTTCATGTTCTTTGTAGGGACATGGATGAACCTGGAAACCATCATTCTCAGCAAACTGACACAAGAACAGAAAATCAAACACCGCATGTTCTCACTCATAGGCAGGTGTTGAACAATGAGAAGACATGGACATAGGGAGGGGAGCACTACACACTGGGGTCTGTTGGGGGAAAATAGGGGAGGGACAGCAGGGGGTGGGCAGAGATAGCATGGGGAGAAATGCCAGATATAGGTGAAGGGGAGGAAGGCAGCAAATCACACTGCCACGTGAGTACCTATGCAAAAATCTTGCATGTTCTTCACATGTACCCCCAAACCTAAAATGCAATTTAAAAAAAAAAGGCAAGAAACAGGAAAAGGAAATGGTTCACCATTCTGTTAATTTACCAGTCCCTCGAAACTAAGTGATTAATATCCAATGAGAGGGAAGAGAGAAAGCGGTACCTGGAAAGAAGTGTCTTTGTTAGATGCCTGTTTGATCTCCATAATCTGGCAAAACCAAGTGCGTATTGTTTTCCCCTCCGGGGAGGTGGGGGAGGTACCACTTAGAAATTAGGGGGTTAAGTAAACATTACAGGAAGTCACAAGTCCAAATGCACTGAGCCCAAACACACTTCACTGAATTGAGTTTTCAGAACCCTTTTTGAGTGGCTCACATCTCTGGTAAGCAATTTCAGCTTCTGCACTGCAAATCTTTCTGGGCTACTTGAGTGGCAAGCACACTTCTGACTCTTACTATCTGCTGCTGCTGCTGTGGCTATCTGAGGAGACTGAAACAGACTTTAGGTAGGCTCCAGATCATAAAAGCAAACTACTACGAAGCTAGAGTGGCTTCATAAGATGGTCAAGGCTTTAAGAAGTGGGAAAGGGATGTTTAGAAATGAAATACAGAGGGTAGAGTACAAACACCATAGTAGTGTGTGCTCAAGGTCATTCTTCTGAAAACCTGTTCAAAGAAATAACAAGTAATATAATCAAATTCATAATTTAAAAAACAATTTTCAATGAAAGATACTACCTAGCAGAAAATAACTCCTACCTGGGCTTAAGGATCCTTCAACTCTTAGCTTCAACCACACTTCTGCCTACTCTAATTATGAACTACTTCGCATCTTTAAGTATTTCCATTTTGAGTCAAAACAAAATAATAAACACTATAGGAGAAAAAGCCCTAGACTAGAATCAGGATTTCTTGACTCAGCTTTACCATTTACTTGCCATCTGTGACCATAAGAACCTTTCTGTTTCTTACCCATTACAGAAAATAATTGCTTTATCTGTCTTTGCTTGCTCCCTTTGCAACTTGTCCCTATGTGACCAGGGTCATCTGAATAATAGGCCACCTTAGGTGTTGTTGTACACATCAAATGAGATCACATAATTAAAGACAACACCATAAATCATTATGCAAACATGTACTCTTATGAAAACTGATAGATGCTATCCACAGTGACTATCCAAACTGCTTTACCATGGCTGTTACTATCTTTTCACTAAGACCCTAGGCTCCAAATGACCACTTTAGCATTAATTTATTTCTGCCACCATTTTAAGCATCCATAGAGGAGCCTGTCATTATCTTTCTTACTAATTATCTTTTAAGGTATCTATCCTATTAGAATATATGTTATTAGCTGAAAAAAAGAGACCTACATTGTTTTTGCCCTGTCTTCCAAGGTATGGTCTCAAAACACACACAGATCTGAAGGTTTCTTAGGGATTTTCTTTCTATTGCTTCTTTCTTTACTCGGCCAGTTACTGGGCAATTTTCTATTCTCGGTAAAGTACTCAGCACTTTATTTATTATTTACATTCTCTTACTTAAGTATTCTCTTTAAGTATAACACTTTGGTGTAGGCTTTCTTTTTTAGATTAGGAAATCAAGGATCACAGAAGCTAAGAAATGTCCCCATATCACACAGCTAATAAACAACAGAGCCAAGATCTGAACACGAATCAGTCTAGCCCCAAAGCCCCTGCTCCCTACCTGTCTCATTAGGTCTTAAGAGGCAACCTATCATTCAATTCAGAGCCTGAAACCTACCCAAGAGTGTAGGTATAGTCAGGAACCATCCATATATAATTGCACTTAAGTATAGCCAACTGTGGTCAGAAAGCAAATAACATTTATTAGTAGTGAAAAGGAAAAGAGAAAAAGAAGATCAAATGAGCTAGAAATCAGACTCATGCAAAAAAAAGCATCCTTTCAAATCCTATACACTACCTTACAGTGAACCACAAATTTGGTTCAAGAACTTCTATAGAAGCTCATGGATTATAGAATTTAGTGTCTATAAATCACAAATCTACCAAATACTCAAAGAATATTCCTTTATTCCTGACTCTAAAATCTGAAAATAATTTCAGCAAAGATACTTAAGTCCATACCTGGTAACATCCTATGCCAAAGCAAAGGCTGAAGAATCACTTTATTTTCCTCTGTATTTGATATTCTAAATGATGCCTTCTATTCTGATTATATCAAAGCCTAGTTTATAGCAAATGACTGTCAAGGAAAGAATCTTTAGTAGGTGCTTTTTTTTTTTTTTTTTTTTTTTTAAAGCCAAGAGATTCTAATAGTTTTCCACTCATAACGCCCCTATTCAGGACCCCTTCCCCACAAAAGCAGTGGTTTTATAATTTTTTTAAAAAAAAGCAGAACCTTTTTAATAAAAGAAACTTTAATCAAAACACTAAGCAGCTAAAAGAGAGTGGCTCTGATTGGAACAAAAGTGAAAGTTTTCCCACTGATTTTTCTGGGGAAATATATCAAAATTATTTGGTCAACTTAAATTTTTCTGAATTTCTATTCATGAAACTGTGAAAGAAAAAAAATGTGGCTGACCTAGGTTAACTGCTCAGATTACTACTTCAGAAATTCTGTTAACTTAAATTTCAATGAAATTTGCAAAATCTTAAGAGGATATTCAGGTTAATCAAATTCTATTCAACTTAGGAAAAGAAACCACATTCCATCCATTCACATATGGGTTCCTTATTTTATCAAAACCAATACTTTCAAAATAATCTTTAAAAAAAGAAATCTGACCAAGTACAGCGGCTAACACCTACAATCCCAGCACTTTGGGAGGCCAAGACAAGCAGACCACTTGAGCTCAGGAGTTCAAGACCAGTCTGGGCAACACGGCAAAACCCCGACTCTTCTAAAAATACAAAACATTAGCCAGGCATGGTGGTACATTCCTGTAATCCCAGCTACGAGGGAGGCTGAGGTGGGAGGATCACCTGAGCCCAGAAGTCAAGCCTGCAGTGAGCCAAGATTATACCACTGCATTCAAGCCTGGATGACAGAAGACCCTGCCTGAAAAAAAAAAGAAAAGAAATTTCAAAACTACTAGAAATAACTTGAGGTTGACCTGAGAATTAGGCAGCCCCCAAAATAAAAACAAAGTATCAACAAGCTACAAAAAATGGCACATGAAATCTAATACTTCAGTAATAATATTTGAATGCTAACTGGACCTGCAAAAGCAACGTTAATTTAATGCTTGTTGAGTTTTAGACAAAGCCCATGGAAAGTTTAGCACCATTCAGTGAGATTCAGGTGTTTCTGAAAAAGAACAAAACATCTTGAGAGAAGCAGAAAACCGCATGTGTTTTAAGTTATATTATGATACAGCACTTCCAACAAAAGAAAACCACAAAAGGCAACTTTTGGATACATTTATATTTATAAGATTCTACACTAATACTCTAAAAAGTAAGAGTTGCAGATTTTTTAAATGAAATCTTAGATAATGGAATGCAAAAATGTAGAGTAAGAGCTGTCTTAATTACTGGAAATGCAGGCACCTCTAATTTTTAATATCTAAGACAGAAATTTTCAATCTTTTGGCTTCCCTGAGCCATAATAGAAGAAGAACTGCCTTGGGCCACACATAAAATACACCAAGGACAGCTGATGAGCTAAAAATAAGTAAATAATAAATATATCACAAAGAAAATCTCATAATGTTCTAAGAAAGCTTACAAATTTGTGTTGGGCTGCATTCAAAGCCATTCTGGGCCACATGCAGCCTACAGGCCATGGGTTGGACAGCTTGATTTAAGGTTTTGAAATATAATCAACCTAGAAAGCATCTTCAGCGTGATTCATGCTTTTTCCGGGCTCATTTATTCATTTCCCTTGCCAGTTCATTCATTTATGATGACCAAGCATAATCAGTACTCACACTAAACACCAGGAGCACCATCTCCTGTTGTTTTTTTTGTTTTGTTTTGTTTTTTTTAAGGGTAATCACAAGTGTCTACATCATACAGAACACTGGGTAAGGGGGTTGGGGAGGGCTGTTACAGAGAGAATCATGTTGTCTCTTTTCTCTTTTTCAGGAATTCACTGAGACCAAAAAAAAAAAAAAGAAAGAAAGAAAAGTAAACTAGGCAAAGTAATAATGTAGGTGAGATACCATTATATCTGTAAAACAACCCAAAAAGTAACTGTCTCTTCAGTGAAAGAATGCTATTACTTTCAACTTTATTTCCGATCCTTGGCACTTCAATTTAACATGCATCTGGAAACAAACAACCCAACTATATATTTCATAGACTATTAAAATACTTCAATGTATTTGTCTACTATGCAAAATTAATGGTAAGCAAAAAATAACTATAACTAATTAATTTGTTTGTTTATAATAATCATCACCATCTTTCCCCTTGTCTAGGCCTGGAATATTTTATTTATTTTGTATTTTAATCTAGTTTCTCTCTTCTTAAGGCAAGAGGATCACTTGAAGCCAGGAGTTCAAAACCAGCCTTGGTAGCATAGCAAGACCCCATCTCTAAAAAAAGTTTTAAAAATTAGCCAGACCTAGTGGTACACACCAGTAGTCCAAGCTACTCAGGAGGCTGAGGTGGGAGGCTCACCTAAGCCCAGAGTCTGAGGTTACAGTGAGCTATGACTGCACCACTGCACTCCAGCCTAGGCAACCGAGCAAGCCCCTGTCTCAATAATAAAAACAACAACAACAAAAAAAAAAAAAAAAAAAAAAAAAGGAGGAGGCAGCAGAGGAGGAGGAGGAGAAAGAAAAAGGAATGTATCCCAGAAACAAAAGGTTGGCTTAAACTCCAAAAATCAATATAATAACTACTATCATAAAGAACAAAATCACATGATTATCTCAATAGATGCAGAAAAAGCATTTCCCAAAATCCGGTATCCATTCGTGATTGCTGATTTGTTAAAGAAAATATGTTAAATGATATCAAGAACACTACAGTATGTATGTCAACGGAGACACAATGAGGAGGCTAGGGCAAAATACATGAAACAAAAGAAAGTTTATTACTCACAGGTCCAGAGAGGTTAGCATGCCAAACAGAGACAGACAGGAGGTCTTGAGACAGGAGAAGGAAGGAGCAAGAAGGAGAGGGAGAAAGAATTGTAGAACTACACCTTTGTTGAGAACGTTATCCCTTATGCCTTCCCTCAAGAGTTGTGAATTGGCTAGAGAAAACACATGTGAATGAGAACTTATTCACATGACTCTGAGGCTGACCGTTAGGTTTTATTATGGTTGGCAGCTCATGGAGTGTTCATTTTGGGTCAGTGAGATGAGCCACAAGTAGGCCATATTACAAACGCTGCAAGGAGAGGAAGTTTTAACTAGGCCAAAGATGAGAGGGAATGATGGGTTACAAACAATTTATGTTAGGCCTAAAATGGATGCTAAGGTAGCAACTACATTAAACTTATCACAGTGATTAACTCCTGGACTAAGAAGAAAACTTCTTCAACCTAATAAGTCGTTTACAAAAACACAACTAACACCATGCTTAATGGTGAAGGACTGAATTCTTTCCCCCTGAAATCCAGAACAAGAGTGGAATCTCTAATCTTATAATTTCTACGCAATATTGCAAAGGAAGCTCTATCCCGTGCAATAAGGCAGGAGGGAAGAAAAAAGAGGGGGAGGGAGAGAAAGCATCTAGGTTGGAAAAGAGGTAAAACTGTATTGCCAGTCAATTTCATGATTACCACACTTTATGATCCTATACATACAAAATTGTAAGGAATCCACAATAAAACTACTAGAATTAAAAGACAAATTCAACAAAGTCACATGATACAAATTAATATACAGAAATCAAATGTAGTGACTACAAAGAGGAAACCTAAGGGAGTTCCTCTGTGCTGATGAAAGAGTTCTCTAACTTGATGTGGTAGTAATTATATGAATCTATATATATGATTAAATCATACAGAACACACAACTGAGTGCATGTATAAACTAGTGAAATCTGAATAAGGTCTATAGATTGTACCTGGTTTTGATATTATACTATAGTTATTTAGGATGTTACCACTGGGGGAAGCTGGGTAAAGAGTAGACAGAACCTCTGTGCACTGTTTTTGCATTTCCAATGAGTCTATCATTGTTTCACAATAAAGTTATTCTTAAAGTTAACTGTATTTCTACATCCTAGCAACAAACAATGAAAATGAAATTACAATCTTCAGATGATTCTTTTCTGAAAACTTTGGGAACCACTGACTTAAACTTTCTTGAGAGAGCAAATACAGAAGTTACATGAGCACAGGATGTACCATACTACTAACTATATGAGTGAAGTTCCCAAATATTACAGTCTCCTGGCAATCATTAAAAATTTTCAAAGCCTATGTGCCACTTCAGACCATCACAATTTATGATACTAGGTCAAAGGCATCAGTACAGCAACAATTCTCAAATTTATGTTTCAGAACGCTTACAGCTTAAGACTCCAAGACAGAGTAAACATAGAAAAGGAGAAAAAAAGAAAGTAATGAAACAGGAATGTCTTGAACCCAGAAAACAAAAAAGAAAGAAAGAAAAAGTCACAGAGAAGGAATTAAGATGTCCAAGGGAGAATAACAGATTCAAATGAAAATTTTATAAAGCGCACTGAGGAAAAGTAGAAAAATAATCATAAGAAAGTGAAATTTAAAAAGAAGTATGAATGGTCAAAGCAGAAGTGAATAAAAAGGAAATGAGACAAAGAAAGTTAAATATTCACATAATACAAATACATATACCTCCAAGATACATATACCTCAAACTCTGGAAGATAGTCAAACCACTAAAACAGAATATTTAAAACAATACTCCAAGAAAATTTCTGAAAACAAAAGACCTAAATCTACACATTTTATCCCCACACTTTGGGAGGCCAAGGCAGGTGGATCACAAGGTCAAGAGATAGAGACCATCCTGGCCAAAATGGTGAAACCCCATCTCTACTAAAAATACTAAAATTAGCTGGGTGTGGTAGCACATGCCTGTAGTTCCAGCTACTTGGGAAGCTGAGGCAGGAGAATCACTTGAACCCAGGAAGCAGAGGTTGCAGTGAGCCAAGATCATGCCACTGCACTCCAGCCTGGTGACAGAGCAAGAGTCCATCTCAAAAAAAAAAAAAAAAAAAAAAAAGAGCCAACCAACTGGGGAAAACTGACAAAGAACAAACAACCCCAAGGAATGGTATACAACTAATACAATTCTAGAGGCCCAGGAGAGTCACTGATCCGTTACATTCAATGGAAACTTCAGGGCTTGAGCTCCATCTAAACAAGGACAAGGGATGACTAAAGAAACTAAGAAACTTAAGCAAAAGGACTGATTACAAAGTGAGCATTTTCTGTGTTTAACTGTAGAACTAAGAATAAAAAACAAGACAGAAAAATGAGCTCATCCTGGGCTGGTAAGCTACAGGTCATGATATCTACAGAGCACTATGTGCCGATCCATGAGTACTACAGCTGGGAGGTCCTCAACCCCACCCACCTCACTGTGGACCCAAGCCTCCAGAATGGCCACATGAGCATCAAAGCCTATGTTAGCACTTTAATGGGTGCCCCTGGGAGGACCATGGGAGTGATGTTCACACTTCTGACAGTGAAATACACATACTATGATACTGAACACATTGGAGTTGGCCTGGTCATGAAAGCCTGCTTTAGCCCCAACCGAGTGACTGGACTCTCAGCAACTTGCAGCAAGTAGGAGGGGCATCAGCTCACATCCAAGATGCCTCGAGCACAGTGTTGCAATATGCAAAGGATGTACTGTCTGCAAAAGTGCCAGCTGACAATACTGTGGGCCGCTTCCTGATGAGCCTGTTTAAGCAAGTACCCAAAATAGTTCCCAATGACTTCGAGACCATACTCAACAGCAACATCAATGACCTACGTGGCCAACTTCACACAGTCACAGATTGCCCTCAAAGAGAAACTTGCAAACCTGTGAATGGACCCCAGTCAGAACACCTGCTGGTCTAGGTCTCAACCCCAGGACTCAGAAGTGAAGGAGAAATGGTTTTTTTGTGGTCTTGAGTCACACTGAGACAGTCAACTGCTTGTAACTCTAATAAAAATAGCCTACCTTTTGAAAATTAAAAAAAAAAAACTGACTACATAAAGATAAAATATTTTGCATGGGGAAAAAAAAATCAGGAAAGTCAAAACTAGGAGAAATATTGTAACATATATCATACAAAAGAACATTATTCCTAAGGCAAAGAAAAAAAAACTTTTAAGAAATGAACAGAAAAGGTGCAAAAATTCTATAGATGTAATAAGCAATAGACAATTCTCAAAATAATGTAAAAATTTCCCTTGAATATAAAGGATGCTCAACTTTAACCATAATAAAGGCAATATAATTAAACTACACAAAGATTTTTTTCACTCATTAGATTGGCAAAAATTTGAAAGCTTCACAATATACTCTAGCAAGCAGGCTACAAAGAAACAGGCACTCACACACTGCTCAGAGCAATGCAAAATGGTACAATCTCTACGGAGGAGAATTCAGCCGAACCTAACAAGATTACATAGACATTTATCCTTCAACCCAGAAATCCAACTTTGAAGACTTTATCCCCAAGTTAAACCTCCTGCAATACAAAAATACATATGCACAAGGTTATTCAGAGTCACATTATTTGTACTGTAATTGCAAAATATTGGAAACCTCCTAAATGTCCAAACACAGAAGACTGGTGACCAAACTGCATTATATTCACACTATGTAAACAGCACTGTACAGCTGTAAAGTTAATTTTGAAGAGGTGCTCTGGAATCTGATACAGAGTAATTAATTTCTAGGGTATGTTTGAAGTGGAAAAAAGCAAAGTGCAACAGAATTTATACAGTATGCCACCTTCTGTTTTTGAAAAAAAGGTAAATAAGAAAACATGCATGTATTGTCTTAAAATAAACTAGAAAACTGAGGTTGGTTATCTACAAGAGGGAAAAAGACAAGGTCAAAGGGATGTGAGAGGGAGTGATACTTCACTGAAACTACACAGTGTTTGTAGTTTTGTATTAGATTATGTTAAAAAGAAAATTAAATCAACAAGGACCCTAAAACAAATGATCAAGTGGCAATTTAAATGAGTAACAAAACCACACTTAAGGAAAAAAAAACTTGTCCATTTAACCTAAAGTTAAAATATATTAGCATAAATGTTAATAGTATCTTGTTAAAAATCTTTACTGCCTGTAGGATCTTTTAGGCTGTTGTCTTTTTCATCGCTGACATTGGAAATTTGTGTCTTCTCTCTTTTCTTTAATTTATTATTCTCACCAAATTGATTGATATCATCAATCTTTTCTGAAGAACTAGTACTGCACATGTTCTCTACTGTATATTTATTTTCTATTCTATGAATTTCTCCTTTTTTAATGTCTAGCTGCTTCCTCTGGGGTTAGTATGCTGTTCCTTTCTAACTTCTTGAAACTGATGTTCAGATCATTGAGTATTTTTCAGGCTTTCTTCTTTCCTAACACATGCATGTAAGGCTATAAACTTTCCCCTGAGTATGACATTAGCTACACCCCACACATTTTTATATACCATATTTTTCATATTAACTCTAATCAACATATTTTGTGAAATTTTCTAATTCTCATTGTAATATCTTCTTTGATCATGGAATACTGAAAAAAGGTTTTCTAGTTACCTTTTGCTATTGCTTTTAGCTTAATTTATAGAACAGTCTGTTTGAATTCAATCTTCTAAAATATACTCAAAAACTTGTTTTTGCCAACAAGCTGATAGCTAGTGTCCAGTCTACTTACAAAGAATGTGTATTCTGCAGTTAGGTACAACATCCAGACACACTGAGACAATTTTATTAATTGTGTTGTTCAAATCATCTATATCCTTTGTTCTATCAGTCACAGAGAAAGTGCAAAAAAACAGAAACTTCCCTCTATGATTGTGATTTTATTTCCTCTCTCTACTTATTTTTATTTTTATTTATTTATTTATTTATTTATTTATTTATTTATTTATGAAGGAGTCTTGGTCTGTCGCCAAGCTGGAGTGCAGTGGTGTCATCTCAGCTCACTGCAACCTCCGACTCCCTGGTTCAAGCGATTCTTTTGCCTCAGTCTCCCAAGTAGCTGGGATTACAGACATGTGCCACCATGCCCAGCTAATTTTTGTATTTTTAGTAGAGATGGGGTTTCACCTGATCTCCTGACCTTGTGATTTGCCCACCTTGGCCTCCCAAAGTGCTGGTATTACAGGTGTGAGCCACCACACCCAACCCTTACTTCTTTTTAAATCGACATTATAATAATTAAAATTATCTCTAGATGATCTAGACACCCCATTGTAGAAAACAGAAATGTGAATATCCTCTTCTACACTAATTTAAAGTGGCAGCAATTTTTTCAGCTATTATCCAAAATAGCTTAATATCACCTATCCCAAAAATAAAATAATTTTTATACACATCCTTCAAAGTTTAATTGGGTCATATCCAATAACTCCAGACAGCAGACCAATTTGCTTAATTACTGAGAGGTATATTGTGCAACTAATTCATACTGCCAGACATACGGGGAAAGTAGCAATAATCTACAATACATTCCACAGACAAATTACCGAGACGTTTCTACAGTCCTAAACTTCCCAAACCAAAATTACTGTGGTTCTGTTCTCTGGCGAAGATGGCAAATATTCCACCCTTCAGTTCCCATGGTGCTGTATCCTGCTGAGCTAAGATACTGTCTTAATATCACTCTAACACAATGTTCCAGACTGCAGATGTTGGCACTGGCATGTGATCTAAAAGCCACCAACCACTCATCTTTGGATGCGTTCTTGCTCACGTGGTTAACAGGTGGGGAAAAGTCCTGCATGCAAGCAGTCCTTCCAAGAATCTCAGAGCTCTGATATACAATCAGTCTTGATCGGTGCCCTCCAAGTCAGGGTGTCTCCTTTGGTTTGGATCGGGAACCCCTGCCATACCATCCCAGGGTACCTTTTGCTTCTCTGTCAGCAGCAGTGCATTACAGTGATCTCTTTCTTCTGCTATGCAGTTACTAACAGTTCCTCGTGGCAGGAACCACTGATTCATCCAACAGCCACAGCACTTAGCAATACCTAGCACAGAGACCCACACCTTCTACCTTTGTCTCCTATCTATCCTCTACACAGCAGTCCTAGCAATTCTCTTACAATCCAACTCAAATATCATTTCCCTGCTCAAAACTTTGCAATGGCTCTTCATCTTACTCATAATAAAATCCAAAGTGCACCACAGTCTATAAGACCCTATACAATCTGTCCCTTTACTACCTCTGCATGATGTACCCCCCAACCCCCCTGCTACCACTCACGTACCTCAAGAGGGCACTTGCTGTTTCTCCCCCAAATAAGGCTCATTCCCAAAATATTTGCCTGGCTGCTTCACTTCTTCACTTTTGTTTGCATCTCTGTTCAAATGTCATCTCAGATAGGCTTCCCTGACCACCCTATCAAAAACAGCAGTCTCTGATACTTTCTCTTCACTCACTTTGCTTTCTTATTATACACACACACACGGCTATATAGTAAAGAAAGCAAAGCAAATGATGGAAGGTGTGTGTGTGTGTGTGTGTGTGTGTGTGTGTGTGTGTGTGTGTGTGTATACTTAGATAGATAGATAAGTAGATAGATAGACAGACAGACAGAGAGACAGACAGACAGACAGACAGACAGACAGACAGACAGACAGACAGATAGATAGATATACTTTAACGTGTTGTTTATTAGCTTCCTTCCCTACTACAATGTTGAGTCCCATCAGAAAAGGGAGAAAATATGTTCTCCAAAACAAGGGTCAGGGATTTTTAGTGTAAAGGGCCAGATAGTAAGTATGTCGTACTGTGTTGAGTTGACCTCCGTTGCCACTACTTATCCCTTTCAGCTCTGCCTTGCAGCACTAAAGCAGCCCCAGACAAGAAATAAAAGAACAGACAAGTCTGTATTCCAAGACAATTTTCCTTACAAAATCAGGAAAAGAACCAAATATGGCCCATAAGCTATAGTTTACCGACCCCTGATTTAGAACAAGCCTGCCATGCAGGATATTGATTTTGAACTAACCAACCATCTTGGTCTCTAAAGCTACTTTTAATTGACAAAATACTGACTGACACTCCAAGCACATCAGTAACAATAACTTCAAACTATCTTCTATACATCTTCCACCAAAAAATCCACCTGAGATCAATTATATTCCTAAATGACTGTTTGAGGGATATGAAGTGTGCTTATTCTCACAACCAGAAAATATATAATAAACCATGTTAGTCTGACCTTCCGAATTTTGATTACTGTCCTTTTACTTCATTTAAGGACATTATGATAAACAGCTCAACAAAAACCACTGTTCAATGTGCCACATGAATGCCACCAAGCACATCACCTACTACACCTTTCAGTGTAACCGGTTCAAAGCCCCAAGTGTGAAATGGGGAACATATTAAGGAAAAGAAACTGCTATGCTCTTTATGGATGGTGAAAACAACAGTATAGAGCTGAGGATGATTTCCTTTCACTGTGGCCACCAGGATGCTCACCCAAGTTCCCAGTCAGACTGGGGCAGAGACTAGTTATGCCACCAATACCCTGTCAGCAGCAGTGCATTACAGTGATCTCTTTCTTCTGCTACGCTATGCTTTCTTCTGCTATGACCTCTCTTCTCCTGGGATATATAGCTCTGCTACATGTCCAGCCTAAAGTAAGCTAAGAGAGGCCATGTCTGTGTACAGATAGTAGGATGAGAAGCAAGGTGTGCTGGTCCATAAAAACCTCCCACAGGACTGTCCTCATTCCCCACCCACTGTCTGAACTGAGCAGTTTCCCAGTTTCTATAGGAGGCTAAGTCACAAGGTGGAAAAAAGCTGACTACCTGAACAGCCATGTGGATGCCTAACCCATGACGACCCCAACATAAGCTTCCATGTGGGTGAGAAACAGATGCTTTTTACTCTTAGTCACTGAAATCCTGCAGTTATTAAAGCAATCCTCATGTCTAAAACACTGACTATGGAGACTAGAACCTTATTGAAAGTAGAGGTTTTGCTGTATTCATTTCTAGTCCTTATATACTCTTGATTTTCATTCTTTATATTTAGCTTTATTATTATAAGCTAAACCAGGTCCTCATTTAATGACAGAGAGAAAAGTCTCCATTGCTCGTTTGATAAATCATCTCAAATAACAAAAATCTGAATAAAGTACATATTCCACTTAAACCAAATTGTATTTGTAACTTTCATTTACACAGGGTTTATCTAAATTATGCACATGTCCAAAAAGAGAAAGTATGCTCAGTAAATATTAAAATGCAGGGCAATATTGTCTCAAATGAAAACTGACAATCATCAGAAACCAAATAGCCTAAGAAATAAAACCACAAATTTCTAAACTCCTGTGTGGCAAGAAAAAGTAACCATAAATGTAGCTTAATGTGAAGTAGCTATTCTAAACTGTTGGTGCCTAATCCCTACACAATTCTTTCAAAAGATGTTCTGAAGTTTTAGTTTTCATCTTTTTTCTTTCTTTCTTTCTTTTTGAGGGGTGGAAAGAAGTTTTCAATGAATACTATGTAACACAATGAACAAACGGCAGAGCAATACAAAGATTTTAAACAGCTCAGGCATGAACTTCATTTCCATTGATAAACTTTGTAACCATTCTAAATTGTAATGCCAGCTTTTGAAAAGGAGTAACGTTTCAACAATCTTCCTCCCTGAAATATCTCAAAGAACAATTCACATTCTAGGGAAGACTTGGGAAACAATGTTGTTTGCAGTATGTAATTAAAATCTGAAGACAGGTGTTTCGGGAATTAGGGAGTTTCTGTGTATTTCTGGGTTTCTTATCAAAAGCTAGAATAATTAACTCTAAAAGATATATGACAAATACTATATAGAAAACCAAGAAGGGAGATATGTTTTAAATTCTACAGGGCTAGGTTTTTTTTAAATGTGTTTTTACATTTATATTGAAAACAGACATGTCTTCTATACTGGAAAATTACAATATTTCTGCCAAAATTAAGACCTTACTTTAGAAGTGATGTCCTTCTCATTGTAAACTGTGCAATAGCCACAACCTCTCTCAGAACAATATAAACATACTCATACTCACAAGTTGCTCCCTCTCTCTTTACCATCTTTATGGTTAATGGCATCTGTCAACTTGGAATAGAGCTTCTTCCATGCACCACAGGAAGCAAGTGAAATCCATGAGCCCTTCCATAAACATTCTCTTTTTATTTTATTTTATTTTTTTTTTTTTTTTTGAGAAAGTGTCTCCTTCTGTTGCCCAGGCTGGAGTGCAGTGGTGTGATCTCAGCTCACTGCAGCCTCTGCCTCCCAGGTTTGAGCATGTTGGCCACCCAAGTAGCAGGGATTACAGGTGCCCGCCACCATGCCCAGCTAATTTTTGTATTTTTAGTAGAGACAGTTTCACTGTGTTGGCCAGGCTGGTCTTGAACTCCTGACCTCAACTGATCCACCCATCTGGGCCTCTCAAAGTACTGGGAATACCCTGCCCAGGCCATAAACATTAATTCTTAATAAACACTAAAGCCTACCACTCTGGGAGGCTGAGGTGGGAAGATCACTTGAGCCCAGAAGTTAGAAACTAGCCTGGATAATATAATGACACCTTATCGCCACAAAAAAATATAACACAAGCCTGTAGTCCAAGCTACTTGGTGGGCTAAGGTAGGAGGATCGCTTGAGCCCAGGAGGTCAAGGCTGCAGTGAACCGAGATAGCACCAGAGCCTACAGTCTGGGTATAGAGTGAAACCCTGTTTCAAACAAACATTAATTCTAACTTAGGATAGACTATGCCCCAGCAAAGAGTTGCAACGCCAATTCAGAGCTGAAACCTGCCTAGGTAATATTCTAACACAGGACTATGTAACAAAACAGGCAAAAAAAAAAAAAACTTGTCCTGTACATATTTTGAGAGGTAAGAAAATAAATGATGTTACTAGAGCAAAATGGCTCAGATCATACTGTGTAAGTTACCCATAGTGATCATGTCCTGCTTATTATATATCTTTGAACCAAATAATATTTCACATAACATTTTCAGTCAATGTAAAAATATTTGTTGAGTATCTACTATGTTCAAAGAATGAACCACTTCATCCATTTAGCTGATAAAATATGGCCGTACTGATTCCAGTTCAGTCAATCACACCCATACTTTTGGTACTGCAATATAATTTCACTGAGCTTCTGGAGTGCACAAAATGGATAACAGCTCTCAATGAGAGGATGCTAAGAGATGAACTAAAATGGAACTGCCGCAGCATGCTAATAAAATCTTCAGCATGCACTAGGGCAACTTTTAAAAATCCAATTCAATTTTCAACTGCTAGAAAACAGAAGTATTCCAAGATCAAAGATCACAAAGGCTGTGAGAGTACAGCCAGTGGGAGAAGGCACCAAGTGTTACCACAGTGAAGTGCAAGACCCAAATGAAGGTCTCTGTATGACTACGACATTCAAGAGGTTATCTGACAAGCTGGAACACATATATTACGCAAAAATTACATACAAGGCACCACCCTATGTGGTTCCCGCCAACAAGGAGTCTGTGAGCTAATTAGCAAGATAATATATCCTGTTTTACCTCTCTTGAATAGAAGCTTTCTGGGGGCAGCAGCTTGGTCATGTTAAACATGCTTATCACTGCTAACTAGAACAGTGCCTCAGACATACCTGGCATACAAATGTGTGGGCTGACTTGAGTATCTAAAGCAAAAACTAAAATAAAGAAAAAAAATACTAAAAAGGTTCAAGAACATATAACACAACAGAAGATATCTTCAGATCAATTTCAAGATCACTGCTCCAAGGTCAGAGGACACCCTAAGAAAAGGTCCCAGGGAAATTTCAGAAATTACAAAGTTGAGAAATCATCCCAGATGCTGAGCTCAGAGCTAACGCCTAGAAGCCCCAGAGGACCTAAAACATGAAAAATACCCTAGAATGTCTCTGATATTTAAAATGTCTTAAAATTTGAAAAAGAAAAAAAATGTCAACATAAGAAAAGAGCTAATCTCCCAGAGAAGAGGCACATATGCAGGCAAAGAGAAGAAACAGAAGCATCTTTGGATCCAAAGATTAAGGCTGAAATCAAAGTGTAGAAAAACTTTTTTTTTTTTTTTTTTTTTTGAGACGGAGTCTCACTCTGTCGTCCGGGCTGGAGTACAATGGCGTGATCTCAGCTCACTGCAACCTCCACCTCAAATGTGGTTCCTGCCAACAAGGAGTCTGTGAGCTAGTTAGCAAAATAATCTATCCAGTTTTACCTCACTTGAATATAAGCTTTCTGAGGGAGCAGCTTGGTCACGTTAAACATTCTTATCACTGCTAACTAGAACAATGCCTCAGATGTAGTTGGTATACAAACATGTTTTCAAGCAATTCTCCTGCCTCGGCCTGCCAAGTAGCTGGGATTACAGGTGTGTGCCACCACACCTGCCTAATTTTTCTATTTTTAATAGAGATGGGGTTTCGCCATGTTAGACAGGCGGGTCTCAAACTACTGACCTCAGGTGATCAGCCTGCCTCGGCCTCCCAAAGTGCTGGGATTACAGGTGTGAGCCACCGTGCCAGGCCTAACTGTGGAAAACTTATTCCAATCTAAAAACATCTATGAAGTCAGGGCGATGCAACACCTCGGGAGGCCAAGGTAGGAGGGCTGCTTGAGCCCAGGAGTCCAGACCACCTTGGGCAACATAGTGAAACACTGTTTCTATAAGCAATAAAAATAAAAACATCTATGAAGATAGGCAGATAAGCTCTGACACAAAACAAACGAAACGTGCACTGAGGTAAGTAGCAGAAAAAGCACTGGCAGGAGACAGTATTCTGTCAGAATAGGACAGCAAAGGAGGACAGTCAGCCACAAAGACATTATGATTCGGAGACACATCAGCACCTAGGAAAAGACCAGGCTGAGAAGCAGCCACCCTGCAAAGGAGCAACCAGTCCTCAGAAAAGCATGTCTTGAAAAGGAAGACAAAAAGTATTAAGACAACAATTCAAAAAAAGAAAAAAGAAAGTCATTGCTAGTAAATGCGGGGGAGGGGGGAAGGTTTGGGGGAAGGGAGGGGATGACTGGGAGGGGGAGAGGACAGGGGAAAGGAGAAGAGAAAAGAGAGGGGAAAAGAGCCTGCATCAGATGCCCCCCTCCATATAACGTCATTCTGTCCTCTTTATAATCAAGTTTGGGAAAGAACCGGCTTCGCTCTCTCAATGCCCTGCACTCTGTAATCCACAACAATGAAGCTCCAGAGACTCCTCACCAAGTTCATTCGTCATGTCCTCAGGCTAACTCCAATGGAAACTCTGAAACCAACCTTTCTCTCAGTTCTTTACTAGCATTTAAACATGCTCAAATCCCTCCCTTTAAAAAACAAAAACCAAGTTCCCCCTTTACCTGCCATCTCTATAACCACCCCTAACTACCAGCATCAAACTTCCTGAGCATTGCTGTCTACACATGCTGAGCTCCACTTCCTCACTCTCACTCACTATTAAATCCTGATACAAACTGGCCTCCCCCTCCCATCCCTGTCATGTCACTGTTGCCTCTGCTGTGGCCTGTACTACTAACAGCTCCCAGCAGCTGAGCACGCTCTACCTGCTGAGATTTCCTCGGATGCCATAATCCCCATCCTTCTCAGTCCCAGTGTGGGAGCCTATTATCTGCTTCTTTTTCAAACACAAGAGTGCCTCAGATCTCACTCCACACCACTGCTTTTCTTACTCTATACACACTCCTCAAATAACCTCATCTACTCCAACAGCTTCCATTAACAAATACTGCACAGGCAAAGGCAGGAGTTTCAAAACTTTCTCTGTTCACCGCACCCTTAAAGTCTCAGGCGAAAAGGTATGCTTATTGAATAAAGAAAATGTTAACAATGTGGGTATTCATGTCCTAACAACTTGGTACCAACTTGAAAAAAATATACTTTGAGAGAAAATGGTATTTTTATTTCATTCTTTAATAACCACAAGTATTTATTGATACAGTATGTGTGCACCTGTTGAGCACTGCTTCTCTCAAACCTTGGGGTCAGACTGGACATGGCCTCCCTCATTTCCTTTTCCACATTGATTTTTACATGGTACAGCAACCACCAAAAATCCCTCTTTACAAACATGAGGTCATCGAATGGAATGGAATGCAATCTAGTCTAGAAACTTTTAACCACCTTGAGCTAGTAGATTCCACAGACTTGGACAGATGGAACTATGACTGTTTTCCTCAACAATGTGAAACATCCCCCAGTCTCCCAGTTTGCTGTGGCGCCTTAGCTGAAAGTCTGGGAAACTCTCAAACTGTTTGGGACAGTTTGGGACAACTAGTAACTCTCAGATGCGTCTCTCCAATCCAGACAACTCCTGATGTCTGGATCCCTAGTGCATGCAGCCAACTGAACATGATGTCCCCTCGGCACCTGAAACGTAACCCAGTCAAGTGTGACCCATCCTTTTCCCTTCAAAATGGATGTTGCTGTCACCATCTAAGGACAGTGCCATCACCCAACCACTCAGCCAGAGCTGGGCACTGCCCTGAACTCCTCCCTGCCCCAACTCCCCTGCCATACATACACACACACGGCCAATGATCAAATCCCAGCAATTCTACCTCCTCAAATTTCCCTCCTTCCAGACTTCCCTCTTCTAACCCATTCTTCAAAGGGCAAATTTGCCCATGTCCCTCTTTTGCTCACAATTCTTCAACCATTTCCTATTGCCCACAGAAGAGTCTCAACTTCACACAACAGGAATTACAAGACCCCACATGGCACAGCGCCTCATTACTTCTCCCTTACTTCTTGCCACTTCCCTGCTCTTGCCTGCAACCACCCCACTGGACTTAACTCCTGGTGTTTGTGGTTGCTCCAGTGCATCACCTCCTGACCATCTTTGTACACTCTCTCCTCAACCTGGACTTTGGTCAATTCCTCCTAATAGTGCTTCCTCTGGGAGGCTTTCCTGTCTCTCTGAATGTCCCTAAGTTTGGGTTTATGGTCCTCTTCTGAGCTCTTGTTGCCCGCCCCTTTCAGAACTCATATCATACATTGTAACCAATGGTTAAAACTCTTTGATATTGAATTGCACAGCAAGCTCACTGGGGGCTGACAGAGGTATCTGTCCTGTTTATCTCTGTATCCCCAGCATATATTAAAACTCTGAAGTGTACTGAATGAATAAAGCAAGTGAATGAATGGATTAGGTCATGCACGAGTCTCCCACATCCATCACTGATTACTGACTCTATCACGGTACTTATCACACTTCACTGTAATTGCTTGTCCTGTTAGACTATGAACATCTTGAAAGTGTCTGTCTCTTATTTTTGCAACTAGTGATTAAAATAGTGCCTGGCACTTAGTAGGTATTAACTAAATGTTTTTTTTTTTTTTCAATATAGAAGGTTGTACATTTAATCTACAGTGTTAAATGGGGAAAAAATCCAGAGGGATATACCCTATATTATGGTTACCTCTGAAGAAAGAAATAGAAATAGGACAACAATAAGAAGGGAAAAAGAAAACTGAGACTGTTTAACCTCTATAAATCTCTATGTTGATATTGTTTATTTTATAATGCACAAAATTTATGTATTACTGGTATAAAATATTTCTGTATTACTATAAAGTCAAGCCACAGGTAAAGATCCAGTCCTGAAGAAGAATGTGTGGGGATGTCAGAAGTATTTGGTTACACATGTTCAAGAGGAAAGCCCCCCCCCCAAAAAAAACGCCTGACTTAAAAGAAACCGAGCCCTTAAAAAAATCGGACTGAGAGGTTTAGAGATTCAAGGTTTACAGCAATGGAGAGCCACCCCCAAGTGAAAAACATGATTTGTGAGTACTCTTCAAAGAAAGTCCTAGGTACTCCAAAGACAACCACCAGTACTAGCCCATGAGTAAGGACAATTCATTTAATACTTATAATGCAATTGTTTTAATCAAAACATCCCAATAACCAACCAAAAGCTTACTGGCCACATGCAGGTTTCTATGGGAACTGTAATGCGTGACTACAAACACACACTGACAAGAGACAGGAGGCTACAATGTTGGCAAGACCACTTAGCCAAGTGTGTTCCACCTTTATTTTCAGAATTGTTGAAGACAGTAAAGCACATCACTGACTATTAGGTTGTACATTTTAAAGCAAACAGATTTTTTAAAAAATGCTGTTAAGCAACTTCAGGTCAGCAACTGGAAATGCAAGAACAATTTCTATGTGTAGATAGTTCTAGAATTAGCACAGATTGGAAGGTAAAATATACATAGCGGACCAAACGTTCCAATGTTTAAACATGTGAAAAGACACAGCATTTGTGAATATCAACTAAGAAAATCTTTCAAAATGAAGAAAAATGAGTACTACACTGAAGTCATTAGAACCCTGGGAGAAGGGAGCTGGAGAGGACACAATGAGAATGCCTTTGGGAAAGGTCAAGCCCAGCTTTCTTCTGTTTAACCTCTCAAGCAGATAAAAGAACTACGTGGTTTAAAGAACCACGGCCTTGTTTAACTGCTAGAAAAGGAGAGTTGGGTAAAGCACATATAAAAAGAAGCAATAGAATTTGCCCTAGAGACAATAGAAAGATTAGTCAATTACAACACTTTGAATTTAGTTTTGATAGAGTCGAATTTTGAGTTTTAGACAGTTTTCCAGATGCAAAATATTGCAAATAGTTATCCTCTCTCCCTTATAAAATGTAGATTCTGAATCTTGTTAAAATATGCTCTGTTATGCATTTGATTTGAAGAGCTGCAAAAGTGGTCTCTTTAATTTTCAGCTTTTGAAAACTCAAAGACTGTTGTTGGAAGTAAACTGCCAATTTAAAAATTAACCTTAAAATGAGAAAGAATTCCTATGATGTTCCCATTCATCCCTAACCGCATCACATAGTTTCTGATTAATTAAGAACTCTCCTCTCGACCAGGGAACTCTCCGTTGCAGAGGGGCCAGATCAAGAAGCAATCGCTATTGCCCGTCAGCATCACAAACCAAGAAGATTCTGCCCTCACTAAAGCCCCGGAGCGGAGGCGGCGTGGCCCCCACCCAGCGCGCGGGTAAAGTCTCCCGGGGATGATCCCCACGGGGCGACGGGGCGACGCGGCTCCGGGCGTGCGGTCCCCTGCACTCGCGGGCCGCCCCACCTCCTCCCCTACACTCTGTGAGTCCAGCCTGGCCTCTGAGGCCAGGAGCCACGCGGCCCCGCAGCCTCCGGGGAGAGAGCGCCCGCAACCGCCACGCACGCGGGCACCGAGGGCGCAGGCCAGGGCGGGGAGGGTCGGACCCTGGGGGCGGGGGACGAGCGGAGCTGGACCAGACCCGGAGAGGGCGCGCAGACACTGAAGGGATCCAAAGGTACCGGACGCGGGGATGCCCAGGGCGTCGTGCGTGGAGCGCGAGGGAAGGCCCGGGCGCCACTTGCGGCGGGGAGGGCGGGTGGCTGCCCCGTGTCCAGGGAGCGCGCACCAGACGGCCAGGGGCCGAAGGCGCGGGAGAGAAGCGCCGCCTGGCCACGCCGTGACGGCAAGAAGCCCCCGCCGGCGCGGGAGCCGGCCGGGAGGATGCGGCTGGGCTGCGGGGACAGGCGCGGGGCGGCGCCAAAGCGCGCAGTGGGCCCCGCCGCCCGACCCGAGCGCGCGGCGATGCAGCAACTTCAGTTGGCCGTGGGGCCGCCCCTCCCCCGGCAGCCGCCCGGCGGGCAGCCGAGAGGGCCAGAGCAGCCTAGGGCGGAGAGCCGGGCCGACCGCAGCCCTCACTCACCGCTCCGCGGTCCGGCCGCCAGCGCCGGGGCTCCGCTCCGAGCTCCATGGTCCCGCCGCGCCGCGGCCGCCCGGTGCACACGCCTCGCACCACACCGCACACAGCGGCGCGACCGACGCCGCCTCCGGCCGGGCCACGGCCGCGGCCACGCCCCCTCTCGGCGGTGGGGGGCCGGCCGGAGCAGGAGGGGGGCTCAGTGCCGGCTCCACCAACCAGAGTCCACTCACCGGGCCGCTTCATCAGGATTGGCGAGCGTCTAGCCCAATAGGGAGCTGGCCAGCGCGCGGAGCGTCGGTGCGGAGGGGCGGGGGATTGCGGAGGAGGTGGCTCTCACCCTTCGTCCTCCGCCCCCCCGCTCCGGATGAGGCTTAGGCAGAGTGCTTTCCAGCGAGGAGAGGTGGGGATACATCGGGCCAAGGGACCCTTGTGTCGTCTCTGGTTGCTAGGTGCCCATTACGGTACCTTTGAGTTTGCGTGTATATCCTAATCCTCCCTGGGTGTTGAGGGCTCCTGCACAGAGGTCCTCTACCTGTAAGGTGTCAGACGTCCTGCAGGGCTGAGGCTTCAGGCAACCCTGGGAGGACTGTAGCTCCATCATGGGTTGGTTAAAACCGTTAGCGTTCTGCCTTTAAAATCTTCCCGTCTCCTTCTACACAGAATATTCTGTTTTTGTCACCCTATCTCCAATCTCTCTCTACCCCAGATATAAGGAAATCCACAATGCTTATTAAAAATAAGATATCCCTGAAACTGCCAACATAAGCCCTGCCACCGTGGAACATAGCCACGTGCGACCAGATGACTGAGGGATAAACAAACTTAAGAAAAAGAAAAGAGGAGGAAAGAAAAGGAAGAGAAGAAAAGATAGAAAAACCAAGTATGTTCTAGGTAACAAATGAAAGGGGTTTAAAAATATAGAATAAAAATGTTATCTTTATTTTAATTTGCATGTCTTTATTCTTTTTACTTACCAATAGGATCACTAAATTGAAAACCTTAGGAAAAAAAAGTTTTCTTTTTAGGAAAAAATTTTAAATTCCAATGAAGAGTTCAAGAAACACTAATTTAATTTGATTTGCTCTTGTCTTTACAGATGTGTAATAACGATCAACATCTGTTCTAGCTAGTGACAACTAAAAGTTGGACAAATTAATAGCACTTGATAATTTCACCAAAGTTTGCAACACCAGAAATGCAGCAGAGAAATCATGCACCCCTCTTCATAAAATGCCTAATCTATTATCCTGCATTACTTCCAAAGGAGAGATTTTAAAAGCTCTTCTTAAAGATGACGTATATTCAGTTTCCATAATGTGCCATCATAAAAAAAAATGCTGGCAAATAACAAGGTAAACAGGATTTTGGTGAATAATCACAGTGACCCAGTATTTTAAATATTGATACTGGAGTGATAAATTTCTGCTGAATTGAAAGCTAAATTGGCATTCAAATTAAAATGACTTTCCTTCATTTCATCTTCACTTACCCAGGGGAATAGCTTCCATATCTATATTTAGGTCATTAATTTAAAACTAAAAAATATGAAGGTCTAGATACCCAGAGTGTTTTCAAGGTTGCTAATCATATTTTCCCTGGCTGCTCCCCTCTTCGATGACCCCAGCCTTGTAAACGCCTGTTACATTTAGTTTGCAGTCACTGTTAGCCCTTAATCACATCCTCCCGAAGTGTTCGAGTTTGTTTCGTATAGGTCAGTCTTGTCTCTCTAATTAGATCATCAGTTCCATGAGGATAAGGTCCTTATTTTACAGTCCTCTTTCCTCCTTTCATAATGGCTACTAAAGTACTGAACATGTGGTAAATATAATTCTATTCCTAGTGTTGTGGTTCATAATACAAATAAATTATTTCAAATATGGTCTAATGTGAACCAGTCCTTTAAATAAAAGTTGCAGCTGGTTGCAGTGGCTCATGCCTATAATCCCAGCACTGTGGGAGGCCAAGGTGGGTGAATCACCTGAGGCCAAGAGTTTGAGACCAGCCTGACCAACATGGAGAAACCCTGTCTCTACTAAAAATACAAAAATTAGCTGGGCATCATAGTGCATGCCTGTAATCCCAGCTACTGGGGAGGCTGAGGCAGGAGAATCGCTTGAACCTGGGAAGCAGAGGTTGCGGTGAGCTGAGAATCACACCATTGCACTCCAGTCTGGACCACAAGAGCTAACTCCATCTCAAAAAAAAGATTGCTCAGAGCAGTCTTGTTAGAGGATTAGAGTCCACCACTAATAAGTGCCTCATCCTTAATAACTGCTTGAAAAATGTTGCTGCATCAGGGAGTGAATTGGTAATCTGTAACAGAATCTTGACTAAAGGTGCTTACCAAATAGGGGTGCTTCTTATCACAAAACCAGAAATCTGTAGACAGCCCCAGGGCTTCAGGGCTTCTGTAACATCTCTTCTATGGTGTCATTGTGTCTCAGGCTCCTTAGCCGTTGGCTCTACTGTCTTTGTTATGTGATCTCTGTTTTCATGCTCACAGGATGCCTGCTTCCCTTGTAAGCATTGCATCACATTCAGGAGAATGGTAAGGGAAAATAGGTAAAGGGCAGAAGATCAAAGAGGTGCATGCCAATTGGTCTGCATCTTTCTGTGAAGCTCTAACCAGCACCTTCTGCTTGCATTTTCTTGGCCAGGCAGATGTCACATGACCACCCTTAGCTGCAAAGGAGTCTGAAATGCTAAGTATTTAAAGGCTGGGGGAATATTAGAGTTCTGTTAGCAATGGAAAAGAGAAATGCAGACGTTGGGTATGACAGTAGCAGTACCTTTGTTGAATAAATGAATTCATGATTGAGCCCTCACTCTTTATTCATAAGACCCACTTTTTTCAAAAGGCCACTCAAGTGTCAATTAAAAAAAAAAAAAACGGATTTTCAAGTGAGCAAAAGATATAAACAGACACCTCACTAAAGTAGAGATGACAATACACTGATGGCAAATAAACATATGCTCAATATCATATGTCATTAAGGAATTACAACAGCCATGAAATACTATGACATACCATGAGGATGGCTAAAATCGAAAAGCTAGCAGCAACAACAACAACAAAAATCCCTAATGATATCAAATACTGGCCAGGATACAGAGCAAAAGGAATGCCCATCCATTGTTGATGGGAATGCAAAATGGTACAACCACTTTGGAAGGCAGTCTGGCAGTTTCTCACAAAGCCAAGCATAGTCTCACAATTTAGTCTAGCCATCACACTTCTAGGTGTTGACCCAGTTGTATTGAAAATATGTCCACATGAAAACTTATCCCTGAGTGTTTATTCATAATCACTAGACCCTGGAAGAAACGAAGATGTCCCTCACAAGGTGAATGAATCACAAATTGCAGTACATCCATACAACAGAATGTTATTCCATGATAAAAAGAAATTAACTATCAACCCATACGAAGACATGGAGGAAACTTAAATGCATATGGCTAAATGAGAAAAGTCACTCTGAGAAGGCTACAGACTGTATGATTCTAAGTATATGCATTCTGGAAACTGCAAATATATGAAGATAGTAAAAACATCAGGGACTGCTAGGAGGCAGGAGGGGAGGGGAGGCATTAGGGCAGAGCAAGTGCTCTGTACAATCTTGTAATGGTGGCTATACATCATACATTTGTCAAAACCCAGTGAACATACAAGACAAAGAGTGAACCCTAATGTAAACTGTGGATTTTTGTTATTAAAAAAGCATCAATATTGGTTCGTTAATTGTAAACAAATGTATAATGTTAATGTAAGATAATAGGGGCAACAGTAAAGAAGATGATGGGTACGCAGAACTCTACATACTATCTGCTCAATTATTCTGTAAATATTAAACTACTGAAATATAGAATCTGTTGATTATTTAGGGAAACAAAATAAGCCGATAGGAACCATAGTTAACATAATAAAGAGAAAGTTTCCTTTCTTAAAACTTTTTAAGCAAGGTAACCTTTGCTGTATTTATGACCCTTTATTGCAGTCACAAATTCTATTGCCCTTCAACTAATGGTAAATCTTTTTTAAAAGTTCTTTATCAATGTACCTTTTAAAAAGTTTTTGGGCTATGTGCAGTGGCTCACACCTGTAATCCCAGCACTATGGGAGGCCAAGGCAGGAGAATTGCTTGAGGCCAGGAATTTGAGACCAACCTGGGCAAGATAGTGAGATTCCCATCTCTACAAAAAAAAATAAAATAATAAGCCAAGAGTGGTGGCATATGCCTGTAGTCCCAGCCACTCAGGAGGAGGCTGAGGCAGGAGTGTCACTTCGGCCTAAGAGTTGGAGGCTGCAGTGAGCTCTTCTCACCACTGCAGTCCAGCCTGTGTGATGGAGTAAGGTTTTGTCTCAAAAAAAAAAAAAAAAGAGAAAGAAAGGAAAGGAAAAAGAAAGAGAAAAAACAAAATCTTTGTGGAGCTTTTCCTAATTTTTTATATTAAAATTTTTCCAATGTAAAGAAAAATTGAAAGAATGGTACAATGAACACCCATATACCTTTACCCAATTATCTACACACTACCACATTTGCTCCATCAGTCTCTCTCTCTCTCTCTCTCTCTCTCTCTCTCTCTCTCTCTCTCTCTCTCTCTCTCTCCATGATTTTTTTAATTGAACCCCTTGAAGACAAATTGCAAACACCAAAATACTTTACCCTAAATACGTAGGCATGTATCTGCAAAATAAACATTTTTGGATTGTTCTAGTGTAAAAGCAGAGCCGTGCAGAGCCTATAAAATGGAACTGTGGAGACTAGATACCTCAGACTTCATTACTACCCCTCCCCACTTTTTTTTCTGTAAATACTTGACCAACCTGATATACAATGCTGTTATTATACTGAAATATAGTAAAATATATCTAGCAGTAGGGAAACCGATGACAAGGTATTGTGGTCAAGAGAATTCTGGTGATGCAAGTGACCGTCAGTGTTCTGTGAAATCCTGTGCATGCAGCATGCAGTGCAGCCAGTCTGGGGCCCACAGGGGAGTGAGATGCGGCTGTCTAGCATTACAATAACTGAACAGCTCCCAAGCATATTCGTAATAAAAATATGCTTCACAACTATTTTTAAAACCTCTCGAACTGTGCCATCTTTGTTCTTTGCCTGGTCAAAATCTTGGATACATTTCTAAAGTCAAAATGTACGCAGCTTGAGTGTCCTCTTAATTTGAATCTGATAGTGATGACACAGTGACTTTTTCAAGACACTTAATAAATTAGTTATTCCCTCAGTGATTTGCTTAAGTTCTCTTTTGTCATCACTAAGTCTTTAGTGGAAAAACAATTGTCATTCTTTTTAGTTAATAGCATGTCATCTTACATAAAAATTACAAACTGCTTTGCATTAGGAACTGGGTTGAATCTCACTTTGTGGAAGAGAAAGAACAAAGATTGGTTACTAATTAAAAGAATATAATTAGAATATGTAAGAAATCAAATTATGAAAGCATAATAACTGTCATCATTTTTGACATGCTCATTTGTACTTGTTCTCAGAATGAAGCAAAATAATGACTACGAATACCTCAGTTCTCAAGAATTAATTTAGCTCCACATATAAATCTTTATAAACATCCTTTACTTACCCTAGCTTTCTTTCGAAGGATAGTATTTATTTTTATCTTGACATAGAGTGAAATAAATACATACATATATACATATCCGTATCTCCCGAGAATAAAATATTTGCTGGAAACATGAAGAATTATATCTTAAATTTTAAAAATAACCCAATTATCTCATGAGAGAAAGGCAGTATATTAACTTTATTTTGAGGTGAGGAAAACTATAGGAAGGTAAAAATAATAAACACTTATTGAGAATTCTCTATGTACAGTATGGTATATTTGTTGTATTTAATCTTCATAACATCTATTGGATATGTGGTCTATTGCCCATTTTATAGATAAGGCACAGAGAAATTGTGTTTCCCCCCAAGGTAACCCATCCAAGACTCTGTGATATTTCAATAGACAAGCTGTTTTTCCAATGAACCAGGAGAGCCCTAGAAGTTGCAATTCTTGCTAAGTGAGACAGTAGAGTAATGTGTGCACAATATTCTGACAAGCACATGGCCAATACTTCTCTCAAATCTATCCCTGCCTCTCCTTTCCCATTGCCACAACCCAAGCTGAGTTCACCACCATCCCTTTCTGTGCTGTTACAATATTTCTAACACATTCCCCCTGGTTTCTCCTTCAGTGTGTCTTCACACTATTTTATAAGCAATTTTTAAAATATAGATCTGATCACATCTCTACATTGTTCAAAAACCATCAGAGTCTCCTACTATCTACATGATAAATAAGATGTATCCCTTAAAAATAATCCAGGTCCAACCAGATTTCCTGAAACATCCTGCACCATTAGCATTCTCCCTACATGCCCTGGGCATTTTCTGTCTGAATACCCCTCCTGCCTTTCCTCAACTGGGAAGCTCAACTTTCACAACACAGCTCAAATTCACCTCTCCGGAGCCTTTCTGGGCGCAGTTATCTACACCAGCCTCTGTACTCTCCCTGCACTCCTTCATGTGGCTTTATTGCCACAGTTAATTCATTGTCCCCCACCAGACAGGGAATTCTTAGAGACCAGAAACTAGTTCTTATTCATCTTGAATCCCTAGTGCCTAACAAGTACCACGCATAGAGCTAATATTTGTTGAATGAGTTTTCATAGTATCATAGGAATTACTAATACCCAAGGAATCTAAATAGCACTTAAAGACAGAGGGGTCCAAGGCAACAGGCTTAGACATTTCCATGGTGAGTAACTGGGGAGCAGGTTTCCATCCTCCATGAAGCCACTGTATTAGCTCATTCTCATGCTGCTATAAGGAACTACCTGAGGCTCAGTAATTTATGAAGAAAAGTGGTTTAATTTACTTACAGTTTTGCACACTTAACAGGAAGCATGGCTGGGAAGCCTCAGAAAACTGACAATCATGGTAGAAGGTAAAGGGGAAGTAAGCATGTCTTACCATGGTAGAGCAGAGAGAGAGAGAGAGAGAGAGAGAGAGAGAGAGAGAGAGAGAGAGAGAGAGAGAGAGAGAGAGAGAGAGAGAGAGAGAGAGAGAAGGGAAAAGTGCCACATACTTTTAAACCGTTATATCTCATGAGAACACACTCATTATCGTGCGAATAGCAAGGGAGAAATCTGCCCCCAAGATCCAGTCACCTCCCACCAGGTTCCTCCTCTGACATGTGGGGATTACAATTCAACATAAGATTTGGGTGGGGACATAGAGCCAAACCACATCAGACATGAAGCTGATGGTGACAGCATTAGGAAGATTGAAGGTGTCCCTAGTGACAATTGTGTCACTCCAGGCACGTTGGCCCATGCAGGCTGCCTACTCCCACACTGCCCACTTCTTCCCCACCAGACACTGATCAGTGTCTCCTGACTCTCATCCAGCAGACGCACAATCCTGGCCTTGCTGGGGTGGGGGCGGGGAGGATGCCTGGATCTGAAGTTACTTTGCTGTTAAAGGTGTTACAGCAAGATATGCACAGGCCATAACTAGACACCACTTATTGTCCACTTATCCTGAACCCCAGAACCTTGAGAGGCAGGGGGATGGGATATAAAGACCATGAGCTCTTGAATTAAACTAATCAGGATTAAATTCCAGGTACACGGCTTACTTATGAAAGTAACTAAATGTCTCTGGGCCCCCATTTTCCTTACATAAGATGAATGTAAAAATAGTTCAACAATTACCAGTGTTCATGAGTTTTTGTTTTGTTTTGTTTTGTTTTTTTAGACAGAGTTTCGCTCTCATTACCCAGGCTGGAGTGCAATGGCGCGATCTTGGCTCACCGCAACCTCCACCTCCTGAGTTCAGGCAATTCTCCTGCCTCAGCCTCCTGAGTAGCTGGGATTACAGGCATGCACCACCATGCCCAGCTAATTTTTTGTATTTTCAGTAGAGACGGGGTTTCACCATGTTGACCAGGATGGTCTCGATCTCTTGACCTCGTGATCCACCCGCCTCAGCCTCCCAAAGTGCTGGGATTACAGGCATGAGTAACCCCGCCCGGCCCATGAGTTGTTTTGTTTTGTTTTTGAGATGGAGCCTTGCTCTATCACCAGGCTGTAGTGCAGTGGCACAATCTCGGCTCACTGCAAACTCTGCCTCCTGGGTTCAAGTCAATCTCCTGCCTCACCCTCCCGAGTAGCTGTGACTATAGGCACACACCACCACACCTAGCTAGTTTTTATATTTTTAGTAGAGATGGGGTTTCACCATGTTGCCCAGGATGATCTTGAGCTCTTGACCTCTTGATCTACCTGCCTCTGCCTCCCAAAGTGCTGACACTATAAGCATGAGCCACCACGCACAGCCCAGTGAGTTTTAATTATTCCTCTTCTTCATCCCTCCCTCTTTGGACTACACTTGTTGATGTATAAGATCTGTTCCTGGCCGGGCGCGGTGGCTCACGCCTGTAATCCCAGCACTTTGGGAGGCCAAGGCAGGTGGATCACGAGGTCAAGACATTGAGATCATCCTGGTCAACATGGTGAAACCCCGTCTCTACTAAAACTACAAAAAATTAGCTGGGCACGATGGCGCATGCCTGTAATCCCAGCTACTCAGGAGGCTGAGGCAGGAGAATTGCCTGAACCCAGGAGGCGGAGGTTTCGGTGAGCTGAGATCACGCCATTGCACTCCAGCCTGGGGAACAAGAATGAAACTCTGTCTCAAAAAAAAAAAAAAAAATCTGTTCCCTTCAGCACCTGAAGGAAATTTATTTTAAGTCAGTACTTCACAAACAACCAAGAGGGTTACCTGGAAATGACTGAACCAAAGCTTATGAGGGGAACTAAAATTTGCTGCACTTATTTAAACACACAGTAAATAATGTATAGAATAAGCCTATGTTTTCCAATAAGGAAATATATCAAATCCTAGCATATAGACCCTCCCCCAGTTTGTTCATCCTTGTCTGGGACCTAGCATGCTTTCAGATCCATGTGTACCTTGTTTTCATATTATTACAAAAATTGGAAGCTATTGCTCCAAATTCAGTTATATTAAACTACAATGTCTTTGTTTATTGTTTGGGTTATTACTGCTCCTAATTTGCTCCTAAAAGAAATGTACAACACTCTCTTGCCACACATACTCTGCAAAATTACCTGCGGCAGTTGCCTGGGATTGGCTTTTATCTCTGTGCTGTGGTGAGGTAGAGTTATATAAGCCACCCGGGCTTTTGGCAGGAAGAAAATAACTCCCAGAGTGATGCTACCTGAAAAACTTGCCTTCATTATCAGACATTCTTCTCGACCTTCAGGCCTTGGAGCTTTTGCTAGTTAAAATATTCTAAGCTCATATACATGTGGATTATATATGCAATGGCTTTTCCTATAAAATTTAAAGATCTTAACAGAATTAGGTGTTTTTTAAAATTTTTTCTTAGAAAAGCCCTTGAAGAAAGGATATTTGACAGATGAGTCATCTAAGACACCAGACGTTAAATGACTTGCCTGGGGTCACAGAGGGTTTTTATTTTGACAAATCCAAGAACACTTCCTGAAGTTGCCTTCATTCCCAGTCTGAGTCATCCTCTGTAGAAAGGATTGTGGTTGTTTTTTTTTTTTTTTTTTTTTTGAGACAGAGTTTCGCTCTTGTTACCCAGGCTGGAGTACAGTGGCGCGATCTCGGCTCACTGCAACCTCCGCCTCCTGAGTTCAGGCAATTCTCCTGCCTCAGCCTCCTGAGTAGCTGGGATCACAGGCGTGCGCTACCATGCCCAGCTAATTTTTTGTATTTTCAGTACAGACGGGGGTTTCACCATGTTGACCAGGATGGTCTCATCTCTTGACCTTGTGATCCACCCGCCTCGGCCTCCCAAAGTGCTGGGATTACAGGCTTGAGCCAACGCGCCCGGCCAGAAAGGATTGTGTTTTATTCAACTTTGCGATCCCCATGTCAGGTCCACTAACCCTCAATACCCATTGTCTTTATTCATAAAGATAATGAAGTTTTATTAATAAAAAGAGAGACAAGCCGGGCGCGGTGGCTCAAGCCTGTAATCCCAGCACTTTGGGAGGCCGAGGCGGGTGGATCATGAGGTCAAGAGATCGAGACCATCCTGGTCAACATAGTGAGACCCCGTCTCTACTAAAAAATACAAAAAATTAGCTGGGCATGGTGGCGCGTGCCTGTAATCCCAGCTACTCAGGAGGCTGAGGCAGGAGAATTGCCTGAACTCAGGAGGCGGAGGTTGCGGTGAGCAGAGATCGCGCCATTGCACTCCAGCCTGGGTAACAAGAGCGAAACTCCGTCTCAAAAAAAAAAAAAAAGTGAGAGAGAGACAAGTCATAAGATGCTCTGGTGGAAGCCAAGCTAAATACAACGTTTCTTTCTGCCATTAAGGAGAACCTCAAGGCCTGGAAGGGGAAACCCAGGCAGGTAGTCAAAAGCAATATTTAAGAGTCAAGAAAAAAATGTAGTGGGATCTAGGGGAGAAGTAGAGGGTAAATTATATTCCACCAGAGTATCACAGGGAAGGAAGATACATCTAATCAAATAGAAGCATGGGAGAGGTGACATTGAAGTAGAACCTCAGGGCTGGGTGAGGTGGCTCACGCCTGTAATCCCAGCACTTTGGGAGGCCGAGGCGGGTGGATCACGAGGTCAAGAGATCGAGACCATCCTGGTCAACATGGTGAAACCCCATCTCTATTAAAAATATATATATATTTATTTTATATATATGTATATATGTGTGTATATATATATAATTAAAATAAATTAATTAATAAATGAAGTAGAACCTCAAAGGGTAGTTGTTGTTTTGACAAGTAGAGATAGCTGGAGAAGGGCACAGAGGGGCTAGAAATGGCATAGTTGGGGAGAAGCTGGTGAGTTGGGGGAATGCTGGAGAAAGTTGCAGCGAAGCTGGAAGAAAAGGCTAGGACTTCACTCTGTAGGGTCATGAATGTCTTGCTAGAAAATTCTGGCACAATTGCGTAGACCACAAGAAGCCCCTGCGGGTAGTTTATCAGTTCACCAAAGTGTGTAACAGCCTTGAGATGGGCTCAGCTCTCTGGGGAAAAGAATGAAATGCAGAGCTGCTGCGTACTTTGTGAAGATTTCTACCATCCATGAACAGTGTGTTAGAGAGGAGAAAGGAGGCAAGAAGATGAGTTATAAAGTTCTCAGATAAGTAGCAGATGTAATGAAGGCTTCAACTGAGAAAGTGGCAAAGAGAAGGGAAAGAAAAGAGCAGAGTGGAACATGTCTCAGGGATAGGACCCAGGGCAGTTGATCATGGACCGGAAAGTAAGAGGAGAAGGAAATTAAAATGTCAGAGATTATTTCAAGGTTTCAAGCTTCTGAGAAGTAAGAGGAGGATGTTATTACAGACAGGATAGTCTGGAGAAAGAGTAAATTTGAAGGAAAACATCTGGAGTTTTATGGTAAATGCTAAGAAATTTATCAGGTGCTATATAAATGAAAAAATAGAAATGCCGCAGTCCAAAATATATCTGTGCAGGTTTGCTTATCAGAATCCAAAAACCTGAACTCTAGCTCTCTACAAAACTTAATATAAGGTCAATCTATACCAACCCAAATGATTGACCCTGACAGATATTAATAAAGCAAAACCATGCTCTCCAGGGGAAACCAAGCCATTTTGGGCAATGCCATTCATTGACATTGATGCATGATTAGATGGCTCAATCAAAATCTACCTAGGATGTGTTAATTCACCCAACAGACCAATGCCCCTAAAAGTGTTCTCACTGGTGTCTGTTTGATATTTTCTCACTCATTTCAATGTGGACAAGTGTCTGGGGAGCATTTTATTTGCACTTAATGGAGATGTTAAAAAATAATAATAATAACCAAGGAAATTGCAACTGGGTGGAGAACATCAAGAGAAGCAAACAGACTACTACAGTTCAAATATACACTATTCTAGAAGGTTTTACAATAGCAGGGAGAAGCATCTTCAGTAGAAAGGCAGAAGAGAGGAAAACTAATTGAAGAAGTCTTCTCAGGGAGAACATTTGAGGTTCACACCTCAGGTATGAGTAGGAATTAGTATGGCCAAGCAAAGAGCCCACTCTAGACAGAGTTGATACCAAATGCAAAGACATTAAGGACAGTGTGTTAATTCAGGTACAGCTCACTACTAATTCTGGATAGATAGCCCCAGGAGAAGGATGTATATAGTGTGTGTGTGTGTGTGTGTGTGTGTGTGTGTGTGTGTGTGTGTGTGATATTGATGGGGTAAGAGAGAAGTGTGGAAATAGTTACACAGAAATTAGACTGAAGGGGTAAACTGAGACAGATACTAATTTTTGTCAGTCAACTTATTATATCCTATATTACTATACAGATTGAAAGTGTCTTGTAAAGTATATTAGTAAAACAGGATTACAAATTAGCAATTCAAACAAAGAACAAACATGGGATGGACATTTGTGAAAAAAGGCTGAAATTACGAATCATAAAGACAGATCACCTATTTTGTTTTGAGCTTCCGAGGTGCCAATTCTGGGGAAACGAAAACATGACTTACGTATCTATTAAATAAAACAAATCTGGGTGCTTACAAGAAGTAAGGGCCCTTGGAATGCAGTAATTGCTCCTTCAGTTTCATTGGTAAGCCACTTTGCTGATAGGAGGCTTTAGACACGGTAAGTAGAGATCTGTCCTTGAAAACCATGAGCCTGATGAAGAGGGTAAGCGTGGCTGAAGGGGAAATACAGGAAGCATGGCCTCAGCTTCCCCTCTTTGCAACATGGGCTTCTTTCCTGCACTTGTGAAAGCAAGTTACAGTCACACACTGGAGCCGGCAGGCCACATTAGTCCCAGATGTGGTTTATTTTTGGCAAACACAGTTTTTGTTGTTGTTTGGCCTGTTTGCCTGTTTTTACTTTTATTTATTTATTTTATTTATTTATTTTTTGATATGGAGTCTTGCTCTGTCACCCAGGCTGGAGTGCAGTGGCACGATCTCGGCTCACCACAACCTCTACCTCCTGGGTTCAAGCAATTATCCTACCTCAGCTTCCCAAGTAGTTGGCGCTACAGGCATCCACCACCACACACAGCTAATTTTTGTATTTTTAGTAGAGATGGGGTTTCACTATGTTGGCCAGGCCGGTCTTGAACTGCTGACTTCACGTGATCAGCCCACCTCGGCCTCCCAAAGTACTGGGATTAGAGGCATGAGCCACTGTGCCTTGCCTGTTTGCCTGTTTTTACTTTTATTTTTGTTTTTATGTTTTCTTTGCAAAGCAATATGTTTGTAAAAGACTTTGAAAAGACAGAAGAGCAGAAAGAAAAAAAATGATAAAAATTCAACTCAGAAACAATCACTATTAACACCTGCTTTTATCTGAGATATTTGCTTCAAGGATTTTTTTTTCACTTGGACCTTCCAGGCACAACAGGCTACTCTGGGTTCTGGGTCCCCTATGGCCTTGTATCTGGCCCAAATCGCATATTTTTTTTCCTGCCTAGTCTTTGTGATCCCAAAACTAAAATCCTAAATGATGTATGATCCCTAAGATTATGTCACAAAGTGAATAAGTTATAAAAGAAAGGAAGAAAAAGAGTAAAAGGAAGGATATTCATTCAAGAGGAAAATAAATCTAATAAGATTAATTAATAGTATTTTTAAAGCATCAGTTAAACATTTTAAGTAAGAGAATTTATTAAACCACATTAAGACTGAAAGCCAAAACATGTTTAAAAATAAAATAGAGGCTGGGCTCAGTGGCTCACATCCATAATCTCAGCACTTTGGGAGGCCAAGGCAGGAGGATATCCTGGGGCCAGGAGTTTGAGACCAACTTGGGCAACATAGTAAGATCCTGTTTCTACAAAACATTTTAAAAATCAGCTGCATGTGGTGATGCACCTGTAGTCCCAGTTACTCGGGAGGCTGAGGCAAGAGTGTCACTTGAGCCCAGGAATTCAAGGTTGCAGTAAGCTATGATAATGCCACTGCATTCCAGCCTTTGAAACGGTGTGAGGCCATTTCCCTAAAAAAATTAAATATATAAATAGATATAGTATAAATACAATTTAGACTAAGATAGATTTCTCTTAAATCTAGAAAAGTAAAAAATCAAACCAAAAAAGTAGAAAGGATAAAAGGTAAAGAACAAGGAATTAAAAGGTAAAATTATTACAATCAAAATTAAAAACGTAAAGCCAAAAGGCATTATGACGACTAACAAGTCAAAAGTTAAAATGAAATTGAAAAGCAATAACGTTACAAGAAAAAACAATTTTAAAGAAAATAAATCTAAGCAGTCTGAAAATCCATGAGGGAATATTAAAACAATAAAAAGGAACAATGAAAATTACATACTCTATCCTAAAGTAAATCTTGAAGTACAAAGCTAGAACTCTGAGGAAAACTCCAACTTTGCTACTACAGTGGAAGGGAATGAAGGAAAATAAGCAGAAAGCAAACAGCAGCAGAGCTCCTAACAAAGCCCTGGGTTGCCTCTGGTTTCCCACGGTCCATCCATTTACCCTAGGGATGGAGAGTGGAGAGGGCATAGAACAACATGATGCTCTAAGCGAGCCATGCCCTGTGCCTTCAGCATGGTTTCCCCTGTTCCTGATGATGACAAATCTTTTCAACTGGCTGATCATGCCTGAGAAAATGTCCTTCTGTTATTGAAATTTGTCAGTGGAAGGTATGCTGCTTAGCATACACTGGGTAGACTCTGTGACTGACCAGGGGTGGCCTTGAGAAAGGGAATGGTCAGAAAAACAGGCAGAGCATATGTAGCTTCCCGGGATGTCCACAGTGTGGTGGGAGTTACCAAGCCACAGTGTGGTCTTCACCTTGACAGCTTTAGGTGACCTTGTCAGATCACTTGACCTGGAGTCCCCTGGTCCCCATGGCAGCCAGCTTCACCAAACACACTCAGGATGCTTGTTGACTCTGACTAATACCGCACAGGGAAAACAATGCCAGATTCTTACTCTGATTCTTCTACAGATGGTGAAAAAGCTAATTGTGTCATGGCATCACCATAGACACTTTACAACGAATGAGATCTTAACTTCGTTTCTATCCTTAGTAGTCATACTCAAGTTTTGATGAGATTTGAGATTCTCTTAACTCTTTTGATAACAGTAGGAGGGATCCTGGCAGCTCCCATTCCCTCCGAGCAGTGGTACTGACCTGTGTTTGTGCAGGATAGCTGGAGGGTATGCTGTGCTGAGAAGAAGCACATTTGCTGGCCCATCACCACCTCAAAAATTCTTCTGTACTCTTGGTATAAACCAATTTGGGGCTTCCATCTTACTATGCATCTTATGTACTTAGATAAGCCTTTCTTATGAGAAGCCAAGAAGGATGAAGAGTGGGTAAGATAGTGACGATTCATTCCCAGTTTGAAAAGAAAATCAAGAGCTTCATTTTACCTTGTACTGTTGCATCTACTCTTAATATCACTGAACCCTTTCTCTCACACCTTGAAAACTAAATTATCTGGGAAAACAGTTCCTAGATGCCCCTGTAAGAATTTTATTCCCAACTCTGGTTAGAATTTTTGCGAGTTGTTCCTGTGCCTCTCAAATCATAATGTTAGTAGAACAGGGCAGTTACATACAGGCATGCATGGCTGCAAAGCCTCCATCCATCCATCCACCCCCAGAGCTAGTCATTATTTTTTAAGGAACCAGCCTATATGCCAATAGCAATTGCTGGGATCTTAGAAATCGGTTCTTGTAGGTTTAAATATAGCTACAGCTAATGACATATCGATTATTGCAGTGAAGCCCTGCAAAAAGCAATTTTCCACTCGATTGCCAATGGGAACCAGAAGAGGTCAAGCTTAGCAAGACTGGGGAAGCTATCAGTGCCCCACAATATTTCTGGAATTCCGGGATTTTGAAAGGGAACCTTGAGGCAGTTTCCATAGAACTTATGGCTACAGCCACGTGGCCTTGAGAATGGATCAGCTCTCCACACCCTGTGAAGGCCATGAGGGCACCAGGCACTGGGAAGTTATGCTGGTTTATCCTTGTCCTCTCTTCCCACCATTTGTTCGCCCTTTTTCCTCTCTGTCTTTCCCTAGAATTGAGACTTTAAGATCTGAAATTTAAAAGTACATTAATCTATTACTCTCTCCACCTCATCCTCATATACAATAATAGTAATATTTCTCTTCAAATGGTTCAAAATTAAGTCTATTGTATTTTAGAAATTACATTGAAAGCTAAAAGCTTTCTGAATGAATAAATAAGATTTTCATTCCCAAGGACTTTGCGGACGCTGACCCACAGGGCGTCCCAGTTTCGAGGGTTTGTTTTCAAATTCAGCAGCCATCTACCCACCATCTATGCTCAACTCTCTCCCGCACATGCAGAGGAAGTCCTGAGAGCCAAGAATAAAAGCAGGAATGCTTCTAGGTAAACAAAGACTCCAGGGTCAGAGTCCAGGCAGACACATTCCCACCACCTCCCCATCACTCCAGCATCCTGCGCTCAGGAATGCCTTAAAGAAGCAGAGCTTGACCTTTCCACACAGGACACTGAAAGGACTTGATGTCCCAAAGCCCTCCACTACCCTCCATCATGTTTTCCTTTTCATTACCTTCTTTACATACTCCTTCTTCTTTAGCCTGTGTTCACAAATGCTTTGTCGCATTACGACTGCAGGCTCCTTATGTGCAGATACTACTTCTGCATGCTCCATTCACTGCCTTTCAGAAAGTGACATTAAAAAATCATGCCCCAAGGCAATTAATCAATAAGCATTTATTGAGCACCTATTCTAGGCCCAGGGCAGCAACAGCTGTTGCTGATAAATTAACAACTCGTTTCGGACAGGAGGTGACACAGAGTGCTGTTTAACCCAGATAAAATGTGTTAGGTGCATGACATTGAACTCTCGTTTTCAGATATGTCACTTCAATGCATGTGGCTAATATATAGCCTTGTGTGAATAGGTGCTCAATACTTTAACCACTTCTCACTGGCAGATTTTGATGCAGTACTACAATTAAGATTCTATGGCTCTCTGGCAAATGGAATACAAAAACATTTGAAAGGGAAGTACGATCTAGATGGAGAATAACAAACGATTTATAGTTTATTTGCCAAGACATGTAGGAGGTAAATATAAAACAAAACTCCAGCAAATTTAGCATTTTCATTCTCCAAATATAATGCTGCTGACTACAGGCCAACAGCACAGCTTTGCACAGCTCCTTGCATTAAAATTGGCCAAGAATGAGATGCCATCACTGTTCCACATTTAGACACTGTAACAGACATTTGCTAGTTTGTGGCCAGATATTGGTTTATTCAAACAACCTACAATCTTATTTATAACCCACATGGCAAATAACAAAGGTATGAAGGGTGGTACTCTTTGCCATGTTGAGCCTTTATATGTGCTAAAGATCATAATTCTAAGTATGTAATTCATCTTTCATCTGTGAAGCAACAAGGTAAATACGATTCCTTTGAAGCAGTAAATCTCAGCACTCTGCAGGTGCCTGGGTGGAGATTTCAGTAGGATTTTTGTAAGGCAAATGGGTCATGTTCAAACTATGCAATTCAACTCAAGTGCTTAATGTGTACCACAGCATGTCAGGCAGGCACGATAGAGTCCCCCATGTATAGCTCCAAAGGTGGAATAAAACAGGTACACCAATACCTGGCAGAGAAGGCTGTGTACATTCAGGGCTGGGGAAGTGGTGCAGAATGACAGATGGATTAGGAGGAAAGTGAGACCTCTCCTGGTTGGAGGCTTAACAAATTTAAGGGAAGGATGTAGCATTTGAGATGGAATGGAAAGAATGGGTGGGCTCTGGCCAGGTACAGTGGCTCATGCCTGTAATCCCAGGACTTTGAGAGGCCAGGGCCAGAGGATCACCTGAGCCCAGGAGTTTGAGACCTCATTCCTACTAAAAAAAAAACAAAAAAAACAATAACGACGACAACAACAACAAAACGTAGAAAGGAGAAACCCAAAGGGGCTGGGAAGAAAGGTGTTAGAGGGCCAGGTACCTTCTTTACCAGGGCCTGCCTGCCTTCTTCCCTATAATAGCTAACACTGCTTGAGTGCTTACTGCATACCAGGCACCACTTAAGTGCTTGTTACATAATATGATCCATTTAATCCTCAAAATATTCCTATGAGAGTATCAGTAAAATAATCTTACCTCATTTTCAGTTCAGAAAAACAAGGCACAGAGAGGCTAAGCAACTTGCCTGAGATTGCACAGCTATTAAATGGCAGGCTGGAATGCAAACCCAGGCAAGCTGTTTTCAGGTGCAGTCTTAAGTTCCCCCTTTCCCTGCTCTTGAGATTTTGGGCCCCAACACATTGGGCTGCAACCTCTAGCTCTAAATCTGACTCCTCTCGGGCCAGTGCTCTCAGTTGGATCTCTGCCTTGTTTCTGAGAACCAGGATCCCTGGGGCTATCTTACATTGTGTGTTTGTAAAAATAACTGTAAAATATTGTTTTCCTTATTTAAAAAAAAACAATACTTATTTACCATGGAAGAATTAGATGATAGAAATAAACAAGAAGAAGAAAAGTAAGACTTCCATAATTCCAAACCCCAGAGATATGCACTCTTAATGTATCACTAAGTATCCTTCCAGACCATTTTTGTACATGTATATACTTCGAATAAACACATACAAATACAAACTATCGTGAAATCTTTTTCCACTTAGCACCAACACAAACATCTTACCATGTCAACCAGCCTTTATCTATAGTCTGATTTTAAATGGTTCTTCTCAGTGTTATCTCCTAATAAGGAGTTAGATGAGGGCAGATGCAAAGTGTGCAGGCTGGGGAGGGAGTCGTTTGAGATCGAAACCAAGGAAGAAGAAGACCCTGGAATCGGCCAAACACAGATGAAGCAGGAGCAGAGACATGGTCTTGGCAAGAGGACCCCAAGTGTAAACCTAGCCCAGATGGGGCGGGAGGGGCATGGCTAATTCAACTCAATTCCAAGCTGGTGACAGGAGCCAAGAGGCACTCTGTCAGTGACCGATCCTGGGATAAGACTTCAGATGAGCAGAGCATGGTGTTCGGGAGGGGTGGACACAGAGCCAGGACACCCTAGGGAGTCCAGAGAATGAAGATGTGGGCTGCAGGAAAGTCAGAGCCAGGCCAATGCTCAAGGTTGCCAGAACAGTGGAAGGAGAGCATGCTGGGCAGGTGGCCTGGCCTTCCAGCCAGGGTCTCCAGGGCTCTGGCCCTCAAGGCTCCAGAAACCAAGGACTGTTCCAGCTCCACTTATGGGCCCTGGGCTGCTGCTATACTTCCTGGGCAGATTTTGTTGCCTTGGGAGATGGGGGTAAATGGCAGATTTCTGGATGGTTATTAGAATATTAAAACCTGAGATGGAGCAGGAGGAGCAGGGACTGATGTTCTATCTTGTTTTTGTTGCCCAGCCAGGTTTGATGGCTAGTCCTTCTAGGGCTCTGCTCCCTGGACCACAAACAATGGCTGGGACCTGTCCTGGCTCAGGATTCATCTGCTCAAATCTTGGGATATTCCTGCCTCTGCTCTGCAGCATATCTTTGATGCCTGCACAACACTTCATTTGTACCTGCTCTCACACCCGCCAGCCACTGTGTTCTGCCTGCCGGTTGGGATTTCCTTCTGGCTCCTATCCACAGACCTGCCTCTGAAGGGGACTTTGCTCTGTAGAAGTTGACCAGGCTATACCCAACTGTGTCCAAAGACATTCCAGGAAAACTAATAAGTGAACCAGTAATAAGAAATTCAGGCAAACTATAGAAGCCAGGACCAGGAATGGGAGCTGGGCCCACAATGGAAGTATCTCCAACAACAGGCAAAGGAATCTGGTCAGATTCAGAAGGAAATGGAGAGCCATCAAAGCATCAGACTTGGATTTATCTAGAAGCAGCATGGAAGACAGATGTGTAATGGGGTGGAGATAAGGGGTTAGGGCAGTCAATTCTGGCAACTACAAATCACTTGGGACAATTTTATTTTTTTTTAATGTAATGCATAGATACTACCATCAGAGACTACTCTCACTGATCTGAGGGACATATTTTTTTAAATATGGAAAATCTTAAAGAAAAGCATGCCTCTAAAACCCATCTAAGGAGAGCCATACTCATTCTTTTCAAAGCAGTCAAATAAAAAGCTATTTGCAGAGTTAAATTGCCTTTGCTGTTTTCTCCCTGGGTCTCTGGTTCCTTCCCTCTCATTTTCCCACCAGATCCTGCATGCAGGCCCATCATTCTTGCATCTTCCCTCCACCTCTACTCACCAGCCCCCCAGACTCACCTACCCCTTGGTCAGCCACCCTAATGCTCGGTAACTAACCTTGGCTATGGTTCCAAATTCTGCATCTGCCTTCCAGGCTCAATTTGATATTTACTCACTGTTTCCCTGGTACCAGTCCCAGCAAGCCACCATCCCCAGACTGTGAACAGAGGAACAGGGAGGGATCCGAGAGGCATTGCAAAAAGGAAACACTGGTTTTGGCAACTGATGGGATGTGACAGGATATGATTGTGACATTACAACTGGGAGAAAGAAGAGTGAGATTTCATTGAACAACCAAGAATTCTTGCGGCTTGTTGAAAACCTCTGAGAACACGGTGTGTACAGTCTGTAGGAAGAAAAAGACTTGCTAGGTTGCATGTCTTTAGCTGTAGGAGGATTTGTGTTTCAGGTAATGATGTGATCGTGATGGTTGACTATGAGAGGAGAATGAATTGGCAGGCGTGGCAGGCAGAGCAGCCACCTGTCAAAAGGAAAAGATAATAGAAAGAGATTAGTAAACCCACGGTGGGGAGGATTAGAACCATGCAGGAAAAGGCTCAGTGTGAAGGAGTATACTGGGGTTTGACTTGAACCATAATTTGAGCTGAATGAGCCTTCTCTAGTATATTATAAAGCTTTTCCCTTCCAGTGGAAAATGAAATGATAGCAGTTTGAGATGCATGTGTGCTAATGTTTTGTATTTCTTACATAAGTTTAATGATTAAAATGGGCTCAGTTTGGAACTGACAAATAAGACGAAAGAGTTCTTGTCTACTGGGGACAGAGCCATGCTTCTGTTGGCAAAAGACTTCCAGTCTATTCTGAGGTGGGCTAGGAGGCCCGCAGAGCAGCCCACTCAGAGACCTCCGCCTGAAACTAGACAATTTCATATTTGTTTCCTTTTGCATTCCTTTCTTTTTAGTCTTCTTTTAAAAATGCAGACACTCTGATTTAGGGATAACACATCAAGCCCACATGTACTAAGGTGTTAATGATCCTCAGAGCTCCTTTCCTGATGACAGAGGCTGAGTTCGAGTGAAAGCATCAGAACCTTGGATTACAAAAGAGAAAGAAAGAGAGAGAGAGAGAAGGTTAAGGGTAGTTATTTGTACACTCACAGTAGCCAAATGGCAAAAGTATCATCAATGGATGGTTAAAGCATCCATCAATGGATGAATGGGCAAACAAAATATGGTGTATATATGTATATATATACATATATATATATATATATATATTCAATGGAATCTTTAAATGAGTTTATTTGTAAATTTAGTCAACATTCACAATTAAGCTAAAAACTTCAATAGAAGGATAAATTTTAAAACCTCATCTCTATAAAAATGGCTTTCCCAGATAAATGTCTCAGAAATAACCTAATTTGACACCATCTTAATTGGCAGTAGTTCAGTAAGCTGGAGTGCAATGGAATATTATTCAGCCTTAAAAAAGGAAGAAAACCCTGTTACACAATTCAATGCAGATGAAATTTGAGAATAGTGTGTTAAGTGAAATAAGCCAGTCATAAAAGAACAAATGCTGTATGAATACACTTACAGGGGTATCTAGAGTAGTCAAATTTATAAAGACAGAGAGTACAATAGTGGTTGCCAGGATATAGGGGAGGAGAGAATGCAGAGTTCATGTTTAATGGTAGAGAGTTTCAGTTTTGCAAGATGAAAAAGTTTTGGAGAGCGCAATGTGAATGACTTAATACCACTGGGCTGTACACTTAAAAATGGCTAAAATGGTAAATTTTATGCTATGTGTATTTTTCCACAATTTTTTTTAACATTAAGGGTCATGAAGTCCAAAAATAAATTTTGGTGATTTCAAAATTTTGCAAAGAGCAGGCAGGCCCTGAAGTAAGTTGGTTTTGCTTTTTTATGAGACTGGGGTGGGAAGGGATGCATTGTTATTATTGCATTTTTTTTTTTTTTTCTGAGACAGAGTTTCGCTCTGTTACCCAGGCTGGAGTGCAGTGGCACAATGTCAGCTCACTGCAACATCTGCCTCCCAGGTTGAAGCGATTCTCCTGCCTCAGCTTCCTGAGTAGCTCGGATTACAGGTGCCCACCACCAAATCCAGCTAATTTTTGTATTTTTAATAGAGACAGGGTTTCACCATGTTGTCCAGATTGGTCTCGAACTCCCGACCTCAGGTGATCCACCCACCTTGGCCTCCCAAAGTGCTGAGATTACAGGTGTGAGCCACCTCACCCGGCCAATTAATGCTTTTTATGTGTGGGGTTCTAGTGTCTGGATTCTCCTTGGTAGGCAGTAGGGGCTCTTTCACCACCACCGTCCAGTGCAGCAGCAGCAGCGGCAGCAGCCTGGTCATTCACTTATTCACTCCTGTACTGCCAGGCAACCCACAGTTCCTGTCACGAACCACAACAACCTAACGAGGCAGGCACCATTAGGCTCATTTCACAGACAGAGAAACTGAGCGGCGATAACTCCTCTAGGATCACAGAGCTGGTACGTGGCAAACTCCTGTTTTGGCAAGTTTTTCCCCTAAAATCAGTATTTGTATTTGTTACTGACCTCAGAAAGTTACAGAAAACTTGGAGATAGAAAATAATGGAAGGATCAGAGTGAGTAGAAGAGTCCAGTTACACGGGAGCCCACTGTGTGTGCAACTCCAGGCCAGCTCCTGGTGTGCTTCATCTTCACTCTCTGCAGTAATCTAAATTTGGCTCAAGAAAGTGCTTCTTGTTGTTAAGACATATATAAATACAAAGTTAATAAAAGTATGTGAGAGTTTGTGACCAACAGGCTGGAAAGTGAGGATTTCTGAGCTGATCATCTTCCCTCTTTTAGTTATGCAAGGATTCTAAAGCAAATAACTATGCTGACATTGTGCTTACACTTCAACATATGCAGATAGAGATGAGCTTCTGCCCTTCTTTCTTTCTCCATTCAACTCTCCACCCCTCACTCCTATCCCAGTTAAACCTTTCACTGGCTCTCTCTGGACTTAGATTGGAACCCAAACTCTAATCCACAAGGCTAGTAAGAGATGACCCTGCCTTTTCCCATCTCTTCTCTCTTGACACATGTGCGGCCCAGCTCCACCCTTAAGTTACCTGTAGTTCCCTGAACATGTCTCTCTTCCATACCTTTCGCATAATAACGTTGGCCTCTATTTACTAGGTGTATCATCAAGTAATCTTATAAGGTAGGTATTATTGGTCCCATTATACAGATGAGAAAACTAAGGCTCAGAAATATTTTGGAATGTGCCACAGTCCCACAGCTAATGAGTGGCAGTCAGAATTTTAAACAGGGCTGACTGACTCCAAAGCCAGTGCTCTCAAACAGTATTTGTATTCCCCATGTATGTCCACATGGCCAGATTGTGCCTCTCAAAATGCTACTCAGATTCTATCTCTACAAATTTTTCCTTAAACCCTCCTTACCCCCCCACCACTTCCTCATCACTGCACGCACACACACATACACACATACACACCCCTGCAGGCACAATCTGCAACTTTATCTGTCCTATCCCCATAACACTTTGGCCATCATTGCTACTTACATTAATTTTTTTAAGACAAGGTCTCGCTCTGTTGCCCAGGGTACAATGCAGTGACGTGATCTCGGCTCACTGCAACTTTTGCCTCCCAGGCTCAAGCATTCCTCCCACCTCAGCCTCCCAAGCAGCTGAGACTACAGGCATGTGCTGCCATATCTGGCTAATTTCTTTTTTCTTTCTTTCTTTCTTTTTTGAGATGGAGTTTCACTCTTGTCCAGGCTGGAGTGCAATGGCACAATCTCGGCTCACTGCAACCTCCACCTCCTAGGTTCAAGCGATTCTCTTGCCTCAGCCTCTCGATTAGCTGGGATTACAGGCGTCTGCCACCACACCCAGCTAACTTTTTGTATTTTTAGTAGAAACACGGTTTCATCATGTTGGCCAGGCCAGTCTCAAACTCCTGGGCTCAAACAATCCACCTGCCTCCACCTCCTAAATTGCTGGGATGACAGGTATGAGCCACTGCACCTGGCTTCTACTGCTACTTATATTGTCATCTGGGTTGAGCACCTGCTATGTGCCAGGCCCTGAGTGGGGCACACATGACAGAGAGGTGAACAAATATCCGTGTCTGGATGTATATGTCTGTTTTTGTACATGACATCATCCTTTTGGGGGCAGGGACTGAGTTGTATTTTTGGTGATATCTCTCATGCCACACAGTTCCTCCATTGTTGAACAGATAGACACGATTCACAGCCATTGGACGCCAATGGTTGGGAGATGGTTCACTTGTTGAGGGACCCTCTCCCCTGCTTTGTAAGCTTATCCAAGAGAGGGATTCTTTCCCCCCAATCCCTTTTGATGCCCACACACAGCAGGGCAATCCAGAATTGAGGCTCAGGTCACGGGATCATTTTCCCCTTGAGATGTGTGGTCATCATTATTCCCAACTAATCATTTTTTTAACAAATCCTGGGAAAATTGTATGGATCCAAAAATATTCTGGCTTCCAGTAACTTTTTTTTTTTTTAAATAGATGAGGTCTCACTCTGTTTCCCAGGCTGGAATGCAGAGGTGTTATCATAGTTCACTGAAGCCTCCAACTCCTGGGCTCAAGTAATCCTCCTACCTTAGCCTGTGGAGTGACTGGGACTACAGGTGCATGCAATCACACTGAGCTCCAATTAACTTCTAAGAAACGCTCTGCTCAAACTTGTTATAAGCCAAGTTGCCTGAGCATAGGTGACTGAGAAAGCAAGAGTGGTCTCTTCTCTAGAGCCCACAGGGTCTTCTCTTGCAGGAAATTATGCAAGTGTGAACTCAAGTTGCTCTTAAGGTTGTGAAAGCAGGGGAGTTCTCTTCCATACCTGTGAAGAAATTTCTGTCTACTCTGCTTGACACTGCAGAGAATTGCCAAGTCATCCATCCTGCCATATGCCTTATCGGCCTGATAACAAGAACAAAAGACCCTGGTGCCAAGGATCCTGCCCTAGGGAGTAGACCAGAGAGTCTACACCTAGCTCTTTCAGAAGCTCATTTGCTCTTTCATGCCATGAAAATGCTCTTTACTAAATTACTGTTTCAGAACAATCAAAGCACTTGACTCATTAAATTACTTAGCGATAATCACATGGCTACATTAGAACATATGAAGCAGGAATTAACTAGCACATGGAGGCCTTGAGTATTTATTCTGTCCCCTAGGAATCACTTTCACTTTGGGCAACTTTTCAAACAAGGAATGTTTATAATATTTTATAAGATTTTTCAAATATCTGTCTCTTGGTAAAATGTTAATAGGCCACCATGATAGGCCCATCTTTTTAGTTCTTAAATACCTTACATCATAAATACAGAAGGCTAAAACACCATTTGGGAAAAAGTGATTCGTCATCATCAGCAGGGTCTTGTCTCATGTGAAGATAGCCTCAGGGCCGTGATCTCCCTTTCTCCCTCCTCCTTGCTCCTTCTTTCTTTTGGGAAACGCTTTAGAATAGTGCATCAATTAGTCACCCAGACCTTTCATTTCATTTTCCTCCTACTAAGAAATATTGTATTTATTAATCTGAGCTTACAGAGGTAAATATGTCAACATTTCATCTGAAGCTCTTTTTTCCTTTTTTTTGCCCTGTTTTGTATCACAAAATTCTTGATCTTTCAGGTTGTTCTTTTTTTTTTTGAGACGGAGTTTCGCTCTTGTTACCCAGGTTTCACTCTTGTTACCCAGGCTGGAGTGCAATGGCGCCATCTCGGCTCACTGCAACCTCCGCCTCCTGGGTTCAGGCAATTCTCCTGCCTCAGCCTCCTGAGTAGCTGAGATTACAGGCACGTGCCACCATGCTCAGCTAATTTTTTGTAGTTTTAGTAGAGACGGGGTTTCACCATGTTGACCAGGATGGTCTCGATTTCTTGACCTCGTGATCCACGCACCTTGGCCTCCCAAAGTGCTGGGATTACAGGCTTGAGCCACTGCGCCTGGCCCCAGGTTGTTCTTTTTTTAAGGTAACTTTGAAACCTAGATTCTCATAGACTTACAGTCCACAATTTTTTTCTGACAAGGTGTTTCTTAATGTGGCAGGAATAAATTTTGTTTATTGCTGGAGAAAGGGAGAGAACCAGGTTTGAGGGTGACAGCAAGTGGCATTTTAGTCTTTCTCTAATTATTGGATACTTTCCAAGGAAGTATATATTCCTGTATACTAATGCAATTAACAATTAAATTTTAAATACATATAGACAACAATGTGATAAAAAATACATTGTAACCGATTTGGAGATTGTATTTGTCAAGGTTCTTCAGAGAAACAGAATCAACAGGAGATATAGATATATAGATATGTACATATATATATATATACACATGTGTGTATATATATATATATATACACACATGTGTGTGTACACTCATGCATCAGTTAACAATGGGGATATGTTCTGAGAAATACATGGCTAGGCAATTTTGTCACTGGTCATCGTGTGAGCATTATAGATGTACCTATGCAAACCTGCATGGGATAGGTTACTACAAAGCTATTGCTCCTAGGCTACAAAGCTGTACAGCATGTTACTATACTGAATGCTGTAGACAACTGTAACACGATGGTGAGTATTTGTGTACCTAAATACACTTATACATAGAAAAGGTATAATATAACATGGTATTATAGTTCTGTGGCACCACCATGTTATATGTGGTCTGTCATTGACTAAAATATTATTATGCAGCACATGACTGTATATACGGGGAGAGAGAGTGGGAGTGGGGAAGAAAGATTTATTATAAATAATTGATTTATGTAATTATGGAGGCCAGGAAGTCCTAAGATCTGCGGTTGGCAAGGCTAGAAATCAAAAAAGCCAGTGGTATAAGTTCTAGTCTAAGTCCACTTCCAAACGCAATAGGAAATTGACGTCCACTCAAAGACAGCAGCAGAAAGACAGCCAGTTATCCACTACTCAGACTTTTTAATGTATTCATGCCTTCAACATATTGGGAGATTAGAACCTGCTTTATTCTGTCTCCCATGTGCTGATCTTATCAAGAAACACCATTACAGACAACCCCAGAATAACATAAAACCAAATATCTGGTCACCCTGTGGCCCAGTCAAGTTGACACATAAAATTAATTATCAAGAGATTGATATTGCTTCCCTCAAAAGCTGCTGAATTTGTGTATCTCCAGGTCCTCACTGCCTTCTGTGGAATTTATTCCATCTTCACAAGCAGGTTGCTGTTGCCACTTGGCCAGGCCTATGGATGTGTACCCTGAGTGCTGGGCACCCTCCATTTCCTGCTCATTCTTTCTGTCACAGCACTTCTGAGGTGAGGACGGTGAGGGGGGGAGGGCTGCATCCAACATTCACAAAGCTGCAAGCTCACTAGAAGCCCGATGGCCCTCTGTTCCCTTCCAACCTCACAGCTTTCTAGGCTGTCTTTTTGCACACGATTTTGGGAAAATGTCCCTCTCTCCCTAGAGTTTGTCTTAATCTTTGGAGCTGGGATAAGCACCAGATTCTTTTCCTTGGTTTGACTTATAAATTCATCTGTTTCATTGTTTGTTACAATGAAATATGTATTCTCCTTCAAGACTCCCTTCCCCTTGCAAATCACTCAGGCACATAATTTGAAGGGAGGAAAACAGTATCATCTCTGGTCTCATATGCAAATAGCTTAGATTCAACCATATTCTTGTTTACTTATACATGCATATACAGAGTTACATACATGTGTATTCGAACATGTAAAATCATACTTACATCATTGGGGCTCAGAAATTGATACCTCAAAATAGGGTGCTTTGACATGCTGAAATGAAGAAAAAGCCTCAAGGTCTCTCTGACCTTCTTCCCTCCACACCCCATGTCTCAATCCTCTGTCTCTCCCAAAGCACAGCAGGATGAAGTTATTCTCTGAAGTTCCTGTATTTGCCTAAAGTCCAGACCCACCAAAGAAGAAAACAATGACCTCTAGTCTCTTCCTTGAGTTTTCACGAACTGAACTCATATTGCAGGAATAAAGACTGCAATATGTCAACATACCTGGATGGACTTTTATCACAAACCATTGTCTTCCAAAAGACTTTGTTTCAAGCCATTGTATATTCTTCAAGCCCATTGAGTTCCCCTAAAAATCATTTACTATCTTCCTAAAATCATTCAAACTTTCCCCTCTCCCTTTCCCCTAAGAAGTAGGGTATTGGCCAGGCATGAGGGCTCACACCTGTAATCCCAGCACTTTGCGAGGCTGAGGCGGGAGAATCACAAGGTTAAGAGATCAAGACCATCCTGGCCAACATGGTGAACCTTGTCTCTACTAAAAATACAAAAAATTAGCTGGGTATGGTGGCACACACCTGCAGTCCCAGATATTCAGGAGGCTAAGGCAGGAGGATCACTTGAACCCGGGAGGCAGAGGTTGCAGTGAGCTGAGATCATGCCACTCACTCCAGCCTGGCAACAGAGTGAGACTCTGTCTCAAAAAACAAAAAGCAGGCTATGTTAGGATTTGTACCCCATTGGGATATTATGCAATTGTTCTGTGATTCACCTCCATGCACACTAAGAAGTGTGTATGCCATTTCTCCTATCAGTTTGCCTTTTGTGGGTTGATTTTTTTCAGTCAATCTTCAGAGAACAAAGGGGAAGTTTTCCCTTACCCCTGCAATATGGAGGCATTACATATATACCTGTCAATTGAGCACACCTAAAGAGGGACTCAAACAATCACTAAGAGCAATGCCAAACTCATAAATTTACCACTTGCTACTTTTAGAATTTTCTTTTACTGCAGTCCAATGCATCCTTACTAACATAAGTTCTAGCTTATAATTAATTCTCAGTGGGGCACACTATTTCACAATGTTTTAAAGAATCTCCTTATACCTTTACACATTGCTATTTAAAAAAAACTTGCAAAGGTCATTGCAGAGTAACAAAGATTCAAAATACCAGAGATTTATTATTAAAGCTATTTTAGAAGATAAATTATACATTAGAAGTTGGAAATAAGAAAGGATGTACAAGTTTCAGTAACTAACAATGACTGACAGAAAAAAGTATGAAAGAATGAATATTTTGTATGTTTTCACATGCTCTGTGTCCACCACATATTTTCTGGAAATGAATCTGCTCCTTATATTGCTACTCATACAGTATTTTTTTTTCCTTTGACACAAGCATATGCAAGATAACATATCCCTACAAATAAATGGAAGAGGCAATGGAATATGCTGAAACAAAGGAACATTTTTTTTTTTTTAAAGAGAACTCATTAAATTAATCTTACTTGGTTCTTGGGGTGGCTAAGCTTGGAAAATCAGGCTCAGAACATCTGTTGCATTAAAGAATCTGTAATTCAAGGCAAAAGAATAAAAAATGGAGACCAAATATTACTACAGCCCATTTGGCTGAAACACATAGGCTCTTTCAGGTGTGGGGGGTGGGGAAGGAGAGGGTTGTGCAAGTCTGCCTACATCTTTAATTTGCAGTGGCTTGGTTCATGGCATAATCCATATTCTCAGCAGTAAGAGATAGCATGCTTAATTGCTTAAGAGACCAGAGAATAGTGGCTAGATCTCTGTTAATGGAGGCGTTTCTGGCCTCTTGTGCTTCCCCGCTTTGAGAAGCTGATTATTGCTTTATTGGGTCCAGGCTTTTCAGGACCACGGACAGCTCTGACATAGCAGGGAGCATCTCCTGCCTCTGTTCTTCCACTTGTAGAATTTTAGAAAAAAAAAAAGACCTAAAACATTAACTATTTCACACCTCCATTTTACAGATGAGAAAAACAATACTCATAAAAGTTACATAGATGCAGAAATCACAGGCTTAAATCCTAAAACTAGTCTCTGCTGTGACACAGCACAGTGCAAGGAAAGGATCACTTAGAGCAAGTGGGTTTAAAACCATTCTACCTCTTAACAGCTGTGTGAAACTTGAGTTTCAGTTTCCTCATTCTGTAAAATATGTGTAAAGATGTATTCCATACATAGTTGTGAGGATCAGAGGTAAAGCAGGTAAAATGGCTAGCACAACTTGACAAAGAGTAAGGACTATAAATGATAGTCAATGAGATCAACACACAACCCACACAAATGTACTGAGGAACAACTAAGTGCAAAATGCTATCCAATGTGTTCTTGGCACCCCAAATTAATGAGACTGAATTCTAGCATGCTCGGAGTGCTGCCTGACTGATTGCAAGCCATATACTTCCCTTTAGGGCAAGCAGTTTCAAAGCTAATCATGCTCTCCTCTTTTATTCTCAGATCATACAGTTTAACTATTAGAAAACCATATTTACATAACTGGGTTTTTGGACTAGGATTTGGCAACCCTGGCAAACCTGACCCTTCTGCTGAGTCTCAAAACCTTGTTCTATTGCCTTCTAGACAATGAGCTCTCAGTCTCTCCTCTATATTTCTCTCTCTCTTTCTCATAAATAGTATTGGTTATCACTAATATCTATTCTCCCCTTTTTCCCATCTATCCTTTCCTCTTTTTGTGGGATGTTTACTGAGCACCTACTGTGTGCAGAATACCATGTGAGAAGGCAAACATAGTTTCTGGCTTTGTGAAGCTTCCATCTGAAAAATAAGGCAAGCATTAAATAAGCAATTACCATAAAGTAGGGGTGTATCACCTAAAGATGTTCCTGTTTCACAGAAGTGAAAAGTACCACTTTCTTATAACAAGTTAAGGGCTCTTATCCAAACTGAAGAAAAGTGACATAGGAAATCATTGTTATGATAATAGCCTAGTTGTTACCTCTACAATGGATGTATAATGGCAAAACCCAGCATTTCAAACCTCATAAAATGCAATATAGGATTTTTCTTAAGGCTGTCTACTTTTTCCTTCACTGGGGGGAAAAAGACATCAGAGTGGGGTCTTTTTAAAGCATATCTAACACAAAAAAGAAAAATCTTCTAGACGTACATTAAAATACATGTCACAGTCTGAGCACAGTAGCTCTCACCTGTAATCCCAGCACTTTGGAAGGCTGAGGTGGACAGATGATGAAGTCAATAGATAGATACCATCTTGGCCAACATGGTGAAACCCCATCTCTACTAAAATACAAAAAATGAGGCAGGCATGGTGGGGCATGCCTGTAGTCCCAGCTACTCAGGAGACTGAGGCAAGAGAATCAGTTGAAATCAGGAGGTGGAGGTTGCAGTGAGCCGAGATTGTGCTACTGAACTCCAGCCTGGTGACAGAGCAAGACTCCATCTCAAAAAAAAAATGTCACAAAATTCTACACCGGGCTAATAATCACATTGGAATGTGCACAAAAGAGTTGGTAGTTCTGTCTGGAATGAATGTTTGGGAGTTGCTGATTCTATGATTAATGCAGGTGCTGAGCATGTACATTATATGTGCTGTTCTACGTTGGAAGTATGCTACTCAATTTATTGCATAAATGTTGCATCTAAGACTTATTATGCAGAGCACATCCAGTACTAATAAGGATTTGTGTGCAAATCTTCATCCTCGAACTTTAAGAGCATTAATTAATATATTCAGCCCCTTGTGGAAGGAGGTGAGTTCTCTCTCCCTATTTTTGGAGACTCGGGATTATGTTCACTTCACCTTAGGGTGCTAAGTAAAGTAGTGATGAAACTTGGGTATTAAAAATGTAAAATTATTATCTCCAATTTCTGTAGGAGCCTTTAAGTATGTCCTCCTCCACTCTCTTCACCTTTTACTCTCTTCTTTTTCTCCTACTTTTCCTCACCTCAGTTTGAAAACAAAGTATCTTAAGAAATCAACAGAAGAGAAAGAAGTAAAACTGAAAAGAAAAAATATTTTCTTTGTAAATAATTCACAGTAACTTACAAGACACCTACTTTTTCTCCCCATGATTTATTACTGTTTTACTAAAAATGATTAATAGGCCAGGCACGGTGGCTCACATCAGTAATCCCAGCACTTTGGGAGGCTGAGGTGGGTGGATCATGAGGTCAGGAGATCCAGATTGTCCTGGCTAACATGGTGAAATCCAGTCTCTACCAAAAATACAAAAAAATTAGCCAGGCATTGTGGCATGTGCCTGTAATCCCAGCTACTCTGGAGGCTGAGGCAGGAGAATTGCCTGAACCCAGGAAGCAGAGGTTGCAGTGAGCCAAGATCACGCCACTGCACTCCAGTCTGGGTAACAGAGCAAGACTCTGTCTCAAATAAACAAAAAGATTAATAAGAGCTACCATGTGTTGAGTGTCTTATTTCTGTGCATTTTGCCATATACCAGGAATGAAGATTTTTTTAATGAAAAAGACAAGATCTTTGCCTTCAAGGAATTTATAGTATATTGGAAAGGCAACTTTGAAAACAGGTAACTGATGTAATGTGGAAAATATGATAGTTGTACTCACAGGGTGTAAAGGTAGCATAGTGAAAAAGCATTTGACCTCATCTAAATCAGTTATGGAAGAGTTCCTAGAGGAGATGAAATCTGGGCAGTCTTATGAGATGACTAGGCTTGCCAGGGTGTAATGGGGAGAGGCATTCCAGGCCAAGAGACTGTGTGGGCACCAGCAAGGAGGTCTGGGCCAGCGTGGTGTGCAGGGGGATCAGGGATGGGTGGGGTGAGAGGGAGAGTGAGGAAGCAGCAAATTGTTGATCTTTGTTACAACATAAAGATAAAGGCGAAGAGTGATAGCAGTTAAATTTAGAGCATGGATAGAAGCCAACCCCATAGCAAAGCGGAAGCCATCATTTCCCCCCAGAGGTCCTGTATTATCTATATTGTACACATTTTATGGAACAAAACTGCATCCCCAAATATATTTTTCATAAAATTTATTTCTCTCATCTGAGCCTCTAATGGCACCAGCAGCTACAGTTTTTCCAGATTCTAAATGAGATAAGGATTTTTCTGCCTATTCACTCATCCTATGAATATTGATGTCAAGCACTGCACTGGGTGATAGGAAGTGAAAGCCGATGAAATCACACTACCCTCGAGGAGCCCATGATCCAGCAGGAGGAGAAATAAGAACAGCAGCGATTCTCAGACTCTGGGCCACATGCTGCTAGACGTATGCTCGAGGTGTTACCAGAGTGCAGAAGAGGAGTGTGTTAATTGGTTCAGGCTGCCATAACAAAGTCCCACAGCCTGGGTGGCTTAAATAACAGACATTGATTTTTTTTTTTCCTCACAGTTCTGGAGGCTGAAAGTCTAAGATGAAGGTGTCTGCAGGGTTGGTTTCTCCTGAGGCCTCTCTCCTCAGCTTGTATATGGCCTTTCCTCTGTGAGCACACACCCCTCTGTGAGTGTCCCTTTGTGTGTCCAAATTTCTTCTTATGAGGACACCATTCAGTTCAGACCAGGGCCCACCCTAACAGCGTCATCTTAATTTAGTCATCTCTTAAAAGGCCCTATCTCCACATACAGTCTTCTTCCAAGGTACTGGGGGTTGGGGCTTCAACGTATGTGTTGGAGGGGTCATAATTCAGCAACCTCCTGCAAGGGGTATTTGACAACTTGGGGCTGAGTGGGGTCAGGAAAGACCTCCAAGGAGAGAGGTTTGAACTTGCTCCTGGAAGCAAGTGGAGAAACCACTGAGGAGCTTTATGTGAGTGAGAAATGTGCTGGAAGCTGTGTTTCAGGGAAATCCCCTCCTCACAGGGACAGCAGTGAGGAAGCTGCTACTGTGCAGGAAAGAGAGAATGGGGTTCTGAATGGAGACAGTGACAGGAGACAGGAGAGCTTTCAAAGATGTTTAGGAAGAGAATAAGCCAGACTCTATCTCCCAGGGGTGTGTGTGTGTGTGTGTGTGTGTGTGTGTGTGTGTGTGTGTGTGTAAGAGGGAGTAAGAAGGGGGAGGAGTAAGATAAAATAATGCTTTTCTCAACCTTCTTCTCAATAGGTTCAGAATAACTGGAACAAGAGGTGCCCTGATAGCTCTGTTAATTGTTTGACTCAGAATTAGTTGCACTGATGTACAACACAGCACCGACAAAAGAATGAGTACTGTTAGTGTAATGGGCTGAATTTTGTTCCCCAAAAATGTATATGCTGAAGGCCTAAACCCCTACCTTAAAATATGACTGTCTCTGGAGATAGGGCCTTTAAAGAGGTAATTAAAGTAAAAGGAGTTTGTCAAGGTGGGCTCTACTCCAAGATGACAGGTGTCCCTGTCAGAAAAGGAAATTTGGACACGTAAAGAGACATGATGGATGCGGCTCACAGAGGAGAGGCCATGTGAGGACACGGGGAGAACGCAGCCATCTACAAGCCAAGGAGAGAGGCCTCAGGAGAATTGAACCCTGCAGACACCTTCATCTTAGACCTTCAGCCTCCAGAACCAGAAAAAATCAATGTCTGTCGTTTGAGCCACCCAGGCTGTAGTACTTTGTTATGGCAGTCTAAAGAGACAAATACAATCAGTAAACAGATTTTCCAGATGACTGAAATCTATTCATTTAAGTGTAACAACTTTGAAAATATTTAGTTACTTTGTAAAGGCATATGTCTAAGCTGTATCTATAAATGGCAACACACTCTCCCCTCAGCATCCACAGGGGATTGGTTCTAGGATCTTTGGGGACAGCGAAATCTTTGGATGCTCAAATTCCTTAATGAAAATGGCATAGTTTCCACCTGTAACTGACACACATCCTTCTGTAGACTTTAAATCATCTCTAGACCTGGCGCAGTGGCTCACACCTGTAATCCCAGCACTTTGGGAAGCCAAGGTGCATCGATCACATGAGGTCAGGAGTTCACGATCAGCCTGCCCAACATGGTGAAATCATTTGCTACTAAAAATACAAAAAAATTTTAGCTGAGCGTGGTGGCACATGCCTGTAGTCTCAGCTACTCGGGAGGCTGAGGCATGAGAATTGCTTGAACCTGGGAAGGTGGAGGCTGTAGTGAGCCAAGATCACGCCACTGCACTCCAGCCTGGGTGATAGCACGAGACTCTGTCTCAAAAAATAAATAAATAAATCATCTCTAGATTATCTATAATACCTAATGCAATGTAAACACTATGCAAATGGTTGTTAACTATATTATTTATGGGATAATGACAAAAAAAGTCTGTGCATGTTCAGTACAGACACAATGTTTTTTCCTGAATATTTTTGATCTGTAGTTGGTTGAATTCTGAAATGTAGAACCAGTGGATACGGAGGGCCGACTGTGTAATGAGCATGCTTGAACTCCTTATTGATAGCGTCAGCTCTGTCTTGGCCTGTGTTTGTTTGTTTATTTATTAGAGACAGGCTCTTGCTCTGTCGTCCAGGCTGGAGTGCAGTGGTGCCATCACACCTCACTGTAGCCTCCAGCTTTTAGGCTCAAGCGATCCCCACATCTCAGCTTCCCGATTAGCTGGGACCAGAAGCACACACCATGATGCCTGGCTAAGTTTTAACATTTTCTTTTTTAGAGATGGGTTCTCACTGTGTTGTCCAGGCTGGTCTCATACTCCTGGGCTCAAGTGATCCTCCTGCCTTGGCCTCTAAAAGTGCTGGGATTATTGGTGTGAGCCACCATGCCTGTAATCCCTTGCATTTTTATAGCAGACTGTGTGAGGTACTGCTATGCCATCAGAGGGCTCAGAACACTTTCCTTCCTCTCCCTGCGCAGCGCCTGGATGCTGTGCTTGTTGAGGACCTTTGTTGTTGGTGGTCTTTAGGGTTTATTTTGTTTTTTTCTTGGGTTCTTCCCACTCTGTCAGGCTGCCATTTCCTTCTGCTTTTTGTGTGCCTGCCTCTAGAAGCCTTCTGCCCTCTTCCTAATGTGGCTTTTAACTGCCTGTGAGTTGGATACCAGGCAACCAATTTTTTGTTGTTGTTTTTTTTTGAGACTGTCTTGCTCTGTCACCCAGGCCAGAGTGCAGTGGCGCAATCTCAACTCACTGCAACCTCTGCCTCCCAAGCTCAAGTGATTCTCCCACCTAAAACTCCCAAGTAGCTGGGACTACAGGAGCACGCCACCATGCCTGGCTAATTTTTGTATTTTTAGTAGAGATGGGGTTTTGCCACATTGACCAGGCCAGACTTAAACTCTTGACTTCATGTGATCCACCCACCTTAGCCTCCCAAAGTGCTGGGATTATAGGTAGGAGCCACCATGCTCAGCTTGGGTAAGCACATTTAATGGAATTCTGTGTAAAGGAAGAGTAAATAGGCCCTGAAGGAGGGCCTGAAGAGCAATGTACATGGATTTCTGTGCACAGATTTGGTGACATTTCTTAACTCCTCAGAGAACATTTTAATTCCCTTCCTAGATTTTAGCAGCATGGCAGTTAGTTGAGATCGCCATCTAAATGACTTTTAGATAAGCGAGATGTTACTTTTTTGGCCCAAATGATGGAGAGTCCTGTGAAACAGTTTCCCAGGGGTCCCAATTGTGGGTTAATTTCTATTTCTCACCTGTGCTCCTTCTGCCTCAGCAGACTGTGGTTCAGCACGTGCTGGCTACTCTGTGGAGCCACTGTCAGGAACACTTGCTTTCTGCCTCCCAGACTGACGTTCTGCTGAATTTGTAACTCTCCTGGAAGACAGATGCAATTCATCTTCCTACATCTCTATAAAGATCCAGAAAGATATGCTAATTTGTTAGAATTCATTCAGAACCATAACACAAATCAGGACCCGTCGAATGGTAAGGCAATTTTTTCAATGTCAAAACAAAATCTCAAGGACCAAAATTGAAGTTGAGCAATTTGGCCTGGGAGACAGTTGCCTCTGACACTGGTTCTAATTGGGCTCTGGCTCCCAGGAGGTGGAGGGCATGCTGGCACCTAAAGGGAAGATGCTTAATCTCCCATGCTTTAATTTTAATCAGGTGATTATCCTCCTGTTTAACCCTGAGCAAAGCTGCATTCAGGCCCTGAGTACTGTTGCCTCTGGCCTGTGCTCTGACCAAGCTTGTTTTATGGACTTCTAGGCAGCAGTCTCTGTAGACCAAGGAAGGAATAAAGTCGACAGGCCACACTTTCAGCCGTCCGCACTGCTACTTCCAGAACCACAAACCCTTCTATCCTCCATGACTTTCTTGTGGTGCTTTGATTCTGACATGTACCTTACTCTGTCAGCAGACATGAAGAAAGGATGTCTAGTGAAAAGATTTTTTTTTTTTTGAGACGGAGTTTTGCTCTTGTTACCCAGGCTGGAGTGCAATGGCACGATCTCGGCTCACCGCAACCTCTGCCTCCTGGGTTCAGGCAATTCTCCTGCCTCAGCCTCCCGAGTAGCTGGGATTACAGGCATGCGCTACCATGCCCAGCTAATTTTTTGTATTTTTAGTAGAGACGGGGTTTCACCATGTTGACGAGCTCTTGACCTCGTGATCCACCCGCCTCGGCCTCCCAAAGTGCTGGGATTACAGGCGTGAGCCACCATGCCCGGCCTAGAGAAAAGATATTTAATGGACAAATTACAGCCTAGATAAGCCAATTAACCATTTGAGGCAGTATTTTTACTCAAAGACACAGAAACTAACAACGAAGTCTTTTTTTTTTTAAACAACGAAGTCTTAACAAATCCACTGAAAAGGAATTTTTTAAAAAAGAACAAAAGAATAAGACTTTACTCCAGTGAGCAATTTGCAAAACAGGGCTATAGAAACTTTAGTACAGAACAAAGGTTCTATCCATGAGAACAAAGAGAAGGATTATCCTTTTTAGAGAAACTTCCCACCCAGGTTCTCCCTCAGGTCCACTATCCAAATGACGGATGCAAACTTGTTTAGTTCTGATTGGTCATGCCAGTGAAGGTCTATTGATTAGCTTCAGGTGACAAAATGGGACTTTCCAGCAACCACCAATTCAGCGGGCATAAACAGGAACAGACAACTATGAAACTCCCAAAGTTACTTGATTGTGTGGTTTTTCCAGGAACCTCTGTAATTTCTAGTCAGCAAATGGGCTCTTGGGTCCATTTTGAGTACAGGCCCAGTTAGCCACTCAGGATCCACTGAAGGATTGGCTTTCAGGGTTCACAAGAGAAAGTTAATCATCATTCCCATTCTTCTTTGTCACAGACCCTAGTAACTCTCCTGAGGCCCCGCCTCCTCTCCCCTGCTGAAACATTGACCCATACGACTATCACTGGGATTAATAGCAGGAGACTTGGCCATCTCGAGCAATTCATAGGCTTCTGGGGTCCTTAGAAATAATGTGAGGTGGTTGGACTCCTGAGGAGTCTGGTTTTCAGCCACATTTTCTTTTCCTTTTTTTTTGAGATGGAGTCTAGCTTTGTTACTCAGGCTGTAGTGCAGTGGCATGATCTTGGCTCACTTCAACCTCTACCTCCTGGGTTCAAATGATTCTCCTGCCTCAGCCTCCCGAGTAGCTGGGATTACATGTGCCCACCACCAAGCCCAGCTAATTTTTATAATTTTAATACAGACAGCGTTCCACCATGTTCATCAGGCTGGTCTCAAACTCCTGACTTCAGGTGATCCACCTGCCTCAGCCTCCCAAGGTGCTGGGATTACAGGCATGAGCGACCACGCCCAGCCCATATTTATTTCATAAAAGTTAGATACCTACTGTATATCATGCACTGATCTAAGTACTATGAGTGGGGTTGCTAAGATGAGTCAGACAGGTACCTTGCCTCCAAAGAGCTTGCTGTTTAGAACGTAGTGGGAGACATGAGAATTGTACATACACACCTGCCCCACTAGATCGAAACTGCTGAGTGTTGTGGTAGATTCACAATGGCCAACAGTTCTTTGCCTGGGGAGGTAGAGTAGAGTTCTCCTGCCCTTGAATCTGATTGGGTCCTGTGACTTGTCTGAATTGACAGAGTGAGTGGCAGGCAGTGAAGCTGTGTGACAGCTGAGGCAGCCCTCAAGAGATTTACATCTTCTCCTTTTGCAACTTGGAATGCACTATGTTAAAGTCTCAAAAGCAGTTTAACTTCTGTGAGACTGCCATGCTATAAGGAAGCCCAAGTTAGCCACATGGAGAAAGAGGCTGCGTGGAGGATCACTGAGTTGCCAGAGCTGGGGGAAGCCCTTGTGGCGTTCCAGCCCTGCTCAGCCCCTAGCAAGCCTTGTCCACGTGGCTGTACCCATCATGCAGCTGACCTACCACCACATGAGCCCACAGAACCACAAGCAAATAGAAGCATTCCTAGTAAGCTGTTGTGGCTTGGGGTGAGTTTTTATGCAGCTCTGGATAACCACCATAGGTGTCCTCGGGCTGACACAGAGCTCAGAGATGAGTATCTAAAGTAGTGCTCTCGGAAACATTTTATTCTCCAAAGAGAGACAAAAAACCCTCAGTTTTCCATTCAATGCCCACTTTGAAGGTGCCAGAGCCTAAGCAGAACTGACAGAAATAAGGCCCATGCCTCAAGATGGCGATACTCTATAGTGTTTATTGTTAATCGGATACCTGGAGCAACTTTTCTACTTAAAAATGAATCCTGGGAAAACAAACAAACAAACAAACAAACAAATTCTTGTCACATTTACAGAAAGTACATAGTGAAGTATTCATAGGTCAAGGGCCAAAATATATGCAACTGACTCTGACCCTCAAATACTTAAAAATAGTCTCTCTTTAATGTAATATGTAATTATAGGTAATATATAATATAATCATTACATTAGTGAGTGCACAAACAAAGCAAATGGTGCAAAATATTAATAGGTGAAACTGGGAGATGTGGAGGTTTGATGTATTATACTTATCCTTGCCATGTTCTGTAGGTTTGAAATTACATATTTCCAAATTAAAAGTTACTAAAAGATAAATCCTGATATATACAAATTTATCCTTGTAGCTAAATAGTTATCTTCACATAGTGTTTACCTGTGGATGAAAGTGGCCTGGAGAAGCCATTCAACCTTTCTGAGCTACTGGGTTTCTGCTGATAGAAAGGAAGCCACCACATTTCCTGGGGCCCTCTCGAGCACCCAGTGGACAAGCTGACCCTAAATGTTATTAACTCAGGTTGGGAAACAGTGCTCAGGTGAGCTTTATGTATCGTGCATGTTTATCTTGACTCCCCAGTTAGCTGTAAAGCCCCAGCAGGAACCAGATCACTAGTAAAGTGGCAATCATTCATTTAAACATTCATTCATTCCTGTACTCATTTAATTTCACCCAACGTTTATTGGATTACTTCTCTAATCATCCGTCTAGCCTGTCTCTCTCATAGTAAATAGAATAATGTCAAACATTAAATACCTATTAAGGATGCTAAGTTTCATGGCCACTGTCTGAACCCCAACTTTGGCCTGCATATTGGCCACTGAGAGGAAGGAAGAAGGGTATTCCAGATGGCTGTCAGACCCTGCCTGTCCCCACAAATGGAAAAGTAAACCCCATCCCTCACTCTTCAGACAGAAGAACACCGGCTTTTGTCTGGTAGAGTCACTGAACACTGCTGTTTGTGTGTGTGTGTGTGTGTGTGCGTGTGTGTTTTTGTTTTGTTTTTTTGAGATGGAGTCTTGCTCTGTCGCCCAGGCCAGAATGCAGTGGCTCAATCTCAGCTCACTGCAACCTCCGCCTCCTGGGTTCAAGTGATTTTGCTGCCTCAGCCTGACAAGAAACTAGGATTACAGGCATGTACCACTACTATGCCCAGCTTATTTTTGAATTTTTAGTAGAGATGGAGTTTC